>CM067842.1:602219481-603469481 GCA_034509565.1 Triticum monococcum
CAATTATTGGGTCTAGTACCAAGGCAGCCGATCCTCCGTGCCGGTACTAGTTGGGTGATCCCTACGATCAAAGGTGATCGGGCAGGCCGACCAGGGGTTGAACTTGGGGGTGACGGGCTCTATGGCGCATGTGAATCATGTTCACTATTTTGACCTCTGGTGGGAATTTTTTCTGTCCCCAAGTGTTCGGCTAGCGAGGCTCATCCTCGTCTTTGCTTGGCGTCTCCCTTCCCTTGTGGTCGGTGTTTAGCTTGCCGGCCTGCTTAAAGACCCAGCATTCCCTATTGGTGTGGTTTGCCGGTTTGTCTGAGGTGCCATGAATCTGACATAATATGTCTAGAATCTTGTTTAGGTTGGACAGTCCATCTCTGCTGCCTTTAAATGGCTTTTTCCGTTGACCGGGTCGAGAGCTCCTGAATCCGGCGTTTACCGCCGTGTTGTCTAGGCTATCTTCCTTATTTTGACGCTTGCTTTTATTGCATCGTGGTTTTCCATTGCGATCCCTAACTTCGGATGTGCCTGGGTCGCTGGTGCCGCTACGGGCCAGCCAACTATCTTCGCCCGCGCAAAAGCGGGTCATAAGGCTTGTTAGGGCTGCCATTGTCCTCGGTTTCTCCTGGCCGAGGTGTCTGGCGAGTCATTCGTCCCAGACACTGTGTTTGAAAGCCGCTAAGGCTTCGGCGTCCGGGCAGTCGACAATTTGATTCGTCTTAGTGAGGAATCTGTTCCAAAGCATTTGGGCTGACTCTCCGGGCTGTTGAATTATATGACTTAGATCGTGTGCATCTAGAGGTTGGACATAGGTCCCTTGAAAATTAGCCCTAAAAGCATCTTCGAGCTCTTCCCAACTTCCAATTGAGTTTTCGGGGAGTCTCTTCAGCCAGTGCCGAGCTGGTCCTTTCAACTTGAGGGGTAAGTATTTGATGGCGTGGAGATCATGTCCGCGAGCCATGTGGATATGAAGGATAAAGTCCTCAATCCAGACCCCAGGATCTATTGTTCCGTCGTATGCCTCTATGTTCATGGGTTTGAATCCTTCGGGAAATTCGTTATCCAGCACCTCATCTGCGAAGCATAGGGGGTGTGCGGCACCCCTGTGTTTGGATGTGCCATGGCGTTCTGATGGTTGTAGTTTTTTGTTTTGATTCTATGCTAGAGCGCGCTTCCTAGATCCGTAGATGGATCTGGTCAGACCGTCTTTTTGGTGCAAGTACTCACGTGAATCGTGCACCGACTTATGTTCGACATCGTTAGCTGCCCTATCACGGCCACACGGTGGTCGATCTGGCTTATCGGCCATTTTATTTTTCAGCTGTGTAGGTTCTAAAGCCTCGTCATCGAATTCAGGCAACCACTTGCGCTTTGGATAGCTCTTTGTGTGGCAACTGCCACCGTACTTTTCTTCAGTGTCGAGCACTTTGTTCCATCTACTGTTGAGTGTATTTTGCGTGGTTTTAAGCCTTTGATTATGCTTCTTTAGACTCCTCTCGGTGGCAATAAGCCTTCTAGGGAGGTTCTCTTGCTCCAAGTGCCTTTCCCGGATGATGTGTGCATCGTCGTCTGAAATGTTCTCCTCTCCGGAGACAGGTTGGTGAGCTTTACCCTCGGCGTCGCCGTGATCGGGCAACAGTTCCGTACAATGTTCGGCGTCCGCTGGTTCATCCTGCTCTATCGCTGGGTCAATGTGGTCGTCATTTGCTTTGGAGTTGTCCAGGGTATTATTCTTTCCTGCGCTGTCATTGTCGCTATTTTTGCGAGGTGGGACTTGGAGTGGCGCCTACGTCGCCGCTTTGGTTGCTTCTCGAGGGGATTACCCTCCGCTGCATCCCTCCATTCCTTATCATTGTTTTCTTTGGGTGTATCCACCATGTATATATCATGTGATGAAGTGGCTGTCCAGCGCCCTGTGGGTGGTGGTTCCTGTTCCTCTCCTGCATCATCGGCCATACCATCGATGTCTTCAGAGCCGAAATTAAGCATGTTGGTTAAGTCGTCGACAGTGGCTATTAAGGGGTGGTGGGTGGGGAATGAGTTTCTTCATCGTTCGGTTCCCACTCAAGCCGGACATAGTTCGGCCAAGGGTCTCCTGACAAGGAGAGAGATTTCAATGAGTTTAGCAAGTCGCCCAAGGGCGAGTCCTGAAAGATATCCGCGAAGGTGAACTCCATGATCGGTGCCCAATCAGATTCGATAGGCACGAACGCGGCCGGTTCAGAGCCTGTGGCCGGGGATGAATCCAAGGGTCCGGCAACACATGTCTCATAGGGGTGAAGTCAGTATTCGGCTCTATCACCGCTGAGTGTGCGACCTCCGTGGCGGGGTCTATCCACACATCCTCGGACGGCACGATCTGCTCCGGATCAAAGGCCAGAGTAGCCACAGGTGTGATCTCCCAAACACCGTCCGACGGCAGAGCTAAGTCATGCTTGTCGAGACTATGCGACACACCTGACATGGGCTCGAATCCGTCGAAGATCAAGTCTCCACGGATGTCGGCAGTGTAGTTTAAGCTTCCAAACCTGACCTGATGGCCAGGGGCGTAGCTCTTGATCTGCTCCAGATGGACAAGCAAGTTGGCTCGCAGTACAAGGCCGCCGAATATGAAGATCTGTTCGGGGAGAAAAATCTCACCCTGGATTGCATCGTTGCCGATGATCGAAGAAGCCATCAAGCCTTATGGTGACAACATACTGGAACTCTCAATGAAAGCACCAATGTCGGTGTCAAAACCGGCAGACCTCAGGTAGGGGTCCCGAACTGTGCATCTAAGGCGGATGGTTACAGGAGGCAGGCGACACAATGTTTACCCATGTTCGGGCCCTCTCGATGGTGGTAATACCCTACGTCCTGCTTGATTGATCTTGATGATATGAGTATTACAAGATTTGATCTACCACGAGATCGTAGAGGCTAAACCCTAGAAGCTAGCCTATGATTCTGATTGTCGTTGTCCTACAGACTAAACCCTCTAGTTTATATAGACACCAGAGGGGGCTAGGGTTACACAGAGTCGGTTACAAAGGAGGAGATCTACATATCCGAATTGCCAAGCTTGCCTTCCATGCAAAGGAGAGTCCCGCCCGGACACGGGACAAAGTCTTCAATCTTGTATCTTCATAGTCCAACAGTCCGGCCAAAGTATATAGTCCGATTGTGTGAGGACCCCCTAATCCAGGACTCCCTCATCCGCAACATAGTTCAAGCTCCCGAATCTGACCTGATGGCCAGGGGCGTAGTTTTCGATCTGCTCCAGATGGCCAGGCATGTTGGCCCGCAGAGCGAAGCCACCGAACACAAAGATCTGCCCGGGGAGGAAGACTCCCCCTTGGGTAGCATCGTTGTAGATGGTTGAAGGAGCCATCGAACCTCTTGATGACGGCACAGTGGAACTCTCAATGAAAGCACCAATGTCGGTGTCAAAACCGGCGGATCTCGGGTAGGGGGTCCCGAACTATGCGTCTAAGGTCGATGGTAACAGGAGACAGGGGACACAATGTTTTACCCAGATTCAGGCCCTCTCTATGGAGGTAATACCCTATGTCCTGCTTGATTGATCTTGATGAATATGAGTATTACAAGAGTTGATCTACCAAGAGATCGTAATGGCTAAACCCTAGAGGTCTAGCTTGTATGGCGATGATAATGTCTCCCTCCTCTAGGATAAGACCTCCGGTTTATATAGATACCGGGAGGATCTAGGGTTACACAAGGTCGGTTACAAATAAAGGAATCTACATATTTGGTCGCCAAGCTTGCCTTCCAAGCCAAGTAGAGTCGCATCTAGACACGGGTGCAGTCTTTGGTCTTCGTATCTTCACAGCCCATCAGTCCGGCCCATGGCTAACAGGCCAGACGCCCGAGGACCCCTTAGTCCAGGACACCCTCAGGCCACCAGGTGGGAATAACCCACCTGGGCGTGCCAGAACCCCCAGGAGCGCCCTGGTGGGTTGTGGCCTCCTCGGCCCACCTCCGGTGCCCATCTTATGGTATATAAATGGTTTTGACCTAGGAAAAAATAAGAGGTGGACATTCGGGACGAAGTGCTGCCACCTCGAGGCGAAACTTGGGCAGGCGCACTTTTGCCCTCCGACGGAGCGATTCTGCCGGGGGAACTTCCCTCCCGGAGGGGGAAATCATCGTCATCATCATCACCAACAACTCTAGAATCTTGGGGAGGGCAATCACCACCAACATCTTCGCCAGCACCATCTCATCTCAAACCAAACTTCATCTCTTGTATGCAATCTTGTTACCGGAACTATAGATTGTTGCTAGGGGTGACTAGTAGTGTTGACTACATCTTGTAGTTGATTACTACATGGTTTATTTGGTGGAAGATTATATGTTCAGATCCAATATGCTATTTAATACCCCTCTGATCTTGAGCATGATTATTATTTGTGAGTGGTTACTTTTGTTCTTGAGGTCATGGGAGAAATCATGTTGCAAGTAATCATGTGAATTCGATATGTGTTCGATATTTTGATAGTATGTATGTTGTGATCCCCTTAGTAGTGTCATGTGAACATCGACTACATGACACTTCACCATACTTGGGCCTAAGGGAATGCATTGTGGAGTAGTAAATAGATGGTGGGTTGCGAGAGCGACATAAACTTAAACCCCAGTTTATGCACTATTCCGTAAGGGACCGATTGGATACTAGAGTTTAATGCTATGGTTAGAATTTATTCTTAATACTTTTCTCATAGTTGCGGATGCTTGCGGGAGGGTTAATCATAAATAGGAGGTTTGTTCAAGTAAGAATAGCACCTAAGCATCGGTCCACCCACATATCAAATTATCAAAGTAGCGAACACAAGTCAGACCAACATGATGAAAGTAACTAGATGAAATTCCCGTGTACCCTCAAGAATGCTTTGCTTATTATAAGAGACCATTTTGTCCCGTCCTTTGTGTCAAAAGGATTGGGCTACCTTGCTGCATACTTGTTACTATTATTGTTACTTGCCCGTTACAATTTCAGCACTTGCAGACATTACCTTACTGAAAACTACTTGTCATTTCCTTCTGCTCCTTGTCGGGTTCGACACTCTTACTTTTTGAAAAGAGCTACAATTGATCCCCTATACTTGTGGGTCATCAAGGCTATTTTCTGGCGCTTTTGACGGGGAGTGAAGCGCCTTTTGTAAGTGGAATTCAGTAAGGAAACATTTATATAGTGTGCTAAATTTTATTGTCACATGTTACTATGGAAAACAATCCTTTGAGGGGTTTGTTCGGGGTATCTTCACCTCGTCCGGAACCACAATTAGCTACCCCTCAACCTACTGCACCTACTGAAAATATTGAATCTGAAATTCCTTCGTTTAGGATAGAACAACTGCTAGCTAATCCTTATGCAGGAGATGGAACTGAACATCCTGATATGCACCTGATATATGTGGAAAAAATTTGTGGAGTGTTTAAGCTTGCAGGTTTACCCGGAGATGAGGTGATGAGAAAGGTTTTCCCTTTATCTTTGAAGGGAAAAGCAGTGGCATGGTATAGGCTATGCGATGATATTGGATCATGGAATTGGAATTATTTGAAATTGGAGTTCCACCAAAAAACTTATCCTATGCATCTAGTCCATCGTGATCGGAATTATATATATAATTTTTTTCCTCGTGAACGAGAAAGTATCGCTCTAGCTTGGGGGAGGCTTAATTCAATTTTATATTCATGCCCAAATCATGAGCTCTCGAGAGAAATTATTATTCAGAACATTTATTCTCGGCTTTCTCGTAATGAACAAACCATGCTTGATACTTCTTGTGCTGGTTCATATATGTAGAAGACTATTGAATTCCGGTGGGATCTTTTGGAAAGAATTAAACACAACTCTGAGGATTGGGAACTCGACGAAGGTAAAGAGTTAGGTATTAATCTTAAGTATGATTGTGTTAAATCTTTTATGGATACCGATGCTTTTGAAAAGTTTAGCACTAAATATGCACTTGACTCTGAGATAGTAGCTTCCTTTTGTGAATCATTTGCTACTCATGTTGAACTCCCTAAAGAGAAGTGGTTTAGATATCACCCACCTATTAAATAAGAAATTAAAGAACTAGTACCAGTTAAAGAGGAAACTATACTTTATAATATTGATCCAGTTGTTCCTTCTGCTTATATAGAGAAACCACCTTTTTCCTGTTAGGATAAAGGAACATGCTAAAGTTTCAACTGTGGTTAACAAAAGCTATGTTAGAACACCTAAACCTGATGAACAAATTAGGGTAGAACCTAATGTTGCTATGGTTAAAGATCTCTTAGAAGAAGATATAGATGGGCATGTTATTTACTTCTGTGCAGAAGCTGCTAGAATTGCTAAACCCGAAAAAGGGATAAAAATAGGCCAGTTGTTGGCCTCCCTATTATTTCGGTTAAAATAGGAGATCACTGTTATCATGGTTTATGTGACATTGGTGCTAGTGTAAGTGCAATTCCTTACAAGCTATATCAAGAAATTATAAAAGGACATAACACCTGCTGAGTTAGAAGACATAGATGTTACTATTAAACTTGCTAATAGAGACACCATATCACCTTGTGGGATCATTAGAGATGTTGAAGTCTTGTGTGGTAAAATAAAATATCGTACTGATTTTCTTGTTCTTGGTACCCTACAAGATGATTTTTGTCCCATTATCTTTGGTAGACCTTTCTTGAATACAGTTAGTGCTAAGATAGATTGCAAGAAACAAACTGTGGGTGTTAGCTTTGGTGATGAGTCTCGTGAGTTTAATTTTTCCAAGTTTAGTAGAAATCGTCATGAAAAAGAATTAAGGATGAATTAATTGGTCTTGCTTCTATTTCTATGCCACATACTGATCCTTTAGAACAATATTTGCTTGACCAAGAAAATGATTTGCATATGCATGAAAGAAATGAAATAGACAAAGTTTTCTTTGAACAACGTCCTGTTCTTAAACACAATTTGTCTATTGAAACTCTAGGATGTCCTTCTCCACCTAAAGGTGATCCTGTGTTTGAATTATTAAAATTGCCGGACACTTTGAAATATGCTTATCTTGATGAAAAGAATATATATCCTGTTATTATTAGTGCTAACCTATCAGAACAAGAAGAAGAAAGATTATTGAAAGTTCTAAGGAAGCACCAGGCTGCTATTGGATATAACCTTGATGATTTAAAGGGCATTAGTCCCACTCTATGTCAGCACAAAATTAATATGGAACATGATGCTAAACCAGTTGTTGATCACCAATGTTGGTTAAATCCGAAGATGAATGTCACAGCCCTAGAATTTTCTTGTAGCTATTTACCTGAGTGAGCATCATGCATCATGTCTAAATTCTGAAAGTTGAATTGGGGAAAGCTGAAAGCCTCAGACATCATTTCAAAAAAATGATCAACATTAAAAATTGCTTCAAATAACCCAATAAAATGTTCCTGTTAAGCTATAAAAATATTGGCAAGAGGTAAAATTCAAACCAATATTTTTGGATTCACAGAAATATTTATTCTGGGCATCTCAATTAAATCAATAGCTATTTGAATTGGATTTATATTTACTATTAAATAAATATAGGTCCAATAATTCTGAAATATTTTTGTGGAGCATTGGTTTAATTCCTTTAGCTTCTAAAAATATTTCCAGAAGCAACAAAATTGATTTGGCTTCAAAACCAAATTCAAAACAAACCTGCAAATTAGAAAACAGAACAGAATTAGATAAATTAGAGAGAGAGAGAGAAGGCCACTGGGCCACCTACCTAACGTACTTGGCGCCACCAACCGGCCCAGCACTGTAGCTAGACGGCCCAGCCCACCAGGGCTCCTCCCTGTCGTCTTCCCCCTCGGCAGGAGGACGAGCGCGTGGCCGGCGCGCGCGAGCACGCGTCCGGCCACCTCCTGCTTGCTTGCCGTTGCTGGAGTCGTCCCCGAGCGCCACGCACTTCCCCTCGACCGCCTGCACCTGTCCTCTCTCCCCCTCGAGCACTCTCCCCTCCCCTGTCTTGCTCTCTTCCACACCACCGAGCGCACCCATCGCCGCCGCTCGCTGCCACGGCGTCCACCGGCCACCCCTCGACCCCTCTCCGTCTCCGGGAGCTCCGCCATCGTCTACTACATCTCCTCGACATCGGAAGCAAGCCCGGATGCCCGGAAGTGTCGCCATCAAGCTCGTCCCCGCCGCCTCTGCCCGGAGATCGCCGCCGCCGTTCCATCGTCACCTAACCGTCCCCGAGCCCACCTAGCATCTCATCCGACTCCTCGTGAGCTCCTCTTCCTCTCCCCTCACTCCGTGCAATCGATTTCGTCCCCTAGCTAGTAGCCCGCCGGACCCAAGAGCTCACCGCCGTCGTAGTTTCTCACCGCCGTGGCCAGGGCCACCCCAGCTTGCGCCTGAGCGTGTCACCATGTTCACTGCACTCCCAGGAGCCCGCAGCACCCTTCGGTTTCCCCTCTAGTGCACCGTAGCGACGAATCCATCATCACCCGAGCTCCGGCCGCCGCCACGAGCTCGAGTCCGGCGTGCTTGCTCCACCCCTGCCCCTTCCTTACACACAGTTCAACGCGGACGAGTCTCCTCGTTCCGTAGATGGCCTTGTCCGTCGTTTTGGATGCCGGAGGACGAATCCCGAATGCATCCGCCGTCTCTGGCCTCACCGGCGGCGAGCCGCGGGTCAACTCCGGCGTGTTTTGACCCCAGTTGGCTGGGTTGACCCCCCCCCCCCCCTGACTCACTGACGTGTGGGCCCAAGCGTCTGCTTAATTAGTGTTAGGTTAGTTAGAGTTAATTAACTTAGCTAATTAGATGAGCCACTGACATGCGGGCCCCGCCCGGCTAACTGAGTTACTTAGGCTAATTAACTTGGTTAGTTGACTGGGTCACTGACAAGTGGGTCCCACTGGTCAGGTTTGACCTGGTCGATGCCGTTGACCTGCTGACGCCATAGTGACATCATGCTGACGCAGTAAAGCTTTTCCGGGATTTTAAATAAATCAAAAATGATTTATTTATTTCAGAAAATACCCAAAACTTCTAAAAATCATAGAAATTCAACCGTAACTCCAAATAAGATAAATTATATATGTAAAATTATCAGAAAAATTCAAGGAATCCATCTGTACCATTTCCATGCATGTTTGAACAATGTTTGTCCTCTGTTTTGGACAAAACAAATAAAGGGCATTTAAATAATCATATATGGGGTTGGAATTTGAATCTTGTACTCAAACCAACTTCATTTACATCATAGCTAGTTGTATTAGCTCAAACCACAGCATATTGACATGTCATGATCATGCATCATATTGTGTTTCTTTCTCCTGTTGCCGGTATTTGTCCCCTCTCGATAGACGTTGTACCGATGATGTGATCGTTGACACTGATGAAGACCCAATGATATCTTCAGAAGTGCCAGACAAGCAAAACCCCCTTGTTCATTCCGATACAATCCCCCTCTCTCGCTCCTGCTCTCTTTTACTGCATTAGGACAACAACGATTCATCTGTTACTTGTTGCGGTAGTTGAACCCCTTATCCTCTGCATGACCTGTCATTTCCACAGTAAATAGATGAAACCCACTAGCATGAGTAGGAGTTGTTTGAGCCCTGATGTGCCTACTCATTCATGCTTGTTTGTCATGCCTGCTACTGCTTAGAGTTGAGTCAGGTCCGATTCATCGGGGATGAATCGGAGGTGTGTAAACATGTCCTACTGTTGAGAGCTAAGTGTGTGAACACGATTTGGTAAAGGTAGCGGTGAGAGGCCATGTAGGAGTACATGGTGGGTTGTCTCATTGAAACCGTCCTCAGGAACTGAGTTCTGTGTTTGTGATCCATGAAACAGCTACTACCACACGTTGGGCTCTGAAATATGACCCTGCTCGACTTACTGACCCCTCTCGTCCTCTGTCCAGGAGTTGCAATTAGTTTCTGGTGCTTATAGGATATGTGTTGGCGGCCGTGCGTAGCGCTGACCCTAGGGGTGGGCTATGATGCGGTAGATACACTGTGGCACGGTGTACCGGGCGCCCGTTTGGTGTCTCGCGAACCCTGCACACATCGTTTGGGGCTGTGAGCAAAACTCCGGCCGGATCTCCTCGCGGATGGAACCCGAATAGGCGATAAACCTGGACTAGAGACTTGTGTGGTTAGTCAGGTCGTGGTCTACACCCACGTCGGCTTTCGCTTGAAGTCTGCCGAGCACATGTCGTGTGTAGACGCTAAGTGGTGGAAACATGTGTGACGAAGTACACCCCTGCAGGGTTATAAATGATCTATTCGAATAGCCGTGTCCGCGGTAAAGGACTTCTGGGTTGCCTATAACAGTTCATAGACAAGTGAAAGTGGATACTCTAAAACTCGCAAGATAAGTGTGAGTGCTATGGATGGCCTTCTCGTAGGGAGACGAGAGCGGATCCATAGTGGTGTATTGAATGGTGAATATGTGGACTCGTGTGCGCCACCTCAAAAGAGTTGCTTGCAATCGTAGTTCAGGTTAGCCACTGAGTCAAAGCTGGCTTGCTGCAGTTAAACTCCACCACCCCCCTTTTGTTGATACCGATGCATATGTAGCTAGTTCTGATGTAAGTCTTGCTGAGTACCTTTGTACTCATGTTTTCTTAATTTATGTTTGCAGAGAGACTTCAGTCTCGCTAGTAGTTCCGCGTGGACTTCGACGTTTAGCTTGATACCTCAGCTACGATCTTGTGCCCTCGGTAGGATTTGGTAGATAGTCAGGCTTCTTAGCCTTTTTCATTTATAGATGTCTGTACTCAGACATGTTAAGCTTCCGCATGTGCTTTGACTTGTATGCTATGATTGTTGGGTCATGAGACCCATGTTTGTAATATCTCGCTCTTCGGAGCCTAATGAATAAATACTTGAGTTGTAGAGTTATGTTGTGATGCCATGTTGTATTCACACATATCGAGCATATTGTGTGTATGATTGAAATGCTTGGTATGTGTGGGATCCGACTATCTAGTTGGTTATCCTTGGCAGCCTATCATATGGGGAAATGTAGTCTAGTGCTTCTGAGCGACAGTAGTCCGCTACAGCCTGGATCACCGGAGTCCTGCTAGCCCAGCACTACTGTTCAGGACACTTGACTGGCCGGCATGTGTTTCACTTCGTCCCTATGTCTGTCCCTTCGGGGAAATGTCACGCGGTGATTTCCGGAGTCCTGCCTAGCCTGCTACAGCCCGGGATCCCCGGAGTCCTGTTAGCCCAGTGCTACAGCCCGGAATCACTCGTTGATGACCGACATGTTCGATGTGATCCATGTATGCCTGTCTCCATAGGTCTGTGCCGCTTTGGGTTCACGACTAGCCATGTCGGCCCGTGTTCTTTGTCATATGGATGCTAGCGACACTATCATATACATGAGCCAAAAGGCGCAAACGGTCCCGGGCCAGGTAAGGTGGCACCCGTGGAAATACCGTGCGTGAGGCCACAAAGTGATATGATGTGTTACATGCTAGATCGGTGTGACCTAGGATCGGGGTCCCGACAGCGTTGGTATCAGAGCCTGACTGCCTGTAGGATTACCAAGCCAAACTGGTTGAAGTTGAGTCTAGAAATGCTTTAGTTATGTAAGGGAATTGATTGTGGAAGGGAACGTAAGGCTCTTTTTACTCCTTTACCCTATGCCCTTCTGATCTGAGTCAACCTCTTCTTTCTACGGGGATTAAGAATTAGGCCTTCTCATCTATCTATCAGGATGACGTGTTACTAAACCGTAGTTGCCTAAGATTGTTGGATTTAAGCCCAGTTCAGTTTCTACTACTTCTGTGTGTTCATAGTTGGTCTCGAACCTTGATATTGTGCTTCTGAGTGGTTATGCCACCATTTTGCAGGATGTCTCAAATCATTTTGAGCATTTATAGCCGTTATGCTGTCCGAGTCATCCCAGGTTTCTAAATAGTCTGATGCATTTGCAAATCCTTTCCCCTGTTCCTGATGTCCATTTGGGCCAGATTAATCACACTACTTGTCAGTTGAGGTACTCTATTGCCTCGACATATATGTTGGAGCTATTACTATGACCCTAGGTGTTTTAGGGAGTCACCTAGTGATCTAGCCATGTTTTGTATTCCCAGTGTGTGATTCTGGCCATTATTCCCAAAAGCATCCCGTGATGCCATTTAGTTAGTAGGCATTCTATTCCTGGGTTTTGAACCCGAGACTCACCCTACCTGCTTCATGTTGATAGTGTTTGCTAGTTCCTTAGTACATTAGTAAACCTTGTGATAGACTTCGAGGTCCGTGGTATTTCCTTCTTCCAAATACTATGAATGTAACATCCCTAGCCTTGCCATGCACTTGGACTAGCTTGGTTGCTGCATCATGTCTAAATTTCTTCTAAACTTGAAATGGGGATTGTTCAAACCCTAGCACCAGATCAAATCAAATAGGTTCAACTTAAAATAATCTTCAATGAACCCAAAATGCCTTTGGAAATGTCCATGATTTTTTATAAAGGTGAAAACCTCTGCCAAAAATGATGAGCATATTTCTTGGCCATTTATGGATTTTTGAATAAACTCATATTGTATTTGAATTGGGGCATTTAAATTCTATAAATATTTTAAATGCTCTAATACTTCTGAAAACAATTGGGGGCTTTTGGAAATAATTCAAATAGTGCCCACAATTTTTGTCAGGATTTTACAAAATGAGTTAGTATTTTTACTAATTCAAAACAGATAAAAAAATAGAAAACAGAAAATAGGAAAGGCAAAGCACTTAGCTGGCGCCAGCAACCGGCCCAGCTCCTGTGCTGGCCCACCTGCGGCCCAGCCCACCACCAGCCTTCCTCTCGTCTTCCTCCTCGGGACAGTAGGACAGGGCGTGTGCCCGACGCACGACAGCACGCGCGCGCCACCTCCTGCTTCCCCGGCCCTCCTAGCGACGCCACGACGATGCCCCGTGTCCCCTCGCTCCTCTCCCTCACTCGCTCCACCCTCTCTCGCTCCCCTGACTCTCTTCCCCGAGCTCATCCGAGAGTCACCGTCGCCGCCGCTTGTCGTTACCGTGGCCACCAGCACCCCCACGCCGGCCAGCGCCCCCATGAGCTTCGCCTCGATGCCGTAGAGCCGCACGCCAAGGCACGTGACCCCGGGAGGCCAGCAACATCGCCATCGCCGTCGTCTTCCACCTCGGGCTCCGGCCACCATCATCGTCGATCCGCCGCACGCAGGACGCCCCCGAGCCCGCTAACCATCCCTACGGCACCGCTGTGAGCTCCGCAACCGTTTCCCCCTCTTCTCCTCTCCGTTTGATTGCCGTAGCCGTCGCCCCCTTGATGACCGAAATGCACCGCCGCCTGAGCTCGCTGTCGACGATGCTCCGGTGACCAAATGGTCACCCTGGAGTGTCGAACCTACTCCCCGCGATGCGTAGCGCCCTCCTAGCCCCCTTGCCCCGCTCTTCTACGCACTGAAACACGATCCCGCGCGCAACCGAACTCCGACGGCCGCCAAAGAGCTCGCCGCCGTTAGCTCCGGCCACCCTAGCTGCTGCCGCTTGTCTCTCTGGATGCGCCTCACTCCCAGGAACCCGTAGGAGAAAACCGCGCATCGAATGGTGCTTCGTAGCGAGCGCACGGAGCACCTCCGCCGTCGGCCGTGGTCGTTGCCGGTTAGCCGCCGGTGAGCTGACGTGGCGCTGTCATTAGCCACTAATGACCAGCTAACTAACCAGCCCTAAGCCACTGACAGACGTGCCCCACCAGTTTCGTTAAGCAGCTAACGGAATTAGTTAGGGATAATCTAATCCGACTGGGCCCACGCGTCAGTTTTGACCATGCTGACGTGGCCGTTGACCAGGCCCACCTGTCTGTGACCCTAAACATCACTGTGTCACTGACCAGTGGGTCCCACTGGTCAGGTTTGACCCGGACGCACCCTGTTGACTTGCTGACATCATCATGACGTCAAGCTGACGCAGTAATCCTTTTCTGGATTTTAAATAAATCAGAAATGATTTATTTATTTCAGAAAATACCCAAAACTTCTAAAAATCATAGAAATTCAACCGTAACTCCAAATAAGATAAATTATATATGTAAAATTATCAGAAAAATTCAAGGAATCCATCTGTACCATTTTCATGCATGTCTGAACAATGTTTGTCCACTGTTTTGGACAAAAAAATAAAGGGCATTTAAATAATCATATATGGGGTTGGAATTTGAATCTTGCACTCAAACCAACTTCATTTAAATCATAGCTAGTTGCATTAGCTCAAACCACAGCATATTGACATGTCATGATCATGCATCATATTGTGCATTGCATTGATTGTGTTCTTTCTCCTGTTGCCGGTATTTGTCCCCTCTCGATAGACGTTGTACCGACGATGTGATCGTTGACACTGATGAAGACCCAATGATATCTTCAGAAGTGCCAGGCAAGCAAACCCCCCTTGTTCATTCCGATACAATCCCCCTCTCTCGCTCCTGCTCTCTTTTACTGCATTAGGACAACAACGATCCATCTGTTACTTGTTGCGGTAGTTGAACCCCTTATCCTCTGCATGACCTGTCATTGCCACAGTAAATAGATGAAACCCACTAGCATGAGTAGGAGTTGTTTGAGCCCTGATGTGCCTACTCATTCATGCTTGTTTGTCATGCCTGCTACTGCTTAGAGTTGAGTCAGGTCCGATTCATCGGGGATGAATCGGAGGTGTGTAAACATGTCCTACTGTTAAGAGCTAAGTGTGTGAACACGATTTGGTAAAGGTAGCGGTGAGAGGCCATGTAGGAGTACATGGTGGGTTGTCTCATTGAAACCGTCCTCAGGAACTGAGTTCTGTGTTTGTGATCCATGAACAGCTACTACCACACGTTGGGCCCTGAAATATGACCCCGCTCGACTTACTGACCCCTCTCGTCCTCTGTCCAGGAGTTGCAATTAGTTTCTGGTGTTTATAGGATATGTGTTGGCGGCCGTGCGTAGCGCTGACCCTAGGGGTGGGCTATGATGCGGTAGATACACTGTGGCACGGTGTACCGGGCGCCCGTTTGGTGTCTCGGGAACCCTGCACACATCGTTTGGGGCTGTGAGCGAAACTCCGGCCGGATCTCCTCGCGGATGGAACCCGAATAGGCGATAAACCTGGACTAGAGACTTGTGTGGTTAGTCAGGTCGTGGTCTACACCCACGTCGGCTTTCGCTTGAAGTCTGCCGAGCACATGTCTTGTGCAGACGCTAAGTGGTGGAAACATGTGTGACGAAGTACACCCCTGCAGGGTTATAAATGATCTATTCGAATAGCCGTGTCCACGGTAAAGGACTTCTGGGTTGCCTATCACAGTTCATAGACAAGTGAAAGTGGATACTCTAAAACTCGCAAGATAAGAGTGAGTGCTATGGATGGCCTTCTCGTAGGGAGACGAGAGCGGATCCATAGTGGTGTATTGATTGGTGGATATGTGGACTCGTGTGCGCCACCTCAAAAGAGTTGCTCACAATCGTAGTTTAGGTTAGCCACTGAGTCAAAGCTGGCTTGCTGCAGTTAAACTCCACCACCCCCCCTTGTTGATACCGATGCATATGTAGTTAGTTCTGATGTAAGTCTTGCCGAGTACCTTTGTACTCACGTTTGCTTAATTTATGTTTTGCAGAGATACTTCAGTCTCGCTAGTAGTTCCGCGTGGACTTCGACGTTTAGCTTGATACCTCAGCTATGATCCTGTGCCCTCGACAGGATCTGGTAGATAGTCAGGCTTCTTAGCCTTTTTCATTTATAGATGTCTGTACTCAGACATGTTAAGCTTCCGCATGTGTTTGATTGTATGCTATGATTGTTGGGTCATGAGACCCATGTTTGTAATATCTCGCTCCTCGGAGCCTAATGCATACATACTTGAGTTGTAGAGTTATGTTGTGATGCCATGTTGTATTCACACATATCGAGCATATTGTGTGTATGATTGAAATGCTTGGTATGTGTGGGATCCGACTATCTAGTTGTTTATCCTTGGCAGCCTATCATATGGGGAAATGTAGTCTAGTGCTTCTGAGCGATAGTAGTCCGCTACAGCCCGGATCACCGGAGTCCTGCTAGCCCAGCACTACTGCTCAGGACACTTGACTGGCCGGCATGTGTTTCACTTCGTTCCTATGTCTGTCCCTTCGGGGAAATGTCACGCGGTGACATCCAGAGTCCTGCCTAGCCTGCTACAGCCCGGGTTACCGGAGTCCTGTTAGCCCAGTGCTACAGCCCGGATTCACACGCTGGTTGACCGACATGCTGGAGGTTGATTCATGTATGCCTGTCCCCATGGGTTAGTGCCGCTTTGGGTTCACCACTAGCCATGTCGGCCTGGGTTCTTTGTCATATGGATGCTAGCGACGCTATCATATACGTGAGCCAAAAGGCGCAAACGGTCCCGGGCCAGGTAAGGTGGCACCCGTGGAAATACCGTGCGTGAGGCCACAAAGTGATATGATGTGTTACATGCTAGATCGGTGTGACCTAGGATCGGGGTCCCGACAATGAACCACTTATGGCAGAAGTTCTTGAACCAAAGGATCACAACTAGAGTGCTCTTGATGAGTTCTCCATTCTATATTGTGGCTCTGCTAGTTCTACCTTTCTGCATGGGTTATCTGGAAGAAATATGTTGAGCTTTGCTCGACATACTAATCTATGCCTCCACAGCTCAGAAAATTATATGTTCCTTGAGTTGTTCCTCTTCAGTTGTATTCCGACCATCCTCTATCAGTAGATAGCCAAGAGTATGTGTACATTTGTGTTCATCGGTGCCTTTTATTCTTGTGGTCCGTCGAGCCGTTCTAATTTAGAATGACTAGGAGAAACAAACTCCAGTACCTCATCCACTTCTGGGATCGGGTCAAAGTGGTTGTATTCCGCAGATCAAAATGCCAATCCAGCTTTTGGTTCTGTTCTACCCTGAAGTATTACCCACTTTATGTCAAGAGCGTCGTGAGAATTGCACCTTCTCCTATGAATTCTTGACACAGTGATACTCTCTCCATCATTGTTCATTTCTCGGTTTCAGTGTTGTTGCAACCGGAATGTCGACAAGTGAATCGTGGTGTGTGAAATCAATACTCCTAGCAACCCCGTTGCTTGGTAGTTAATGGACAATACCCTCATTCTTAGCGCGTTGGTTATTGAATTATCATTCTAAGACTGATCGTGCTACCTAGTCCATATTTCTGGTGCACACTTCGATCAATGGATTAGGATTGTGCCAATCCCTCACTCTTTGATCATATCATCTTGCCCTGAAAAGCAAGGTTGTTCTCGAGCTTAGTAACATACCGGTGGTTCGTGATTTTCCAAATATCTTCTCGGAAGTGTTACCAGGTTGTCACCTGACCGTTATGTTGAGTTCGTGATCAAGATGGTTTTTCAATAAACCACTTTTCCCCAAGAATCTGTGTTGGATACCCCTGAGCTAGTTGGTTAAGCTTAACAACAACTTGGAGAGTTGGGAGATGAAAACTTGTCCGACTTAGTTCATCCCAAAGGGATATCCTTGTGTGTGTGTGTGTGTGTGAAGAAAGATGACATATTCATCGACTGATCCCCGCGATCAGCTGTTGGATCTATTATCTTGCCCAAACCTTGATTTGAGTGTGGGCTATCGTCAAATCAAATCAGAACCAACGATGTTCGTAATGTTGTCTTACTTGCGGTTGTCCCTCGAGCATGCACCATTATATCTTTGGTCTGACCAATACTATCACATTGTTCACATAGTGGTGGAAGTCCAGTGATATGAAAATTCCGATGAGTTGCTGTTGAGCCCATCAGCGGCATTTTGTCTCCTCCATGATTGTGTTGAACATCCAGCTAGTGTTGGAAACTTTATAAGCATTGCCCTCATGTCCCGACCATGAAGTATATGTCCGGTTGAAAGATGTGACTTCCTCTAATTCATGTGCGTCTGATGTAAGTTGCCGCTGTGAACTCGAGAAAGTTTGTTTTTGCTTCCTCTGGAATCATCCCAAGTCAGTCATGCATGTGCGAAGTATTCTATGGTCTGATAGACTGATCATCTACATTCTATACGTATCCCTAGCACACCAAGCCACTGATTGATTTGTTCAAGGAGAAGAAGTTTCTTCTTAAGGGTTAGACCTACGCAAGGACTTCGATATCCTCGTTGATGGTTCCCCCTGAACTCGGTAGTGTTTCATTTTAAGACTACCAGGTGACCATGCTTGTCTAGGACAACATGTTCACATGCTTGTAGCAGAACCGGCTCATGTTTTGGAGCTTACTACCGTAGTTCATTCCCCCGAGAATTTTGCAATGTCATCTCGTCGATTTTTGTGGCAAACCTTCATTTTCTTTTCTAGACTCGATGAGTCTGGAATATCCTGTCACCAACCAGAGCTGAATCTCAGGCAGATATGATGGTTGGAGCATTTTCCAAGAACTATAATATTGGTCTCTCGATAACCGGTAAAGTGGATGTCATGGCCAACACATCCAACCGGAAGACCTATTATTGTAGAGTCTCGATTGAAGAAAGTTGGCCACATTCCCATGAGGATTTTGTAGGATTTACTCCAGAAGTTGTTCCTTATGGATCTATTGTATTCCGAAGTCCGACCACTACTTGGTGGCTATGCCGATGCTTAAAGCATGACCGTGGTAACCAGTACATCAAGGAGAACATTAGAAGCGGAGTGCTAAATGTCTCTCGATCGATCATCCAGATTTTGTTTCCTTGGCTTCGCTAAGGTGAAATCTGAGAAAGTGTTATCTTCCTTTGCATCTGCATTATCCATCACCATTCATCACAGTGGTATGTTGTGTTGCCAGGATCCTTGACATGGATGTTGGTAAGACCTTGATGAGTATGGAAATGCTCAAGTTCTTGGAGCACGCTCAGGCACTAGGTTCTGATGTTGTCGTTAACTGGAATGTGCCTCCATTCTCTCAGTTGTTTGATAGCCATCCAATTGGTGGAATCACCTTTGCCGGTGAACCTTCTCCCCAGTTACTAGAATCATTTCCAACATTTGCATTTTGTTCCCACATCTTCAAAAGTGGACTTACCATGGGTCCCCTCCATTTCCGATGATAAGCAAAAATCATCCATTGCGTTGTCTTCAACAAGGTAGTCCACATCATCCATCCTAGTCCGAGTATGTCATTCTTTCGAACTCCTTCCACTGATCGTTTGTGATTGCCTTAGGCTGGTATAAAGAGTTTCTATGATCTCCGAATCAAAAGTAATTCTTTTTGCCACTTAAGGGAATAATTCTGCGAGTCACCTTCCTTAAGATGTCTCGTTATGGTATCATGGCAATTATCTCCTCGTTACTTTGAAACCATGCATCATCCTACTCCAGCGTGGGCTTGTTGCGTACCAAATTGAACCTTGTCATCTGCTTCTTCTCGTTGATTCTGATATGTGCCTTGTGTCTCAACTCAAGAGGTGTTCTTACGTCTCATTCCGTGGAGTTGATCTTGTATCCACTCTTGTGAGGTTGTCTTGCTCTCTTGTCGCCATGTTGGATGAAGCTCTCGAAGCAAAGATGTCAAGATCGACATGATGCAATGAATCAACATCTTCGAGAAGGGCAATCGGATCGTGAAGATTCTTTATTGGTGTTCCCTCTGTCTTCTTACCTCACGTCTTGAATCTCGGGACGAGATTCTTGTTTAGTGGGGGCGAGTTGTCACAGCCCTAGAATTTGCTTGTAGCTATTTACCTGAGTGAGCATCATGCATCATGTCTAAATTCTGAAAGTTGAATTGGGGAAAGCTGAAAGCCTCAGACATCATTTCAAAAAAATGATCAACATTAAAAATTGCTTCAAATAACCCAATAAAATGTTCCTGTTAAGCTATAAAAATATTGGCAAGAGGTAAAATTCAAACCAATATTTTTGGATTCACAGAAATATTTATTCTGGGCATCTGAATTAAATCAATAGCTATTTGAATTGGATTTATATTTACTATTAAATAAATATAGGTCCAATAATTCTGAAATATTTTTGTGGAGCTTTGGTTTAATTCCTTTGGCTTCTAAAAATATTTCCAGAAGCAACAAAATTGATTTGGCTTCAAAACCAAATTCAAAACAAACCTGCAAATTAGAAAACAGAACAGAATTAGATAAATTAGAGAGAGAGAGAAGGCCACTGGGCCACCTACCTAATGTACCTGGCGCCACCAACCGGCCCAGCACTGTAGCTAGACGGCCCAGCCCACCAGGGCTCCTCCCTGTCGTCTTCCCCCTCGCCAGGAGGACGAGCGCGTGGCCGGCGCGCGCGAGCACGCGTCCGGCCACCTCCTGCTTGCTTGCCGCTGCTGGAGTCGTCCCCGAGTGCCACGCACTTCCCCTCGACCGCCTGCACCTCTCCTCTCTCCCCCTCGAGCACTCTCCCCTCCCCTGTCTTGCTCTCTTCCCCACCACCGAGCGCACCCATCGCCGCCGCTCGCTGCCACGGCGTCCACCGGCCACCCCTCAACCCCTCTCCGTCTCCGGGAGCTCCGCCATCGTCTACTACATCTCCTCGACGTCGGAAGCAAGCCCGGATGCCCGGAAGTGTCGCCATCAAGCTCGTCCCCGCCGCCTCTGCCCGGAGATCGCCGCCGCTGTTCCATCATCACCAAGCCGTCCCCGAGCCCACCTAGCGTCTCATCCGACTCCTCGTGAGCTCCTCTTCCTCTCCCCTCACTCCGTGCAATCGATTTCGTCCCCTAGCTAGCAGCCCGCCGGACCCAAGAGCTCACCGCCGTCGTAGTTTCTCACCGCCGTGGCCAGGGCCACCCCAGCTTGCGCCTGAGCGTGTCACCATGTTCACTGCACTCCCAGGAGCCCGCAGCACCCTTCGGTTTCCCCTCTAGTGCACCGTAGCGACGAATCCATCATCACCCGAGCTCCGGCCGCCGCCACGAGCTCGAGTCCGGCGTGCTTGCTCCACCCCTGCCCCTTCCGCTCACACAGTTCAACGCGGACGAGTCTCCTCGTTCCGTAGATGGCCTTGTCCGTCGTTTTGGACGCCGGAGGACGAATCCCGAATGCATCCGCCGTCTCTGGCCTCGCCGGCGGCGAGCCGCGGGTCAACTCCGCCGTGTTTTGACCCCAGTTGGCTGGGTTGACCCCCCCTGACTCACTGACGTGTGGGCCCAGGCGTCTGCTTAATTAGTGTTAGGTTAGTTAGAGTTAATTAACTTAGCTAATTAGATGAGCCACTGACATGCGGGCCCCGCCCGGCTAACTGAGTTAGTTAGGCTAATTAACTTGGTTAGTTGACTGGGTCACTGACCAGTGGGTCCCACTGGTCAGGTTTGACCTGGTCGACGCCGTTGACCTGCTGATGCCATAGTGACATCATGCTGACGTAGTAAAGCTTTTCTGGGATTTTAAATAAATCAGAAATGATTTATTTATTTCAGAAAATACCCAAAACTTCTAAAAATCATAGAAATTCAACCGTAACTCCAAATAAGATAAATTATATATGTAAAATTATCAGAAAAATTCAAGGAATCCATCTGTACCATTTCCATGCATGTTTGAACAATGTTTTTCCTCTGTTTTGGACAAAACAAATAAAGGGCATTTAAATAATCATATATGGGGTTGGAATTTGAATCTTGTACTCAAACCAACTTCATTTAAATCATAGCTAGTTGTATTAGCTCAAACCACAGCATATTGACATGTCATGATCATGCATCATATTGTGCATTGCATTGATTGTGTTTCTTTCTCCTGTTGCCGGTGTTTGTCCCCTCTCAATAGACGTTGTACCGATGATGTGATCGTTGACACTGATGAAGACCCAATGATATCTTTAGAAGTGCCAGGCAAGCAAAACCCCCTTGTTCATTCCGATACAATCCCCCTCTCTCGCTCCTGCTCTCTTTTACTGCATTAGGACAACAACGATTCATCTGTTACTTGTTGCGATAGTTGAACCCCTTATCCTCTGCATGACCTGTCATTTCCACAGTAAATAGATGAAACCCACTAGCATGAGTAGGAGTTGTTTGAGCCCTGATGTGCCTACTGATTCATGCTTGTTTGTCATGCCTGCTACTGCTTAGAGTTGAGTCAGGTCCGATTCATCGGGGATGAATCGGAGGTGTGTAAACATGTCCTACTGTTGAGAGCTAAGTGTGTGAACACGATTTGGTAAAGGTAGCGGTGCGAGGCCATGTAGGAGTACATGGTGGGTTGTCTCATTGAAACCGTCCTCAGGAACTGAGTTCTGTGTTTGTGATCCATGAAACAGCTACTACCACACGTTGGGCCCTGAAATATGACCCCGCTCGACTTACTGGCCCCTCTCGTCCTCTGTCCAGGAGTTGCAATTAGTTTCTGGTGTTTATAGGATATGTGTTGGCGGCCATGCGTAGCGCTGACCCTAGGGGTGGGCTATGATGCGGTAGATACACTGTGGCACGGTGTACCAGGCGCCCGTTTGGTGTCTCGGGAACCCTGCACACATCGTTTGGGGCTGTGAGCGAAAATCCGGCCGGATCTCCTCGCGGATGGAACCCGAATAGGCGATAAACCTGGACTAGAGACTTGTGTGGTTAGTCAGGTCGTGGTCTACACCAATGTCGGCTTTCGCTTGAAGTCTGCCGAGCACATGTCGTGTGCAGACGCTAAGTGGTGGAAACATGTGTGACGAAGTACACCCCTCCAGGGTTATAAATGATCTATTCGAATAGCCGTGTCCGCGGTAAAGGACTTCTGGGTTGCCTATAACAGTTCATAGGCAAGTGAAAGTGGATACTCTAAAACTCGCAAGATAAGTGTGAGTGCTATGGATGGCCTTCTCGTAGGGAGATGAGAGCGGATCCATAGTGGTGTATTGAATGGTGAATATGTGGACTCGTGTGCGCCACCTCAAAAGAGTTGCTTGCAATCGTAGTTCAGGTTAGCCACTGAGTCAAACCTGGCTTGCTGCAGTTAAACTCCACCACCCCCCTTTTGTTGATACCGATGCATATGTAGCTAGTTCTGATGTAAGGCTTGCTGAGTACCTTTGTACTCACGTTTGCTTAATTTATGTTTGCAGAGAGACTTCAGTCTCGCTAGTAGTTCCGCGTGGACTTCGACGTTTAGCTTGATACCTCAGCTACGATCTTGTGCCCTCGGCAGGATTTGGTAGATAGTCAGGCTTCTTAGCCTTTTTCATTTATAGATGTCTGTACTCAGACATGTTAAGCTTCCGCATGTGCTTTGACTTGTATGCTATGATTGTTGGGTCATGAGACCCATGTTTGTAATATCTCGCTCTTCGGAGCCAAATGAATAAATACTTGAGTTGTAGAGTTATGTTGTGATGCCATGTTGTATTCACACATATCGAGCATATTGTGTGTATGATTGAAATGCTTGGTATGTGTGGGATCCGACTATCTAGTTGTTTATCCTTGGCAGCCTATCATATGGGGAAATGTAGTCTAGTGCTTCTGAGCGACAGTAGTCCGCTACAGCCCGGATCACCGGAGTCCTGCTAGCCCAGCATTACTGTTCAGGACACTTGACTAGCCGGCATGTGTTTCACTTCGTCCCTATGTCTGTCCTTTTGGGGAAATGTCACGCGGTGATTTCCGGAGTCCTGCCTAGCCTGCTACAGCCCGGGATCCCCGGAGTCCTGTTAGCCCAGTGCTACAACCCGGAATCACTCGTTGATGACCGACATGTTCGATGTGATCCTTGTATGCCTGTCTCCATAGGTCTGTGCCGCTTTGGGTTCACGACTAGCCATGTCGGCCCGGGTTCTTTGTCATATGGATGCTAGCGACACTATCATATACATGAGCCAAAAGGTGCAAACGGTCCCGGGCCAGGTAAGGTGGCACCCGTGGAAATACCGTGCGTGAGGCCACAAAGTGATATGATGTGTTACATGCTAGATCGGTGTGACCTAGGATCGGGGTCCCGACAATGAAAGAGGTGGTAAGAACGGAAATATTAAAACTTGTGGAAGCAGGTATAATTTATCCTATAGCTGATAGTAGATGGCTAAGTCATGTTCATTGTGTTCCTAAGAAAGGAGGTATTATTGTTGTTCCTAATGATAAGAATGAACTCATTCCACATTATAGGCTATAGAATGGTAATTGATTTTAGAAAATTAAATAAAGAAACTAGAAAATATCATTACCCTTTGCCTTTTATTGATCAAATGCTTTAAAGATTATCTAAGCACACACACTTTTGCTTCCTTGATGGATATTCTGGCTTTTCACAAATACCTGTTTCTCAACCTGATCAACAAACTATCACTTTTACTTATCCATTTGGAACCTATGCTTATAGATGTATGCATTTTGGTTTATGTAATGCACCTGCTGCCTTTCAAAGATGTATGACTGCTATATTCTCTGACTTTTGTGAAAAGATTGTTGAGGTTTTCATGGATGACTTTTCTGTTTATGGGAAGTCTTTTGATGATTGTTTAGGCAACCTTGAGCGAGTTTTGCAGACATGTGAACAAAAAAATCTTGTCTTGAATTAGGAGAAGTGCCACTTTATGGTTAATGAAGGCATTGTGTTGGGTCATAAAATTTATGAAAGAGGTATCGAAGTGGACCAAGCTAAGGTTGATGCAATTGAGAAAATGCCATGTCCCAAGGACATCAAAGGTATTCGTAGTTTCCTAGGTCATGCCGGTTTCTATAGGAGATTTATTAAAGACTTATCTAAAATCTCTAGGCCTCTCACTAGTCTTTTGCAAAAGGATGTTCCTTTTGTTTTTGATGATGATTATTTAGAAACCTTTGAAAAACTCAAGAAAGCTTGCCACGAGATTGGAACTTGCCTTTTGAAATTATGTGTGATGCTAGTGATTATGTTGTTGGTGCTGTTCTAGGACAATGAGTTGATAAGAAATTGAATGTTATCCATTATGCTTGTAAAAATCTAGACAGTGTTCAAAGAAATTATGCTACTACTGAAAAAGAATTCTTAGCAGCAGTGTTTGCTTGTGATAAATTTAGACCATATATTGTTGATTCCAAAGTAACTGTTCACATGGACCATGCTGCTATTTAATATCTTATGGAAAAGAAAGATGCTAAACCTAGACTTATTTGTTGGGTTCTCTTGTTGCAAGAATTTGATCTACATATCATTGATAGAAAAGGAGCAGAGAACCCCGTAGCTGATAATTTTTCTAGGCTTGAAAATTTACTTGATGACCCACTACCTATTGATGATAGTTTTCCTGATGAGTAGTTAGCTGCAATAAATGTTGCTAATAGTACTCCTTGGTATGCTAACTGTGCTAATTATATTGTTGCTAAATATTTACCACCTAGCTTTACATACCAGCAAAATAAAAAAAATTCTTCTATGATTTAAGACATTACTTTTGGGATGACCCACATCTTTATAAAGGAGTAGATGGTATTACTAGACGTTGTGTACTTGAGCATGAACAGGGACAAATCCTATGGAAATATCACTCTGAGGCTTATGGAGGGCATCATGCTGGAGATAGAACTGCTCACAAGGTATTGCAATCTGGATTTTATTGGCCTACTCTCTTCAAGGATGCCCGTAAGTTTGTCTCTTCTTGTGATGAACGTCAAAGAATAGGTAATATCGGTAAGCGTCAAGAAATGCCTATTAATTATTCTCTTGCTGTTGAACCATGATGTTTGGGGATTTGATTACATGGGACCTTTTCCTTCCTCTAATGGGTATACACATATTTTGGTTGATGTTGATTATGTTACTAAATGGGTAGTTGTCGGTGTCAAAACTGGCGGATCTCGGGTAGGGGGTCCCGAACTGTGCGTCTAGGCCGGATGGTAACAGGAGGCAGGGAACACGATGTTTTACCCAGGTTCGGGCCCTCTTGATGGAGGTAAAACCCTACGTCCTGCTTGATTAAATTGATGATATGGGTAGTACAAGAGTAGATCTACCACGAGATCAAGGAGGCTAAACCCTAGGAGCTAGCCTATGGTATAATTGTTGTCTATGGAGTTGATGAAGTTGTCCTATGGACTAAAACCCTCCGTTTTATATAGACACCGGATAGGGTTAGGGTTACATAGAGTCGGTTACAATGGTAGGAGATCTTGAATATCCGCATCGCCAAGCTTGCCTTCCACGCCAAGGAAAGTCCCATCCGGACACGGGACGAAGTCTTCAATCTTGTATCTTCATAGTCCAGGAGTCCGGCTGAAGGTATAGTCCGGCTATCCGAACACCCCCTAATCCAGGACTCCCTCAGTAGCCCCTGAACCAGGCTTCAATGACAACGAGTCCGGCGTGCAAATTGTCTTCGGCATTGCAAGGCAGGTTCCTCCTCCAAGTCCTCCATAGAAGATTGTAAATACCAAGAGTAGTGTCCGGCTCTGTAAAATAAGCTTCCACACATTGCCATAGAGAGAATAATGTTAACACAAATCAAATCTGCCGACGTATTCCGCAGTGCATCATCACACTACGGCCAAGTCCTTTACTCGTCTTTACTTTTTCACCTCAGCGTGTTTTGCGAGGCAGTTTCCTTGGCATGTCTTGTCAAGGCAGAGATCGTGTACCCCTTTTTACGGGATTCTCATTAATACGAACGTGGGTAACCCAACCGCGCCATTTATCACGGCGCTCAGGAGGCAAGCGATTTTTATTAGGTAGGTGGGGGCGCATAACCGCATCCGCCTATATAAGGGGATAAGGATCCACCCTTTTTTACCTACGCCTTCTTCCTCCCTTGCCTATCCATCTCTCGCGCACCCGAGCTCCAGCGCCCAAGCCCGCACATCCCACCTCAACCTTCTCCAGCAATGTCCGGAGCGGGAGGCAAATGGATGGTCTCCTCCGTTACAGAGGGTAAAGTAAAAAAGCTAAGGAAGGCCGGATACCTGTCCAAGGACATCGCGCACCGGCTTCCCGAAGAGGGGCAGCTTATCACCACCCCAAGGCCCCATGAGAGGGTCGTGTTTCTCCACCACTTCCTCCGCGGACTAGGTTTTCCACTCCAACCATTTGTCCAGGGGCTCATGTTCTACTACGGCCTGGACTTCACTATCTGGCTCCAAACTTCATCCTCAACATCTCATCCTTTATCGCCGTGTGCGAGGCCTTTCTCCGCGTCCGCCCCCATTTCGGCCTGTGGCTCAAGACCTTCAACGTCAAGCCCAAGGTGGTGCGCAGCAGCCAGGCGGAGTGCGGAGGTACCATGGCGGGCAAGATGGCCAACGTCCTATGGTTCGAGGGCTCTTTCGTGGAGACCCTAAAGGGATGGCAAGCCGGGTGGTTTTATATCACCGAGCCACGCGATCCGGAATGGACTGCAGCCCCTGAGTTCCGATCCGGACCCCCCACGCAGCTTAAGTCCTGGAAAGAGACGGGCCTATCGTGGGGTGACGAAAAAGAGGTGACCGGATTGCAAACATGCATCTAGTCCCTGGTGAACAAGCCAGTCCGGCTTGTTAACATAATCTAGGTTATGCTCGTCCGCCGAATCCTCCCGTGCCAACAACGGGACTTTAATCTGTGGGAGTTCGATAGGGCGCAGCACCAAACCCTCAACAGGCTCTTCGACACGATGTATGAAGACGTCTGGAAGGTGCTATTCAAGGGCGCCGAGGCTCCCGCATCCGCTTTCGAGGATCGCGGATACAGCTCGCAGCGTCACGCTAGCAAGGTATGCCATCTACACCCTTCACAGGATGTTTAAGCCTTTTTTCATAGTTTGACACTATGCGGGGTCTGAACTTCCTTTCCTCTGACAGGCTTGGCGGGTGATAGCCGAGCCGATTAACTGTCCGGCTCCACTGCCCGAAGATCCAGCCCCAGCTTTACTGGTGAAGCTGCTGGCCCCGGCGCCTTATGTGGTGCCGGAGAACAAGGTCAAGAAGAAGAAGACCACGGGGACTCGAAAGAGTGCCCGCAACATGGTGGTGTCGGACTCGTCATCTGACGAGTCCGAGGCACCCTCCTCTCGTGAGAATGAGGAGGAGGAGGAAGAAGACTCTCCCTCTCCAGTGGAGGGAGGAGAGAAGAGGAAGGCCGCCCCTACGGGGAGGCCGAGGGGTCTAGGAAAAGGAAGACCCCCCTCCCCCCTCCGCCGGACTACGCCCTTGACGCCGAAGAGGGCGAAGAAGAGTGGCCGGACAGGGCCAAGCGTCCGGCAAAATCGTAAGTGTTCAGATACTAGAGTAACTCATGATATTCCTTTTGTTGCACAGCTTCCCCTAATGTCGAATATAATCATGCAGCCCACCCCGGGCCGCACTTGATGAGTCGTCGAGCGGCTCCCTGGATTCATCGGACGTGAACTATGTTCCGCCCGCTGTCTCCCCCCGCATTGCGGATGACGCCGAAGTGGCGTCGCAACGAGCTCCGGGGCAGGAGGAGGTGGTCCTGGAGGAGCCGCAAGGCGACCTCCCGGACCCCAGGAGTGAAGGGGACAAGACCCCCCAGGGCTCCAAGTCCGGCCTTAAGCCGGACACCGTGCCGGAATCTTCAACAATTCCGGACCGCGGCAGGCGAACTCCTTCCAAGAGGAGCAAGCCTTCTGAGCCGGCAGCCTCCGTCCAACCGGAGGCGCCGGAAAATCTGCTGGAGGTGCTTGAAGGTGCCTCCATCGACGAGGAGCACCGTACTATTATGAGTACGGTGATCCGGAAGGTTCAGTCCGCCAAGAGCAGGCCGAATGAAGCTTGTGCTGGCCTCCTAACAGGCTTCGAGGTAAGTAAAAATATGTAAAAATATTACCGCATAGACAGTAGCCCCTGATGCTCTATTTGGCGTTCGGAAAGAAAAGCCAAATAGAGGATCTATGAAATTTCGCAGGAGTCTAATAAAGAAGTTAATATGCGTATGCAGGCTTCGCTGCTAGGCACCGCCGCACTGACTGCGGAGGTGGATACCCTAAAACATGGACTCGAGCGGTCTGAGCAAGAGCTCGGCCGTGCCAAGCAGCAGCTCGAGGAGAAAGAAGGTAAGAAATACCTTATAAAAGGTGCCTATAGAGAGGCGTGATTGCGAAAAATAATAGGATTTTACTGCTTATTGTAGGGGCCACGACTAAGGTGGCGACCCTCAAGCAGGTGTTGTCCGAGGCCGAAAAGAAAACGGCCGCGGAGCGCACCGAGCGAGAGAAACTTGGGTCTCAGGTCGGCGAGGTGCAGCAAGAGCTTCAGGCTCTCATGAAGAAACATGAGAGTTTGGAGCTTGAGTCAAAGACCCAAGCATCCGAGCTCGCGACGGCCCTTGAGACTGCCATGTCTGCTAAGGCCGAAGCCCAAAAGGCTCTCCGAGAGTTGGAGGATATGAAGAAGATAGCAGTGGGTAAGGCATTCTTTATGCAAAGTAGAAACATAAAAGTAAACTACTTATTACTTACCCGAATCCGGAGTTCTCCAGGGGCCTTCGCAGATCTTCCCCGCAGCGTGTCCGATGCCGCCGCATTCTACCGAGCTGAAGAGGGCAGCTCGACGGAGAAGGTATTCTGGTCTCAGTATGCTATGGCCGGACACCCTGTGCCCTTGAGCGACCAGTTGAAACAGCTGGTTGAACTCCACAAGGCGGCCGAACAGGCCATGAAGGGCTTCATAGTTCGGCTGTGGCCCAGAGAGGCCTTGCCTGGGAGCTACTTCGGGCTGGAGCGGCGGCTGGTGGAGGCCTGTCCAAGGCTCAAGGTCATCAAGAGCTCCGTCTGCATCGAAGGTGCCCGTAGGGCCCTTACCCGTGTAAGGGTGCACTGGGGTAAGCTGGACGGTGAGAAGCTTGTGACAGACGGGCCGCCGCCGGGGAAGGAGCATCGCAAGCCAGAGAACTATTATAAGGATGTTCTTGCAGGTGCCCGCCTTGTGGCAGATGAGTGCACCAAGGATGTAATTTTTGAATGAATTCGCTCGTGTTTATCCTGTGCGCTGAAAACTTGTTCATATGCGCTAAGCAATGCTTATTGAATTTAAAATATTATTTTCTATGCGGCCGTCTATCAAAAATTGAGAGATGGCCAGTCGTCGGCTTCTGCCCCCATGCCACTAGTGCTGGGGTGTTCGGTGATAAACCTGGGCGCACTTTTTCCCATGGTTGGGTCCTTCGAGGGAGGCGCTCAGCACGACGAACCAGGCAATCGGACTATAATGCTTGAACACTCTCACTTAGCCATAGAACTTTATAATTTTAAATTTCGGCGAAGCCCCTAGTTCGGAAGACCGAGTTCGGGGCGCTATCCACGCCTTGGCTGGGGTTATCCAGCTCCTCGCTCAAAGCGGCATAAGCCTTTAGGGACTCGAAAAACCTCTCGAACAGCGACCGGTCTCTCGCCTCATCATGATAGTCAGTTTTAGCTTTCTCCACTGAGGTGCTTAACCCAGCTCAACCGGGGCACACTCGCAGTGGTTCTCCTAGTGCTACCTTAGCCGATATAGCAGAACGTAAGGCACCAAAACATAGGAGCCGGGCAAACCCAACTATTGACCCAAATCATGATTCGGAGCCAATGCATATAGTGCTATAAGTTCGGGGTGCCGCACTTGTGAAAGTGTACGGACTTCTCACACCATATTAAAGGGTACTGAAGCCCCTGGCGTACTTGCCGTACCATAATGTACGGGTGCAACATGTCATTAATGAACATATATATGAAAAGAGTAATGCAAAAAATAGACAAAAAGCTAGGCATTCTTTATGGAGAGGCTATTTATCAAAGCCGAATGATACAGATGGTGCGGTAAGCAAAAGATATTGGACTATTCAGTATGTCCTGACCAGGGGCAGGCCACGGAATTATATATAAAGTAGGTACATCGCTCGTAACAGAGACCACCTGGGAGTTCCGTAATGCGGCATGGCTTGTCTGCCTTCCTGGATCTTGCATCGTTTGTGCGGCAATCTAATTGCCGAATAGGTCATCCGAAGTATGGAGTCCTGAAAGTAAGATAAAATTAAAAAAAGAATCCGGTAGCCCTTGGTACATTTTAAGCCGTATTTTGGGCATGCCGTTATTTTGCCCCTTCCCCTGTGCCCATGGTATTTCAAGGGCGTAGTTATGTACGCGAGGTACTAGTTTCTCTAGGTCGCGAAAGCTGGGGTTGGGGCCGCATTGCTACGCTTTCTCGGAGTGTGCTAGGCGGTCCTGCTGTAGGTTACTCCGGGCGCGCTTGGCAGTGTCTGGCTTTTTAATGGCCGGACTGGAGAATTGCCGAAGAAGGCTACTTTGTACCTCCGCTGCGAGAGCCGCCGTATGCTCCTCCGTACGGAGGGAGCGTTCAGTGTTTCCGTTGACCATGCTTACTCCTCGAGGGCCTGGCATCTTGAGTTTGAGATATGCGTAGTGCGACACCGCATTGAATTTTGCGAATGCGGTTCGTCCGAGCAGGGCGTGATAGCCACTGCGAAATGGGACTATATCAAAGATTAACTCTTCGCTTCGGAAATTATCCGGGGATCCGAAGACCACGTCAAGTGTTACTGAGGCTGTACAGTTGGCTTCTACACCTGGTATGACGCCTTTAAAGGTCGTTCTTGTGGGTTTGATCCTTGAGGGGTCTATGCCCATTTTCCGCACTGTGTCCTGATAAAGCAGGTTCAGGCTACTGCCGCCGTCCATGAGGACTCTTGTGAGGTGAAATCCGTCGATGATTGGGTCAAGAACCAGTGCGGCGAAGCCGCCATGACAGATGCTAGTGGGATGGTCCCTCCGATCAAAACTGATCGGGCAGGAGGACCATGGGTTGAACTTTGGGGCGACTGGCTCCATCGCATATACGTCCCATAGCGCACGCTTCCGCTCCCGCTTGGGAATGTGGGTTGCGTATATCATGTTCATCGTCCACACTTGTGGGGGAAAGCCCTTCTATCCATTGTTGTTCGGTGGCTTGGGCTCCTCGTCGTCGCTGTGCAGCCCCTTCTCTTTGTTTTCGGCTCTTAACTTGCCTGCCTGCCTGAACACCCAACAATTCCTGCTAGTGTGATTGGCTGGCTTTTCCGGGGTGCCATGTATCTGGCACAAGCGATCGAGTATTCGGTCCAAACTGGACGGGCCCTGAGTATTCTTTTTGAATGGCTTTTTCCGCTGACCGGATTTATAGCCTCTGAATCCGGCATTGACTGTCGTGTCTTCATTGCTGTCACTGTTAACACGGCGTTTTTGTTTGTTCCGACGTGTCCTGCCACTTTTGTCCTTGGTATCCAAATTACCAGGGTTCTTTGATAAGTTGTTACTGCGAGCTAGCCAGCTGTCTTCACCCGTGCAAAAGCGGGTCATGAGTGCCGTGAGGGCTGCCATGGATTTTGGCTTTTCCTGTCCCAGGTGCCGCGCAAGCCACTCGTCGCGGATGTTATGCTTGAAGGCTGCTAGGGCCTCTGCATCCGGACAGTCGACTATCTGGTTTTTCTTTGTTAGGAACCGTGTCCAGAATTGTCTGGCCGATTCCTCTGGCTGCTAAATTATGCGGCTTAAGTCGTCGGCATCCGATGGTCGCATGTAAGTGCCCTGGAAGTTGTCGAGGAATGCGGCTTCCAGGTCCTCCCAAGAACCGGTTGAGTCTGCTGGCAAGCTGTTAAGCCAATGTCGGGCCGGTCCTTTAAGTTTGAGCGGGAGGTATTTGATGGCGTGTAGATCATCACCGCTTGCCATGTGGATGTGAAGGAGATAATCCTCGATCCATACCGCCGGATCTGTTGTGCCATCGTATGATTCGATGTTTACGGGTTTGAAACCCTCTAGGATTTTATGCTCCATTACTTCATTCGTGAAGCATAGCGGGTGTGCGGCGCCTCTGTACTAGGCTATATCACGACGTAGCTCGGAAGAGCTATGTCTGTTGTGTTCGGCCCGGCCGGATTTTTTGTATCTGGAGTGAAGATCATCGTCACGTGCTGTAGGGCGCCTGCGCGATCCGTAGATCGATCTTGTTTGTCTTGCCTTGTCCTCCAGTACGTCTCGCAAGTCTGGCGCATTTTCCCGTGCCTTAGTTGAGTGGCGTCGGGGCATGGCTTGGGTGGAGGGTCGAGAGACCTCTCTATCGCGGCCGCGAGGTGGCCGGTCTGCCATGTCATGCGCTGGTGATGTAGGTGCTTCCTCCTCTGATCGGGGTAGCGGCCTGCACTTTGGGTAACTCTTGGAGGGGCGTTCGAGTTCATACTCTTCGGCCGCAAGGACTTCAGTCCATTTGTCAGCTAGCAAATCTTGGGCAGCTCTAAGCTGCTACTGCTTTTTCTTGAGGCTGCTTGCCGTGGCTAAAAGACTGCGTCTAAAACGCTCTTGTTCAGCGGGGTCTGATGGTATGACGAATTCATCGTCATCGAGGCTTGCCTCGTCTTCGGAGGGAGGCATATAGTTATCATCCTCAACCTCTTGGTCTGCCGCTCTCTCATGAGGGCTGGCTTCTCCATATTCCTGTGCCGAATCTTGCTGAGGTGGGTGTTCTTCGGCGCTGTCCGGGGTAGTATTATCTCCCGTGCCGGAATCACCGTTTTTGCATTGGCGGGATTTAGAGTGGCGTCGCTGACGCCGGTGCTTTGGCTGTTTCTTGGGGGTGTCCTCCCCCACTGTTCCATCGCCATCTCCATCTTTTGGAGTATCCACCATATATATGTCATATGACGAGGTGGCCTTCCAGCACCCTACAGGTGCTGGTTCCTGTTCGTCTCCTACATCGTCGTCCGTACCGTCGATGTCTTCAGAGCCGAAGTCAAGCATGTCAGTTAAATCGTCGACAGTGGCTACAAAGTGGGTGGTGGGCGGGTTTTGCATTTCCTCACCGTCCGTATCCCACCCTTGCTGACTGTAGTTCGGCCAGGGCACTCCTGATAAAGAGAGAGACTTAAGGGAATTCAGGATGTCGCCAAAAGGAGAATGCTGAAAGATGTCTGCGGTGGTGAACTCCATTACCAACGCCCAATCGGATTCGATTGGCAGGGGTGCGGGGGGGCGGGCTCGGAGTTCGGAGAGGAATCCGGCTCCTCGGAGTCACGGGCCACGCGGAGTGCGGGGCTGGAGTTCGGCTCGATCGCCTCTGATATAGCAGCCCCTGAGGCAGCGTCCAACCGCTGATCCTCAATCGGCGCAGTAGGTTCCGAATCAATGGTCGAAACCGATGCGTGTGCGGCCTCCAAGGCACTGCTCGGCGGCAGAGCTATGTCATGCCCATCGAGACAGTGCGGCACGCTTGGCCGTGGCTCGAACCCATCGAAGATCAAGTCTCCGCAGATGTCAGTCGTGTGGTTTAAGCTTCCAAACCTGACTTGATCACCAAGGGCGTAGCTTTCGATCTGCTCCAAGTGGCCAAGAGAATTGGCCCGCAGAGCGAAGCCGCCGAAGACGAAGATCTGTCAGGGGAGAAAAGTCTCACCCTGGACCGCATTGTTGTCGATGATCAAAGGAGCCATCGGACCTAGTGGCGACGACACAGAGGAACTCTCAATGAAAGCACCATTGTCGGTGTCAAAACCGGCGGATCTCAGGTAAGGGGTCCCGAACTGTGCGTCTAGGCCGGATGGTAATAGGAGGCAGGGAACACGATGTTTTACCCAGGTTCAGGCCCTCTTGATGGAGGTAAAACCCTACGTCCTGCTTGATTAATATTGATGATATGGGTAGTACAAGAGTAGATCTACCACGAGATCAAGGAGGCTAAACCCTAGGAGCTAGCCTATGGTATGATTGTTATCTATGGAGTTGATGAAGTTGTCTTACGGACTAAAACCCTCCGGTTTATATAGACACCGGATAGGGTTAGGGTTACATAGAGTCGGTTACAATGGTAGGAGATCTTGAATATCCGCATCGCCAAGCTTGCCTTCCACGCCAAGGAAAGTCCCATCCGGACACGGGACGAAGTCTTCAATCTTGTATCTTCATAGTCCAGGAGTCCGGCTGAAGGTATAGTCCGGCTATCCGAACACCCCCCTAATCCAGGACTCCCTCAGTAGTAGCTATTCCAACTAGTAGTGTTGATCTCAACACATCTATTAAAATGCTTAAGGAAGTTATTTTCCCAAGGTTTGGAGTCCCTAGATATTTAATGACTAATGGTGGTTCACACTTTATTCATGGTGCTTTCCTAAAATGCTTGTTGAGTATGATGTTAACCATAGAATTGCATCACCCTACCATCCTCAGTCTAGTGGTCAATTTGAACTTAGCAATAGAGAAATAAAATTAATTTTGCAAAAGACTGTCAATAGGTCTAGGAAGAATTGGTCTAAGAAATTAGATGAGGCACTTTGGGCCTATAGAACAGCTTATAAAAATCCTATGGGTATGTCTCCTTATAAAATGGTTTATGGAAAAGCTTGTCATTTACCTCTTGAGTTAGAACATAAAGCATATTGAGCAGTCAAAGAACTCAACAATGATTTCAAACTTGCTGGTGAAAAGAGGTTATTTATATAAGCTCCCTAGATGAATGGAGAACACAAGCTTATGAAAATGCGAAGTTGTTCAAAGAAAAAGTTAAAAGATGGCATGACAAAAGAATTCAAAAGCATGAGTTTAAACTTGGAGAATATGTTCTTTTGTACAACTCTTGTTTTAGATTTTTTGCAGGGAAGCTCCTCTCCAAATAGAAAGGCCCCTATGTCATCGAGGAGGTTTACTGGTCTGGAGCCATCAAAATAAATAACTTCGAAGGCACTAACCCGAAGGTTGTCAATGGGCAACGAATAAAGCATTATATCTCAGGTATGCCTATTAAAGTTGAAAGTAATATTATCCAAACATTGACACATGAAGAACACATAAAAGAGTCCTTCCGGAACACTCCGGAATCATGAAAATAAGGAGGTACGTGATATGATAAGTAAAAGGGCTCCGAAAAATCTGCAAAATTATTTTTTATCAGTTTTGAAATATTTTAAAATTTTGGAAATAAAGAAACTTCCAGGAAGCGTACCATGGTGGGAACAAGACACCAGGGCGCGCTAGGCTAGCCTGGCGCGCCCAGGTGGGTTGTGCCCACCTGGGACACCTCACATACTCCATTTTTCTACCATATATCTTCCCTGCAAGATAAAAGAAATCTATATATACTTCCCGAACCTGTTGATCACTGTATCGCAGAGAAAGCCCTTGTTCTCATTTTCCTTGTCGTTTTCTGTCAGATTCCATCTACCATGGCCTCTTAAAGCTCCTCCAAGGACAAGATTTCTCCTTCATCACCACCATCATCTCCTTGACAACCAAAGGAGAATTGAGTATCGGGTATGGGCACTCCCCTTGGCTTCCGTCAAGATTGGGGGAGGTGCCCTGGTATCGTATCATCCCACTATCTTTTTCTTTTACTTATTTCAGTTCGATCCTTTTGCTTTAGATGAAATAAATTTTAGTTCGATCCTTTCTTCTTGTGAGAGTATGCTTAGTGATCTATCCTTGTAATCATGTGCAAATTATATAATGAAGTTAGTGATACGTCTTCGTCGTATCTACTTTTCCAAACAATTTTGCCCTTGTTTTGGACTCTAACTTGCATGATTTGAATGGAACTAACCCGGAATGACGCTGTTTTCAGCAGAGTTACCATGGTGTTATTTATGTGCAGAAACAAACATTCTGGGAATGACCTGAAACTTCACGGAGCAACTTTTTGGAAAATATAAAAAAATACCTGCAAAAGATGAAGGCCAGGGGGCCAACCACCTGTCCACGAGTGTGGGGGGCGCGCCCCCCTACCTCGTGGGCCCCCTAATGCCTCTTCGACTCCAAGTGCAATTCCATATATTGTGTTTCGGGGAGAAAAAATCAGAGAGAAGAATTCATCGCGTTTTACAATACGAAGCCACCGCCAAGCCCTAAAACCTCTCAGGAGGGCTGATCTGGAGTCCGTTCGGGGCTCTGGAGAGGGGAATCCGTCGCCATCGTCATCATCAACCATCCTCCATCACCAATTTCATGATGCTCACCGTCGTGCATGAGTAATTCCATCGTAGGCTTGCTGGACGGTGATGGGTTGGATGAGATCTATCATGTAATCGAGTTAGTTTTGTTAGGGTTTGATCCCTACTATCCACTATGTTCTGAGATTGATGTTGCTATGCTTAATGCTTTTCACTAGGGCCCGAGTGCCATGATTTCAGATCTGAACCTATTATGTTTTCATCAATATATGAGTGTTCTTGATCCTATCTTGCAAGTCTATAGTCACCTATTATATGTTATGATCCGTTAACCTCGAAGTGACAATAATCGGGATACTTACCGGTGATGACCGTAGTTTGAGGAGTTCATGTATTCACTATGTGTTAATGCTTTGTTCCGGTACTCTATTAAAGGAGGCCTTAATATCCCTTAGTTTCCGTAAGGACCCCGCTGCCACGGGAGGGTAGGACAAAAGATGTCATGCAAGTTCTTTTCCATAAGCACGTATGACTATATTCGGAATACATGCCTACATTATATCAATGAACTGGAGCTAGTTCTGTTTCACCCTAGGTTATGACTGTTACATGATGAACCGCATCCGGCATAATTGTCCATCACCGATCCATTGCCTATGAGCTTTCCATATATTGTTCTTCACTTATTTACTTTTCCATTGCTATTGCTATCATCACTACAAAATACCAAAAATATTACTTTGACTGCTGTTACCGTTACCACTACTATCATATTACTTTGCTACTAAATACTTTGCTGCAGATATTAAGTTTCCAGGTGTGGTTGAATTGACAACTCAGCTGCTATTACTTGAGAGTATTCTTTGGCCCCCCTTGTGTCGAATCAATAAATTTGGGTTGAATACTTCACCCTCGAAAACTGTTGCGATCCCCTGTACTTGTGGGTTATCAAGACCATTTTCTGGCGCCGTTGCCGGGGAGCATAGCTCTATTCTTTGAGTCACTTGGGATTTATATCTACTTATCATCATGAAGAACTTGAAAGATCCAAGAACCAAGATTTATCCCTCAACTACGAGGGGAGGTAAGGAACTGCCATCTAGCTTTGCACTTGATTCGCCTTCTGTTTTGAGTAAGCTTGCAACACCTATACCTGCTTCTGCTATTCGTTCTGATATGTCGCATGTTATTGATGATGCTACTTCTGCTATGCATGATACTTATGATGAAACTACTTCTATGCTTGATACTACTGTGCCACTTGGTAAATTTCTTGATGAACAACTTGCTAGGGCTAGAGAGATTGAAAATATTGAATCTGATAATACTGATGAAAGTGATGATGAAGAATCACTTGTTATTCCTGAGGGTTATGTTTTTGATCAAGAAGCCTCTTTAGCTATTTTAGCTTGCAAGGATAGATACGAACTTAAGAGGTTATTAGCTAAATGGAATAAGCAATCTCTAAATGCTAGAATGAAACCTGACCCTACTTTTGCTACTTCAAATATCTATGTTACCGATAAGGATTATGAATTCTCTATTGATCCTGATATAATTACTTTTTGGTTGAATCTGGTCCTTTTCATGGCTATGAATCTCAAACTGTTGTGGCACATCTTACTAAATTAAATGATATAGCTACCCTGTTCACTAAAGATGATAGAACTCGCTACTTTTATATCCTTAAAATATTTTCGCTCTCATTAAAGGGTGATGCTAAGATATGGTTTAATTCTCTTGATCCTGGTTGTGTGTGTAGTCCCCAGGATATGATTTATTACTTTTCTGCTAAATATTTACCTTCTCATAAGAAACAAGCTGCTTTAAGGGATATATATAATTTTGTGCAAATTGAAGAAGAGAGTCTCCCACAATCTTGGGGGAGGCTTCTCCAATTACTTAATGCTTTGCCTGATCATCCTGTTAAGAAAACTGAAATACTTGATATCTTTTATAATGGACTAACCGATGCTTCCAGAGATTACCTGGATAGTTGTGCTGGTTCTATTTTAAGAGAAAGTACACCGGATGAAGCTGAGTTTCGATTGAATAATATGTTGACAAATGAAATTAATTGGACAACTCCAGAGCCAATTCCTGAGCCTATTCCTAAACCAACTCCGAAGAAGAGGGGTATTCTATTTCTCAGTCCCCAAGATATGCAGGAGGCAAAGAAATCTATGAAAGAAAAAGGTATTAAAGCTGAAGATGTTAAGAATTTACCTCCTATTGAAGAAATAAATGGTCTTAATTTACCGCCTGTTGAAGAAACATATGATCCTAATCCATTACCTATTGAAGAAACTCATGGTCTTAATAACCCAACATAGGTAGTAAAGGTAAATTCTCTCTATAGATATGATAAAGCTGAAATCCCATTTACTAAGTTTGCTAGCCATGCTTAGATGAGTTTGATAAATTTATGGCTAAGCAAGAAGACTTTAATGCTTATTTTGGTAGACAATTGAAATACAATTCAAATATGCTTGAACACTTGGGTGATTATATGGCTAATGTTAAAGGTGAACTTAAACTTATTAGTAAACATGCTTCTATGGTTACCACTCAAGTAGAACAAGTACTTAAAGCTCAAAATGATTTGCTCAATGAATTGAATAGTAAAGATAATGATAATGCTGTTAGAGTTATGACTAGAGGTGGTAGAATGACTCGGGAACCTTTGTATCCTGAAGGCCACCCTAAGAGAATTGAGCAAGATTCTTAGAGAAATAATATAGATGCACCTAGTCCTTCTAAAAGGAAGAAAAAGAAAAATGATAGGACTTTGCAAGCTTATAGTGAACCTGTTATTGAAACACCTAAGAATCCAAATAATATTTCTATTTCTGATGCTGGAACACAATCTGGTAATGAACCTGAAACTAGTGATAATATTAATGATAATGTTCATGATGATGCTCAACCTAGCAATGATAATGATATAGAAATTGAACCTGATGTTGATCTTGATAACCCACAATCAAAGAATCAACGTTATGATAAGAAAGACTTTGTTGCTAGGAAATATGGTAAAGAAAGAGAACCATGGGTTCAGAAACCCATGCCTTTTCCTCCCAAACCATCCAAGAAAAAAGATGATGAGGATTTTGAGCGCTTTGCTGAAATGATTAGACCTATCTTTTTGTGTATGGGATTAACTGATATGCTCAAAATGAATCCTTATGCTAAGTATATGAAAGATATTGTTACAAATAAAAGAAAGATACCGGAAGCTGAAATTTCCACCATGCTTGATAATTATACCTTTAAGGGTGGAGTACCAAAGAAACTTGGAGATCCAGGAGTACCCACTATACCATGCTCCATTAAAAGAAATTATGTTAAAACTGCTTTATGTGATCTTGGAGCCGGGGTTAGTGTTATGCCTCTCTCTTTATATCGTAGACTTGATTTGAATCAGTTGACACCTACTGAAATATCTTTGCAAATGGATGATAAATCAACTGCTATACCTGTCGGTATTTGTGAGGATGTGCCTGTTGTAGTTGCAAACGTTACTATTTTAAGTGACTTTGTTATTCTTGATATTCCCGAGGACGATACTATGTCTATTATTCTTGGAATACCCTTTTTGAATACTGCAGGGGCTGTTATTGATTGCACTAAAGGCAATGTCACTTTTCATGTTAATGGTAATGAGCATACGGTACACTTTCCGAGGAAACAACCTCAAGTTCATAGTATCAACTCTATTGGAAATATTCCATCGATTATATTTGGAGGTTTTGAATTTCCTCTTCCTACTGTCAAGAAGAAATATGATATTCTTATTATTGCGGATGTACATATCCCCATTGAGGTAACATAGTGTTATTCGAAATTTCTCCGGTTCCATGTTATTCGGAATGAGTTCGTTAAGAAGACTTGATCAACCTTGTTAGTGGATTCCTTTTGATGATCATGAGATGGATGAAACTAGAAGGCACAACCTTCTGTACCCCACTATTACTCTCTGTTATTTATATTAAATAAAATAAAAATAAATATTTTTCTGTCTATTATATGATTATCCGTGCAATATAAAAATACACCGAAAATAAAAGTTCTCCAAATGCCCTGAAATTTAGATATGATTTTTTCTAGAATATTTGAAAATATTTGGCACTAAGAACACAGCAGGGGGGTCAACCACCTGCCCACGAGGGTGGAGGGCGCGCCCTACCCCCTGGGTGCGCCCCTTGCCTCGTGGGCCCATGGTGGCCCTCCTCCACTTATTCCTGCACCCACACACTTCTTCTTCCTCCCAAAAACACGAATATCCAGCTCTAGCACGAGTTCTAGCTCATCTTGCTGCCATTTTCGATCTCCTTGCTCAAAGCACCTCTCACAAAACTGCTTGGGGATATTGTTCCTTGGTATGTGACTCCTCCATTCGTCCAATTAGTTTTTGTTCTAGCTCTTTATTCATTGCAAATTTTTGCTGCTTAGGTGACCCTGTTCTTGAGCTTGCATGTCAAATTTATGTGGTCAAAAGTAGTTCTGATGCATGATATAGGCCCTAGGCACTTGTAGGAGTAGTTGCTATCAATATTATTGAGTTTGGTTTACTTTTATTTTGAAGTTACTAAAAAAATTCAGAATTTTTCAGAGGAAGAAATATGCTTAGGAAAATGTTCCATGGTGGTTCTTCAAGGAAACAAGGACCCAGGCATGCAATGCGTGATGCTGATGATGAGCCACCAAGAGACGCTCCTGTGCGTCCTTGTGAATGGCCTTCTAAGGACTTTATGGATTGAGCGGGAATTAAGGAAGAATTTAACGCATATTTGTGTAACACTGATCTTGTGAGCTTCGAGGAAGAGAAGTGCAGCCAGTATCACCAGCTCACTAGTTCCTTTGTGAGGAGGTTTGAATTTTCATCTTCACGTAATTCTCCAACTGTCCTGTTTGATCTTTATGAAAATTCTTATACTATGGACTTAGAGGATTTTACCACTGCTTGCAAACTTCCACAATGGTGTAGTATAAGGGATCCTCACAAATCTGAATTTAGAGATTTTCTTGCTAGCATAACCGTGGGAGAATCTAGAGATATACACAATCTACCATAGGGAGCATTCACTTTCCTGCTATACATTATTTTGCTCTCTTCATAGGTAGATGCATTAATGGTAAACATGAGGCATGTCACATGTGTGTCCCTAACCTCAGTATTCTTAGGAGTGCTGTGTTAGGAGACAAATCTTATAATTTGGGAGCCATTGTTGCACGTAGGTTGCATCTTAATAGATTTAATGGAGATTCGTTTAGAGGAATTTATGCAACTCGCATAGCTAATTTTCTTGGTATAGCCATACGCGAAGATGATATTGAATTACCTCCTGCTTACCTAGACTTTAATGCTATGGTTCACCACCAGTTTATCGAGAGGAATGAATCACCTCTCCAGTATCAACTAATCTTTGATAGACGCCATGTTGTCCATATTACTCTACCTGCTCCTACTTTCTTTGATCATCAGACAAAAGGAAGATATACTATCACTAGAGAGGAGGCAGATGAGGGAGAGGAGAGCGGAGGCCGCTCGTCGCCATGCTGCAGCTCAGCAGGCGATAGTCGCTGCATCACGGTACGACCCCAGCTACTATTATGGATATCCGCCAGGCCAGCCGTGGCCAACTTAGGCCAAAAGCCTAAGCTTGGGGGAGTACGTATTTCCCACCGACATTACATTTATGTTCACACACTCATTGCTAGATGCCGGTGCTCATACTTTTTCATTGTATCATCCATGCTAGTTTAATTTCCTTTTTATGCTTTCTTCTTGTGTGTTTAATAAACCTTAAGAAAAACCAAAAAATTAGTTGTAGCTTTTAATTAGTTTAATTTCCAAGCTTTTAGTACTAATTAAAAAGAAAACCCAAAAATATTGCATGTTCTTCTTTTGCTTGTTGGGAGCTCTCCCGTGTAAATAGTTTTATTTCTTTTCTTTTCTTTGGGGGTCAATAGGAGAAGACCATGATTAAATTTTTGAAGTGGCTCTTATATGCATAAATGTTGGTCTAACAAAAGAGCCCATATTGCCTTGTCTTCTCCTGTTTATTGAATGCTTGCAGATTCCAGCTTACTCCAATGCACGTGCACTATTATTATTATTCACATCGTTCGGTCGTGCAAGTGAAAGGCAATTATGACGATATATGATGGACTGACTGAGATGAGAAAAGCTGGTATGAACTCGACCTCTTTTGTTTTTGTAAATATGATTAGTTCATCGTTCCTAATTCAGCCTATTATGAATAAACATGTTTGCAATGACAACTAGAGATCATAGTTTCCTGTGCCATGCTTGATTAGCTATGAGTTATAATGGTTTACCTTGCGTGCCAACATGCTATTAAAATGGTTATGATGTGGTATGATAGGGTGGTATCCTCCTCTGAATGATTTAAGTGACTTGACTTGGCGCATGGTCACGCATGTAGTTGAAAAAATATCAACATAGCCATCATGATATTTATGTTCATGGTGGATTATATCCTACTCATGCTTGCATTCGGTGTTGATTAATTTTAATGCATGTTCATGACTGTTGTCGCTCTCTAGCTGGTCGCTTCCCAGTCTTTTGCTAGCCTTCACATGTACTAAGCGGGAATACTGCTTGTGCATCCAATCCATTAAACCCCAAAGTTATTCCACATGAGTCCACTATACCTACCTATATACGATATCTACCTGCCGTTCCAAGTAAATTTGCATGTGCCAAACTCTAAACCTTCAAATAAATATCTTGTTTTGTATGCTCGAATAGCTCATGTATCAACTAGGGTTGTCTGTATCTTCCATGTTAGGCGGGTTATTCTCAAGAGGAGTGGACTCTTCTCCTCACTCACGAGATAAATGGCTGGTCACCGGGATGCCCAGTCCCATGCTTTATGCAAACTAAATCAAAAATAATTGCAAACAAAACTCCCCCTGGGACTCTTGTTAGTTGGAGGCACTCGTTGTTTCGAGCAAGCCATGGATTGATGCTTGTTGGTGGAAGGGGGAGTATAAACTTTACCATTCTGTTTGGGAACCGCTTATAATGTGTGTATCATGGAAGATATTGCCATCTCTTGGTTGTTATGTTGACAATAAAGTATATCGCTCAAAATATTATTCACCTCTATTTCAAAACCGAGCTCTGGCACCTCTACAAATCCCTGCTTCCCTCTGCGAAGGGCCTATCTATTTACTTTCAAGCTGAGTCATCATCCTCTTATTAAAAAGCACCAGTTGGAGAGCACCGCTGTCATTTCCATTCATTACTATTAGTTTACATTGAGTATGACTTGACTGGATCTCTTTTACCATGAATTACAATGTCTAGTCAGTCCTTGGTCTTTAAAGGTGCTCTGCATTTATGTTTTGCGGTCTCAAAAAGGGCTAGCGAGATACCACCTTGTTATATCATATTATGGTTGTTTTGAGAAAGTGTTGCCATTCGAGATTTATTATTATTGCTCACTAGTTGATTATGCTATTGATATGAGTAAACTTGAGACCTAAGCATTATTGCGAATGTGGTTAGTTATAATCTTTGCTGAAAACTTGAATGCTGGCTTTACATATTTACAACACTAATAGCAAACAGAGTTTGTAAAAGTTTTCCTTTATCACTTTCAGTTTGTCAACTGAATTGCTTGAGGACAAGCAAATGTCACTACTAGGAAAAGGGCTACTAATGGCGCACCAGTTTTGCCTACTAATGGCGCACTACTGGTGCGCCATTAGTATCACGCCACTAGTATTTCTTACTAATGGCGCACCACGCAGTGCGCCATTAGTATAGAACACCATGCGCCATTAGTATCTGGCATACTAATGGCGCACTGTTGGGTGATGCGCCATTAGTATGAATATTAGGTTTTTTTACTTTTCTGAATTTTGCACAGGTTACAAAATATATTATTGGACAGAATATAGACAGCACCCCACAGCAAGAGCAGATTCATCGAATACAATAGAAGATTAGTCTCTGAATAAAATTCATCATATTAGTCTCTGAATTCAAAAGACCGAACAAAGATTGAACATTACAAGTCTCAAGACCGCGAGTAGCGAGTTTGTCGGAAGTAATACTAATCCTAACAAGTCCTACTAATCATCATCATACAACTTCTACTCGTTATTAATAACAAGTCATACGATCATCATCTTGATAGTCATCGAACCAACCCTACTTAATTGTTCTTAGCACATGATCATCCGTATTAGGCAGGACCTAAATACCCTATTTAAGCTAAAATAGCATAAAACAATATAGACCCTGACTCTCTATTATGGAGAATGGAGAACATCCTGTCTCCAATTCTTGCGCTTCGCTTCCTTTTGCTTCCAAGAACCTCCTTACGACTGTCCATACATTTTTTCCATCCTTTGATTTTCGTGTCTCCACTTCTTTTAGAAATCTCGTATGGACAGTTGAGATTCGTAGGATGACCTAGCTGTATGTTCAAAACATTAAGACTACCTTTCTTATACATCAAATGAGGCACACAATTCTCTGGGATTATCTATTGAAAAACATAGTAATAACTTCATAGTTAGCAATGATGTATTAGTTTTAGAAGTATGCAAAAGATGCACGGATGTCGTAATAGTAAAAATCTTACCAGGTTATCTCCATGGTAGTTACCGTAGTTGAACACATGCACTAGTGGCACGTATTTACCATAATGTTGAGGAGTTTGATTGTGGATATTGTAATTCTCAATGTCAGTACAAAATCCGACCACATGATTTTTCTTCTTTTAAGTTGTTAATTCGGAGCCATCAGTGTAGTGGGTTTTGTCTACCATCTCCCACACATTCTTTGAATAATAAAAATAAGTTGTCAATGGAAATAAGTTGTCAACTATTTTTAAATAAACAATATAAATTAGATAATAACTATGTTTGAGAAACTCACATAGTGGTAGAACTGGAGGCGTATCAACAATGACCCAAATGTCCATATTGTCTTGGTTGATGTCAGGATTACCAAGATCCATGGTGATAAGCATACCCTCATCAAAACCATACATCTTGCAAAATGCTTCCCAATTTTTGCAACCAAAATGGGTTACGCTCTCAGAATTATATAGATTTACTTCAAAGTCCACATCGTGGTGAGTCCTTAGGTGAATTTTCTTTGTTTCAGAAATTTCATGGTCTTCAAAAAGCCATCCTCTCGAAGACATGGTGTCTTGCATGGCATGGGATAAGCTATACTCGAATTGTAAAAGATGAAAATTACATGTTGAAATAGTTGAAGTCATGCTTAATTATGAAAATAACACCTATCGTCGTTGTGTACCGTTTCAACTTCGAAGGTCTCCTCGAGCTTAATGCTGAAGCGCCGATCATCGTCCAGGTGAGGCATGTCGCACAGACCTCGATCGTCGTGGCACCAGTCGCACTCCCCCGGGAGACTTTCGTCGTCCGATGACGACATATCCTACGTTCATAATTCAAAACTACACCATTTAGGGTTTGTCGACACCGAGGCATCCTAAAATCTAAGCTTTTATCATTTAGGGTTCGTCGACGCCGAGGCACCCTAAAAGCCTAAGCTTTCATCATTTAGGTTCTTATCGACACCGAGGCACGCTAAAAGCTAAGGTTTTATCATTTAGGGTTTGTCGACGCCGAGGCACCCTAAAATCCTAAGCTTTCATCATTTAGTTTCTTATCGACACCGAGGCACCCTAAAACCTATGGTTTAATGCAGCAAGAATAAAGGGGCAGTTGATCCTACTTAATTAAGTACTAAGATACCCCCGCCCATGCATTAGTCGCAAGTACCCCATATGTCCTATTTTTAGCAAAGTCATGCTAAAATTCATGGAAAATTTCAGCATGACCTTTGCTGAAAATAGGACATATGGAGTACCCAAATTTGCCGGAACAGAAGTTAATCGACATTCCGGCAAACTCAAGGGCCTCTTGGGGTACCTGCAAAATCATCACGACACAATGGTCGGAGACAAAACCCAGCAAACTAGCAAGATGATCATCATCTTTGCAAGACAGTAGCTCAAGTTTTTGACAGTAGCCTCTGAAGAAAATAGCATTGCAACATTCAAGTTCAGACATACACACTGAACATTTGACCAGTTACCTCTGAAGAAAAATATACACTGACTATTGGATACAAAGAAAACAACTATTGTCAACATTAAGTCATGGTAGTGTGCGCTGAAACAATTACAGTATAGGAACAACAACACAATAGTAGCTCAGTTACTAGAGGACTGTAAAAAACAAACACAAAAAACACAGAACAGTCATTTCCTTGTGTGTGCTATACATATAGATGAAAATGGATTTGTTGCTACAGTAATTACAGTTCTAAGGAAAGGGAGTTACAGTTTAACATCATCAAGTAGTGTTACATAATATAGGTGATCATCATCAAGTAGTTGCTAGCAGCAAAGTTACTGACGTGTTTACAGAAATTGTTTTCTGTAAAATATGATCATCATCTTTGCAAGTTTTCTCAATGTGATCACAAGTAATTTAGAGGCATCACAATAAAGCAACACCCTGCACTAGCCTAAAAACAAGTGAAGTTTCACCCATATAAGAACAACTTTATAAAATCAAAGAAGTTGCTAAATTTTTTGTATCCTTCATACACACTAGAGTACAATGCTTTATAATGTTCCATCATCATTAAAGAGGATATTCTTTATGACTGATTATTTCAGAAATGCCAGGGAACACAGAAATCCAAGAAACGTTGTTTTCACTTGATTTATTAAAATGGGTCATCACAAGCTCAACGTTGGGAAAAATGAGTGTCGTGAGGAATCAGTGCACAGCGGCACACCAGCTGCCTGCCCAATTTCTTCTTCTTCTGTAAAGAAAATAATCAGCTTGTTGGACCGGATCTACTCGTAATTAATTATATCGAGCGATCATTTTCTCCTTATTAGAAATTAAGCTGATGTGCAAACATATCTGTGATACTACCATGTACTAGAACCAAGACCAAGTTGCGCGAATAATGCTTGCATGACTGTGCCTGATTGTTGTATGATTACTTGATTAGGGGGACGAAAACGATAGGGGGGAGCCTTCCAAATGTACAGTGCAGACAAGCTGAATGTGTCAAGTGGATGGCCCCAAATACAGTACAAACAAGCTGAATATGTAAGCACACAGCTATATGTGTTGTTTTGCTCTTGCACTTCTGATAATCGTAGTTTCTACCTCCTAGTTTTTCTTTAGCCATAGTTAAACTTGTTAGAAGTGTACACAACTGTAAACTATCATTGGGGCCGGCCGATTCTATGCATTTGTTTCGTTTTGCTTTTAGAATGATGACACTTAGGTCCAACAGAGCGCGCCCAACATTCCAGTTGCCTCAGTTAAATCCCAAATTGCTAGCTGCCCATGTTGTACAACTACCAGTTGATCATGAACAGGTCAATGCTCTACGGATCACATGGACCAGCAATCAAGGCACCACGAAGACTTCGAAATACAATAACAAAACTAGGGAGCAAGAAGCCTGCCACCATGGCCCTAGGGTTTGCAGGGGAGGGGTGGAGGAGAAGGGAGGAATCACCTGGGGGAGGGGATGGAGGAATGGAGGAAGACGTCGGGGGCGGCGAGAGGACGTCGAGGGCGCGGGCGCGGGCGGAGGGGGACGATGAGGGAGGCGGTGCTCGGCGCGGCGTCGCATGGCCTGGCTGAGCTGAGGTAGAGGCGGTCGTCATCTGCTCCTCCTCCTCGTTCTCCTCCTGGTCCTCCTCCTCCGGCTCGGGGCGCGGGGGCGCCGGGGCGGCGGCGCCGGACGGACGGCGAGGTCGGTGAAGAGAACAGCGACGGCGCCACAACAAAGCCGTGTGGTCAGCCGCGGGGGCGTGGGGGCGGCGGGGGTGGAGTCCGACTGTGGTGGGGGCGGCGGGGTGGGGGCGCGGGGTGGCGTGGGTGGAGTCCGGCGGGGGTCTGGCGAGGGAGAGAGGGACGAAGGGGATCTGGCGAGGGAGAGGGAGGAATTAGCTAGGGGGAAGCTTACTAATGGCGCACCCCGCGACGGTGCGCCATTAGTATATTTTTTTAGTTTACTAATGGCGCACCATGGCATAGTGCACCATTACTAGTTTAAATTAGTAATGGCGCACTGTGTCACGGTGCGCCATTAGTAGTTTTGCAAAAAACAGAATAAAAAAATTACAGTAGTGGCGCACTCTATGACTGGTGCGCCATTACTAGTTAGAACTACTAATGGCGCACTTTGCCCGGATGCGTCATTAGTATGTTTGGAAAAATGAAAAAAAAATTGTTACGTGTGGCACACCTTGTTCCTGGTGCGCCATTAGTGTCTTCCACACTAATGGCGCATCACCACATGGTGCGCCATTAGTATATAGTAGTGGCGCACCACTTCTCTGGTGCGCCATTAGTGTCAATTTCATCTATAGCCCTTTTCCTAGTAGTGTGTTTAAGCTTGGGGGAGTTGATACGTCTTTGTCGTATCTACTTTTCCAAACACTTTTGCCCTTGTTTTGGACTCTAACTTGCATGATTTGAATGGAACTAACCCAGACTGACGTTGTTTTCAGCAGAATTACCATGGTGTTATTTATGTGCAGAAACAAACGTTCTCGGAATGACCTGAAACTTCACGGAGCAACTTTTTGGAAAATATAAAAAATACCTGCAGAAGATGAAGGCCAGGGGGGCCACCACCTGTCCACGAGGGTGGGGGAGCGCCAGCCCCCCTAGGGTGCACCCCCTACCTCGTGGACCCCTGATGCCTCTCCGACTCTAACTCCGTATATTGTGTTTCGGGGAGAGAAAAATCAGAGAGAAGAATTCATCGCGTTTTACGATATGGAGCCGCCACCAAGCCCTAAAACCTCTCGGGAGGGCTGATCTGGAGTCCGTTCGGGGCTTCGGAGAGGGGAATCCGTCGCCATCATCATCATCAACCATCCTCCATCACCAATTTCATGATGCTCACCGCTGTGCGTGAGTAATTCCATCGTAGGCTTGCTGGACAGTGATGGGTTGGATGAGATCTATCATGTAATCGAGTTAGTTTTGTTGGGGTTTGATCCCTGGTATCCACTATGTTCTGAGATTGATGTTGCTATGACTTTGCTATGCTTAATGCTTTTCACTAGGGCCCGAGTGCCATGATTTCAGATCTGAACCTATTATGTTTTCATCAATATATGAGTGTTCTTTATCCTATCTTGCAAGTCTATAGTAACCTATTATGTGTTATGATCCGTTAACCCCGAAGTGACAATAATCGGGATACTTACCGGTGATGATCGTAGTTTGAGGAGTTCATGTATTCACTATGTGTTAATGCTTTGTTCCGGTACTCTATTAAAAGGAGGCCTTAATATCCCTTAGTTTCCATAAGGACCCCGCTGCCACGGGAGGGTAGGACAAAAGATGTCATGCAAGTTATTTTCCATAAGCACGTATGACTATATTCGGAATACATGCCTACATTATATCAATGAACTGGAGCTAGTTCTGTGTCACCCTAGGTTATGACTGTTACATGATGAACCGCATCCGGCATAATTCTCCATCATCGATCCATTGCCTACGAGCTTTCCATATATTGTTCTTCGCTTATTTACTTTTCCGTTGCTATTGCTATCATCACTACAAAATACCAAAAACATTACTTTTACTATTGTTACCTTTTGTTACTGTTACCACTACTATCATATTACTTTTCTACTAAATACTTTGCTGCAGATATTAAGTTTCCAGGTGTGGTTGAATTGACAACTCAGCTGCTAATACTTGAGAGTATTCTTTGGCTCCCCTTGTGTCGAATCAATAAATTTGTGTTGAATACTTTACCCTCGAAAACTGTTGCGATCCCCTATACTTGTGGGTTATGAGTTAGTTTTATTTTTTGCTTTCTTTACTTTCATGTTGCAAATAAAGAAAAGAAATAAGGAAGAAAGAAAAAGAGAAAGGAAATAAATAATGAAAAGATTATATACTAATCCTATGGTAGGTGATGGAACCACATAAGGAAAAGTATAAGTAGAAATTTTTATTAGAGATGGACAAACATAGCATTAGTCAATGATGCGACTCATGAAAAAATTAATAAGGGAAGAGAAGATTCACATATGGATATACTATCCTAGAAATATTTTGTGATTGTGAGCCCTCATCAAAATATTATATGCCAAAATTGTTGACCCTGGACAAGGAAGACAACTTAATGGTTTATGTTTGTTTATATTCACGTAGAAGTCATATTGTCATAGATCCTTTAACATGTGGTGCTTGCCCCTATCTTTGTTAGCCAAAAATTCTGTACTAAGTAGAGATACTACTTGTGCATCCAAAAACCCTTAGACTCAAATCTTTTTCAAGAGTCCACCATACATACCTAGGGATTGAGAAAGATCCCTCAAGTAAGTTGTCATTGGTGCAAAAAGGCAATAAAAATTGCTTCTAAAAGTGTGAGATCATTTAGTGTAAGAGAAAATTGAGCGGTGTACGGACTTGGATGACAAAGAATAAAAGCGACAAACTTCATAATAAAGGGTGTCATCTTAAGGGGCAATACAATGTGACGTTCTCTTGCACTAAGAGATTGAGCATACAAACAAATAAGCCCATGACAACCTATGCTTCCCTCTGCGAAGGGCCTATCTTTTACTTTTATGCGAAGAGTCAATGTTTTCCTCTCTATTCCTTTTTATTTTTCTCTTTTGGCAAGCATCATATGGTGAGGAAAGATCTAGGAACATATGTCGAGTTGAATATAGATAGTTATTATTGTTGACATCACCCTTGAGGTGAGTATGTTGGCAGGCGAAACTATAAGCCCCTATCTTTCTATGTGTCCGGTTGAAATGTTTTGCTCATGGGTACAAGGTGAGTGTTAGAAATCATAGAAGACTATATGATGGTTGAGTATGTGGACTTGCTTTAAAGGCTCTGACACGTGAATCTTCCTAAAAAGATGATGAATTGTAGTTGCAAAGTTGACTGAGAACGTGGTTTTTGAGAAGCTGTCACTACAGCCATCTAAGAAGCGTCCCCGTGCAAAGCCCATGAAGGACAAGGCCCAGCCCACTTCGGTGGATGATTCTGAAGATGCTGTACCTGCTGCACCACCTCACAACCCGATTCAGGTTCTGCAAGCTGTGGGCGAGGAGCTGGAGATTGACCCTGTGCTTCTATCGGTGGACAAGCTTATGGCTAATCCACAGGAGGACTCGTCTGCATCCTCAGCATAGTTTCTTATGTTATCTTCTATGTCCAGGGCGCCTGTTATGGCTGTTTTCTTTTCTGTTGAAGTGAGTTTGGTCTGCGATGAGACACCTTGGGGTTCTGAACTTTCTCTCATTCTGGATGGTATGGCATTAAGTGCCATATTTCTTTTGCTACTATACGCTATGGTTTTTTATGAATCGTGTTACAACGCGTAGCTGGAAAGTGTTATGTTGGAATGTTCGCGGTCTGAATTCGGACGCTAGACAGCGTTCTGTCAGGGAAAAAGTGATAGAGAGTCAGTGTTCAGTGCTTTGTTTGCAGGAAACTAAGCTTTCCACTTGCTCACGTTCAATCATTAAAATCATTTGTCCCCGTGGCTTTGATCAATTCGTGGAGTCTCCCTCTAGTGGAGCGTCTGGGGGTCTATTAACAGTGTGGCGTTCAGATGTGTTCCGTGGCACCTTGCTTGAAGTTAAACCTTATGCTATAGTTATGCAGTTTACCTCGGTTCACAATAATGAGAAATGGTTCCTGGTTAATGTGTATGGCCCTTGTCAAGGTGAGTTACGTGATGAGTTTGTTTCTTGGATTTACAACTTAGATACTGATCCAGATCAGATGTGGATGTTGATGGGAGACTTCAACTTCATCCATTCCATGGATAATAGGAACTTGCCCGGGGGTGATATAAACGTCATGTTTATTTTCAATGAGATAATTGGCCATTTGGGACTGCTGGAACTTCCCTTGAAAGGACGAAAATTTACTTGGTCTAATATGCAGGACAGACCTCTTTTGGAGCAGTTGGATTGGGTTTTCACATCGGCGAGTTGGATACACACTTACCCCATGACACAACTGACCCCCTTGGCCAAGATTGTGTCTGATCATGTGCCTTGTCTGGTGACCATCAGTACAGCAATTCCAAAAGCACATATCTTTAGGTTTGAAAACTTTTGGATCCATCAGGCTGGTTTTATGGAGTGTGTTCAGGAGGTCTGGAATCGACTCTCTCGTAAGACTCATATTTCAGCAATAATTGTGGACAAAATAAAGGCGTTGAGGTTTGCACTAAAGAAGTGGTAGAAAGGGTTATCACATATCAAAAGGTTGCTTGAGAAGTGTAACTGGGTAATTCTTTGGTTGGACAATCTTGAGGACAGAAGATCTGTCGTGGTATTTCTCACGGGGGGCTTGCGAGTCGACAGATGCCACAAGGGCTTAGTGTGTGGGTAGGACTGCTGCTGATAGGACCGGGAGCGAGTATGCGAGTAGCACGCGGTAGTTTACCCAGGTTCGGGGCTCTCCAGAGAGATAATACCCCTACTCCTGCATGTCTGAGTATATATCTGAGGTGTACATCAGGCAGTACAAAGTGCTCCTGGAGCTGTATCTGGGATCAGTGCCAAGTGCATCTGATCTGGTAAATGCCTATATGAGGCAGGCTAGTGGCCGGCCACGCTCATGGCCGTGAGCGTGTATGCTCACGTGGATGGATGGATGGATGGATGGCTAGCTAGCTTGCTAGCTAGTGCTTGTGTGTGTGTATGGGAGTCCATCCCCCCTGGATGGATGGGTGTGTGGTATATATATAGTGTGAGGTAGCTTAGCATGTAAGCTTGGTGGTGGCGTTGGATGTAAGCTACCTTGGGTAGCTTACATGCCAAGCCATGTAGGCATGGTACATGTCATGCTTGTCCCCTGGGATACTTTATAAATCAGTACCCAGGGGACACGGTACACTGTAGATGATGGCATCGCGGTATGGTTGTCTTGTCGGTGCCAGGTCGGGCTGCAGTCGGCAGCCGACTGGTTGGCGTAGTCGGCAGCCGGCAGTCGGTAGCCGGCCGGGTAGTGCAGTCGGACGGGGAGCCGGCAGGAGCGGCCGGGCAGTCGGACTGAGGGGCTTTGCTAGCCCCGATGTCTTGAAATATCATCTTGCCGTCTTCGGGGTATCCGTGTCCCATTACTCCGACAAGATCTCTGTCCAGGCCTGAGTTTAATTTCAGAAAAATCACAAAATTACATCATGAGCGTCTACTGCACATGCAATATCTGTACTGGAGGAAGAGATGTACAATCAGGTATATCAAAGTGGGAGAGGAAAACTCAAAATTCTTTCAGGCCATGGCAACTGAGAGATACAGAAAAAACTCTATTGCTAGCCTTTTGCTGTCTGATGGATCAACAACGTCAAACCATGACGAAATGGCCAAGGAATTCTTGTCATCCTTCAGAAGCAGAATGGGGACAGTGAGGTCTATTTGTTTGCATGAAAACATCTTGTCCCTTATTCCTAGGGTCCATGGTTTGGCGGTGCTCACAAAACCGTTTGATCTAAAAGAAATTGAGCAGGTTATCAAGGAAATGCCCATTGACAAGGCCCCTAGGCCCGATGGCTTTAATGGGCTTTTTTTGAAAAAGTGTTGGCACATAATTTCTGCTGATTTCATCCAGTTGGTTAAGGAGTTTCATGCTGGAACAGTTCAGTTAGAGAACTTGAATGATGCATACATTACCCTGATTCCTAAGAAGCTGTCACCTGAGTGTGTAGGGGACTTTAGGCCAATTTCTCTTACCTCTTTGGGTTTGAAGTTTCTTACAAAACTGGCTGCTAACAGATTCCAACAAGAGATCACCAAATGTGTGCATAAAAATCAATATGGTTTCATAAAATCAAGAACAATCCAGGATTGTCTTGCCTGGACTTTTGAGTATATTCACCAGTGTAATCGGTCTAAGAGGCCCATCATTTTGCTTAAACTGGATTTCGAAAAGGCTTTTGATTCTATCAGCATGAGGCTATCATAAAGATTTTAATTGCAAAAGGTTTTGATGAAAGATGGATTATTTGGATTAAACAGTTGTTGTCCTCTGGCACTTCTTCTGTTCTTTTGAATGGAGTTCCTGGGAATCACTTCAAGTGCAAATGTGGAGTGAAGCAAGGGGATCCCATTTCTCCCTTTCTCTTTGTTATTACGGCGGATCTCTTGCAAACATTGATAAATGATCTTCTTCAGCAAGGTCTTATTAGTAGGCCTCCGCCTACACATGACCCTGATTTCCCTGTTGTCCAATATGCTGATGATACATTGTTTTTCTTCAATGCTGATAAAGATCAATTGGGGTCTTTGAAAGGAGTTTTACACTCTTTTTCTCAAGCAACTGGATGTCAAATTAATTTCCACAAATCCTCCATGTATCCCATCAATGTGACTGACCAAGATGCTTCAGATCTGGCTGCCTATTTTGGTTGTAATTTAGGCAAGATGCCTTTTACTTACCTGGGTCTGCCAGTGGGGACCACCAGGCCAAAAATTGTGGATCTTCTTCCCCTTGTGGATTGTATGGAGAGAAGATTGACGGCAAGCTCTTGGTTTTTACCTCAAGGGAGCAGATTGCAATTAGTTAACTCTGTCATCTCTTCATTGCCTATCTTCTTCCTTTGCACTTTGTCAATTCCTCAGGGTATTTTGAAACAACTGGAAAGAATCCAGAGGCAGTGTTTATGGAGGAAGTATGGTCAGGAAAGGGGGCACTCACTGGCGGCTTGGCCGCTTGTCTGTAGGCCTAAGTCCAAGGGAGGGCTTGGAATACTAAACCTAGGTTTGTAGAACGATGCTCTTCTACTGAAACATCTCAATAAATTTTACAACAAGATGGATGTGCCCTGGGTGCAGTTAGTTTGGGATTCTTACTACTTTCAGAGGATTCCACATGAGACTGTTCTTTGTGGCTACTTTTGGTGGAGAGATGTATGTAAGTTGATGGATAATTTTAGGTCAGTTACTTCGGTGGAGGTTTCTACTGGTGATACGGTGTTGTTCTGGTCTGACTATTGGCAAATTGGCGGCAGTTCAGTCCCACTGCAAGATCGATTTCCTAGGCTCTACTCCTTTTGTCTCCACAAAAATCTCTCAGTCAAGGAAGTCTTTGCGGCTAGTAGTTTCCAGGACCTTCTCTACTTGCCTCTTACTGCACAAGCCTTTCAGGAATTACAACAACTTTCTTCTTTATTGAGGTCTTTCCATTTGGATAATACCTCCCATGACAGCTGGAGATGGAGGCATGGCAAGAAACCAGATTATACTGCAAAGAGATTTTATGATTTTGTCTATCAGCCAATGGTATCAAACCCCATTCTGGGGTGGATATGGAAAAGTTGTTGCACAATGTCGATCAAGATGTTTGCTTGGCTTGTGATTATGGACAGGGTTAACACCAAGGACATGATTCAGAGGAGGCATTGGAAGATTAATGAAGGACCAGAATATGTTCTTTGCCCCACTGGAATTCTGGAAGACAGAAATCATCTTTTCTTCCAGTGCAATTATAGTGCTCGTGTGTGGAACTATCTGCAAATTGAATGGACAGATGGTAATGATATGGTGGGCATTGCTCGTCAAGCTAGGAAGGATTTCAACAAGCCTTTCTTTGGGGAGGTGGTTTTCACGGCCTGGTGGAATATTTGGAAGGTCAGGAATGATAGAGCTTTCCGAAACATCCAACCGTCTTTCAGGGCATGGAGGAATGGTTTCATTCACGATCTTACTCTGCTCTCTCATCGGATCAAACGGAAATATAGAGACACCCTTCTTAAGTGGATTGAATTTCTTCCTCCTTGAGGAGAGTTGCTTTTTTTTCTCTGTAATTATTAGGTATAGTTTTCCCTTTCCCTGTATAGCTTTCATTAGGGGTTTTTCTCTTTCTTTTATCTCTTCATCCTCACCTTGAGGATACCCTGTATTTCTTTTGGCTTTATTAATAAAATGCTGTGGGGTGCAAGCCCTGCAGTCTTCGTGGTAACAAAAAAGTTGACTGAGAACATAGTTTGTTGGTTCCTAATAGAGTTTTTGCTTTATACTTCGGTTATATGATGAACTGTTACTTATTCATAGGAAGTACATGATCCAAGTTTTATGATAAAAGTCATATGCTTAATTTTGTTGCTGTTACAATAATCAACATGATGCTTCTATGTCTGTATTTTGTTTTTATTGACACCTCTCTCTGAAAGCATGTGGACATGTTTTTCGATTTCGGTTTTCGCTTGAAGACAAGCGAGGTCTAAGCTTGGGGGAGTTGATACGTCCATTTTGCATCATGTTTTCTTACTGTTATTTATAATGTTTTTATCCACAATAATGCTTTTTGGAGTAATTATAATGCCATTTCTCTCATAATTTGCAAGGAACACACCAAGAGGGAGAATTCCGGCAGCTGGAAATCTAGACCTGGAAAAGCCACGTCAGGCCACCTATACTACACAACTCCAAATGATCTAAAACTTTATGGAGAATTTTTATGAATTATTTGAGGAATATTGGAGCCAATAAACACCAGAGGGGGCCACCAGGTGGGCACAACCCACCAGGGCGCGCCAGGGCCCCAGGCGCACCCTGGTGGGTTGTGGCCTCCTCGGCCCACCTCCGGTGCCCATCTTCTGGTATATAAGTGGTTTTGACCTAGAAATAAATAATATGAGGACTTTCGGGATGAAGCGCCGCCGCCTTGAGGCGGAACTTGGGAAGGAGCACTTTTGCCCTCCGGCGGAGCGATTCTACCGGGGGAACTTCCCTCCCGGAGGGGGAAATCATTGTCATCATCATCATCATCATCATCATCATCACCAACAACTCTCCCATCTTGGGGAGGGCAATCACATCTTCACCAGCACCATCTCATCTCAAACCGAAGTTCATCTCTTGTATGCAATCTTGTTCCCTGAACTATAGATTGTTGCTAGGGGGTGACTAGTAGTGTTGATTACATCTTGTAGTTTATCACTACATGGTTTATTTGGTGGAAGATTATATGTTCAGATCCAATATGCTATTTAATACCCCTCTGATCTTGAGCATGATTATTATTTTTGAGTAGTAACTTTTGTTCTTGAGGTCACGGGAGAAATCATGTTGCAAGTAATCATGTGAATTCGATATGTGTTAAATATTTTGATAGTATGTATGTTGTGATTCCCTTAGTAGTGTCATGTGAACGTCGACTACATGACGCATCACCATACTTGGGGCTAAGGGAATGCATTGTGCAGTAGTAAATAGATGGTGGGTTGCGAGAGTGACAGAAACATAAACCCCCGTTTATGCACTATTCCGTAAGGGACCGATTGGATCCTAGAGTTTAATGCTATGGTTAGAATTTATTCTTAATAATTTTCTCGTGGTTGTGGATGCTTGCGGGAGGGTTAATTATAAGTAGGAGGTTTGTTCAAGTAAGAGCAACACCTAAGCATCGGTCCACCCACATATCAAATTATCAAAGTAGCGAACCCAAATAAAAACAAAATGATGAAAGTAACTAGATGAACTTCCCGTGTACCCTCAAGAACGCTTTGCTTATTATAATAGACCGTTTTGGCATGTCCTTTGCCTCAAAAGTATTGGGCTACCTTGCTGTATACTTGTTACTATTATCGTTACTTGCTCGTTACAAATTACCTTGCTATCAAACTACTCGCTACTTACATTTTCAGCACTTGCAGACATTACCTTACTAAAGACTACTTGTCATTTCTTTTTGCTCCTTGTTGGGTTCGACGCTCTTACTTATCGAAAAGAGCTACAACTGATCCCCTATACTTGTGGGTCATCATAAACTACTCACGCTTCATCGGAGAGGCAATGGTGTTGATGTAGAACCCTCAGTGATCGAATCCCCCTCGCGAAAGGATGCCGGAAAAGGCCCCCAGATGGGATCTCATGGTTACAGAAGGTTGTGGTGGTGGAAAAGTGGTTTCGTGGCTCCCCTGGAAGTTTTCGAGGTATTTGACAATATATAGGGGGAAGATCTAGGTCAGGGGGTCACCGAGGGGTCCACAAGTTCGGGGGGCGCGCCCTACTCCCTGGGCACGCCCTACGCCCCTGGGCACGCCCTCCACCTTTGTGGCCGCGTCGTGGCTCTTCTGACCTGAAGTCCAAGTCTCTTGGGTGTCTTCTGGTCCAAGAAAAATCATCTTGAAAGTTTTATTCCGTTTGGGCTCTGTTTGGTATTCCTTTTCTGCGAAACTCTAAAACAAGGTAAAAACAGGAACTGGCACTGGCACTGGGCTCTAGGTTAATAGGTTAGTCCCAAAAATCATATAAAATAGCATATTATTGCATATAAACATCCAAAACACATAATGCAATAGCATGGAAAAATAAAAAATTATAGATACGTTGGAGACTTATCAATATTCCAACTCTGAGATGCTTGCACCAGTCCATAGATGGATCGCTGGAGCTTGCACACTTTGTTAGCACCTTTAGGATCAACAAAAACTTCTGGTTGCATCATATACAACTCTTCTTTAATATCCATTAAGGAATGTAGTTTTTGACATCCATCTGGCAGATTTCATAATTATAAAATGCGACAATTGCTAACATGATTCGGATGGACTTAAGCATTGCTACTGGTGAGAAGGTCTCATCATAGTCAACCCCTTGAACTTTTTGAAAACCTTTCGCGACTAGTAGAGCTTTCTAGATGGTGACATTACCATCAGCATCTGTCTTCTTCTTAAAGATCCATTTATTCTCAATGGCTTGCTGATCATCGGGCAAGTCCACCAAAGTCCACACTTTGTTCTCATACATGGATCCTATCTCAGATTTCATAGCCTCAAGCCATTTTTTGGAATTTGGGCTCATCATAGCTTCTTCATAGTTCGTAGGTGAGGGAGTCCTAGATTAAGGGGTCCTCGGGCATCCGGGCTATGTGACGTGGGCCGGACTGATGGGCCGTGAAGATGCAAGATGGAAGACTTCCTCCCATGTCCAGATGGGACTCTCCTCTGCATGGAAGGCAAACTTGGTGATCGGATATGAAGATTCCTTCCTCTATAAACCGACGTTGTACAACCCTAGGCCCCTCCGGTGTCTATATAAACTGGAGGGTTTAGTCCATAGAGGCAATCACAATCATACGGGCTAGATATCTAGGGTTTAGCCAATATGATCTCGTGGTAGATCAACTCTTGTAATCCTCATTTGTTCAAGATCAATAATGCAGGAAGTAGGGTATTACATCCATCAAGAGGGCCTGAACCTGGGTAAACATCGTGTCCCCCATCTCCTGTTAGCATCGACCTTCGACATACAGTTCGGGACCCCCTACCCAAGATCCGCCTATTTTGACACTGACATTGGTGCTTTCATTGAGAGTTCCGCTGTGTCATCACCAGAAGGTTCGATGGCTCCATTAATCATCTACAACAATGCCGCCCTGGGGGAGGTTTTTCTCCCCGGGCAGATCTTCGTATTCAGTGGCTTGCACTGCGGGCCAACTCGCTTGGCCATCTGGAGCAGATCGACAGCTACGCCCCAGGTCACCAGATTAGTTTTGGAAATCTAGACTATGTCGCTGATCTCTGAGAAGACTTGATCTTCCAAGGTTTCACGACCGCAACCTCCGCTCTGGCCTTAGATCCGGAGCGCATAGCCAGGTCCGAAGATGGGATTCTTGAGCCCGCCGGACTATCTGCAATCACTAAGACCTGTACGGGAGAGCCGGAGGAAGTAGTGTCGCTAGCAACCATCATGAAGCCGGACTTTTCTCCGGACACTGGCTCCGAACCCTCGGTGTCAGCATCGTGTGAGCTCGGCCAAGGAGTCTCCTTCTAGCCGTCCTCAACGGACTCTCTTCTCCCTAGCCAAACCTCACCTTTAAACGAGGCTCTGAACTTGATGCGATCCCTCATCATTATAGATGAGCAAAGTCCGAACTACGCCCAGCCCGGACTAGGGGCTGGGAGCGGGGAATTTTACGTCCCACCCACCACCCACTTCATAGCCACTGTCGAAGACTTAACTGACATGCTCGATTACGGCTCCGAAGACATCGACGGTATGGACGATGATGCCAGAGAAGGGCAGGCCCAAAACCCGCCGTTTACGGGACGCTAGACGACCACCTCTTCATATGACGTGTACATGGTGGATGCACCCAAAGAGGGTAACGGCGATAATGATATAGATCCAGTCGAGGATAAACCTCTTGAGATACAGCCAAAGCACCGACGTCTACGGCGCCGCTCTAAATCACGTCGTGGAAAAGATAGGGATACCGGCACGGGAGACAACAATACTTCGGACGACGCCGAACACCAAGAAGACCCCGTCGAGCCAACCCCCGAACAGGACGATCAGGAAGATGGGCAAGTTAGCCCTGATGAATAGGCCGTAAACGAAGACTGGGGGGACAGTAATTATCTTCCACTCTCCGAGGATGAGGTGAGCCTCGGCGACGAAGACTTTATCGTGCCTAAGGAACCCCTAGAGCGGGAGCGTTTTAAGTGCCGACTAATTGCCACTGCAAGGAGCCTGGAAAAGAAGTAGCATCAGCTTCAAGCTGATCAAGACCTACTCAACGATAGGTGGACTAATGTCCTGGCAGCCGAGCAATAAGGCCTCGAGCACCTAACCAAAAGTTACCCGAAGCATAAACTACTACCTCAATTCAACGACGAGGCACTTGGGCCCATACCATCAGCGCGTAACACGGCTGACCGACCACCACGTGGTCGGGACAAAACGATAACTCAAGCCAAACACCGGCCTATACTACCTCGCCGTAAAGGTAGGGACACAACAACTCGGGGATATACATATGAGCTGCGAAAGGACCTGGAAAGAAGAGCAAGTCAGACCAGATCAATCTACGGATCACGGGTGTCGGTGTCAAAACCGGCGGATCTCGGGTAGGGGGTCCTGAACTGTGCGTCTAAGGTTGATGGTAACAGGAGACAGGGGACACGAAGCTTTACCCAAGTTTGGGCCCTCTTGATGGAGGTAATACCCTACGTCTTGCTTGATTGATATTGATGACTATGAGTATTACAAGAGTTGATCTACCACGAGATCGTAATGGCTAAACCCTAGAAGTCTAGCATGTATGACTACGGTATTGACTATCCCCTATCTGGACTAAGTCCTCCGGTTTATATAGACACCGGGGGGGCGATCTAAGGTTACATAGAGACGGTTACATAATATGGAATCTTCATAGATGTTTGCCAAGTTTGCCTTCCACACCAAGGAGAGTCTCATCCGGACACGGGCACCGTCTTCAGTCTTCATATCTTCATAGCCCATCAGTCCGGCCATAGATAACAGGATGGACGCCCGAGGATCCCTTAGTCCAGGACTCCCTCAGTAGCCCCTGTAACATCCCAAAATTCTAAATTTTGGAATGTTATAATAAATAGATAGATTTGATTAATTGTTTGATTGACTGTGTCAAATTGAGTGAAATTCGAAACCTTTTTGAAAGTTAAATGAGAGGGAATAAAAGGACTTTCCCAAACTTTCATTTTGCATTTATGATCTTCGTGAATTCAATTCTTTTCAAATACAAAACCCTAGAGAGAAGACGACATGACTTCTTCCATTTAAATAAATGAAAAGGGTGTTTGAAAAATATTTGAGGTCCATTGGGAAATATTTTCCAATTCGGAAACTTTATGCAACTCAATGATTTTCACGAGTGAAGATAAAATGACTTCTTCAAATTATGAAATATGAGTTGGGAGTTTCAAAGATCACATTTAAAGTCCTTTTTGAATTTATTTTCAATTTGGAGTTATTTGAGTTTTATTCAAATTATTTTTCTCCAAAAATAAAATATATGGAAAATAGGGTAACATGATTCCCTACATCAGAAAATTGGAGGTAAATAAATTTGAATTCATTCTGGTATTTCTAAAATGATTTTTATTGGATTTTATTAGACCAGTAGCAATATTTGAATTATCTAAATTTGTGTGAATGTTATTTAATGCTAGGGAAATGTTCATCTTGTAGAAAATCTTTTTCTAAAAATTTTGATATATAATATGCCTATATAAAGTTTTATTTTTATTTTCATTTTTTAGTTTATCGCCTTCTGTTTAAAAAAATAACAAAAACTGCGCGCGCGCCCGAAACTAACTGTCGCCCACGTGCGCATCATAGTACCAGCGTGCGCTCTATCTTTTTTTCTTTATCCTATATGGGCCAGGCCCAGCCAGCATTTTCATTCTTTTTCTTTCTTAGGCCCATTTTGTTTTAAAAAAACTGCAGCTGCAACGTGCGCGTGCGGCCGGCCGAAGGCCTCTAGGCTCATGCGAGCCACCTCTTTTCATCTCTATTTCGTATATTTTCGTCTACATTTAGTCCCACATTGCCTAGCCTTTGACTTCTAAACCTCTTCTTCACCAATAAATATAGACCCATAGAGCCTCCAAAAATCATCTGATTCGGGTTAAATCAATATTTTGGTTTGACTAGATTCATTTAAGAAAAATATATTTCTCCTCTCCGGCGCGACTTTTGGAAATTGTCTCTTCTCTCCAAAGTCGTATTTCTCTGCCTTATAAAGGTATCTTTCTTTGTTTTTTTCTTCTTATACTTCCGTAGTTTATTATTTTTAGACTAATACGATAGAATAATTAGATTATCAATTAGTCTACGTATTTATGCGTTAGACCCTAGCCCGTAGCTATTTTTTTCTTTCATAAAATAGCTTGGCCCTGATTTTTCAAATAGCCATAACTTTTCACTCGTTTATCCAAATTAGATGAAACCAACGCCTATAGCTTCGTCTTGTTTTCACCTGTCCAGTGAACCTGTCACATCAACTTTTTGAAATTTTGAAATTTAGAATTTTGTTCAGATTCATATTCAAATTTGTTTTGAACATAACTTGAGTTTCATAACTCCAATTTAGTTGATTCTTTTTGCAAATCGAAGCTCTTGACCTAAACTTTCTGATAAGGCCAAATTCACTTAATTTTGGGACTATTAGAAATTGTTTTGCAAGAGTTATTTGCTTCGTTTTGACGTTTTCCGAATTGTTTTCTTTGTTCTCTCCGATCTTTGACTGATTGCTTATGTGTGGTTACTATTGCTTGCTTACGATAGATTGACCGAAGTGTGACGAGTAGAACTATCAAGATTTTTGAGTGTGAATCATCTTCATCAACATTGTAGGCAAGTTCACACTTTGATCATACCCCTTTATCACCCAGTTTTTATGCATTAGTTTCAACCTCAAACATTGCATAAGTAGGATTGATAACATGTGGGTATTGGGAAGTAGTTGATGAGGTAGGAACCTACTGCCCTGCATTGAAACCTTGGGAGTTACTATTACGTTATGCTTATATTGCCATGCTATGCTCGTAGACGTGGATTGGGTTTGAGAGTATTTCATGACAGATGTGAGATTGTTAATTAATGGTTTACTTAAGGTGGCAACTTTAACACACATCTGGGTGGATTGAGGCACCTGGGTATTCTAGCGATTGCCTGTCTAGGCACCTGGGTAATCCAGGATTGCCTGTTTTTTATGGACCGTCACCCAGGCTCAAAGGGATCATGAGATTATTCATGCTAGAAACTTCCGTGTGCAGCCACAAGCTACTATGGGCTCTAGCATAGTTGACTAAGTCGTGCGAACTCTTACAGTGGTAGACTAGCAGATGTAGGGGATGTAGGTGGTACGGTCTACCCGTCGTAAGGTGCTAGCGCTTCTGAAAGACTATGTCTCGGTTGTCCGTTTCTCAAACACCATGTAGTGTGAGAAATCCAACAGAGGAGATCGAGTCTTGTGGGGAAAAGTGCGCAAACCTCTGCAGAGTGTATAAACTAATCATGGTTAGCCGTGTCCCCGGTTATGGCCATCTTGAGTATCTAGTAGTTGGATTATCATGTGAATCTCATCATGTTACTTTAAATTAATTTTGTTGGGTTTAATGATGTTACTTAATTGGGATTGAGAATGCTGTCAACCATTCTCAATGTTCAACAACCACCATGATAGTTAAATAAAATTTATTCCTTTGCAGTAGGGAAAAATTTGGCTTTTCGCAAAAACCTTATAACCATAGAGCTTTTCCACCAGCCATATATGCATGTAGTGATAGCCATTGTTCATCATTTCTCTCTATGGTGTGAATTTGCCAGTACATTCAATGTACTGACCCTTTGTGGCTGCAACGTCTCATGTTGCAGGTTGATCTTACGACGAGTAAGTGATACGTTAGGGTTACGATATCTACACTCAAATTTGCCGTTTGTGTTGACGGGAATCCACAACCTTGTTACTTCCGCTATTTTGGATTGAGGTAATAGTATCTTACGTTACTTTACACATGTGATTTACCTCTGTTATAAATCCTTAAGTACTGTGTGTGTCAGCATACCGATCCAGGGATGACACTTAAGCACAGAGACTTGATCCATTCGGGTCAGGTCGCTACAAGATGGTATCAGAGCACATGTTGACTGTAGGACGGACCCTAGAAATTTGCAAGTCCATAGAAAGGATTTTCTCTAAAACTTTCTTTTTCAAAAGGACCTTTACCTCTCTTATCTTCTGAGCTTATTCAAATATTCCCTTTAGTGAGACTATACCCTTTCCCCCTTTTCACCACATGAAGATTCGACTGATGAGACCACTCCAAGAAGTACAAGATATCGAACAACTAAGACCACTTCGGAATGAAGAGTATTTTCCGCGCATCTGAATAATGGAAACTACAACGGTTGAAGACCGAAGACAAGTAGAATTTGAAGGCTTTGAAGAATTCCCAGATTTGTATGACCTAGGAAGGCTACCCTTATGGAACTTGGCAGACTATGGAAGTTATCAATACCTGAGATCAAGGTGTATCGGAGAAAGACTGAAACAAGGAGCATGAGAACTCGAAGTTTTGTCAAAGAAAACCCTAAGGTAGGAGATATCAACTGTGGAATGATAGCTCATGGGAATGACAAGAGCAGAAACACGGTTATCCATGATGTCATCGCCCGCTGATGCTATTGTCACCATGCTGAGTTAAGGATGCATTTCTTCAAAATGGATTTGATGGAAAAAGGCTGATGGAGCACCTATTAGTATGATGAAGTTTTAACCTTAGCCAGTGTATCACCACGATCTGGAGTAGTACATCAAGAAGTTTAAGGTGGAGCTCCATGAAGCCGTATTAGACAAGGAAGCATTTCGTGAAGAACTTAGGAACCAAAAGCTGAAAGTAGCCAAGCTGGAGGAGCTACAACCTCGAGATATCAGAGATTTGTCAGCAACTGAAGGACAATATGACCATGGTTCATGTGAAGGATGTTGAAACCAGAAGTTTGGAACGCAACTCCAGAATATTAAAGGATGTCACGGGAGACTTCGCGTCAACAGAGTTGATCTGGAAAAAGAACTTGAGAAAGACAAGCATGATCGGAAGAAGCCATTGGGGGCATGAACAAGGCTTGAAGAGTTTGGAGACGTTGAAGATTTATTGACCTTTAGAAGACCAAACCCCTATTATATACCTACATTAGATGCGACGTTTGTGAGCTGTCATTTGTTTGATGTTTTTCCTGACGGCCACAAATAAAATCTGTCTTTTCAAAACTTTTGTTTGTATTGTGTGTATCCCTCTCCCTCTCTCTTATCTTACCCCAAACCCACATGGACCCAATAGAGGATGAATGGAGATGAGCTTGTATTTTCTGGACCGATGAGTCAGTTGGAGACAGACCGATGGATTCAGAACATGGAGGATCACATGGAGAATAACCCTATAGTCGGAAAGGATATGACCAAGCATGCTCTTCAGTGCTTTGAAAGAGGTGCTGCTACTTGGTGGAGGATGTACAAGACCATCAATGGATGGCAAGGAGTAACCACTTGGAAAGAATTTAAGTTGACTCTGCCAAAGTCTCGGCTTGTGTCCCAGAAGTTGAAGCCTTATGGAAAGGATATGAAGAAACCTTGTGCATGCAAGATTTGTGGAGAAATAGGACACACCCATAAAGAACACAAGGATGAATGCCCTAATTGTGAAAGAAGTCACCCAGTTGAAGAATGCCCAATTAGGCAGATTACTTGTTGCTTGTGTGAAGGGACTACCCACTATCCTGCTCAGTGTCACATTTACCCCATGGTACAACGAACCATCCAATAGAAGAAAGATGTAATGAAAGGAGCCCTCATGGAAATTTTATAAGAAGTTGTGATGAAGGACACGCCTAAAGAAGACCCGAGTAAACCCTACACTAAGTCTTGCTGTTCATGTGGAGAAGAAGGACACATCTCCCAAAATTGTTTGAATGGGGATCTAGTATAATTCCCGACAGAGGAAGTAGAATATGACCCACAAGAAATAGAAGCCATGATTGGCATGGAAAGGTCCAGGAAGAGAAGTAGATTGCATTCCAGGAAGGACCTGAGTCATATCACCTGTTACAGGCGCAAGGAGTCAGGGCACTACCTCAACAAATTGCCCAAAAAGGAAACCTCGATACTTGTCAGAAGTAATATGTTTTAGTTGTAATGGAGTAGGGCACTTTACCAGAGAATGCCCCAAGGAGAAGGAAACTTGTGCTAGATAGTTGAGTTTGCAACAAAAGAAATGGAGTAGTAGAAGTGAGAATATTTTCTTTTATATTGAGGTGTTGAGTTGAGACATGTAATGGAAAAGCGAGAGATTGTAATCACTTGAGAATGAATAAAGTTAGCATCATTGGTACTGATATGGATTTTATGAGTTGTTACTCTATGAAGAAGAATTTTGGCCATTCTGAGGATATGAGAAATATGGTCTATGGAAGATTTGTGCATTTTAAGGGTGGTAGTACCCCGTAAGAATCGTTGACCCCTGGAAAAGACAAGGATACTCCACTGAGTGGATTTTGGACAAAATGAATACGAGTTTTGTCTCGATATGTGTGATGCCCCAAGAGTATGTGGGATGAAGTTGGAGATCGTCAGTTGTTGGACCAAATGTTATCAAGGAGTCAGAAGAGAATGTTAAGTTGATTCGAGATAGACTGAAGGTAGCTCGGTCCAGGCAGAAGAGTTATGCAGACTAAAAAACGCAAGGAGGTAGTCTATGAAATTGGAGACAGAGCATGTCTTCATGTGACCCCTCTGCGAGGAGTTAAACGATTTGTAGTTAAGGGAAAGTTAGCCCAGAGATTTGTAGGACCATACCGAGTTTTGGAGCGTATGGGAGAAGTGGCCAACAAGTTGGAGTCACCCGAAGGACTGTCAGGAGTTCAAGATCTGTTTCACGTTTCCCAGTTGAAGAAGTGCCATGCAGAGATGGCCAATATTCCCCTGTAAGGACGCTTGACCCTAGAAAGGATAATGATGTTCCACGAAGTGGAATATGGACTCCATAAGTATAAGTTTTTATCTCGGTATGTGGGATATCCCACGAGGATGAAGAGATAAATTACTATTGGATATAAAGAAGGTATGATGTCGGAAATATGGATCAATGGAAACTCCATGATGAGTCTAAGTAATCATGTCCTAGTTTGGTGCCAGTAGAAGGAAGGAAGACAATACAATTGGATGGATTTAAGAATACTAGGAAGTTGGACATTGGAATAATGATCAGTTGCCCGATGATAAGTTCAAGGACTACATGTGATGAGATGGGCCATGACCCACAGGCCCCATGACCTGCCAAGAAGCAAGCACATTCTTGCTGAAGGAAAAACCCTGGAGGAAGATACGACGTTTATCAGCAGACGATTTTATAGGAGTAACACAAAACCTGAGAGTTGTGAAGGAACGATAGATGTTTGTTTGGTTTGCAGAATCAATGGATTTATCCAAACCTTGGTTCGTCGGCAAGAGAAATTCTGCAATGCTTGTGAGGATGACCGAGTGTTAGAATGCGAGATTCGCTAAACCATATAAAAGAAAATGATTTGGGTGCGGGATGGATTGATCACCATACCGACTTACTCTTATTGTTCGCCTTGATATATAGGATGGTAAATCTTAGTGACTTACCTATAGTAGAGTGACGACGATCAAAACCCTGTTTAAACCTTAGAAAGGTATACGAAATTTTTCCCTTGTACAAGGCAGCTTTTGCCAACCGTAGGTTATACGGTGAGGATCAACCAGACCCATTTCCTGCAGAAGGAACCATAAATTGTTGACCACCATGAGATATCGATAGTTGTTTAGTTTTGGCGCCAGACCCGTCAGCTAAGAAGACCCAGTCACAGAAGAACCTTACCAAGATGAAAGACAGAAGATTTGATGAAAAGGTTATGCCACTACCGAAAGAGCCCATATAAGGAATTATCCTGAAGATCTGAGAAGACCGACATTGTTAACAATATGGATGGAGTATATGAGTTTTGATAGAACCGTAACCATGCTTCTAAGGGTGGTAGCACCCCATACCCTGGAGACGATTGATGAAATTTTGAAGAGACCCCGAACCTAACCTATTTCTTTCTAGCCTCTCCGAATCTCGAGGACGAGATTCCTTTTAAGGGTGGTAGGTTTGTAACATCCCAAAATTCTAAATTTTGGAATGTTATAATAAATAGATAGATTTGATTGATTGTTTGATTGATTGTGTGAAATTGAGTGAAATTCGAAACCTTTTTGAAAGTTAAATGAGAGGGAATAAAAGGACTTTCCCAAACTTTCAATTTGCATTTATGATCTTCGTGAATTCAAATTCTTTTCAAATACAAAACCCTAGAGAGAAGATGACATGACTTCTTCCATTTAAATAAATGAAAAGAGTGTTTGAAAAATATTTGAATTCCATTTGGAAATATTTTCCAATTCAGAAACTTTATGCAACTCAATGATTTTCACGAGAGGAGATGAAATGACTTCTTCAAATTATGAAATATGAGTTGGGAGTTTCAAAGATCATATTTAAAGTCATTTTTGAATTTATTTTCAATTTGGAGTTATTTGAGTTTTATTCAAATTATTTTTCTCCAAAAATAAAATATATGAAAATAGGGTAACATGATTCCCTACATCAGAAAATTGGAGATAAATAAATTTGAATTCATTCTCGTATTTCTAAAATGATTTTAATTGGATTTTATTAGACCAGTAGCACTCTTTGAATTATCTGAATTTGTGTGAATTTTATTTAATGCTAGGAAAATGTTCATCTTGTAGAAAATCTTTTTCTAAAAATTTTGATATATAATATGCCTATATAAAGTTTTATTTTTATTTTCATTTTTCACTTTATCGCATTCTGTTTAAAAAAAACAAAAACTGCGCGCGCGCGTGAAACTAACTGTCGCCCACGTGCGCATCATAGTACCAGCGGGCGCCCTATCTTGTTTTTTCTTTATCCTATATTGGCCAGGCCCAGCGAGCCTTTTCATTTTTTTTCTTTCATGGGCCGATTTTGTTTAAAAAAACTGCAGCCGCAGCGTGCGCATGCGGCTGGCCGAAGGCCTTTAGGCCCATGCGAGCCACCTCTTTTCATCTCTGTTTCGTATATTTTCGTCTATGTTTAGTCCCACATTGCCTAGCCTTTGAACTCTAAACCTCTTTTTCACCAATAAATATAGACCCATAGAGCCTCCAAAAATCATCCGATTCGGGTTAAATCAATATTTTGGTTTGACTAGATTCATTTAAGAAAAATATATTTCTCCTCTCCGGCGTGACTTCTGGAAATTGTCTCTTCTCTCCAAAATCGTCTTTTCGCTGCCTTATAAAGGTATCTTTCTTTGTTTTTTTGCTTCTTATACTTCCGTAGTTTATTATTTTTAGACTAATACGATAGAATAATTAGATTATCAATTAGTCTATGTATTTATACGTTAGATCCTAGCCCGTAGCTATTTTTTTTCTTTCGTAAAACAGCTTGGCCCTGATTTTTCAAATAGTCATAACTTTCCACTCGTTTATCCAAATTAGATGAAACCAGTGCATACAGCTTCGTCTTGTTTTCACCTATCCAGTGAACCTGTCACATCAACTTTTTGAAATTTTCAAATTTTGAATTTTGTTCAGATTCATATTCAAACTTGTTTTGAACATAACTTGAGTTTGGTAACTCTGATTTAGTTGATTCTTTTTGCAAATCGAAGCTCTGGACCTAAACTTTCTGATAAGGCAAAATTCACTTAATTTTGGTATTGTTAGAAATTGTTTTGCAAGAGTTATTTTCTTGGTTTTGGTGTTTTCTGAATTGTTTTCTATGTTCTCTCCGATCTTTGAGTGATTGCTTATGTGTGGTTACTATTGCTTGCTTACGATAGATTGACCGGAGTGTGACGAGTAGAACTATCAAGAGTTTTGAGTGCGAATCATCTTCATCAACATTGCAGGCAAGTTCACACTTTGATCATACCCCTTTATCACCCAGTTTTTATGCATTAGTTTCAACCTCAAACATTGCATGAGTAAGATTGATAACATGTGGGTATTGGGAAGTAGTTGATGAGGTAGGAACCTACTGCCCTGCATTCAAACCTTGGGAGTTACTATTACGTTATGCTTATATTTCCATGCTATGCTCGTAGACGTGGATTGGGTTTGAGAGTATTTCATGACAGATGTGAGATTGTTAATTAATGGTTTACTTAAGGTGGCAACTTTAACACATATCTGGGTGGATTGAGGCACCTGGTTATTCCAGCGATTGCGTGTCTAGGAACTTGGGTATTCCAGGATTGCCTATTTTTTTATGGACCGCCACCCAGGCTCAAAGGGATCATGAGATTATTCATGCTAGAAACTTCCGTGTGCAGCCACAAGCTACTATGGGCTCTAGCATAGTTGACTAAGTCGTGCGAACTCTTACAGTGGTAGACTAGCAGATGTAGGGGATGTAGGTGGTACGGTCTACCCATCGTAAGGTGCTCGCTCTTTTGAGAGACTATGTCTCGGTCATCTGTTTCTCAAACACCATGCAGTGTGAGAAATCCAACGGAGGAGATCGAGTCTTGTGGGGAAAAGTGCGCAAACCTTTGCGGAGTGTATAAACTAATCATGGTTAGCCGTGTCCCCGGTTATGGACATCTTGAGTATCTAGTACTTGGATTATCATGTGAATCTCATCATGTTACTTTAAATTAATTTTGTTGGGTTTAATGATGTTACTTAATTGGGATTGGGAATGCTGTCAACCATTCTCAATGTTCAACAACCACCATGATAGTTAAATAAAATTTATTCCTTTGTAGTAGGGAAAAATTGGCTTTTCGCAAAAACCTTATAACCATAGAGCTTTTCCACCAGCCATATATGCATGTAGTGATAGCCATTGTTTATCATTTCTCTCTATGGTGTGAATTTGCTAGTACATTCAATGTACTGACCCTTTGTGGCTGCAACGTCTCATGTTGCAAGTTTATCTTACGACGAGTAAGTGATACGTTAGGGTTACGATTTCTACACTCAACTTTGCCGTTGGTGTTGATGGGAATCCACAACCTTGTTACTTCCGCTATTTTGGATTGAGGTAATAGTATCTTATGTTACTTTACACATGTGATTTACCTCTGTTATAAATCCTCGAGTACTGTGTGTGTCAGTATACCGATCCAGGGATGACACTTAAGCACAAAGACTTGATCCTTTCGGTTCAGGTCGCTACACCCCCGAACCAGTCTTCAATAGTGAGGTGTTCGACACACGTATTATCTTCGGTATTGCAAGGCGGGTTCCTCCCTTAAGTAGTGTATCCGTCCGTAGATTCATTGTCTCCCCTCGGATTTTGCGTGCTTAATGTCCTCGTCTTCCACGTGTCGAGCGAATGCGGACAGTCAGGGTATTTTTTGCAAATAACACCCCAGCCCTATAAGGATGAGTATCTATTTAAAGAGATTGGATCTCAGATCCCTTTGGCACCAAGCGGAGAAAAACCTCAGAGGCCGCCAAGGAGGACCATTCCAACAGGGCCAACAACCCCAGCTCCTCTTCCCGTTCCAACCTAGAGAGAACGATTGGGAGAGGTGCTCTGTGCCCCATAGCCGATTGGCAAAGCTGCAAACGCAGGGATTTCTCCCTCCAGCAGATCTGGTCCCAGTTCGAGAAGGGTTGGCCTCCTTCAACGGCAAAACCCAGGCAGAGGATTCTCCCAATCCGTCTACGGGAGAATGGGTATGCTTCGTCCCCTATCCGCTAAGGGAGGTGGGGTTTCCAATTCACCCATTCCTCTGAGGGCTGCAGGAGTACTACGGCCTCTAGCTGCACAATTTTACCCCTGGCTCCATCCTCCACATTGCGGGTTATGTCGCCCTATGCGAACTATTCCTGGGTTGCGAGGCCCATTTTGATTTATGGGGAAGACTATTCTGCCTCATCCCTTGCAATCAAGGTGGATCAATCCTTCCGAATAGTTCTACATTGATGACGTCGGTCTACCCGACTCCTTCTGCATAGGCCTCCTTGAGTTTTCAAATGCTCCACTTAAGAAGAGCCACAGCTGGCGTCCTCGGAGCCTCGAGGAAGAGGATAGCGTGGAAATCAGCTTGCTACTGGGCAAGATTAAAACGCTTGCCCAGTCCGGATTGTCAATAGTCGAAGTGATGGCAATTTCCATAACGTGGGGGGTCCAGCCACTCAAATAACGAGGACTCCCCATGTGGCACTATAACGAAGAAGACGACGCCTCATGTTATGGCCGAAAAGGCCCGAAGACCCCCCGCCGCTCTAGCCAAGATCCTGGCCGAGCTGTATAAAGGGGAGAAGGAGGAGTTCAGCCGTCTCCAACATCGAGACGGACTTTCCATCTACAATCCTCCCAGCTGGGTAAGGTTCGGCTTCACTGAATTATCTTGTCCTTGGATCATCCATTGATGGGCAACATCTTATCTGCTCATAATAGGAATGGTGAAAGGCTATCGAGGGGATCCATGACCCAGCCCCTCAGCCGGAGAATCGCCACCGGGATCTTGACCCCGGATATGAAGATGACCCGGACATATTCGTGGAGCTTGAAGAGGGAACGTTCTATCAGATGAGCTACTACGGTACATATGTACCTATTATCACCGATTACCCCAGCCTCCTTCCAGCTTCACACGTAAGTGATCCAAAGACACCTTATTCAAAAGAAATCTCTCCTTCCTTCTTACCCACCGCACTATCCTGTGCTCAAAAGGGGAAGGGTTCGGCACGACGTACCGCTCCAAGGGTACCTCCGAAGAGGGCGTCCCCTACTCTGGGCGAGTCTTCCAAGAGGAAAGCAAACAAAGACACGGCCGTACCTTCATCGAAGAGGTATGAATTCGCCAACATACACCTAAGCAGCCACGTCCAACCGTGACCTTCCCATTTTCCATGTGTCAGGAGAAAGGTGCGCCAGACTATATCCGGAGATTCGAGCGGTCGTACTTCACGTAGCCAGGATTCAAATCCTGCCGTGAAGACGGGGGCGGATGCGGGGGCGACACCAGACTGTTCTCCAGCCGAGGACTCAGACGATGTATCCATCACCAACTCGGAAGTGGAGAATGCCATGAATCATCGGTGCCGCCGGGCCATTTTACAATACCCTGGCTTTTCAGAAGAGTCGTTTAATGCATTTAGCTCAGCTGATGCATACATGCGAGCTCCTAGAGATGGAATTAACAGGCCCACAAAGCAACATTTGAAAGATGTGCAGGTAAATTTGTTTTGTCTGACTATGATAACTGTAACACCCACAATGCGGCTATATCTCCCACGTGTCGGGGCACGACTTAGAGGCATAGCCGCATGGTAGGCATGCCGCAAGAGGGGTGATCTTTACACATCCCATGTACTGAAAAGAAAGGGGTAAAGAGTCGGCATTGAATCTCCACTTCACACAATACATAAATAGTTCATACATCATCCAAGGTACAAACAAAGGTCCGAGTACGGAACCAAAATGAAGAAAGACCACGCCAAATGCTAGATACCCGATCGCCCCAACTGGGCTCCACTACTAATCATCAGGAAAGGAAACATAATAGCGACCCAAGTCTTCATCGAATTCCCACTTGAGTTCGGTAGCATCGCCTGCACTAGTATCGTCGGCACCTGCAATTGTTTGGAAGTATCCATGAGTCACGGGGACTCAGCAATCTCACACCCTCACGATCAAGACTATTTAAGCTTATGGGTAAGAGAAGGTAGTAAGGTGGAGTTGCAGCAAGCACTAGCATATATGGTGGCTAACATACACAAAAGAGAGCAAGAAGAGAAGCAACGCATGGTCGAGAAGCTAGAAGTGATGAAGAAGTGATCATGAAGCTACTTATGCTCACGCATAACACAAGGCCGTGTTCACTTCCCGGACTCCGCCAAAAAGAAACCATCATGGCTACACACGCGGTTGATTCATTTTAATTAAGTTAAGTGTCAAGTTCTCTACAACTGGATATTAACAAATTCCCATCTACCAATAACCGCGGGCACGACTTTCGAAAGTTCAAAACCCTGCAGGGGTGTCCCAACTTAGCCCATCCCAAGCTCTCATGGTCAACGAAGGATATTCCTTCTCCCGGGAAGACCCGATCAGTCTCGGAATCCTGGTTACAGGACATTTCAACAATGGTAAAACAAGACCAGCAAAGCCGCCCGATGTGCCGACAAATCCCGATAGGAGTCGCACGTATCTCGTTCTCAGGGCACACCGGATAGGTCAAACTACGAGTAAAACCAACCCTCGAGTTACCCCGAGGTGGCCCCACAGGGTGCCCGTTTCGGACCAACACTCAGAGCAGCACTGGCCCGGGGAGGGGGGGTTTAAAATAAAGATGACCCTTGAGTCAGCAGAACCCAAGAGAAGGTATATGGTGGTAGGTAGGCAAATGGTAAAACCAAGGTTGGGCCTTGCTGGAGGAGTTTTATTCAAGGTGAACTGTCAAGGTGTTCCCATAACACCCAACCGCGTAAGGAACGCAAAATCAAGGAACATAACACCGGTATGACGGAAACTAGGGTAGCAAGAGGGGAACAAAACACCTGGCATAAGGCCAATCCTTCCACCCTTTACCAATTATATAGATGCATTAAAGTAAATAAGAGATAATAATGATATCCCAACAATATCCATGTTCCAACATGGAACAAACTTCATTTTCACCTGCAACTAGCAACACTATAAGAGGGGCTGAGCAAAAGCGGTAACATAGCCAAACAATGGTTTGCTAGGAAAGGTGGGTTAGATATTTGACATGGCAATATGGGAGGCATGATATAGTAAGTGGTAGGTAGCACGGCATAGCAATAGAGCGAACAACTAGCAAAGCAAAGATAGAAGTGATTTCGAGGGTATGGTCATCTTGCCTGCAAAGTTCTTAGAGTTGATGAAAGCTTGAGCCTCGTTAGCGTACTCAACAGGTTCCTCGATCACGTACTCGTCTCCTGGCTCTACCCAAAGGACCAACAATCAATCACGGTGAAATCACAAACAACATGATGCAAAACATGGCATGACATGCGGGATGTGATATGCAATGCATATGCATGCTTCGGAAGGAAAAGGATGAACAAGGCATCAACTTGGCAAACCAAGTGTGCCTCTAGAAAGATGAGATGATTTCGGTCGAAATCGATATAAAGATCACCGGAAACAGAGGCATGGTTTGCAAACGGCAAGCAAAACAAGAATGGCACAATTCTGCAATTAAAAGCACGATGCCATCTAAAACGCAACAAGAAACTAAGGTACTGCACCCCAACATATCAACAAGGCACATGGCAGTGATGTAAAAGTGATGCTTGACAAAACATGAACACTGAGCTACGGCTAAATCACAAAAGAGCAGGTTCAAACAAGCATGGAAAAAGTGCAAAAGATATCAGCTTCACAGACTTAGTGAAAATGCTAACATGCCAAAAATAACATCAGGAAGCCATGTTTAGAGCAAGCAAACAACATGCTATAGGAACATATCATAGGAAAACAAGGCATGGCATGAATCTACTAAATGCATAGATCAAAAGTCCCTTACTGAACATGAGCCAAAAAGGCACAGAATATATGATGGCACCCATGTAAACATAGCAAGTCTTATAAACAGTTTCAGACTTAGCAGAAAACAGAGCATGGCATAAACAGAATTATGAAGGCAACTTTGCGAGCTCAAATCACTCGCCACAAAGCCTTGCATGACAAAACAATCATCGCAACAGCAAGACGACATGTTCATGAAGCTAACCATGTCAAGAGAAAGTTCATAGCATGGATGGATCACTAACAACTACCATGGAAAATTTGATTAACATGTACACAATCTGCCAGGAACATTTTATAGCAAAAGTAGAGTAAGAATTGGACATGCTAGGGCACTCCATAATTTCAAACATGGGCATGGATGGATAGAGCATAACCATATGTCCAAAACATCCTTACTTAAGCAACTCAAAACAAGCATGGATCTCACTGTAACATGAAGTTTACATGGCATAAAAATAACAGCAGGAAAATGAGTTAGTAAAATCCTAAGTCCCTGAAATCAGCAATATCACGAAGGCTACTTTGCATGCTTGTGCTAGTCACCACACAGAACACAAAAATACATGGCAAGCACCCTTGTAAATATGGCATGGCATAGTTCAAAACACATGTATAGCTCAAGCCAATATGATGACAAAAATGACAAATCATCATAATCTGATAAGTAACAGCAGGAAACATTTTATAGCACTCTTGCATCAATGGTTAGGACATCGAGATGGACTCAAACAAGCATGCCACAATGGAATGGAATGAAGAGCATCTCACAATGAACATTTTGATATATCATACACCTGAAATGGAGCTCCGGTCACGGAGATATGGCAATATGGACAGGGGCACAAAATGTTACAGGTCTGAGACTTAGCCATATTTCACCTCGCGGGAAATCGAGATGGCGCGGTACGGCTCGGGGCGCTATTTGGTTTCCCAAGCTGGTGGATGTCGTCCCACTCCAGCTCCGGCAATGGCGGGGCAGATCCGGCGAGGAGCTTCGACGAGGAGGAGACCGGCGGAGGCGCGGGTGCTGCCGGATCTGGCCGGAGTTGGCCGGATCCGGGCGGTGGCGAGGTGGAGCGGCGCACTCCAGCGACGGGAGGCGGCGGGGCGGCGTGGTGAGGCGGGCGTCGGCAACTGGCGAACTCATGCGGCTTCGGCGAACGACGTTGGGGGCATGGCGCACGGTGGCGGGGAGCGGCGCTGGCGGGTGGCGGCGCCATCGGAGGAGCGCGGCGACGCGGGAGGAGCTGGGCGGCGGAGGAGATCCTTGGGCGGCGATGAGCGGATGGGCTGGGGGGCCCAAAGTGGGCCGAGCGGGCCGGCAGCGGCGGGCGGTGGTAGAGGCCACGCGTCATGCTGTGAGTGGTGCGGGTGCAGTGGCGGTTTCGTCCGGCGATGGCCGGACGTGTCCGGCGGCGCGGAGGGACTTTTGCTAGGATTTCATCCACGAAAAATCAGGAAGGGGCACATATTTATAGCTACGAGGAGGTAGGAGTGTCCAAATGAGGTGTATTTTTAGCCCACGGGATCGTGATCCGACGACAGAGGACATGGGAGTGGTTTGGATGGGTTATTGGGCCGTTTTGGAAGGGTGTTGGGCTGTAACACACAAGAGGCATTTGCAGTTACGCGGTTAACCGTTGGAGTATCAAACGGACTCCAAATGGAACGAAATTTGACAGGCGGTCTACCGGTGGTGTACCAAGGCCAGTTGACAAATCTTGGCCCATTCTGAGAACATTTAACACCCGCTTACGAAAAGAGACAAAAGTGGCACGCCGGTGCACGTAGGAGTGTCAGATTGTGAAACGGACAACGGAGAAAAAGCTCGGATGCATGTGACGAACACGTATGCAAATGCGATGCACATGATGACATGATATGATATGCATGACATGAACAAAATGCAAAACAAAGACAAAACCCAACCATGAAGGGAATCTCATAAGTTAAGCAGAAAATGGCAAGAGTCGGAGTTACAAATATGGCAAGTTACACCTGGGGTGTTACAACACTCCACCACTACGAAAGGATCTCGTCCCGAGATCTAGGACTGAAAGAACTTCGGATATTCGGAATGGAGGTGGTCCTTGCGTTCCCAGGTGGCTTCTCGGTCGGAATGGTGTGACCACTTCACTTTTAGGAATTTGATAGACTTGTTGCGAGTCTAGTGCTCAGTTTCTTCAAGAATATGAACGGGATGCTCATGATAAGACAAATCTTCTTGGAGATCAATCTCTTCAAAGTTGATGGTGCACTCAGGAGTCTTGAAGCACTTCCGAAGCTGTGACACGTGAAACACATCGTGCACATTTGCAAAGTTGGACGGAAGCTCAAGTTGATAGGCGAGATCGCCTCTTTTTCCAATGATCTTGAAAGGACCCATGTATCTAGGGGCAAGCTTCCCTTTGATACCGAAGCGACGAGTGCCTTTCATTGGAGAGACGTGGAGGTAGACATGGTCTCCGATCTCGAAAGCCAAGTCACGGTGCTTGCTATCATAGTAACTCTTCTGGCACGATTGTACGGCTTTAAATTTTTCATGTATGACTTTTCACATTTCTTCAGCTTCTATGATTAAGTCGTTGCCAAGAAGTTGGCATTCACCAGTCTCTGACCAATTAAGAGGAGTACGACACTTTCTGCCATAAAGAATTTCGAATGGGGCCTTGCCCGAACTCGCTTGGAAACTGTTGTTGTAGGAGAACTCGGCATATGGAAGACAATCTTCCCACTTCATACCGAAGGAAATGACACAAGCCCTGAGCATATCTTCAAGGATTTGATTGACTCGCTCGACTTGGCCACTAGTTTGAGGATGGAAGGTTGTGTTGAAGCGAATGTTGGTGCCCATGGCCTTTTGAAAGGAGTCCCAAAACTTAGAAGTGAAGATGCTTCCACGATCTGAAGATATCAATTGCGGGATGCCGTGCAAGGAGACAATCATGGAGGTGTATAGCTCTGCTAGCTGAGCTGCTGTGATAGATTCTTTGATAGGCAGAAAATGAGCCACTTTTGTAAGCTTGTCGATGAAGATGAAGATAGCATCATTTCCGCACTTGGACTTGGGAAATCCAATCACGAAGTCCATCTCAATATGGTCAAACTTCCATTCTGGAATAGCAAGAGGTTGAAGGAGACCAGCTGGCCGTTGGTGTTCTGCTATCACCCTTCTACAGACATCACATTCGTTCACGAATTGAGCGATTTCTCGCTTCATTTGAGTCCACCAGTACGACTGCTTGAGGTCATGGTACATCTTCGTACTTCCAGGATGAATGGATAGAAGGGAATTGTGAGCCTCGTTCATAATGACTTTCCTTAGATCGCCTTTAGGAACCACAATTCGATCCTCAAAGAATAGAGTATCTTTGTCATCAATGCAATAGCACTTGTATTTGGGTTGGCTCTTGGCAATCCCATTTTTCACCTTCTTCACCATGGAATCCAGGAGTTGTGCCTCACGAATTTGATCTTCCAAGGTAGGAGAGACTATGAGGTTGGCAAGAATGCCTTGAGGAACAACTTGGAAATTCAGTTTGCGGAAAGCTTGACAAAGGTTCGGTTGTCAGGGCTTGAGAATTAAGCTGTTGCAGTAAGCCTTCCTGCTCAAAGCATCTGCAATAACATTGGCCTTGCCTGGAGTATATTCAATACTCGAGTTGTATTATTGAATCATTTCGACCCAACGAGTCTGTCTGAGGTTGAGGTTGGGTTGAGTGAAGATGTGCTTGAGGCTCTTATGATCCGTGAAGATGTCACCTTTCCTTCCCAACAAGAGATGTCTCCACGTTAATACTGCATGGACAACTACCGCCAACTCGAGGTCATGAGTGGGTAGTTCCTTTCATTGGGCTTCAACTAGCGAGAGGTATAGGCCACAACCTTCTTCTCTTGCATTAACATAGCACCGAGACCTTGCAGGGAGGCATCACAGAAAACTTCGAATGGCTCGGATTCATCAGGAGGAGTCAAGACAGGAGTTGTGACTAACTTCTCTTTGAGGATGTTGAAAGCAACGTCACATTCAGGTGTCCAGACATACTTGACATGCTTCTAGAGGAGGTTGGAAAGAGGCTTTGCAATCTTAGAGAAATTCTTAACAAATCTTCGACAATAGCTTGCAAGCCCAAGAAAACTGCGGAGCTGCTTGACATTCTGAGGCGGTTCACAATTCACAATTGCAAACACCTTCTCAAGATTAACAACGATGCCTTTGGCGGATATGATATGACCAAGGTAGAGAACCTCATCAAGCCAAAACTCACACTTTGAAAACTTCGCATAGAATTGATGATATCTGAGTTTGTCAAACACCAATCTCAAATGCTTGGCATGATCCTCTTTATTCTTGGAAAAGACCAAGATATCATCGAGATAGACCAGGACGAAATCATTTGTGTAAGGGTTGAAGATGAAGTTCATCATGCGAGAGAACGTTGGAGGAGCATTGACAAGGCCGAAAGACATGATAATATATTCATAAGAACCATAGCTTGTTTTGAATGTTGTATTGGGGATATCTTCTTCACGAATGTGAATCTGATGATAACCCATAAGGAGGTCAAGCTTGAAGAACACTTTGGCCCCTTTAAGTTGCTCGAATAGCTCATTGATGTTGGGAAGTGGATACTTGTTATTTATTGTCTTATTGTTCAATGGATGGTAGTCGACACAAAGTCGGTCCGTGCCATCTTTCTTCTGGACAAAAAGAACACCACAACCCCATGGAGATGAACTCGATCTGATCAGACCTAGATGCTCTTGTTCATCGAGATGTTTCTTCAACCCCTTCAACTCCTCTGGTCCAAGCTTATAAGGACGCTTGCAAACAAGTTCCATGCCAGGCTCAAGATCGATGACGAATTCAACTTGTCAGTGAGGAGGCATTCCCGGAAGCTCTTCTGGAAAAACGTCTTGATATTCACAAACGACTGGAATCTGAGAGATGGCATTCAATTCGCCCTTCTCATTGAGAGAAAATAGTCGAATGGTATCATCCCGAGCGGCATAGATGATCACATCCTTAGAAGAGTGTGTCAATTGAATTTGCCTGGCAGCACAATCAAGCTGAGCCTTATTCTTAGAAATCTAGTCCATGCCGAGAATGAGATCAATATCCGAGTCACCAAGCACCATTGGAGAAGACAGAAATCTATAGTCTCCCATCTTGATGGAAACATCCGGAACCACCAAACTGGGACTCAACTGTTTACTCGGAGAAATGATATCCATGAGTTTACCCAAAAGAGAAGAAGTGAATTCATGCTTGGCAAAAAACGGCCTTGACATGAAACAATGAGATGCAGCAATGTCAAAAAGAACTTTTGCAGGAATAGATTTAACTGGAAGGTTACCCATGATCACTTCTGAAGAATCCTCTACCTGAGCTGCGTTGATCATGTTGACCTTAGCATCTTGGGATTATGCTTGACCACTGCATTGCTGGCAGATCTCATAGGAGGAGGAGGCGGAAGGCGCCTTTGGTTGAAGCACTTGTTTGCATAGTGTCCTTTCTCCTGACACTTGTTGCAAGTAACCTCTGAGAGAGGACGGTGATAAGGAGCACTTAACCTTGGAGTATGAGACTGAGCTTTGTTCTGATAGCCTGGGTTGGGTGGGTGGGAAGATCCATTGCCACCTTTACTCCTCTGCTGATAAGGCTGACGAAACGGAGGAGGAGGAGGCAACCAGAACTTCTGTTGCTTAGCTGCCACTTGTGATGAAGAAGAAGATTGAACTGCGTCCCTGACTCCTTCTTGGATGCCTCACACTTGAGCTGAGCAGCTTCTTGCTTTAGTGCCATGTTGTAGAATTCATCAAACTTAGTCGTCTCAAGAAGCACGAGAGCTAATTGCAGATCTTCTCTAAGGCCACCTCTGAATTGATAAATCATGCTCTTTTCATTAGGGACGTCTTGTTTAGCGAAGCGAGTGAGTTTCTGAAACTGGATATTGTATTGATACACGGACATGCTGCCTTGCTTGAGATTGCGGAACTCCTCATGCTTGCTCTCAGCAACACTTGGTGGGATGTGATGAGCTTTGAAGTCTCGGCGGAAATCATCCCAGGTAATCACACGACCTCCTCTGGAATCTCTGTATTGTTGATACCAATCTGCAACTTGACCCTTGAGTTGAAACGAAGCAAACTTGACAAAGTCCTCAGGCTTGACATTGCTACACTCAAAATGTTTGCAGATATCCACGAGCCAGTCATCGGCATTTGTGGCCTCGACACAGTTGCTGAAGGACTTCGGCTGGTTCGCGAGGAACTGGTTGAGGGTAGCGAACTGAGGTTGATTGTTACCTTGGCCTTGATTTCCTTGGTTGCCTTGCCCTTGGTTGCTCTCTTGCAAGAGTTGCAAAAGCATCTGAGTGCTGGCATTGGTGGCTTCCATGACAGCTTGCCATGCCTCCGGAGGTGGAGGTGGTGGCGGAGGGTTCGGATTCTGACGCGTTGGAGGAGCCATCCTGAAGAGGTTGATATCCGTTAGCATCTTGAAAGACATATATTCAAGCTGAATCAATGGATCGAAATTGCAACATAAAGCCTTGACATTCGAACAAGGATGAACGAATGAATTCCAAAGTAAATCATCACACTTCCATAAAGTTGAGAAGCCACTTAGATAAAGGTAGATGAATAAAGCAACAAGGTATGGATATGAACAAATAAGTGTGTCGGATTTCGGGTTCTGGCAGACCCTTGAGGTTCGAACACTGGGGTGCGCGCGGAGATTTCGCCTCCTACCTACCTGCACCCCTCTGCCTCGCTGAGATCTAAGCTATGGAAAGAACAGCACAAGAGACACATGGTTTATACTGGTTCGGGCCACCGTTGTGGTGTAATACCCTACTCCAGTTTGTGGTGTGGTGGATTGCCTCTTGGGCTGATGATGATGAGCAATACAAGGAAGAACAGCCTTGCGAGGGCTTGTTCTTGGCTGGGGCCATGAACTGCTGGGAGGAGTTCAATCACCCTTCTCTCTCTTTCTCTGTGATGCTACACGATCTGGTCCCAGCTTGTTTCTGGGTTGGCCGATTCTCGATCTCTCCTACCCTAGGGGTGGCTAGTCCTATTTATAGGCAAACGCCCTGGGCCTCTTCCCAAATTTTGAGCGGGAAGGGCGCCAACAATTGGCCATTTTGAAGGGGAACATCTGGTACACTTATCCTGACTAAAGTTGGTCCTCGCCTGCCAAAGGTTCTGGTGGTGACGCTGGCTTGGGCTCCACAGTGACTTCCTCCCTGCCATTGGACTGGTCTTGGTCTCATTGCACCGAAACGGGTGCCTTTGCTTGATGCTCTCGCCTGCGCTTGCTCCCTTTGCACCAAAGAGGAAAGGAGGACACTGCGCAGCTGGCGCCCGCCTGGCGCCTTCGGTCGTCATGGCTTGCATCATGGGCACCTCGTGAGGCACCCCGCCTTGATCTCTCCACCTCCTCGCGAGCCAGCCTGATGAGGCCGTGCCTGAGGAAACTTCGTGTCGTCCGCCCCACGAGGCTTGGCTCCTCGCGAGGGTCTTGGGTATGTGTTGATGAAGATAGGCCGTGCTGGGCCTCCTTTGAGACACGCCGCAGGCCGCAGGCAGGCAAGTCTGGGGACCCCCTTTCCCAGAACGCCGACAGTAGCCCCCGGGCCCAAGGCGTGCCCGGACTTGGCCGTGCAGGGAGGCGAAAGGGCAAGGGCGAAGCGCCGCGGGCCCTAATAGCCTGCGGCCTTGGGCGCCGCATGGCGGTTGATTGGACGTGGGCGTCTCCACTTGCCCATGGTGCATCGGCAACTGCACGGATTGGACAAGTCCCTGCATGCAAAGCGGGTCATGATTACCTGCGATCGTGGAGGTCGGCGGTTGGCCTTCGCCGGCCATAAGTATGGAATCGCGCGCGCCCTTCCAGTCCATCCCTTCTTGCTTCTTCTTCTTCCCGGTCCTTGCTCCGTCTTGCTGCGATGGCTCCGATCCGCCGGTTCTCGACGGCAGAGAAGGGGAAGGCTCCCCGAGAGGAACCAGACCCGCTCCCGCCGAAGAAACGGCTCGCCCTCCGTGGCCGGGACGAGGGGGCCCATCAGGTGGTGTCGAGGCCCTGGTGCGAGCGGCCACCGTCGGGGTTCCCGCTTCCCTTGTACGCCCACATCGAGGGCTCTGAAGGAGTCGATGCCGATCGCCACGAGCGGCACCGCCGGCGGCGGCGACGGGTCACGAAGGTGTGGGTCGTCCCCCCTGGGGTCCACACCGAGGGCTCCTCCCGAGAGTTCGTGCTCCACGCTGCCATGCCTCCTCGGTCTTGGATTCTCCTTCCTCCCTTTTTCACCTCCATCATCCCGCAGGGAGAACTCCTAGAGCTTTGGCTGCAGCACGCCGGCTGTAGCACCCTCGCGACCAAGGCAGAGGTCGCGGTCGTTTCCCCAGGCGAGGTCTTCATGACTCGAGGCTGAAGTGAAATCGCCCGGGTTTGCAGGACAAGAGGCGCCTTCGTGATCCACTTGGAGTACGACGGTGCTTCGGTGATGTTCTTCAAGGTCTTCGACGCGAACGGGCGCCGGCTGGAGTGCTGCCCCAGGAGAGGTGGTCGGGACCCTGCTGCGGCGAGGACCGGGCCCGCCGACCGCTCCCTTGGCGGCTCCTCAGGCGGCGGAGGCGGCAGAGGTTCCAGCAACTCCGGCGAGCTCTTCGCGACTCTGGAGACGAGCGACGACAGCTACGAGCCCCCGAGCCGGCGCTGCTCCTGGAGCAGGGCGGGCTCGTTAGGCCGTCGCCGACTCTGATCTGGATGGGGTTGGCGCCGGTGCTTGACGGCCCACTGTTGATGATGGCATCTTTTGCAGGGGCGCGCGTAGTTAGCGTCCTTTTAGGATCTGCTCCCTGCGAGGAATCAAAGACACGTCCCGTGGGGGCTTGTAAGGTGCCTGTAATCCTGTTTTGTTAATATAACCCTTGCCATAGAATTGTGCGAGTTGCTCATTCCGTCTTAGCTCAGTTCTCCCTTTCAAACCTCACGAGGGCTTGGTGCTCTGCGCCGACAGGTCCCAGTCCCAAGGCGGCTTCAGCCGTCGCTGGTATGCCAGGTCGCGATGCCATGGTCAAGGCCAGGAGGTGAGCGACCCGGGGTCCGGTAAGAGCCCCTGAGTCGCGATGCTCAGGAGGTCCCCTTTGGCGCTCAAGCAGCCGTCATTCAGTGAGAAAGGAGAGCGGTGTCGCTAACACAGGATTGCATTAGGTGCGGGGATGGTGCCACGGTAGCTGGTGCTTCCGGGTGGTGACTTATCTCGAGAATCAGGGGCCGCTCTCTGGTGTGTCGCCGAGTCCGTGCATGAGCAGGCGTGAGGTTGCTCGGCGAGGTCCTCGCATGTCCCTCCCCTCTCGCCTTTGCTCCCCTTTCTTCTCTACGTCCTCGGGTCCCGGCCCTCGAGCGAGTCTCAGTCGTCGCTGGTATGCCAGGTCACGATGCTGTGGACAAGGCCAGAGAGTGAGGGCTGGAGAGCCAGTAGGAGCCCTGAGTCGCGATGCTCAAGCAACCCCCTTTAACGTGCAAGCGGTTCGCGCGGATGAGAGTGAAGGAGACACCACAAGGGCCTCGCCTGACGCAGCTCCTTTAGGAGATCCTGTAGACCCATCATAGAAAAAACGAGGGGTTGCCATGACAATTGAAAGTCAGCCGTTGGTTGCTTCCGAGGGGCGATGAGGCACTGAAGGCTTGACGAGGTGGCGCCATGCGGGGCTGCCGCGGCCAGAGCTCAGCCATTCAGGTTTGTCGGCATCGCAGGGACGGACCCATGCGCAAGCGTCGTGCCATTTGGGAGAAGCTCTGTCAGTTGGCGTCAGTTGAGCGGGCAACTAGGTCAAACACATTAGCCGCGAAGGAGTGGATTCATTCAAATAGATGCTAGGAAAGCGGACATCACTGGGTCAGGCCCGAGCGACTTGGGGATGATGCAGCCCGTGGGGCGCCCCCAACAAAGCAAGCTAACAACATGAAACAAAAGGGATACATGCCGCAGGGACGGACCCATGTGGCCTGGGAATAATGCAGCCCTGGGGGCGCTCCCAGCTGGAAATGAAACTTGAAAGATGTCACCTGATGATGTTGAGGACGAAGGAGTGCTGGTGTAGCAGGCTCGGTGGGCTGCGGAAGCCGATCCTCACGAGCCCCCAGGCCCACGGGCCTCGGGAGGCTCCGGAGGCGCTGGTGGCTCCTCGCGGACCATCTCCATCTCCCCCAGGGCTGCGGAACGCCTGGCCTCTTGAGCCTCCATGATACCCCTCATGAGGCATTGGTACGTGGTAGCTGCGTTCGGCAGGTCGTAAGGCATGCGAACGTATCTGTGGGGTGGACCTTCGCAACGCCCCACCCGCGAGGGCCAGAGGCACTCTAGAGAGGCGACCCAATTGAGCCCTGGTATGTCGACGCAGACGCGCAGCCCACCATCCTCGCCTGGATGGGGAGCCACAGCTGGTAGGCGACGGCCGCCTTTCATGACTCTTGACTCTTGTAGCTCCTGAATGGCCTTGCTGACGAATTCCTGAGGGTCTGGATCTCCTTGCCTTACTCCTTCTTGAGGGAAACGTGCTTCGAAGCACGCCTCCATGTGGTGCCCAAGCACCTCCCTCGTGACCTTAGCTAGGTCGGTGGCCCTCTAGGGGAGAGCCCCCTAGCCCTGCCTGAGGAGGGCGCCGGGCGCACTTTCCTATGCGATGGAAGGAGGTTCCCCCTGGGTAGGCGCGGGCCCTGAGGGGCCGGGCCGGACGATGTCTTCTTCTTCTTGGGGGCGGTCTCGGGAAGCCTCCTGCTTCCGCGATCCGGGTCTTCCAGTGATGCGGCCTGAAAGGCTCGTTCCAGGGAACACACCGCGTCCTTCACTTCATAGGGCACCGTGATGACTCCGCCACTTCCTGGCATCTTGAGGACGTTGTAGCCATGGTGAGTTACGACCATGAACTTGGCCAGCGCTGGGTACCCAAGGATGGCGTTGTACAACAGGCGAATGTGAGCTCGATGAGCTCGGTGCGGTAGTTGTCGCGTGCCCCGAAGGTGACAGGGAGGCGGACCTGCCGAATCGGGACCGTAGAGCCGTCGGTGACTTCGGAGAAAGGCTTGGTTGGCTGAAGCTGGTTGTAGGGCACTTGGAGATTGTTGAATGTTTCCACGGACAGGACGTTGAGCCCTGCCCCGCCATCGATGAGGGTCCTGGTGACCACCACGTTGCTGATGATTGGGGAACAAAGCATCGGGAGGACTCCGGCTGTAGCCGCACACTTGAGCTAATCTGCTGAGCTGAACGTGATGGCGCACGCCGACCACCTGAGAGGGCGCGTGGCTTTGAGCTTGGGGAGGACTGCATTCACTCCGCGGGTGAACTGCTTGAAGATGCATTGAGAGGCTGGGGCTTGAGCCCCGCCTAGGATGCAGGCGATCGCGCGTGGCTCCTGGAAGCCCCCAGCCCCCTCGTCCTGATGGCGATCCTTGTTTCTTCTTGGCTGCGGCGGCAGCGGAGGGATGCCTGCGTTGCCTTGCGGGCGATCCTCGCGAGGCTGATCCCTCCAGTCTCCCTCGCGAGGCGGGTCTTGCCAGCGATCCTCGCAAGGTTGATCGCGCCACCCTTGGCGCGGGCAGCGGTCTTCCCAGCGTCCTGCGTTCCTTCCTCCTCCTCGACCGTAGCCCCGGTCACCGCGGTCGGGGCGACGGCCGATCCTTCCTTCTCGCACGGCTCAGAGTTGTTGACATTCATTGGTGTTGTGGGTGTGGAGGTCGTGGTACACATAGTACCGACTACCCTTGGAAGGTTCGGGCTGATCTCTGCCCCGCTTGGTGTCTGGTTCTGCGGCGAGCACGACAGCCCCCTTGCGCTTCACATCCTTGGCCTTGGGCTTCTTCTCTTCTGGGTCTGCGTCAGGCAGCTCGAGGAGGGAGAGACGCCCTTCCTCAGCCCTGGCGCACTTGGTTGCCAAGTTTAACAACTCCAAGGAAGTGCATAGGTCTTCATGCATCGCCAGCTCCTCCTTCATCTTGACATCGTGCACGCCATTGGAGAAGGCTGAGATGATGGCCTCCTCAGTCACCTTGGGAATCTTGAGGCATGCGTTGTTGAAGCGCTGTATGTACTTCTGCAGGGTCTCTCTGGGTTGTTGCTTGATGCGGCGCATGTCGCTCACGGTGGGTGGCCGGTTGCGAGTACCTTGGAAGTTGGCGATGAAGCAGGTGCGCATCTCGTCCCAGGAGGAGATCGTGCCTGGAGCCAGGTTCAAGAGCCACGTGCGGGCCCCGTCCTTGAGCGCCATGGGAAACTAGTTCACCATGACCTTCTCGTCTCCGTTGGCAGCTTCGATGCCCAGCTCATAGAGCTGGAGGAACTCCGCAGGGTCGGCCGTGCCGTCGTAACGAGGAGGCAGGTCTGGCTTGAACTTGCCGGGCCACGCGACGCTGCGTAGCTCGGTGGTGAAGGCGCGGCAGCCTACTGTGGCCACGGGAGGCCTTGGGTGACGGAGAGCTTGGTGTTGCATGTCCCCACGCGCTGCAACTGGGAGCAGCGCGGGGTCTTGACGTGCGGGAGCAGGAGCATCATCGCGACGTGCTGGAGCAGGGAGCGCCCGGGCAGCTTCTTGCAGGCGAGGGACTTCTTGGCAGCTCTGCTCTTGCCATGCTGGCACCTGACGGAGCGGGTTCCGCCCAGGGGCCGCGCGCCTTGGAGCCATGGCCCCTTCTTGAGGAGGGGGCGGCCGGGGCGCCACCAGAGCTTCATCGCCCGCGCGGGGCGGGGTGCGGTGCAGCGGAACGGACGGCGCAGGAGAGCCCCCTGGGGCGCGGACGAGCTCGGCGACGAGGTCAAGCCATTCTTCGTAGACGTTGTTGACGGGACGGTAGCGCAGGAGCTCGTTTGCCGCGATGAGCGCAGCTCGAGCCTCCATGGGTGCGTGGAGCGCGCGGGACGAAGAACCAGCTAGGGTGAGCGAGGGACTAGCGGTGCGGCCGTCTTGCCACACGGACGGATGCTGAGACGACGCCTGCTGCTCGTCCCCCGCCGGGCCGGTGGCGGCATTGACGGCAGGTGACGGGGAACGGCGAGGATGCCCGTCGACAGGAGCCGTCTGGGCGACGCGGGAAGCGAGAGTGGCCCGGCGCTCGGCGCGGGCCCGACGAGCGTCAGACATGGACGCGATGGTCAGAGGAGAACGGGGTGGTGGAAGACGAATTCCGGCGCACCCCTACCTGGCACGCCAAATGTCGGATTTCGGGTTCCGGCAGACCCTTGAGGTTCGAACACTAGGGTGCGCACGGAGATTTCACCTCCTACCTACCTGCACCCCTCCGCCTCGCTAAGATCTAAGCTATGGAAAGAACAGCACAAGAGATACAGGGTTTATACTAGTTCGGGCCACCGTTGTGGTTTAATACCCTACTCCAATGTGTGGTGTGGTGGATTGCCTCTCGGGCTGATGATGATGAGCAATACAAGGAAGAACAGCCTCGCGAGGGCCTGTTCTTGGCTGGGGCGATGAACTGCCGGGAGGAGTTCAATCACCCTTCTCTCTCTCTCTCTCTCTCTCTCTCTCTCTCTCTCTCTCTCTCTCTCTCTCTCTCTTTGTGATGCTACACGATCTGGTCCCAACTTGTTTCTGGGTTGGCCGATTCTCGATCTCTCCTACCCTGGGGGTGGCTAGTCCTATGTACAGGCAAAGGCCCTGGGCCTCTTCCCAAATTTTGAGCGGGAAGGGCGCCAACAATTGGCCATTTTAAAGGGGAACATCTGGTACACATATCCTGACTAAAGCTGATCCTCGCCTGCCAAAGGCTCTGGTGGTGACGTTGGCTTGGGCTCCAAAATGACTTCCTCCCTGCCATTGGACTGGTCTTGGTCTCGTTGCACTAAAACGGGTGCCTTTGCTTGATGCTCTCGCCTGTGCTTGCTCCCTTTGCACCAAAGAGGAAAGGAGGACACTGCGTGGCTAGCGCCCGCCTGGCGCCTTCGGTCATCATGGCTTGCGTCACGGGCACCTCATGAGGCACCCCGCCTTGATCTCTCCGCCTCCTCACGAGCCAGCCTGATGAGGCCGTGCCTGAGGAAGCTCCGTGTCGTCCGCCCCGCGAGGCTTGGCCCCTCGCGATGGTCTTGTGTCTGTGTTGATGAAGATGGGCCGTGCTGGGCCCCCTTTGAGCCACGCCGTAGGCCGCAGGCAGGCAAGTCTGGGGACCCCCGTTCCCAGAATGCCGACAAAGTGGTAAGGATTACCCAATCACAAACCAAATATCTACATGAAGAAATACTAGAGCTACTTGAAATCCCACCTATGAAACTCCCGAAACTTTCTGGTTATGCAATCAGGTGTTGGGGATACAGGGGAAGCATAATATCTCACCCAAAACTAGCAAATCCTACATCAAGTTGTATCCATCCTTCAACACATAACCAAGAAACCTTCGGAAATCATGTACCTCAACCTTCGAAAAAGCATCCTTTATACGAGTTATGGCAATACTCCTGAACTCCCGCCCCAGTACTGGGTGGCATCGAGGTTATCTCACCAAAAACTGCATAAAAGAGATTTTCGTTGTCGGCGAACTCAGGTATTCCAGAACTGCAACGATAAAATTATGACGACAACACCTCGGAGCTCAACTCCCCAGGACACTGCCACAACCCCTAAATGTCAGGAGGCACCAAGAACAATGTTCTCGTCACAAAACTATCAGAACGATTCTAAGATACCCGCGTGATCCTAATTTTTTTCATGAAATTTGAGGAGAGAAGAGTCAAAACTCTATGTCAGGAGGCCTCACCAGAGCGACGAAGGGACTAAAGAGTAAAAAGAATCCTACTCTCCAATATATATAATCCTAAGACTCAAAACATTTTGTTCTAGACTCAACAACATCATCGATTCGATCAAGCAGGGGGCTCCTAAGTTGGGGAAGGCTCTGATTACCAACTTGTCACACCCACAATGTGGCTATATCTCCCACGTGTCGGGGCACGACTGAGAGGCATAGCCGCATGGTAGGCATGTCGCAAGAGGGATAATCTTTACACATCCCATGTACTGAAAAGAAAGGGGTAAAGAGTCGGCTTACAATCGCCACTTCACACAATACATAAATAGTTCATACATCATCCAAGGTACAAAAAAGGTCTGACTATGGAACCAAAATTAAGAAAGACCACCCCAAATGCTAGATCCCCGATCATCCCAACTGGACTCCACTACTGATCATTAGGAAAGGAAACATAATAGCGACCCAAGTCTTCATTGAATTCCCACTTGAGTTCGGTAGCATCGCCTGCACTGGTATCATCGGCACCTACAACTGTTTGGAAGTATCCGTGAGTTACGAGGACTCAGCAATCTCACACCCTCGCAATCAAGACTATTTAAGCTTATGGGTAAGAGAAGGTAGTAAGGTGGAGCTTCATCAAGCAATAGCATATATGGTGGCTAACATACGCAAAAGAGAGCGAGAAAAGAAGCAAGGCACGGTCGAGAAGCTAGAAGAGATCAAGAAGTGATCCTGAAGCTACTTACGCTCAAGCATAACATAAGGCCATGTTCACGTCCCGGACTCCACCGAAAAGAGACCATGACGGCTACACACACGGTTGATTCATTTTAATTAAGTTAAGTGTCAAGTTCTCTACAACCGGATATTAACAAATTCCCATCTGCACATAACCGCGGGCACGGCTTTCGAAAGTTCAAAACCCTGCAGGGGTGTCCCAACTTAGCCCATCACAAGCTCTCATGGTCAATGAAGGATATTCCTTCTCCCGGGAAGACCCGATCAGTCTCAGAATCCCGGTTACAAGACATTTCGACAATGGTAAAACAAGACCAACAAAGCCACCCGATGTGCTAACAAATCCCGATAGGAGTCGCACATATCTCGTTCTTAGGGAACACCGAATAGGTCAAGCTACGAGTAAAACCAACCCTCGAGTTTCCCCGACTGGCCCCGCAGGCTGCCCGTTTCGGACCAACACTCAGAGGAGCACTGGCCCGGGGGGGTTTAAAATAAAGATGACCCTTGAGTCTGCAGAACCCAAGGGAAGGTATATGGTGGTAGGTAGGCAAATGGTAAAACCAAGGTTGCGCCTTGCTGGAGGAGTTTTATTCAAGGCGAACTGTCAAGGGGTTCCCATAACACCCAACCGCGTAAGGAACACAAAATCAAGGAACATAACACCGGTATGACGGAAACTAGGGCGGCAAGAGTGGAACAAAACACCAGGCATAAGGCCGAGCCTTCCACCCTTTACCAAGTATATAGATGCATTAAAGTAAATAAGATATGATAATGATATCCCAACAATATCCATGTTCCAACATGGAACAAACTTCTTCTTCACCTGCAACTAGCTACGCTATAAGAGGGGCTGATCAAAAGCGGTAACATAGCCAAACAATAGTTTGATAGGAAAGGTGGGTTAGAGGTTTGACATGGAAATATGGGAGACATGATATAGAAAGTGGTAGGCAGCGTGTCATAGCAATAGAGCGAACAACTAGCAAAAGCAAAGATAGAAGTGATTTCGAGGGTATGGTCATCTTGCCTGCAAAGTTCTCACAGTTGACGAAAGCTTGAGCCTCGTTAGCGTACTCAATAGGTTCCTTGATCTCGTACTCGTCTCCCGGCTCTACCCAAAGCAAGAACACAAGCAAAGGACCAACAATCAATCATGGTGCAATGCACAAACAACATGATGCAAAACATGGCATGACATGCGGGATGTGATATGCAATGCATATGTGTGCTCTGGAAGGAAAAGGATGAACAAGGCATCAACTTGGCAAACCAAGTGTGCCGCTGGAAAGATGAGATGATTTCGGTCAAAATCGATATAAAGATCACCGTAAACGGAGGCACGGCTTGCAAATGGCAAGCAAAACAAGAATGGCACAACTCTGCGATTAACAGCATGATGCCATCTAGAATGCAACAAGAAACTAAGCTACTACACCCCAACATATCAACAAGGCATATGGTAGTGATGTAAAAGTGAGGCTTGACAAAACATGAACACTGAGCTCGGGCTAAATCACACAAGAGCAGGTTCAAACAAGCATGGCAAAAGTGCAAAAGATATCAGCTTCACAGACTTAGTGAAAATACTAACATGCCAAAAATAACATCAGGAAGCCATGTTTAGAGCAAGCAAACAACATGCTACAGGAACTTATCATAGGAAAACAAGGCATTGCATGAATCTACTAGATGCATAGACCAAAAGTCCCTTAATGAACATGACCCAAAAAGGCACATAAGATATGATGGCACCCATGTAAACATAGCAAGTCTTATAGACAGTTTCAGACTTAGCAGAAAACAGAGCATGGCATAAACAGAATTATGAAGGCAACTTTGTGAGCTCATATCACTCACCACAAAGCCTTGAATGACAAAACAAGCATAGCAACAGCAAGATGACATGTTCATGAAGCTTACCATGGCAATAGCAAGTTCATATCATGCATGGATCACTAACAACAACCATGGCCAAAATGATTAACATGTAAACAATCTGCCAGGGACATTTTAAAGCAAAAGTAGAGCAAGAATTAGACATACTAGGGCAATCTATAATTGAAAACATGGGCATGGATGGATAGAGCATAACCATATGTACAAAACAACCTTACTTAAGCAACTCAAAACAAGCATGGATCTCATTGTAGCATCAAGTTTACATGGCATAAAAATAACAGCAGGAAAATGAGTTAGTAAAATTCTAAGTCCCTGAAATCAGCAATGTCATGAAGGCTACTTTGCATGCTTGTGCTAGGCACCACATACATCACAAAAATATATGGGAAGCACCACTGTAAAGATGGCATGGCATAGTTCAAGACACATGTAGAGATCATGCCCATATGATGCACACAACAAATGTGACAAAAATGACAAATCATCATAATCTGATAAGTAACAGTAGGAAACATTTTATAGCACTCTTGCATCAATGGTTAGGACATCAAGATGGACTCAAACAAGCATGCCAAAATATAATGTAATGAAGAGCATCTCACAATGAACATTTTGATATATCATACGCCTGAAACGGAGCTACGGTCACAGAGATATGGCAATATGGACAGGGGCACAAAATGTTACAGGTCTGAGACTTAGCCATATTTCACCTCGCGGGAAAACGGGATGGCGCGGTACGGCTCGGGGCGCTATTTGGTTGCCCGAGCTGTTGGATCTCGTCCTACTCCAGCTCCGGCGATGGCGGGGCATATCCGACGAGGAGGAGACCGGCAGAGGCGCGGGTGCTGCCAGATCTGGCTGGAGTTGGCCGGATCCGGGCAGTGGCGAGGTGGAGCGGCGCACTCTGGCGACGGGAGGCGGCGGGGTGGCATGGTGAGGCGGGCGTCGGCGACCGGTGAACTCGTGCGGCTCCGGCATGCCAAACCGGAGCTCCGGAAAACGGCGTTGGCGGGTGGCCGCGCCAGCGGAGGAGCGCGGCGGCACGGGAGGAGCTGGGCGGCGGCGCGCGGATGGGCTGCGGGGGCCCGAAGCGGGCCAAGCGGGCCGGTGGCGGAGGCCACGTGTCGCGCTGCGAGTGGTGCGGGTGCGGTGGCGGTTTCGTCCGGCGATGGCCGGACGTGTCCGTCGGCGCGGATGGACTTTTGCTAGGGTTTCATCCGTGAAAAATCAGGGAGGGGCACATATTTGTAGCTAGGAGGAGGCAGGAGTGTCCAAATCAGGTGTAGTTTTCGCCCTCACGATCGTGATCCGATGACGGAGGACATGGGAGTGGTTTGGATGGGTTATTAGCCCGTTTTGGAGGGGTGTTGGGCTGCAACACACAAGAGGCCTTTGCGGTTACCCGGTTAGCCGTTGGAGTATCAAACGGACTCCAAATAGAAAGAAATTTGACAGGCGGTCTACCGGTGGTGTACCAAGGACATTTGACAAATCTCGGCCCATTCCAAGAACATTTAACACCCGCTCACGAAAAGAGACAAGAGGGGCACACCGGTGCACGTAGGACTGTCGGATTGTGAAACGGACAACGGGGAAAAAGCTCGGATGCATGAGATGAACACGTGTGCAAATGTGATGCACATGATGACATGATATGATATGCATGACATGAACAAAATGCAAAACAAAGACAAAACCCAACCACGAAGGGAATCTCATAACTTAGAGCCAAAAAATGGCAAGAGTCGGAGTTACAAATATGGCAAGTTACATCCGGGGTGTTACAATAACCATATGCCTGTAGCCCTCGATACTTAAAGGAGTTGAAACAACTGATTTAAGGATCCATGTACAACCAGGTGCTTACGGAGAGGAACACCCAGCAAGCTCCAAAGTGTCAGCGCCAGTTGCTTGCTGCCAATGCCGAACTGGAGAAATACAAGGCATCTCCCGATAATATTTCCCTCTATCGAAAATTCATAATGATACACCGATAGTGTGAATCTGGGTACTTATCTGTGTGTTGGGTCATTAGACCATGTATGGGAGCAGCTGGACGCCACTCAAAGCGAAGAACACAGAGCCAAAAGCTACTAGCAGCGGGCGAGCGTGTATTGACAAAAGTCGTTGAGGAGAAAAAGAAACTCCAGGATTCGAACGCCAAACTGGGTGAAGAACTGAAAGATGTGCGAGCTCAGCTAGCGGATTATGTGAAGGAGAACAAGAAGCTCCAAGTCGGCATATTCAGTATGTGGCCACTTTTATCTTATAACAGTTTGGAGGTAACCGTAGCTGATATAGCTGTAATTGCAGGTGTATTGACGAACTACCCCGAAGAGGAGGTGTTCGGATCATCGAGTGATCTTCTACAAGGGATGTCGCAGTTGCACGAGCAAGCTCGGCAGGCGATGTGGAGTGTAGCCAAGGCCTTATGGCCATCCGACTCCCCTCTAGGAAGCATCGAGAAGTTGGTAGAGCTGTTCAAGGGAGCGTGGCGGCGTGTCCGGCTGTGGAAGATATCGGTCTACCGAGAGGGTGCGCGAGAGGCCTGGGCCATGGTGAAGAAGCGATATACCAAGCTGGATCCTAATCGCATGGCTCGTGTCGGACTGCTAGGGCCAAATGGGGAAGAAATTCACATTAGTTTAGTATATGACCAAGTAGAGGTGGCCGCCAAATATTCCCAAAAAGATTGTAAATTAGACCGCCTTTTGGACGGTATAGAGGAGGAAGTGTTTGAGTCGTAAGCGACTATGTACTTTCCTTCTAGCTGGATAATAAAGACAACTGTCATCTGATAACCCACAAGTATAGGGGATCGCAATAGTTTGCGATAACTAAGAGTGTCGAACCCAACGAGGAGCTAAAGGTAGAACAAATATTCCCTCAAGTTCTATCAACCACCGATACAACTCTACGCACGCTTAATGTTCGCTTTACCTAGAACAATTATGAAACTAGAAGTACTTTGTACGTGTTGGTGGATAGGTTTGCAAGATAATAAAGAGTACATAAATAAAAAGTAGGGGCTGTTTAGATAAAGAAACAATAAAGTAATTATAGCAAGTGTGGAAAAGTGGTGGTAGGAGTAGCGAAATTGCCCCTTAAGCAAATCACTACTTTACTAGACCGATAGCAAGTATTATGTGGGAGAGGCCACTGCTATCATGTCATCACTGACTTGGAATTCTATGCACTTATGATTGGAACTATTAGCAAGCATCCGCAACTACTAATGTTCATTAAGGTAAAACCCAACCATAGCATTAAGATATATTGGTCCCCCTTCAATCCCGTATGCATCAATTTCTATGCTAGGTTGAAGCTTCTGTCACTCTTGCCCTCCAATACATAGTCCTATCAACATACAAACTAACCCTAGGGTGTGATCCACGTGCGCAATCATATGATGGCCACCAAAGGATAGCAACATAACCACAAGCAAATTAAATCAATCATAGAAATTCATCAACCACCGATAGGACAACGAAAATCTACTCAGACATCATAGGATGGCAACACATTATTAGATAATAATATGAAGCATAAAGCACCATGTTCAAGTAGAGAGTACAGCGGGTTGCGGGAGAGTGGACTGCTGTAAATAGAGGGGGGAAGGTGATGGAGATGTTGGTGAAGATGGCGGAGGTGTTGGTGTAGATCGCGGTGATGATGATGGCCCCCGGTGGCACTCCGGTGCCACCGGAAGCGACGGGGAGAGAGCCCCCCTCCTTATTCTTCTTCCTTGACCTCCTCCCTAGATGGGAGAAGGGTTTCCCCTCTGGTACATGGCCTCCATGGCATGGGAGGGCCGAGAGCCCCTCCGAGATTGGATATGTCTCTCTGTTTCTGTGTTCCAGATTCTTCCCTTTCACCGTTTCTTATATTCCCGGAGATCCATAACTCCGATTGGGCTGAAATTTTGACACGATCTCTATCCGGAAATTAGCTTTCTTGCGGCGAAAGAAGGGCACCAACCTCCTTACGGGGTGGCCACGAGGGTCAGGGGCGCGCCTGACACCTTGGGGCGTGCCCCCTACCTCGTGGGCCCCTAGAGCATCGTCTCGCATGGATTCTTCTTCCCAAAAATCATATATATTCCAAAAAAATCTCCATCGGTTGTTATTCCGTTTGGACTCCGTTTGATATGGATATTCTGTGAAACAAAAAACATGCAACAAACAGGAACTGGCACTAGGCACTGGATCAATATGTTAGTCCCAAAATAGTATAAAAAGTTGCCAAAAAGTATATGGAAGTTGAATAATATTGGCATGGAACAATCAATAATTATAGATATGACGGAGACGTATCAGCATCCCCAAGCTTAATTCCTGCTCGTCCTTGAGCAGGTAAATGATAGAAAAGATAATTTTTGATGTGGAATGCTACCTAGCATAATCTTGATCACATGTCTAATCATGGCATGAATATTAAGATACGAGTGATTCAAAGCAATAATCTATCTTTTGACATAAAAACAATAATACTTCAAGCCTACTAATAAAGCAATCATGTCTTTTCAAAATAACATGGCCAAAGAAAGTTATCCCTACAAAATCATATAGTCTGGCTATGCTCCATCTTCACCACACAAAATATTCACATCATGCACAACCTCGATGACAGGCCAAGCAATTGTTTCATACTTTTGATGTTCTCAAACCTTTTCAACTTTCACGCAATACATGAGCGTGAGCCATGGACATAGCACTATAGGTGGAATAGGATATGATGGTGGAGAAGACAAAAAGGAGAAGATAGTCTCACATCAACTAGGCGTATCAATGGGATATGGAGATGCCCATCAGTAGATATCAATGTGAGTGAGTAGGGATTGCCATGCAACAGATGCACTAGAGCTATAAATATAAGAAAGCTCAACAAAAGAAACTAAGTGGGTGTGCATCCAACTTGCTTGCTCACTAAGACCTAGGGCACTTGAGGAGGCCCATTGTTGGAATATACAAGCCAAGTTCTATAATGAAAATTCCCACTAGTATATGAAAGTGATAACTCAAGAGACTCTCTATATGAAGAACATTGTGCTATTTTGAAGCACAAGTGTGGAAAAAAGGAATAGTAGCATTGCCCCTTTTTATTTTATTTTTATTTGGCTCTCTCTCTTTTTGGCCCTTTTTTGGGACAATGCTCTATTAATGATGATCATCACACTTCTATTTATTTACAACTCAATGATTACAACTCGATATCTAGAACAAAGATATGACTCTATATGAATGCCTCCGGCGGTGTATCGGGATGTGCAATGATCTAGCGTAGCAATGACATCAAAAAACGGACAAGCCATGAAAACATCATGCTAGCTATCTTACGATCATGCAAACACTACTAGGAAAAGGCCTACTAATGGCGCACCAGTTTTGCCTACCAATGGCGCACTACTGGTGCGCCATTAGTATGACGCCACTAGTATTTTTTACTAATGGCGCACCACATAGAAGTGCGCCATTAGTAATAAAAAAATTCAAATTTTTTTAATTTTTTTAAAAAATTCAATTTTTTTATTTTTTAAAAAATTGATTTTTTTATTTTTTTCTTAATCTCGGGTCACTATGGCTTAATCTTAGGTCAAATCGCACTCTGTGGTCAAACTTCCCGAAAGGTCACCCATCCTCACACTACTCCAGCCCAAGCATGCTTAACTTCATAGTTCTATCCAACCCCAGCACCACCTCACTTCACACGCACTTGTTGATATATCTATCATATCAATCCTATTAAACCTTGCTGATGTCTAGGACTTTGTTCATGTTCACGAGTATGATGAAATTTTGAAAAAATATTTCAAACTTCCCGATCATATTACGTATCATATTTTGAAAAATAATTCAATTTTTTTTTCAAAACCAATTTTTTTTCTGTTACTAGTGCCGCACCTAGCATACGGTGCGCCACTAGTTAGTTTGATATTTTTTGAATTTTTTTGCCTCCGGATCTTAGAAGCCCCGTAACTTTTTTTTGTTAGGTTTTTGGGGATTTTGAAAATGTTTAACGGGGTTCCCCTAGTTAAATTCGGATGTAACTTTTCGAGTAGATGATTTTTCATATAAAAAACTTCTTCATCCGAGTTCGTACGCAAAAGTTATGCCTATTTTACAAATTCTCGAGAGATTTCGCAAATAAAGTCGAAATTCGTATTTGTAAATTTTCCCAACAACTATACCACATATCACATGGGAAACTTATTTTCTTTTATTTTTTTGACATTTCCATCATTTATTTTTATTTTTTTAAACTGAAAAGGCGGACCCCGGGGAGGGGGTGCATTGGGTGGAAGTGCTGGCCAAGTTACTAATGGCGCACCGTGGGAGTGGTGCGCCATTACTAGTTCAACTAGTAATGGCGCACCACCCCATGGTGTGCCATTAGTAGTTTTAAAAAAAATTACAAAATTTTTTTACTAAATTTTTACTAATGGCGCACCGTGGGAGTGGTGCGCCATTACTGAACTAGTAATGGCGCACCGCTCCCACGGTGCGCCATTAGTAAACTACTAATGGCGCACCGTGGGAGCGGTGCGCCATTACTAGTTCAACTAGTAATGGCGCACCACTCCCACAGTGCGCCATTAGTAGTTTTGAAATTTTTTTAAAAAAATTTGTTACTAATGGCGCACCGTGGATGTGGTGCGCCATAAGTATTTGGACACTAATGGCGCACCACATGTCTGGTGCGCCATTAGTGTCATTTCCATCTATATCCCTTTTCCTAGTAGTGAAAGCATTATGACAATGAATGCTCAAGTCATGTATATGATGATGATAAAAGTTGCATGGCAATATATCTCGGAATGGCTATGGAAATGCCATAATAGGTAGGTATGGTGGCTGTTTTGAGGAAGGTATATGGTGGGTTTATGGTACCGGCAAAAGTTGTGCGGTAATAGAGAGGCTAGCAATGATGGAAGGGTGAGAGTGCGTATAATCCATGGACTCGACATTAGTCATAAAGAACTCACATACTTATTGCAAAAATCTATTAGTCATCAAAACAAAGTACTACGCGCATGCTCCTAGGGGTAGGGATGAAAACGGAGCGGAAACGGACGGAACTGAGTGCTATCATATTTGTTTTCATAATTTTTTGCAGAAGCGGAAACGAATACAGAAACCCCGGAAATGAATATGGAAACAGATACTACCAGAAACGGACACGGAGCGAATACAAAGCGGATACGAAAACAGAAATAGACATTGATCGGAACTTAAAAACCCCTTGAATCATAAAAAAATACACACAAAAATAAACAAATTTAATGAGTTGTTAACATGGCTACAAAATAGTATCATTACGTTAGCAACTTAGCGTAGTATTGTAGTAGCACCGGACAATTGCGTATAGGGTCAAGCTGAGTACATGTGTGGTAGTAGAAGTCTTGCTGGTCTCTTTGGTGGTTGGGCTACAAAGCAGCTATAGGTCTATAGTAAAAACAGAAATTCCATATTCACGGAAACGGAAAGTTCCATTTTCATGCATGTTCCACCAGAAAACACCGTTCCGTTTTTGTTTCCGTTTCCGCATAAAGAATTCCATTTTCACTTCCGTTTTGCAAATTTCCGTTTCCGTTTTCATATTTCCTCTCCGTTTCCATTTTTCCTCCCGAAAAACGGAAAATTTCCACTCCATTTTCATCCCTACCTAGGGGGATAGATTGGTAGGAAAAGACCACCGCTCGTTCCCGACCGCCACTCATAAGGAAGACAATCAATAAACACCTCATGCTCTGACTTCGTTACATAACGGTTCACCATACGTGCATGCCACGGGACTTACAAACCTCAACACAAGTATTTCTCAATTTCACAATTACTCAACTAGCACGACTCTAATATCACCACCTTTATATCGCAAAACTATTGCAAGGAATCAAACATATCATATTCAGCGATCTACAAGTTTATGTAGGATTTTATGACTAACCATGTGAATGACCAGTTCCTGTCATCTCTCTAAATAGATATAAGTGAAACAAGAGAGTTTAATTCTTTCTACAAAAGATATTCCCATGCTCTAAGAAGTATAAGTGAAGCAAAAGAGCATTCTACAAATGGTGGTTGTCTAAGTGAAGAGAAACAAGCAATCCAAACTTCAAATGATATAAGTGAAGCACATGAAGCATTCTATAAAGCCATACTCAAAGAATATAAGTGAAGTGCAAAGAGCATTCTATAAATAAACCAAGGACTATCTCATACCGGCATGGTGCATAAAAGAAAAGTAAAAACCTAAAAGCAAAAGACGCTCCAAGATTGCACATATCGCATAAACGAAACGAATCCGAAAACATACCGATACTTGTTGAAGAAAGAGGGGATGTCTCCCCAGCATCCCCAAGCTTAGACGCTTGAGTCTCCTTGAATATTTACTTGCGGTGCCTTGGGCATCCCCAAGCTTGAGCTCTTGCTTCTCTTCCTTCTTCTCACATCGAGACCTTCTCAATCATCGAACACTTCATCCACACAAAAGTTCAATAGAAAACTCGGTAAGATCCGTTAGTATAATAAAGCAAATCACTACTCTAAGTACTGTTGCAAACCAATTCATATTTTGTTTTTGCATTGTGTCTACTATAATATAACTTTTTCATGGCTTAATCCACTGATATGAATTGATAGTTTCATCAAAACAAGCAAACTATGCATCAAAAACAGAATCTGTCTAAAACAGAACAGTCTGTAGCAATCTGAACATTCACCATACTTATGATACTTGAAAAATTCTACCAAAATGAGTAAAAATAAAAACTTTGTATAGGAAGACAGTGCAAAAATAATCAGAACCATTTGACATTCCAGCTAAAAATGTAAAATTGCGCACTACAGTCAAAGTTTCTGTCCTGCACCGTACAAACCATCAAGCAAATGTAAACATCCTAAAGGCAAACCTTGGCACATTATTTTTATAATACAATGGAATTGTACAAGGGGATAATTATTTTTATTGAAAAGTTTCTGTAATCAAGATTCACAAAGTTGCCGTGAGCATGAACAAAGTTCAAGGAGCTCTCCCACTTCAACAATGCTTGTCTTTCTCACTTTCGCTTTCCTTTTTGAAAAAGTTTTGGGTTCCCCTCTTTATTTTTGTTGTTTTTAAACTATATGAAATCACTCAACAGAAATAAATGACTCTCTAAAACTTCTGGGTTGTCTTCCTGGCAGCGCTTTCTTTAAAGCCATTAAGCTAGGCATATAGTGCTCAAGTAATGAATCCACCCGGATCCCAAGGTATATCAAAGCCAATTTTAATTAACAATGATTTGTAATTTAGTAGTAAGCACAAAGCAACATATATCAAGCAATGACGAAGTATAACTCTCTTCCTATGCATCGGCATGTCATAAAAGAACAATTCATGCACACCTAGTAAAGGCCAATGCATAGTATATACAGTTTCTTGCAATTTTATCAAGTTGGAAACATAGAGAGGTGGAGATATAGTTCCTCTCTCATAATAATTGCAAGTAGGAGCAGCAAGCACATGCATATTATATTCATCAAAATCATCATGTGCAACGGTAAAAGGCAACCCATCAATATAATCCTTAATAAGTGCAAACTTCTTCGATATAGTGTAGTTTGGAGAATTCAAAAAGATAATAGGACTATCATGCGTGGGTGCAATAGCAACAATTTCATGTTTAACATAAGGAACTATAGCAAGTTCATATCCATAAGCATCATTCATATTGGCATCTTGGCCACAAGCATAGCAAGCATCATCAAAAAGGGATATTTCAAAAGAATCATAGGGATCATAACAGTCATCATAGCAATCATCCTTCGGTAAGCACGAAGGGGAATTAAACAATGTATGAGTTGAAAAGTTACTCTCATTAGAAGGTGGGCACGGGTGATCAATCCGCTCTTCCTCCTTTTTTTCTTCGCTCTCCTCCTCATCTTTTTCATCCAATGAGCTCACAGTGTCATCAACTTCTTCTTCCATAGATTCCTGCAAAATATTAGTCTCTTCTTGGACAGTGGAGACTTTCTTAATAAGTGAATTAATTTCATAATTTTATTCACAATTCTCATAGCAAATTTTGAGGATAGCTAAATTTTCGTATCTATAACAAGCATCATCAATATCATCAAACTCTTTAAACATAGATTCAATTTCATAAGCACCCATAAAAGCAACAAATTCTTCTATTTGTTCCAAATCATAGTAATCATATATACCTCTAGCATAAGAAGCCAAGGTTTCATTATCATTAAATTTGCATGAAAAGGGGAGGTGTGGAGAATTCATCCTAGAGCAACAAGTATAATCATATTTCGAGCATAGTTGTCTAGCATACCACTTAAGTATATAAATTTGATCCCATAATAGTTTCCCTTTTTGTGTCAAACGATAATCCCTAAAGTATTCACGTTGATCCAACGTTACTCCCATTACCAAATTGAATGGGGTTTTCTCAGGATTATTAAAGTAGTACATAATATCTTTCACATAACCAGCATCGAGGGTTTTAGGAGGTTCCCCATCTCCATGAGCAGAAAGTACACCTAATTTTTTTTGTATTTAGTGTTCCATATCCATAACTAAAGTTACAGAACAACTACGAACAGCAAATAAAAATTACTTAGTGATAAAGCAAACAAGCACACACGAGAATATTCACCCCACGCTATTGCTCCCCGGCAACCGCGCCAGAAAAAGGTCTTGATAACCCACAAGTATAGGGGATCACAATAGTTTTCGATAAGTAAGAGTGTCGAACCCAACGAGGAGCTAAAGGTAGAACAAATATTCCCTCAAGTTCTATCGACCACCGATACAACTCTACGCACGCTTAACGTTCGCTTTACCTAGAACAAGTATGAAACTAGAAGTACTTTGTAGGTGTTAGTGGATAGGTTTGCAAGATAATAAAGAGTACATAAATAAAAAGTAGGGGCTGTTTAGATAAAGAAACAATAAAGTAATTATAGCAAGTGTGGAAAAGTGGTGGTAGGAGTAGCGAAATTGCCCCTTAAGCAAATCACTACTTTACTAGACCGATAGCAAGTATTATGTGGGAGAGGCCACTGCTATCATGTCATCACTGACTTGGAATTCTATGCACTTATGATTGGAACTATTAGCAAGCATCCGCAACTACTAATGTTCATTAAGGTAAAACCCAACCATAGCATTAAGATATATTGGTCCCCCTTCAATCCCGTATGCATCAATTTCTATGCTAGGTTGAAGCTTCTGTCACTCTTGCCCTCCAATACATAGTTCTATCAACATACAAACTAACCCTAGGGTGTGATTCACTCGCGCAATCATATGATGGGCACCAAAGGACAGCAACATAATCACAAGCAAATTAAATCAGTCATAGCAATTCATCAACCACTGATAGGACAATGAAAATCTACTCAGACATCATAGGATGGCAACACATCATTGGATAATAATATGAAGCATAAAGCACCATGTTCAAGTAGAGGGTACAGCGGGTTGCGGGAGAGTGGACCACTGTAGAGAGAGGGGGAAGGTGATGGAGATGTTGGTGAAGATGGCGGAGGTGTTGGTGTAGATCGCGGTGATGATGATGGCCCCCGGTGGCACTCCGGTGCCACCGGAAGTGAGGGGGAGAGAGCCCCCATCCTTCTTCTTCTTCCTTGACCTCCTCCCTAGATGGGAGAAGGGTTTCCCCTCTGGTCCATGGCCTCCATGACACAAGAGGGGCGAGAGCCCCTCCGAGATTGGATATGTCTCTCTGTTTCTCTCTATTTCTGCGTTCCCAGATTCTTCCCTTTCACCGTTTCTTATATTCCCGGAGATCCGTAACTCCGATTGGGCTGAAATTTTGACACGGTCTCTATCCGGAAATTAGCTTTCTTGCGGCGAAAGAAGGGCACCAACCGCCTGACGGGGTGGCCACGAGGGTCAGGGGCGCGCCCCCTACCTCGTGGGCCCCTCGAGCATCGTCTCGCATGGATTCTTCTTCTCAAAAATCATATATATTCCAAAAAAATCTCCGTCGGTTTTTATTCCGTTTGGACTCCATTTGATATGGATATTCTGTGAAACAAAAAACATGCAACAAACAGGAACTGGCACTGGGCACTGGATCAATATGTTAGTCCCAAAAATAGTAGAAAAGTTGCCAAAAAGTATATGGAAGTTGAATAATATTGGCATGGAACAATCAAAAATTATAGATACGACGGAGACGTATCATCATCGCCGACCTTTTTGCTTCAACCTCTTGACCCGAAGGTTCGGAGTGTTTCCGAATACCGTAGCGGTAGAATATACCGGGGTATGCATGGAAACCATGCGTTGGGGTCATAATTGCTCAAACAGACAATGTGTATCTGGCTAGTTATGTTATATTACATTATGTAAGAAACATCTTCCACAGAGAATAGTTCCATTAAGGGTTCCTTTCCCTGGGTGTGCATGCATGTTAATGTGCATGTCCGAACCGTGATTGAGAAAATCGTAGAGTAAGTAACGTCTGGGGTTCACAATGGACTGAATGCGGAAACACCTTTAATTCGCCGACCGAATATTCCCTTAAGAATGCTAGCTTTCGGCGTCACCCAATCTGAGGTACACATCTAGATGACCCGGAAGTAACAATCGCAGAGGTGCTCCCTTTATGCCCTAGCCGAACTAACGGGAACGTAGGGCATAAGCAGAGGAGCCAGGCAACCCAGCTTGGCCAAAACTTAAGTCATATCGATGCATATAGTGGCGAAGAAAAGGTACATATGGAAAAAAGGAACACATATGTGCTGAGCTTGATGCTCGAAGAATAGTCACAAGCTTCTGTACGAGAAGCCACCAGGTATAATGAACGTACATATTTATAGATGTACGCGTCAGGTAGGGATGGTCTAGCTGTAACGCCCGTGTAGTTAGGCTACAGTAATCCCATGTTAATGGTGCCAAGTCATCATGATTACTGTTGCTAATCTCGCTTTGATTCAAACGCAATTCAATTCCAAATTCAAATTATAAGTGAGTTAGTAAAATTCTCAAACATGAAAATTGAAGTGTTCAAAATGTGGCAAATAATTCACAGTCAATATTGGTAGAGAAGCCAACATTTTACAAAGTGTTTAAAGGTCCTAAAATAAATAAAACAGCGGTAAAACAATTAATTAAATACCTTTTTAAGAACTGTAAAAATGTAAACTATTTTGATTGTGTAACAAACACTTTGTGGCAGTAGAGTAAACTAAAACATTAATTTAGGGACTAGGCTTATGTTTTATAAAACTAAAATATAATAAGAGCAGAAAATAAAGATATTAAACAAAAGAAAAACAACACAACACAAACAAATAAATAAAAAGACGCCTCCCCCTCCCCGCTGGGCCTTCGCCTAAATGGCCAAGTGGCCCAGCGAAACAGCCCAGCCGGCCATCCCCTGGCCTATATGACCTCAACCCACCTAACCCTATACCGATCCACTCTCTCTCTCTCGATCCCCCACCGTTCCCCTCGTCTCCCTCCCAGCGCCGCCACACGCAACACACACACACACAGACACACAGAGGGGAGGCTCCTTTGTTCGATCCCCTCCTCCTGGCGCGCCCTCACCCCAACCCGCTACCTCGACACCGTCACCCTCGGCCTCGCCGCTTCGTCCGCGATCGTGCTGTCGTCGGACCCTGACGGACTGCCACGCCCCCGTCGCTCGCGTCCCCGCCTCCTCCTCGTCGGTGCCAACACGCCTCGCCGACCTCGACTCCTCCCCGAGCCGCTGCCAGTTCCCTACGGCCTTGCCGTGAGCACCTCCCTATTCTCGCACTTCCCTTCCCCCGTGTCGTACATTGTCGTGCCCGCCATCCTACGCCCGAGCTGCACTTCGCCGCGGCCTCTGCCTCCGACCGCCCTCGCCCGCGTACGCGCCGCTGCCAGCAATCGCACCGCCGCCATGCTCGACCCGCGCCTAGGCCAGCCACATCGGCCCTCGCCCCGCACCCCTTCCCTACACGCCGCTCGGGGCCGCACCTAGCGCGCCTCCGCACGCGCCCAGGCGCGTGAGCCCGTGCTGCTGCCCCGCTCGATGCCGCCAGCCACCTAGCTCGCTGCACCCACACGCGCTCGCACAGCCCCTCCGCCCTACGTTCGCCGTCGTCCGTCCGGCTGCCGCTACTGCTCCGCCTTGCCCCGTGCGCCCGCCTTTGGCTACCGCGCCGCTGGCGCCTGCTGCCTCGCGAGGGGCTATGCCCCGCTCCCCCTGCCACAGCGCCGCTGCCCCGCCATGCGCGAGCACGCACACACTGGTTCGCCCCGGGGCTTCGATGCCCGGGCGCCCGCTAACCCACCCCGTATGCCTGTACACATTAAGGCCTTTTGGCCCATTGACAGTCGGGCCCCGCCCCAGAACGTTGTTAAAAAAGAAAAAGAAATAAGAATGAATTAATAAAATTATCAATTACTTAATTAATTAGTGAATTAATTAAGTTAATTAATCCGGTTTAATTAATATAATTAACTAGTTTAATTAAACAGTAATTAGATTAGCTAAATCTTAATTAACCTAAACAGACTGTGATATGCGGGACACACGTCAATAACCCAGTCAATACCTCTATTGACTGGTGACGTCATGCTAACATCAGTCAACACTGTTCTGAATAAAGTTGAATTAAATTAATTAAATAAATGCTAAAATTGATTTAAATTTTTAAAATCAATATAAAATGAACCATAGCTCGGGCGAAAAAACTTTGTACATAGAAGTTGCTCAGAACGATGAGACGAATCCGAATACGCAGCCCGTTCGTCCGCCACGTGTCCCTAGCATAGTGAACTCGCAACTTTCCCCCTCTGATTCATCTGTCCGAAAACGCGAAACACCGAGGATATTTTCCCGGATGTTTCCCCCCTTCACCGGTACCACCTCATACCGCGTTAGGGCCCCCCTAGCACCGCTACTTGTCATGTCATGCATCGATATGCATCTGTTTGCATTGTATTTATTGTTTCTTCCCGCTCTTCTCTCCGGTAGACTACGAGGCTGACGCTGCTGCTGGTGCCCCGATCGACTACGCTGTTGACGACCCCTCTTTCTTGCCAAAGCAACCAGCCAAGCCCCCCCCCCCCTTGATCACCAGATATCACCTACTCTTCTCTCTACTGCTTGCAATAGAGTAGTGTAGCATGTTACTGCTTTCTGTTAATCCTTTTTTGATGCATAGCCTGACATTGTCGCTACAACTGTTGATACCTTACCTGCAATCCTAAATGCTTAGTATAAGATGCTAGATTACCATCAGTGGCCCTACATTCTTGTCAGTCTGCCATGCTATACTATCGGTCTATGATCACGTTGGGTGTTGATCACGGGTAAATACTATATACTTTATACATATTACCTGCAATCCTAAATGCTTAGTATAAGATGCTAGATTACCATCAGTGGCCCTACATTCTTGTCAGTCTGCCATGCTATACTATCGGTCTATGATCACGTTGGGTGTTGATCACGGGTAAATACTATATACTTTATACATATTACATGTTCTGACTAAAGTCGGGCTGGCTCGTTGAGTACCCACAAGTGATTCCGATGTTGGGGGCTGAAGGGGCAGGTGTTTCCACCCAGGTAGTGGTGCCCCTGGGTTCCTGACGGCCCCCGACTGTTACTTTGAGGCAGAGCGACAAGGAAGGTGGAGACCACTTAGGTGAGAGGTGGGCCTGGGCCTGGTCGGCGTTCGCGCTTACTTCAAAATAACATGCTTAACAAGATCTGGGTATTTGATCTGAGTCTGGCTACTGGCCTATACGCACTAACCAACTACGCGGGAACAGTTATGGGCACTCGACGTCGTGGTATCAGCCGAAGCCTTCATGACGTCAGCGACTGAGCGGCACGCGCTAGGTTGGACCGCGTAACGCAACTTCCTTTGTTAGGTCTGCTCTCCGGCCGCCCTCGCAACGTGCAGGTGTGCAATGGGCGATGGGCGCAGACCCCTGCGCCATAGTATTTAGACCGGCGTGCTGACCTCTCTGGTGTGCCTAGGTAGGGCTACGACGTGTTGATCTTTCGAGGCCGGGCATGACCCAGGAAAGTGTGTCCGGACAAAGGGGACTGAGCGTGTTGGGAAATGTGGTGCACCCCTGCAGGGAAGTTAATCTATTCGAATAGTCGTGATCTTCGGTAATAGGATGACTTCGAGTTGTACCTTGACCTTATAACAACTAGAACTGGATACTTAATAAAATATATCCTTACAAGTGCCAGATACAACCGGTGATCGCTCTCTCACAAGGCGACGAGGGGAGGATCATCGGTTAGGATTATGCTATGCGATGTTACTTGGTGAACTTACCTTCTCCTCTCTTCTTCTACTGCAAGATGGAGGTTACTAGAAGCGTAGTCTTCGATAGGACTAGCTATCCCCCTCTTATTCTGGCATTCTGCAGTTCAGTCCACATATGTTACCCCCCTTTTCCATTTGATACCAATGCATACATATGTAGTGTTGCTCCTTGCTTGCGAGTACTTTGGACGAGTACTCACGGTTGCTTTGCTCCCCCTTTTCCCCTTTCCTATACCCGATTGCTGCGACCAGACGTTGGAGTCCAGGAGCCAGACGCCGCCATTGACGATGACTTCTACTACACTGGAGGTGCCTACTACTACGTGCAGCCTACTGATGATGACCAAGAGTAGTTTAGGAGGATCCCAGGCAGGAGGCCTTCGCTTCTTTCGATCTGTATCCTAGTTTGTGCTAGCCTTCTTAAGGCAAACTTGTTTAACTTATGTCTGTACTCAAATATTGTTGCTTCCGCTGACTCGTCTATGATCGAGCTCTTGTATTTGAGCCCTTGAGGCCCCTGGCTTGTAATATGATGCTTGTATGACTTATTTTATTTGTAGAGTGGTGTTGTGATATCTTCCCATGAGTCCCTGATCTTGATCGTACACGTTTGCGTGTATGATTAGTGTACGGTCAAATCGGGGGCGTCACAAGTTGGTATTAGAGCTAACTGCCTGTAGGAATCCCCCTTCCACACTCCTTGGCCGAAGTCGAGTCTAGTCGATGAACATTGGTTTACTAACATGGTTGTGCGGCCCATGGGCCCACGTCGCCATTGGGTGGTATTAGGATCTTTTATTCCTCATCTATGCTCTAGGACTCTGATCTCTTTTCTATTTGGGTTTAATGAATTTACCAAAAACTAACTTTAGGTTCTCGAAAATACTTTCTCCCAGAGAGCCCTTCCGTCCAGATGATCGTCGGCTGCACAAGAAGATTTTGAAGATACTCTCCAATATTCTCTCGAGACCTTGTGCCCATTGCTTTTGCAATTCCCTACCACCGAAATATCCCTATGGATAAGTGCTTACACCTGTCGTTCCTACTTTTATTCCCAATCGATCTTGTTATCACAAGATACCCCGAAATTCTCTATATTGCTACGAGAAAACTTTGTGCCTACTGCGTTGCAGATTCTGCTCGCCTGAATACACCTACAAATTAATCCTCACACATACCGAGGATTTGTTTCTCCCCATTTGTTCATCTGTTTCACAAAAATCTTCGAAATACTATTCGATCTTTCGAAAATCCTCAACAGCACGTTGTTCTAGAAATTCTTACTTGCTTGCACCCCATAAGTCTAGTAATCTTATTGGCATCCTTTGTCATTATCATTTCAAGTCCGTTGATTCAATATTTTTCGATTGCTTGCAATCCTCAAACAAATCCTAGAATTCATCTTTTTGGCTCAGATGCCATTTTAAACATGAGTTGGATCTCGACCAATCAAATTTCCATCGATTATTCCACTAAGCCTACTCGAATTATCCATGCTTAATCAGCGCCCTTGCTCATGTTCCCTTGATTTGGAAATTTTAATTCCTTTTCCTTTGAGCTTTGAATTAGTCAGCTGTTTCTATAATCCAAAGCCTTTGCTTTGTTTCGACCTCTGGTCGTGTGCCGATGCTCACATCAGCCCCGTTATGGACCGATGGATCCTTTGTTGAAGTATCATCTGACAGTGTCCTTCGTATACAAGAAACCTAGAGAAGTTCTTTCCCGGATACATAATGCCTTCGGTAAATTGTATCTTCTCCTTTTGTCACCCATGCTCTACTATCGAGCTTGTGTTATTTACTATTGAAGCTTGTGGTATATGTTCCCAAGATACCCCTAAGGGTTGAACCTATGCCTTCACAGATCTGGGTAAACCCGAGAGCTATCACGAGTCATACTCTTCTGGTGTTTTGCTAGATAAAATTTAAACATTACAACTCCTTCGAAAAATGAGAAGTGAATGGAAGGTTATGCATTGGAGGAGTCGGAGTCGACCTTGAACTTTGTGTTCATGCCCATGGACACGATGTAGATCTTATCATTAAAGCTTTTCTTAAATTAATTATTCCCTTGGTATAAGTTCATCTTTATCTAGGATCTAGCCTTTTGCAATCGTGGTTCCGACCATGTTCTCATTTAAATACCATTTCCCGTGCAAGATTAAGCACTTGTCTTCTGTAGAGCAATACCCTAGTCCAACCTCTACTTTGATCTGTTGTCGAGTATTACCCCCCTGGTATCTCGAGATTATCTGGGAACTGCATAACTTCTTATGAGATCTTCATTAAGTACTACATTCTCACTAATTACAATTTTGCATGGGCTCTGAGTTATTAAACACTCAAAGACACCGATAACTGAATCGAGTCCACACTACGGTTCAACGACTCTTAGTAATCTTCTTTAAGTACGAGTTTGAACCCGATCACGCCATTCCTAGCCTGTTTGGCTATATCATTGTCGTGATGATTTTAACTGTGCTTACCTGGTCATTATTCTCGGAGCACCACTTTCGACGATGAGCTAAGCTTACATCGATTTTCCTCGTCATGTCATTTCTCCTTGAACAATAAACTTGATTTCAAGTTTGTGTCCTACTCGTGGTTCCAATAACCTTTCGCTTCATCATTCGTTTGGCTTGATGTCATCCTCGATCGATTACATCTTCGTGAAATCTATCAACAAATATGTCCTGATCATCATCAGTATTCTGAGGTTTTCCAGGATATCAATTGAATTCATGCTGAGAAATACCATCCTTGCCTCGATGATTTGTGTTATCATCGACCACTTTATTGTCTTCCCTCCAACACAAACTTGTTTGTGCTTTGTGTTATACCGTGAGTTCCTTGCTACCCATCATTTGTTCTTCTTTACCTTGAAGTATTACCATATTTTATGTCAAGAATGTCGTGAGAATTTCACCACCTCTTAAGAATTCTTGATTCAAGTGATCTCGCAATCTCCATTCATTTCTTGGTCCCTATATTGTTGCTAACCAGAATACCAACAAATGAAATGTGCGGTGTAAGTCCAAAACTTCTAGCAACCCTATTGCTTGAAGTTAATGGTCGACAGTTCATTCTTAGACCATTGGTTACTGAAACACCATTATGAAATCGTTCATGCTACCTAAGCCCATATCTCGGGTGTACCTTTCAACCAATGTTTAATTGTGTATGTTTTCCTCGAACATACATCATTATATCAATTGATCTGACAAATGTTATCTCCTTGTTCACATGATTGTGGAAATCCATCTTTTTGGAAATCTCGAGGAATTGTCGCTCAGTCCATCAGCCACCCCCTCATCCTCTCCTTGGTTTACTGATGAACTCTTGTTTCGGAACTCGCTTCCATAGTTCATTTCCCTAGAATCTTACAACGTCATGCCGTCAATTTGTGTTGCACCTTTTCTTCTCAGATATCCTGAGGCTGAGGTATCCTGACACCAATCAGATCTGAATCTCGGTCAGATATGATGTTGGAACATATTTCCAAGAGTTATAACATTGGTCTTTATATGACCTGTAAGGTGATGCCATGCTTAACATACCTGTCCGGGGGACCTATTGTTATAGTTTCCATTTTGGCAAGGTTAGCCATTCTTCCATGAGGAAATTGTAAGACTTATTCTATAAGTTGTTCTTGATGTATCCTTTGTGTGTCCAAAGTCTGACCTTTGCTTGAATACCATGTCAATGCTATCTCGAAGCATGTCTATGCTACTCCGATTTTCAATAAGAACATTTGAAGCCCAATGCTAAATGTTTCCCGCTCAATTATCCAAACACCGCTGTATGGGTAATGTCATGAAATTTCCTCCCCCTTTCCTAAAGGGTTTTCTACAATTATATCCTGTCATGGATATCATGCTCTGCTTGTCCTTGGGAAGGATATACCCCTGAATAATGTGTTTAAACACATTTTCATTTCCATTGTTCTATTTAATCTGATGATCACCTTTTCCTTTCCATTGTTTTGTTTAACCTTTCTAGTGATCTATATGATCTAAGCAGTAATATTCTTCTGCTTATGTAAACACCTAGGTGTACAATCATCTCGGTAAGATCCTGTTACTATTGTTGATGATATTCTGGTAACCACCGATGGAAGAGAACTTTAACTATTGGTCCGCCTCGTTCAACGAGAAGGAGAATGGTTCTCTTCGTCCCTCGCCCTTGGTACCGACGTTTTTGCCGACATAATCGACAGGCTACCCACTGACACGCCTTGCTTGCATGATCACGCAAGACGTCTCCATCCTTCCAACTTTTAACCCACATGGTGGGCCCATAACATCTACTGCCACCCCTACTTGGTTTTGGAGTATTGACGACAAACCTGGTTGAGGGACTAATGTGTTTTTGAGAATTGCAGGATAACACAGGTAGTAGTCCCTCATTGACTCGGTTTACCTACCGGAGATGACCCCTAAAAATGTATGAAGACATTGAAGACAAACATGGTATTAAAGATATTCACATTGAAGATTATGACAAGAGAAGACATCGCGTGAAGACTATGGAGCGCGAAGACTTAGTTGTTTTGTTGTTTCCTTTTCTTCTTTGTTGAGTCATAGGAACCACCGTACTGTTAAGTGGGGTCCCAGTGAACAAAGTCAGAGTGAATGAAGTGATGCTTAACCAAAATCCTATGTCTTCGAGCAAAGACAGTGAGAGAAAATCTTATCCAAAGCTGGATGAGTCAGCTTTACTTGTAGCCCAAGTAAAGTTGCCATGTGTGTTTGAAATCTGACCGTTGGAACACGTGTCAGTTCCTTAGTGACACAGGGTCATTTTAGACAAATCAGGTCGGGTTGCCTAGTGGCTATAAATAGCCCACCCCCTACACCATAAATTTGTGGCTGCTCAGAGTTAGTGCACGGCTTTTGTCGTTTGAGAGCAACCCACCTCCGAAGCCTTTGAGAGAGAAATCCTTGCGAGGACAAAGCCCTAAACACCCAGAGGCAAAGAGTGTTAGGCATCACTGAAGTCTTCCTGTCTGTGTGATCTGAAGACTTGTTACACTTTAGGACTATGAATCCTCCAGCTGGTTAGGCGTCGCGTTCTGAGCATCTAAGAGTCATTGTGGATCGCCGGTGAACAAAGTCTGTGAAGGTTTGGAAGTCTACCTTGAAGACTTACCTGAGTGATTGGGCGAGGACTGTGTGTCCTTAGCTCAAGGGGAATAAGGTGAAGACGCGGTCTTTTGAGTTGAATGTCAGCCTCCCTAACCAGACGTACAGTTGTCACAGCAACTAGAACTTGTCCAAAAAATCCTTGTCTTCACCAAGCAACTGGTTCTATCTCTTCCTTCTCTTTATTTATAGCTGGTCTTTGTGAAGTCATTGCCAGTTTGCATTATCTGTTTGTCTTCGTTGTGTGACTGTTTGTTCCGATTGGCTTCGTACTGTCTTCCATCCTGATCCATACTGCCTAGCTCCTATTAGTCTCCGTGCTTTCACATCATTGTATACTTTACTATGGCTTGCCTAGTGTAGTCTACCTTCCGCTGCATGTTAATAGGTTCATTTCTATCGTTTGTCTTTGAAACATCCATGTTTTGAAGACTTTCATAAAAATCTCCTATTCACCCCCTCTAGTCGTTAACTAGCACTTTCAATTGGTATCAGAGCAAGGTACTCCCTTGTTCTGTGTGATTCGGTTTAACCACCTGGAGTTTTAGCTATGTCGACTGCAGGGATAATCAAAGTCTCCGCTGCTTGCCCCGTCTTCGATGAAACTGAATATCCCTACTGGAAGAATAAGATGCGTATGCATCTTGAAGCCATTGATGTCGACCTCTGGTATGTCGTCAAGAATGGCATTCCCAAGACTGGTGCAGGTGTCACCCCTGCTGATGTCAACAAGTTCGTTCAACTGGATTCTATAGCCAAGAACATCATTTGTGGTCATCTGACCAAAGGACAGTATGGCCGTGTGAGTGCTCTTGAAACATCGAAGCTAGTCTGGGACTGGCTCTCCAAAGTCAATGAAGGCGTCTCAACCCAGAGAGATCAAAGGATCAGTGTCCTTCGCAACCTCTTCAAACGCTACAAGAGAAACGACAATGAGAATGTTCAGCTCACGTTTGATCGCCTCACTGACATCACAAATGAGCTTCAAGCTCTCGGCGCTACTGAGATCACCAAGCATGAAATCATCAAGACGCTCCTGAGATCACTTGACAGCTCGTTTGACACCCTAGCCCTGATGATTCAAGAATGCCCTGACTTCAAGACACTCGATCCGTCTGAGATACTTGAAAGGCTCAACACACATGAGTTTTAGCTTTCTGAGAAAAGAGATATCTACGGTCCCAACTATGGCCGAACTTGTGCCTTGAAGGCCAAAGCTGTTTCCTCATCTGAAGAAGATCTGACTGCAGTTCTGATGAACCTGAAGATATTGGAAAGGAGCTTGCTATGCTAGTGAAGAAGTTCCAGAAATTCACTAGGAAGAAAGGCTTTAGAAAGTCTTCAAGATCCAGCTCAAGTAATGATGAAGCTTCTACTCATGACTACAAGAAGAGAACATGCCACAAGTGCAAGAAACCTGGTCACTACATCTCTGAGTGTCCGCAGTGGGACAATGAGAACAACAACAAGAAGAAGAAGAGCAAGGAATATGACTCTGACGACAAGAAGAAGAAGAAATACTCAAAGTCTTCTTCCAAGTCTTCCTCAAAGTCTTCATTACACAAGAAGAGCTGATCTGGCAAGGCTCGTGTGTTTGTTGGCAAGGAAATGGATTCAGAGGAGGAGTCTGCTTCTGAGGAGGCGGAGGTGGAGTCTGAGGAGGAGTCCGACTCTGGCGTTGCAAGTCTGGCTACAGCCTACGTTGCCAAGTCCATCTTCAACACTGAAGACAATGACTTCGGCACCGACGCTGATGCTAATGACAAGGACGACTCCGCTCCCACCTATTGCTTCATGGCACACAGTGCCAAGGTAAACTCACGCAATGCTCACTATCAAACATCCAGTGAAGATGACTCTGATTATGATTCCAAACCCAGCTACAAAACACTTGCTAAAATTGCAACTTAACAACATAAAGCTATGGAACATATTAAAAAACTATTAGACAAAAGCGATGACCTGTTGGACGCTGAAATGACTCGATCTCAGTCCTTAATTGAAGACATAAAAAATCTTCAAGTTAAGTATGAGGAACTTGAAAGTCGTCATGAAACGCTCTCAACAACCCATGAAAAGCTTTCCTATGATTATCTTCAATGGAAGCAAGAACTTGAGAAACTAAGAGCGGTTCATGAAGATCTTCAAAAGGAAAACGAGTCATTTCGCACTCAACAGATCAGTCCCGCTCAGGAAGGTTTTGAACCACCATGTCTAAAATGCCTTGAGCGTGATAACGCTACTTCTGTTGCTGAATGTTCTACTGCTGCTACTGTTGCAATATCTTCAACTGTTGATGTGGTAACTAACCCCTCTGCTGAGGATGCCACTGCTATTGCTGATGAAAATGCTAGGTTGAAGACATTGCTTGAAACAGGGATGTACAAAAGTCTCAAAGGGCATGAGACACTATGTGTGTAACGCCCCGAGACCGATGTGCGAGGTGTCCTCCAGTTATTCGCTGTTGTTGCATTGTCATTGCTTGCGTGTCATGCATTGCATATCATGTCATCAGGTGCATTTCATTTGCATACGTGTTCATCTCATGCATCCGAGCATTTTCCCCGTTGTTCGTTTTGCATTCCGGCGTTCCGTTCTCCTCCGGTGGTCATTTGTACCTTCTTCTCGTGTGTGGGGATTAAACATTTCCGGATTGGACCGAGACTTTCCAAGCGGCCTTGGTTTACTATAGGTAGACCGCCTGCCAAGTTTCATACCATTTGGACTTCGTTTGATGCTCCAACGGTTAACCGAGGGACCGAGAAGGCCTCATGTGTGTTGCAGCCCAACACCCTTCCATTTTGGCCCAAAACCCACCTAAACATCCTCCATCATATCGGTCGTTCGATCACGATCGCGTGGTCGAAAACCGCACCTCATTTGGACTCTCCTAGCTCCCTCTACCTATAAAAGAGCACCCCTCCCCGAAATTTCGGATCATTTCGCGGATGAACCCCAGATCCACTCCTCCCCGCGCTGCCGGACATGTCCACCCGGCGGCCGGACATGTCCAACCGCCCGCCGCGGCCAATCGTGCCTTGCCACCTCACCCCGCCGCCCTCTCTCTCCTCCAGCCCCGCCGCCGGCCCGCGCGGCCCGGATCGGGCCCGCGGGGCCCATCTCCTCACGCCGCCGCCCGGTTGCAGCTCCGGCGCCGCGACCCTTCGTCGAGCCGCCTCCCGCACCGCTCCGGCCGCCGTCGTGCGCCGCCGCGCCTCGCCACCTTCCTGCCGGCGCCGTCCTCCGCCGCGCGATGCCGCCTTGCCGGCCACCGCCGCCGTTCGCCTCACCTCCCCGCCCCCTCGGAGGTGCTCCGCGGTCGCGCCGGCGCCTCCTGGCCGGATTCGCCATTCCGGCGATCGCCGGAGTTCAAGCTCGCCTCGCCGGAGTTCGGTCCGGCCGGATCTGTTTCGAGTGGGATCAGATCCACCCATTCGTCCATCCAAATGCCTCGTCCCGATCCGGATCTCGTCATCCCGCTCTGTCCGATCCCGTTGACTTTCTCGGAGAGGTTGAATTTCTACTAAGTCCCCGAGATTCCCAGATTCATATGCTCATGTTCATCGCATCATAACTTTGCATCCATAGCTCCGATTCATGCATATAGCATATCAGAATGTTTGTCTCAGAGAGTACATCATTTCATCTCATTGCATCATTCTCATTTGAGTGCATCTTGACGCCCGAAATGCTGTTAGAAGAGTGCTACTTGAGATAATTGTCAGATCTGCTACTCCATTTAGATATTTGTCATTTTTGCCATGATTAATGTGTGCATGATGTGGCCATGAGCTCTACATATGTTTTGTTAAGGGTTTTCCCATCTTTCCAGAGGTGCAACCCATGTATTTTTGTGATGTGTGTGGTGACTAGCACAAGCTTGCCAAGTGAGGCACTTGGTAATGCTGATTTCAGGGACTTAGCATTTCCACCAAGTCTTTGAGCTGTTTATCTCATATGGCCATATGTTCATGTTGTTTCCTAGTGATCCGTGCCTCTTTTGAGGATGATCAGTAAGGATGTTTTATTAATCTTGTATTGATCTATCCATCCATGTCTTTGTTTGCAATTATGGAGAACCCTAGCTTGAGTCAATCGAGCTCTACTTTTGCTACTTCGTGAATCTGGGCAGATTGTCTACTTGTTAGCAATTTTGCCGGGGATGTTGTAGTTCATCCGTGCATGCTATGTTATTGTTCTTGCCATGTCTAGCTTGAATTTTGTGTATTCTTGATGGGTGTATGCTTAGATTATCATGACTTGCTCCGTAGTGAGTGCATCAAGCTCGTAAACATGCCTACTTGATATCTGTTTTCAGCATGCTCCAGTTTTTACTAAGTATGAGAAGTGTTTATGCTTTTTCTATGTTCACATGCTTGCAAATGTGTTTTCTGATCCCTTTTGGCTCAAGGTCACTAAGGGACTTTTGTTAAGCTTTTTGAGTAGCTCCATGCCATGTTTTACTTTGCCATGTTCAGGTCCTGCAGCATGTAGTTTTGTTGCTCTAAAGAGTGCTATCTGATCTGAGATTCCACACAAGTGTTAATTTCACTAAGTTTGAAATCTGTTTACCATATGCATTTTTGCCATGCTTGTTTGAACCTGTTAATGGATGAATTGGCCGTAGCTCAGTGCTAGACTTTTGTTAAGCATCTTGAGTGGATCCCTGCCATGTATTTTGTTGCCTTGTTTGGGTGCTGTAGCATGTTCATCTTGTTGCATTTAGATGGCTACTTGCTGTAAATCGCAGACCGTGGTCATATTTGAATTGCTTGCCATTTCCAAACCGTAACTCCGATTTCGGTGATCTTTATATTGTTTTCAAGCGATTTCATCTCATCTTTCCAGTGGCACACTTGGATTTCCAGGTTGAGGCTAGGTTCAATCATTCCTTGTCAAATCATGCATATGCATCGCATACCACATCCCGCATATCATATCATGTTCATGTGTTGGTTGTTTACTATGTTGTGTGCTTCTTTCTGGTGTTTGCTTCTTCGGGTTAGTTCCGATAACGTCGCGTTGTGAGGACCCGTTCGTCTATGTTCCGTTTGTCTTCTTCATGGACTCGTTCTTCTTCCTTGCGGGATCTCAGGCAAGATGATCATACCCTCGAAATCACTTCTATCATTGCTTGCTTAGTTGCTCGCTCTTTTGCTATGCCTATGCTGCGATACCTACCACTTGCTTATCATGCCTCCCATATTGTTGAACCAAGCCTCTAACCCACCTTGTCCTAGCAAACCGTTGTTTGGCTATGTTACCGCTTTGCTTAGCCCCTCTTATAGCGTTGTTAGTTGCAGGTGAAGATTGAAGTTTGTTCCTTGTTGGAACATGGAGATGTTGTTCCTCGTTGGAACATGTTTACTTGTTGGGATATCACCATATATCTTATTTAATTAATGCATCTATATACTTGGTAAAGTGTGGAAGGCTCGGCCTTATGCCTGGTGTTTTGTTCCACTCTTGCCGCCCTAGTTTCTGTCATATCAGTGTTATGTTCCCGGATTTTGTGTTCCTTACGCGGCTGGGTTATAATGGGAACCCCTTGACAGTTCGCCTTGAGTAAAACTCCTCCAGCAATGCCCAACATTGGTTTTACCATTCACCACGTAGCCTTTTCTTTCCCTTGGGTTCTGCAGACTCAAGGGTCATCATTATTTTAACCCCCCCCCCCCCCGGGCCAGTGCTCCTCCGAGTGTTGGTCCACCTATCAGCTGCCGGTGGCCACCAGGGGCAACTCTGGGCTAGCCTACCCGTACCTAAGACAATCTGAGTGTGCCCTGAGAAAGAAATATGTGCAGCTCCTATCGGTATTTGTCGGCACATTCGGGCGGTGTTGCTGGTTTAGTTTTACCTTGTCGAAAAGTCTTGTAACCGGGATTCCGAGTCTGATCGGGTCTTCCCGCTAGAAGGAATATCCTTTGTTGACCGTGAGAGCTTGTGATGGGCTAAGTTGGGACACCCCTGCAGGGATTTGAACTTTTGAAAGCCGTGCCCGCGGTTATGGGTAGATGGGAATTTGTTAATGTCCGGTTGTAGAAAACCTGATGTTGACCTTAATTACAATGCATCAACCGCGTGTGTAACCGTGATGGTCTCTTTCCGGTGGAGTCTGGGAAGTGAACACGGTGTTGGAGTTATGCTTGACGTAGGTTGTTTTAGGATCACTTCTTGATCATACTTTATCGACCGTGCTTTGCCTTCTCTTCTCGCTCTCATTTGCGTATGTTAGCCACCATATATGCTAGTCGCTTGCTGTAGCTCCACCTCATACCTTTACCTTACCCATAAGCTTAAATAGTCTTGATCGCGAGGGTGCGAGATTGCTGAGTCCCCGTGACTCACAGATACTTCCAAAACCAGTTTGCAGGTGCCGATGAGTCCGTGCAAATGACGCAACCAAGCTCAGGAGGAGCTCAATGAAGATCTTGTCCTTTGTGCTGTTTCGTTCTAGTTGATCAGTAGTGGAGCCCAGTTGGGGTCGATCGGGGACCTTGTCGCTTTTGGGGTTCTTCTTTTATTTTGGTTCCGTAGTTGGACCTTGATTGTATTTGGATGATGTAATGCTTTATTCATGTAATTGTGTGAAGTGGCGATTGTAAGCCAATTATGTATCTTTTCCCCTATTGTATTACATGGGTCGTGTGAAGATTACCTCACTTGCGACATTGCTTTCAATGCGGTTATGCCTCTAAGTTGTGCTTCAACACGTGGGAGATATAGCCGCATCGAGGGCGTTATAAGTTGGTAATCAAAGCCTTCCCCGACCTTAGGAGCCCCCATTGCTTGATCGTTTTAGCAGCCGTTGTTGAGTCTAGAAAAATGTTTGGAGTCATTTAGGAATTATATATCGGAGAGTTTAGGAATTTTTTTACTTCCCGGTCTCCTCATCGCTCTGGTAAGGCATCCTGACGTAGAGTTTTGACTCTTCTCTTCTCAAATTTCACTAAAAAAAATTTTAGGATCACGCGGGTATCTTGGAATCGTTCCGATGGTTTTGTGACGAGAACATTGTATTGGTGCCTCCTGTCAGGGGTTTTGTGGAAGTGTCCCGGGGAGTTGAGCTCCGAGGTGTTGTCGTCATAATTTTATCGTTGCAATTCTGGAATACCTGAGTTCAGTACGCCGACATCGAAAATCTCTTTTATGCAGTTCGTTGGTGAGATAACCTCGATGCCACCCAGTACTGGGGCGGGAGTTCGGGAGTATCGCCATAACTTGTATAATGGATGCTTTTCGAAGGTTGAGGTAGATGATTTCTGAAGGTTTCTTGGTTATGTGTTGAAGGATGGACACAGCTCGATGTAGGATTTGCTAGTTTTGGGTGAGATATTATGCTTCCCCTGTATCCCCAACACCTGATTGCATAACTGGGAAAATTTCGGGAGTTTATAAGTGGGAATTCAAGTAGCTCTTAGGATATCTTTCCGACGGATGTATGATATGAAATTGGGGTTCGATGTCTAGTGGTCCGCCTATTCACGGTTGGTTTTACAGTGGTCTTGTTGTGTCTTAAAGAGTCCTTGGCTATGCCGACTCGGGGACGCTTCGTATGTCATGTGCACTGCTTTGTACATGATGGTGCTGTACGATCGACCCCGTGTAGGCCCCACCACGAAAACTCCGGACGAAATCTCTATCATATGTTTGTTCTGGCTTATTCTGCAAGTCAATCCTTTGTTTTTGTTTTGAGTTGTGGTATTCGAGTTGCTTCGAAGTCAAGTGTTGATTCCATACCCTTTCCCAAATGGTGTTCTCATACTCCTATGCGAATACTAATCCTTCTTGATCATCAAGATTGTTTTCGTCAATCCCTTTTAACCGGCTTGCTTCTCTTTAAATGGATCCGATCATTGCAACATCCGCAAGTTTCAATCTCAGCTTTCTCTACGGTGTTCGTTTCATCCATCTCAAGTTGCATTTGTTTTCCCGCCCACCCACCCTTTTTCGTGAAGGACTTAGATTTCTTAATCGAGTATCCATCTTATTGATGTGAAGCCTCTCCATTCTTTTTCTATCAATATTCTTATCCGGTGATTCTCATGGAGATACTAACGGAGCTTCTAGTTCATCATTCTTCATTTCTTTTTATCTTCTCCGGTGGTTTCGAGTCAAGCTTTGTTGGTCTTACCCTTTCCTCATTTCAATGTCTTCTCATACTGATGCACCTCATAATAATTCACTTCTCACTATTCTTTTGTTTTGGCATGCTCAGACTTTCTCAAAGGCTCGTCTTGTCATCCAAGATCTGTTCAACCTAGTTCTAGGTTGTTATCTTATTCAAGCCATTTAATTCAACCGGTGCAATATCTCTTTTCAAGTAATCGCTCAACGGTGTTTCTTTTGAGTGGGCCCTAACCCACAGGTCTATTCCCAGGATCTTACCTGCCTCTTCTTATTTCCCGGAGATATCCTCAAATTTCTTGTCAAAGTTTGACGTAAGAATGAATTATCATAAGTCTTATGTTTTCTCCAAGATCTGCCGAATTCTTTTCATCGTTGGCTCAATCTCTTCACGTTTGATTCTTCCGGAGTGTCTCTACAATGATTGCTGGTGTTTCTCGTCGTCATTCTCATATATTGAAGACCGAAGAAGAGTTTCTCTTTAATCTTGCTCCATTCTCTTCAAGATTCATGGTGCTAGCTTGTTGCCATCCTCTGATAATTATTTTCGATTGTGAGAATCCTTTTCACCCATCAGGAGATATTCAAGGGTATTTTCAGTTCGATTATCCAGAGCCCATCATTTCAGAAGACTTGTTCATTCTCAGTTTTCAGCTCTCATACCCTAAATCATACCGGTGTCTAAATCAAGGATTCTCTAATCAGCTCGTAATCTCTTTGTTCTCATGGATCTAATTTCTCTCAAGCATCTTCATTTATTTGCTAATTCTTCCTGGTGATTCTTTATCTTTACTTCGTTTATTTTAATTCTAACGGTGGTTCGTGCAAGATTCTTCTTCCTTCGTGTATCATATCAATTTATTCGTTGTTTCAATCGTACCGGTGATTCGTTAAAGACATTCTCAAGTTTATTTTATATCTCTCTTAAGCCTTGATATGAGAATAAGTAGTGTGCCAAATCCGTTGATTGTCATCAATTTAATTGGTGAAGGATAAGCATAATGTAATTCTTATTCTTGTTTCATCCAAGTGATTAATTATTTTTCCGGAGTGGTTCATCATATCATATTCTCAGTTCGAGATGCTTTATCTTTTCTTTCCCGGAGTTCCAAGCTCTAATTATCATTCCAAAGATCTATCTAATCATTGCAAGGGCTCACCTTGTGTTTTCAACTTCTCTTTCTTTCCGTTTGGTCATTCTTTTGCTTAACGGAGTTCTTCATGAAGGTTCTACATGTTGGGTCATCAAGGATTTAATCCCTTCTCAAAGTGTTCATTGAGATTCTTTTCAAAGGAGCTCAAGCTTTCTTCATCTTGCTATCCGGAGTGCAATTCTTTCTTCCGTATCATTGGAGGTGGTATTATGTCATTCTTGATAATTTGAGTTCATGTTTCATGTTCCACATGTTGTTAAGAATGGGGTATTGTAAATCCATCAATCTCTTCATTGGAGTTATCTTGGGTTATATTTCATCTAAAATTTTCCCTAAGGTTTGTTGCTAGTTATGGTGCTTATAGATGACCCAAGTTCTTCATTATCCTCCGGGTGAAATAAGTTTCTCGTCTCCTCGTTCATACCAATCCAATTCTTTTCCCGTGAGTGGCAGGTTGTCACCTCATAATTTGAGATGTATTCCATAAGACCATATCAAGCTTATTCTTTTCGTTGTTGGTTTTCAACAACTCAGTTCTAGCATTTGTTGTAACCGTGCTCTCTCAAGATCTTGTTTCCCTTCATTCCGGAGACATTGTGATGTTGCTCTCCTCAACCCATCTTCTCGGATTGTCAGGACCATGTTTTGATCATGCTTATCCTTTTAACCGGAGTATTGTGTCCCTTTTCTCAAGCTCTTTCATGTTATCTAGTTTTTCATCTCTTTTAAATCGGAGTGCTGTCCGAGATCTTTCTTACCCCCTTGTCCCATTCATTCAATAGTTCCGGAGTCAGTGTGTTGTGATTTCATCAAGTATCTTCTCATCTTACCAAGTTTTTATTCAATTCCTTTTCTTCTCAACCGGAGTGCTGCTCGAAGTTGTTCTTCCTTGTCCATCTTTTCTAACGGAGTGTTTTCAACTTCGTTCATCGCCGTTGTATTATTTTCTCGAAATGGCTTAACCTTTTCAAGGTTCGTGGTTTCCCTCGTTTGTCAAAGAAGCAACATAGTTTACCTCTTCTCTTTCTCCTCGGTTTTTCCCTCCGGTGCCATTCTAGATCTCGGGACGAGATCCTCTCATAGTGGTGGAGTGTTGTAACGCCCCGAGACCGATGTGCCAGGTGACCTCCAGTTATTCGTTGTTGTTGCGTTGTCATTGCTTGCATGTCATGCATTGGATATCATGTCATCAGGTGGATTTCATTTGCATATGTGTTCATCTCATGCATCCGAGCATTTTCCCCGTTGTCTGTTTTGCATTCCGGCGTTCCGTTCTCCTCCGGTGGTCATTTCTACCTTCTTCTCGTGTGTGGGGATTAAACATTTCCATATTGGACCGAGACTTGCCAAGCGGCCTTGGTTTACTACAGGTAGACCGCCTGTCAAGTTTCGTACCATTTGGACGTCATTTGATGCTCCAACGGTTAACCAAGGGACCGAGAATGCCTCGTGTGTGTTGCAGCCCAACACCCTTCCATTTTGGCCCAAAACCCACCTAAACCTCCTCCATCATCTCGGTCGTTCGATCACGATCGCGTGGCCGAAAACCGCACCTCATTTGGACTCTCCTAGCTCCCTCTACCTATAAAAGAGCACCCTCCCCGAAATTTTGGATCATTTCGCGGATGGACCCTAGATCCACTCCTCCCTGCGCCGCCGGACATGTCCGCCCGGCGGCCGGACACGTCCACCCGCCCGCCGCAGCCAATCGTGCCTCGCCACCTCACCCCGCCGCCCTCTCTCTCCTCCAGCCCCGCCGCCGGCCCGCGCGGCCCGGGTCGGGCCTGTGGGGCCCATCTCCTCGCGTCGCCGCCCGGTTGCAGCTCCGGCGCCGCGACCCTTCGCCGAGCCTCCTCCCGCACCGCTCCGGCCGCCGTCGTGCGCCGCCATGCCTCGCCACCTTCCTGCCGGCGTCGTCCTCCGCCGCGCGACGCCACCTTGCCGGCCACCGTCGCCGTTCGCCTCACCGCCCCGCCCCCTCGGAGGAGCTCCGCGGTCGCCCCGGCGCCTCACGGACGGATTCGCCATTCCGGCGATCGCCGGAGTTCAAGCTCGCCTCGCCGGAGTTCGGTCCGGCCGGATCTGTTTCGAGTGGGATTAGATCCACCCATTCGTCCATCCAAACGCCTCATCCCGATCCAGATCTCGTTATCCCGCTCCGTCCGATCCCGTTGACTTTCTCGGAGAGGTTGAATATCTACTAAGTCCCCGAGATTCCTAGATTCATATGCTCATGTTCATCGCATCGTAACTTTGCATCCGTAGCTTCGATTCATGCATATAGCATATCAAAATGTTCGTCTCAGAGAGTACATCATTTCATCTCATTGCATCATTTTCATTTGAGTGCATCTTGATGCCCGAAATGCTATTAGAAGAGTGCTACTTGAGATAATTGTCAGATCTGCTGCTCCATTTAGATATTTGTCATTTTTGCCATGATTAATGTGTGCATGATATGGCCATGAGCTCTACATATGTTTTGTTAAGGGTTTTGCCATCTTTCCAGAGGTGCAACCCATGTATTTTTGTGATGTGTGTGGTGACTAGCAAAAGCTTGCCAAGTGAGGCACTTGGTAATGCTGATTTCAGGGACTTAGCATTTCCACCAAGTCCTTGAGCTGTTTATATCATATGGCCATATGTTCATGTTGTTTCCTAGTGATCCGTGCCTCTTTTGAGGATGATCAGTAAGGATGTTTTATTAATCTTGTATTGCTCTATCCATCCATGTTTTTGTTTGCAATTATGGAGCACCCTAGCTTGAGTCAATCGAGCTCTACTTTTGCTACTTCGTGAATCAGGGCAGATTGTCTACTTGTTAGCAATTTTGCCGGGATGTTGTAGTTGATCCGTGCATGCTATGTTATTGTTCTTGCCATGTCTAGCTTGCATTTTTGTGTATTCTTGATGGGTGTATGCTTAGATTATCATGACCTGCTCCGTAGTGAGTGCATCGAGCTCGTAAACATGCCTACTTGATATCTGTTTTCAGCATGATCCAGTTTTCACTAAGTATGAGAAGTGTTTATGCTTTTTCTATGTTCACATGCTTGCAAATGTGTTTTCTGATCCCTTTTGGCTCAAGGTCACTAAGGGACTTTTGTTAAGCTTTTTGAGTAGCTCCATGCCATGTTTTACTTTGGCATGTTCAGGTCCTGTAGCATGTAGTTTTGTTGCTCTAAAGAGTGCTATCTGATCTGAGATTCCAGACAAGTGTTAATTTCACTAAGTCTGAAATCTGTTTACCATATGCATTTTTGCCATGCTTGTTTGAACCTGTTAATGGATGAATTGGCCGTAGCTCAGTGCTAGACTTTTGTTAAGCATCTTGAGTGGATCCCTGCCATGTATTTTGTTGCCTTGTTTGGGTTCTGTAGCATGTTCATCTTATTGCATTTAGATGGCTACTTGCTGTAAATCGCAGACCGTGGTCATATTTGAATTGCTTGCAATTTCCAAACCGTAACTCCGATTTCGGTGATCTTTATATCATTTTCAAGCGATTTCATCTCATCTTTCCAGTGGCACACTTGGATTTCCAAGTTGAGGCCAGGTTCATTCATGCCTTGTCAAATCATGCATATGCATCGCATACCACATCCCGCATATCATATCATGTTCATGTGTTGGTTGTTTACTATGTTGTGTGCTTCTTTCCGGTGTTTGCTTCTTTGGGTTGGTTCCGATAACGTCGCGTTGTGAGGACCCGTTCGTCTACGTTCCGTTTGTCTTCTTCATGGACTCGTTCTTCTTCCTTGCGGGATCTCAGGCAAGATGATCATACCCTCAAAATCACTTCTATCTTTGCTTGCTTAGTTGCTCGCTCTTTTGCAATGCCTATGCTGCGATACCTACCACTTGCTTATCATGCCTCCCATATTGTTGAACCAAGCCTCTAACCCACCTTGTCCTAGCAAACCGCTGTTTGGCTATGTTACCGCTTTGCTCAGCCCCTCTTATAGCGTTGTTAGTTGCAGGTGAAGATAGAAGTTTGTTCCTTGTTGGAACATGGAGATGTTGTTCCTCGTTGGAACATGTTTACTTGTTGGGATATCACTATATATCTTATTTAATTAATGCACCTATGTACTTGGTAAAGTGTGGAAGGCTCGGCCTTATGCCTGGTGTTTTGTTCCACTCTTGCCGCCCTAGTTTCCGTCATATTGGTGTTATGTTCCCGGATTTTGCGTTCCTTACGCGGTTGGGTTATAATGGGAACCCCTTGACCGTTCGCCTTGAGTAAAACTCCTCCAGCAATGCCCAACATTGGTTTTACCATTCGCCACCTAGCCTTTTCTTTCCCTTGGGTTCTGCAGACTCAAGGCTCATCATTATTTTAACCCCACCGGGCCAGTGCTCCTCTGAGTGTTGGTCCACCTGTCAGCTGCCGGTGGCCACCAGGGGCAACTCTGGGCTGGCCTACCCATACCAAAGACAATCTGAGTGTGCCCTGATAAAGAGATATGTGCAGCTCCTATCGGGATTTGTCGGCACATTCGGGCGGTGTTGCTAGTTTAGTTTTACCTTGTCGAAAAGTCCTGTAACCGGGATTCCGAGTGTGATCGGGTCTTCCCGCTAGAAGGAATATCTTTCATTGACCGTGAGAGCTTGTGATGGGCTAAGTTGGGACACCCCTGCAGGGATTTGAACTTTTGAAATCCGTGCCCGCGGTTATGGGCAGATGGGAATTTGTTAATGTCCGGTTGTAGAAAACCTGAAGTTGACCTTAATTACAATGCATCAACCGCGTGTGTAACCGTGATGGTCTCTTTCCGGCGGAGTCCGGGAAGTGAACACGGTGTTGGAGTTATGCTTGACGTAGGTTGTTTTAGGATCACTTCTTGATCATACTTTTATCGACCGTGCTTTGCCTTCTCTTCTCGCTCTCATTTGTGTATGTTAGCCACCATATATGCTAGTCGCTTGCTGCAGCTCCACCTCATACCTTTACCTTACCCATAAGCTTAAATAGTCTTGATCGCGAGGGTGCGAGATTGCTGAGTCCCCGTGACTCACAGATACTTCCAAAACCAGTTTGCAGGTGCCGATGAGTCCGTGCAGATGACGCAACCAAGCTCAGGAGGAGCTCAATGAAGATCTTGTCCTTTCTGTTGTTTCGTTCTAGTTGATCAGTAGTGGAGCCCAGTTGGGGTCGATCGGGGACCTTGTCGCTTTTGGGGTTCTTCTTTTATTTTGGTTCCCTAGTCGGACCTTGATTGTATTTGGATGATGTAATGCTTTATTCATGTAATTGTGTGAAGTGGAGATTGTAAGCCAACTATGTATCTTTTCCCCTATTGTATTACATGGGTTGTGTGAAGATTACCTCACTTGCGACATTGCTTTCAATGCGGTTATGCCTCTAAGTTGTGCTTCGACACGTGGGAGATATAGCCGCATCGAGGGTGTTATAATGTGATGTCCTCAAAATGCAGATTCTGAAACGAAACCCTAGGAAAGAGGGTGTTGGGTTTGAAAGGAAAATGAATGATGATGGCTCTTACTTGAAGCCTGAGCAGTACCCCAAAACCACATGGGTTGCTGCAATGGAACCTTTAGTGGATCCATCCACCCTATCTGGCTTCACTTGTGCTAACCCTGTTGTCATTGACGAATCCTTTGATGCAAACTATAAACTTTTTAAGAATCAGAATGGTGAAGTGTTTGCCAGGTATATTGGTACTAACTACAGGAATGGGCCACCTATGAAGAAAGTCTGGGTGCCCAAAAGGTGTTTGGAGAATCTTCTTGTGAATGTCATCATGACACCACAAGGGAAGAAGACAAACCCAGACCACATGCTTCATATGGTCCAAAGGCTTCATACAGACAGAGGACTCACCTGAGTCACACTAACATAAATGTTTTGCAGGGAAACCATACTCAGGCCTATGAATATGAGCGTGTTTCATCAAACCGCCATGTTCATAAGACCAAGAACTACTCTGCTTATTCTTGTGAGTATTATTCACCTCCTACGAAACTATTTACCAGGGCTTCAAAGCCAAAGTTCTTAGATGGTGCACTTAGACTCATTGCTTCGAAGCCACCCCTGAAGATGCTGGTGGCCAAGAAAACTTAACTCTCTTTTGCAGGGAATGGTCTCCAGCCGGAAATCAAAGGCGTCTAAAGCTATTGCTGGGGGCCTAAAACATCTTGTGGGGCACAAGAGAAAATGCCAAAATGATCTTATTATGTTTTTCATTTCTGAGTCGCTTAACATGCATCCTATCAGTTCTAACCTGGGTCTGAGCTTTCATAATTCACTTGCTTGTCAAATGATTATGCTTCACAATACTCTTCGTGAAGCCTATCCCCCTAACTATTCTATAGGGTATGACACCAGCTGCTTCACAATGGATTATCGATAGTAGATGCACTGATCATAAGACTGGTAATCAAAGTCTTCTCATGGACTCAACCTTACGTCCATCTGAGAAGAGTCACATCACATATGCTGACACTGGAAAAACCAAGGTATTGGGTCTAGGTAGAGTTGCAATCTCAAAGGATCAGCACATGGATAAAGTGATGCTTGTTGAATCCCTTGGTCTCAACTTAATGTCTATCTCAATGCTTTGCGATTTGAACATGATTGTGATATTTGGAAAATATCGTTGCCTTGTCTAATGGAATCTAACAAGTCTCTTGTCTTTGAAGGGTATCAGAAAGATGATTTGTACATGGTAGATTTCTCAGCAGGACCACAGCTGGTCATATGTCTTCTGGCAAAAGCTTCTGAGTGCTGGCTCTGGCATCAGAGGCTAGGGCATGCTGGCATGAGGAACTTGCATACTCTCGCAAAGAAGAAGCACGTCATAGGCATCGAGGGCATCAAGTTCACGAAGTATCACTTATGCGGTGCCTGCGAAGCTGGAAAGATTATGAGGGGCAAGCTACACATGGACCTCTTCGGCCCCACTCACTACTCTACTCTAACTACTACTGCTGGTCTCTATGGCTTTGTCATTGTTGATGATTATTCAAGATATACATGGGTACACATAATGCTCTACAAGACTGAAGTGCAGGATGTCTTCAGACGCTTCGCCAATCGAGCCATGAACAACTATGGCGTCAAGATCAAGCACATCAGAAGTGACAATGGCACTGAATTCAAGAACACCGGCCTCGACACTTATCTTGATACATTGGGCATCACTCATGAGTTCTCAGCTCCATACACGCCGCAGCAGAATGGCATCGTGGAACGCAAGAACAGAACACTCATTGAGATGGCTCGGCCGATGCTCGATGAATACAAGACACCAAGAAAGTTCTGGCCTGAAGCTATTGATACTGCATGCCATGTCATCAACCATGTTTATCTTCACAAGCTTCTGAAGAAAACATCCTATGAACTCCTCACTGGTAAGAAGCCAAATGTCAGTTACTTTAGAGTATTTGGTGCTAAGTGCTGGATCAAGGACCCACATCACACTTCAAAATTTGCACCAAAAGTACATGAAGGTTTTATGCTTGGTTACGGAAAGGATTCGCACTCCTACAGAGTCTTCAACCTCTTTCACTATGAAGTGGTTGAAACTGTGGATGTGCGGTTCGATGAGACTAATGGCTCACAAAGAGAGCACCTGCCAAATGTGCTAGATGAGATTCCACCTAGTGAATCCATCAAGCTTATGGGAACTGAGAAATCATACTGTCTGAAGTACAGCCTGAAGAGGAACTTATCATTTCTGCACCTAATCAACCTAAAGACAATGCTCACCTGAAGACAATCCTCCAAACGATGACAATGATCAGCAAGAGCAAAATCTTCGTCCAATTCATCCTCGTGTTGCAAATGAAGTACAGATTGAGAACATAATTGATAGCATCAATGCACCTTGTCCACTCACTCGTTCAAGGGCAACAAAGCTAGCAAATTTCTGTGGGCACTTTGCATTTGTCTCAATATCTGAACCCAGAAAGTTGATGAAACCTTCATGGAACCTGAATGGATTCAAGCCATGCAAGAAGAGCTTCAACAGTTCGAGCTGAATAATGTATGGGAACTGGTCAAGCGTCCTGATCCTCGTAAACACAATATCATAGGCACTAAATGGATATATCGCAACAAGCAAGATGATCATGGTCAAGTTGTCAGAATCAAGGCTCGTCTCGTTGCTCAAGGATACACTCAAGTTGAAGGAATTGACGTCGATGAAACATTTTCTCATGTGGCTAGGCTTGAAGCTATTCGCATACGGCTAGCCTATGCAAATCATTATAACATCCTTCTGTATCAAATGGATGTGAAGAGTGCCTTTCTCAATGGCAAGATTGAAGAAGAAGTGTATGTTGCACAACCGCCTGGTTTTGAAGATCCAAAACATCCTTACATGGTTTACAAGCTCAACAAGGCACTGTATGGCCTCAAACAAGCCCCTCATGCTTGGTATGACACACTCAAAGACTTCCTGAAGAGCAAAGGCTTCAAACTTTGTTCCCTGGATCCCACACTCTTCACGAAGACATATGATGGTGAACTGTTTGTGTGCCAAATATATGTGGATGACATTATCTTCGGCTGCACTAATCAAAAATACAGTGATGAGTTTGGACACATGATGCAAGAGCAATATCAGATGTCCATGATGGGTGAGCTGAAGTTCTTCCTTGGTCTTCAAATACGGCAGCAACGCAACGACATCTTCATATCTCAAGAGAAATACCTCAAAGACTGTCTGAAGAAGTTTGGAATGCAAGACTGCAAAGGTTATATGACGCCAATGCCAACCAAAAGTCATCTGGGTCCTGACGCCAATGGTAAAGAGTTCGATCAAAAGGTATACCGCTCCATGATTGGTTCTTTGCTTTATTTATGTGCATCTAGGCAAGATATCATGCTTAGTGTTTGCATGTGTGCCCGATTCCAAGCGGCACCAAAGGAATCGCATCACTTAGCTATGAAGTGAATTCTTCGGTATTTGTCTTACACCCCAACACTAGGATTATGGTATCCAAAGGGCTCAGAGTTTGATCTACTTGGATTCTCGGATGCTGATTATGCTGCTGACAAGGTGGATCGCAAGTCTACATCAGGCACATGTCACTTTCTGGGACGATCACTTGTCTGTTGGTGTTCAAAGAAGCAGAACTGTGTATCTCTCTCCACTGCTGAATCTGAATACATTGCTGCTGGATCTTGCTGCGCTCAGCTTTTATGGATAAAGCAAACACTCAAAGACTATGGCGTCCATCTGAAGCAAGTGCCACTCTACTACGACAACGAAAGCGCCATCAAGATTGCCAACAACCTAGTTCAGCACTCGAAGACAAAGCACATTCATCTCCGTCATCTCCTTCTCAGAGATCATGTTATGAAGGAAGATACTGATATCATTCACTTCAACACTGAAGAGCAACTGGCAGATATCTTCACAAAGCCCTTGGAAGAGAAAAGGTTTTGCAAGTTGCGGTGTGAGCTAAATATCTTAGAATCCTCAAATGTCCTGTGATCAGGCACACATCCTGACACTTATGCATATTGATGACTCAGATGTGCAACACATGAAGTAACGTATATCTTCAATTAATGAAGACTTACACTCTAAGTGTGAATACATTAACGCGGAATTTGACTTTGGAGCACCACGATAACTGTGCGCCGTGTCTGGGTCTAATACTTCCTATACGGTGGGTAACGCCACCACCAAACTTTCGCTTGGAGTGTTTTTCTGTTGGCGTTACATTTGCAAAAACTTCGCATAGTTTTTGTCTTCAAGTTTAAGATGTCTTCATGTTCATCCTCACTATACTAATTTGGTCTTATTTGGATATATTCATATATTAGCGTTCTGTCCTCTACATCATTCACTTATAGCTATGTCTTCTCGTTTGAATCTTTTGAACTAAGTGAATGTGATCGGACACTAACCTCTCTATGCTCCCATCTCAAATCTATCTATCCAAATCATATGCATTCTATTGAAACCGTCGAATGTCTTCTCTGCGTCCTTGTCAGCAGAAGACACAGAGACAAACATTAAATCTGATTTAAATGCTCTATCCTTTTTGCCTGAAACCCGGAGAAGCGGGAACGACCACCCGACAATCCAGGCGTGCGTGGGAACATGGAACAACTTCCAATGTGTTGCATGTTTGCCACGTGTCCTTCAGATGTAAACCGCTAGGGGCACTTGCGTAATAATGTTGTGCCATCCCTGTCCTTATAAATACATGCCACACCCCAGTCATTATATCTTCTTCCACTTCTCCTTCTCGCACAAACCCTAGCACCACCGGCGACGAAGCACTTAGCTGCCGTGACCTCACCGACGCCGTCCTCACGCCGACCACGGACATCTTCTTCTCCGCCGTCACCGTAGGTGTCCTCCGTCGCCAAGTTAGGGCACGGAAGATCGAACTGCTCAGCCTCATCTTCTACTCCATCTAGCAGTTCCTCAAGTGGTAAATAAAAGCTCTTTTTACTGTCCTTTTGATTCAATAGATTCATCCTTCTCAACCACAAGTGGTTTCTGTCCCAACAAATTGAATCTATCCTTTTCCGCATCTCATAACATGCCTAGTATGTTCACTTATGCTTCGCAAAGTAGTTAGATTCCTCACTTGTACTGATTCGTGGATTCGTACAAATCTGGAACCAACTCTCTACATATGAGTGAATGTCTTCGCACTATGGGGTCAATGTCTTCTAAACTGATTTATCTTCAAAATCTTATGAGAATGCATATGACCTCTTCCCCTTCCCTCGCATCTCTAATGCTGTCACATGTACATGTCCGTGGGAGAATCCCTTGGTTCTCATAGTCTGCATTCATTTGCAGAGTTATTACAGCATCACATCAATTCTCCTGAAGCTAATTCCTGTCTGACCAGCAGAAGGAAGCCTTTGCAAGTTCCGAAGCCATTCAGTCTGAACTTCATGGCGATAGAAAAATCAGTCAGGAAGGGCGGCAGACAGCGCCATGAAAACACTGCTAAGGACCTGCCACCGGATCTCTATGAGCTATACAAGTCAGATCCAGAAGAGACCTATGGAGAACGCAAGAACCGAATCCAATGGATTCAAATACATTGGGCAGAGGAATGGTTCAAGTACAAATTTGTCACTAACGAATATGCTGAAAAGAATGCCATCAAGGGCGCCTGGGGAGATATTATATACAAAGGTCTTCAGCCCAAGTCGAAGTTTGAAGCTATTGCTCAAGGCTTCTACCCTTGCATGATCCATGGACCTCAGCCTGCTAATGCCGACCCATCCTCTCCGTTATGGTGTCATGAAGACAATCTTTTTAAGCGCAACTTCCAGTTTGCCAAAACTTCTGCCAAAGAGAACAAGAAGTCGCTTGGGTTAGACTTCAACCTCGGTCCCTCTGCTCCTCGTGCCGACGGCACATGCGATGCTGAACCCAATATTGTTGGGCCCTTCTACAACCTTGAAGGTGTCACTGAAGGAAATATGCCCTAGAGGCAATAATAAAGTTATTATTTATTTCCTTACATCATGATAAATGTTTATTATTCATGCTAGAATTGTATTAACCGGAAGCATAATACATGTGTGAATACATAGACCAACAGAGTGTCACTAGTATGCCTCTACTTGACTAGCTTGTTAATCAAAGATGGTTATGTTTCCTAACCATGAACAAGGAGTTGTTATTTGATTAACGAGGTCACATCATTAGTAGAATGATCTGATTGACATGACCCATTCCATTAGCATAGCACCCGATCGTTTAGTATGTTGCTATTGTTTTCTTCATGACTTATACATGTTCCTATAACTATGAGATTATGCAACTCCCGTTTACCGGAGGAACACTTTGGGTACTACCAAACGTCACAACGTAACTGGGTGATTATAAAGGAGTACTACAGGTGTCTCCAATGGTAGATGTTGGGTTGGCGTATTTCGAGATTAGGGTTTGTCACTCCGATTGTCGGAGAGGTATCTCTGGGCCCTCTCGGTAATGCACATCACATAAGCCTTGCAAGCACTGCAACTAATATGTTAGTTGTGAGATGACCCCTAAAAATGTATGAAGACATTGAAGACAAACGTGGTATTAAAGATATTCACATTGAAGATTATGACAAGAGAAGACATCGCGTGAAGACTATGGAGCGCGAAGACTTAGTTGTTTTGTTGTTTCCTTTTCTTCTTTGTTGAGTCATAGGAACCACCGTACTGTTAAGTGGGGTCCCAGTGAACAAAGTCAGAGTGAATGAAGTGATGCTTAACCAAAATCCTATGTCTTCGAGCAAAGACAGTGAGAGAAAATCTTATCCAAAGCTGGATGAGTCAGCTTTACTTGTAGCCCAAGTAAAGTTGCCATGTGTGTTTGAAATCTGACCGTTGGAACACGTGTCAGTTCCTTAGTGACACAGGGTCATTTTAGACAAATCAGGTCGGGTTGCCTAGTGGCTATAAATAGCCCACCCCCTACACCATAAATTTGTGGCTGCTCAGAGTTAGTGCACGGCTTTTGTCGTTTGAGAGCAACCCACCTCCGAAGCCTTTGAGAGAGAAATCCTTGCGAGGACAAAGCCCTAAACACCCAGAGGCAAAGAGTGTTAGGCATCACTGAAGTCTTCCTGTCTGTGTGATCTGAAGACTTGTTACACTTTAGGACTATGAATCCTCCAGCTGGTTAGGCGTCGCGTTCTGAGCATCTAAGAGTCATTGTGGATCGCCGGTGAACAAAGTCTGTGAAGGTTTGGAAGTCTACCTTGAAGACTTACCTGAGTGATTGGGCGAGGACTGTGTGTCCTTAGCTCAAGGGGAATAAGGTGAAGACGCGGTCTTTTGAGTTGAATGTCAGCCTCCCTAACCAGACGTACAGTTGTCACAGCAACTAGAACTTGTCCAAAAAATCCTTGTCTTCACCAAGCAACTGGTTCTATCTCTTCCTTCTCTTTATTTATAGCTGGTCTTTGTGAAGTCATTGCCAGTTTGCATTATCTGTTTGTCTTCGTTGTGTGACTGTTTGTTCCGATTGGCTTCGTACTGTCTTCCATCCTGATCCATACTGCCTAGCTCCTATTAGTCTTCGTGCTTTCACATCATTGTATACTTTACTATGGCTTGCCTAGTGTAGTCTACCTTCCGCTGCATGTTAATAGGTTCATTTCTATCGTTTGTCTTTGAAACATCCATGTTTTGAAGACTTTCATAAAAATCTCCTATTCACCCCCTCTAGTCGTTAACTAGCACTTTCAATTGGTATCAGAGCAAGGTACTCCCTTGTTCTGTGTGATTCGGTTTAACCACCTGGAGTTTTAGCTATGTCGACTGCAGGGATAATCAAAGTCTCCGCTGCTTGCCCCGTCTTCGATGAAACTGAATATCCCTACTGGAAGAATAAGATGCGTATGCATCTTGAAGCCATTGATGTCGACCTCTGGTATGTCGTCAAGAATGGCATTCCCAAGACTGGTGCAGGTGTCACCCCTGCTGATGTCAACAAGTTCGTTCAACTGGATTCTATAGCCAAGAACATCATTTGTGGTCATCTGACCAAAGGACAGTATGGCCGTGTGAGTGCTCTTGAAACATCGAAGCTAGTCTGGGACTGGCTCTCCAAAGTCAATGAAGGCGTCTCAACCCAGAGAGATCAAAGGATCAGTGTCCTTCGCAACCTCTTCAAACGCTACAAGAGAAACGACAATGAGAATGTTCAGCTCACGTTTGATCGCCTCACTGACATCACAAATGAGCTTCAAGCTCTCGGCGCTACTGAGATCACCAAGCATGAAATCATCAAGACGCTCCTGAGATCACTTGACAGCTCGTTTGACACCCTAGCCCTGATGATTCAAGAATGCCCTGACTTCAAGACACTCGATCCGTCTGAGATACTTGAAAGGCTCAACACACATGAGTTTTAGCTTTCTGAGAAAAGAGATATCTACGGTCCCAACTATGGCCGAACTTGTGCCTTGAAGGCCAAAGCTGTTTCCTCATCTGAAGAAGATCTGACTGCAGTTCTGATGAACCTGAAGATATTGGAAAGGAGCTTGCTATGCTAGTGAAGAAGTTCCAGAAATTCACTAGGAAGAAAGGCTTTAGAAAGTCTTCAAGATCCAGCTCAAGTAATGATGAAGCTTCTACTCATGACTACAAGAAGAGAACATGCCACAAGTGCAAGAAACCTGGTCACTACATCTCTGAGTGTCCGCAGTGGGACAATGAGAACAACAACAAGAAGAAGAAGAGCAAGGAATATGACTCTGACGACAAGAAGAAGAAGAAATACTCAAAGTCTTCTTCCAAGTCTTCCTCAAAGTCTTCATTACACAAGAAGAGCTGATCTGGCAAGGCTCGTGTGTTTGTTGGCAAGGAAATGGATTCAGAGGAGGAGTCTGCTTCTGAGGAGGCGGAGGTGGAGTCTGAGGAGGAGTCCGACTCTGGCGTTGCAAGTCTGGCTACAGCCTACGTTGCCAAGTCCATCTTCAACACTGAAGACAATGACTTCGGCACCGACGCTGATGCTAATGACAAGGACGACTCCGCTCCCACCTATTGCTTCATGGCACACAGTGCCAAGGTAAACTCACGCAATGCTCACTATCAAACATCCAGTGAAGATGACTCTGATTGTGATTCCAAACCCAGCTACAAAACACTTGCTAAAATTGCAACTTAACAACATAAAGCTATGGAACATATTAAAAAACTATTAGACAAAAGCGATGACCTGTTGGACGCTGAAATGACTCGATCTCAGTCCTTAATTGAAGACATAAAAAATCTTCAAGTTAAGTATGAGGAACTTGAAAGTCGTCATGAAACGCTCTCAACAACCCATGAAAAGCTTTCCTATGATTATCTTCAATGGAAGCAAGAACTTGAGAAACTAAGAGCGGTTCATGAAGATCTTCAAAAGGAAAACGAGTCATTTCGCACTCAACAGATCAGTCCCGCTCAGGAAGGTTTTGAACCACCATGTCTAAAATGCCTTGAGCGTGATAACGCTACTTCTGTTGCTGAATGTTCTACTGCTGCTACTGTTGCAATATCTTCAACTGTTGATGTGGTAACTAACCCCTCTGCTGAGGATGCCACTGCTATTGCTGATGAAAATGCTAGGTTGAAGACATTGCTTGAAACAGGGATGTACAAAAGTCTCAAAGGGCATGAGACACTATGTGTGTAACGCCCCGAGACCGATGTGCGAGGTGTCCTCCAGTTATTCGCTGTTGTTGCATTGTCATTGCTTGCGTGTCATGCATTGCATATCATGTCATCAGGTGCATTTCATTTGCATACGTGTTCATCTCATGCATCCGAGCATTTTCCCCGTTGTTCGTTTTGCATTCCGGCGTTCCGTTCTCCTCCGGTGGTCATTTGTACCTTCTTCTCGTGTGTGGGGATTAAACATTTCCGGATTGGACCGAGACTTTCCAAGCGGCCTTGGTTTACTATAGGTAGACCGCCTGCCAAGTTTCATACCATTTGGACTTCGTTTGATGCTCCAACGGTTAACCGAGGGACCGAGAAGGCCTCATGTGTGTTGCAGCCCAACACCCTTCCATTTTGGCCCAAAACCCACCTAAACATCCTCCATCATATCGGTCGTTCGATCACGATCGCGTGGTCGAAAACCGCACCTCATTTGGACTCTCCTAGCTCCCTCTACCTATAAAAGAGCACCCCTCCCCGAAATTTCGGATCATTTCGCGGATGAACCCCAGATCCACTCCTCCCCGCGCTGCCGGACATGTCCACCCGGCGGCCGGACATGTCCAACCGCCCGCCGCGGCCAATCGTGCCTTGCCACCTCACCCCGCCGCCCTCTCTCTCCTCCAGCCCCGCCGCCGGCCCGCGCGGCCCGGATCGGGCCCGCGGGGCCCATCTCCTCACGCCGCCGCCCGGTTGCAGCTCCGGCGCCGCGACCCTTCGTCGAGCCGCCTCCCGCACCGCTCCGGCCGCCGTCGTGCGCCGCCGCGCCTCGCCACCTTCCTGCCGGCGCCGTCCTCCGCCGCGCGACGCCGCCTTGCCGGCCACCGCCGCCGTTCGCCTCACCTCCCCGCCCCCTCGGAGGTGCTCCGCGGTCGCGCCGGCGCCTCCTGGCCGGATTCGCCATTCCGGCGATCGCCGGAGTTCAAGCTCGCCTCGCCGGAGTTCGGTCCGGCCGGATCTGTTTCGAGTGGGATCAGATCCACCCATTCGTCCATCCAAATGCCTCGTCCCGATCCGGATCTCGTCATCCCGCTCTGTCCGATCCCGTTGACTTTCTCGGAGAGGTTGAATTTCTACTAAGTCCCCGAGATTCCCAGATTCATATGCTCATGTTCATCGCATCATAACTTTGCATCCATAGCTCCGATTCATGCATATAGCATATCAGAATGTTTGTCTCAGAGAGTACATCATTTCATCTCATTGCATCATTCTCATTTGAGTGCATCTTGACGCCCGAAATGCTGTTAGAAGAGTGCTACTTGAGATAATTGTCAGATCTGCTACTCCATTTAGATATTTGTCATTTTTGCCATGATTAATGTGTGCATGATGTGGCCATGAGCTCTACATATGTTTTGTTAAGGGTTTTCCCATCTTTCCAGAGGTGCAACCCATGTATTTTTGTGATGTGTGTGGTGACTAGCACAAGCTTGCCAAGTGAGGCACTTGGTAATGCTGATTTCAGGGACTTAGCATTTCCACCAAGTCTTTGAGCTGTTTATCTCATATGGCCATATGTTCATGTTGTTTCCTAGTGATCCGTGCCTCTTTTGAGGATGATCAGTAAGGATGTTTTATTAATCTTGTATTGATCTATCCATCCATGTCTTTGTTTGCAATTATGGAGAACCCTAGCTTGAGTCAATCGAGCTCTACTTTTGCTACTTCGTGAATCTGGGCAGATTGTCTACTTGTTAGCAATTTTGCCGGGGATGTTGTAGTTCATCCGTGCATGCTATGTTATTGTTCTTGCCATGTCTAGCTTGAATTTTGTGTATTCTTGATGGGTGTATGCTTAGATTATCATGACTTGCTCCGTAGTGAGTGCATCAAGCTCGTAAACATGCCTACTTGATATCTGTTTTCAGCATGCTCCAGTTTTTACTAAGTATGAGAAGTGTTTATGCTTTTTCTATGTTCACATGCTTGCAAATGTGTTTTCTGATCCCTTTTGGCTCAAGGTCACTAAGGGACTTTTGTTAAGCTTTTTGAGTAGCTCCATGCCATGTTTTACTTTGCCATGTTCAGGTCCTGCAGCATGTAGTTTTGTTGCTCTAAAGAGTGCTATCTGATCTGAGATTCCACACAAGTGTTAATTTCACTAAGTTTGAAATCTGTTTACCATATGCATTTTTGCCATGCTTGTTTGAACCTGTTAATGGATGAATTGGCCGTAGCTCAGTGCTAGACTTTTGTTAAGCATCTTGAGTGGATCCCTGCCATGTATTTTGTTGCCTTGTTTGGGTGCTGTAGCATGTTCATCTTGTTGCATTTAGATGGCTACTTGCTGTAAATCGCAGACCGTGGTCATATTTGAATTGCTTGCCATTTCCAAACCGTAACTCCAATTTCGGTGATCTTTATATTGTTTTCAAGCGATTTCATCTCATCTTTCCAGTGGCACACTTAGATTTCCAGGTTGAGGCTAGGTTCAATCATTCCTTGTCAAATCATGCATATGCATCGCATACCACATCCCGCATATCATATCATGTTCATGTGTTGGTTGTTTACTATGTTGTGTGCTTCTTTCTGGTGTTTGCTTCTTCGGGTTGGTTCCGATAACGTCGCGTTGTGAGGACCCGTTCGTCTATGTTCCGTTTGTCTTCTTCATGGACTCGTTCTTCTTCCTTGCGGGATCTCAGGCAAGATGATCATACCCTCGAAATCACTTCTATCATTGCTTGCTTAGTTGCTCGCTCTTTTGCTATGCCTATGCTGCGATACCTACCACTTGCTTATCATGCCTCCCATATTGTTGAACCAAGCCTCTAACCCACCTTGTCCTAGCAAACCGTTGTTTGGCTATGTTACCGCTTTGCTTAGCCCCTCTTATAGCGTTGTTAGTTGCAGGTGAAGATTGAAGTTTGTTCCTTGTTGGAACATGGAGATGTTGTTCCTCGTTGGAACATGTTTACTTGTTGGGATATCACCATATATCTTATTTAATTAATGCATCTATATACTTGGTAAAGTGTGGAAGGCTCGGCCTTATGCCTGGTGTTTTGTTCCACTCTTGCCGCCCTAGTTTCTGTCATATCAGTGTTATGTTCCCGGATTTTGTGTTCCTTACGCGGCTGGGTTATAATGGGAACCCCTTGACAGTTCGCCTTGAGTAAAACTCCTCCAGCAATGCCCAACATTGGTTTTACCATTCACCACGTAGCCTTTTCTTTCCCTTGGGTTCTGCAGACTCAAGGGTCATCATTATTTTAACCCCCCTCCCCCCCGGGCCAGTGCTCCTCCGAGTGTTGGTCCACCTATCAGCTGCCGGTGGCCACCAGGGGCAACTCTGGGCTAGCCTACCCGTACCTAAGACAATCTGAGTGTGCCCTGAGAAAGAAATATGTGCAGCTCCTATCGGTATTTGTCGGCACATTCGGGCGGTGTTGCTGGTTTAGTTTTACCTTGTCGAAAAGTCTTGTAACCGGGATTCCGAGTCTGATCGGGTCTTCCCGCTAGAAGGAATATCCTTTGTTGACCGTGAGAGCTTGTGATGGGCTAAGTTGGGACACCCCTGCAGGGATTTGAACTTTTGAAAGCCGTGCCCGCGGTTATGGGTAGATGGGAATTTGTTAATGTCCGGTTGTAGAAAACCTGATGTTGACCTTAATTACAATGCATCAACCGCGTGTGTAACCGTGATGGTCTCTTTCCGGCGGAGTCTGGGAAGTGAACACGGTGTTGGAGTTATGCTTGACGTAGGTTGTTTTAGGATCACTTCTTGATCATACTTTATCGACCGTGCTTTGCCTTCTCTTCTCGCTCTCATTTGCGTATGTTAGCCACCATATATGCTAGTCGCTTGCTGTAGCTCCACCTCATACCTTTACCTTACCCATAAGCTTAAATAGTCTTGATCGCGAGGGTGCGAGATTGCTGAGTCCCCGTGACTCACAGATACTTCCAAAACCAGTTTGCAGGTGCCGATGAGTCCGTGCAAATGACGCAACCAAGCTCAGGAGGAGCTCAATGAAGATCTTGTCCTTTGTGCTGTTTCGTTCTAGTTGATCAGTAGTGGAGCCCAGTTGGGGTCGATCGGGGACCTTGTCGCTTTTGGGGTTCTTCTTTTATTTTGGTTCCGTAGTTGGACCTTGATTGTATTTGGATGATGTAATGCTTTATTCATGTAATTGTGTGAAGTGGCGATTGTAAGCCAATTATGTATCTTTTCCCCTATTGTATTACATGGGTCGTGTGAAGATTACCTCACTTGCGACATTGCTTTCAATGCGGTTATGCCTCTAAGTTGTGCTTCAACACGTGGGAGATATAGCCGCATCGAGGGCGTTATAAGTTGGTAATCAAAGCCTTCCCCGACCTTAGGAGCCCCCATTGCTTGATCGTTTTAGCAGCCGTTGTTGAGTCTAGAAAAATGTTTGGAGTCATTTAGGAATTATATATCGGAGAGTTTAGGAATTTTTTTACTTCCCGGTCTCCTCATCGCTCTGGTAAGGCATCCTGACGTAGAGTTTTGACTCTTCTCTTCTCAAATTTCACTAAAAAAAATTTTAGGATCACGCGGGTATCTTGGAATCGTTCCGATGGTTTTGTGACGAGAACATTGTATTGGTGCCTCCTGTCAGGGGTTTTGTGGAAGTGTCCCGGGGAGTTGAGCTCCGAGGTGTTGTCGTCATAATTTTATCGTTGCAATTCTGGAATACCTGAGTTCAGTACGCCGACATCGAAAATCTCTTTTATGCAGTTCGTTGGTGAGATAACCTCGATGCCACCCAGTACTGGGGCGGGAGTTCGGGAGTATCGCCATAACTTGTATAATGGATGCTTTTCGAAGGTTGAGGTAGATGATTTCTGAAGGTTTCTTGGTTATGTGTTGAAGGATGGACACAGCTCGATGTAGGATTTGCTAGTTTTGGGTGAGATATTATGCTTCCCCTGTATCCCCAACACCTGATTGCATAACTGGGAAAATTTCGGGAGTTTATAAGTGGGAATTCAAGTAGCTCTTAGGATATCTTTCCGACGGATGTATGATATGAAATTGGGGTTCGATGTCTAGTGGTCCGCCTATTCACGGTTGGTTTTACAGTGGTCTTGTTGTGTCTTAAAGAGTCCTTGGCTATGCCGACTCGGGGACGCTTCGTATGTCATGTGCACTGCTTTGTACATGATGGTGCTGTACGATCGACCCCGTGTAGGCCCCACCACGAAAACTCCGGACGAAATCTCTATCATATGTTTGTTCTGGCTTATTCTGCAAGTCAATCCTTTGTTTTTGTTTTGAGTTGTGGTATTCGAGTTGCTTCGAAGTCAAGTGTTGATTCCATACCCTTTCCCAAATGGTGTTCTCATACTCCTATGCGAATACTAATCCTTCTTGATCATCAAGATTGTTTTCGTCAATCCCTTTTAACCGGCTTGCTTCTCTTTAAATGGATCCGATCATTGCAACATCCGCAAGTTTCAATCTCAGCTTTCTCTACGGTGTTCGTTTCATCCATCTCAAGTTGCATTTGTTTTCCCGCCCACCCACCCTTTTTCGTGAAGGACTTAGATTTCTTAATCGAGTATCCATCTTATTGATGTGAAGCCTCTCCATTCTTTTTCTATCAATATTCTTATCTGGTGATTCTCATGGAGATACTAACGGAGCTTCTAGTTCATCATTCTTCATTTCTTTTTATCTTCTCCGGTGGTTTCGAGTCAAGCTTTGTTGGTCTTACCCTTTCCTCATTTCAATGTCTTCTCATACTGATGCACCTCATAATAATTCACTTCTCACTATTCTTTTGTTTTGGCATGCTCAGACTTTCTCAAAGGCTCGTCTTGTCATCCAAGATCTGTTCAACCTAGTTCTAGGTTGTTATCTTATTCAAGCCATTTAATTCAACCGGTGCAATATCTCTTTTCAAGTAATCGCTCAACGGTGTTTCTTTTGAGTGGGCCCTAACCCACAGGTCTATTCCCAGGATCTTACCTGCCTCTTCTTATTTCCCGGAGATATCCTCAAATTTCTTGTCAAAGTTTGACGTAAGAATGAATTATCATAAGTCTTATGTTTTCTCCAAGATCTGCCGAATTCTTTTCATCGTTGGCTCAATCTCTTCACGTTTGATTCTTCCGGAGTGTCTCTACAATGATTGCTGGTGTTTCTCGTCGTCATTCTCATATATTGAAGACCGAAGAAGAGTTTCTCTTTAATCTTGCTCCATTCTCTTCAAGATTCATGGTGCTAGCTTGTTGCCATCCTCTGATAATTATTTTCGATTGTGAGAATCCTTTTCACCCATCAGGAGATATTCAAGGGTATTTTCAGTTCGATTATCCAGAGCCCATCATTTCAGAAGACTTGTTCATTCTCAGTTTTCAGCTCTCATACCCTAAATCATACCGGTGTCTAAATCAAGGATTCTCTAATCAGCTCGTAATCTCTTTGTTCTCATGGATCTAATTTCTCTCAAGCATCTTCATTTATTTGCTAATTCTTCCTGGTGATTCTTTATCTTTACTTCGTTTATTTTAATTCTAACGGTGGTTCGTGCAAGATTCTTCTTCCTTCGTGTATCATATCAATTTATTCGTTGTTTCAATCGTACCGGTGATTCGTTAAAGACATTCTCAAGTTTATTTTATATCTCTCTTAAGCCTTGATATGAGAATAAGTAGTGTGCCAAATCCGTTGATTGTCATCAATTTAATTGGTGAAGGATAAGCATAATGTAATTCTTATTCTTGTTTCATCCAAGTGATTAATTATTTTTCCGGAGTGGTTCATCATATCATATTCTCAGTTCGAGATGCTTTATCTTTTCTTTCCCGGAGTTCCAAGCTCTAATTATCATTCCAAAGATCTATCTAATCATTGCAAGGGCTCACCTTGTGTTTTCAACTTCTCTTTCTTTCCGTTTGGTCATTCTTTTGCTTAACGGAGTTCTTCATGAAGGTTCTACATGTTGGGTCATCAAGGATTTAATCCCTTCTCAAAGTGTTCATTGAGATTCTTTTCAAAGGAGCTCAAGCTTTCTTCATCTTGCTATCCGGAGTGCAATTCTTTCTTCCGTATCATTGGAGGTGGTATTATGTCATTCTTGATAATTTGAGTTCATGTTTCATGTTCCACATGTTGTTAAGAATGGGGTATTGTAAATCCATCAATCTCTTCATTGGAGTTATCTTGGGTTATATTTCATCTAAAATTTTCCCTAAGGTTTGTTGCTAGTTATGGTGCTTATAGATGACCCAAGTTCTTCATTATCCTCCGGGTGAAATAAGTTTCTCGTCTCCTCGTTCATACCAATCCAATTCTTTTCCCGTGAGTGGCAGGTTGTCACCTCATAATTTGAGATGTATTCCATAAGACCATATCAAGCTTATTCTTTTCGTTGTTGGTTTTCAACAACTCAGTTCTAGCATTTGTTGTAACCGTGCTCTCTCAAGATCTTGTTTCCCTTCATTCCGGAGACATTGTGATGTTGCTCTCCTCAACCCATCTTCTCGGATTGTCAGGACCATGTTTTGATCATGCTTATCCTTTTAACCGGAGTATTGTGTCCCTTTTCTCAAGCTCTTTCATGTTATCTAGTTTTTCATCTCTTTTAAATCAGAGTGCTGTCCGAGATCTTTCTTACCCCCTTGTCCCATTCATTCAATAGTTCCGGAGTCAGTGTGTTGTGATTTCATCAAGTATCTTCTCATCTTACCAAGTTTTTATTCAATTCCTTTTCTTCTCAACCGGAGTGCTGCTCGAAGTTGTTCTTCCTTGTCCCTCTTTTCTAACGGAGTGTTTTCAACTTCGTTCATCGCCGTTGTATTATTTTCTCGAAATGGCTTAACCTTTTCAAGGTTCGTGGTTTCCCTCGTTTGTCAAAGAAGCAACATAGTTTACCTCTTCTCTTTCTCCTCGGTTTTTCCCTCCGGTGCCATTCTAGATCTCGGGACGAGATCCTCTCATAGTGGTGGAGTGTTGTAACGCCCCGAGACCGATGTGCCAGGTGACCTCCAGTTATTCGTTGTTGTTGCGTTGTCATTGCTTGCATGTCATGCATTGGATATCATGTCATCAGGTGGATTCCATTTGCATATGTGTTCATCTCATGCATCCGAGCATTTTCCCCGTTGTCTGTTTTGCATTCCGGCGTTCCGTTCTCCTCCGGTGGTCATTTCTACCTTCTTCTCATGTGTGGGGATTAAACATTTCCATATTGGACCGAGACTTGCCAAGCGGCCTTGGTTTACTACAGGTAGACCGCCTGTCAAGTTTCGTACCATTTGGACGTCATTTGATGCTCCAACGGTTAACCAAGGGACCGAGAATGCCTCGTGTGTGTTGCAGCCCAACACCCTTCCATTTTGGCCCAAAACCCACCTAAACCTCCTCCATCATCTCGGTCGTTCGATCACGATCGCGTGGCCGAAAACCGCACCTCATTTGGACTCTCCTAGCTCCCTCTACCTATAAAAGAGCACCCTCCCCGAAATTTTGGATCATTTCGCGGATGGACCCTAGATCCACTCCTCCCCGCGCCGCCGGACATGTCCGCCCGGCGGCCGGACACGTCCACCCGCCCGCCGCGGCCAATCGTGCCTCGCCACCTCACCCCGCCGCCCTCTCTCTCCTCCAGCCCCGCCGCCGGCCTGCGCGGCCCGGGTCGGGCCTGTGGGGCCCATCTCCTCGCGTCGCCGCCCGGTTGCAGCTCCGGCGCCGCGACCCTTCGCCGAGCCTCCTCCCGCACCGCTCCGGCCGCCGTCGTGCGCCGCCATGCCTCGCCACCTTCCTGCCGGCGTCGTCCTCCGCCGCGCGACGCCACCTTGCCGGCCACCGTCGCCGTTCGCCTCACCGCCCCGCCCCCTCGGAGGAGCTCCGCGGTCGCCCCGGCGCCTCACGGACGGATTCGCCATTCCGGCGATCGCCGGAGTTCAAGCTCGCCTCGCCGGAGTTCGGTCCGGCCGGATCTGTTTCGAGTGGGATTAGATCCACCCATTCGTCCATCCAAACGCCTCGTCCCGATCCAGATCTCGTTATCCCGCTCCGTCCGATCCCGTTGACTTTCTCGGAGAGGTTGAATATCTACTAAGTCCCCGAGATTCCTAGATTCATATGCTCATGTTCATCGCATCGTAACTTTGCATCCGTAGCTTCGATTCATGCATATAGCATATCAAAATGTTCGTCTCAGAGAGTACATCATTTCATCTCATTGCATCATTTTCATTTGAGTGCATCTTGATGCCCGAAATGCTATTAGAAGAGTGCTACTTGAGATAATTGTCAGATCTGCTGCTCCATTTAGATATTTGTCATTTTTGCCATGATTAATGTGTGCATGATATGGCCATGAGCTCTACATATGTTTTGTTAAGGGTTTTGCCATCTTTCCAGAGGTGCAACCCATGTATTTTTGTGATGTGTGTGGTGACTAGCAAAAGCTTGCCAAGTGAGGCACTTGGTAATGCTGATTTCAGGGACTTAGCATTTCCACCAAGTCCTTGAGCTGTTTATATCATATGGCCATATGTTCATGTTGTTTCCTAGTGATCCGTGCCTCTTTTGAGGATGATCAGTAAGGATGTTTTATTAATCTTGTATTGCTCTATCCATCCATGTTTTTGTTTGCAATTATGGAGCACCCTAGCTTGAGTCAATCGAGCTCTACTTTTGCTACTTCGTGAATCAGGGCAGATTGTCTACTTGTTAGCAATTTTGCCGGGATGTTGTAGTTGATCCGTGCATGCTATGTTATTGTTCTTGCCATGTCTAGCTTGCATTTTTGTGTATTCTTGATGGGTGTATGCTTAGATTATCATGACCTGCTCCGTAGTGAGTGCATCGAGCTCGTAAACATGCCTACTTGATATCTGTTTTCAGCATGATCCAGTTTTCACTAAGTATGAGAAGTGTTTATGCTTTTTCTATGTTCACATGCTTGCAAATGTGTTTTCTGATCCCTTTTGGCTCAAGGTCACTAAGGGACTTTTGTTAAGCTTTTTGAGTAGCTCCATGCCATGTTTTACTTTGGCATGTTCAGGTCCTGTAGCATGTAGTTTTGTTGCTCTAAAGAGTGCTATCTGATCTGAGATTCCAGACAAGTGTTAATTTCACTAAGTCTGAAATCTGTTTACCATATGCATTTTTGCCATGCTTGTTTGAACCTGTTAATGGATGAATTGGCCGTAGCTCAGTGCTAGACTTTTGTTAAGCATCTTGAGTGGATCCCTGCCATGTATTTTGTTGCCTTGTTTGGGTTCTGTAGCATGTTCATCTTATTGCATTTAGATGGCTACTTGCTGTAAATCGCAGACCGTGGTCATATTTGAATTGCTTGCAATTTCCAAACCGTAACTCCGATTTCGGTGATCTTTATATCGTTTTCAAGCGATTTCATCTCATCTTTCCAGTGGCACACTTGGATTTCCAGGTTGAGGCCAGGTTCATTCATGCCTTGTCAAATCATGCATATGCATCGCATACCACATCCCGCATATCATATCATGTTCATGTGTTGGTTGTTTACTATGTTGTGTGCTTCTTTCCGGTGTTTGCTTCTTCGGGTTGGTTCCGATAACGTCGCGTTGTGAGGACCCGTTCGTCTACGTTCCGTTTGTCTTCTTCATGGACTCGTTCTTCTTCCTTGCGGGATCTCAGGCAAGATGATCATACCCTCAAAATCACTTCTATCTTTGCTTGCTTAGTTGCTCGCTCTTTTGCAATGCCTATGCTGCGATACCTACCACTTGCTTATCATGCCTCCCATATTGTTGAACCAAGCCTCTAACCCACCTTGTCCTAGCAAACCGCTGTTTGGCTATGTTACCGCTTTGCTCAGCCCCTCTTATAGCGTTGTTAGTTGCAGGTGAAGATAGAAGTTTGTTCCTTGTTGGAACATGGAGATGTTGTTCCTCGTTGGAACATGTTTACTTGTTGGGATATCACTATATATCTTATTTAATTAATGCACCTATATACTTGGTAAAGTGTGGAAGGCTCGGCCTTATGCCTGGTGTTTTGTTCCACTCTTGCCGCCCTAGTTTCCGTCATATTGGTGTTATGTTCCCGGATTTTGCGTTCCTTACGCGGTTGGGTTATAATGGGAACCCCTTGACCGTTCGCCTTGAGTAAAACTCCTCCAGCAATGCCCAACATTGGTTTTACCATTCGCCACCTAGCCTTTTCTTTCCCTTGGGTTCTGCAGACTCAAGGCTCATCATTATTTTAACCCCACCGGGCCAGTGCTCCTCTGAGTGTTGGTCCACCTGTCAGCTGCCGGTGGCCACCAGGGGCAACTCTGGGCTGGCCTACCCATACCAAAGACAATCTGAGTGTGCCCTGATAAAGAGATATGTGCAGCTCCTATCGGGATTTGTCGGCACATTCGGGCGGTGTTGCTAGTTTAGTTTTACCTTGTCGAAAAGTCCTGTAACCGGGATTCCGAGTGTGATCGGGTCTTCCCGCTAGAAGGAATATCTTTCATTGACCGTGAGAGCTTGTGATGGGCTAAGTTGGGACACCCCTGCAGGGATTTGAACTTTTGAAATCCGTGCCCGCGGTTATGGGCAGATGGGAATTTGTTAATGTCCGGTTGTAGAAAACCTGAAGTTGACCTTAATTACAATGCATCAACCGCGTGTGTAACCGTGATGGTCTCTTTCCGGCGGAGTCCGGGAAGTGAACACGGTGTTGGAGTTATGCTTGACGTAGGTTGTTTTAGGATCACTTCTTGATCATACTTTTATCGACCGTGCTTTGCCTTCTCTTCTCGCTCTCATTTGTGTATGTTAGCCACCATATATGCTAGTCGCTTGCTGCAGCTCCACCTCATACCTTTACCTTACCCATAAGCTTAAATAGTCTTGATCGCGAGGGTGCGAGATTGCTGAGTCCCCGTGACTCACAGATACTTCCAAAACCAGTTTGCAGGTGCCGATGAGTCCGTGCAGATGACGCAACCAAGCTCAGGAGGAGCTCAATGAAGATCTTGTCCTTTCTGTTGTTTCGTTCTAGTTGATCAGTAGTGGAGCCCAGTTGGGGTCGATCGGGGACCTTGTCGCTTTTGGGGTTCTTCTTTTATTTTGGTTCCCTAGTCGGACCTTGATTGTATTTGGATGATGTAATGCTTTATTCATGTAATTGTGTGAAGTGGAGATTGTAAGCCAACTATGTATCTTTTCCCCTATTGTATTACATGGGTTGTGTGAAGATTACCTCACTTGCGACATTGCTTTCAATGCGGTTATGCCTCTAAGTTGTGCTTCGACACGTGGGAGATATAGCCGCATCGAGGGTGTTATAATGTGATGTCCTCAAAATGCAGATTCTGAAACGAAACCCTAGGAAAGAGGGTGTTGGGTTTGAAAGGAAAATGAATGATGATGGCTCTTACTTGAAGCCTGAGCAGTACCCCAAAACCACATGGGTTGCTGCAATGGAACCTTTAGTGGATCCATCCACCCTATCTGGCTTCACTTGTGCTAACCCTGTTGTCATTGACGAATCCTTTGATGCAAACTATAAACTTTTTAAGAATCAGAATGGTGAAGTGTTTGCCAGGTATATTGGTACTAACTACAGGAATGGGCCACCTATGAAGAAAGTCTGGGTGCCCAAAAGGTGTTTGGAGAATCTTCTTGTGAATGTCATCATGACACCACAAGGGAAGAAGACAAACCCAGACCACATGCTTCATATGGTCCAAAGGCTTCATACAGACAGAGGACTCACCTGAGTCACACTAACATAAATGTTTTGCAGGGAAACCATACTCAGGCCTATGAATATGAGCGTGTTTCATCAAACCGCCATGTTCATAAGACCAAGAACTACTCTGCTTATTCTTGTGAGTATTATTCACCTCCTACGAAACTATTTACCAGGGCTTCAAAGCCAAAGTTCTTAGATGGTGCACTTAGACTCATTGCTTCGAAGCCACCCCTGAAGATGCTGGTGGCCAAGAAAACTTAACTCTCTTTTGCAGGGAATGGTCTCCAGCCGGAAATCAAAGGCGTCTAAAGCTATTGCTGGGGGCCTAAAACATCTTGTGGGGCACAAGAGAAAATGCCAAAATGATCTTATTATGTATTTCATTTCTGAGTCGCTTAACATGCATCCTATCAGTTCTAACCTGGGTCTGAGCTTTCATAATTCACTTGCTTGTCAAATGATTATGCTTCACAATACTCTTCGTGAAGCCTATCCCCCTAACTATTCTATAGGGTATGACACCAGCTGCTTCACAATGGATTATCGATAGTAGATGCACTGATCATAAGACTGGTAATCAAAGTCTTCTCATGGACTCAACCTTACGTCCATCTGAGAAGAGTCACATCACATATGCTGACACTGGAAAAACCAAGGTATTGGGTCTAGGTAGAGTTGCAATCTCAAAGGATCAGCACATGGATAAAGTGATGCTTGTTGAATCCCTTGGTCTCAACTTAATGTCTATCTCAATGCTTTGCGATTTGAACATGATTGTGATATTTGGAAAATATCGTTGCCTTGTCTAATGGAATCTAACAAGTCTCTTGTCTTTGAAGGGTATCAGAAAGATGATTTGTACATGGTAGATTTCTCAGCAGGACCACAGCTGGTCATATGTCTTCTGGCAAAAGCTTCTGAGTGCTGGCTCTGGCATCAGAGGCTAGGGCATGCTGGCATGAGGAACTTGCATACTCTCGCAAAGAAGAAGCACGTCATAGGCATCGAGGGCATCAAGTTCACGAAGTATCACTTATGCGGTGCCTGCGAAGCTGGAAAGATTACGAGGGGCAAGCTACACATGGACCTCTTCGGCCCCACTCACTACTCTACTCTAACTACTACTGCTGGTCTCTATGGCTTTGTCATTGTTGATGATTATTCAAGATATACATGGGTACACATAATGCTCTACAAGACTGAAGTGCAGGATGTCTTCAGACGCTTCGCCAATCGAGCCATGAACAACTATGGCGTCAAGATCAAGCACATCAGAAGTGACAATGGCACTGAATTCAAGAACACCGGCCTCGACACTTATCTTGATACATTGGGCATCACTCATGAGTTCTCAGCTCCATACACGCCGCAGCAGAATGGCATCGTGGAACGCAAGAACAGAACACTCATTGAGATGGCTCGGCCGATGCTCGATGAATACAAGACACCAAGAAAGTTCTGGCCTGAAGCTATTGATACTGCATGCCATGTCATCAACCGTGTTTATCTTCACAAGCTTCTGAAGAAAACATCCTATGAACTCCTCACTGGTAAGAAGCCAAATGTCAGTTACTTTAGAGTATTTGGTGCTAAGTGCTGGATCAAGGACCCACATCACACTTCAAAATTTGCACCAAAAGTACATGAAGGTTTTATGCTTGGTTACGGAAAGGATTCGCACTCCTACAGAGTCTTCAACCTCTTTCACTATGAAGTGGTTGAAACTGTGGATGTGCGGTTCGATGAGACTAATGGCTCACAAAGAGAGCACCTGCCAAATGTGCTAGATGAGATTCCACCTAGTGAATCCATCAAGCTTATGGGAACTGAGAAATCATACTGTCTGAAGTACAGCCTGAAGAGGAACTTATCATTTCTGCACCTAATCAACCTAAAGACAATGCTCACCTGAAGACAATCCTCCAAACGATGACAATGATCAGCAAGAGCAAAATCTTCGTCCAATTCATCCTCGTGTTGCAAATGAAGTACAGATTGAGAACATAATTGATAGCATCAATGCACCTTGTCCACTCACTCGTTCAAGGGCAACAAAGCTAGCAAATTTCTGTGGGCACTTTGCATTTGTCTCAATATCTGAACCCAGAAAGTTGATGAAACCTTCATGGAACCTGAATGGATTCAAGCCATGCAAGAAGAGCTTCAACAGTTCGAGCTGAATAATGTATGGGAACTGGTCAAGCGTCCTGATCCTCGTAAACACAATATCATAGGCACTAAATGGATATATCGCAACAAGCAAGATGATCATGGTCAAGTTGTCAGAATCAAGGCTCGTCTCGTTGCTCAAGGATACACTCAAGTTGAAGGAATTGACGTCGATGAAACATTTTCTCATGTGGCTAGGCTTGAAGCTATTCGCATACGGCTAGCCTATGCAAATCATTATAACATCCTTCTGTATCAAATGGATGTGAAGAGTGCCTTTCTCAATGGCAAGATTGAAGAAGAAGAAGTGTATGTTGCACAACCGCCTGGTTTTGAAGATCCAAAACATCCTTACATGGTTTACAAGCTCAACAAGGCACTGTATGGCCTCAAACAAGCCCCTCGTGCTTGGTATGACACACTCAAAGACTTCCTGAAGAGCAAAGGCTTCAAACTTTGTTCCCTGGATCCCACACTCTTCACGAAGACATATGATGGTGAACTGTTTGTGTGCCAAATATATGTGGATGACATTATCTTCGGCTGCACTAATCAAAAATACAGTGATGAGTTTGGACACATGATGCAAGAGCAATATCAGATGTCCATGATGGGTGAGCTGAAGTTCTTCCTTGGTCTTCAAATACGGCAGCAACGCAACGACATCTTCATATCTCAAGAGAAATACCTCAAAGACTGTCTGAAGAAGTTTGGAATGCAAGACTGCAAAGGTTATATGACGCCAATGCCAACCAAAAGTCATCTGGGTCCTGACGCCAATGGTAAAGAGTTCGATCAAAAGGTATACCGCTCCATGATTGGTTCTTTGCTTTATTTATGTGCATCTAGGCAAGATATCATGCTTAGTGTTTGCATGTGTGCCCGATTCCAAGCGGCACCAAAGGAATCGCATCACTTAGCTATGAAGTGAATTCTTCGGTATTTGTCTTACACCCCAACACTAGGATTATGGTATCCAAAGGGCTCAGAGTTTGATCTACTTGGATTCTCGGATGCTGATTATGCTGCTGACAAGGTGGATCGCAAGTCTACATCAGGCACATGTCACTTTCTGGGACGATCACTTGTCTGTTGGTGTTCAAAGAAGCAGAACTGTGTATCTCTCTCCACTGCTGAATCTGAATACATTGCTGCTGGATCTTGCTGCGCTCAGCTTTTATGGATAAAGCAAACACTCAAAGACTATGGCGTCCATCTGAAGCAAGTGCCACTCTACTACGACAACGAAAGCGCCATCAAGATTGCCAACAACCTAGTTCAGCACTCGAAGACAAAGCACATTCATCTCCGTCATCTCCTTCTCAGAGATCATGTTATGAAGGAAGATACTGATATCATTCACTTCAACACTGAAGAGCAACTGGCAGATATCTTCACAAAGCCCTTGGAAGAGAAAAGGTTTTGCAAGTTGCGGTGTGAGCTAAATATCTTAGAATCCTCAAATGTCCTGTGATCAGGCACACATCCTGACACTTATGCATATTGATGACTCAGATGTGCAACACATGAAGTAACGTATATCTTCAATTAATGAAGACTTACACTCTAAGTGTGAATACATTAACGCGGAATTTGACTTTGGAGCACCACGATAACTGTGCGCCGTGTCTGGGTCTAATACTTCCTATACGGTGGGTAACGCCACCACCAAACTTTCGCTTGGAGTGTTTTTCTGTTGGCGTTACATTTGCAAAAACTTCGCATAGTTTTTGTCTTCAAGTTTAAGATGTCTTCATGTTCATCCTCACTATACTAATTTGGTCTTATTTGGATATATTCATATATTAGCGTTCTGTCCTCTACATCATTCACTTATAGCTATGTCTTCTCGTTTGAATCTTTTGAACTAAGTGAATGTGATCGGACACTAACCTCTCTATGCTCCCATCTCAAATCTATCTATCCAAATCATATGCATTCTATTGAAACCGTCGAATGTCTTCTCTGCGTCCTTGTCAGCAGAAGACACAGAGACAAACATTAAATCTGATTTAAATGCTCTATCCTTTTTGCCTGAAACCCGGAGAAGCGGGAACGACCACCCGACAATCCAGGCGTGCGTGGGAACATGGAACAACTTCCAATGTGTTGCATGTTTGCCACGTGTCCTTCAGATGTAAACCGCTAGGGGCACTTGCGTAATAATGTTGTGCCATCCCTGTCCTTATAAATACATGCCACACCCCAGTCATTATATCTTCTTCCACTTCTCCTTCTCGCACAAACCCTAGCACCACCGGCGACGAAGCACTTAGCTGCCGTGACCTCACCGACGCCGTCCTCACGCCGACCACGGACATCGTCTTCTCCGCCGTCACCGTAGGTGTCCTCCGTCGCCAAGTTAGGGCACGGAAGATCGAACTGCTCAGCCTCATCTTCTACTCCATCTAGCAGTTCCTCAAGTGGTAAATAAAAGCTCTTTTTACTGTCCTTTTGATTCAATAGATTCATCCTTCTCAACCACAAGTGGTTTCTGTCCCAACAAATTGAATCTATCCTTTTCCGCATCTCATAACATGCCTAGTATGTTCACTTATGCTTCGCAAAGTAGTTAGATTCCTCACTTGTACTGATTCGTGGATTCGTACAAATCTGGAACCAACTCTCTACATATGAGTGAATGTCTTCGCACTATGGGGTCAATGTCTTCTAAACTGATTTATCTTCAAAATCTTATGAGAATGCATATGACCTCTTCCCCTTCCCTCGCATCTCTAATGCTGTCACATGTACATGTCCGTGGGAGAATCCCTTGGTTCTCATAGTCTGCATTCATTTGCAGAGTTATTACAGCATCACATCAATTCTCCTGAAGCTAATTCCTGTCTGACCAGCAGAAGGAAGCCTTTGCAAGTTCCGAAGCCATTCAGTCTGAACTTCATGGCGATAGAAAAATCAGTCAGGAAGGGCGGCAGACAGCGCCATGAAAACACTGCTAAGGACCTGCCACCGGATCTCTATGAGCTATACAAGTCAGATCCAGAAGAGACCTATGGAGAACGCAAGAACCGAATCCAATGGATTCAAATACATTGGGCAGAGGAATGGTTCAAGTACAAATTTGTCACTAACGAATATGCTGAAAAGAATGCCATCAAGGGCGCCTGGGGAGATATTATATACAAAGGTCTTCAGCCCAAGTCGAAGTTTGAAGCTATTGCTCAAGGCTTCTACCCTTGCATGATCCATGGACCTCAGCCTGCTAATGCCGACCCATCCTCTCCGTTATGGTGTCATGAAGACAATCTTTTTAAGCGCAACTTCCAGTTTGCCAAAACTTCTGCCAAAGAGAACAAGAAGTCGCTTGGGTTAGACTTCAACCTCGGTCCCTCTGCTCCTCGTGCCGACGGCACATGCGATGCTGAACCCAATATTGTTGGGCCCTTCTACAACCTTGAAGGTGTCACTGAAGGAAATATGCCCTAGAGGCAATAATAAAGTTATTATTTATTTCCTTACATCATGATAAATGTTTATTATTCATGCTAGAATTGTATTAACCGGAAACATAATACATGTGGTGATGCAAAGATGCAAAGATGCCCCCTGCCACCAAATTCCACCTCGATCGTACCGTTGTAGTGCTTAGGCGAAGCCCTGCGTCGGTAGTACATCAAGATCGTCACCACGCCGTCGTGCTGACGGAACTCTTCCATGAAGCTTTGCTGGATCGGAGCCCGGGGATCGTCATCGAGCTGAACGTGTGCTAAGAACTTGGAGGTGCCGGAGTAACGGTGCTTGGATCGGTCGGATCGGGAAGAAGACGTACGACTACTTCCTCTACGTTGTGTGATCGCTTCCGCAGTCGGTCTGCGTTGGTACATAGACAACACTCTCCCCTCTTGTTGCTGTGCATCACCACGATCTTGCGTGTGCGTAGGAAATTTTTTGAAATTACTGCGTTCCCCAACAGTGGCATCAGAGCCTAGGTTTTATGGTTTGATGTTATATGCACGAGTAGAACACAAGTGAGTTGTGGGCGATACAAGTCATACTGCCTACCAGCATGTCATACTTTGGTTCGGCGGTATTGTTGGGTGAGACGATCCGGACCAACCTTACGTGTACTCTTACGCGAGACCGGTTCCCTCGACGTGCTTTGCACATAGATGGCTTGCGGAAGACTGTCTCTCCAACTTTAGTTGAACCAAGTGTGACTACGCCCGGTCCTTGAGAAGGTTAAAACGGAGTCTATTCGACGAACTATCGTTGTGGTTTTGATGCGTAGGTGAGATGAGTTCTTGCTTAAGCCCGTAGCAGCCACGTAAAACTTGCAACAAACAAAGTAGAGGACGTCTAACTTGTTTTTGCAGGGTATGTTGTGATGTGATATGGTCAAGACATGATGCTAATTTTATTGTATGAGATGATCATGTTTTGTAACCGAGTTATCGGCAACTGGCAGGAGCCATATGGTTGTCGCTTTATTGTATGCAATGCAATCGCGATGTAATGCTTTACTTTATTACTAAGCGGTAGTGATAGTCGTGGAAGCATAAGATTGGCGAGATGACAACGTTGCTACGATGGAGATCAAGGTGGCGCGCCGGTGACGATGGTGATCATGACGATGCTTCGGAGATGGAGATCACAAGCACAAGATGATGATGGCCATATCATATCACTTATATTGATTGCATGTGATGTTTATCCTTTTATGCATCTTATCTTGCTTTGATTGACGGTAGCATTATAAGATGATCTCTCACTAAATTATCAAGAAGTGTTCTCCCTGAGTATGCACCGTTGCCAAAGTTCGTCGTGCCCAGACACCACGTGATGATCGGGTGTGATAAGCTCTACATCCATCTACAACGGGTGCAAGCCAGTTTTGCACACGCAGAATACTCAGGTTATACTTGATGAGCCTAGCATATGCAGATATGGCCTCGGAACACGGAGACCGAAAGGTCGAGCGTGAATCATATAGTAGATATGATCAACATGACGATGTTCACCATTGAAAACTACTCCATATCACGTGATGATCGGTTATGGTTTAGTTGATTTGGATCACGTGATCACTTAGAGGATTAGAGGGATGTCTATCTAAGTGGGAGTTCCTAAGTAATTTGATTAACTGAACTTAAACTTATCATGAACTTAGTACCTGATGGTATCTTGCTTGTTTATGTTGCTTGTAGATAGATGGCTCGTGCTATTGTTCCGTTGAATTTTAATGCGTTCCTTGAGAAAGCAAAGTTGAAAGATGATGGTAGCAATTACACGGACTGGGTCCGTAACCTGAGGATTATCCTCATTGCTGCACAGAAGAATTACGTCCTGGAAGCACCGCTGGGTGACAGGCCTGCTGCTGGAGCAACGCCAGATGTTATGAACGTCTGGCAGAGCAAAGCTGATGACTACTCGATAGTTCAGTGTGCCATGCTTTACGGCTTAGAATCGGGACTTCAACGACGTTTTGAACGTCATGGAGCATATGAGATGTTCCAGGAGTTGAAGTTAATATTTCAAGCAAATGCCCGAATTGAGAGATATGAAGTCTCCAATAAATTCTATAGCTGTAAGATGGAGGAGAACAGTTCTGTCAGTGAGCATATACTCAAAAATGTTTGGGTATAATAATCACTTGATTCAGATGGGAGTTAATCTTCCAGATGATTGCGTCATTGACAGAATTCTCCAATCACTACCACCAAGCTACAAGAGCTTCGTGATGAACTATAATATGCAAGGGATGAACAAGACTATTCCCGAGCTCTTCGCAATGCTGAAAGCTGCGGAGGTAGAAATCAAGAAGGAGCATCAAGTGTTGATGGTTAGCAAGACCACTAGTTTCAAGAAAAAGGGTAAAGGGAAGAAGAAGGGAAACTTCAAGAAGAACAGCAAGCAAGTTGCTGCTCAGGAGAAGAAACCCAAGTCTGGACCTAAGCCTGAAACTGAGTGCTTCTACTGCAAGCAGACTGGTCACTGGAAGCGGAACTGCCCCAAGTATTTGGCGGATAAGAAGGATGGCAAAGTGAGCAAAGGTATATGTGATATACATGTTATTGATGTGTACCTTACTAGAGCTCGCAGTAGCACCTGGGTATTTGATACTGGTTCTGTTGCTAATATTTGCAACTCGAAACAGGGACTACGGAATAAGCGGACACTAGCAAAGGACGAGGTGACGATGCGCGTGGGAAACGGTTCCAAAGTCGATGTGATCGCGGTCGGCACGCTACCTCTACATCTACCTTCGGGATTAATATTAGACCTAAATAATTGTTATTTGGTGCCAGCGTTGAGCATGAACATTATATCTGGATCTTGTTTAATGCAAGACGGTTATTCATTTAAATCAGAGAATAATGGTTGTTCTATTTATATGAATAATATCTTTTATGGTCATGCACCTTTGAAGAGTGGTCTATTCTTGTTGAATCTCGAAGATAGTAATACACATATTCATAATGTAGAAGCCAAAAGATGCAAAGATGCACCTTTGAAGTTAATAATGATAGTGCAACTTATTTGTGGCACTGCCGTTTAGGTCATATCGGTGTAAAACGCATGAAGAAACTCCATACTGATGGGCTTTTGGAATCACTTGATTATGAATCACTTGGTACTTGCGAACCGTGCCTCATAGGCAAGATGACTAAAACACCGTTCTCCGGTACTATGGAGAGAGCAACAGATTTATTGGAAATCATACATACCGATGTATGTGGTCCGATGAATATTGAGGCTCGTGGCGGATATCGTTATTTTCTCACCTTCACAGATGATTTAAGCAGATATGGGTATATCTACTTAATGAAACATAAATCTGAAACATTTGAAAGGTTCAAAGAATTTCAGAGTGAAGTTGAAAATCATCGTAACAAGAAAATAAAGTTTCTACGATCTGATCGTGGAGGAGAATATTTGAGTTACGAGTTTGGTATACATTTGAAAAGTTGTGGAATAGTTTCGCAACTCACGCCACCCGGAACACCACAGCGTAATGGTGTGTCCGAACGTCGTAACCGCACTTTACTAGATATGGTGCGATCAATGATGTCTCTTACTGATTTACCGCTATCGTTTTGGGGTTATGCTTTAGAGACGGCCGCATTCACGTTAAATAGGGCACCATCAAAATCCGTTGAGACGACGCCTTATGAACTATGGTTTGGCAAGAAACCAAAGTTGTCGTTTCTTAAAGTTTGGGGCTGCGATGCTTATGTGAAAAAGCTCCAACCTGATAAGCTCGAACCCAAAGCGGAGAAATGTGTCTTCATAGGATACCCAAAGGAAACTGTTGGGTATACCTTCTATCACAGATCCGAAGGCAAGACATTCGTTGCTAAGAATGGATCATTTCTAGAGAAGGAGTTTCTCTCGAAAGAAGTGAGTGGGAGGAAAGTAGAACTTGACGAGGTAACTGTACCTGCTCCCTTATTGGAAAATAGTACATCACAGAAAACTGTTTCTGCGACACCTATGCCAATCAGTGAGGAAGCTAATGATGATGATCATGAAGCTTCAGATCAAGATACTACTGAACCACGTAGATCAACCAGAGTGAGATCCGCACCAGAGTGGTACGGTAATCCAGTTCTGGAAGTCATGATGCTAGATCATGATGAACCTACGAACTATGAAGAAGCGATGGTGAGCCCAGATTCCGCAAAGTGGCTTGAGGCCATGAAATCTGAGATGGGATCCATGTATGAGAACAAAGTATGGACTTTGGTTGACTTGCCCGATGATCGGCAAGCAATTGAGAATAAATGGATCTACAAGAAAAAGACTGACGCTGACGGTAATGTTACTGTCTATAAAGCTTGACTTGTCGCAAAAGGTTTTCGACAAGTTCAAGGGGTTGACTACGATGAGACTTTCTCACCCGTAGCGATGCTTAAGTCCGTCAGAATTATGTTAGCAATTGACGCATTTTATGATTATGAAATATGGCAGATGGATGTCAAAACTGCATTCCTGAATGGATTTCTGGAAGAAGAGTTGTATATGGTACAACCAGAAGGTTTTGTCGATCCAAAAGGAGCTAACAAAGTATGCAAACTCCAGCAATCCATTTATGGACTGGTGCAAGCATCTCGGAGTTGGAATAAACGCTTTGATAGTGTGATCAAAGCATTTGGCTTTATACAGACTTTTGGAGAAGCCTGTATTTACAAGAAAGTGAGTGGGAGCTCTGTAGCATTTCTGATATTATATGTGGATGACATATTGCTAATTGGAAATGATATAGAATTTCTGGATAGCATAAAGGGATACTTGAATAAAAGTTTTTCGATGAAAGACCTCGGGGAAGCTGCTTACATATTAGGCATAAAGATCTATAGATCAAGATGCTTAATTGGACTTTCACAAAGCACATACCTGGACAAGATTTTGAAGAAATTCAAAATGGATCAAGCAAAGAAAGGGTTCTTGCCTGTGTTACAAGGTATGAAATTGAGTAAGACTCAATGCCCGACCACTGCAGAAGATAGAGAGAAAATGAAAGATGTTCCCTATGCTTCAGCCATAGGCTCTATCATGTATGCAATGCTGTGTACCAGACCTGATGTGTGCCTTGCTATAAGTTTAGCAGGGAGGTACCAAAGTAATCCTGGAATGGATCACTGGACAGCGGTCAAGAACATCCTGAAATACCTGAAAAGGACTAAGGATATGTTTCTCGTATATGGAGGTGACAAAGAGCTCACCGTAAGAGGTTACGTTGATGCAAGCTTTGACACTGATCCGGACGATTCTAAATCGCAAACCGGATACGTGTTTACTTTAAACGGTGGAGCTGTCAGTTGGTGCAGTTCTAAACAAAGCGTCGTAGCAGGATCTACATGTGAAGCGGAGTACATAGCTGCTTCGGAAGCAGCAAACGAAGGAGTCTGGATGAAGGAGTTCATATCCGATCTAGGTGTCATACCTAGTGCATCGGGTCCAATGAAAATCTTCTGTGACAATACTGGTGCAATTGCCTTGGCAAAGGAATCCAGATTTCACAAGAGGACCAAACACATCAAGAGACGCTTCAACTCCATCCGGGATTTAGTCCAGGTGGGAGACACAGAGATTTGCAAGATACATACGGATCTGAATGTTGCAGACCCGTTGACTAAGCCTCTTCCACGAGCAAAACATGATCAGCACCAAGGCTCCATGGGTGTTAGAATCATTACTGTGTAATCTAGATTATTGACTCTAGTGCAAGTGGGAGACTGAAGGAAATATGCCCTAGAGGCAATAATAAAGTTATTATTTATTTCCTTACATCATGATAAATGTTTATTATTCATGCTAGAATTGTATTAACCGGAAACATAATACATGTGTGAATACATAGACCAACAGAGTGTCACTAGTATGCCTCTACTTGACTAGCTCGTTAATCAAAGATGGTTATGTTTCCTAACCATGAACAAGGAGTTGTTATTTGATTAACGAGGTCACATCATTAGTAGAATGATCTGATTGACATGACCCATTCCATTAGCATAGCACCCGATCGTTTAGTATGTTGCTATTGTTTTCTTCATGACTTATACATGTTCCTATAACTATGAGATTATGCAACTCCCGTTTACCAGAGGAACACTTTGGGTACTACCAAACGTCACAACGTAACTGGGTGATTATAAAGGAGTACTACAGGTGTCTCCAATGGTAGATGTTGGGTTGGCGTATTTCGAGATTAGGGTTTGTCACTCCGATTGTCGGAGAGGTATCTCTGGGCCCTCTCGGTAATGCACATCACATAAGCCTTGCAAGCACTGCAACTAATATGTTAGTTGTGAGATGATGTATTACGGAACGAGTAAAGAGACTTGCCGGTAACGAGATTGAACTAGGTATTGGATACCGACGATCGAATCTCGGGCAAGTAACATACCGATGACAAAGGGAACAACGTATGTTGTTATGCGGTCTGACCGATAAAGATCTTCGTAGAATATGTAGGAGCCAATATGGGCATCCAGGTCCCGCTATTGGTTATTGACCGGAGACGTGTCTCGGTCATGTCTACATTGTTCTCGAACCGTAGGGTCCGCACGCTTAACGTTACGATGACAGTTATTATGAGTTTATGCATTTTGATGTACCGAAGGTTGTTCGGAGTCCCGGATGAGATCACGGACATGACGAGGAGTCTCGAAATGGTCGAGACGTAAAGATTGATATATTGGAAGCCTATGTTTGGACATCGGATGTGTTCCGGGTGAAATCGGGATTTTACCGGAATACCGGGAGGGTTACCGGAACCCCCCGGGAGACTAATGGGCCTATTGGGCCTTAGTGGAAAAAGAGAAAAGGGACAAGCCCAAGCTGGCCGGCGCCCCCCCCCCCCTTCCCCAAGTCCTAGTAGGACTAGGATAGGGGGCCGGCCCCCCTTCTCTCTCTTTCCCCCCCGGGAGTCCTAATTGGATTAGGATTGGGGGGAGGAGTCCTACTCCCGGTGGGAGTAGGACTCCCCTGCGCCTCCTCTCCCTGGCCGGCCGGCTCCCCCTCCTCCAACCTTTATATACGGGGGCGGGGGGCACCCCAAGACACACAACTTGATCCTTGAGATCGCTCCTTAGCCGTGTGCGGTGCCCCCTGCCACCAAATTCCACCTCGATCGTACCGTTGTAGTGCTTAGGCGAAGCCCTGCGTCGGTAGTACATCAAGATCGTCACCACGCCGTCGTGCTGACGGAACTCTTCCCCGAAGCTTTGCTGGATCGGAGCCCGGGGATCGTCATCGAGCTGAACGTGTGCTAAGAACTCGGAGGTGCCGGAGTAACGGTGCTTGGATCGGTCGGATCGGGAAGAAGACGTACGACTACTTCCTCTACGTTGTGTGATCGCTTCCGCAGTCGGTCTGCGTTGGTACGTAGACAACACTCTCCCCTCTCGTTGCTGTGCATCACCACGATCTTGCGTGTGCGTAGGAAATTTTTTGAAATTACTGCGTTCCCCAACAGTCACACCCTATCTAGATCATGCATTAGAGTGTGCATCATGTTTACCTTTGTCAGAAAATTGAAATGGGGAAAGCAGCACCCCCCCTGAAATCAACTAGGGTTTACTAAAAATAAATTCAATGGACCTGAAATGCCCTTCAAAAATGTTCACCCTCTTTGCCTAGGGCTAGAACCCTTGGGAAAAATGGTGCACATAATTTTAGGTCAACAAAAGGGCATTGATTTAAATCATAAGTACTTGAATTTGGGCATTTAAATGCTATTAAATAATTCAAATGCTCAAATAATGTTGGAACTATTTTTTGGGCCACTGAAATAATTCAGCAAGTGCCCATAAATATTTTCAGGATTTTATAAAATGATTTAGTATTTAAACTAAATCAAAACAAAATAACAGAAATAGAAAAACACAAATAAATAAAGAGGGAAAGGCCACTGGGCCACTTACCTGGCCCATCTCCAGCTGGCGGCCCAGCCCACCCCCGCTGCCTCCTGTCGTCCCCCTCCTCGGACAGAAGGACGCGGGCGTGTGCCCGACGCTCGCCGGCACGCGCGCGCGCCACCTCCCCCCTGCACGCCACCTCCTACTTCCCGGACTCCCTCCCAATGCCACGGAGACGGCCACGCACCCCCAGGCCCTCTCATTCCTCTCCCCCTCGTGCTCATCCCCTCCTCTGGCTCCCCCTCACTTCCACAGAACGCGGCCGCCGCCGCCGACGAGAACCACCACGGCCACAGCCACCCCCTCGCCCCTCGGTTGTGCCCACGAGCTCCGCGACGTCGTCCTCGACCCCCTCACCGAACCACGCCCCGCCGGAAGCCCTGCAGCGTCGACTTCGAGCTCTTCTTCAACCTTCGGCCGTCGGCGACCTCGTCTTCGATTCGCGCCGTCTAGGTCGTCCCCAGGCCCACTGAGCTGCGCTTCGACCTCCCAGTGAGCTCCTCCGTCGTTTCCCCCTAACCCCACGGCCTAGCGCTCGTTGTAGCACCACTTCCCATGACGCCCGAAGCACACCGCCGCACGAACTCGTCGCCGACGAGGCTCCGGTGGCCAATCGGCCCCGTGCATATGCCCGTTGGCTTTGTGGGAGCCTGCAGAACGCGTAGGTGCTACCTGTTGATCCTCCCGTACACGGTGTCGCCGTTTTCATCGGCGCCCAAACTCCGGCGACCGCCAAAGTCATCGACAGCGACGTCTCCGGCCACCCCGAGCCCAACCATCACCACCAAGAGCTGCGACTCATTCCCAGGAGCTCATAGATGCTCTCCGCCTCCCGTTTGGTGGCCGAAACATGCAAATGCACTTCCTCCGCCGCGTCTGGCCTCGCCGGCGGCTAGACGCCGGCGAGTGTTGACCTCGACCATTGACTGGGTGGGCCCAGTTGACTCCCCTGAGTCAATGACAAGCGGGCCCCCCTGCTAATTAAACCTGTTTAGTGTTAATCTAAATTAATTAGTTAATTAACTAGATGAGCCACTGACACACGGGTCCCACAGGTCAGGTTTGACCTGTACCGGGCCTGTTGACTTGCTGACGTCATGCTGACGCAAGGCTGACGCAATAACTCTTTTCTGGATTTAATTTTATATAGAAAATTCCAGAAAATTGCCTAAACTTCAAAAATTCATAGAAATTCAACCATAACTCCAAATGAGACAAATTATATATGAAAAATTATCAGAAAAATCCAAGCTATCCATTGGTACTGGTTTCATGCATGTCAGAACAAGTTAAACCTGCTGTTTATGCAATATAAGGTGATGCACTAATATGATCAAGTCAAATGAGCTAACACTTGAACCTTTGGTTCAAATAAGCAACTACCCTTCTGTTTTAGCTTGCATTAGGCCAAAACACATTCATACTCCCATGTCATAGCATGCATCATATTGTTGCATATCGTCATGTGTTGATTGTGCTCGGTTGTGTTCTTCGTGGTAGGTTCTGCCTCCGAGGATATTCACGAGTATCCAACTGAAGGGCAGTATCCCGTTACCACTCCATCAGGCAAGCAACCATTGATCATTCCGATACAACCCATGTTCTCGCTCCTGCTCTTGTTTACTGCATTAAGACAACACGATTCAAACTGCTGTGTGCTACGGTAGTTGAACCCTTATCCTCTGCATGACCTGTCATTGCCACAGTAACTAGATGAAACCCACTAGCATGTGTAGGAGTTGATTGAGCCATGTTTTGTGATTCCTACCTTGCTATGCCTTCTATGCTTAGAGTTGTGTCAGGTCTGGTTCATCTGGGTGATGGGCTAGAGTGAAATGCTTGTGTCAGTAATATGTGGGATGTGTTGAACATGTTTTGGTAAAGGTATCGATGAGAGGCCATGTAGGAGTACATGGTGGGTTGTTTCATTAAGGCCGTCCCTAAGAACTGAGTTCTGTATGCGTGATTTAAGATTCAGCTACTACCACACATTGGGTCCTGAAATATGACCCCGCTCAACTTACTGACCCCTCTCGCCTCAGTCCAGGAGTTGCAACTAGTTTCTGGTGTTTGTAGGATAAGTGTTGGCGGCCGTGCGTAGCGCTGACCCTAGGGGTGGGCTATGTTGCGGTAGATACACCGTGGCACGGTGTACCGAGTCACCCGTTTGGTGTCTCGGGAACCCCGTTCACATCGTTCGGGGCCGTTGAGGACACCCCGGCCGGATTTCCTTGCGGATGGAACCTGAATAAGTGATGACCCTGGACTAGAGACTTGTGAGGTTAGTCAGGTCGTGGTCTACACCCACGTCGGTTTTCGCTTGAAGTCTGCCGAGCACATTTCGTGTGCAGACGCTCAGTGGTGGAAACATGTGTGACGAAGTACACCCCTACAGGGTATAAAACTATTCGAATAGCCGCGTCCGCGGTAAAGGACTACTTGGTTGCATATACAGTTCATAGACAAGTTAATGGATACTACTAAAAGACTCAAGATAAGTGTGAGTACCGAGGATGGCCCCCTCGCAGGATACGAGGGAGGATCCACGGTGGAGTATTGTGATGGTGAGTAGTGGACTCGTGTGCGAAAACTATTTTGCTAAAAGGTTCCGTAGGATAGCTTAGCCAAGAGTCAAAGCTGGCTTGCTGCATAAACCCCACCACCTTCTTGAGAATGAGCATGTATAGTAGGTTCTGATGTAAGACTTGCTGAGTACCTTTGTACTCATGTTTGCCTATTTATTGTTTTCAGACGACAACACTGCCCCCTCCGGTGGGTTTTACGTAGACCTTGACGTCGACGAGTGACTAGCCACCCAGGTGCTGATCCAGGCCATGGAGGGCCCTATGTAGATAGACAGGCTTCGAGAAGCCTTCTTTCTTTCTAGCGTCTGTACTCAGACTAGTTGCTTCCGCATGTGCTTGTATGACTGTATGACTTGAGTGTCGGGTCATGTGACCCCTACATGTATGAATATGTTATGTATGGCTCCCTGGAGCCTTTAAATAAAGTACTTGAGTTGTAGAGTTTTGTTGTGATGCCATGTTGTATGTACTCATATCGGGCATATTGTGTGTATGATAGAAATGCTTGGTATGAGTGGGATCCGACAATCTAGTTGTTTGTCCTTCGCAGCCTTTCTTATGGGGAAATGTAGTCTAGTGCTCCTCGAGCCATAGTAGTCCGCTACAGCCCGGTTCACCGGAGTCCTGCTAGCCCAGCACTACTATTCAGGACACTTGACTGGCCGGCATGTGTTTCACTTCGTCCCTATGTCTGTCCCTTCGGGGAAATGTCACGCGGTGATCTCCGGAGTCCTGTCTAGCCTGCTACAGCCCGGGATCCCCGGAGTCCTGTTAGCCCAGTGCTACAGCCCGGAATCACTCGTTGATGACCGACATGTTCGATGTGATTCATGTATGCCTATCTCCATAGGTCTGTGCCGCTTTGGGTTCACGACTAGCCATGTCGGCCCGGGTTCTCGGTCATATGGATGCTAGCGACATTGTCATATACACGAGACAAAAGGCGCAAACGGTCCCGGGCCATGGTAAGGCGACACCCGTGGGATACCGTGCGTGAGGCCGCAAAGTGATATGAGGTGTTACCGGCTAGATCGATGTGGCTTAGAATCGGGGTCCTGACAGAAGGTCTCATCACTCACATTCAGGTTCAAGGGGCAGCCGTGGATCACTCTACAGATGACGCTGATTCTGACGAAGCGCCTGCACCACCGAAGCCTGTGAAGCAAAAGAAACCAAAGGCTTCAAAGCTGTCGGCGTTCTGGGAACGGGGGTCCCCAGACATGCCTGCCTGCGGCCTGTGGTGTGGCTCAAAAGGGGGCCCAGCATGGCCCATCTTCATCAACACAGACCCAAGACCCTCACGAGGGGCCAAGCCTCGCGGGGCGGACGACACGGAGCTTCCTCAGGCACGGCCTCATTAGGCTGGCTCGCGAGGAGGCGGAGAGATCAAGGTGGGGTACCTCACGAGGTGCCCGTGACGCAAGCCATGACGACCAAGGGCGCCAGACGGGCGCCAGCCCACGTAGTGTCCTCCTTTCCTCTTTGGTGCAAAGGGAGCAAGCGCAGGCGAGAGCATCAAGCAAAGGCACCCGTTTCGGTGCAACGAGACCAAGACTAGTCCAACAGTAGGGAGGAAGTCATTGTGGAGCCCAAGCCAGCGTCACCACCAGAGCCTTTGGCAGGTGAGGACCAACTTTAGTCAGGATAAGTGTACCAGATGTTCCCCTTCAAAATGGCCAATTGTTGGCGCCCTTCCCGCTCAATATTTGGGAAGAGGCCCAGGGCCTTTGCCTATAAATAGGACTAGCCACCCCCTGGGTAGGGGGCAATCAAGAAGGGAGAATCTAGAAGCCAAGAGAGAAACAACTTAGGATCGGATCGAGTAGCATCACACACACACACACAGAGAGAGAGAGAGAGAGAGAGAGAGAGAGAGAGAGAAGGGCGACTGAACTCCTCCCAGCAGTTCATCCCCCCAGCCAAGAACAGACCCTTGCGAGGTTATTCTTCCTTGTATTGCTCATCATCATCAGCCCAAGAGGCAATGCACCACACCACACACTGGAGTAGGGTATTACACCACAACGGTGGCCTGAACCAGTATAAACCCTGTGTCTCTTGTGCTGTTCTTTCCATAGCTTAGATCTTAGCGAGGCGGAGGGGTGCAGGTAGGTAGAAGGCGAAATCTCCGCGCGCACCCCAGTGTTCGAACCTCAAGCGTCTGCCGGAACCCGAAATCCGACATTTGGCGCACCAGATAGGGGTGTGCCGGAACTCGTCTTCCACCGCCCCGTTCTCCTCCGACCATCGCGTCCCTGTCTGACGCTCGTCAGGCCCGCGCCGAGCACCGGGCCGCTCTCGCTTCCCGCGTCGCCCAGACGGCTCCTGTCGGCGGGCGTCCTCGTCGTTCCCCGTCACCTGCCATCAACGCTGCCACCGGCCCGGTGGGGAACGAGCAGCAAGCGTCGTCTCAGCATCCGTCCGTGCGGCAAGACGGCCGCACCGCTACTCCCTCGCTCACCCCAGCTGGTTCTTCGTCCCGCACGCTCCGCGCACCCATGGAGGCTCGAGCTGCGCTCATCGCGGCAAACGAGCTCCTGCACTACCATCCTGTCAACGACGTCTACGAAGAATGGCTCGACCGCATCACCGAGCTCGTCCGCGCCGCAGGGGGCTCTCCTGTGCCGTCCGTTCTGCTGCACCGCACCCCGCCCCGCGCGGGCGACGAAGCTCCGGGGGCGCCCCAGCCGCCTCCTCCTCAAGAAGGCACCATGGCTCCATGGCGTGTGGCCCCTGGGCGGAACCCGCTCCGTCAGGTGCCAGTGCGGCAAGAGCAGAGCTGCCAAGAAGTCCCTCGCCCGCAAGAAGCTACCTGGGCGGTCCCTGCTCCAGCACGTCGTGACCATGCTCCTGCTCCCGCATGTCAAGACCCCGCGCTGCTCCCTGCTACAGCGCGTGGGGACCTGCAAGACCAAGCTCTCCGTCACCCAAGGCCTCCCGTGGCCATAGCAGGCTGCCGTGCCTTCACCACCGAGCTACGCAGCGTCGCGTGGCCCGGCAAGTTCAAGCCAGACCTGCCTCCTCATTACGACGGCACAACCGACCCTGCGGAGTTCCTCCAGCTCTATGAGCAGGGCATCGAAGCTGCCAACGGAGATGAGAAGGTCATGGCGAATTGGGTTCCCATGGCGCTCAAGGACGGGGGCCCGCACCTGGCTCCTGAAGCTGGCTCCAGGCACAATCTCCTCCTGGGACGAGATGCGCACCCGCTTCATCGCCAACTTCCAAGGTACTCGCGACCGGCCACCCGCCGCGAGCGACATGCGCCGCGTCAAGCAACAACCCGGAGAGACCCTGCAGAAGTACATCCAGCGCTTCAACAACGCACGCCTCAAGATTCCCAAGGTGACCGAGGAGGCCATCATCTCAGCCTTCTCCGACGGCGTGCATGATGTCAAGATGAAGGAGGAGCTGGTGATGCATGAAGACCTGTGCACTTCCTTTGCAACCAAGTGCGCCAGGACTGAGGAAGGGCGTCTCTCCCTCCTCGAGTTGCCTGCCGCAGACCCAGAAGAGAAGAAGCCCAAGGCCAAGGATGTGAAGCGCAAGGGGGTTGCCGTGCTCGCGGCAGAACCAGACACCAAGCAGGGCAGAGATCAGCCCGAATCTTCCAAGGGCAGTCGGTACTGTGTGTACCACGACCTCCACACCCACAACACTAACGAATGTCAAGAGCTCCGAGCCATGCGAGAAGGAAGGATCGGCCGTCGCCCCGACCGCGATGACCGGGGCTACGATCGAGGAGGAGGAAGGAACGCATGATGCTGGGAAGACCGTTGCCCACGCCAAGGGTGGCGCGATCAACCTCGCGAGGATCACTGGCAAGACCCACCTCGCGAGGGAGACTGGAGGGATCAGCCTCGCGAGGATTGCCCGCAAGGCAACGCAGGCCTCCCTCCGCTGCCGCCGCAGCCAAGGAGAAACGAGGACCGCCATCAGGACGAGGGGGCTGGGGGCTTCCAGGAGCCGCGCGCGATCGCCTACATCCTGGGCGGGGCTCAAGCCCCAGCCTCTCAACGCATCTTCAAGCAGTTCACCCGCGAAGTGGATGCAATCCTCCCCAAGCTCGAAGCCACGCGCCCTCTCAGGTGGTCGGCGTGCGCCATCACGTTCAGCTCAGTAGATCAGCTCAAGTGTGCGGCCATAGCCGGAGTCCTCCCGATGCTTTGTTCTCCAATCATCAGCAACGTGGTGGTCACCAGGACCCTCATCGATAGCGGGGCAGGGCTCAACGTCCTGTCCGTGGAAACATTCAACAATCTCCAAGTGCCCTACAACTAGCTGCAGCCAACCAAGCCTTTCTCTGGAGTCACCGACGGCTCCATGGTCCCGATTGGGCAGGTCCGCCTCCCTGTCACCTTCGGGGCACGCGACAACTACCGCACCGAGCTCATCGACTTTGACGTCGCTCACATACGCCTGCCGTACAACACCATCCTTGGGTACCCAGCACTGGCCAAGTTCATGGCCGTAACTCACCACGGCTACAATGTCCTCTAGATGCCAAGAAGTGGCGAAGTCATCACAGTGCCCTGTGAAGAGAAGGACGCGGTGTGTTCCCTGGAACGAGCCTTTCAGGCCGCATCACTGGAAGACCCGGATCGCGGAAGCAGGAGGCTTCCCGAGACTGCCCCCAAGAAGAAGAAGACATCGTTCGGCCCAGCCCCTCAGGAGGCAGGCCCCTCAGGGCCAGCGCCTGCCCAGGGGGAACCTCCTTCCATCGCATAGGAAAGTGCGCCCGGCGCCCTCCTCAAGCAGGGCTCGGGGGCTCTCCCTTGGAGGGCCACCGACCTGGCTAAGGTCACGAGGGAGGCGCTTGGGAAACACATGGATGCGTGTTTCGAAGCACGTTTCCCTCAAGAAGGAGTAAGGCAAGGAGGGCCAAACCCTCAGGAGTTCGTCAGCAAGGCCATCCAGGAGCTACAGGAGTCAAGAGTCATGGAAGGCGGCCGCCGCCTACCAGCTGTGGCTCCCCATCTAGGCGAGGATGGTGGGCTGCGCGTCTGCATCGACATACCAGGGCTCAATCGAGTCGCCTCTGGCCCTCGCGAGTGGGGCGCTGCGAAGGTCCACCCCACAGCTATGTTCGCATGCCTTACGGCTTGCTAACACGGCTGCCACATACCAGCGCTTCATGAGGGGCATCATGGAGGCTCAAGAGGCCAGGCGTTCCGCAGCCCTAGCGGAGATGGAGATGGTCCGTGAGGAGCCACCAGCGCCTCCGGAGCCTCCCGAGGCCCCTGGGCCTGGGGGCTCGTGAGGATCGGCTTCCGCAGCCCATCGAGTCTGCTACACCAACACTCCTTCGTCCTCAACATCATCAGGTGACATCTTTCAAGTTTCATTTCCAGCTGGGAGCGCCCCCCAGGCCTGCATTATTCCCAGGCCGCATGGGTCCGTCCCTGCGGCATGTATCCCTTTTATTTCATGTTGTTAGATTACCTTGTTGGGGGCGCCCCTCGGGCTGCATCATCCCCCAAGTCGCTCGGGCCAGACCTAGCGGCATGTATCCCTTTTGCGTTTATTTCCGGCTATGCGTTCGACCCACCATGTTTGATTATTTGATGCATGTCCACGGCACCTCTTCTTCTCCATGCCGACCACTTGCACGTTAAAGGAGGGGTACCTGAGCATCGCGACTCAGGGCTCTTACTGGCTCTCCAGCCCTCACCCTCTGGCCTTGTCCACGGCATCGCGACCTGGCATACCAGCGACGGCTGAGACCAGCTCGAGGGCCGGGACCCGAGGACGTAGAGTGCCAGCATCTAACCAAATTTGCAGGGACACATCACAAGATAAGGCCCAGTGCCAGGCGCAACCCGCCTAGAGGTAGGGCCCCGTGAGTCCCGCGCTGGGTCACGGGTGCCCATATACACCTCGCCAGGCCCTACCGTGCCAGCCACGTGTCAGGGCGGGGCTGTACACGCCCCGGGGGCTCCACCCGGAGGGGAGCCCCCTCCCATGTACCAGTGGAACCACCATGCTCCATGCTGGCTGACGACACTGCCGAGGAGCGGCTATGCCCGTACACATATGGAAGCGCTATGCTCCGCGCTGGTGATAAACAACTGAGGGCGGCCCCCGGGCCGCATCAACCTCAGGGAGCCCAGAGCTCAGTGTCTAGCCTCATCGTAACGCCTCCCCTCGGGAGTGCCGCGCGAGGGGGCTGGGCACGGGGGCTGCGCCTGGGTCACGCCCAGACGCACGCCACCCAGCCAGGCCCACCCGGGCCTGGTTCGTTGCGCGTCTCTCCCCGAGCGGAGCCAAGGTACGAAGGCCGTTTGAGTGTCAAGGGGGACTCCTGAGCATCGCGACTCAGGAGCGTAACTGTTCATGTAGCCCCTCACTCCTTAGTTCCAAAAGGCTAACGGCGGTTGAGGTATGCGCGCGGCTGGGCTCTGCAGATGTAGAACGGTAGATCCACCCACATCACACCTCCCTACATGCTGTTCGTGCGCCAAGGGGGACTCCTGAGCATCGCGACTCATGAGCCTAACTTGTCACGTAGCCCCTCACTCCTTGGTCCCGTCCTGGTTTCCGGTCGGGGCTAACGGCGGCTGAGGTTTGCGCGGGGCTGGGCTCTGCCGGCGTAGAACATAAGCAAGTAGGAAGGAAAAGCGAAAATTTCAAGGAATTCAAAAGCAAATATTACAGTCCACACTGTTATCTCAATGCCAAACGCAAGTTTAAACGCCTACCCGAGGCATGATACATGTGCAGGAATTAAAGGCAGGACAAGAGCCACAATGGAGTCACTTGTCGGTGCTGGAGCAGCGCGGAGTGGGTTCGCCTCATGGAGCAGCGGGGTCGGCAGCACCTTGCTTCGACTTGGTGCTGAAGGCCCGGAACTTCCCCAGCAGAGCCTCCGCGCGACCCTTCACGGCCTCGGCAGCGGCAGCGGCACGCTCGCCGCTTACTGGCTCCAGTAGGCTGTGGAGGACGACGCCAGGATCGCGAAGGTAGATGTGGGTGAGGACCTGCGTCAGCGCTGCAGAAGACAGGACACGCGCCTCGAAATCAGCCGTGGGGCCAAGGCCAAGGGCGACATCTTCAAGAGCGCGACCAGGAAGGGAAGCAGCTTGGCGGGGCCGTCCTCGGCGCCAGCCAGCGGGCTCTCTAGGCCGCTGTCATAAAGCATCCTCAGCGAGGAGCGAGCCTTCGCATCCATCTCCGCGAAGGCCACGCGGTCCTCGGCAAGAACCTGAGCCTTGTCGTCCAGCTCGACCTTCCTCGCCCCCAACTCCTGCTCCAGCGCGCCTAGGCGGTCACGGCGCCTCCTGAGCTTGACCTCCCTCTCCTTGACGGCCGCCTCGCGAGCCTTCATGCCTTCTTCCTGCTCTTGGCGAAGGCGGGCCTCTTTCGCGAGCTGGTCCCGCAGGCCTTGCAGCTTGTCCTCCAGCGCCTTTCAGCGACCACGGAAATCGACCACCTCCCCCAGGGCTGCGTCACGAGCAGCCTTCGCGTCAAGGACAGCCTGCCTCTCCTCATCGCAAGCCGTCGAGGCCTGGACCAGCGCCGCCCGAATCGAAGCATCAGAGCGAATCCATCCTGAAGCCAGCTCCAAGCGCCCGGCCACCAAGCGAGGGTCGGCGCCAAGAAGATCCTGCCGTAGCCGGTCCAGCTCAGCAGCAGCACGATCCAGAACGGCAGGAGGAGTCGGAGAGATAGCAGTTGATGGAGTAGGAGGAGAAGGCGGCAGCATGACCACAGCATCCTGAGGCGGAGCCTGCTGCGCCCCAACAGCTGTAGTCGCGGCAGCAGGCAAAGGTACCTCGGGAGTCACTTGGGCCATGGGGGTTGAGCTCGCCCCAGCTGGCTCAGCCAGGCCTCGCGAGGACGACCGGGCAGGAGAAGCTCGTGCGTCGCGGTCACCTTCCTTCGTGGGCAGAGGCGCTGCCACGGATGGAACCTCAGGAGCTCCCTTCGGCTTCTTTGCTGCGGGCACCAGCCTATCCAAGAGATGTGGACGTCAAGCCTCAGCAACAGAACAAGAAATAAAGACAAGAATCAAGCACTTATGGGTCATCGCCAGTGAGCTCAGGCAGGCTCCGGCTAAATTTGAAGCTCGGGATGTGGACGTCAAGCCTAAGCAGCTTGAATGCCGGCTGGAAGGGTCAACCTTGGGAAGCTCGGGAGCGGAAGGCGCGTCTGCGGTCCGCCTCAGGTCTCGGGCAGACCCGCGGGAGATCAGCCCGATCCTGTCCTTCTTCGGGTTCGGGGGCAAGCTCCCGCCGCCCTTCTCGTCATCATCCTCGTCGTCATCGCTCGGAGAGAGGTGGAGAGCGCGGGACCTGCGCCGGGGGAGGGGAGCCCTCGACTCTCCGTCAGTCGCCTCGGAGTTAGGCCCTTTTTCCCGCTCCCCTCCTTCCTCCTCTTCGATGGAGTCATTGGAGGACGCGTCCACTGGTTCCCCGGGAGTTTCCATGGGCACGGGCCTGTCCCCGTTGAAGACGGGCATGGACTCCACTACCTGCTCCCAGTCGTCGCGGAGGAACAAGGGCGTAGGACCGCCCTCCAACCTCGCCACATCGCCCCCGACCAGAGATTGGAGGACCGCAGCCAGATCTTCGTCGGCCAAGGCCGCGGGGCTCGGATGGGGCCTCCACATCGGAAGTGAGTACTGCCAAAGCGGAGCCAGCTAGTGCTCCAGGAATTCCCTCAACAGCGACGCACCGGTCAGCTTCGCCGCCGCCATGTTGGCCGGCCTCAGATCCGCGTCCATCTTCTCCAACACCAGCTTTGCGCGGGGGTCCGCGAGCTCCGCTCGACCCCAATCGCTAGAGCTCGTGGGTTGCTCCGTGGGCAAGATCAGTCGAGGGTGAATGCGCCCAGCATCTTCCAAGACCCACTTGCTCCTGAAGCCCTCAATCCTTTTCCCGGGGTTCGAAATGGCAATGGCGCCACCGTACGCGATGAAGCTCGCGCACGCGGAAGCAGGACCGCGAGAGGTCTGGAGGTAGAAGTAGTGGCGCAGCAAGGCCACTGAGGGCTGCACCCCTACGTGAGCCTCGCAGTAATAGGCGAAGATTGCCAGGAGATGGACGGAGTTGGGGTGGAGATGCAGGGCCTGTAGCTTATAATGGCGGAGGACAGAGAAGAAGAACTCGGAGAAGGGAGGCACCAGGACAGCAGCAATGGTGCTTACAAAGAACGGATAGAAGTTGCTCCCTTGGCCCTCAGGGGTGGCGGAGCTGGCCTTGAACACCTTTGCCTCATCGATGCCCTGCGCCACCGCCATCCAGCGCAACCGGGCGAGGCTCGCCTCCGACACGTTCGGCGAGTCCAGGGCAGACGAGTGCCAAGCTCCGGCCGGGGGCTGACGAGGCGCCATGGCTTCCTAGGTCACGCGGTCATTGTAGATCTGGAAATTTTGGAGGAAGGAAGGAGAGGCGCAAGAAAGGGGATTTGAGCAGCAACCGGAGAAAGCAAAAAAAGCAAAGCCTAGGCAGATGCCGCTCCCTTATCAACTCGCGCGCTTGCTGAGGCGCCCACGTCTAGTCAACCACCACGCGGCGCCCAAGGCTGCAGGCTGTTAGGGCCCGCGGCGCATTGCTCTTGCCCTTTCGCCTCCCTGCACGGCCAAGTCCGGGCACGCCTTGGGCCCGGGGGCTACTGTCGGCGTTCTGGGAACGGGGGTCCCCAGACTTGCCTGCCTGTGGCCTGGCTCAAAAGGGGGCCCAGCATGGCCCATCTTCATCAACACAGACCCAAGACCCTCGCGAGGGGCCAAGCCTCACGGGGCGGACGACACGGAGCTTCCTCAGGCACGAACTCATCAGGCTGGCTCGCGAGGAGGCTGAGAGATCAAGGCGGGGTACCTCACGAGGTGCCCGTGACGCAAGCCATGACGACCAAGGGCGCCAGACGGGCGCCAGCCTGCGCAGTGTCCTCCTTTCCTCTTTGGTGCAAAGGGAGCAAGCGCAGGCGAGAGCATCAAGCAAAGGCACCCGTTTCGGTGCAATGAGACCAAGACCAGTCCAACAGCAGGGAGGAAGTCATTGTGGAGCCCAAGCCAGCGTCACCACCAGAGCCTTTGGCAGGCGAGGACCAACTTTAGTCAGGATAAGTGTACCAGATGTTCCCCTTCAAAATGGCCAATTGTTGGCACCCTTCCCGCTCAATATTTGGGAAGAGGCCTAGGGCCTTTGCCTATAAATAGGAGTAGCCACCCCCAGGGTAGGGGGGCAATCAAGAAGGGAGAATCTAGAAGCCAAGAGAGAAACAAGTTAGGATCGGATCGAGTAGCATCACACACAGAGAGAGAGAAGGGCGACTGAACTCCTCCCAGTAGTTCATCCCCCCAGCCAAGAACAGACCCTCGCGAGGTTGTTCTTCCTTGTATTGCTCATCATCATCAGCCCAAGAGGCAATCCACCACACCACACACTGGAGTAGGGTATTACACCACAACGGTGGCCCGAACCAGTATAAACCCTGTGTCTCTTGTGTTGTTCTTTCCATAGCTTAGATCTTAGCGAGGCGGAGGGGTGCAGGTAGGTAGAAGGCGAAATCTCCACGTGCACCCCAGTGTTCGGACCTTAAGGGTCTGCCGGAACCCGAAATCCAACAAAAACCCTCCTATGCACCAAAAGTTTCGCGCGCGAAGCCTCTGGCCACTGCATCCTGAAGCCAGTGTGCAGTCTGAAGATCTCTCTCTCATCTCCAAGTCTGGCAAGATGAAGCCAATTCAACCAACTGGTCAAGCATTGAGCCCTGCTCCTGTTCTGAGGAATGAGAACGAAGCCATTGATCTGTCTAGCGATGACGATCTTGGTGATGATGCTCTTGAGCTGCTTATAAAGAGCAAGCAAGAGGTGGAAATCTTCAATGATCTTCCCCTCTTTGATGTGGAGATCCTATACCAGTTCATTGATGAGTGGTTCGACAGCCCAGACCTCAGTTTTGATGATCTTCAACTCCCAATTGGCCTCAGCGTCTCCTTCCATGGAGTCATTGCTCCTGAGCTGGCTCTTGCAAAGAGAATTGTTGAGCTGAAGCACAAGATTGACTATGAAAAGGCTCAGTTCAAGAAGCACATGGCCAAGCTCAACGTGGAAGATGTCCAAAACTTCAAGGTCATGCTGCATGAGCTCAAGGAGGCGTTCCACAAGAAACGTGAAGAAGCTAAAGGTTCTCGAGAGCGCATGAAACACATGGCTGCCAAATGTGTTCAAGGATACAATGAAGCAGAAAAGCGCAAGGCTCTGGGGTGACCTAGCATCGACCCCAGAATGGCTTCCAAGAAGAATAAGAAGCCTGTTGTGGCCCAACCTGAAGCATCAAGGTAGGAAGAACCTCACATTGTCTTCCCTACCAGTATGACAGGCTCGAAGCCTAAGGTCCCCATAGTGGCTTCGGAACTCAAGAAAACAAGGGCAGCTGAAGCCGAAGCCCGCAAGCGCAAGACCAAGCACACCACTGACGACGCTCCACCTACGAAAAAGGGAAAGACAAAGAAGAAAGATCGGGCTTCTCCCACAGAGCCCCTTGTTGCCGAGCCGATCTCAGTGGCTCGTCCTGCGTCTGAACATAGTGAGGGCCAGTTGATAGTTCATGAGCCTGCTTCCACAGAGGCTCCTGAAGCTGAAGACATTCCAGTTGTTGACCCCACCGCAGCTGAAGACATTGGCCATCAAGATAATGTTCAAGATGCTGAAGTCCTTCCTCAGATCGAACACAATGTGGTATCATCGCATGTTCTCACAAACAACAAACTCATCAGCATTAGTCGTCCATTGACGCCAATTGCTCAGGATGACTCATGGGATGATCACCCACAAAGACTCCCCCCGTCAAGAAGAATCACCAAGTACTCCCCCACCTCAATTCACCACTTCGGTGCTTGAAGACAATGACTTTGTGGCGCAACCAACTCCATCTTCACAAGCATCGCCAGCATTCCGCAAGCTTCGCAAAGGACCAAGGCCACAGGTCACTCTGTCAAGTGCTCCAGAAGGAGAAGAGCGCCAATCCATTTCATGCTAAGTCTTTCCTGAAGCCTCTCCTACTGCGAACATCCCTGAGTCTGAAGCCAAAGTGGCTGAAGATATTCCAGCTACATCAGCCGATGCACAAGAAGAACCAAGAGAAGAAGAACGTGTTGCTACACCCCCGTCCAACCCTGAAGTTGTTCTCGAGGAGAACATGTCCAACCCTCCAGCCACTCAAGTGGAGGTTGATAACATTGAGGCAACCACCAACACCCATACTGAAGCCAATGATGTTGTCATGGCTGAAGCTACTGTGGCGCCTGAAGTTCATGTGGTGCCAGAAGTGATTGCACCTGAAGCCAATGCTGCTCCTGACGCAAATCTGCAGCCAGATGTCAATACCACTGCCACAGCTCCTGTACCGCCTCCACGGCCACACACCCTTGAGCAAGCATTCTATCAAGGTCAACTTACCACCGTCTGCTGGCCCATTCTGGTTCCTCCACCTGCTGCCGGTCTGCAATTTGACTATCATGTGGAGCATAGGCCTCAGGTCCATAAGCCAAAGCCAAGGCTACCAAGGTTTCCAGGTACTGCAACTTCACCTGGATTGTTTAATATGAATGGCTTTCAGGCACACAACACATTCTTTGATAGTGCCAAGAACCCCTAAACAAGGCCAAGAATCTCATCAGATCGATTCTGGAGTTATCAGCAGCGGAGTTACTATTCCTGCATCTTAGACAATCAAGGACGCATTTTCCCTCATATGCATCTAGACTGTGAAGCCATGGCTGGCCTGCCTTGCCTAGAAGAATGTCGGGACCCCGATCCTAAGTTACACCGATCTAGCATGTGACACATCATATCACTTTGTGGCCTCACGCACGGTATTCCCACGGGTGCCACCTTACCTGGCCCGGGATCGTTTGTGCCTTTTGGCTCAGGTATATGATAGTGTCGCTAGCATCCATATGACAAAGAACCCGGGCCGACATGACTAGTCGTGAACCCAAAGTGGCACTAACTTACAGGGATAGGCATACATGAATCAACCTCGAGCATGTCAGTCAACATCGTATGAATCCGGGCTGTAGCAACTGGGCTAACAGGACTCCGGGAACCCGGGCTGTAGCAGGCTAACAGGACTCCGGATGTCTCCGCGTGACATTTCCCTGAAGGGACAGACACAGGAACGAAGTGAATCACATGCCGGCCAGTCTAAGTGTTCTGGAGCAGTAGTGCTGGGCTAGCAGGACTCCGGTAAACCGGGCTGTAGCAGACTACCAAGGCTTAGTGGAAGCACTAGACTACATTTCCCCATAAGAGAGGCTACCAAGGATAAACAACTAGATTGTCGGATCCCACACATAGCAATACACGTTACACGTACGCATAACATGCAAGTATGTGTTGTACAACAAGGCATCACAACATAACTCAAACTCATATATATAAAGGCCCAAAAGAGCCACATAGCATTCAATACAAATAGGGGTCTCATGACCCATCATTCAGAGCATACAAGCAACGGAAGCATTACATGTCTGAGTACAGACAACTACAAAAGAAAAAGGCTGAGAAGCCTGACTATCCACAAGACCCTCCCAAGGGTACAAGATCGTAGCTGCGATACAAGCTACTCGTCGAAGTCACTAGTGTAACCAAGTGCAAAACATAAATAAGCAAACGTGAGTACGAAGGTACTCAACAAGTCTTACATCAGAACTATCTACATATGCAACATTATCAACAAAGGGGGTGGTGGAGTTTTAACAGCAGCAAGCCAGCTTTGACTCAGTGGCTAACCTATACTACGAGTATCAGAAACTTCTTTGAGGTGAGGAGACGCACACGAGTCCACATATTCACCATACCAATACTCCAGTATGGATCCGTTCCCGTCTCCCTACGAGAAGGCCATCCATAGCACTCACGCTTATCTTGCGTATTTTAGAGTATCCACTTCAAGTTGTCTATGTACTACATAAGTCCTCCAAGTTTCCATATTCGAGGAAAACGGCTATTCGAATAGATAATGTTAAACCTGCAGGGGTGTACTTCTTCACACACGCTCTCGCCACTTATCGCCCTGTACACGTCATGTACCTCGGCAGCCTTCAAGCGGAAGCCTGGCGAGGGTGTCGGCCACGACCTGACTAACCACACAAGTCTCTCGTCCAGGTTTATCGCCTATTCGAGTTCCATCCGCGAGGAGTTCCAGGCGAAGTCTCTAGTACAACCCCAAATGATGTGTGCAGGGTTCCCAAGCCCACCATCCGGGTGCCACTTGGTACACCGTGCCACGGTGCCTAGTCTGTCCCAAGCCCGTCCCGGCGGACACCACCTGGTAGACAAGTAGCACTACCTACAAACGCCATAAACTAGTTGCAACTCCTGGACAGAGATCAAGTGGATTAATAAGGCGAGAGGGGACGGATAATCGGAACCCAATGTGTGGTAGTAACTGGACCTGGATAACATACACAGAACTCAGTGCTTAGGGATGGTTCCAATGAGACAACCCACCATGTACTCCAACATGGCCTCTCATCGCTACCTTTACCAAAACGTGTTCACACACTTAGCCTTTATGGGTAGGACATGTTCACCACTCCGATTCATTCCCAATGAATCAGACCTGACACAACTCTAAGCATAGCTGGCATAAAGAAAACAAGCATGGATGAGCAGGCACATCAAGGCTCAAGCAACTCCTACTCATGCTTGTGGGTTTCAACTATTTACTGTGGCAATGACAGGTCATGCAGGGGAATGGGTTCAACTACCGTAGCAGAAAGTAGCAGTTGAATCATTGTTGTCCTAATGCAATAGAAGGAGCAGGAGCGAGAGAGTGGGATTTATCGAAATGCTCCAGGGGGTTGCTTGCCTGATAGATCAACGAAGGGGCACTGCTCCTCTGACAGGTACTCGGGAACACCTTCCGGAGTGGAACCTATCGCGAAGAAACGGTGCCGGCAATCAATACACAAACGAATGCAACAATATGATGCATGAACATGACATGTGCAAATGCTAGTGTTTGGGCAAATGCAAGATGCTACCAAGTTGGTTGAAGCCCATTTGAATCAAAGATTCAAATGCAATTCAAAATGAAGCATTTAAAATGCCCATATTATGTTTTCACTTATACAACATGTATAAGCTGCTCTTTCATGCATGTAACTAGCATATATGGATTCCTTGCATTTTTCTGATCATTTTCATATATAAATTATTTCATTCTGAGCTACGGTTGAATTTCTATGATTTTTAGAAGTTTATATCATTTTCTGGATTTTCCTAATTTGTTTTAATACCAGAAAATGAATAACTGCGTCAGCACTACGTCAGCATGACATAAGCGAGTCAACGGGGCTGACCAGGTCAAACCTGACTAGTGGGTCCCACTGGTCAGTGACCCAGTCAACTAACTAAGTTAGTTAGTCCTAACTAACTGGGCAGGGCCCACTAGCCAGTGACTGAAATAACTAACATAACTAGTTAATTAGTGCTAACTAGAGTAGTTAGTCGGGTGGGGCCCGCAAGTCAGTGTGAGAGAGAGAGGGGAGGTCAAACCGGGCAGTGGGGTCAACCCACGCCGGTCAATGGTCAGCGGTCACCAGCGTTTAGCCGCCGGTGAGTCCAGACGCGGCGGTGCGCTGCGGGTTTTGCCTACAGGAAGCCATTTGGCGCTCGGAGCCCAGCTACAGGATGCGGACGCTCGTCCGCATCCAACCGTGGTGGTGGCGTGGCCGGGGAGTGGTCGGAGTGGCGTCGGCGACGACGAGTGCGGTGGCCGGAGTTCGGGCGTGCTCGGGTTGGAGCTAGTGGCACTCGGGGAGAAGCTGATGGTGGCTAAATGCTCCTGGGGAGGTGAGGAGAACGATGACGCATGCGGGAGCGGCTGGTTCGGGCTCTGGCCATGGTGTTGCCATGCCCGGCGGCAGGAGCTCTCGGCTCCGATGGCAGAGGCGGCTAGAGGAGAGGAACGAGCTCTGGGAGGAGGGGAAAAGGCAGCGGAGCTCACAGCGGACTCGCTGAGCAGGCCAGTGGGCTCGGGGTGGCGCTGAAGACGGTGAATTAGAGTCGGCAGTCGGCGGCGTCCGAGGTTGAAGACGATGGTGATGACGATGCTATGGCGCGCCCCGGATCACTTGGCTCGGTGGATATGATGAAGACAACGTCGCGGAGCTCCTGGGCATGTCCAGGGGGCGAGGGGGATGCAGTGGCTGCGGTGGTGCTTGTTGGCGGCGACGGTGGCGCTCGGACCGTGCGAGAGAGAGGGAGAGCAGAGGAGGGGAGAAGCATGGGAGAGTGAGAGAGGTTCTGGGGTGCGTGGCGTCTCCAGGGACGTCCAGAGGGAGGCGGCAAGCAGGAGGTGGCCGGAAGCGTGCTTCCGTGCGGTGGTCACGCGCCTCTTATCCTCCTGGCGGGAGGTTGAGGGTGACTGGCATTGCGCTGTGGGCTGGGCCGCACAGTAGCAGGCCGGCCAGCTGGACAGGTAAGCACCAGGTAAGGGTTTTCCCCTTTTTTTGTTTTCTTTTCTATTTCTTACATTTGTTTTACCTTCGAATAAATACTAGCACAAATCTAAAAATCTTGGGATTCCTTGTGTCCACTAGTTATGATATACCATAGGCCCTCACCAATTTCCAACATTTTTGGAGCCTTTAAAATATGTATATTATTTTAAACAGCTCCAATTCAAATACATATGGGTTCATTCAAAAATCCAAAATGTTTAGCAAAAATGTGCATCGCCTCTGGTTGTTGTTTCCAACATTTTCCAAAGAGCATGAACATTTTTGAAGAGCATTTTGGGTTCATTGAAATTCCATTTTAAATTTGAATCTATTTGAATTTGCTTTGGTGCTAGGGTTTGAAACATTCCCCATTTCAATTTCATTTGAAACTTAAACATGATGCACAAAGCAAGCCTAGATCATACCAAAACTAGGGATGTGACAACTCGCCCCCACTCGGGAAAATCTCGTCCTGAGATTCAGGAGTTGGCGGAAAGAAAGTGGGGTACTCAAGTCGAAGACGATCTTCTCACTCCCAAGTAGCTTCTCTCTTGGAATGATGAGACCACTGAACCTTGAGAAACTTGATGTTATGACATCGAGTGACACGCTCTGCTTGATCTAGAATGCGAACGGGGTACTCTCGATAAGAATGCAACCTAGTCCTTCACGTGAAGCGTCGCAATAGATAACAAAGTCTTTAGTGAAATTCGGTGGCACAAGTATGGGCGTAGAAGTCAGGCGTCTTTTCAGTTCCTGAAAACTGTCACACTATGGGGTCCCCTCAAACCTTTTATCTTTCTTGAGAAGTTCCGTGAGGGGTTTGGCCACTTTGGAGAAGTTTTCAACAAAGCGGCAACAATAACTAGCTAGACCAAGGAAACTCCTAACTTGTTTGACCGTTTCGGGTGGAGTCCAATCGAGAACAGCTTTAACTCTCTCAGGATTGACAACAATGCCCTTACCAGAGATCACGTGGCCCAGATAGGTCACTTCCGGCAACCAAAATTCAAACTTCGAGAACTTGGCATAACGGCGGTGCTCTCTGAGTTTTTCTAACACAAGTCTAAGATGTTCGGCATGCTCTTCCTCGTTCTTAGAGTAAATAAGAATATCATAAAGGTAAACCATGAGGAACTTATCTAAGTACTCCATAAAGATTGAGTTCATCCAGCAAGAGAAAGTAGCTGGAGCATTGGTTAGGCTGAAAGACATGAAGGTGTACTCGTATTGACCATAACGAGTGACAAAGGACGTTTTGGGAATGTCCCCATTTCTGATTTTGATTTGGTGGTAGCCTAACCTCAAATCCATCTTGGAAAAGACTAAGGATCCAGCGAGCTGATCATATAGGTCGTTGATCCTGGGGAGCGGATACTTGTTCTTTATCGTGACCAAATTAACGGGACGATAATCTACAACCATCCGATCCGTACCATCCTTCTTCTTGGCAAATAGGACAGGACAAGCCCAAGGAGAAGAACTGGGATGGATGAAACCCTTTTGCAAGGACTCATCAAGTTGTTTCTTAAGCTCAGCTAACTCCAAAGGTGCCATCTTGTATGGTCTCCTAGAGATTGGAACAGTTCCTGGGATAAGTTCTATGACAAACTCTACATCTCTGTCAGGTGGGACACCTGGCAGTTCTTCTGGAAAGAAATCCGGGAAGTCACGGACTACCGGAATATCTTCAAGGTCTGGAAGAGGGCTGGCATTAAGAGAATAGAGTTGACGCCTTGCAACTCTAGTGGAGACAGTGACTATTTTGCCAGATGGATGTGTAAGTTGAACAGATCTAGTGTAACAATCGATCTTGGCATGATGAGTTGTCATCCAGTCCATGCCCAAGATGATGTTAATATCTGATGACTTGAGAGATATCAAAGAAGCAAGAAATATTAATCTGTCAACAAGGATTTCATTACCATGGCTTACCTTGGAGGTTTGCCATTTGGAACCAGGAATCTGGATTATTAGTGGAATTGGCATATCACAAAATGACATGTCGTGCAACCGAGCATAACCTTCGGATATGATGGAGTGGGATGCTCCAGTATCGAACAGAACTGAAGCTGGGTGACAATTGACAAGAAGTGTTCCCAATACGACGTTAGGATCATCTTGAGCTTCTGTAGCTAAGACGTGGTGCACACATGCTCGTTCAGTGGTGGCTGGCTTGGTACTGATCATCTTGCCTGATGGCTTTTCATGGCCAACAAACCTCTCAGACTGGGGTGGAGTATAACTGGACTGAGGGCACTCACGTGCATAGTGTCCTGGTTCTCCGCAGGTGAAGCAAGTTCCTGAGGTAGGACATGGACCTACATTAGCAGGTGGTCCACTAATAGGCCTGGGTGGAGCACGTTGATGAGCTGGGTGAGGCACCACATCAGATGGCCTTGGTGCATATCCAGGTGGAAGAGCTGAGTTCGGAATCCAAATCTGTCGCTTCTGAGAGCCAGAGCGGGAGGAAGAACCTAGGTCACGGTTGTGCTTACGAAACTCCTCGTAAGTGAGCTGAGCTGTCTCTACATTAATTGCCTTGTTCACAAGAGCCTGGAAAGTATCACAATGATGCAGGTGGAGATCACGCGCAACTTAGGGTTGAGACCCTTCCGGAACCTAGCCTTCTTCTTGGCGTCCGTGGACACTTCTTCTGTAGCATAGCGGGCGAGGTTTCCAAACTCTCTACTGTAAGCATCGACAGGTAGCTTACCCTGGGTAAAACAACAGAAATCCTCACTCTTGCGGTAATGAGAGCCTGAGGAATGTGGTGCTCACGAAAAGCCTCGGTGAAATCCCTCCAGGTATGAATCTGGCCAGCTGGAAGCATAGCCTCATAGCTCTGCCACCAAATATTAGCAGGACCTTCCAGGTGATAGGTAGCATAGGTGACCTTGTCACCTTTAGCCACATTCGCAGAACACAGTTTAAGAGTGATGCTTCGAAGCCAGTCATCCGCATCGAGTGGCTCAATGGAATGATGGAAGGTGGGTGGTTTCAGACCAATGAAGTCGGTGATGGAAACCAACTTCTTACGCTGATGTGCGGTGTTCTGCTCAATCTGTGCCAGCAAGCGGTTAGTCTCATGCCTGTTCCTCTCGGATGCTAACAAGTATGCTGCCATCAAGGGCTAGTCAGGAGGTTCCTCATCCCTACCATCTCCGTGGTTCTTGCTATGAGCAACTGAACCTCAGTTAGTAGATGACATCCTGGCACATAAACCAAGGAAACAATGATGGAATTAGCCTCGACATAAGGATGCGGAATGCAATGCAAAAGCATTGGAAACTCTTGAAATCCTAGGACCATTTCGGCAACATAACAGTTGTAAAGGCTCAAAAAGATTTTGAGACATCCATCAAAGGAATAGCATAATCACTCAGCATCATAATATCAAGGTTCTGGGTCAAACTGATGACACACGGAAGTAGTAGAACTGTACAGAGGCACAAACCCAACAATCCTAAGACTTTACGGTTTAGTAACACGTCATCCTGAGAGATAGAGAATAAGCCTAGTCCTTAACCCTCGTAGAAAAGAAGAGGCTGACTCAGAAAGAATGACATGAGGTAAAGGAGTAAAAAGAGCCTTACGTTCCCTTCAACAATCAATTCCCTTATATAACTAAAGCATTTCTAGACTCAACTTCGACCAGTTTGGCTTGGTAATCCTACAGTCAGTCAGGCTCTGATACCAACCCTGTCAGGACCCTGATCCAAAGTCACACCGATCTAGCATGTAACACATCATATCACTTTGCGGCCTCATGCACGTATTCCCACGGGTGCCACCTTACCTGGCCCGGGACCATTTGTGCCTTTTGGCTCACGTATATGATAGTGTCGCTAGCATCCATATGATAGGGAACCCGGGCCGACATTGTTGGGGAACGTAGTAATTTCAAAATTTTCCTACGCACACACAAGATCATGGTGATGCATAGCAACGAGGGGGAGAGTGTTGTCTACGTACCAACGCAGACCGACTGCGGAAGCGATCACACAACGTAGAGGAAGTAGTCATACGTCTTCTTCCCGATCCGACCGATCCAAGCACCGTTACTCCGGCACCTCCGAGTTCTTAGCACACGTTCAGCTCGATGACGATCCTCGGGCTCCGATCCAGCAAAGCGTCGAGGAAGAGTTCCGTCAGCACGACGGCGTGGTGATGATCTTGATGTACTACCGACGCAGGGCTTTGCTTAAGCACTGTAACGGTATGATCGAGGTGGAATTTGGTGGCAGGGGGCACCGCACACGGCTAAGGAACGATCTCAAGGATCAACTTGTGTGTCTTGGGGTGTCCCCTGCCCCCGTATATAAAGGATGGAGGGAGGGAGGCTGGCCGGCCAAAGAGAGGGAGGCGCAGGAGGAGTCCTACTCCTACCGGGAGTAGGACTCCCCCCTCCAATCCTAGTCCAACTAGGAATCCTTAAAGGGGGGAGAGAGAGAGAGGTGGCCGGCCCCTCTCCTAGTCCTAATAGGACTAGGGAGAGGGGGGGAGGCGCAGCCCTATGTGGGCTGCCCTCTCACCTTTCCACTAAGGCCCATGTTGGCCCATTTGGCTCCCGGGGGGTTCCGGTAACCCTCCCGGTAATCCGGTAAAATCCCGATTTCACCCGGAACACTTCCGGTGTCCAAACATAGGCTTCCAATATATCAATCTTTATGTCTCGACCATTTCAAGACTCCTCGTCATGTCCGTGATCACATCCGGGACTCCGAACAACCTTCGGTACATCAAAATGCATAAACTCATAATAACTGTCATCGTAACGTTAAGCGTGCGGACCCTACGGTTCGAGAACAATGTAGACATGACCAAGACACGTCTCCGGTCAATAACCAATAGCGGGACCTGGATGCCCATATTGGCTCCTACATATTCTACGAAGATCTTTATCGGTCAGACCGCATAACAACATACGTTGTTCCCTTTGTCATCGGTATGTTACTTGCCCGAGATTCGATCGTCGGTATCCAATACCTAGTTCAATCTCGTTGCTGGCAAGTCTCTTTACTCGTTCCGTAATACATCATCCCGCAACTAACTCATTAGTTGCAATGCTTGCAAGGCTTAAGTGATGTGCATTACCGAGAGGGCCCAGAGATACCTCTCCGACAATCGGAGTGACAAATCCTAATCTCGAAATACGCCAACCCAACATCCACCATTGGAGACACCTGTAGTACTCCTTTATAATCACCCAGTTACATTGTGACGTTCGGTAGTACCCAAAGTGTTCCTCCGGTAAACGGGAGTTGCATAATCTCATAGTCATAGGAACATGTATAAGTCATGAAGAAAGCAATAGCAACATACTAAACGATCGGGTGCTAAGCTAATGGAATGGGTCATGTCAATCAGATCATTCAACTAATGATGTGACCTCGTTAATCAAATAACAAATCTTTGTTCATGGTTAGGAAACATAACCATCTTTGATTAACGAGCTAGTCAAGTAGAGGCATACTAGTGACACTCTGTTTGTCTATGTATTCACACATGTATTATGTTTCCAGTTAATACAATTCTAGCATGAATAATAAACATTTATCATGATATAAGGAAATAAATAATAACTTTATTATTGCCTCTAGGGCATATTTCCTTCAGTCTCCCACTTGCACTAGAGTCAATAATCTAGTTCACATCGCCATGTGATTTAACAGGAATAGTTCACATCACCATGTGATTAACACCCATAGTTCACATCGTCATGTGACCAACACTCAAAGGGTTTACTAGAGTCAGTAATCTAGTTCACATATCTATGTGATTAACACCCAAAGAGTACTAAGGTGTGATCATGTTTTGCTTGTGAGATAATTTTAGTCAACGGGTCTGTCACATTCAGATCCGTGAGTATTTTGGAAGTTCTATGTCTACAATGCTCTATACGGAGCTACTCTAGCTAATTGCTCCCACTTTCAATATGTATCCAGATTGAGACTTTAGATTCATCTGGATCAGTGTCAAAAACTTGCATCGACGTAACCCTTTACGACGAACCTTTTTGTCACGTCCATAATCGAGAAACATATCCTTATTTCACTAAGGATAATTCTGACTGCTGTCCAGTGATCTACTCCTAGATCACTATTGTATTCCCTTGCCAAATCAGTGCAGGGTATACAATAGATCTGGTATACAGCATGACATACTTTATAGAACCTATGGCCAAGGCATAGGGAATGACGTTCATTCTCTTTCTATCTTCTGCCGTGGTCGGGCTTTTGAGTCTTACTCAACTTCACACCTTGTAATACAGGCAAGAACTCTTTCTCTGACTGCTCCATTTTGAACTACTTCAAAATCTTGTCAAGGTATGTATTTATTGAAAAAACTTATCAAGCATCTTGATCTATCTCTATAGATCTTGATGCTCAATATGTAAGCAGCTTCATCGAAGTCTTTCTTTGAAAAACTCCTTTCAAACACTCCTTTATGCTTTACAGAATAATTCTACATTATTTCCGATCAACAATATGTCATTCACATATACTTATCAGAAATGTTGTAGTGCTCCCACTCACTTTCTTGTAAATACAGGCTTCACCGCAAGTCTGTATAAAACTATATGCTTTGATCAACTCATCAAAGCGTATATTCCAACTCCGAGATGCTTGCACCAGTCCACAGATGGATCGCTGGTGCTTGCACATTTTGTTAGCACCTTTTGGATTGACAAAACCTTCTGGTTGCATCATATACAACTCTTCTTTAATAAATCCATTAAGGAATGCAGTTTTGTTTATCCGTTTGCCAGATTTCATAAAATGTGGCAATTACTAACATGATTCGGACAGACTTAAGCATAGATACGAGTGAGAAAATCTCATCGTAGTCAACACCTTGAACTTGTCGAAAACCTTTTGCGACAATTCTAGCTTTGTAGATAGTAACACTACTATCAGCGTCCGTCTTCCTCTTGAAGATCCATTTGTTTTCTATGGCTTGCCGATCATTGGGCAAGTCAACTAAAGTCCATACTTTGTTCTCATACATGGATCATATCTCAGATTTCATGGCTTCAAGCCACTTTGTGGAATCTGGGCTCACCATCGCTTCTTCATAGTTCGTAGGATCATCATGATCTAGTAGCATGACTTCTAGAACAGGATTACCGTACCACTCTGGCGCGGATCTTACTCTGGTTGATCTACGAGGTTCAGTAGTGTCTTGTTTTGAAGTTTCATGATCATCATCATTAGCTTCCTCACTAACTGGTGTAGGTGTCACAGAAACATTTTTCTGTGATGTACTACTTTCCAATAAGGGAGCAGGTACAGTTACCTCGTCAAGTTCTACTTTCCTCCCACTCACTTCTTTCGAGAGAAACTCCTTCTCCAGAAAGTTTCCGAATTTTAGCAACAAAAGTCTTGCCTTCGGATCTGTGATAGAAGGTGTATCCAATAGTTTCCTTTGGATATCCTATGAAGACGCACTTCTCCGATTTGAGTTTGAGCTTATCAGGATGAAACTTTTTCATATAAGCATCGCAACCCCAAATTTTTAAGAAACGACAGCTTAGGTTTTTGCCAAACCATAGTTCACACGGTGTCGTCTCAACGGATTTAGATGGTGCCCTATTTAACGTGAATGCAGCTGTCTCTAATGCATAACCCCAAAACGATAGTGGTAGATCGGTAAGATACATCATAGATTGCACTATATCCAATAAAGTACGGTTATGACGTTCGGACACACCATTATGCTGTGGTGTTCCATGTGGCATGATTTTGTGAAACTATTCCACATTGTTTTAATTGAAGACCAAACTCGTAACTCAAATATTTTACCTCTGCGATCATATCGTAGAAACTTTTATTTTCTTGTCACGATGATTTTCCACTTCACTCTGAAATTCTTTGAACTTTTCAAATGTTTCAGACTTATGTTTCATCAAGTAGATATACTCATATCTGCTCAAATCATCTGTGAAGATCAGAAAATAATGATACCTGTCGCGAGCCTCAATATTCATCGGACCACATACATCAGTATGTATGATTTCCAATAAATCTTTTCTCGCTCCATTGTTCCGGAGAACGGCATTTTAGTCATCTTGCCCAAAAGGCATGGTTCGCAAGCATCAAGTGATTCATAATCAAGTGATTCCGAAAGCCCATCAGCATGGAGTTTCTTCATGCGCTTTATACCAATATGACCTAAACAGCAGTGCCACAAATAAGTTGCACTATCATTATTAACTTTGCATCTTTTGGTTTCAATATTATGACTATGTGTATTATTAAGATCAAGATCCAATGAACTATTTTCATTGGGTGTGTAACCATATAAGGTTTTATTCATGTAAACAGAACAACAATTTATTCTTTTACTTAAATGAATAACCGTATTACAATAAACATGATAAAATCATATTCATGCTCAACGCAAAAACCAAATAACACTTATTTAAGTTCAACACTAATCCTGAAAGTATAGGGGAGTGTGCGATGATGATCATATCAATCTTGGAACTACTTCCAACACACATCGTCACTTCACCCTTAACTAGTCTCTGTTTATTCTGCAACTCCCGTTTCGAGTTACTAATCTTAGCAACTGAACTAGCATCAAATACTGAGGGGTTGCTATAAACACTAGTATAGTACACATCAATAACATGTATATCAAATATACTTATGTTCACTTTGCCATCCTACTTATCCGCCAATCACTTGGGGTAGTTCCGCTTCCAGTGACCAGTCCCTTTGCAGTAGAATCACTTAGTCTCAGGCTTAGGATCAGACTTGGGCTTCTTCACTTGAGCAGCAACTTGCTTGCCGTTCTTCTTGAAGTTCCCCTTCTTCCCTTTGCCCTTTTCTTGAAACTAGTGGTCTTGTCAACCATCAACACTTGATGTTTTTCTTGATTTCTACCTTCGTTGATTTTAGCATCACGAAGAGCTTGGGAGTTGTTTCCGTTATCCCTTGCATATTATAGTTCATCACGAAGTTCTACTAACTTAGTGATGATGACTAGAGAATTCTGTCAATCACTATCTTATCTGGAAGATTAACTCCCACTTGATTCAAGCGATTGTAGTACCCAGACAATCTGAGCACATGCTCACTAGTTGAGCGATTCTCCTCCATCTTTTAGCTATAGAACTTGCTGGAGACTTCATGTCTCTCAACTCGGGTATTTGCTTGAAATATTAACTTCAACTCCTGGAACATCTCATATGGTCCATGACGTTCAAAACGTCTTTGAAGTCCCGATTCTAAGCTGTTAAGCATGGTGCACTAAACTATCAAGTAGTCATCATATTGAGCTAGCCAAACGTTCATAACGTCTGCATCTGCTCCTGCAATAAGTCTGTCACCTAGCGGTGCATCAAGGACATAATTCTTCTATGCAGCAATGAGGATAAACCTCAGATCACGGATCCAATCAGCATCATTGCTACTAACATCTTTCAACACAATTTTCTCTAGGAACATATCAAAATAAACATAGGGAAGCAACAACGCGAGCTATTCATCTACAACATGATTTGCAAAATACTACCAGGACTAAGTTCATGATAAATTTAAGTTCAATTTAATCATATTACTTAAGAACTCCCACTTAGATAGACATCCCTCTAATCCTCTAAGTGATCACGTGATCCAAATCAACTAAACCATAACCGATCATCACGTGAGATGGAGTAGTTTTCAATGGTGAACATTGTTATGTTGATCATATCTACTATATGATTCATGCTCGACCTTTCGGTCTCCGTGTTCCGAGGCCATATCTGTATATGCTTGGCTCGTCAAGTATAACCTGAGTATTCCGCGTGTGCAACTGTTTTGCACCCGTTGTATTTGAACGTAGAGCCTATCACACCCGATCATCACGTGGTGTCTCAGCACGAAGAACTTTCGCAACGGTGCATACTCAGGGAGAACACTTCTTGATAATTTAGTGAGAGATCATCTTATAATGCTACCGTCAATCAAAGCAAGATAAGATGCATAAAAGGATAAACATCACATGCAATCAATATAAGTGATATGATATGGCCATCATCATCTTGTGCTTTGTGATCTCCATCTCTGAAGCACCGTCATGATCACCATTGTCACCGGCGCGACACCTTGATCTCCATCGTAGCATCGTTGTCGTCTCGCCAATCTTATGCTTCCACGACTATCACTACCGCTTAGTAATAAAGTAAAGCATTACATCGCGATTGCATTGCATACAATAAAGCGACAACCATATGGCTCCTGCCAGTTGCCGATAACTCAGTTACAAAACATGATCATCTCATACAATAAAATCAGCATCATGCCTTGACCATATCACATCACAACATGCCCTGCAAAAACAAGTTAGACGTCCTCTACTTTGTTGTTGCAAGTTTTACGTGGCTGCTACGGGCTTAAGTAAGAACACATCTCACCTACGCATCAAAACCACAACGATAGTTCGTCAAATAGACTCCGTTTTAACCTTCTCAAGGACCGGGCGTAGCCACACTTGGTTCAACTAAAGTTGGAGAGACAGTCTTCCGCAAGCCATCTATGTGCAAAGCACGTCGAGGGAACCGGTCTCGCGTAAGAGTACGCGTAAGGTTGGTCCAGATCGTCTCGTCCAACAATACCGCCGAACCAAAGTATGACATGCTGGTAGGCAGTATGACTTGTATCGCCCACAACTCACTTGTGTTCTACTCGTGCAAATAACATCAAACCATAAAACCTAGGCTCGGATGCCACTGTTGGGGAACGTAGTAATTTCAAAATTTTCCTACGCACACACAAGATCATGGTGATGCATAGCAATGAGGGGGAGAGTGTTGTCTACGTACCAACGCAGACCGACTGCGGAAGCGATCACACAACGTAGAGGAAGTAGTCGTACGTCTTCTTCCCGATCCGACCGATCCAAGCACCGTTACTCCGGCACCTCCGAGTTCTTAGCACACGTTCAGCTCGATGACGATCCTCGGGCTCCGATCCAGCAAAGCGTCGAGGAAGAGTTCCGTCAGCACGACGGCGTGGTGATGATCTTGATGTACTACCGACGCAGGGCTTCGCCTAAGCACTGTAACGGTATGATCGAGGTGGAATTTGGTGGCAGGGGGCACCGCACACGGCTAAGGAACGATCTCAAGGATCAACTTGTGTGTCTTGGGGTGTCCCCTGCCCCCGTATATAAAGGATGGAGGGAGGGAGGCTGGCCGGCCAAAGAGAGGGAGGCGCAGGAGGAGTCCTACTCCTACCGGGAGTAGGACTCCCCCCTCCAATCCTAGTCCAATTAGGAATCCTTAAAGGGGAGAGAGAGAGAGAGGTGGCCGGCCCCTCTCCTAGTCCTAATAGGACTAGGGAGAGGGGGGGAGGCGCAGCCCTATGTGGGCTGCCCTCTCACCTTTCCACTAAGGCCCATGTTGGCCCATTTGGTTCCCGGGGGGTTCCGGTAACCCTCCCGGTAATCCGGTAAAATCCCGATTTCACCCGGAACACTTCCGGTGTCCAAACATAGGCTTCCAATATATCAATCTTTATGTCTCGACCATTTCGAGACTCCTCGACATGTCCGTGATCACATCCGGGACTCCAAACAACCTTCGGTACATCAAAATGCATAAACTCATAATAACTGTCATCGTAACGTTAAGCGTGCGGACCCTACGGTTCGAGAACAATGTAGACATGACCGAGACACGTCTCCGGTCAATAACCAATAGCGGGACCTGGATGCCCATATTGGCTCCTACATATTCTACGAAGATCTTTATCGGTCAGACCGCATAACAACATACGTTGTTCCCTTTGTCATCGGTATGTTACTTGCCCGAGATTCGATCGTCGGTATCCAATACCTAGTTCAATCTCGTTGCTGGCAAGTCTCTTTACTCGTTCTGTAATACATCATCCCGCAACTAACTCATTAGTTGCAATGCTTGCAAGGCTTAAGTGATGTGCATTACCGAGAGGGCCTAGAGATACCTCTCCGACAATCGGAGTGACAAATCCTAATCTCGAAATACGCCAACCCAACATCCACCATTGGAGACACCTGTAGTACTCCTTTATAATCACCCAGTTACGTTGTGACGTTTGGTAGTACCCAAAGTGTTCCTCCGGTAAACGGGAGTTGCATAATCTCATAGTCATAGGAACATGTATAAGTCATGAAGAAAGCAATAGCAACATACTAAACGATCGAGTGCTAAGCTAATGGAATGGGTCATGTCAATCAGATCATTCAACTAATGATGTGACCTCGTTAATCAAATAACAACTCTTTGTTCATGGTTAGGAAACATAACCATCTTTGATTAATGAGCTAGTCAAGTAGAGGCATACTAGTGACACTCTGTTTGTCTATGTATTCACACATGTATTATGTTTCCGGTTAATACAATTCTAGCATGAATAATAAACATTTATCATGATATAAGGAAATAAATAATAACTTTATTATTGCCTCTAGGGCATATTTCCATCAGACATGACTAGTCATGAACCCAAAGTGGCACTAACTTACAGGGACATGCATACATCAATCAACCTCGAGCATGTCGGTCAACAGCGTATGAATCTGGGCTGTAGCAACTGGGCTAACAGGACTCCGGGAACCCGGGCTGTAGCAGGCTAACAGGACTCCAGATGTCTCCGCGTGACATTTCCCTGAAGGGACAGACACAGGAATGGAGTGAATCACATGTCGGCCAGTCTAAGTGTTCCAGAGCAGTAGTGCTGGGCTAGGAGGACTCCGGTAAACCGGGCTGTAGCGGACTACCAAGGCTCAGTGGAAGCACTAGACTACATTTCCCCATAAGAGAGGCTACAAAGGATAAACAACTAGATTGTCGGATCCCACACATAGCAATACACGTTACACGTATGCATAACATGCAAGTATGTGTTGTACAACATGGCATCACAACATAACTCAAACTCATATATATATATATATAAAGGCCAGGGAGAGCCACATAGCATTCAATACAAACAGGGGTCTCATGACCCATCATTCAGAGCATACAAGAAACGGAAGCATTATATGTCTGAGTACAGACAACTACAAAAGAAAAAGGCTGAGAAGCCTGACTATCCACATGACCCTCCCAAGGGTACAAGATCGTAGCTGGGATACAAGCTACTCGTCGAAGTCACTAGTGTAACCAACTGCAAAACATAAATAAGCAAACGTGAGTACGAAGGTACTCAGCAAGTCTTACATCAGAACTATCTACATATGCAACATTATCAACAAAGGGGTGGTGGATTTTTAACAGCAGCAAGCCAGCTTTGACTCAGTGGCTAACCTATACTACGAGTATCAGAAACTTCTTTGAGGTGAGGAGACGCACACGAGTCCACATATTCACCATATCAATACTCCACTATGGATCCGTTCCCGTCTCCCTACGAGAAGGCCATCCATAGCACCCACGCGTATCTTGCGTATTTTAGAGTATGCACTTCAAGTTGTCTATGTACTACGTAAGTCCTCCAAGTTTCCATATACGAGGAAAACGGCTATTTGAATAGGTAATGTTAACCCTGCAGGGGTGTAGTTCTTCAGACACGCTCTCGCCACTTATCGCCCTGTACACGTCATGTACCTCGGTAACCTTCAAGTGGAAGCCTAGCGAGGGTGTCGGCCACGACCAGACTAACCACACAAGTCTTTCATCCAGGTTTATCGCCTATTCGAGTTCCATCCGCAAAGAGTTCTGGCCGAAGTCTCCAGTACGGCCCCAAATGATGTGTGCAAGGTTCCCAACCCATCATCCGGGTGCCACTTGGTACACCGTGCCATGGTGCCTAGTCTGTCCCAAGCCCGTCTCGTCGGACACCACCTGGTAGACAAGTAGCACTACCTACAAATGCAAGAAACTAGTTGCAAGTCCTGGACAGAGATCAAGTGGATTAATAAGCCGAGAGGGGCCGGATAACCAGAACCCAATGTGTGGTAGTAACTGGACTTGGATAACATACACAGAACTCAGTGCTTAGGGACTGTTCCAATGAGACAACCCACCATGTACTCCTACATGGCCTCTCATCGCTACCTTTACCAAAACATGTTCACACACTTAGCCTTTATGGGTAGGACATGTTCACCACTCCGATTCATTCCCGATGAATCAGACCTGACACAACTCTAAGCATAGTCGGCATAAAGAAAACAAGCATGGATGAGCAGGCACATCAAGGCTCAAGCAACTCCTACTCACGCTAGTGGGTTTCAACTATTTACTGTGGCAATGACAGGGCATGCACAAGAATGGGTTCAACTACCGCAGCAGAAAGTAGCAGTTGAATCGTTGTTGTCCTAATGTAGTATAAGGAGCAGGAGCGAGAGAGTGGGATTTATCGAAATGCTCAAGGGGGGTTGCTTGCCTGATAGATCAATGAAGGGGCACTGCTCCTCTGATAGGTACTCGGGAACACCTTCCGGAGTGGAACCTATCGAGAAGAAACGGTGCCGGCAATCAATAGACAAACAAATGCAACAATATGATGCATGAACACGACATGTGCAAATGCTAGTGTTTGGGCTAATGCAAGATGCTACCAAGTTGGTTGAAGCCCATTTGAATCAAAGATTCTAATGTAATTCAAAATGAAGCATTTAAAATGCCCATATTATGTTTTCACTTATACAGCATGTATAAGTTGGTTTTTCATGCATGTAACTAGCATATGTGGATTCCTTGCATTTTTCTGATCATTTTTCATATATAAATTATTTCATTCTGAGCTACGGTTGAATTTCTATGATTTTTAGAAGTTTATATCATTTTCTGGATTTTCCTAATTTGTTTTAATACCAGAAAATGAATAACTGCGTCAGCACTACATCAGCATGACGTAAACGAGTGAACGGGGCTGACCAGGTCAAGCCTGACTAGTGGGTCCCACTGGTGAGTGACCCAGTCAACTAACTAAGTTAGTTAGTCCTAACTAACTGGGCAGGGCTCACTAGTCAGTGACTGAAATAACTAACCTAACTAGTTAATTAGTGCTAACTAGAAGAGTTAGTCAGGTGGGGCCCACAAGTTAGTGAGAGAGAGGGGGAGGTCAAACTGGGCAGTGGGGTCAACCCACGCCGGTCAACGGTCAGCGGTCGCCGGTTTTTAGCCGCTGGCGAGTCCAGACGCGGCGGTGCGCTGCGGGTTTTTCTTACAGGGAGCCATTTGGTGCGCGGAGCATAGCTACGGGATGCGGACGCTCGTCCGCATCCACCCGTGGTGGTGGCGCGGCCAGGGAGTGGCCGGAGTGGCACCGGTGACGACGAGTGCGGCGGCCGGAGTTCGGGCGTGCTCGGGTTGGAGCAAGGGGCACATGGGGAGAAGCTGATGGTGGCTACATGCTCCTGGGGAGGTGAGGAGAACGATGATGCATGCGGGAGCGGCTGGTTTGGGCTCTGGCCACGGTGGCGCCATGGCCGGTGGCACGGAGCTCTCGGCCCCGGTGGCAGAGGCGGCTAGAGGAGAGGAACATGCTTGGGGAGGAGGGGAAAAGGCAGCGGAGCTCACAGCGGACTCGATGAGCAGGCCAGTGGGCTCGGGGAGGCGCTGAAGACGGCAAATCGGAGTCGGCAGTCGGCGGCGTCCGAGGTTGAAGACGATGGTGATGACGATGCTATGGCGCGCCCCGGCTCGCTTGGCTCGGTGGAGATGACGAAGACGACGTCGCGGAGCTCCTGGGCATGTCCAGTGGGCGAGGGGGAGGCAGTGGCCACGGTGGTGCTTGTCGGCAGCGACGGTGGCGCTCGGACCGTGCGAGAGAGAGGGAGAGCAGAGGAGGGGAGAAACACGGGAGAGTGAGAGAGGTTCTGGGGTGCGTGGCGTCTCCAGGAACGTCCAGAGGGAGGCGGCAAGCAGGAGGTGGCCGCACGCGTGCTTCCGTGCGGTGGCCACGCGCCTCTCATCCTCCTGGCGGGAGGTTGACGGTCACTGGCACTGCGCTGTGGGCTGGGCCGCACAGCAGCAGGCCGGCCAGCTGGAGAGGTAAGCGCCAGGTAAGGGTTTTTTCCCTTTTTTGTTTTCTTTTCTATTTCTGACATTTGTTTTTGACTTAAAATAAATACTAGCACAAATCTAAAAATGTTGGGATACCTTGTGACCACTAGTTATGATATACCAGAGGCCCTCATGAATTTCCAACATTTTTGGAGCCTTTGAAATATTTATATTATTTTAAACAGCTCCAATTAAAAAACATATGGGTTCATTCAAAAATCCAAAACGTTTAGCAAAAATGTGCATCACCTCTGGTTGTTGTTTCCCACATTTCCAAAGAGCGTGAACATTTTTGAAGAGCATTTTGGGTTCATTGAAATTACATTTTAAATTTGAATCTATTTGAATTTGCTTTGGTGCTAGGGTTTGAAACATTCCCCATTTCAATTTCATTTGAAACTTAAACATGATGCACAAAGCAAGCCGAGATCATACCAGAACTAGGGATGTGACAAAGAAGCCCTTGACCGCTTTAGAGATGCTGGCCCTCTACAGTTTGTGACTGCCAAAGAACATTGGAATGAAGAGTTTCTGCTACAATTTTATGCTACCCTCCACATTCACGGCTACAACAGGGATCCGAAGACTTGGATCCTTGAGTGGATGACAGGCGATGTACACCATGAAGCTAAATCCCAAGACATCATTGAGCTTACTACCCTACCCACTCCTGGCGAACATTATGAACCAGGTTGTCAACTACACCAGAATGCTTTGGAAAGCATCTTCGAGAAGCCAGAGCCAAACATGAGCCAAGTGTTGAGCATGATGAAGCCACTGCCACAAGACGCTGACTATCCTAAGGAGTTCTTTGTTGAAGACCTAGAGTATCTGCCCTGCACTATTTATCATATTATCAGGCGAACTCTCTGGCCGGTCAAAGGACATTCTCCTACAACGAAGCTTGAAGGAGCAATGAATACATTGGTTTTCTATATCTTCAATGGCATCAGCCTCAATGCTCAACAGTTCTTCATCAGACAATTGGCTGCATCTGGCTCTGATATCTTTGGTCTGAAGTTCTATGCTCCATGGGTAATGCGCCTCATCAAGCTTCACTCTGCTATCAACTATCAGCCGTCTGCACGCAATCATCTTATATTCTTGCTAGAGGTTGATCTGTCTGTCGAAGCCATTTACCCAGAGCCTGCAAAGGAGCCAATTTATCTTCGCAATGTCGATCATCAAAGCATCACCTAGCCCATTGAAGGAGTTCATGCCATTCTCGTGTTTATCCCTTGGCTGGCAATACACGTGCCCCTCGCACCCAAACTGAAGCCACTGAAAGCACAATTTCTCAAAGGCCTCAGAAGCAATCTCGTGTTCTCAATGAACAAGAGCTTCTCATCGCTCTAGATCAGAAACAGGACAAGCATGATGACTGGCTTAAGCGTCAGATGCAAAGCCTCTTGGTGGACGTCAATCACATTCGCAATCTTGCCACCAAGAATGCCTTTGTTACACATGGAACCTGTCAGAGGTCATGGAAGAGCTTGACATTGCTCAGTGCTAAAGCTGATCTTCATGACAATGGCTTCACAGAGAGATTCAAGTTTGACTCAACTCCTCCAAGGAATGCTCACTTGCGTTGGACTCCCTCACTCGAAGACTCTGACTATTCTTCCTCAGCTGCAATAGTGAATGCTAGAGTCATAGATGATCAAGTTGATGCTACCTCACCGCCTCCAACTTCGGCGTGTATCGACACTGCACCAAGTTCGTCTGCACCACCAAACCTCAACGACGACCCTGCTGCTTCGCCTACTCCTCATGGGAACGAGTAGCAAGCTCTATGTCTTCAAACCTTTTTGGTCATTACTCACAAAAGGGGGAGAAGCATATGAGTTGATAGTCTTCAAGCGGGTCCATATGGGTGGTTGCTATACTTTTGCTACATTTGCCAAGTGCTTACAACTCTCGCTTTTGATACATTTGCTTCTTTTGAGTTGTAACACTTAAACTTGATGGTCGTCTGTTACCTTTTCGTCAACTATGTGATGCGATGATAAATTCTACATGTGCGACGATAAATTCCGCACGAAGTCAATTTTGCAGACGTCCATTTTTCATTATGCATGTCATTATCTTCGTTATATCCTTTCATGCATGATGAATTGTCTTCTTAAGTAGAAGAGGAGCTCCGCAAGTACAACCTGCCATGTGCATTTGCATTCAAAAGCAAAATACTTATATGCACATCTTCAGGGGGAGCCTTTCTGCTACTTACGAAGGCAATATCTAAATCCTTTACAATTTCACATCCTTTTATACCCGCTGAAAACTTCAACCAGTTTGTCATCAATCACCAAAAAGTGGGAGATTGTAAGTGCATCTAGTGCCACCCCTAGTTGGTTTTGGAGTATTGACGACAAACCTGGTTGATAGACTAATGTGTTTGTGAGAATTGCAGGATAACACAGGTAGTAGTCCCTCATTGATTCGGTTTACCTACCGGAAATTACCCCTAAAAATATATGAAGACATTGAAGACAAAGGTGGTATGTGAAGATATTCACATTGAAGACTATGACAAGAGAAGACATCGTGTGAAGACTATGGAGCGCGAAGACTTAGTTGATTCGTTGTTTCCTTTTCTTCTTTGTTGAGTCATAGGAACCACCATACTGTAAAGTGGGGTCCCAGTGGACAAAGTCAGAGTGACTGAAGTGATGCTTAACCAAAATCCTATGTCTTCGAGCGAAGACAATGAGAGCAAATCTTATCTAGAGCTTGATGAGTCAGCTTTACTTGTAGCCCAAGTAAAGTTGTCGCATGTGTTTGAAATCTGACCGCTGGAACACGTGTCAGTTCCTTAGTGACCCAGGGTCATTTTGGACAAATCAGGTCGGGTTGCCTAGTGGCTATAAATAGCCCACCCCCTACACCATAAATTGGTGGCTGCTCAGAGTTAGTGCACGGCTTTTGTCATTTGAGAGCAACCCACCTCCGAAGCCTTTGAGGGAGAAATCCTTGCAAGGACAAAGCCCTAAACACCCAGAGGCAAAGAGTGTTAGGCATCACTGAAGTCTTCCTGTCTGTGTGATCTGAAGACTTGTTACACTTGAGGACTATGAATCCTCTAGCCGGTTAGGCGTCGCGTTCTGAGCATCCAAGAGTCATTGTGGATCGCCGGTGAACGAAGTCTGTGAAGGTTTGGAAGACTACCTTGAAGACTTACCTGAGTGATTGGGCGAGGACTGTGTGTCCTTAGCTCAAGGGGAATAAGGTGAAGACGTGTCTTCTAAGTTGAATCTCAGCCTCCATAACCATACGTATAGTTGTCACAGCAACTGGAACTGGAACTGGTCCAACAAATCCTTGTCTTCGCCAAGCAACTGGTTCAATCTCTTCCTTCTCTTTATTTACAGTTGGTCTTTGTGAAGTCATTGCCAGTTTGCATTATCTGTTTGTCTTTGTTGTGTGACTATTTGTTCCGATTGGCTTCATACTGTCTTCCATCCTGATCCATATTGCCTAGCTGGTATTAGTCTTCGTGCTTTCACTTCATTGCATACTTGACTATGGCTTGCCTAGTGTAGTCTACCTTCCGCTGCATGTTAATAGGTTCATTTCTATCGTTTGTCTTCGAAACATCCATGTTTTGAAGACTTTCACAAAAATCGCCTATTCACCCCCCTCTAGTCGATAACTAGCACTTTCAAACCCACAGTTCCACAGGATCAAAACCTGACTCTCCTGTACACCCCCTATTCCTGAAGTTATTCCTCGCGTGTGGCCTCGTTTGTAGTTCACGGGCCACCTGCCTAGTGATCTATTCTGGCACCAGACACAATACTTATTCCCATTGCTCTGAACCCCTTTCACATTTCGTATCAGGCAACGAACGATCGCCTGCCCGCTCGAAACTTCCCATGATACCTCCTTACTTTGCTCTAAATATTTTTTAAGTTTCAATTTGGGAGTTACTTCCCGCCATCTTCCTTGGTTTTATCTACCGGATAAACAACCTTGTAGAGGACCGTTCTTTCGATGTTACCCCTTGTACTTTCATAAGTACGATGGAGACCCTGAAGAAGGATGACGACTTCGTCATGATGACCTAAAGTAGAGAAGTGAAGACATCAATGTAATGGATCGACCTCTTTGAGAAGAGTAACCAAGACCAAGAAGATCCATTAGATTTTCGTAACCAAAACTTTCCCCCCTACTACACCTCTTAAATCTCAGGTCAAGATTTCTTGTAGTGGAGGAGAATTGTAATGCCCGGGTAGTTAGGCGACAGTAATCCCATGTTAATGGTGCCAAGTCATCATGATTACTGTTGCTCATCTCGCTTTGATTCAAATGCAATGCAATTCAATTACAATTACAAATTCAAATTATAAGTGAGTTAGTAAAATTCTCAAACTTGAAAACTAAAGTGTTCAAGATGTGGTAAATAATTCACAGTCAATATTGGTAGAGAAGCCAACATTTTACAAAGTGTTTAAAGGTCCTAAAATAAATAAAACAGCGGTAAAACAATTAATTAAATGCCTTTTTAAGAATTGTAAAAATGTAAACTATTTTGATTGTGTAGGAAACACTTTGTGGCAGTAGAGTAAACTAAAACATTAATTTAGGGATTAGGCTTATGTTTTATAAAACTAAAATATAATAAGAGAAGAAAATAAATAAATTAAACAAAAGAAAACAAAACAAAACAAAACAAACAAATAAATAAAAAGACGCCTCCCCCTCCCTGCAGGGCCTTAGCCTAGATGGCCAAGTGGCCGAGCGAAAAAAGCCCAGCCGCCCACCCCCTGGCCCATAAGGCCTCAACCCACCTAACTCTAGACCGATCCACTCTATCTCGATCCCCCACCGTTCCCCTCGTCTCCCTCCCAGCGCCACCGCACGCAACACACACACACACACACACACACACACACACACACACACACACACAGAGAGAGAGAGACGCACAGAGGGGAGGCTCCTCTATTCGATCCCCTCCTCCTGGCGCGCCCTCACCCCAACCCGCTACCTCGACGCCGTCACCCTCAGCCTCGGCGCTTCGTCCATGATCGTGCTGCCGCCGGACCCCGACGGACTGCCTCGCCCCCGTCGCTCGTGTCCCCGCCTCCTCCTCGTCAGCGCCAACACGCCTCGCCGACCCCGACTCCTCCCCGAGCCACTGCCAGTTCCCTATGGCCTCGCCGTGAGCACCTCCATATTCTTCCACTTCCCTTCCCCCGTGTCGTACGCTGCCGTGTCTGCCATCCCGCGCCTGAGCTGCACCGCCGCGGCCTCCGCCTCCGACTGCCATCGCCCGCGTACACGCCGCTGCCAGCAATCGCACCGCCGCCATGCTCGACCAGCGTCTGGGCCAGCCACATCGGCCCTCGCCCCGCACCCCTTCCCTGCACACCGCTTGGGTCCGCGCCTAGCGTGCCTCCACACGTGCACTAGCGCGTGAGCCCATGCTGCTGCCCCGCTCGATGCCACCAGCCACCCAGCTCGTTGCACCCACGCACACCCGCACAGCCCCTCCGCCATGCGTTCGCCGTCGCCCGTCCGACCACCGCCGCTGCTCCGCCTGGCCCTGTGCGCCCGCCTTTGGCTTCCGCACCGCCGGTGCCTGCTGCCTCGCGGGGGGCTATGCCCCGCTCCCCCTGCCACAGCACCGCTGCCCAGCCATGCGCGAGCGCGCACACACTGGTTCGCCCCGGGGCTCTGATGCCCGGGCGCCCGCTAACCCACCCCGTATGCCCGTGCCCGTTAAAGCCTTTTGGCCCATTGACAGCCGGGCCCCGCCCAGAACGTTGTTAAAAAAAGAAAAAGGAAATAAAATAAAAATGAGTTAATAAATTAATTAAGTAGTGAATTAATTAAGTTAATTAATCCGGTTTAATTAATCTAATTAACTAGTTTAATTAAATAGTAATTAGATTAGCTAAATCCTAATTAACCTAAACAGACTATGACATGCGGGACCCACACGTCAATGACCCAGTCAACACCTCTGTTGACTACTGACGTAATGATGATGTTAGCAAACACTGTTCTGGATAAGGTTGAATTAAATTAATTAAATAAATGCTAAAATTGATTTAAATCTTTTAAAATCAATATAAAATAAACCGTAGCTCGGATGGAAAAACTTTGTACATGGAAGTTGCTCAGAACGACGAGACGAACCCCGATACGCAGCCCGTTCGCCCGCCACGTGTCCCTAGCATAGCAAACTCGCATCTTTCCCCCTCTGATTCATCTGTTTGAAAACGCGAAACACCGGGGATATTTTCCCGGATGTTTCCCCCCTTCACCGGTACCACCTCATACTGCGTTAGGGCCCCCCTAGCACCGCTACTTGTCATGTCATGCATCGATATGCATCTGTTTGCATTGTATTTATTGTTTCTTCCCCCTCTTCTCTCCGGTAGACTACGAGGCTGACGCTGATGCTGGTGCCCCGATCGACTACGCTGTTGATGACCCCTCTTTATTGCTATAGCAACCAGGCAAGCCCCCCCCCCTTGATCACCAGATATCGCCTACTCTTCTCTCAACTGCTTGCATTAGAGTAGTGTAGCATGTTACTGCTTTCCGTTAATCCTATTCTGATGCATAGCCTGTCATTGTTGCTACAACTGTTGATACCTTACATACAATTCTAAATGCTTAGTATAGGATGCTAGATTACCATCAGTGGCCCTACATTCTTGTCAGTCTGCCATGCTATACTATTGGGCTGTGATCACGTTGGGTGTTGATCACGGGTAAATACTATATACTTTATACATATTACATGTTGTGACTAAAGTCGGGTCGGCTCGTTGAGTACCTGCAAGTGATTCCGATGTTGGGGGCTGAAGGGGCAGGTGGTTCCACCCAGGTAGTGGTGGGCCTGGGTTCCTGACGGTCCCCGACTGTTACTTTGAGGTGGAGCGACAGGGCAGGCAGAGACCACTTAGGTGAGAGGTGGGCCTGGCCCTGGTCGGCGTTCGTGGTTACTTCAAAATAACACGCTTAACGAGATCTGGGTATTTAATCTGAGTCTGGCTATTGGCCTATACGCACTAACCAACAACGCGAGAACAGTTATGGGCACTCGACGTCGTGGTATCAACCGAAGCCTTCATGACGTCAGCGACTGTGCGGCGCACGTCGGGTTGGACGGCGTAACGCAACTTCCTTTGTAATGGAGGTTGCTAGGTCTGCTCTCCGGCCTCCCTTGCAACGTGCAGGTGTGCAATGGGCGATGGGCCCAGACCCTTGCGCCATAGGATTTAGACCGGTGCTGACCTCTCTATTGTGCCTAGGTAGGGCTGCGACGTGTTGATCTTCGAGGCCGGGCATGACCCAGGAAAGTTTGTCCGAACAAAGGGGATCGAGCGTGTTGGGAAATGTGGTGCACCCCTGCAGGGAAGTTAATCTATTCGAATAGTCGTGATCTTCGGTAACAGGACGGCTTGGAGTTGTACCTTGACCTTATGACAACTAGAACTGGATACTTAATAAAATACACCCTTCCAAGTGCCAGATACAACCGGTGATCGCTCTCTCACAAGGCGACAAGGGGAGGATCATCGGTTAGGATTATGCTATGTGATGTTACTTGGTGAACTTACCTTCTGCTCTCTTCTTCTGCTGCAAGATGGAGGTTACCAGAAGCGTAGTCTTTGACAGGACTAGCTAGCCCCCTCTTATTCTGGCATTTTGCAGTTCAGTCCACATATGTTACCCCCCTTTTCCATTTGATACCAATGCATACATATGTAGTGTCGCTCCTTGCTTGCGAGTACTTTAGATGAGTACTCATGGTTGCTTTGCTCCCCCTTTTCCCCTTTCCTATACCCAATTGCTGCGACCAGACGTTGGAGTCCAGGAACCAGACGGCACCATTGACGACGACTTCTACTACACTGGAGGTGCCTACTACTACGTGTAGCCCGCTGACGACGACCAGGAGTAGTTTAGGAGGATCCCAGGCAGGAGGCCTGCGCCTCTTTCGATCTATATCCTAGTTTGTGCTAGCCTTCTTAAGGCAAACTTGTTTAACTTATGTCTATACTCAAATATTGTTGCTTCCGCTGACTCGTCTGTGATCGAGCTCTTGTATTCGAGCCCACGAGGCCCCTGGCTTGTAATATGATGCTTGTATGACTTATTTTATTTGTAGAGTGGTGTTGTGATATCTTCCCGTGAGTCCCTGATCTTGACCATACATGTTTGCGTGTATGATTAGTGTACGGTCAAATCGAGACGTCACACTAGCAGCACTAAAGTCGCAAGGATAAGAGAAAACGAAAAAAGGTAAAAGACGAAAAGAGAGAAAAGAGAGAAATAAATAAATAATGGTAATAACAGGAGGGAGGAAACGAACACAGAGTTCGGTGTTAGGCATAAAATTGTCGTAGTCTGGCCGCGTTCCAGGGGTTCGGCTCCAGGTGATTATCTGACACATCATGTAGGCGGTACGCTCCTCTGGTGAGAACTTCGTCAATGATGAAGGGACCCTCCCACTTGGGCTTGAGTTTGTCCTTTTTCTTCAGTGGCAAGCGTAGAATGAGTTCGCAAACGTTATACGTCTTAGCCTGCACTTCTCTGCTTTGATACCTGCGAGCCTGCTGTTGATAAAATGTGGAACGAGCTTTGGCGATGTTGTGCTCCTCCTCCAAGGCATCTAAGCTGTCCTGCGATCAAGCTCGGCTTCTCTCTCTTCTTACATACGCACTCGAGGTGAATCATGAATAATATCGCAGGGTAACACTGCTTCCGCACCGTACACCATGAAGAAGGGTGTATATCCAGTAGAGTGGTTGGGCGTGGTCCGCAGCTCCCAGAGTACGGAGTCAAGTTCCTCCACCCAGTGCTTATCTGATTCCTTCAAAGACCGCACTAGTCTGGGTTTGATGCCGCTCATAATAAAACCATTAGCCCGTTCGACTTGATCATTTGTTTGCGGGTGATAGACAGAGGCGTAATCGAGCTTAATGCCTATATTAGCGCACCGGCTTTTCACCTCATCGGCTATAAAATTAGAGCCATTATCAGTGATTATACTGTGCGGGACACCGTAACAATGTACCACATCGGATATGAAATCTATTACTGGCCCCGCTTCGGCTGTTTTAACTGGTTTGGCCTCTATCCACTTAGTGAATTTATCCACCATGACCAGAAGATACTTTCTCTTATGGCTTCCTCCTTTAAGGGGTCCGACCATATCGAGTCCCCAGACCGCAAAAGGCCAAGTTATGGGGATTGTCTCTAAGGCAGTGGGGGCATATGGCTTTGATTGGCAAAGAGTTGGCATCCGACGCAACGTTGGACAAGGTCCTATGCATCTGCTCGAGCCGTCGGCCAATAAAACCCTGTACGGAAGGCCTTGCTAACAAGGGTCCGAGCTGCGGCGTGGTGACCGCCGAGTTCGGCATGAATTTCAGCCAAGAGTTGCCGCCCCTCTTCCTCAGATATACATCGTTGAAGGACTCCGGTGGCGCTTTTCTTATAGAGCTCTCCATCATGAACAGTGTACGCCTTTGAACGCGGGACAATGCAGTGGGCCTCATTCTGGTCCTCAGGAAGCTCTTTCCTTTTAAGGTAGGCCAGGAAGGGTTCGGTCCATGGGGCAATGACTGCCATGATGAGATGCGCCCATGGTGTTATTTCGGTGGCTGAGCCCCCGACGACGTCGGATTTTCCGGGATCTAGGGTTATGTTTGGATCCAGACTGGTATTTCCGTTTTCCCCTTGCCAGACCACAGATGGCTTAAAGAGCCTTTCCAGGAAAATATTAGGTGGGACGGGGTCGCGCTTAGCGCCGATACGAGCAAGAACATCCGCTGCTTGATTACTTTCTCGAGCCACATGATGGAACTCGAGCCCTTCGAACCGGGCCGACATTTTTATGACTGCGTTACGGTATGCTGCCATCTTCGGATCTTTGGCGTCGAAATCTCCATTTATTTGAGATATTGCAAGGCTTGAGTCCCCGCGTACTTCTAGGCGTTGTATGCCCATGGTGACAGCCATTTGGAGACCATGCAATATGGCCTCATATTCTGCTGCGTTATTGGAGTCTGTGTATAGTATTTGGAGAACATACTGGATGACGTCTCCAGTAGGGGATGTTAAAACAACGCCCGCTCCTAACCCTGCCAGCATTTTGGAGCTGTCAAAATACATGACCCAATTAGAGTACGTGCCGTACTCTTTAGGGAGTTTGGCCTTTGTCCATTCAGCGACGAAGTCGGCCAATACTTGGGATTTGATAGCTCGACGTGGCTTATATGAATGTCAAACGGGAGGAGCTCGATGGCCCATTTGGCAATCCAGCCCGTGGCATCGCGGTTGTTTATAATGTCATTGAGTGGTACTTCAGAGGCCACCATGATCGAACACTCCTGGAAGTAGTGACGGAGCTTTCGGGATGCCATGAAGACCGTGTATGCTATCTTTTGATAATGAGGGTACCGGGATTTGCATGGTGTAAGGACAGTAGTTATGTAGTATACTGGCTTCTAAAGCGGGAATTTATGTCTGTCCTGTTCTCGTTCAATGACGAGTACGGCACTCACCACCTGATGTGTTGCCGATATGTATAATAACATCGGTTCGCCGGCGTTTGGTGTGGCCAGGATTGGATTGCTCGCAAGAAGGGTTTTTATTTCCTCCAGACTGGCTATTGCCACGTCCGTCCACTCAAAGGGTCGGTTCGCCGTAGAAGGCGATAGAGTGGCAGTGCCTTTTCTCCCAATCTGGAGATAAAGCGGCTTAGACCAGCTATGCCACCCGCGAGCTTTCGAACTTGTTTAAGGTCTGTTGGCTTAGCCAATTGTGACAAAGCCCGGATTTTGGCTGGGTTTGCTTCACTTCCTCTATTGGAAACAATGAAGCCCAGCAGTTTTCCAGCAGGGACGCCGAAAACGTACTTCTCCGGATTGAGCTTAATGTCATACACGCGGAGGTTGTCGAACATGAGATGTAAATCGTCTATTAGTGTTTTGACGTGCCTAATTTTGATGATGACGTCGTCCACGTAAGCTTCAACTATCTTGCCGATCTGTTTCTCCAGGCATGTTTGAATCATGCGTTGGTATGTGGCGCCGGCGTTCTTGAGCCCAAAGGGCATGGTGTTGAAGCAGAATGGCCTATATGGGGTGATGAATGCCATTGCAGCTTGATCGGATTTCTTCATTTTGATTTAATGTTATCCAGAATATGCGTCAAGAAAACACAGTGAGTCATATCTTGCGGTGGCATCAACGATTTGATCGATGCGGGGGAGGGGGAAGGGATCCTTGGGGCATGCCTTGTTGAGGTCTTTAAAATCAACACACAGGCACCAGGGTTTGTCCTTCTTTGGTACGATAACCAAATTTGCCAGCCAGTCCATATGTTTTATTTCTCTAATGAATCTGACCTCGATTAGCTTGGCAAGCTCTTCCCCCATAGCTTGGAGTTTGGGTTCGTAGAAGCGCTGCAGTGTTTGCTTGACCGGTTTGTGTCCCTTCAAATATTGAGGTTGTGGTCGGCCAACTCGTGTGGGATTCCTGGCATGTTAGAAGGGTGCCAGGAGAATATATCTCAATTCTCGCGTAGGAACTCTCGTAGAGCGGCGTCAACCGTTGGGTCTAGTTATGCTCCTATGGATGATGTCTTCTTTGGGTCCACTGGGTGGACTTGGAATTTGACAATTTCTTCTGCCGGCTTGAATGAGGTGGATTTGGGTCGTTTGTCTAGGACCACATCATCTCTGTCCACCGTGGAGTGCAGCATGGCTAATTCTTCAGCCACGAGGGATTCAGATAATGCCTCAAGGGCCAGGGACGCGGTTTTATTCTCGGCGCGGAGTGCTATGTCTGGATCACTAACTAGAGTGATTATGCTGTTGGGCCCGGGCATCCTAAGCTTCATGTACCCGTAATGGGGTATTGCGTGAAAGCGCATGAATGCATCTCGCCCCAAGAGGGCGTGATATCCGCTGTTGAAGGGGGCCACCTGGAAAGTTATTTCTTCGAACCAGTAGTTCTCCGGCGTGCCAAATACCACATCGAGTGTGATTTTTCCCCCACACCATGCCTCCCGACTGGGAATGATTCCTTGGAAGCTCGTGCTGCTTTGCGCAATGCGGCTCCCGTCTATTTCCATCTTTCGTATTGTATCCTCATAGATGAGGTTTAGTCCGCTGCCGCCGTCCATGAGAACCTTGGTGAGCCGAAAGCCATCCACAATTGGGCTGAGGACCAAGGCGGCTGGTGCTCGGACTGTCCTGTGTTTTGGTTCGTCGCTAGCGTTAAAGGTTATCGCTGTGTCATTCCAGGGGTTTATTGTTGCGATCTGGAAGACTTCGGCGAGTTGGCGGAGTGCCCTTTTGCGCCTATTGTTTGAAGTGAATGTCTCAAAGACTGTCAGAACTCTAGTTTCGTCTTCTTCTGGAGGGTTTTGCTCCGGGATGTCCTTGGTGAGGATGTCCTCGCCATTTTTGGCTACCTGCCGGTGTATCCAACATGCACTAAGGATGTGGGTTGGTATAGTATCTGGTGTGGTGCGTATTTTGCAGGGGCCATCAAGCCATCCCTCCAGAACTGTTCCACGCTGTGTAATGGGTTTGTATTTCTTGGCTATTGGTCTGGGCGCGTTATAGGGGTGCACCCTTTTTGCCTGGACCAGTGGTTGAGGTTGGGCCGATAGCGCCCAAACTGTGTGATTTCTCTAGGCGCTCTCCATTGCGTTGTACTTCTGTACAATAGTTGCCAAGTCAGTGAAGTGTAGTATGCGGCGGCAATTAATGGCGTTGAGGTGTCCTTCGTTCGTGCAGTTATTGCAGAACGCTGATATCGTGTCCTCTTCACGGCAATCCTTGACCTTGTCCTTGGCAATGAGAAATCTGGCCCAAAAGTGGTGGACCGTTTCTCGAGACTATTGTTTTGTGCTCGTGAGAGCACTTATGTCTGGGTGGGTGGGTGGAATTGGATCTGAACCCTGACCCAATTGATGATTCGAAGTCTGAGGTTTTTCCAGACTGAACAGTCCGAGCTCCGGAGTGTCTTCTAATTTTTGAAGCCTATCGTCCGACTCTAAGTTCAGAGGGCAAGGCGTGTCCTTCTGCCGGTTAGTGTCCGGATTTTCAAGGCCGGAGATCCGAACATAATTCGTCCTCAATGTAGAGGAAGGATTATCTTGCTCCTCGGCTACCGCTATCTGGTGGGTGATCGGTGGAGAATTAATCTCTCTCTGGTCGGGTTTAAGCCCAATCCGATCGTAGTCTATAGTGACTCCCAAAGGGGTAATGCAATTTAGGAGTTCGTTCAAAGATGATAACTCCGTCGGATCGATCTGTTTGGCGTATTTAGAATCAACGCATATGCGTTTTTCGATGACTCGAGAGGTCATCCTCGCTGGCTCAGGGGCCGAGCGGGTGATCATGGTAAAATCGCCCGGCCGAAGGGTTTGGCCCGAGGCCAGAGCTCCTTCGGAGGTAATATTTTCCTTGAAGATAAGTCGAGCCATCAACCTCTGCGACGACGGCACAGTGGAACTCTCAATGAAAGCACCAATGTCGGTGTCAAAACCGGCGGATCTCGGGTAGGGGGTCCTGAACTGTGCGTCTAAGGTTGATGGTAACAGGAGACAGGGGACACGAAGCTTTACCCAGGTTCGGGCCCTCTTGATGGAGGTAATACCCTACGTCCTGCTTGAATTATATTGATGAATACGAGTATTACAAGAGTTTATCTACCATGAGATTGTAATGGCTAAACCCTAGAAGTCTAGCTTGTATGACAACAGTATTGAGTATCCCCTATCCGAACTAATCCCTCTGGTTTATGTAGACACCGGGGGGATCTAGGGTTACATAGAGTCGGTTACATAATATGGAATCTTCATAGTTGTTCTCCAAGCTTGCCTTCCACGCCAAAGAGAGTCCCGTCCGGACATGGGCACCGTCTTCGGTCTTCATATCTTCATAGCCCATCAATCCGGCCCATAGATAACAGGCCGGACGCCCGAGGACCCCTTAGTCCAGGACTCCCTCAATGGGGGCATGCCCCGACGCGCGACGACGGCTACCTAGCCAGACATGATAAGCATAACCATGTCCGAGCCAAAAACCGCAGATGGACTCCATCCGAGCTACGTCGCGACTTGGCCCGATACAGACGCGCCACACACCCCCTCTGCTTCGCTGATGAAGTAATGGAGCACGAATTCTCAGAAGGGTTTAAACCCGTGAATATCAAATCATACAATGGAACAACAAATCCCGTGGTATGGATTGAGGACTTTCTTGTCCATTTTCATATGGCCCGCGGTGATGATCTTCATGCCATCAAATACCTCCCGCTAAAACTCAAGGGACCATCTCGGCACTGGTTAAACAGCCTGCCAGAAAACTCCATTGGTAGTTGGGAGGACTTGGAAGACGCGTTCCGCGACAACTTCCAAGGTACATACGTCCGACCTCCAGATGCCGATGACTTAAGTCACATAGTTCAACAGCCTGGAGAGTCAGCCAGAAAATTCGATACTAGGTTCCTAACTAAAAAGAACCAGATCATTGACTATCCGGATGCAGAAGCCCTAGTGGCCTTTAAGCATGGCATCCGTGATGAATGGCTCGCCCGACACCTCGGTCAAGAAAAACCGAAGTCCATGGCAGCCCTCACAGCACTTATGACCCGCTTTTGCATGGGCAAAGATAGTTGGCTAGCTCGTAGCTTCAATAATGCAAGCAAACCTAGCACCTCTGAAGCCAGAAATTGCAACGGCAAGCCCCGACGCAACAGACACAAGCGTCGAAGCAACGGTGACAATACCGATGACACGGCGGTTAACGCCGGATTCAGTGGCTCCAAATCCGGCCAGCCGAATAAGCCATTTAAAAGAAACAATCTAGGCTCATCCAGCTTGGACCGCATACTCAATCGCCCATGTCAGATCCATGGCACCCCCGATAAACCCGCCAACCATACGAACAGAAAATGTTGGGTTTTCAAACAAGCCGCAAGCTCAATGCCGAACACAAAAGAAAGGGGTCACCCAGCGACAGTGAAGAAGAAGAGGCTCGCCTACCGAGCACCGGGGGACAGAAGCAATTTCCCCCCGAAGTAAAAAGAGTCAACATGATATACATGACGCATACCTCTGAAAGGGAGCACAAGCACGAACTACGAGACGACCACTCCATAAAGCCGGGCGCACCACAATTCAATCCATGGGCGTCCTGCTCGATCACTTTTGATCACAAGGACCACCCAAACAGTATTCGTCATGGAGGTTCAGCAGCTCTGGTCCTCGATCCAATTATCGGCGGATTCCATCTCACGCAAGTCCTCATGGACGGCGGCAGTAGCCTCAATTTACTCTATCAAGACACTGTCCGCAAAATGGGCATTGACCCTTCAAGGATCAAGCCCACCACAACTATCTTCAAGGGAGTAATACTCGGCGTAGAAGCTCACAACATAGGCTCAATCTCACTGGAAGTTGTCCTTGGTTCACCGGAAAACTTCCGACGCGAGGACTTGATCTTTGATATTGTCCCATTCCGCATTGGCTATCACGCACTGCTCGGGCGGACCGCTTTTGCTCGTTTCAATGCGATCCCAAACTACGCCTATCTAAAGCTTAAGATGCCCGGTCCACACGGCACCATAATGGTCAAAGGAAACATGGAACGCTCCCTCCGCACCGAGGGCACACTGTGGCAATCACCACTAAAGTACAAAGCGGTCTCCTCAAGACGCATATCTCATCGGTCATTAAACCGCCGGCGTCTGCTACACATGACTGGTTAATTTTAGAGCTGGATTAGCAGCTCCGCCTCTGTTGTTCACCTCTTATACCCGCAGAGTTTGCACCACGCGTACATAATTATGCACTCAAAATACCTTGGTCATCGGCGGAGGCACAATACGGACAGGCCTACAAAGCGGTTCATCCAAACTTTAGCCTTTTCTCTTCTTACTAACTATTTTCTTATCTTTTTGCCACAGGTGAATCAATACCAGTCCGTCCTATGGACATGAAAGGACTCTTTATGAGCCCGGTTTTCCTACAAATAACCGGGGATTGCTCCCTTTAAGGAAGCCTTTTTCGCGGAAGCACGGGCAGCGCAGACGTGCGACAGGAGGTCCAAAAGATTTTTTGTAGACCACGAAAACCCTATTTGAAACTTGTACAAAGGTTTTTACCTCATGCCTCGACACCTTGACACAAAATCGTCAGGGGCTTGATATGGCAGCATATGGGTTGCCGAAAAAGTCTGAATAGCTCTATAGCATACTTTGGTGTCACGAGTTTGGCATTATATGCATCAGCTCCGAATCATGTCTTTGGTCAATAGTCGGGTTGCCTGGCTCTTGTGCTTGCTACCCTCCGTTCCGTCTTATCGGCTAGGTTAGTAAAGGGAGAACTACTGCGATTATGTTTCCGGTTCACCTTGTTAAACACCTTAGTAGAGAAAGCCAAAAACTGACTGTCATGATGCGGCGAGAGCTGGTCAACCACTCGGTGACTTATCAAAATCTTTTGTGATTTCTTCCGTATTACATGAAGGACCATTTTTTTCTTTGGTCACCTATGCAACGCAACCATATTCGGATAACTGTGTGGATACAAGGGGCTACATAGTAGACCCGCCATAAAACTCTTATGGCTAAGTGAAGGTGTTAAAGCCCTATAGTCCGATTGCCTAGTTCCCCGCACTGACACCTCCGTCCCGGACCAAGACGTTGGGTCAAGAGTGATCAGGTGCTATTCCGAACACCCCCGCATTATACGCGAGGGGGCCGAAGCCGACGACTAGCAAACTTAAAGGTTATAAGAAACAACCGCACAGGAGGAAATAATGGCAAAGGTATATAGCACAACTTTAACATATCATAATATTGTTTTCACAATTCTGGTACATTTATTCAAATATAATATCCTTCGAGCACTGACCCTCTATCAAGCGGGCGCCCTCTCGGATGTTCTTGAAATAATGCTCCAGCGTGCGATGGTTCTTACCTCCAGGCGGACCCTTAGTTGCAACATCGGTGGCCTTCATCATTTCCCAGCACATCTTGACATGGGTGAAGGCCATCCGGGCACCTTCTATGCACACAGACCACTTGATGGCGTCAATACGCGGCACTGAATCGACAAGCCGTTGCACCAAACGGAAATAGCTACTCGGAATGGGTTCCGCCGGCCATAGCCGAACCACGACGTCCCTCATGGCAGCTCCAGACATCTTGTGTAGCTCGGCCCACTGGGCCATCTGTTCGTTCAGCAACACCGGACGCCTTGCCACGTTGAACTGCGACCGGAAAAGCCTCTCTGCAACACGTCCTTCCTGTGCTTGGAAGAACAACACCGCGTCGGAAGCACTCTTCGACAGATCCAAGAACGCGTATGGAGAACTCCACATTTGGTTAAGCACAGCATACTTGGGGTCGCCAAACTTAGCCTGTAAAAGAAAGGGTTTACCAGCCGCTTTCTCCCCAGCCCGTCGGATCTCCTCCCAAGCCGCTCTATATTCGGATCGCGCTTCTTTCGCCTCTAGTAAGGCTTTGTTGAGTTTGGCTGCCTTGGCTTTGTTATCCTCCTTGAGATATTTGCACCTGCTAGTGGCATCCTTCATCTCCCGCACCATGGTAGACATTCTCTCTTGGCACTGGCACTGAGCAGCCTGTTCAGCCTTTAAATCCTCAGCCGCCTTCTTGGCAGCCGCGTCACTCACTCTGGCCTGCTCCTTGGCCCGGGCAAGTTCAGCCCGAAGGGTCTCAACTGCGGCAACACTATCTACAGTTATGCATGTCACAGTATATGATTTTCAGCCTCATGCTCATACTAATATACATGCATAAAAAAGCTGCCCCAACACATACCTTGTGCCTCGTCGAGCCGCCTGTTAATAAGAGTGATGTCCTCATCCGCTAACTCAAGTTTCTACTTTAGATCTGCAACTTCCGTACTTAGGTGGTCGCCATCGACGTAACAACATGTGTTCAAATTAATTAGTTTACTTCCTGAGCATATCTTTTTGATCCTCTTATCGCCTCCTTGTGAAAGCCGACCAGAGTCTCAGGGGCTACTACCTATACACGGCCGCGTTATGCATATAAAAATAGTTAAGCTATTACATTGCCTACCTTGAAGCCTCTCAACAGGCCCAGGAAAGCTTCATTTACTTAGCTTCACGTGGACAGAACCCTTTCAACTACCATACCCATTAAGGTACGATGTTCCTCTGAGATGGACACACTTTGTAATGTGCCCATCAAAGGGGTACATCGGGATGCTGCTGCGGGAGCATGCATTCCCTTCAAAGGGGTACATCGGCTCGACCCTAGAGTTGTCTTCGGCTATAAGCCGGATAGTTCGGGGCCTTAATTGCTGGCCCCCGTAGGGGCTGCTCCCCCTGGACCCTTGATGATTGAAGTACCACCCTCGGGCATTGTCTTCATTGTCCCCCATGTCGCTTGATGGTCAGGGGAGATTCTTTGAGATGACACCTCAAAGTCATCTACCCTAAGAGGTGACGAAGCACGAGAAGGCGTCTTGCTTTCCATCATCCCCGGAGATAAGTCCCCTGATGAGGAGGACTGTCGGGGTGGACTGTGGGCCAAACTGCAAGCATATAGTTTAAATGTTACCCCCGCAACCCGAAAAGAATGGGGTATGTCTAGAGCATCTGTGTTCATTTACGATTCGGCAAGGGGCTTGCCCCTAGAGAAGTGCCTTGCGATGACATTGGCTTCGGAACCCGAACCATATGGTAGGGACACCTTCCCTCTCTTGGGTGCTTCCACCTCCAAGTCTTTGGATGCACTCCTTTTCCTTCCATGAGGGAAAGGGGTATCGCCTTATACTTCCCCTTCATCTTCTGAAGAGGGAGCTTCAGTCTCCCCAGACATAGTGTCCGGCATACCATAGTGTCCGGCATACCTGTAGAGTGGAGGCCGCTTTCAGACACTTTGCTCTTCTTCTTGTCCTCTTGCGCCAGCGCTTGATACGGCACCGGGATCAGCATCCTCGTCAACACTGGATCTTCCGAGTCTTCGGGAAGTGGACCTGAACACCTCATTTGTTCCGCCTTCTTTATCCAGTCCTGGTCAAAGATAGAACTCTCAGCACATCACTGTGGGATAATCAACCAAGTTGCAGTCAAAAATTGGGTGCTTACTGAGGTATCCGGATGGTTGCAGTCGAGACTGATGTCCTCTGACGTGTCCGGCCACTGCTTTCAAGTATTGAAGAATCGTTTCCACATCCCTTCGTGCATTGTGCCGAAGAATTCCTGAAGGGTCCGTGGTCCTTCCGGATTGAACTCCCACATACGGAGAGGCGGTCGCTGGCACAGGAGGATCCGGCGGACTAGCATCACTTCGATCATGTTAATAAGGCCAACGTCCATTTCGAGGATACTCTAGATAAGACTTTGCAGCATCTGTACTTCGTTAGCTAATACCAGTCTAGCCCCTTATTTATCCATGATGTGAGCCGCAATGGAGGGCCAGATCAGAACACAGGTGCGGCTGCCCATTTTGGTGCCCTGAGGTTCGCTGATATAGAACCGCTCTTGTTGCCATGAGTTGGAGTTTTCTGTGAAGATGCTTTTTGGCCATCTAGTATTGGCAAGCTTGCTCACCATAGCACCGCCGCACTCCACTTGTTCCCCATTAACTAGCTTCGGCTTCACATTGAAGGTATTGAGCCATAGGCCGAAGTGTGGGGGGATGTGGAGAAAGTCTTCACACACGACGACGAACACCGAGATGTGGAGAAAAGAGTCCAGAGCTAGATCGTGAAGAATTAGGCCATAATAGAACATGACACCGCGAACAAAGGTATGGAGAGCGAACCCTAGCCCGTGGAGGAAGTGGGAGATGAATACCACCCTCTCGCCAGATTTTGGTGTGGGGATGACCTGCCCTTTAGTAGGGAGCCTGTGGGGGATTTTCGCAGTCAGGTACCTCGCCTTCCGAAGCTTCGCGATATCCTCCTCGGTAACCGAGGAGGCTTCCCACCTACCTTGGGAGATGGATCTAGACAAAACTAGAGGGCCTAGTAACAATGGAAGAAATCAAATCATGGGCACTAGAGCCTGAGGTTGGGAAGTTTGAGGAAGAGGTAGGCGTGGGGGGAGAAAGATGGGGTCTGTACCCTTTATAAAGGCGAAGAATATTGAGCGCCTCCTCATGGGCCTTAAAGCTCGCCTATTCCCAAGGAATCGCCAACAATACGGTTGGATTACCCACGCCCATATTGATAAGGATCCCGTAATAAGGGGACACGATCTCTGCTTCGATAAGACGTGCCAATAAAAATCGCATCTCGAAACATGGAGCGGGAGGCTAAAAACGGTTTGAAATAATGACCAGGCGGAGACGTGGCGTCTCGCTACAAAAGTTGTCAGTAGATGGGACCCATGAAATATTATACTCTCTACGGTTGTGTGTGGTACTTGTTTTGCAGATCTGGACACGTTTTCTCTGTTCGAAGACTACTTTGGTGTATTCGGAGGAGGAACCCGCCTTGCAATGCCGAAGACAATCTGCGCGCCAGACACATCGTCATTGAAGCCTGGTTTAGGGGCTTCTGAGGGATTCCGGGATTAAGGGGTCCTCGGGTGTCCGGGCTATGTGATGTGGGCCGGACTGATGGGCCATGAAGATATAAGACCGAAGACATCCTCCCGTGTCCGGATGGGACTCTCCTTTGCGTGTAAGGCAAACTTGGCGATCAGATATGAAGATTCCTTCCTTTGTAAACCAACTTTGTACAACCCTAGGCCTCTCCGGTGTCTATATAAACCGGAGGGTTTAGTCCATAGAGGCAATCACAATCATACAGGCTAGACATCTAGGGTTTAGCCATTACGATCTCATGGTAGATCAACTCTTGTAATCCTCATATTCATCAAGATCAATCAAGCAGGAAGTAGGGTATTACCTCCATCAAGAGGGCCCGAACCTGGGTAAACATCATGTCCCCGTCTCCTGTTACCATCGACCTTAGACATACAGTTCGTGACTCCCTACCCGAGATCCGCCGGTTTTGACACCGATAGTAGGTTCATCATGGTCTAATAACATGACTTCCAGGACAGGATTACCGTACCACTCTGGTGCGGAACATGCTCTGTTCGACCTACGAGGTCCAGTAGTAACTTGCTCCGAAGTTTCATGATCATCATCATTAGCTTCCTCTCTAGTTAGTGTAGGCATCATGGGAACGGATTTCTTGGATGTGCTACTTTCCAAATTGAGAGAAGATATGATAACCTCATCTAGTTCTACTTTCCTCCCAATCACTTCTTTCGAGAGAAACTTCTTCTCTAGAAATGTTCCATTATTGTTAACAAAGATCTTGCCTTCGGATCTATGGTAGAAGGTGTACCCAATTGTTTCATTAGGGTATCCTATGAAGAATCACTTCTCCAATTTGGGTTCGAGCTTATCAGGTTGAAGCCTATTGACATAAGTGTCGCAACCCCAAACTTTAAGAAACGACAACTTAGGTTTCTTACCAAACCATAGTTCATACGGTATCATCTCAACGGATTCAGATGGTGCCCTATTTAACATGAATGCAGATGTCTCTAATGCATACCCCCAAAACGATAGTGGTAAATCGGTAAGAGACATCATAGAATGCACCATATCTAATAAAGTACGGTTACGACGTTCGGATACACCATTGCGCTGTGGTGTTCCAGGTGGCGTGAGTTGTGAAACAATTCCACATTGTTTTAAATGAAGGCCAAACTCATAACTTAAATATTTGCCTCCGCGATCAGATCGTAGAAATTTTATTTTCTTGTTAGGATGATTCTCCCATTCACTCTGAAAATCTTTGAACTTTTCAAAAGTTTCAGACTTGTGTTTCATGAAGTAGATATACCCATATCTGCTCAAATCATCTGTGAAGGTTAGAAAATAACGATACCCGCTGCGTGCCTCAACACTCATTGGACCGCATACATCGGTATGTATTATTTCCAAAAAGTCATTGGCTCGCTCGATTGTTCTGGAGAACGGAGTTTTAGTCATCTTGCCCACGAGGCCTGGTTCACAAGCATCAAATGATTCATAATAAAGTAATTTCCAAAAGTCCATCCGCATGGAGTTTCTTCATGCGCTTTACACCAATATGACCATAGTGCCACAAATATGTTGCACTATCATTACCAACTTTGCATATTTTGGCATCACTATTATGAATATGTGTATTACTACGATCGAGATTCAATAAACCATTCACCTTGGGTGTATGACCACAGAAGGTTTTATATTCATGTAAACAAAACAACAATTATTCCCTGACTTAAATGAATAACCGTATTGCAATCAACATGATCAAATCATATTCATGCTCAAGGCATACATAAAATAACATTTATTTTAGGTTCAACACTAATCCCGAAGGTAGAGGGAGTGTGCGATGGTGATCGTATGAACCTTGGAATCACTTCCAACACACATTGTCACTCCGCTCATAACTAGTCTCTGTTCATTCTGCAACTCCTGTTTCGAGTTACTAAACTCAGCAACTAAACTGGTATCAAATACCCAATGGTTGATATAACACTAGTAAAGTACACATCAATAACATGTATATCATATATACCTTTGTTCACTTGGCCATCCTTCTTATCCACCAAGTATTTGGGGCAGTTCCGCTTCCAGTGACCATTTCCTTTGCAGTAGAAGCACTCAGTTTCAGGCTTGGGTCCAGCTTTGGGCTTCTTCTTGGGAGTGGCAACTTGCTTGTATTCTTCTTGAATTTCCCTTTATTCCACTTGCCCCTTTTCTTGAAACTAGTAGTCTTGTTAATCGTCAACAACTGATGCTCTTTCTTGATTTATACATTCGCCGATTTCAGCATCGTGAAGAGCTCGGGAATCATTTTTCGTCATCCCTTGCATATTATAGTTCATCATGAAGTTCTAGTATCTTGGTGATAGTGACTAGAGAATTCTGTCAATCACTATCTTATCTGAAAGATTAACTCCCACTTGATTCATGAAATTGTAGTACGCATACATTCTGAGCACATGCTCACTGGTGAGCCATTCTCCTCCATCTTGTAGGCAAAGTACTTGTCAGAGGTCTCATACCTCTCGACATGGGCATGAGTCTGAAATACCAATTTCAGCTCTTGGAACATCTCATATGCTCTGTGGCGTTCAAAATGTTTTTGAAGTCTTGGTTCTAAGCCGTAAAGTATGGTGCACTAAACTATCAAGTAGTCATCATAACAAGCTTGCCAAACATTCATAACATATGCACCTGCTCTTGCAATAGGTCTGTCACCTAGCGGTGCATCAAGGTCATAATTCTTCTGTGCAGTGCTACCTCTTGAGCTTGCGTTGGTTTTTCCTTAAAGAGGAAAGGGTGATGCAGCAAAGTAGTGTAAGTATTTCCCTCACTTTTTGAGAACCAAGGTATCAATCCAGTAGGAGACTACACGCAAGACGCCTAGTACCTACACAAACAAACAAGAACCTCGCAACCAACGCGATAAAGGGTTGTCAATCCCTTCACGGTCACTGACGAAAGTGAGATCTGATAAAGAAAATAAGATAAATATTTTTGGTATTTTTGTATAGATTGGAAAGTAAAGATTGCAAAATAAACAGCGATAGAAATAGCTAGTTGACGGGAGATTAATATGATGGAATATAGACCCCGGGGCCATAGGTTCCACTAGTGGCTTCTCTCAAGATAGCATAATCTACGGTGGGTGAACAAATTACTATCGAACAATTGATAGAAAAGTGAATAGTTATGAGAATATCTAGGCATGATCATGTATATAGGCATCACGTCCGTGACAAGTAGACCGACACAATTCTGCATCTACTACTATTACTCCACACATCGACCGCTATCCAGCATGCATCTAGAGTATTAAGTTCATAAGAACAGAGTAACGCATTAGGCAATATGACATGATGTAGAGGGATAAACTCAAGAAATATGATATAAACCCCATCTTTTTATCCTCGATGGTGACAATGCAATATGTGCCTTGCTGCCCCTGCTGTCACTGGGAAAGGACACCGCAAGATTGAACCCAAAGTTAAGCACTTCTCCCATTGCACGAAAGATCAATCTAGTAGGCCAAACCAAAATGATAATTCGAAGAGACTTGCAAAGATATTTAAATCATGCATATGAGAATTCAGAGAAGAATCAAATATTGTTCATAGATAAACTTGATCATAAACCCACAATTCATCGAATCTCGACAAACACACCAAAAAAGAATTACATCGAATAGATCTCCAAGAGAATTGAGGAGAACTTTGTATTGAGATCCAAAGAGAGAGAACAAGCCATCTAGCTAATAACTATGGACCTGAAGGTCTGTGGTAAACTACTCACACATCATCAGAGAGGCTATGGTGTTGATGTAGAAGCCCTCTGTGATCGATTCCCCCTCCGGCCGAGCGCCGAAAAAGGCCCCAAGATGGGATCTCACGGGTACAGAAGGTTGCGGCGGTGGAAATAGGATTTCGTGGTGCTCCTGGATGTGTTTAGGGTATATGGGTATATATATGAGGAAGAAGTAGGTCGGTCGAGCTATGAGGGGCCCACGAGGGTGGGGGCACCCACCCCCTGGGGCACGCCCTCCTACCTCATGGCCTCCTCGCCTCTTTCTTGATGTCCACTCCAAGTCTCTTGGATTGCGTTTGTTCCAAAAAGATCCTCGCGAAGGTTTCATTCCGTTTGGATTCCATTTGATATTCCTTTTCTGCGAAACACTAAAATAGGCAAAAAAATAGCAATTTGCACTGGGCCTTTGGTTAATAAGTTAGTCTCAAAAATAATATAAAAGTGCATAATAAAGCCCATTAAACATCCAAAACAGATAATATAATAGACTGGAACAATCAAAATTTATAGATACATTGGAGACATATCAAGCATCCCCAAGCTTAATTTCTGCTCGTTCTCAAGTAGGTATATGATAAAAACAGAATTTTTGATGTGGCATGCTTCCTAACATAATTTTCAAAGTAATTCTCTTTATTGTGGCATGAATGTTTAGATCCGAAAGATTCAAGATAAAAGTTCAATGTTGACATAAAATAAGAATACTTAAAGCATACTAACTAAGCAATTATGTCTTCTCAAAATAACATGGCTAAAGAAAGTTATCCCTACAAAATCATATAGTCTGGCTATGCTCTATCTTCATCACACAAAATATTTAAATCATGCACAACCCTGATGACAAGCCAAGCAATTGTTTCATACTTTTGACATTCTCAAACTTTTTCAATCTTCATGCAATACATGAGCGTGAGCCATGGATATAGCACTATAGGTGGAATAAAATGGTGGTTGTGGAGAAGACAAAATAGAGAAGATAGTCTCACATCATCTAGGCGTATCAACGGGCTATGGAGATGCCCACCAATAGATATCAATGTGAGTAAGTAGGGATTGCCATGCAACGGAGGCACTAAAGCTATAAGTGTATGAAAGCTCAAAAACAAACTAAGTGGGTGTGCATCCAACTTGCTTGCTCACGAAGACCTACGGCATTTTGAGGAAGCCCATCATTGGAATATACAAGCCAAGTTCTATAATGAAAAATTCCCACTTGTATATGAAAGTGATATCATAGGAGACTCTCTATCATGAAGATCATGGTGCTACTTTGAAGCACAAGTGTGGTAAAAGGATAGTAGCATTGCCCCTTCTCTCTTTTTCTCTTTTTTTGGGCTTTTTTCTTTTTTATGGCCTCTTTTTCTTTTTTTTTTCTTTTTTTTCGGCCGGAGTCTCATCCTGACTTGTGGGGGAATCATAGTCTCCATCATCCTTTCCTAACATGGGACAATGCTCTAATAATGATAAGCATCACACTTTTATTTAGTTACAACACAAGAATTACAACTCGATACTAGAACAGAAATATGACTCTATGTGAATGCCTTCGGTGGTGTACCGGGATATGCGATGAATCAAGAGTGACATGTATGAAAGAATTATGAACGGTGGCTTTGCCACAAATACGATGTCAAGTACATGATCATGCAAAGCAATATGACAATGATGAAGCGTGTCATAATAAACAGAACGGTGGAAATTTGCATGGCAATATATCTCAGAATGGCTATGGAAATGCCATAATAGGTAGGTATGGTGGCTGTTTTGAGGAAGATATATGGTGGGTTTATGGTACCGGCGATAGTTGTGCGGTACTAGAGAGGCTAGCAATGGTGGAAGGGTGAGAGTGCGTATAATCCATGGACTCAACATTAGTCATAAAGAACTCACATAGTTATTGCAAAAATCTATTATTTATTGAAACAAAGTACTATGCGCACGCTCCTAGGGGATAGATTGGTAGGAAAAGACCATCGCATAAGTGTCGGGGTAAATAGCCACGGGTAGCCCAGCCGGCTTCCCCTGGCCCCTCAGAAAAAATTGTGAGCCTGTCCGGCTCATAAGAAGACTCAAGACTTAGGCCGGCTTCCCCCCTAGCCGGCTAACTTCCTAGCCGGCTCGGGGGGCGGCCCGCTCCTTCTGCCCCCGCAAAGAAAACTATAGAGGGCCGGCTACGACATGGCCGGCTGCGGCAGGGCCGGCTATGACTAGGCCGGCTATGGCACGGCCGGCTATCGCAGGGCCGGCTCCGACAAAGCAGTCAACGCCGTACCCGCGATGTACGCGTCCACTCTGCGATGATGAAGCGGGGCGTGGCTACAGTGGAGCCTGCCACCCCCAAAATCCGGAGCACGCCTGGTACAGCGCGTCGTGCGGGCAACTGCGGCCCACCCGGCGCGGCACTGTAGCCTCGGCGGCTCTGCCGCCGTCCACGACGGGCCGCCAGTGTGGCCCCCGAGGCGGTGGACCCCTTCGGGCAGAGAGATGCCGAAGGCGGCCACACCTCCTCTCAAGCCGGCAAGACAGAGGGCCGGCTTCTCGCAGCCGGCCTGCCGCCTTCCCCGAAGGAGACGCCCATTAAGAAGACAAGGTGCGGCGGGGCTACAGTAATCGCCCGCCAAGGCGGCGTTACTGTAGCCACGCTTACCCCGACCAAGCCTGCGCCAACAAACACGGAGCAACAGTAACCGGCCGCCGACAAGGCCCTGGCTGGTGGGGCCGGCCAGTCGTCCCAGGAGCCGGCAGTCGGCGGGACCCACCAGCCGGCGGGCCCCAGAAGCCGGCGGGCCCCAGAAGCCGGCGGAGAAGCCGGCGAGCATAGTCACCGACAGCTGGGCCTCGCGCCCAGTCGGATTACCATTGTACCCCCGGGGGTAGGCCTATATAAACCCCCCGGTGCACCCATGCAAAGGGTTGAACTCTTGTTCTAGACATAGACACTTACGAGGAGAAGAGGCAGGCCGTGCCAAGTCCTTCTTCCTCCTTCCACCCCAAACAGCTCAAGGAGCATTGTAGCCACCTGTGAACTTAGTGACCATGCGGAGACCCCGCAGAGCAGCAGTAGGGGTGTTATCTCCCCGGAGAGCCCTGAAGCTGGGTAAGATTTGCCGGCGTGCATGTCTACGCCTCATCCCGTTTCCAGGCACCGGCGACGTTCTTTTGGCCCCCGCAATGATAAGCCACCCGTTGGCATATGTCGATCCTACCACCCGACATTTGGCGCCCACCGTGGGGCCAGGTGCACCGTCGTCCGGAGACCTGTTCTGGACGGGAACCCTCTTCCTTCCTCGCGGGCGCAGCCAGCCTGGCTCGCCCGATGGCGCTTGCCGCGACGCGCTGCATGGCGTCGCTGACGCCTGCGCGGCTAGCGGCCTCGCCAGCCTCTTCGACAAGGCCCGCATCTCCGACGAGCTCGCCTCCGATGCGGGCACAGATCACCTCGCCAACCTCCTCAGCTGGCTCCACATCTCCAGCGAGCCCGCTGCGGACTTGGAGTCGGTTGGCTCCACCGACCCGATGCCCGTCGGCTCCGACGCGGCATCCTACAACACCTTCCCCACCAACGTCACGGTCTACAATGATCCGCTCCCTCCGGCTGGCGATTGCGATTCCGACGCCCCCGAGGTGATGGTTATCGGCCTTGACGGCCCGACCGACGAGGGCGCCCGTGACTCCCCGCGCGCAGCAGCCCAAGACTTGTCCGTCCCCCTTCCGGCTGACGCCAGCGACGAAGTTCTGGAGGCACGCCGCCTCGCCCTCCTCGTGGAGGGCCGGCGGCTGGCCTCCGTAAGACGCCTCACTGAGGCCTACCAGCGCGAAGCTGATCGCGCCGCCTTCGGCACGCTGGCTCCGGCTGGCCCTAGCCGGGCCGGCGCTGTCAGGCAACGCGGCGCCGTCATCGCCGATACGCTCGGCGTGGATCGCCCGGTCTACGCCACCCCGCTCGAGAACCTGCGCGCCGCCCAGGCGGCCGTAGACGAGCTAGACGGCTTGGAAGCCGAAGATCTCCCCCATATGACGCGGCGCATCCAGCAGCTAATCAATACGGCCGCACGACGGCACGAGGCCGACGCCTGCGCGGGAAGCCCTCCCCCGCGCCGCGAGCACGGCGCGACCTCCCGGTCGCCGACTACCAGCTACACCCGCGCGCGGCGCGAGAAAGAGCCGGCTTCCAGCCGAAGCCGGACCCAAGTCTCCATCGAGCGAGACGCGGACGGCCGCCCCCGAGCCATGGAATGGCGGTGCACCCCGCCTCCGCCTCGAACTCGCGGAGAAAGATATCCTACCCCGCCTCCCGTGGCTCACCCGACTCTCAGCGGCCGGCTTGGTCGCCGGGAGGGAATCGGCGAAAACGACGCCCGCCACCGGATCGACCGCCTGGCCCGATCTCTGGCGCTAGAAGAAGAAGACGATGTCGGCCCGCCTTGCTTCGGCCCCCGCATCCGCGACGAGCCCTTCCCCAAAGGGTTCTCGCTCCCAAGAGACACGCCTAAGTACAACGGCTTGGTGAAGCCGGAAGACTGGCTGACCGACTACTCCACAGCCGTCAGCATCGCCAATGGCAACCGGCGCGTTGCCGTAAAGTACGTGCCCCTCATGCTGCAGGGCACGGCGCGGACTTGGCTTAATAGCCTTAAGCCGCTCAGCATCAACAGCTGGGTGGACTTCACTGAGGCCTTCGTTCGCAACTTCACCAGCACCTACAAGCGGGCTCCCAAGCCCAGACAGCTCTCCCTGTGTGTACAGGGCCCAGCCGAGTCCACTCGCGACTACCTGACGCGTTGGGCCGAGCTCCGCAACTCCTGTGAGGGGGTGCACAAGGTGCAAGCCATCGAATACTTCACCGCCGGGTGCCGAGAGGGCACCCTCCTCAAGCACAAGCTTCTCTGCGATGAGCCGACTACCCTCGACGAGCTCCTAAACATCGCCGACAAGTACGCCACCGCCGACTCCTCGATGAAGACCGAGCTCCGGGTGGATGCATCCGGAAAGGTACTCAATCCGGCGCCCAAAGCGCCGGCTGGAGACGGCGGCCGACGCCAACACCAGAACGATCAAAAACGCAAGGGCCCTGCGCCGCCTCCCGCCAGTCGGCAGGTGGCCACGGTCGAAGACGCGCCGCCTGAAGGGCGGCCCGCGCCCAAGAAGCCTAAGGGCGGTCGGCCGGCTTGGCAGCCGGCCTTCTCCTACGAGCAAACCCTTGATGCCCCGTGCAAATTCCATAGCGGCGCGAAGCCGTCCAACCACACGACCCGCAAATGCAACTGGCTCGCCCGAATCTCGAAGGGCGAAGGGCTCACGCCGACTCCGCCTGCCGGCCCGCCACCGCCGGCTCCGCCGCCCAAAGCCGCCCGGCCCGCGGACGACGCCGTGCAGGACGAGTTCCCCGACGAGCAAGCGTCTTATGTCATCTTCACGAGCCAGCCCGAAGACCGGCGCAGCAAGTGCCGAGAGCAACAGGAGGTCAACATGGCCGCTACCAGCCCAGCCGGCCACATGCACTGGTCGGAGAAACCCATCAGCTGGAGCCGGGCCGACCACCCAGAGGTGATGCCCTCCCCCGGCTCCTACGCATTGGTCCTGGAGGCCACCCTCGCTACGGATACGCACGCCGCACGCTTCTCCCGCGTGCTGGTCGACGGCGGAAGCAGCATCAACATCCTGTACCGCGACACCATGGAGAAGGTGGGCGTCAAGGCCAAGCAACTTGCGCCGACTCGAACGGTGTTCCACGGCATCGTACCCGGACTGTCCTGCGCCCCCATCGGCAAGCTCAAGATCGATGTACTCTTTGGGGGCAAGGATCATTTCCGCCGGGAAGCAATCTGGTTCGAGGTGGTGGACCTGGATAGCCCTTATCATGCCTTGCTTGGCCGACCCGCCTTGGCCAAGTTCATGGCGGTCCCCCACTATGCTTACCTCAAGATGAAGATACCGAGCTCTAAGGGTGTCATCACCATCGCCGGCGACTACAAGAAGTCCGCCGACTGCGCCGCGGCCAGCAGCCGGCTGGCCGAATCCCTCGTGATCGCGGCCGAGAGGAAGACGCTGGACCGGGTCGTGGCCCTGGCCAGCAAGCAGCTAAACCAACCTGCCGACTCCAAGGAGTATGATGCCCAAGGATCTTTCCAGCCGGCCAAGGAGACCAAGAAGATACGGCTCGACCCCGAGCACCCCGAGAGGTTCGCCATCATTGGGGCGAACCTAGATAGCAAATAGGAAGGCGAGCTCGCCGATTTCCTCCGTGAGAATCGGGATATCTTTGCATGGTCCCCCAAGGACATGCCGGGTGTTCCGAAGGATTTCGCCGAGCACAAATTGCACGTGCGGGAGGATGCTAAACCAGTCAAGCAGCCCATCCGCTGATTGTCAGAAGAGAAGAGAAGGATCGTAGGGGAGGAGATAGCCCGGCTCCTTGCAGCCGGCTTCATCATGGAAGTTTTCTTCCCTGAATGGCTCGCGAACCCGGTTCTCGTGCTGAAGAAGAATAACAAGTGGCGGATGTGTATAGATTACACGAGCCTCAACAAAGCCTGCCCAAAAGATCCCTTCGCTCTGCCTAGGATCGATCAAGTAATAGACTCCACAGCCGGATGCGAGCTGTTGAGCTTTTTGGATGCCTACTCGGGATACCACCAGATCAAGCTGAACCCGGATGACCAACTGAAAACCGCCTTCATCACGCCGTTTGGGGCCTTCTGCTACCTGACCATGAAATTCGGCTTGAGGAATACCGGCGCCATGTTTCAGAGTTGCATGCAGAAGTGCCTCCTCATGCAGCTCAGCAAGAATGCCCACGTTTACGTGGATGATGTTGTGGTGAAGACGGAGAAGCGTGGCACTCTGCTGGAAGACTTGAAGGAGACATTCGAGAACCTGCGCCGGTTCCGAATCAAGCTCAACCCAGAGAAATGCGTGTTCGGAGTGCCAGCCGGCCAACTCCTAGGCTTCCTGGTCTCTGAACGCGGCATAGAGTGCAACCCTGTGAAGATCAAAGCCATCGAGAGGATGGCGGTCCCAACCAAGCTCAGAGAGATTCAGAAGTTCACCGGGTGCCTGGCCTCTCTTAACCGCTTCATCAGCCAGCTCGGAGAAAAGGCTCTCCCCCTCTACCGCCTCATGAAGAAGAGCACTCACTTTGAGTGGAATGACCAGGCCGGCCAAGCTTTCCACGAGCTCAAGAAAATGCTGTCCACGCCGCCTGTCTTGGCGGCACCGACTGAAAAGGAGCCTATGCTCCTATATATTGCCGCCACCAGCCGGGTGGTCAGCACCGTCATTGTGGTCGAACGCCCCGAAGAAGGCCGAGCCCAGCCGGTCCAGAGACCAGTCTATTACCTGAGCGAGGTGCTGTCCACCTCGAAACAAAATTACCCGCACTATCAGAAGATGTGCTATGGCGTGTACTTCGCCGCCAAGAAGCTGAAGCCGTACTTTCAAGAGCATCCCATCATGGTCGTATGCACTGCCCCGCTTGCCGACATCATAGGCAGCCGGGATGCATCCGGCCGGGTGGCCAAATGGGCCATCGAGCTGGCCCCCTACACCATCTTCTACCAACCCCGCACCGCCATCAAGACGCAAGCGTTGGCCGACTTCCTCGTCGACTGGGCCAAGACCCAGTACTTACCGCCGGCGCCCGACTCCACCCATTGGCGCATGCACTTTGACGGATCAAAGATGCGCACCGGCTTGGGGGCCGGCGTCGTCCTTACTTCTCCAAAGGGCGACAAGCTCAAATACACGCTGCAGATCCACTTCGCCGCCTCCAACAACGTCGCCGAGTACGAGGCACTCATACACGGGCTCCGGCTGGCCAAGGAGCTTGGTATTCGCCGGATCCTGTGCTATGGCGACTCGGATTTGGTGGTGCAGCAGTCTTCTGGCGATTGGGACGCCAAGGACGCAAACATGGCGAGCTACCGTTTCCTGGTACAGCAAATCAGCGGATACTTCGACGGATGTGAGTTCCTTCACGTGCCGCGGGCCGACAACGAGCCAGCCAACGCCCTGGCCCGAATAGGTTCCACGCGGCAAGCAATTCCAGCCGGCGTCGCCCTGCAGCGCCTCCTCAAGCCTTCAATCAAGCCGTCTCCGGAGTCCGACTCCATTTTCGTACCGCCTAACCACGAGGGGGCCGGGTCCGGCTCGAAGAATCAAGCAGCCGGCCCGGGGACTTCAATATTCGGCTCGGGGACTGTAGCAGCCGGCCCGGGGGCTGCTGTAGCCGGCCCGGGGACTTCTTCAGCACAGGAAGCGGCGGCCGACTCCAGCGCTGCACTGCCCAACCCACCCACCCTGGTGGCTCTGGCCACATTGGTGGCTGAGGAGGTCGCCGCCCCATCATGGGCCCAAGCCATCCGCAACTTTCTGGTGAACCATGACCTGCCGGCTGACAAAAACGAAGCAAGACAAGTCCAGCGCCGGGCTGGAGCATACACAATCGTCAACAGAGAGCTTGTCAAGCACAGCGCCACCGGAGTCTTGCAGCGATGTGTCGAGTAGGAGAAAGGCATCGCGATCCTCAGGGATATACACCAAGGAGAATGCGGCCATCACGCCGCATCAAGATCACTGGTCGCCAAACCCTTCCGCCACGGTTTCTTCTGGCCGACTACTTTGGACGACGCCAAAGAGCTAGTCAAACACTGCAAAGGCTGCCAGCTTTTCAGCTCGCAGCAACACATGCCGGCTTCGGCACTCAAGACCATTCCCATCACCTGGCCCTTTGCCGTCTGGGGGTTGGATATGGTGGGCCCATTCAAGACGGCGCGCGGCGGCATGACACATTTGCTCGTCGCCGTTGACAAATTCACCAAGTGGATCGAGGCGAAGCAGATCAAGAAGCTGAATGGGCCGACTGCAGTAACATTCATTGCAGATATAACAACCCGGTACGGCGTACCGCACAGCATCATCACCGACAACGGCACGAACTTTGCCAAAGGTGCCCTGGCACGGTTCTACGCTGTGCAAGGTATCCGGCTGGACCTTGCGTCAGTTGCCCACCCACAGTCAAACGGCCAAGTGGAGCGGGCAAATGGCCTCATTCTGTCCGGCATCAAGCCTCGACTGGTCGTACGCCTGGAGCGTTCAGCCGGCTGCTGGCTCGATGAGCTGCCGGCTGTCCTATGGAGTCTGCGCACTACTCCCAACAGATCAACCGGCTTCACTCCCTTCTTCCTTGTATATGGTGCCGAGGCAGTCATCCCAACAGACATCGAGTTCGACTCGCCTCGGGTAACCATGTACACGGAAGCAGAAGCCAAAGAAGCACAAGAAGACGGCGTCGACCTGCTGGAAGAGGCCCGGCTGTTAGCCCTCAGCCGGTCCGCTATCTACCAGCAGGGTCTGCGCCGCTACCATAGCCGGAGGGTCCGCCCAAGATCCTTCCAGGAGGGCGACCTTGTGCTCCGGCTGATCCAGCGGACAGCCGGCCAACACAAGCTCGCAGCCCCCTGGGAAGGCCCCTTCATCATCAACAGAGCCTTGGGCAACGACGCCTACTACCTCATCGACGCGCAGAAGCCAAAGGCACGCAAGAGAGACGACTCCGGCAAGGAGTCGGAGCGACCGTGGAATGCAAATCTCCTTCGAAAGTTTTACAGTTAAAGCGCAGTATGTGTCATGCCCACTTTTGTATTTAGTATGATACAGTAGGCTCCCCAAGAAAGACTTGGGGACTGCCACCCGTTGTTTTATGAAAGTTATCATGCGTATGATATTATCTTCTCATTTATTTTGTCCGGTACCGGGTCCGACGAGTCGGCCCGGGGACTGGCCGACTAGAGTTATATCAAGAACCTTACCCGCAGTCAGACAAGTAATGTGTCGACACCCAGGCTTGGCTCTTGCCGAAATCGCAGCTCGAAGAACCGACTGCCCGACTGGCAAGAGCCACCAGCCGGAAAGGGTGCGCACATGAAAAACGGCTAGGGACAAAACAGGCTCGCATATATAACAAAAGCCGGTTTGCTGCCTCCCGCCGACCGACTACCAGAGTAGCCGGGCGGCCGGCTTACATTCAGTCTACTTCAAATCCAAGAAAACTCAAGTACTTGCCTTCCCAAAGAGGGAAGGCGGCAAAGGAAAGAGCCTAAGGACAAAAAGAACACTCGGATGAACGCCAACACATGCACATATTAATATATTACACAAAAAGCCTCCAGAGAGGTCGACATTCAGCATTGTTCGATACACCCCCAGTGGGTGGAATTGCAGAAACTTAAACTTGTCCAAAAATAAAGACAGGGACGAAACGAAAGGCAGTTCAAGCCGGCGGGGCCGCAGACGAGCTGGATTAAGCGGCGGAGGTAGTCGCGCCGGCTGAAGGAGCGGCCGACTGACGAACCTCGGCTTGATCGTCGCCTCCGGCAGAGGGCGCGCTCCTGCGTGGCTCGTTGCTAGAGGCACGGTCGGCTAGGGGACAGTCGGCCGCCCCACCAGTCGGCTCGGCGTCTTCGCTGTCCTCTTCCTCGTCGTCTTCGCCCTCGTCACTAGAGGCGATCTCTTCCACCGAGTCCTCGCCGTCCGCCGGGTTCAGCCCGAACCATTCCTCCGGCTGGGCGGCGCCATCGTCGTTAAGCTCTGGCGCGAAGACGCTGGTGTCGGTGCACTCGGCGATCGTCGAGGCGCGCTGCACGATCGCCGGCCGCACCTCCTCCAGCTCGGCGTCGGCTTCCGACCGCCACGTCCGCAGATGGTCCAGGCTTAGCCCCGGGTACCACGCGCGGATGAACTCCAGCGCGCGCCCGGCTCCAGGACGGGCCGCGGACGCCTTCCAGGCCTCGAAGCAGCCGACTGCGACCTCGAGCCAGTCGGCCGTCCGGCTTGGGGTCCAGGGAATTGTCTGGCCGGGCCAGAGCACGGCCAGCATCGTCGCCCCGGCGCGTTGGAGTCGGCGGAGCAACCGGTGGGCCGGCTGCAGCCACGCCTGGACGGCGATAAGCTGCTCCGACAATGTCCGGTTCGCATCCGGCGGAATCACGACCCCGGCTTGACGGCGCTCCTCGCGGTAGGCTTTGATGGCTTTGGTGGCAAGGACAGACTGGCCGGGGAAGTACTCTGCGCAAGATAGCAAACACAAGTCAAAACAAAACCATAGGCGGCCGGCGATTGGAAGAAGAGCAAGGAAGACAGCCTACCGTCAATAAGATCCTCGACCCGGCCGAAGCCTTCTTCCAGTGCCCGGCGCGTCTCGGCCCAGCTCGCCTCCCTGGCCCCAAACTCCGCCCTCAGGGTAGCCTCGTCATCCTGCGCTTTTTGCAGGGCGGCCTTGTGGCTCTTCTCCTGGTCGGCCAGTTTCGTTGCCAGGCGGTCGCGCTCTTGAGCCAGATCAGCGTACTCGGCGTCCTTGGCACGAAGAGCGGCCTGCACCACGCCGAGTTCCCTCCGCAAGTCGCCGTTGGCCTCTGCACGAGCAAGAAATAAAGAGAAAAATCAGCAAAGGGAAAGTCGTCAAGAAAGATCCGACCCGACTGCGCTGCAGTCGGCCCGGATCTCGGGGACTACACCCAGTGGGTGCGCTGTCGCGCCCCCACGAGAAGTTAACAATGACAAGACACTTACGCCGGCTGCTGGCGAGGTCTTCGGTCCTCCGGCTTAGCTCCCGAGCCTGGGAGTTGAAGGCGGCCGCGCGAGAGTTGTGATAATCCTGAAGATCAGAAAAAACAGTCAACATAGTCGTCTAGTAAGATCCGACCCGACTGCGCTGCAGTCGGCCCGGATCTCGGGGACTACACCCAGTGGGTGCGCTAGCGCGCCCCCACGGAAAAAATTCAAAGGACCAGAGTGGTCAAGGAGTGAAGACTTACCCGGATTGCAGACCGCGTCGACAGAAACTCCTGAGTGAATTGCCTCAGGAGGCCGGCCTGTGCCTGCAACCGGCTCCGAACCTCTTGGGCCGCGACGTTCAGCTCGCTGCTCCCTCCGCTGGGAGTCCACCCGGACGTGGCGGAGCTGGCCGCCTCCAGGGCGTCTGCCGTCCGCTCGGCTCCCGCGGCTCGGCGCGTGTCCGGCGGGGCCGTGCCCCCTGCGGCGGGCCGGCCCGCCGCCGGCTCGATCTCAAGGCCGGCTCCGGCCTCGGGTGTAGCCCGGGCCGGCTCCTCCGGCACCGCCGACGATCGGCCGCCTTCGCCTGCTCCGGCTGGCGCTGCTGGCGACGTCCTCTCAGCGGATCCCTCGACGACCTCGCCCCTCTGCACCGGCGGCTGCTCGGGGATAATCTCCTCCGCCGTGGGCAGAGGGACGTCCGGATCCAAGGTCTGGAGGGGGATGGCGAGCAGCGGAGTCTGGCTGCGCGCGCTTTCCACCTCCGCCTCCACGGCCGCCCGCTCCGATGGAGCCTCGGCCGCCGCGCTCGCTCGCCCTGGCGCCGTTTGGGCGGCCTCTCGCTCCGCCGTCGCCCGCTCGGCCGCCTCCCTCTCTCGGCGCGCCTCGCGTGCGTTGCGCTGCGTGGCTGCGTCAAGTTCGGCGCGGGGGTCCACTCGGCGGGACCCTGAAGAGCCGACGCCCGGCCCAACCACGGAGCCGGCTGGGCCTCTTTCGAGGGAGAGCGGCGCCCTGCTCAGGAAATCAGAAAACATTCAAGGAAAGAAAACTTCAGAATAACAAGCATGCAGGCGGCTACTAGACTTACGCGGAAACTGACGGGGGCTTCTTCACCGCCTTTCGAAAGCGGGCCGCCTTCGCCGCCGCCTCCTCGCGCTTCGTGGCCGCGGCGGAGGCCTTCGGTTTCTTCGGCCGGCTTCCGAAGAGCGGGAGCGCGGCCCGACGTTTTCCCTTCCCGCCGCCGGCAGTCGGCGCGGCGGACGAGCTCGCGCCGCGGCAGTCGGTTGCCGACTGGCGGCGAGGGAGTTCTCCGGCTTCGAAGTCGTCCGGCCAGTCGTCGAAGCTGGCCGAGAGCCCGGTGCCGCCGAGCTCGGCGGCACCCCCCGTGGCGGCGTCCTCCATGGCGACGGCGGAGAGATCCGGGTCGTCGGGGTCATCCACCGTGCGGTCCGGGGCGTACTCCCGGTCGACTCCGGCTGCCCCGGCTGGCAGCGGGAGGAGAGGATTCTGATAAAGGAAAAGAGAAAAATGGTCGCCTGGTCAGAGGCCGGCTATCCCAAGGCGGCAGACGACGAGAGGAAAAGCTTACCATAGGCGGAGGCTGGGCGCGGGAGTACGGCGCCTTGCCGAATTGCCACTCGTCGGTGAGCTTCAAGTTGGCGACGTAGTTCGCCATCAGAGCCACGCCGGCATGCGGCATCTCCCAGGTACTCAGCCGGCAGGGATCGAACCGGCCGCTCATCTGGCACATCATGTGCGGCCGGCTTTGGAGAGGCAAGATCCGGCGCTCGACGAAGGCGGTTACCAAGTCGGACGCAAGCAGACCCTCCAATTGGATCATCACCCGAAGCCGGGAGATGGAAGCGTTCCCCGCTGGAGACAGGGACTTCGACTGGTAGCCCCAGGTCCGCCGCGTCCCAGTCGGCGGGCCGGCTACGTAAGCCGGCAGATTGACGTAGTCGCCGTGCCGGGCGACGTTCTTGACGTAGAAGTAAGACTTCTGCAACAGCTTGACCGACTGGATCAGAGGAATGTGGGGGAAGGGGTTGTCGTCGCAGGCCCTCTTCATCGCGATGAAGGCGCCGCAGGGAGCCGGCACGCCGGCGGAGACGGTGCCGAGCTTGTTCTGGAACAGTTCCGCCTAGAGCTCCAGCGTCGGCAGCACCCCCAAGTACCCTTCGCAGAGCGTGACGAAGGCCGAGAGTTGGAGCACCGCATTGGGCGTGACGTGGTGCGGTTGAAGATTATAGAACTCGAGAAATGATCGCATGAAACTGCTCGCCGGGAAGCCGAAGCCCCGGAGGAAGTGCGTGCGGAAGACGACGCGCTCGCCTTCCTCCGGCGCCGGCGAGACCTCCTTCGCGGGCGCCAGGCGCACCTGCACGAGGTCGGCTGCGGGCAGACGCCGGGTCTGGCGGAGGAACTCGATGTGCTCGTCGTGGACGTTGGACCCGTCCCACGAGCTCGACAAGGCCAGCGACATGGCGACGTGGGAGGGCTACGGTGCGAAGCTGCGTCGAGCAAGAAGAAGAGCGGGAAGAAGAAGAGCAGGGGGGATGGGGAGCGGGGGAGCGAGCAGGCCCGTGCCTCTCCCCCTCCCCTCCTACTTGTAGGCGCGTGCGCCGGAGACGAGGAGGCGCGGCGTGGGGGATCGTGGGGATCAATCGTGCCCATCTCCCCCACGCTCGCGTTAATTACGCGCCTTGATGACGCAGGGTAACGGCCGCGGGGAGGTGAGCAGCCCCCTCGGGCCACAGAAGATCTGCGCCCGGGCCGAGGCCAGGGAGTGGCGGGCCCGGGCCTGCGGCGGCGTCCCGTCGCGCGCGTGCGACGGCAGGATTTCCCCGCCACGTGGCTCGTCGTGGGGCCCGCGGCCGGCCCGCGGGTCAACCACGGTCGCCTTAATAAAGAAAAGCGTTCTGAAGCCGACTGCAACGATGCAGTCGGCTCCTCATGGTTTGAAGCCGGCCTAGCTTCCCGTCCTTCCATCCGCCGTGAAGCTCGCCCGCCTTCGGGGACTACTGTCGGGGTAAATAGCCACGGGTAGCCCAGCCGGCTTCCCCTGGCCCCTCAGAAAAAATTGTGAGCCCGTCCGGCTCATAAGAAGACTCAAGACTTAGGCCGGCTTCCCCCCTAGCCGGCTAACTTCCTAGCCGGCTCGGGGGGCGGCCCGCTCCTTCTACCCCCGCAAAGAAAACTATAGAGGGCCGGCTACGACATGGCCGGCTGCGGCAGGGCCGGCTATGACTAGGCCGGCTATGGCACGGCCGGCTATCGCAGGGCCGGCTCCGACAAAGCAGTCAACGCCGTACCCGCGATGTACGCGTCCACTCTGCGATGATGAAGCGGGGCGTGGCTACAGTGGAGCCTGCCACCCCCAAAATCCGGAGCACGCCTGGTACAGCGCGTCGTGCGGGCAACTGCGGCCCGCCCGGCGTGGCACTGTAGCCTCGGCGGCTCTGACGCCGTCCACGACGGGCCGCCAGTTTGGCCCCCGAGGCGGTGGGCCCCTTCGGGCAGAGAGATGCCGAAGGCGGCCACACCTCCTCTCAAGCCGGCAAGACAGAGGGTCGGCTTCTCGCAGCCGGCCTGCCGCCTTCCCCGAAGGAGACGCCCATTAAGAAGACAAGGTGCGGCGGGGCTACAGTAATCGCCCGCCAAGGCGGCGTTACTGTAGCCATGCTTACCCCGACCAAGCCTGCGCCAACAAACACGGAGCAACAGTAACTGGCCGCCGACAAGGCCCTGGCCGATGGGGCCGGCCAGTCGTCCCAGGAGCCGGCAGTCGGCGGGACCCACCAGCCGGCGGGCCCCAGAAGCCGGCGGAGAAGCCGGCGAGCATAGTCACCGACAGCTGGGCCTCGCGCCCAGTCGGATTACCATTGTACCCCCGGGGGTAGGCCTATATAAACCCCCCGGTGCACCCATGCAAAGGGTTGAACTCTTGTTCTAGACATAGACACTTACGAGGAGAAGAGGCAGGCCGTGCCAAGTCCTTCTTCCTCCTTCCACCCCAAACAGCTCAAGGAGCATTGTAGCCATCTGTGAACTTAGTGACCATGCGGAGACCCCGCAGAGCAGTAGTAGGGGTGTTATCTCCCCGGAGAGCCCTGAAGCTGGGTAAGATTCGCCGGCGTGCATGTCTACGCCTCATCCCGTTTCCAGGCACCGGCGACGTTCTTTTGGCCCCCGCAATGATAAGCCACCCGTTGGCATATGTCGATCCTACCGAAACCCGTCAAATTGCTCGGGGCGATCTCCACAACCTAATTGGAGACCCCGACGCTTGCCCGGAGCTTTACACCACAATGATTGAGCTACGAACACCAACAACCGTCTAGGGCGCCCAAGCACCCAAGAGGAACAAGCTCAAGGATACCAAGCACCCAAGAGTAATAAGCTTCTCAACTTGTAACTTCCACGTATCACTGTGGAGAACTCAAACCAATGCACCAAATGCAATGGCAAGGGCACACGGAGTGCCCAAGTCCTTCTCTCTCAAATCCCACCGAAGCAACTAATGCTAGGGAGGAAAATGAGAGGAAGAACAAGAAAGAGAACACCAAGAACTCCAAGATCTAGATCCAAGGGGTTCCCCTCACATAGAGGAGAAAGTGATTGGTGGAAATGTGGATCTAGATCTCCTCTCTCTTTTCCCTCAAAAACTAGCAAGAATCCATGGAGGGATTGAGAGTTAGCAAGCTCGAAGAAGGTCAACAATGGGGGAAGAACACGAGCTCAAGAGATAAGGTTCATTGGGGAAGAAGACCCCCTTTTATAGGAGGGGGAAAATCCAACCGTTATGTGCTCAGCCCGCACACGAGCGGTACTACCGCTCCATGAGCGGTACTACTGCTCAGGCGGAAGAAACAGGGAACAGAAGCAACAAAACATGAACCTTGGGGCGGTAGTACCGCAGGAGACAGCGGTACTACCGCTGGGTTAAGCGGTACTACCGCTCCCTTCGGCGCTACTGCCGCGCAGAACGAAGGGGAAAGGGAAAGAGGGAAACGAGCGGTACTACCGCGGAGGAAGGGCGGTACTGCCTCTAAGGAGTGGTACTGCCGCACTACTGCCGCAGCGAGGTACCGCACAATCCGACACAGAAAAAGACCCCTCGAATCGACGCTGTAGGGACCTGGTAGGCCAACGGTAGTACTGCTGCGGAGTCACCACCGGTACTACCGCTACGGAGCGGTACTGCCGCTTGTGACTCCTCAGCGGTACTACCGCTGGGTACCACGGTACTACCACTGGGACCCTGACAAAAACCACACTCAAGAAAACCAGAACTTCCATAACTTCTGCATATGAGCTCCGAATTGAGAAAACTCAAGTTTGTTGGAAACAAGACGACGAGTAGTATCAAAACAGCGACAACATCGAAAAGAGGAGTGAAACCTCCAACCGAGAAGAACCGGCAAAACCTCCAACATCGAAAACATCATAGAAGATGCAAGCGAACTCCGTTTTCGATGAACTCAAGCTTGTCAACAAGATGACCGTAAGCTCTAAGACTCACAAAGAGAACCAAACAAGAAACAAGAAAGATGATGCAAGGATGCAATGGTTTGAGCTCTCTACAAACGATACGATCAAGCTACTCATCGAGAGCCCCCCTTGATAGTACGGCAATCAATCCTATAACCCGGTCTCCCAACTACCATCATGAGACTGATAAAATAGAAAACCTATCAAGGGCAAACCTTTGCCTTGCACATGGTCCACTTGAGCTAGATGATGACGATCTTGACTTCCTCAAGTTGGACCACCTTTCTTGATTGTGTTGGCTCGATGAAGACTAGTTGATTGCTCCCCCATACTCCACTATGGGTGAGCCTTTCTTCCGCACATCTTCACAAGTCCATTGTGACCACAAAGGACGGCAAGCTTCAAGCATTTGATCTCTTCGTGATGCTCCACTTGAACTTGCACACCGCAACCTAACCCCGCAAAGAACCCTCACGAAGACCATGGGTTAGTACACAAAGCGTAAATGACAATGCTTACCATACCATGGGATCACTTGATCCCTCTCGGTACATCTTATATGCTTTGTGGGTTGATCAACTTGATTCACTCTTTAACTTAGTCTTGATCAATCTCTCACAAGACCAATCTTTAGGTAATTCCTTGAATAGCACCTTGGTCGACACAAACTCTTCTTGAAACCAACACATGTAGTCCAAGAAAAGCCTATGGACAAAACCTTCAAATATAACTCAAGGCAACCATTAGTCCATAGAGACTGTCATCAATTACCACAACCAAACATGGGGGCACCGCATGTTCTTTCAATCTCCCCCATTTTGGTAATTGATGACAATTACTTTCAAGAGAGTTTAATACAAGGAATTATGCATCACCATGCAATGCAACAACCAATAATGCATGCGTATGAGATGCAAATGCTTAGGAACAAAACCAAAGCAAGGAGAAAACTCTAAAGACTTCTCCACAAAACTCTCCAAAACCTCCACAAAACTCTCTGAAACTTCTCCCCCATTGGCATCGATTGCCAAAATGGGCGAAAAGCTTAGAAGGCCAATATAGATTGAGTTCCTCCAGAAGATGTGTATTTCTCAACAAGAGAGAGGAATGCAATACACATATCCAACGGTAAATACTTGGAGGAAGACAAACTATATTGAGGCCCAAAGATTGCTAAAGGAAGATATGCCACAAAGACATAATCGACAGAGACACAAGCAATCAAGTGATCAAAAGATACCAATTGAAGCAAGCAATCAACGGATATCAATTGAACCAACTAGACCAGAGATCCTACGAGCCATAAGAAAGAAAGATATTATGATAGGAGCAGAGGAGTGTTCTAAGGAAACTACATAGTTGGTTGAAAATATTGAGAAGGTTCCTCCAACTCGATCCCAAATTAACATCAATAACCCAATCAAGTTGATTAAATAGAGTGTTGAGATCAACATGAATATCCAAAGACCAGAGACTCAAAATTGTCCATAACCGGGGACACGGCTAATCATGATTAGTTTGTACACTCTGCAGAGGTTTGCGCACTTTTCCCCACAAGACTCGATCGCCTCCGTTGGATTTCTTGCACTACATGGTGTTTGAGAAACGGATGACCGAGACACAGTCTTTTAGAAACATTAACTCTCTACTCCGGGCAGACCATACCAAACCTACAACCCTATACCCGCTGATCCACCTCTTCAAGAGCTTCATGTAACCTACTCAACTATGCTAGAGCCCATAATAGCTTGTGGATGCACACGGAAGTTTCTAGCATGAATAATCTTATGATCCCTTTGAGCCTGCGTGGCGGACCGTAGGATGATCACACGGTATATCCCCGGGATCTCCTAGGACAACACTGGTATTTCCCCAGGTGTCCGGGCAAGTCCACTGGTATATCCCTAGGGTGCCCCTAGCAATCCACCCAGATGTGTATTAAAGTTGCCACCTTAAGTTAAACCTTAGTTAACAATAATCTCTCACATCTTTCATGAATTCTCTAAAACCAATCCATGTCTACGTGCATAGCATAGCGATATAAGCATAACGTATAAGTAACTCTCAGGGTTTGATAATAAAATGGCAATAGGTTCTACCTCATCATCTACTTCCCAACCCACATGTTAATGACATCCTAACCATGCAATGTTTGAGGATTGGAACTAATGCATAAAAACTGGGTGATAAAGGGTATGATCAAAGTGTGAACTTACCTGCAATGTTGATGAAGATGATTCGCACTCAAAACTCTTGATAGTTCTACTCGTCACACTCCGGTCAATCTATCGTAAGCAAGCAATAGTAACCACACATAAGCAATCACTCAAAAGATCGGGAAGATCGAAGAAGGCAATTCGGTAAACGTTAAAACCAAGCAAATAACTCTTGCAACATAAAACAATTTCTAACAGTACCAAAATTAAGTGAATTTGGCCTTATCAGAAAGTTTAGGTCAAGAGCTTCGATATGCAAAAAGAACCAACTAAATCGGAGTTACGAAACTCAAGTTATGTTCAAAAGAAGCTTGAATATGAATCTGAACAAAATTCGAAATTTGAAAATTTCAAACAGTTGATGTGACAGGTTCACTGGATAGGTGAAAACAAGACGAAGCTATAGGCACTGGTTTCATCTAATTTCGATAAACGAGTGAAAAGTTATGGCTATTTGAAAAATCAGGGCCAAGCTGTTTTTATGAAAGAAAAATAACTACAGTTAAGGTCTAACATATAAATACGTAGACTAATTGATAATCTAATTATTCTATCGTATTAGTCTAAAAATAATAAACTACAGAAGTATAAGAAGAAGAAAAATAAAGAAATATACCTTTATAAGGCAGAGAAAAGACGACTTTGGAGAGAAGAGACAATTTCCAGAAGTCGCGCGGGAGAGGAGAAATATATTTTTCATAAATGAATCTAGTCAAACCAAAATATTGATTTAACCCGAATTGGATGATTTTTGGGGGCTCTATAGGTCTATATTTATTGGTAGAAAAGAGGCTCAGAGGTCAGAGGCTAGGCAATGTGGGACTAAACATAGACGAAAATATACGAAACATAAAAAAAAGAGGCGGATGGGCCTAAAGGCCTTCGGCCGGCCACGCGCGACGCTGCGGCTGCAGTTTTTCTTTTTACAAAATTCGGCCTAAAAATGAAAAGGTTGGCTGGGCCTGGCCCATTAAGAGGAAAAAAAACAATGGGGTGCCAGAAGCTATTATATTGCGCATGTAGGCGATAAATAAATATGGGTCGTACGTATAGTTTTTTTAAATAGAAATAGAAGGAAAACCGAATAGAAAAAATAAAATAAAAACTTTATATAGGCATATTATATATCAAAATTTTTAGAAAAAGATTTTCTACGACATGAACATTTTTCTAGCATTAAATAAAATACGCACAAATTCTAATAATTCTAAAAGTGCTCCTGATCTAATAAGATCCAACAAAAATCATTTTTAAAATACCAAAATGAAATCAAATTTATTTCTCTCCAATTTTCTATTGTAGGGAATCATGTTACCCTATTTTCCATGTATTTTATTTTTGGAGAAAAATGATTTAAATAAAATCCAAATAACTCCAAGTTGAAAAAATAATTCCAAAAAGTCTTTGAATTTGATCATTTGAAACTCCCAAGTCATATTTAAGAAGTCATTTTATCTTCTCTCATGAAAATCATTGAGCTGCATCAAGTTTATGAATTGAAATATTTCCAAATGAAATTCAATTATTTTCAAATACCCTTTCATTTAATTTAAATGGAAAAAGTCATATCATCTTCGCTCAAGGGTTTTGTATTTGAAAAGAATTTGAATTCATGGAGATCAGAAAGCAAATATGAAAGTTTGGGAAAGTCCTTTTATTCCCTCTCATTTAACTTTCAAAAAAATTCAAATTCACTCACTTTCAGACAATCAATCAAACAATCAATCAAATCTATCTATTTATTATAACATTCCAAAATTTAGAATTTTGGGATGTTACAAACCTACCACCCTTAAAATGAATATCGACCTCGAGATTCGGAGAGGCTAGCAAGAAAAAGGTTAGGGTTTGGGGGTCTCCTCAAAATCCATCAATCATCACCGGGGTCTGGGGTGCTACCACCCTTAGAAACATCGTTACGGTGCCATCAATACTCATATACTCCATCCTTATTCTTGACAGGGCTGGTCTTCTTAGATCTTCAGTATAATTCCTTTCTCTGGGCTCTTCCGATAACAGCATAACCTTTTCCTCAATTCTTTTGTCCTTTCATCTTGGTAAGGTTATTCTGGGACTGGGTCTTCTTACCTGACGGGTCTGGCGCCAATACTAAACAACTAATCGATATCTCATGGTGGTCAACAAGTTTTGGTTTCTCCTGCAGGAAATGGGTCTGGGTTGATCCTCACCGTATAACCTACGGTTGGCGAAAGCTGCCTTGTACAAGGGAAAATACATATACCATTCTAAGTTTTAAGCGAGGTTTTGATCGTCGGCGCTCTACTATAGGTAAGTCACTCAGATTTACCATCCCATATAGCAAGGCAAAAAATAAGAGTAAGTCGGTATGGTGATCAATCCATCCCGCACCCAAATCATTACCTTGTATACGGTTTAGCGAATCTCGCATTCTAACACTCAGTCATCCTCACAAGCATTGCATAATTTCTCTTGTCCATGAACTGCGTTCGGAATAATCCATTGATTCTGCAAGCCAAACAAACATCTATCATTCCTTCACAACTCTCAGGTTTTGCGTTACTCCTATAAAATTGTCTGCCGATAAACGTCGTATCTTCCTCCAGGGTTTTTCCTTCAGCAAGAATGTGCTTGCTTCTTGGCAGGTCCTGGGGCCTATGGGTTATGACCCATCTCATCACTTGTAGTCCTTGAACTTATCATCGGACAACTGATCATTATTCCAACTCCCAACTTCCTAGTATTCTTAAATCCATCCAATTGTACTATGTTCCTTCCTTCTATTGGCACCTAAACTAGGACATGATTACTCAGACTCATCATGGAATTTCCCTTGATCCAATTTTCCAACATCATACCTCCTTTATATCCAATAGTAATTTATCTCTTCATCCTCGTGGGGTATCCCTCATACCGAGATAAAAACTTATACTTATGAAGTCCATATTCCACTTCATGGAATATCATTATCCTTTCCAGGGTCAAGCGTCCTTACAGGGGAATACTGGCCATCTCTGCATGGCACTTCTTCAACTTGGAAATGTGAAACACATCATGAACTCCTGACAGTCCTTCGGGTGACTCCAACTTGTTGGCCACTTCTCCCATATGCTCCAAGAGTCGGTATGGTCCTACAAATCTCGGGGCTAACTTCCCCTTAACTCCAAATTGTTTAACTCCTCGCAGAGGGAACACATGAAGACATGCTCTGTCTCCAATTTCATAGACTACCTCCTTGCATTTTAAGTCTGCATAACTCTTCTGCCTGGACTGAGCTACCTTCAGTCTATCTCGAATCAACTTAACATTCTCTTCTGACTCCTTGATCACATTTGGTCCAAACAACTAACGGTCTCCAACTTCATCCCACACACTCTTGGGGTATCACACATATCGAGACAAAACTCGTATTCATTTTGTCCGAAATCCACTCAGTGGAGTATCCTTATCTTTTCCAGGGGTCAAGGGTTCTTATAGGGTACTACCACCCTTAAAATGCACAAATATTCCCTAGACCATATTTCTCATATCCTCAGAATGGCCAAAATTCTTCTTCATAGAGTAACAACTCATAAAATCCATATTAGTACCAATGATGCTAACTTTATTCATTCTCAAGTGATTACAATCTCTCGCTTTTCCATTACATGTCTCAACTCAACACCTCAATATAAAAGAAAATGTTCTCACTTCTACTACTCCATTTCCTTTGTTGCAAACTCAACTATCTAGCACAAGTTTCTTCTCCTTGGGGCATTCTCTGGCAAAGTGCCCTGCTCTATTACAACGAAAACATATTACTTCTGACAAGTCTCGAGGTTTCCTTTTTGGGCAACTGCTGAGGTAGTGCCCTGACTCCTTGCACCTGTAATAGGTGATATGACTCAAGTCCTTTCTGGTATCCAATATACTTCTCTTCCTGGACTTTTCCGTTCCAATCATGGCTTCTATTTCTTGTGGGTCATACTCTACTTCCTCCGTTGGGAATTCTACTAGATCCCTATTCATACAATTCTGGGAGACGTGTCCTTCTTCTCCACATGAATAGCATGACTTGGTGCAGGGTTTAATTGGTTCTTCTTTGGGTGTGTCCCCGACATCTTCCTTCATCACGGGTCTAAAATTTCCATAAGGGCTCCTTTCTTTACTTCTTTCTTTTGCTGGATAGTTCTTTGTACCATAGGGTAAATGTGATACTGAGCAGGGTAGTGGGTAGTCCCTTCACACAAGAAAGAAGTAGTCTTCCTAGTTGGGCATTATTCAGTTGGGTGACTTTCTTCACAATTAGGGCATTCATCCTTGTGCTCTTTATGGGTGTGTCCTATTTCTCCACAAATCTTGCATGCACAAGGTTTCCTCATATCCTTTCCATAAGGCTTCAACTTCTGGGACACAAGGTGAGATCTCCAAGTGGTTACTCCTTGCCATCCATTCATGGTTTGGTATATCCTCCACCAAGTAGCAGCACCTCCTTTAAAGCACTGTAGAGCATGATGGGTCATATCATTTCCAACTATAGGGTTATTCTCCATGTGATCCTCCATGTTCTGAATCCATCGGTCCGTGTCCAATTGTCTCATCGGTCTAGAAAATACAAGCTCGTCTCCATTCATCCTATATTGGGTCCAAGGGTTTTGGGGTGAGATGAGAGAGAGGGAGAGGGATACACACAATACAAACTAATGGTTTTGAAAAGACAGATTTTATCTGTGGCTGTCGGAAAAACATCAAACAAATGACATCTCACAAATGTCGCATCTAGCGTAGGCATATAACAGGGGTTTGGTCTTCTAAAGGTCAATAAATCTTCAATGTCCCCAAACTCTTCCAGTTTTGTTCATATCTCCGATGGGCTCCTTCTGATCATGCTTGTCCTTCTCAAGTTCTTTTGCCAGATCATCTCTGTTGACGCGGAGTCTCTCATGACGTCCTTTATTATTCTAGAGTTGCGTCCCAAACTTTTAGGTTTCATCATCCTTGGCATGAACCATGTCCTACTGTCCTTCAGTTCCCGACGAATCTCCGGTATCTCGAGGTTTTGCTCCTCCAGCTTGGCTACTTTTAGCTTCTGGGTCCCGTGTTCTTCACGAACTGCTTTCTTGTCAAATACGGCTTCCTGCAGATCAACCCTAAACTTCTTGATGTATTACTCCAAATCTTGGTGATACACCAGCTAAGTTTAAAACTTCATCTTTTGCTGATTAGGTGTTCCATTAGCCCTTTGTCAACCAATCCTTCCAACGGAATGCATGCTTAACTTAGCACGGTGGCAATAGCATAAGCGGGCGTTAAAATCTTGGATAGCCGTGTTTCTGCTCTTGCCATTTCCATGAGCTATCATTCCATAATTGATATCTCCTGCGTTAGGGTTTTCTTGACAAAACTTTGAGTTCTCATGCTCCATGTTCCGGTCTTTCTCCGATACACCTTGATCTCGGGTATTGACGGCTTCCATAGTCTGAAAAATTCCAATAGGGTAGCCTTCCTAGGTCATACAAATCTAGAAATTCTACAGGGCCTTCAAATTCTCCTAGTCTTTGGAGTCTTCAACCGTTGCGGTTTCCATTATTATAATATATGGTAAAATCCTCTTCATTCCGAATGGTCTCAGTTGTCCGATATCTTGTACTTCTTGGAGTGGTCTCATCAGTCAAATCTTCGTGTGGTCAAAAGGGGGATGGGGTATGGTCTCACTAAAGGGAATATTTGAATAAGCTCAGAAGAGAGGAGAGGTAAAAGTTCTTTTTTGAAAAGAAAGTTATAGAGAAAAATTTTCCTATGGGCTTGCCAGTTTCTAGGGGTCACGTCCTACAGTCAACATGTGCTCTGATACCATCTTGTAGCGAAACGACCCGAATGGATCAAGTCTCTGTGCTTAAGTGTCATCCCTGGATCGGTATGCTGACACACACAGTACTCGAGGATTTATAACAGAGGTAAATCACACGTATAAGTAACGTAAAATACTATTACCTCAATCCAAAATAGCGGAAGTAACAACAAGGTTGTGGATTCCCATCAACACCAACGACAAAGTTGAGTGTAGGAATCGTAACCCTAACGTATCACTTACTCGTCGTAAGAAGTCCTGCAACATGAGACGTTGCAGCCACAAAGGGTCAGTACATTGAATGTACTGGCAAATTCACACCAGAGGATAATGATGAATAATAGCTATCACTACATGCATATATGGCTGGTGGAAAAGCTCTATGGTTATAATGTTTTTGCGAAAAGCCAATTTTTCCCTACTGCAAAGGAATATAATTTATTTAACTACAAAGTTGGTTGAAAATATTGAGAAGGTTCCTCCAACTCAATCCCAAATTAACATCAATAACCCAATCAAGTTGATTAAATAGAGTGTTGAGATCAACATGAATATCCAAAGACCAGAGACTCAAAATTGTCCATAACTAGGGACACGGCTAATCATGATTAGTTTGTACACTCTGCAGAGGTTTGTGCGCTTTTCCCCACAAGACTCGATCACCTCCATTGGATTTCTCACACTACATGGTGTTTGAGAAATGGATGACCGAGACACTGTCTTTCAGAAACATTAACTCTCTACTCCGGGCAGACCATGCCAAACCTACAACCCTCTACCTGCTGATCCACCTCTTCAAGAGCTTCATCTAACCTACTCAACTATGCTAGAGCCCATAATAGCTTGTGGCTGCACACGGAAGTTTCTAGCATGAATAATCTTATGATCCCTTTGAGCCTGGGTGGCGGACCATAGGATGATCACATGGTATATCCCCGGGATCTCCTAGGACAACACTGGTATTTCCCCAGGTGTCCGGGCAAGTCCACTGGTATATCCCCAGGGTGCCCCTAGCAATCCACCCAGATGTGTATTAAAGTTGCCACCTTAAGTTAAACCTTAGTTAACAATAATCTCTCACATCTTTCATGAATTCTCTCAAACCAATCCACGTCTATGTGCATAGCATAGCGATATAAGCATAACGTATATAAGCATAACGTATAAGTAACTCCCAGGGTTTGATAATAAAATGGCAATAGGTTCTACCTCATCATCTACTTCCCAACCCACATGTTAATGACATCCTAACCATGCAATGTTTGAGGATTGGAACTAATGCACAAAAACTGGGTGATAAAGGGTATGATCAAAGTGTGAACTTGCCTGCAATGTTGATGAAGATGATTCGCACTTAAAACTCTTGATAGTTCTACTCGTCACACTCCGGTCAATCTATCGTAAGCAAGCAATAGTAAACACACATAAGCAATCACTCAAAAGATCGGGAAGATCGAAGAAGACAATTCGGTAAACGTCAAAACCAAGCAAATAACTCTTGCAACATAAAACAATTTCTAACATTACCAAAATTAAGTGAATTTGGCCTTATCATAAAGTTTAGGTCAAGAGCTTCGATTTGCAAAAAGAATCAACTAAATCGGAGTTACGAAACTCAAGTTATGTTCAAAGAATCTTGAATATGAATCTGAACAAAATTGGAAATTTGAAAATTTCAAACAGTTGATGTGACAGGTTCACTAGATAGGTGAAAACGAGACGAAGCTATAGGCACTGGTTTCATCTAATTTGGATAAACGAGTGAAAAGTTATGGCTACTTGAAAAATCAGGGTCAAGCTGTTTTTATGAAAGAAAAATAACTACAGTTAAGGTCTAACATATAAATACGTAGACTAATTGATAATCTAATTATTCTATCGTATTAGTCTAAAAATAATAAACTACAGAAGTATAAGAAGAAGAAAAATAAAGAAATATACCTTTATAAGGCAGAGAAAAGACGACTTTGGAGAGAAGAGACAATTTCCAGAAGTCGCGCGGGAGAGGAGAAATATATTTTTCATAAATGAATCTAGTCAAACCAAAATATTGATTTAACCCGAATTGGATGATTTTTGGAGGCTCTATGGGTCTATATTTATTGGTGGAAAAGAAGCTTAGAGGTCAGAGGCTAGACAATGTGGGATTAAACGTAGACGAAAATATACGAAACATAGAAGAAAAGAGGCGGATGGGCCTAAAGGCCTTCGGCCGTCCACGCGCGACACTGCGTCTGCAGTTTTTTTTACAAAATTTGGCCTAAAAATGAAAAGGCTGGCTGGGCCTGGCCCATTAAGAGGAAAAAAACAATGGGGCGCCAGAAGCTACTATATTGCGCATGTAGGCGATAAATAAATATGGGCCGTACGTACAGTTTTTTTAAATAGAAATAGAAGGAAAACCGAATAGCAAAAATAAAATAAAAACTTTATATCGGCATATTATATATCAAAATTTTCATAAAAAGATTTTCTATGACATGCACATTTTTCTAGCATTAAATAAAATACACACAAATTCTAATAATTCTAAAAGTGCTCCTGATCTAATAAGATCCAACAAAAATCATTTTAAAAATACTAAAATGAAATCAAATTTATTTCTCTCCAATTTTATATAGAGGGAATCATGTTACCCTATTTTCCATGTATTTTATTTTTGGAGAAAAATGATTCGAATAAAATCCAAATAACTCCAAATTAAAAAATAATTCCAAAAAGCCTTTGAATTTGATCCTTTGAAACTCCCAACTCATATTTCATACAATTTGAAGAAGTCATTTTATCTTCTCTCATGAAAATCATTGAGCTGCATGAAGTTTATGAATTGAAATATTTCCAAATGAAATTCAATTATTTTCAAATACCCTTTCATTTAATTTAAATGGAAGAAGTCATATCATCTTCGCTCAAGGGTTTTGTATTTGAAAAGAATTTGAATTCATGGAGATCAGAAAGCAAATATGAAAGTTTGGGAAAGTCCTTTTATTCCCTCTCATTCAACTTTCAAAAAAATTCGAATTCACTCACTTTCAGACAATCAATCAAATCTATCTAGTTATTATAACATTCCAAAATTTAGAATTTTGGGATGTTACATCTAGGATGCCTATCATATTAGGACTAATTTCATAGCCAAAGCAAATTACCATTTTGTTCTAAAAGACTCTCAAAACAATATAAGTGAAGCATGAGAGATCAATAATTTCTATAAAATAAAACCACCACTATGCTCTTAAAAAGGTATAAGTGAAGCACTGGAGCAAAATTATCTAGCTCAAAACATATAAGTGAAGCACATAGAGTATTATAATAAATTCCGATTCATGTGTGTCTCTCCAAAAGGTGTGTACAGCAAGGATGATTGCGGTAAACTAATAAGCAAAGACTCATATCATACAAGACGCTCCAAGCAAAACACATATCATGCAATGAATAAAAATATAGCCTCAAGTAAAGTTATCGATGGACGAAGTCGAAAGAGGGGATGTCTTCCGGGGCATCCCCAAGCTTAGGCTTTTGGTTGTCCTTGAATTTTTCCTTGGGGTGCCTTGTGCATCCCCAAGCTTAGGCTCTTGCCACTCCTTATTCCAAAATCCATCAAATCTTTACCCAAAAATTGAAAACTTCACAACACAAAACTCAACAGAAAATCTCATGAGCACAGTTAGTATAAGAAAACAAACCACCACTTCAAGGTACTGTAATGAACTCATTCTTTATTTATATTGGTGTTAAACCCACTGTATTCCAACTTCTCTATGGTTCATACCCCCCGATACTAGCCATAGATTCATCAAAATAAGCAAACAACACATGAAAAACAGAATCTGTAAAAAACAGAATAGTCTTTATTAATCTGTAGGTTTAGAATACTTCTGCAACCCCGAAAATTCTGAAATAAATTGGTGGACGTGAGTAATTTGTCTATTAATCATCTGCAAAAATAATCAACCTAATCTCGCTCTCCAGTAAAAAATGGCATCTAATCTCGTGGGTGCTGAAGTTTCTGTTTTTTACAGCAAGATCGCAAAGACTTCCCACAAGTCTTCACAAAGGTCCTACTTGGCACAAACACTAACTAAAAATATAAAAACCACATCTAAACAGAAGCTAGATGAATTATTTATTACTAAACAGGAACAAAAAACAAGAAACAAAAATAAAATTGGGTTGCCTCCCAACAAGCGCTATGGTTTAACGCCCCTAGCTAGGCATAAAAGCAAGAATAGATCTAGGTATTGCCATCTTTGGTTGGTATTTCTTCAATGGAACACTTATAGACCTTAGGAGTTTCCTTCTTTTTATTAATGATCAAACTCCTAGGAAAGAAATCAAGAAATTCATTTGTAACAAAAGGTTCCTTAATGATAGCAAAAAAGTTGGGGTGAACACTTATTGATTTGAGATCCACATTTTCCTTACTAGAAGATTCACCTTTATTTTTAGGCACATACATAAACTTGGCAACTTTAGTAGTAGGAGGATTTGGGGTATTTTTCACGGAAGAAAAGGCAGACCCTAAGTTTTTAAAAATATCCTCAAGTTTATCAATTCTTGTGGAATCTTGATCTATCTTTTCGTTAACTATGGGTTCCTTTTCTTTAAAAAAATTAAGAGAAACTCCTACCTTAGATTCGTATTGGGTAATTTGGTTCTGGATCTTTTTATCCAAATTTTCAATCAACTCTACAGTGGCAACTTTATTTTCAATAATTTCAAGGCTTTGCACCACATGTTCCAAGGTTAAAATAGTTCCATTAACCAAAAGAGGTGGTGGGCCAAACAAATCTCACATAGCATTATAAGAATCAAAAGTATGGCTACCCCAAAAATTCCCTCCGGTAATGGTATCAAGAATATATCTGTTCCAAGGAGTGATGCCTACGTAAAAATTGCGAAGAAGAACGGAAGTAGATTTCTTCTTAGTAGACCTATTCTGAGCATTGCAAATTCTATGCCAAGCATCTTTTAGATTTTCTCCCTCCCTTTGTTTAAAATTAAGAACTTCATGATCGGAAGTACTAACAATGATAAAAGGACTAGACATGATGACGAAACAAACGATCTAACACACGAACACACAAGAAGCAAGCGAGAAGATTCGGGCGGAAGAGAGGCGAATGGGAAAGAGAGCGAATAAACCGGCAAGGGTGAAGTGGGGGAGAGGAAAACGAGAGGCAAATGGCAAATAATGTAATACGAGGGATAAGAGTTTGTGATGGATACTTGGTATGTCTTGACTTGTGCGTAAATCTCCCCGGCAACGGCGCCAGAAATGGGAAAGTTGATGGGAGATCAAATTTTACTTGACTTGGCGTTAATCTCCCCGGCAACGGCGCCAGAAATCCTTCTTGCTACCTCTTGAGCATGCGTTGGTTTTCCCTTGAAAAGGAAAGGGTGATGCAGCAAAGTAGCGTAATTATTTCCCTCAGTTTTTGAGAACCAAGGTATCAATCCAGTAGGAGACTACACGCAAGTCGCCTAGTACCTGCACAAACAAACAAGAACCTCGCAACCAATACGATAAAGGGGTTGTCACTCCCTTCACGGTCACTTACGAAAGTGAGATCTGATAAAGATAATAAGAAAATTATTTTTGGTATTTTTGTATAGATTGGAAAGTAAAGATTGCAAAATAAACGACGATAGAAATAGCTAGTTGACGGGAGATTATTATGATGGAAAATAGACCCGGGGGCCATAGGTTTCACTAGTGGCTTCTCTCAAGATAGCATAATCTACAGTGGGTGAACAAATTACTATTGAGCAATTGATAGAAAAGAGAATAGTTATGAGAATATCTAGGAATGATCATGTATATAGGCATCACGTCAGTGACAAGTAGACTAAAACGATTCTGCATCTACTACTATTACTCCACACATCGACCGCTATCTAGCATGCATCTAGAGTATTAAGTTTATAAGAACAGAGTAACGCATTAGGCAAGATGACATGATGTAGAGGGATAAACTCAAGCAATATGATATAAACCCCATCTTTTATCCTCGATGGAAACAATACAATACGTGCCTTGCTGCCCCTACTGTCACTGGGAAAGGACACCGCAAGATTGAACCCAAGGCCAAACCAAACTAATTATTTGAAGAGACTTCCAAAGATATTTAAATCATGCATGTAAGAATTCAGAGAAGAATCAAATATTGTTCATAGATAAACTTGATCATAAACTCACAATTCATCGGATCTCGACAAACACACCGCTAAAAGAATTACATTGAATAGATCTCCAAGAGAATCCAGGAGAACTTTGTATTGAGATCCAAAGAGAGAGAAGAAACCATCTAGCTAATAACTATGGACCCGAAGGTCTGTAGTAAACTACTCACACATCATCGGAGAGGTTATGGTATTGATGTAGAAGCCCTCCGTGATCGATTCCCCTCCGTGGGAGCACTGGAAAGGGCCCCAATATGGGATCTCACGGGTACAGAAGGTTGCAGCGGTGGAAATAAGGTTACGTGGTGCTCCTGGATGTTTTCAGGGTATATGGGTATATATAGGAGGAAGAAGTAGGTCGCTGTAGCTGCGAGGGGCCCATGAGGGTGGGGGGCGCGCCCTCCTGCCTCGTGGCCTCCTCACTTCTTTCTTGACGTCCACTCCAAGTATACTGGATTGCGTTTGTTCCAAGAATGATCCTCACGAAGGTTTCATTCCCTTTGGATTCAGTTTGATATTCCTTTTCTGCAAAACATTAAAATAGGCAAAAAACAGTAATTTGCACTGGGCCTTCGGTTAATAGTTTAGTCCCAAAAATAATATAAAAGTGCATAATAAAGCCCATTAAACATCCAAAACAGATAATATAATATCATGGAACAATCTAAAATTATCGATACGTTGGAGGCGTATCATGCAGCAATGAGGATAATCCTCAGGTCACGGACCCAGTCCGCATCATTGCTACTATCATCTTTCAACTTAGTTTTCTCTATGAACATATCAGAAATATATAGGAGCTATATCACGAGCTATTGATCTACAACATAGATATGCAAAACTATCAAGACTAAGTTCATGATAAATTAAGTTCAATTAATCAAATTACTAATGATCTCCCACTTAGATAGACATCCCTCAAGTCATCTAAATGATACATGATCCAAATCAACTAAACCATGTCTGATCATCATGTGAGATGGAGTAGTCATCAATGGTGAACATCTCTACGATGATCATATCTACTATATGATTCACGTTCGACCTTTCGGTCTCCAGTGTTCCAAGGCCATGTCTGTACATGCTAGGCTCGTCAAGTTAACCCAAGTATTCCGCATGTGGAAAACTGTCTTGCACCCGTTGTATGTGAACGTAGAGTCTATCACACCCGACCATCATGTGGTGTCTCAACACGACGAACTGTAGCAATGGTGCATACTCAGGGAGAACAATTTTGCCTTGAAATTAAGTTAAGGGATCATCTAAAATAAGATGCATAAAAGGATAAACATCACATGCAATCAATATATGTGACATGATATGGACATCATCATCTTGTGATTTTGATCTCCATCTCCAAAGTATCATCATGATCTCCATTGTCACCGGCTCGACACCTTCATTTCCACCGTAGCATTGTGGTCGTCTCACCAACTATTGCTTCTACAACTATCGCTAACGCATAGTGATAGAGCAAAGCAATTACATGGCGTTTGCATTTCATACAATAAAGAGACAACCATAAGGCTCCTGCCGGTTGTCAAATATTTTAAAAAACATGATCATCGCATACAATAATGTTTATCACATCATGTCTTGACCATATCACATCACAACATACCCTACAAAAACAAGTTAGATGTCTTATACTTTGTTGTTGGAAGTTTTACGTGGCTGATATGGGCTTCTAGTAAGAACCGTTCTTACCTACGCATCAAACCACAACGGTGTTTCACCAAGTTTGATGTTTTAACCTTCTTCAAGCACATGCCACGGTCAAATCGATTCAACTAAAGTAGGAGAAACAGACACCCGCCAACCACCTTTATGCAAAACTAGTTGCATGTCTTGCTACCTCTTGAGCACTGCGTTGGATTTCCCCGAAGAGGAGAGGATGATGCAGCAAAGTAGCGTAAGTATTTCCCTCAGTTTTTGAGAACCAAGTTATCAATCCAGTAGGAGGCTATGCGCGAGTCCCTCGTACCTACACAAAAACAATATCTCAACGCAACCAACGCGCTTAGGGGTTGTCAATCCCTTCACGGTCACTTACGAAAGTGAGATCTGATAGAGATGATAGATAATATTTTTGGTATTTTTGGTATAGATATGCAAAGTAAAAAGTAAAAGGGAAAAGTAAAAAAGCAAAGCAATAATAAAGTGATGGAGATTGATATGATGAGAAAGAGACCCGGGGGCCATAGGTTTCACTAGTGGCTTCTCTCAAGAGCATAAGTATTCTACGGTGGGTGAACAAATTACTGTTGAGCAATTGATAGAATTGAGCATAGTTATGAGAGTATCTAGGTATGATCATGAATATAGGCATCACGTCCGAGACAAGTAGATCGACTCCTGCCTACATCTACTACTACTACTCCACTCATTGACCGCTATCCAGCATGCATCTCGAGTATTAAGTTAAAAACAGAGTAACACCTTAAGCAAGATGACATGATGTAGAGGGATAGTTTCATGCAATATGGTAAAAAACCCATCTTGTTATCCTCGATGGCAACAATACAATACATGCCTTGCTGCCCCTTCTGTCACTGGGAAAGGACACCACAAGATCGAACCCAAAGCTAAGCACTTCTCCCATGGCAAGAAAAACCAATCTAGTAGGCCAAACCAAACTGATAATTCAAAGAGACTTGCAAAGATAACCAATCATACAAAAAAGAATTGAGCGAAGATTCAAATATTATTCATAGATAGACTGGATCATAAACCCACAATTCATCGGTCTCAACAAACACACTACAAAAAGAAGATTACATCAAATAGATCTCCACGAGAGAGGGGGAGAACATTGTATTGAGATCCAAAAAGAGAGAAGAAGCCATCTAGCTACTAACTATGGACCCGTAGGTCTGAAGTAAACTACTCACACTTCATCGGAGGGGCTTGGATGATGATGTATAAGCCCTCTGTGATCGATGCCCCCTCCGGCAGAGCTCTGGAACAGGCCCCAAGATGGGATCTCGTGGATACAGAAAGTTGCGGCGGTGGAATTAGGTTTTCGGCTCCGTATCTGATCGTTTGGGGGTACATAGGTATATATAGGAGGAAGGAGTACGTCGGTGGAGCTTCGAGGGGCCCACGAGGAAGGGGGCGCGCCCTCCACCCTCGTGACCGCCTCATGGCTTTCTTGACGGAGGGTCCAAGTCTCCTGGGTCTTATCTGATGATAAAATCGTGTTCCCGAAGATTTCATTCCGTTTGGACTCCGTTTGATATTATGTTTCTCCGAAACACTGAAATAGGCAAAAAACAACAATTCTGGGTTGGGCCTCCGGTTAACAGGTAGTCCCAAAAATAATATAAAAGTGGAAAATAAAGCCCAATATAGTCCAAAACAGTAGGTAATATAGCATGGATCAATCAAAAATTATAGTTACGTTGGAGACGTATCATGTTTGTCGGTGGAACCGGTCTCATGTTTGTGGACATGTAAGGTTGGTCCGGGCCGCTTCATCCCATAATACCGCCAAATCAAAATAAGGCGTTGGTGGTAAGCAGTATGACTATCACCACCCACAACTCTTTGTGTTCTACTCGTGCATATCATCTACACATAGACCTGGCTCTTGATGCCACTGTTGGGAAACGTTGCATGGAAAACAAAAAAAATCTACGCACACGCAATGATCTGTCCATGGAGATGCATAGCAACGAGGGGGAGTGTGTCTACGTACCCTCATAGACCATAAGCGGAAGCGTTTAACAACGCGGTTGATGTAGTTGAACTTCTTCGCGCTACAACCGATCAAGTACCGAACGCACGACACCTCTGCGTTCTACACACGTTCAACTCGATGTCGTCCTCGCCATCTTGATCCAGCAAGCGGGCGAGGTAGTAGATGAGTTCCTTCATCATAACACCATGCTGACCATGGTGGTGAAGCAATCCCGCATGGCTTCACCTAAGCACTGCGATGATCTCGAATGGAGGAATAAACTAGAGGCGGAGGGGTGCCGACACACGACATGGAATAAGCTGTGTATTGTGTGGCACCCCTCCCCACATATATAGGTGTGGGAGGGGAGGAGGCAGCCCCTAGGGCGCCCCAACAGGTGTGGCGGCAGCCCTAGGGCTCCTCCCTTTGGTGCGCCCCCTGCTAAATAATGGCACAAGGGGGAAGGAAAGGGGAGAGGCGCCCCCTTCTTTCCTTCGTCCCTTCTCTGGGATATGGTAATAGGGGATACCCCCCTAACCATGTATTAGGTGTGGCTTCCCTAAAGGGGGCGCACCAGCCCTTGTGGGCTGGTGTGTTCCCTTCCAATTGGCCCACTAAGGCCCAATACTCTCCAGGTCCCTCCGGAACCCCTTCCGGTATTCCGATAACTTTACGGTGCATCCCGAAACCATTTTGGAGACCAAATAGCATCGTCCTATATATCAATCTTTACCTCCGGACCATTTCGGAGGTCCTTGTCATGTTCGTGATCTCATCCGGGACTCTGAAAAACATTCGGTCACCAAACCACATAACTCATATAATACCAAATCAACATCGAACATTAAGTGTGCGGACCCTATGGGTTTGAGAACTATGTATAGATGACTGAGACACCTCTGCGGTCAATAACCAATAGCGGAACCTCGATGCCAAATTGGCTCCTGCATATTCTATGAAGATCTTTATCGGTCGAACCATTATGACAACATGCGTAATTCCTTTTGTCCATTGGTATGTTACTTGCCCAAGATTCGATCATTGGCATAATCGTACCTAGTTCAATCTCGTTACTGGCAAGTCTATTTACTCTTTCCGTAATACATCACCTCGTGACGAACTCCTTAGTCGTTTTCTTGCAAGCTTATGATGTGTATTACGGAGAGGGCCCAAAGATACCTCTTCGATACTCGGAGTGACAAACCCTAATCTCGATCTATGCCAACTCAACAAACACCTTCGGAGATACCTGTAGAGCATCTTTATAATCACCCAGTTACGTTGTGACGTTTGATAGCACACAAGGTATTCCTCCGGTATCTGGGAGTTGCATAATCTCATAGTTGAAGGAATATGTATTTGACATGAAAAAGCAATAGCAATAAACTAAACAATCAATATGCTAAGCTAATGGGATGGGTCTTGTCCATCACATCATTCTCCTAATGATGTGATCCCATTATCAAATGACAGCTCATGTCCATGGTTAGGAAACCTTGACCATCTTTGATAAACGAGCTAGTCTAGTAGAGGCTCACTAGGCACACGGTGTTTGTTTATGTATTCACACATGTAATAAGGTTTCCGATCAATACAATTCTAGCATGAATAATAAACCTTTATCATGAATATGGAAATATACAATACCAACTTTATTATTGCCTCTAGGGCATATTTCCTTCAGTTGAGCACCATGTTTAAGTAGAGATTACAGCGGGGAGAAGAGGTGTTACACCGCTGCATAGAAGGGGGAGAGTGGGTGATGACGGCGGTGAACTTGTTGGTGTAGATCGCCGTCACGATGATGGCCCCAACGGTGTTCTGACGCCACCGGGAGAGAGGGGGAGAGAGCCCCCTCCTTCTTCCTTGACCTCCCCTTAGATAGGAGGTGGGTTTTCCCTCTGGTCCATGGCCTCTGTCAGTGTCAAAACCGGCGGATCTCGGGTAGGGGGTCCCGAACTGTGCGCCTAAGGCGGATGGTAACAGGAGGCAGGGGACACGATGTTTTACCCAGGTTCGGGCCCTCTTGATGGAGGTAAAACCCTACGTCCTGCTTGATTATTCTCGATAATATGAGTAGTACAAGAGTTGATCTACCACGAGATCGGAGAGGCTAAACCCTAGAAGCTAGCCTATGGTATGATTGTATGTTGTCCTATGGACTAAAACCCTCCGGTTTATATAGACACTGGAGGGGGCTAGGGTTACACAAGGTCGGTTACAAAGGAGGAGATATACATATCCGTATTGCCTAGCTTGCCTTCCACGCCAAGGAGAGTCCCGTCCGGACATGGGACGAAGTCTTCAATCTCGTATCTTCATAGTCCAACAGTCCGGCCAAAGGATATAGTCCGGCTGTCCGGAGACCCCCTAATCTAGGACTCCCTCAGTAGCCCCTGAACCAGGATTCAACGACGATGAGTCCGGCGCGCAGTGTTGTCTTCGGCATTGCAAGGCAGGTTCCTCCTCCGAATACACCACGGAAGAGTTTGAATACAAGGATAGTGTCCGACCCTACAAAATAAGTTCCACATACCACCATCGAGAGAATAATATTTCCACAAATCTAATCCGCTGACACGTTTTGGTAGAATGACATCATGCCATGGCCCGGTAATTATTCGAACCATTTTTCTTTAACCAGCCCCGCACGTAACGCGAGGCGGTTTCTTGACACGTCTCGTCAAAGCAGAGATCATGTTCCCCTTATTGCGGGACTCTCATCAATACGGGCGTGGGTAACCCAACCGCGCCACCAATTACGGCGCTTGGGGGATAAGCGAATTTTACCAGGCTAGTGGGCGGCGCATAGTTTCGTATGCCCTTATAAAGGGATAAGGTCTCACCTTTTTCTATCCATGCCTTCTTCCTCCTTGCTCATCCATTCTCGCGCACTTGAGCTCCAGCTCCCAAGTCCGCATCCTTCTCCTCAACTCTCCTCAAACATGTACGGAGCGGGAGGCAAGTGGATGGTCTCCTCCGTCACGGAGGGACACATAAAAAAATTACGTGAAGCCGGATACTTAGGCGCGGATATCGCGCACCGGCTGCCAGCCGCGGGGCAGATCGTCCCTACCCCGGAACCTCACGAAAGTTTGGTTTTCCTCCCCCACTTCGTCCGCAGACTGGGGTTTCCCCTCCATCCATTCGTCCGCGGCCTTATGTTCTATTACGGGCTAGACTTTCACGATCTGGCCCTGAATTTCATCCTCAACATCTTGGCGTTCATCGTCGTGTGTGAGGCTTTCCTCCGCATCCGGCCCCACTTCGGCCTGTGGCTGAAGACCTTTAATATCAAGCCGAAGGTGGTTGGCGGCTAACAAGCGGAATGCGGCGGAGCCATGGTGTGCAAAATTCCCAATGTTATATGGCTCGAGGGCTCCTTCGTGGAGACCATAAAGGGGTGGCAATCGGGGTGGTTCTACATCACCGAGCCGCGCGACACCAACTGGGTGGCGGCCCCCGAGTTTCGATCTGGAATCCCCACGTGGCTCACTTCCTGGAAGGAGAAGGGCCTGTCCTGGGGTTCATCGGTGGAGCTGGACGGACTCCAGAAGTGTATCCGGAAAATGACAAGCAAGAAACTTAAGCTTGTCAACATAGTCCAGGTCATGCTCTTCCGCTGGATCCTCCCGTGTCAACAACGGGATTTCAACTTATGGGAGTTCGACCCGGCCCAGCACCAGACTCTAAGCGAGCTCTTCGACACGACGCATAAAGACGTCTTGAGGGTGCTGTTCAAGGGCGCCGAGGTCCCTCCTTCTCTTAATGAGGACCGCAGGCTAAGCGCAAAGCGCCCTGCGAATCCGGTAAGTTCTTTACATCTGGTAGGGTGTTTATTTCCCATAGCTTAACCATGTGCGGGGTCTGAGTTCCCATGCCTTTGATAGGACTGGGTGGAGACATCGGAGAAGATTAACTGTCCGGCCCCTCTGCCCGAAGACCCCGCTGACGCTCTCCTGACAAAGATGTGGACCCCGGCTCCTTATGAGGTGCCAGAGAAGACCAAGAAGAAGGCCAAGGGAACCCGAAAGAGTTCCCGACGCCAGGTGGTACCAGACTCATCGTCCGATACCTCCAAGGCACACTCCTCCAGTGAAAACAAGGGGGAGGAAGATGAAGATTCTCCCCCTCCAGCCGGGGAGACAAGGAAAGGAAGGCCGCCCCAACCGGGGAGGCCGAAGGGTCCAAGAAGGGAAGGACTCTCCTTCCGGACTGTTCCACCACCACCGCCGATGGCGAAGACGAGTGGCTGCTCGGGGCCAAGCTCCTGGCGAAGTCGTAAATATTCGGATACCAGAGTAACTCATAGCATACCTTTGTCGCACTGCTTCTCCTAACGTCGAATATGATTATGCAGTCCACCCCAAGCCCGTATCGACGTGTCATCGTCGGACGGTTCCTTGGACTCGTCGGACATGAATAGTGATACACTTCCAACCACCTCCTCCCCTTGCCCTACGGACAATGCCGAGGTATTGTCTCAAGGGGCACCGAGCCGGGGGGAGACAGTCCAGGAGGCGCCTCAAGGCGACCTTCCGGACTCCAGGAGCAAAGGGAGCAAGGCTACCATGGGCTCCAAGTTCGGCCCTCAGCCGGACACCGCGTCGGAACCTCCATTGGTTCCGGACTCGAGCAGGCGGCCCTCTTCCAAGAGGGGCAAGACGCCCGTGCCGGTGACCTCTGTCCACCCAGAGGCACCGGACAACCTGCTGGGAGCGCTTCGTGGCGCTTCCATCGATGAAGAGCACCGCACTATTATGAGTGCGGTGATCAAGAAGGTTCAGTCCGCCAAGAGTGGACTGACTGAAGCATGTGCCAGCCTTCTAACAGGCTTTGAGGTAAGTAAAAAATATAGGAAAATATTACCGCATAGACAGTAGCCCATGATGCTCTGTTTGGTGTTCACAAAGAAAAGCCGAATAGAGGATCAAATAATATCTGTAGTAGTCTAATATAAGTATGTTTCTATGCGTATGCAGGCTTCGCTGCTGACCTCTGCCGCACTGACTGCGGAGGTCGCCGCACTAAAGCAGGACCTCAAGGTGTCCGAGAAAGAGCTCGGCCTTGCCAAGAGGCAGCTCGAGGAGAACAAAGGTAAGTAATACCTTGTCTATATATAAAAGAAAATGTGGTTGCGAAATGACAGGATCATCATGAATGTGCCAGGGGCCACAATCGAAGTGGCGACCCTAAAGCAAGCGTTGTCCGAGGCCGAAAACAAAGCGGCCAAGGAGAGCACCGAGCAGGAAAAGCTTGAGGCACGGGTGGGCGAGGTGCAGCAAGAGCTCCAGGCTCTCTGAAGAAGCACGAGGCTTTGGAGCTTAACTCGAAGACGCGAGAGTCCGAGCTTGCCGCGGCCCTCAAGAGCACAAAGAATGCCAAGGCTGAAGCCCAAAATGCCCTCCAGGAGATTGAGGCGATGAGGAAGATAGCGACGAGTAAGGCATTCAGTATGCAAAGCAAGCATGTGAAAGTACAATACTTGTTACTTACCCGAGTCCGGAGCTCTCCAAGAGCATTCGCAGATTTGCCCCGCAGCGTGTCGGATGCCGTGAAATATTACCAGGCCGAGGAGGGAAGCTCGACAAAGAAGTTGTTCTAGTCTCATTATACTGGGACCGAACACCCGATGCCTATGAGCGACCAGCTGAAGCAACTGGTCGAGCTGCACAAGGCGGCCGAATGGGACATGAAGGGCTTTATAGTCCGGATGTGGCCTGGCGACTCCCTTCCCAAGAGCTACTTCGGCCTGGTGAGGCGGCTTGTGGATGCCTGCCCACGGCTGGAAGTCATCAAGTGGTTCGTCTATATCGAAGGTGCCCGCCGGGCTTTTGCCCGTGCAAAGGTGCACTGGGCCAAGATGGACACTGAGAAACTGGCGAAGGAGGGGCCACCGCATGGCAAGGAGCATCGCCACCCCAAAATGTATTATGAGGGTGTCCTAAAGGGTGCCCATCTTCTAGCGGACGAGTGTGCGAAGGATGTAATTTTTGAATGAACTTGCTCGTGTGATCCTGTATTATTAAAACTTGTTCATATGCGCTATGCAATGCTTGTTTGAATTTAAAATATTACCTTCTGTGCGGCTGTTTATCAAATCTGAGAGATGGCCAGTCGTCGGCTTCTACCCCCATGCCACGAGTGCTGGGGTGTTCGGGATAAACCTGAGCACTCTTTTTCCCATTTTTGGGTCCTTCGGGGGAGGTGCTCAGCACAACGAACAAGGGAACCGGACTATAATGCTTTGTCACTCTCACTTAGCCATAGAGTTCTATAATTTTAAATTTTGGCGAAGCCCCTAGTATTCGGAAGGCCGAATTCGGGGCGCTATACACGCCTTAAGCCGGACAAAGCCGACTCCTCGCTCTAAGCGCCATAAGTCTTTAGGGACTCGAGACCTCTTGAACAGCGACCAGCTCTCGCCTTATCATGACAGTCAGTTTTAGCTTTCTCTACTGAGGTGCTTAGCCCAGCTGAACTCGGGCACAATTGCAGTAGTTCTTCCAGTGCTACCTTAGCAGATATAGCGGAACGTAAGGTACCAAAACATGGGAGCCGGGCAAACCCAACTATTGACCCAAGACATGATTCAGAGCTGATGCATATAATGCTATAAGTTCGGGGTGCCGCACTGTCGAAAGTGTTCGGACTTCTCACGCCATATTATGGGGTATGCTTAATCCCCTGGCGTATTGGCCGTACCAGAGTGTACGGGTGCTGGATGTCATGAATGAACACATATATATATATATATATATATATAAAGGAAGAATAGAGAATGCGATAATAGTCTAGTGCTATGCATTGTTTATTCAAAAAGGTGCGTCGAAGCAGAATGATACAAGTAGTGCGATAAGCGAAAATTAGGACTATTTGACATGTCTCCTCCAAGGGCAAGCTGAGGAATGGTATTTAAAGCAGCTATTTCACTCGTTATCAGAGATCACCTGGGAGTTCCGTGGTGCGCCGTAGCTTTCTGCCTCCTTGGTTGTTGCATCGTGTGTCCGGCAACCGTACTGCCGGACAGGGTTTCCATAGATTAAAGTCCCGAAAGAGAGAAAAATAACAAAGCGGGAATCCCCTAGTGCGATTGAGCCGCGTCTTGGGGTGTGTCATAGTCGTGCCCCCCTTCCCACCTGTGCCCATGGTATTTCCAATGCGTAATTATGTACACGTGGCATGGATTTCGCCGCTTGGCTAGGACTGGGGTGCTGGCCGCATTGCTATGCGAGCTCAGAACGTGCCAGGAGGTCTTTTTGCCGATTACTCCGAGCGCGCTTGAAGGTGTCCGGGTCCTTAATCGCCGAACTGGTGGATTGCCTTAAGAGGCTGCTTTGCACTTCTGCTGCGAGGGCCGCAGTGTGCTCCTCCGTGCGGAGAGAGCGCTCTGTGTTTCCATTGACTGTGATGACCCCCCAAGGTCCTGGCATCTCGAGCTTGAGGTATGAATAATGCGGTACCACATTAAATCTCTCAAATGCGGTTCGCCCGAGCAGTGCATCATAGCCACTACGAAACGGGACTATATCGAAGATTAACTCCTCGCTTTGGAAGTTATCCGGGGATCCAAAGACCACTTCCAGTGTGACTGAGCCTGTGCAATGGGCCTCTACACCTGGTATGACGCCTTTGAAGGTTGTTTTTGTGGGTTTGATCCTTGAGGGGTCTATACCCATTTTGCGCACTGTGTCCTGATAAAGCAGGTTTAGGCTATTGCCGCCATCCATAAGGACTCGAGTGAGGTGAAATCCATCGATGATTGGGTCTAAGACCAGTGTGGCGAATCTGCCATGACGGATACTAGTGGGGTGGTCCTTGCGATCGAAGGTGATCGGACAGGAGGACCATGGGTTGAACTTTGGGGCGACTGGCTCCAACGCATATACGTCCCTTAGCGCACGCTTCCGCTCCCTCTTGGGGAAGTGGGTTGCGTATATCATGTTCACCGTCCGCACTTGTGGGGGGGACCCCCTAATCCCGGACTCCCTCAGCCTCCATGGCGGCGGAGGGGCAGGAGCCCCTCTGACTCTCTGTTTCCTTCTGTTTCTGTGTTCCTGTTTTCTGGCCTTTCACCGTTTCTTAAATTCCCGAAGATCCGAAACTCCGATTGGGCTGAAATTTTAACACGAGTTTTATCCAAATATTATCTTTCTTGTGGCGGAAGAAGGGAACCAACTGCCTTATGGGGTGGCCACAAGCCTCCTAGCGACGCCCTCCCCTTTAGGGGGTGCCCCTAGGGCTTGTGGGCCCCTGGGGCATCGTCTCGCGTTGATTTCAATTCCCAAAAATCACATATATTCCAAAAAAGTCTTCATAAGTTTTTATCACGTTTGGACTTCGTTTGGTATGGATATTTGTTTAAACAAAAAACATGCAGCAAACTGGAACTGGCAGTGCGCACTGGATCAAAATGTTAGTCCTAAAAATAGTTTAAAAAGTTGCCAAAAGTATATGAAAGTTGTAGAATAATGGCATGAAACAATCAAAAAATATAGATATGATGGAGACGTATCAGCATCCCCAAGCTTAATTCCTGCTCGTCCTCGAGTAGGCAAATGATTAAAAATATAAATTTTTATGTAGAATGCTACCTAGCATAATCTTGATCATATAATCTAATCATGGCATGAATATTAAGACACGGGTGATTCAAAGCAATAATCTATAATTTGACTTAAATACAATACTACTTCAAGCATACTAATAAAGCAATCATGTCTTCTCAAAATATCATGGCTAAAATAAAGTTATCCCTACAAAATCATATGGTCCGTCTACGCTCCATCTTCATCACACAAAGTATTTCATCATGCAATACCCCGATGACAAGCCAAGCAATTGTTTCATAATTTTAATGTTCTCAAGGTTTGTCAACTTTCACGCAATACATGAGTGTGAGCCATGGATATAGCACTATAGGTGGAATAGAATATGATGGTGGAGGTTGTGTGGAGAAGACAAAAAGGGAGAAAGTCTCACATCGACGTGGCTAATCAATGGGCTATGGAGATGCCCATTAATTGATGTCAATGCAAGTGAATAGGGATTGCGATGCAACGGATGCACTAGAGCTATAAGTGTATGAAATCTCAAACTGAAAACTAAGTGGGTGTGCATCCAACTTGCTTGCTCATGAAGACCTCAGGCATTTGAGGAAACCCATCATCAGAATATACAAGCCAAGTTCTATAGTGAAAATTCCCACTAGTATATGAAAGTGATAACTCAAGAGACTCTCTATATGAAGAACATGGTGCTACTCTCTATATGAACAATCGGTAGTTTCATCAAAACAAGCAAAACAATGCATCAAAAACAGAATATGTCTTAAACAGGGCAGTCTGTAGCAATATGAACATTCACGATACTTATGTAACTCCAAAACTTCTTAAAAATTAGTACAAAATAAAAAATTTGTATATAAATGTCGTTCAAAAAGTTTCAGAAGCTTTTGATGTTTCAGTAAAAAATGTAAATTCACGCGCTACAGCCAAAGTTTCTATTTTTGCACTACACACACCAACCAAGCAATCTAATCATCCTAAGGCAAATCTTGGCACATTATTTTTATAATACAATGGATTTGTACAAGGGAATAATTATTTTTGTTGAAAATTTTCTATAATCGAGATTCACAAAGTTTCCATGGGCATGAACAAAGTTCAAGGCTAGCTCCCACTTTAACAATGCTCGGCTTTCTCACTTTCACTTTTCTTTTTGAAAAGTTTTAGGTTCTCCTCTTTATTTTTTGGTTTTTAAACTTTTTAAAAGCATTCAACAGAAATAAAGGACTCTCTAAAACTTTCGGGTTGTCTCCCTGGCAACGCTTTCTTTAAAGCCCTTAAGCTAGGCATATAGTGCTCAAGTAATGGATCCACCCGGATCCCAAGGTATAATAAAGCCAATTTTAATTAACAATGATTTGTGATTTAGTATTGAGCACAAAGTAACATATATCATGCAACAACAAAGTCTAACTCTCTTCCTATGCATCGTCATGTCATAAAAGAACAATTCATGCACATCAAGTAAAGACCAATACATAGGATAAGTAGTTTCTTGTAGTTTTATTGTATTGGAAACAAAGAGAGGTGGAGATGTAGTTCCTCTCTCATAATAATTGCAAGAGGATCAGAAAGCAAATGCATAGTATATCTATCAAAATCATCATGTGTAATAGTAAAACGCGAACCATCAATATAGTCCATAATAAGTGGAAACTTCTCTGATATAGTGTACTTGGGAGAATTCAAAAAGATAATAGGACTATCATGTGTGGGTGCAATAGCAACAATTTCACTCTTAACACAAGGAACTATAGCAAGTTCATGTCCATAAGCATAATTTATATTGGCATCATGGACACAAGCATAGGAATCATCAAGTTCATCAAATAGGGATATTTCAAACGAGTCCAAGGGATCATAGCAATCAACATAACATTCATCCTTTGATAAGCATGCAGGGAAATTAAAAAATGTATGAGTTGAAGACTTACTCTCATTAGAAGGTGGGCATGGGTGATAAATCCGCTCTTCCTTCCTTTGTTCTTCGCTCTCCTCCTCATCTTTTTCATCTAATGAGCTCACAGTGTCATCAATTTCTTCTTCCATAGATTCCTGTAAAATATTAGTCTTTCCTTGGACAGCGGAGACTTTCTCAATAAACTCATTAATATCAGCATTATATTCATAATTCTCATAGCAATATTTAAGTATAGTAAAATTTTCAGGTCTGTAAAGAACATCATCATAATTTTCAAACTTTTCAAACAAATATTATATTTCATAAGCACCCTTAAAAGCAACGAATTCTTCTATTTGTTCCACATCGTAGTAATCATATATACCATTATCATAAGAAGCCAAGGTTTCATTATCACTAAATTTAATGAAAAGCGAAGGTGTGGAGCCTTCATCCTAGAGCAAAAAGTATAATCATATCTCAAGCATAAATTCTGAGCATACCAATGCAACATATGAATTTGATCCCATAATAGTTTCCCTTGTAGAGTCAACCGATAATCCCTAAAATATTCACGTTGATCCAACGTGTCTCCCATTATCAAGTTGAACGGGGTTTTCTCGGGATTATCAATGTATTGTTTAATATTTTCCACATAGCAAGCATCGAGGGTTTTAGGAGGTTCCCCATCTCCATAGGTAGCAAGTACACCTAATTTTTTGGTATTTCTTCTTCCATATCCATAACTAAAGATAGAGAAAAACTTAAAAACAGGAAATAAAATCTATTTAGTGATAAAGCAAACAAGCACACATGAGAATATTCACCCCACACTATTGCTCCCCGGCAATGACGCCAGAAAAAGGTCTTGATAACCCACAAGTATAGGCGATCAATGCAGCTTTTCTCGATAAGTAAGGGTGTCAAACCAAAAGAGCAGCTAAAGGTAGGAAAAATATTCCCTCAAGTTCTATCGACGACCGATACAACTCTACGCACACTTAACGTTCGCTTTACCTAGAACAAGTATGAAACTAGAAGTACTTTGTAGGTGCAAAGGGGTAGGTTAGCAAGATAATAAAGAGCACATAAGTAAAAGATAGGGTCTATTTAGATATAGAAACAACTAAGTTAATTTTAGAAGAGAGCTTTTTGTCACAAGAAAGTTATTTGTCCCTAGGCAATCAATAACTAGACCGGTAATCACTATTGCAATTTTATATGAGGGAGAGGCATAAGCTAACATAATTTCTCTACTTGGATCATATGCACTTATGATTGGAACTCTAGCAAGCATCCGCAACTACTAAAGATCATTAAGGTAAAACCCAACCATAGCATTATAAGGTATCACGTCCTCTTTACTCCTATACGCAACAACCCCCTTACTCGGGTTTAAGCTTTTGTCACTCTAGCAACCCACCATAAGAGAATCATGAACGTATTGCAACACCCTACAACGGGGATCCCTCATGCTTGCGTCACATGGAGAGCACCATAGGACAGCACCAATAAAACATACAACTCAAACCAATCACGATCATCAACCAACCCATAGGACAAAACGGATCTACTCAGACATCATAGGATAGCCATACATCATTGGGAAATAATATATAGCATAGAGAACCATGTTTAAGTAGAGATTACAGTAGGGAGAAGAGGTGTTACACCACTGCATAGAGGGGGAGAGAGTTGGTGATGACAGTGGCGAAGTTGTTGGTGTAGATTGCCGTTACGATGATGGCCCCGACGGTGTTCCGGCGCCACTGGGAGAGAGCCCACCTCATTCTTCTTCTTACCTGACCTCCCCCTAGATCGGAGGAGGGTTCCCCCTCTGGTCCATGGCCTCCATGGCGCGGAGGTGTCGTGGAATTGTCACGGCAGATGTCCTAGTGTGAGGACTTAGTCGTGGAGTCATCGCATTGAGGTTAGCTTAAAGGGGTTAATCAGGACAAAGGACACGGGGAGTTTATACTGGTTTGGCCCCTTACGACGAAGGTAAAAGCCTAGTACAGTTTGTAGTTGGTATTGCTAGAGTTTCGATCAACATGGAGCGAATACGCTTGACCCGGCTCTCGGTCTGTTGTTTCTTGTTCTAATCCGCCGCTAGGTCGTCCCCTTATATACACCGGTAGACGCCCTGCGGCCCTTAGAGTCCCGGTCGGCTTATACAACGTATCCAGCTCGGTGACTAAGGGAGTCCAGGACTAAGGGGGCCTCGGGCGTCCGGCCTATTAGCCATGGGCCGGACTGATGGGTTGTGAAGATACGAAGAACGAAGACTGCACCCATGTCCGAATGGGACTCTCCTTGGCGTGTAAGGCAAGCTTGGCATCGAATATGTTGATTCCTTTATTTGTAACCGACCTTGTGTAACCCTAGATCCTTCCGGTGTCTATATAAACCGGAGGACTTAGTCCGGATAGGAGACTGATTATCATAAACATACAAGCTATACCTCTAGGGTTTAGCCATTACGATCTCGAGGTAGATCAACTCTTGTAACACTCATATTCATCAATATCAATCAAGCAAGACATAGGGTATTACCTCCATAGTGAAGGCCCGAACCTGGGTAAACATCGTGTCCCTTGTCTCCTATTACCGTCGACCTTAGACGCACAGCTCGGGACCCCCTACCCGAGATCCGCCGGCTTTGACACCGACATTGGTGCTTTCATTGAGAGTTCCACTGTGCCGCCGACAACAAGATCGATGTCTCGCCTTGTTCTCAAGGATAGTATCACCACCGGAGGAACGCTGGCTCCAGGCCAAACCTCCGGCTGGGCGGCTTTACCATGACCGCCCGTTCGGTCATTAAGCCGACGATGACCTCTCAGGTCATCGAAAACCCCCTTCGTATCGACTCCGAACACTCCAAGTAGAAGGATCTGGTGGAGCTTTCATCTTTAAACGATCTCCTAGATCGCATCGCTGCCCTGGGGGTCGCTACAGACTACGATCGAATTGGGCTTAAACCCGATCAGAGAGAAATCAAATCTCCGCCAATCACCCACCAGATAGCGGTAGTCGAGGAGCGAGTCGATAACTCTCCCTCCGTATTAAGGACAAACTATGTCCGGATCTCCAGTCTCGAAGAGCCAGCCACCTACCCGTGAGGTGAAGCATCCTGCCCTCCGAACATAGAATCGGACAACTGGCCTAAGAAAGTAGCGGACATCCCGGAGCCTGATCTGCTAAGTTTGGAAGACCTTCAGACTCCGGATCCAAAGCTGGGGCATGGTTCAGATTTAAATCCACCCACCCACCCAAATACAAGCGCTCTCCTGAGCATAAAACATCAGTCTCGGGAAACGGTCCACCACTTTTGGGCCAGATTCCTTCTTGTCAAAAACAAGATTAAAGATTGCAGCGAGGAGGAGGCGATCTCAGTGTTCCACATCAATTACAGGGACAAAGGAATCCTCAACGCCATCAACCGCCATCGCATCCTACACTTCGCTAACTTGGCAACTATCGTATAGAAGTACAGTGCAATGGAAAGCGCCTGGAAAACCCAAGCAACTCGTTGGGAATCATCGGTCCCCACTCAACCCTTCATTCAGGCGAAAAGGGTGCACCCTTGCAACACGCCCGGTTCAATAGTAAAGAAATACAAGTCCAGTATGGGGCGCGGAACCGTTCTGGAAAGATGGCTCGATGGGCCATGCAAAATACACGCAACACCGGATAACATACCAACACATAGCCTTAGATCATGTTGGATACTCCGGCAAGTGGCCAAGAGTGGCGAGGATATTCTCTAAGAATAACCCAGACCAACACCCCCAGAGGACAACGACCCCAAAGTACTTACGGTCTTCGAGACATTCGCCTCAAACAATAGGCGCAAGAGAGCACTATGCGGACTCGCTGAAGTTTCTCAAATAGCAGCAATAAACCCTTGGAACGACACGGCTATAACTTTTAATGCCGGCAACGAACCAAAATACAGGATAGTCCGAGCACCAACTGCCTTGGTCCTCAATCCAATTGTGGACGGTTTTCGGCGTAGCAAGGTCCTTATGGACGGCGGCAGCAGACTAAACCTCATCTACGAAGATACACTCCACAAAATGGAAATAGATAGGAGCCGCATTGAGCAATGCAGCACAGCCTTCCAAGGAATTATCCCCAGTTGGGAGGCGCGGTGTGCAGTAAAAATTACACTCGACATGGTATTCGGCACGCCGGAGAATTATCGGTCTGAAGAAATAACCTTCCAAGTGGCCCTTTCAACAACGGGTATCACGCCCTCTTAGGGCGAGATGCATTTACGCGCTTCCAAGCGGTACCCCATTACGGATACATGAAGCTTAAGATGCCTGGGCCCAACAGTATAATCACTCTAGCTAGTGATCCGGACATGGCACTCCGCGCCGAGAACAAAACTGCATCCTTGGCCCTCGAGGCACTATCTGAAGCCCTCGTGGCCGAAGAATTAGCAGCGCTGCGCTCTACGGTGGACAGGGATGATGTGGTCCTAGAAAAACAACCCAAATCCACCTCCTTCAAACCAGCAGAAGAAATGGTCAAATTCCAAGTCCATCCAACGGACCCCAAGAAGACAGCATCCATCGGAGCACAATTGGACCCAACTGTTGACGCCGCGCTACGAGAGTTCCTACGCGAGAATTGGGATATATTCGCCCGTCTGATATGCCAGGAATCCCAAGCAAGTTGGCCGAACACAGCCTCAATATATTAAAGGGATATAAACTAGTCAAGCAAACACTGCGGCGCTTTTGCGAACCCAAACGTCAAGCTATGGGGGAGGAGCTAGCCAAGCTAATTGAGGCCGGATTCATCAGAGAAACAAAACATCCGGACTGGCTGGCAAACCTGGTTATGGTAGCAAAGAAGGTCAAATCCTGGCGGTTGTGCGTCGATTTTAAAGACCTCAATAAGGCTTGCCCTAAGGATCCCTTCCCCCTCCCCCGCATTGATCAAATCATTGATGCCACCGCAGGACATGACTCATTGTGTTTCCTGGATGCATATTCCGGATACATCAAATCAAAATGAAGGAGTCCGATCAAGCTGCAACAACATTCATTACCCCATATGGGCCATTCTGCTTCAACACCATGCCCTTCGAGCTCAAGAACGCCGGCGCCACATACCAACGCATGATTCAGACATGCCTGGAGAAATAGATCGGCAAGATAGTTGAAGCTTATGTGGATGACGTTGTCATCAAAACTAGGCACGTCGAAACACTAATAGATGATTTATGTCTCACCTTCAACAACCTCCGCGTGTATGACATTAAGCTTGTCGGTGTACAAAAAGAGGGGTACACTTTTTGTACCCCTATAACTGTGCACGGGCAGTCTGAGCCGCGGATACCACCACACCAAGCAAGGCAAGGGAGGTGAGCCAGGGTAAGACCGAAGCTCAAGAGAACTAGAACGACGCCAAGGCCAAGACCACGAAGAGCAAAGGGGACGAAGAGGACTCCCCCGGCAAGATTCTTGCCGGGAGACAGTTCTAGCAGCCCCGGCAAGACCCTTGCCGCGGCTACTCGTCCCGCGCCTACGGAGCAAAGCACCCTTGAGACCACTGCCCCCAAAGGGCAAGGATTCGGGAGACATCCCCGTGGCGGCATGCAGATCTTTTTGAAGACATTCAAGATCGATACTCACTAAGGAGACGACAACCCTTGGCGGGATGCCAGCCGAGGAAGACCACAAGGCCCCCAGCAAGCGCCTTGCTGGGGATGACAGCAGGTGCCGCGGCAAGACCCTTGTTGGGGCCCCAGCAAGGCCCTTGCTGAGGACACCCGCAGGGCCACCATCAGGCCCACGCCGACTAAACCTCCACCACCGCATGCATGCAGCTGCCGACTCAACTAGCTGGGCAGGCACCTGCGTGGCGGCACGCAGATCTTCGTGTAGACCCACCACTGCGCCACCTCAGCTGCCTGCCTACCTACATGGCATCACAGGCGTCGCTTGCCAGGGCGCATGTCGACACAAGAAAGAGCGGTGACGGACGAGACAAATCTCTCCCCCGTCCCCGATAACGCAAGGACACCTAAGCAAGATGCATTAAATGCGCCTTGTCATGTAATGCGAGGGATAACCTCGCATCACTGTACCCTTTCCACCTCCTGTGTGCCACTGTGGCAACCCCTTTTTCTATAAAAGGAGGCCCGAGGCAACCAGAGGAAGGATTTGGCTTTTTGGAGCTCCTCACGCCCCATAGCTAGCTCAAGAACACATATATACAATCCACCAAAGCAAGAGTAGGGTTTTACGCATCCTCGTGGCCCGAACCTGGATAAACAAACCGTGTGCTATATGTTTGATCCGATCTTCTCACGACCCCGCGCCCCGCTAACCACAGTAGGGATTCTTGTGATCCCATAGGTGTCGTTCCCACCGACATCTTTGGCGCGCAAGTTAGGGGAACGCCGTTGTGAGAATCGGCTTTAGTAGTTAGTTCGGCTCTTCTTCATCATCATGGCGCCCAAGAAGAAGACGACGGTGGCGGTTGCATAGTCGGAAGCTGGACAGCCCGTCCCAACGCAGGTGAGCAGTGGACGGGTCGCAGAAAGGACCCGGGGCGCTGCTCGCGAACACCAACAACATCCCAGCAGCCGGAGTTTGGGAGGCGGCGATGCTTGTGCGCCTGGTAACGGGCCACACGTTGCCAAATCCAAAGGCGGAGCCAAGCCCTTCGCGGGTGGAGCAGGGCCTTCCAAGGTCACCGCCGCCCCACCCGAAGGCAACGCAAGGGCCTCCAAGACTCCCACGCCGGCACCAACAGCGCGCTCCTCCCTGGCAGCGCGCGACGAACGGCGTAATCACGCCGAAGATCCCGGGCGTCGCCGCGGGAAGAGCCCCGAGCGCCACTCTCGGGATGTAGAAGACCTGCCCACTCGCCGAGGCGCTGTGAAAACGGCATGCGACTGTGGGGTCGTGATAGAGCTCCTTCTAACATGGTTAGAAGTCGAAGCACACCGCGATCTGTGCAGGTTTCGCCGCCACCGACGCCAGCAGAGGCCCTGGCGCGTGCGCAGTTGCTCCTCGACTTTCCTCCCACTATGGGGAAACTCGATGAATGGAGAGCCACTATCCGAAGCCTTGTTGCAGTTGCCAACAAAGACGAACCAAGTCCGGTGGGGGCCCCGGGTCGACACTCCGATGGAGTCCCGTGGACCAGTGGCGGAAAAGCCAGCGGCGCCGCGACCACGGTGCATTCACCTCTTCCCCATCCGGTACCGCGGACACCGCCTCGTCGCGATGTCGCGGGCGACGACATCTCCATAGCATCATCTGACCCGCGGACCCACTGTGACCAGCTCCAAGTTCTTCGGGAACGAGCCCACGAAGACGCTCGAACCACTATCGAGCGCCGGCGCAGAGCGCACCACCAGTCAGACAGGCGAGGAGGGCCTGCTGTGAACCACCCAGCCCTGGAGAGCCCTGGAGGCCTACCTTACGAGGTAGGCTATCTGGCTTTTACCCATGAGCTGCGGCAGTTCCAGTGGCCCACTCACCACACCTTCAAACCTGACGTTGGCGAAAAGTACAATGGCAAGACTCACCCGTCTGAGTTCCTCAACATCTACACCATCACGATGCAAGCCGCCAGAGCCCGCGACGATAAGGTGCTTGCGGATTACTTTCCATTGGCTCTTAAACCCAACACCATGTCGTGGTTGATGCACTTGCCGGTAGACTCTACTTCCTCCTGGTCGGATTTGTGCCTTGAGTTTGTGGGCGCCTTTACTGGAGGTCACCAAGCCCATGGCCAAGCAAGCGACCTGCATGTCATTCCCTAGAAGGGAGACAAGAGTCTATGCAAGTATATACCGAGGTTCAGCCGGGTACAATACAATATCCCTGATGTTCACCCTGCCACCATCATCAGCGCGTTCCATCAGAACGTGCGTAACCGCAAGATGCGCGAAGAACTGGCAATGAACAAGGTGAAAGATGTGGCGGAACACTATGTTCTTGCTGACAGATGTGCCCGAGCTGAAGAGGGAAGGAAGTACCCTGGCGAAGATGCCGGCGTGGAAACCGACTCCTCAGATGAGGATACTACCGCCCCGGCGAAGAAAGGCCGGCGCCGCAACAGGAAGCGCAAAGGTAAAGCAGTGCTTGCCGTCGAGGGATCTGACGACGCCTGCTCTGCCAAGAAAAGAAAGGCAGATGACCCCGGCAAGGAAATTGCCGGATGTGTCGCTTGCCGGGCCTTAGCGGCTGCCGAGAAGCCAGGAAACTCTGACAAGCAATACTGCAAGATCCATCGCACCAAAGGCCATGATCTCCAGAACTGCTGACAGGTTGAGCTCCTTGCTGAGAAGCAGAGGGATGAATATGAGAGGCGGGACAAGGAGAAAGGCCAGGACGGTGCTGAGGGGTCCGGCAAGAAGCGTGACGGCCAGGCGGGCCGTCGCGGCAAAGATAAACAGCGGGAGAGGCCCGCCCGGGGCCGTGACAAAAAGCCAGAAGACGATGATCACGAAGAGGAGGATGAGTCTGGTGACCAAGAATTTCAGAAAGCTATAGAGGCCATGTGCGTCGATGGCGGCGCCTCGCTGCATACCTCTCACCGCCAGCTTAAACAGTGGGCGCGTGAGATTACAGCGGCGGAACCGTCGTTTGATGCCCAAAGGCCGCTGAAGTGGTCCAGCACACCTATCATTTTTTACACTGAGGATCACCCTGATCGCACTAGTGCAGTCGGGTGCTTGCCATTGTTGGTTTCACCAACAATATGCAACCTCAAGGTGACAAAGATGCTAGTCGATGGCGGGGCCGGTCTGAACTTAATCTCGCCTGCCGTGATCGAGAAATTGTAGATTCCTGATGAAGACCTCGAAGAGACGGGCATGTTTCAGGGGGTCAACCCGGGAAAAAGTCAACCAAAGGGAAAGGTCACGTTGCCCGTGACTTTTGGGAGTGATCTGAACTATAGGACAGAAAGGATTGTCTTCGACGTTGCCAAGATCCCCTTGCCTTACAACGGGATCCTTGGCCACCCAGCGCTGGCCAAGTTCATGGCGGCGTCACATTACGCCTACAACACCCTGAAGATCCCGGGGCCTGTGATGATCATCACAATCCCATCAGACAAGAAGGATGCGCTAATTTGCGCTGACCAACTCTACCAACAAGTAGTTGCAGCAGCTGCCACTGCTAAGGCGCTTGCTCCTACCGCTGGAGCCCCGGGAAGGCAAAATAAGAAGACCGGTGAGACCTCAGGCACCCACTCTGGCAAGCGCACCTCTTCGGAGTGTAGCGCTCCTGTCGAGGACGTGCCAGAGAGCTCTGCTGACAGAAACAAGAAGTCCAGGGCCACACTGCCGGGAACCAAGAAGGTTTCTGTCAAGGAGGACGGCACGGGAGGAGCTTTTACCATAAGCTCCACCCTTGACGACAAATAGGAAGACGCGCTCGTCACCTTCCTGCGGGCTAATGTCGATGTGTTTGCATGGCAAGCATCCGACATCCCCGGCGTTCCCAGGGAGGTGATTGAGCACCACCTTGTTGTCTGTCCTCATGCGCGGCCCGTCAAGCAGAAGGTCAGAAAGCAAGCTTTGGAACGACAAGAGTTCATCATAGAGGAGATCCAGAAACTAGAAGCAGCGGGTTTGGTAAGAGGAGTGCTCCATCCAACGTGGTTGGCCAATTCGGTGGTAGTGCGCAAGGCAAATGGGAAGTGGAGGCTGTGTACTGATTACACAGATATTAATAAGGCTTGTCCCAAAGACCCCTTCCCGTTGCCGCGCATCGACCAGATTGTTGACTCCACAGCTGGGTGTGATCTGTTGTCATTCCTCGATGCCTACTCCGGCTACCACCAGATCTTCATGACAAGGGAAGATGAAGAGAAAACGGCATTCATCACCCCATGTGGTACGTATTGCTTTATACGGATGCCTTTCGGGTTGAAGAGTGCTGGTTCAACGTTTGCAAGGGCGGTCCAGATTGGTTTTGAACCCCAGCTCCATAGAAATATGGAAGCTTATATGGATGATATAGTGGTCAAAACCAAGAACAGGGCAACCCTCATATCAGATTTACAAGAAACATTTGCAAACCTACGCAAGATCAATCTCAAGCTGAACCCTGAGAAGTGCGTCTTCGGTGTCCCGTCTGGCAAGCTTCTCGGGTTCTTTGTGTCACAACATGGGATAGAGGCCAATCCGGACAAGATCAAAGCTATAGAGCAGATTGAAGCACCCAAGCGAGTCAAGGATGTGCGTTGGCTTGCTGGTTGCGTTGCCGCCATGAGCAGGTTCATTTCCAAGTCCGCCGAGCGCGCCCTTCCCTTTTTCAAAATTTTTAAAAAGGCGGGCCCGATGGAGTGGATGCCAGAAGCCGAAGTAGCATTGCAAGATTTGAAGAGGTACCTCTCCTCCGCACCAATACTAGTTGCGCCAAGGCCACAGGAACCGTTGCTGCTGTACCTGGCGGCAACGAACCAGGTGGTCAGCACCGCACTAGTGGTGCAGAGAGAAATTGATCATGAGGTAATAGTAGTGACAGAGCCCGATGCCACCGATGCCGAGATGATGCAGCCAATTGAAGTGCCGCCGAAGAAGAAAATGATGCAGCACCCGGTCTACTTTGTTAGTTCCCTCCTGTAGAGGGCTAGATCGAGGTACTCCGGTGTGCAGAAACTGCTCTTCGGCCTTCTTATGGCCTCAAGGAAGCTGCATCACTAATTCCAGGCGCACGAAATCACTATCGTCACTCGCCTCCCTCTGCGACGGATATTGCACAATCCAGACGCAACGGGAAGGATCGTAGAGTGGGCACTGGAACTGTCCAGCTTTGGCCTCAAGTTTGAGAGTACCTCGACGATTCAAAGCCGAGTCCTGATGGAGTTCATTGCAGAATGGACCATGACGCCTGACGAAGAAACCCAAGAGACTGCTCTCCCCGGCAAGGAGGCAAGTTGCGACTGGATCATGTACTTTGATGGAGCTTTCTCCTTACAGGGCGCCAGGGCTAGCATACTGCTTGCCGTGCCCACCGGAGAGCACCTCAAGTACGTGATCCAGATGCACTTCCCCAGGGAGGTGTCAACAAACAATACGGCTGAGTACGAAGGGCTGCTTGCCGGTCTTAGGATCGCGACGGACCTCGGAATCAAGAAACTCGTCGTTAGAGGCGACTCGCAACTTGTCATCAAGCAAGTCAACAAGGATTACCAGAGCCCATTGATGAAGGCCTACGTCGATGAAGTGAGAAAGCTGGAAGAGTATTTTGACGGTATACAGGTAGAATATGTTCCTCGAGCGGAGAATGATATCGCCGATTACCTGTCAAAACGCGCTGCCCTCAAGCTACCTGTGGAACCAGGTACCTTTGTGCTTCGGCTAACTCAGCCATCCGTTGATCCATCAACAAAGCAAAACAAGAGGAGAAAATCAGGGCCCGGCAAGTACTTTCCCGCCGAGCTCCCCGAAGCCGCCGACAAGGATGTTGCCGGAGACACTAAGCCCGCCACGGGACGGCTAGCTCCAACAGAGCATCAAGCTCTTGCCATGGAGACAGCCGCTCTGATAACAGAGCAAATGCCTTTAGTCCTCGCGTTCGAGCCCAGGCTCCAGCGTGGGCACAACATACCGTCCGATTCCTCCAAACAGGGGAACTTCCTAAGGAGCAGGAAGAAGTGGAAAAAGTAGCCCGTCGCTCTATTATGTACCAGTTCGTCGATGAAGTCCTGTACAGAAAGAGGCCGAACGGCATGAAATTGAAGTGTATCCCTCGAGAGGAAGGACTGGGGCTGTTGGCGGAGATACATGGAGGCATATGTGGATCCCACATCGGGTCAAGGGCCCTTGTCGGCAGAGCATTTCGGCAAGGCTTCTTCTGGCCCACCGCCCTCCAGGATGCGACGACACTAGTCACCAGGTGTGAAGTGTGCCAGTTCCATTCAAAGAAGCTTCATCAGCCAGCTCAAGCCCTTCAAACCATTCCTCTATCCTGGCCTTTCTCGGTCTAGGGGCTCGACATACTGGGCCCTTTCCCCCGCGCTGTCGGGGGCTTTGAGTACTTGTACATTGCAATCGACAAGTTCACAAAGTGGCCAGAAGTGGAAGCAGTGAGGAAGGTCACAGCACAGTCAGCCGTCAAGTTCTTCAAAGGACCGGTGTGCCATTTTGGTGTACCCAATAGGGTTATCACCAACAACGGCATGCAGTTCACAAGCCACACCTTCATGCAATATATTCACGACCTCGGCAGCAAGGTCTGTTTCGCTTCCGTTGCTCACCCACGAAGGAATGGTCATGCTGAGAGGGCAAATGCTGAAGTACTGCGAGGCCTGAGGACAAAGACCTTTGACAGACTGCACAAGAGTGGAAGGCGCTGGATTGATGAATTTCCGGAGGTTCTTTGGTCAATCAGAACGACACCAAATCGAGCCACCGGCCAGACACCCTTGCCCTGGTATACGGGGCAGAAGCAGTTCTCCCCACAGAACTCATATACGGATCACCTCGAGTACTCGCTTATGACGAGCTTGAGCAAGAGCAATAGCAGCAAGATCATGCAACGCTCCTTGAGGAAGATCATATTTGGGCGGCTGTGAGAGCAGCGTGCTACTAGCAAGCCTTGCGCCGCTACCATAGCCACAAGGTTCATGCCCAAAGCTTTGAGGAAGGCGACCTTGTTCTTCGGCGCATTCAATCAGCCAAGAATTCCAACAAGTTGACGCCAAAGTGGGAAGGCCCTTATCGGGTAATACGAGTCACCAGGCCCGGCGCAGTCCGCCTGGAGACGGAAGATGCCGTTCCAGTGAGTAACTCCTGGAACATTGAGCATCTTCGCAAGTTTTACCCATGAGGCGCGGCTTGCCGGGCCCCCCGGCAAGCCACCTTTTGTACGAGCCTTGCCGATGACACATGTAACCCTTTGTACAAAGCCAGGCGCAGACCCTGAGCATAAATAAATGAAGCGCTGGCACCCTAAGTTATAGCATGCATGCTAGGTCGAGTCTCGTCTTTGGTTAGGGTTGATAGTGCTTAGCGGCGACTAACCCCTAGCTTAGAGGTCAAGTGTGCGTCTCTTTGTCTTTCTTTTGTCTTCTTTGGTTCACAGGACATACAGATATCCGTGCCGAACCACTTGGGGAGAAAAAAAGAGGAACAAACCAGCATCTAGCCCCCGGCAAGCCAGTATTGCCGGGGGCTGCAAGAGCAAAGATTCACCCACGGCGAACCAGGGTTGCCGGGGACTGCAGCTTCAGATAAGTTCTTCATCCCTTATCATGCATTCCATTATGGACTGAGGTATGTGAATCCTCGTTTTCCCCTAAGCTACCGTGCTCCCCTAACTCTAGGCCCTAGGGCTCGTTCCTGGGGCCAAGTTTGGTCGTAGTCGCGGCAGCGAAAGGATGAAACAAGGAGCCTGAACCCGCCTCATCCCTGCCTCCGCCAAAGGCGTGAGGAAGGTCGAGCGAAGTGGGGAGACGGCAAGGCCTGTTGCCAGGCAAGGAAATGTTTATCTTGAAGATATAGAGGATTTACTCCTTGTCGTGGATTCCACCCACAAACAAATGACCCGGCAAGCATCCCTTTTTCATTAAAAAAAATTCCACTCAGGTACAATCCATAGGGGATGAAAAACATGAATGATGGGATTACAAGTTTTAAATTCAACAAAGGCCCGAAGGCTTACAAACTAAAAAGAGATAAGGTGCCCATAATCCCTTTCTTGTCCCTCTCCTCAGGAGGCAGGTCAAGGAGGCGAAATGGACAAAAGGAGCGCCTAGGCGAGCTACAGGTGGCAGAAGACACCAAGAGAACATCTTCGTGGCCGTCCAAAGGCTGGATGGTGATGGCGGCACCGGAAGCAGAGCTCGAAGACGAGGCAGCAGGACATCAGCACGCGTCCAAGGCATCGGTGCCCGCGTACTCCGACTTGATGGCCTTGCCGCCCGCCCTCTTCCTCTTCCGCAGCCTCCCAACGCCAGCCGCCCAAGGGGACGACCCCGACAAGTTCATGGAGCCGGTGACACGGATGATGGGGTCGCCGGTGCCGCACGGAGCGGCACCCGACACCTAATCGGACCCGTCATCCTGCCGCCTACTACCCTCGTCGTCGCTGCCGCTGTCCTCCTCATCACTCCCGCCCAAGGAGGAGTCTTCACTATCAGAAGAGCTCTCCACGCAGCACCTTGCACGGGTCCCAAAGAGCCCGAAGACCTTGACGGAGAGAAGGCCACCCTCCATCAGCTGAAAATGGAGAGTGAGCCCCTCCGTCAAGCGGTGGATATGAGCAAACGTCTTCCATCCCCGACGAAGATACATCACGTGAGGGGCGGGGAAGTCGACGCGGACCCGCATGCCACTGATCCCCCAGCCCCTCATGTGCAGCCGCAACGACTCCGACGGATCCAGCTCCATCTCCCATGCAAATGGAGTCGGGAAACGAAGGTGACGGCGCGGCGGCCGGTGCAGCCTGACGAAGAACTCACAAGGGTCATCCCCAACATGGCCCTCCATTGGAGGACGAGCTGCTGGCGTAGGCGAGGCCGGCGCGCCGCCCCGTCCTCCCCTTCCCCGAGCGCCCCGACCTCGCCCACGGCCTCGCCCCCTCCCCCTTCCCCTTGCGGCTGGCTCTGCCATCGCAGGCGCAGGAGAAGGAGGGACGCGTTGTTGAGCGGCGACCCTCGCCGCCACTGTTGAAGGACCGGGATTCCCTCTCTCCATGACGGATGGAAGGGAGGAGCAGAAGCTGAAGGAAGAAGAAGATGAAAGAATGCGGGACACTATCCCCCCTCCCGCTCTTTATAAAGGATCGGGGTTGGGGCTCGGCTTTCCCGCTCAACCAATCAAGATACGGAAGGCGCAGGGAGCCAGGACCAACCCGCCGCCCTAACCAGCGATGGCCCGGTTTCCTGCCTCCACCATTTGCCACCCCAGGCGCATGGGAGACACGTGGCGGACGTGCAGAACCGAGGGGACGGGTGAGACGACCACTCCCCACCCCGTGATCGTGGGGAGTGGACGCCTTGAAGACCGCGCCTCAGCCCCATTCAGTAAATGGGCCGCGCCTCCACGCCTCCCTCCGTTTATGGGGAAGGTGCGAACCGCCCCTTTTCTATGATGTGACGCATGCCTGCGGGAACCAACCCCACGCATGCCGCCCACATCACACGCGCCTCCCCACGCCGCGCCACGCGCGGGAATCGTGGGAAGCACAGCGCACGAAGAATCTTACCGCGGTAAAAACCGCCCTGCCTGCCCGCGCACCATTTTTGGGCCTAGCCCAACAACGCGTTGCGCTTATGTGTGGCCCAGGCCCGGGGGCTCCTGTCGGTGTACAAAAAGAGGGGTACACTTTTTGTACCCCTATAACTGTGCATGGGCAGTCTGAGCCACGGACACCACCACACCAAGCAAGGCAAGGGAGGTGAGCCAGGGTAAGACCGAAGCTCAAGAGAACTAGAACGACGCCAAGGCCAAGACCATGAAGAGCAAAGGGGACGAAGCGGACTCCCCTGGCAAGATCCTTGTCGGGAGACAGTTTTAGCAGCCCCGGCAAGACCCTTGCCGCGGCGACTCGTCCCGCGCCTACGGAGAAAATCACCCTTGAGTCCACTGCCCCCAAAGGGCAAGGATTCGGGAGACATCCCCGTGACGGCATGCAGATCTTTGTGAAGACATTCAAGATCAGATACGCACTAAGGAGACGATAACCCTTGGCAGGATCCCAGCCGAGGAAGACCACAAGGCCGCCGGCAAGCGCCTTGCCGGGGATGACAGCAGGCGCCTCGGCAAGACCCTTGCCGGGGCCCCGGCAAGGCCCTTGACGAGGACAACCGCAGGGCCACCATCAGGCCCACGCCGACTAAACCTCCACCACCGCATGCATGCAGCTGCTGACCCAACCAGCTGGGCAGGCACCCACGTGGCGGCATGCAGATCTTCATGAAGACCCACCACTGCGCCACCTCAGCTGCCTGCCTACCTACATGGCATCGCAGGTGTCGCTGGCCAGGGCACGTGTCGACACAAGAAAGAGCGGCGATGGACGAGACACATCTCTCCCCCGTCCCCGATAAAGCAAGGACACCTAAGCAAGACGCATTAAATGCGCCTTGTCATGTAATGTGAGGAATAACCTCGCATCACTGTACCCTTTCCACCTCCTGTGTGCCACTATGGCAACCCCTTTTTCTATAAAAGGAGGCCCGAGGCGACCAGAGGATGGATTCGGCTTTTTGGAGCTCCTCACGCCCCATAGCTAGCTCAAGAACACAGATAAACAATCCACCAAAGCAGGAGTAGGGTTTTACGCATCCTCGCGGCCCGAACCTGGATAAACGAACCGTGTGCTATCTGTTTGATCCGCTCTTCTCATGACCCCGCGCCCTGCTAACCACAGTAGGGATTCTTGTGATCCCATAGGTGTCGTTCCCACTGACAAAGCTTAATCTAGAAAAGTGCGTTTTCGGCGTCCCGACCGGAAAACTGTTGGACTTCATCGTTTCCAATAGAGGAATTGAAGCAAATCTAGCTAAAATCCGAGATTTGTCGCAATTGGCTACGCCAATAGACCTTAATCAAGTTCAAAAACTCGTGGGTTGTGTGGCAGCTCTAAGCCGGTTCATCTCCAGATTGGGAGAAAAGGCACTGCCACTCGATCGCCTTTTGCGTCGAACCAATCACTTCGAGTGGACGGACGCGGCAACAGCCGGACTAGAGGAAATAAGAACCCTTCTTGCGAGCAATCCAATCCTGGCCACACCAAACGTCGGCGAACCGATGTTATTATATATATCGGCAACACATCAGGTGGTGAGCGTCGTACTCGTCGTTAAGCGAGAATAGGATGGACATAAATTCCCGCTTCAGAAGCAAGTATACTACGTATCCACTCTCCTTACACCATGAAAATCCCGGTACCCCCATTATCAAAAGATAGCATACGTGGTCTTCTTGGCATCCCGCAAGCTCCGTCACTACTTCCAGGAGTGTTCGATCACAGTGGCTTCCGAAGTACCACTCAATGACATTATAAATAACCGTGATGCCACGGGCCGGATTGCCAAATGGGCCATTGAGCTCCTCCCATTCAACATTACATATAAACCACGTCAAGCTATTAAATCCCAAGTACTGGTTGACTTCATCGCCGAATGGACAGAGGCCGAACTCCCTAAAGAGTACGACACATATTCCAATTGGGTGATGTATTTCGATGGCTCCAAAATGCTGGCAGGGCTAGCAGCGGGCGTCGTTTTAACGTCCCCTACTGGAGAGGTCATTCAGTACATACTCCAAATACTATACACAGGCTCCAATAACGCAGCCGAATACGAGGCCTTATTGCATGCTCTCCGGATGGCTGTCTCCATGGGCATACAACGCCTAGAAGTGCGCGGGGACTCAAACCTCGCAATATCTCAAATAAATGGAGACTTCGACGCCAAAGATCCAAAGATGGCAGCTTATCGTAACGCAGTCATAAAAATGCCGGCCCAGTTCGAGAGGCTTGAGTTCCATCATGTGGCTCGAGAAGGTAATCAAGCGGCGGACGTTCTTGCTCGTATCGGCGCTAAGCGTGACCCCGTCCCACCTAATATCTTTCTGGAAAGGCTTTCTAAGCCATCCGTGGTGTGGCAGGGGGAGAACGACAACACCAGTCTGGATCCAAACATAACCCAGATCTCAGGAACACCGACGTCATCGGAGGCTCAACCACCGAAATAACACCATCGGCGCATCTCATCATGGCAGTCATTGCCCCATGGACCGAACCCTTCCTGGCCTGCCTTAGCAGGAAGGAGCTTCCTGAGGACCAGAATGAGTCCCGCTGCATTGTCCGGCGTTCGAAAGCCTACAAGGTTCATGAGGGAGAGCTCTATAAGAAAAGCACTACTGGAGTTCTTCAATGATGTATCTCCAAGGAAGAAGGGCGGCAGCTATTGGCTGAAATACATGCTGGGCTCGGCGGTCACCACGCCGCAGCTTGGGCCCTTGTTAGCAAGGCCTTCCGTATAGGGTTTTATTGGCCGACGGCCTGAGCAGATGCATAGGACCTCGTCTAACATTGTGTCGGATGCCAACTCTTTGCCAACCAAAGCCATATGCCCCCACTACCTTACAAACAATCCCCATTACTTGGCCTTTTGCGGTCTGGGGACTCGATATGGTCGGACCCCTTAAAGGAGGAAGCCATAAGAGAAAGTATATGCTGGTCATGGTGGATAAATTCACCAAATGGATAGAGGCCAAACCACTCAAAAGGCCGAAGCGGGGCCAATAATAGATTTCATGTCCGGCATGGTACACTGTTATGGTGTCCCGCACAGCATAATCACTGATAATGGCTCTAATTTCACAACCGATGAAGTGAAAACCTGGTGTACTAATCTAGGCATTAAGCTCGATTACGCCTCTGTCTATAACCCGCAGACAAACGGTCAAGTTGAACGGGCTAATGGTATTATTATGAGCGGCATCAAACCTAGACTAGTGCGGTCTTTGAAAGAATTAGACAAGCACTAGGTGGAGAAACTTGACTCCGTACTCTGGGGGCTGTAGACCATGCCCAACCGCAGAACTAGATACACACCTTTCTTCATGGTGTATGGTGCAGAAGCAGTGTTACCCTACGATATTTTTCATGACTCACCTAGAGTGCGCATGTACGAAGAGAGAGAAGCCGAGCTTGATCGGCAGGACAACCTAGATGCCTTGGAGGAGGAGCGCGATGTCGCAAAAGCCCGTTCCGCATTTTATCAACAGCAGGCTCATAGGTATCAAAGCAGAGAAGTGCGGGCCAAGACTTATAACGTTGGTGAACTCGTCCTATGCCTACCGGCGAAGAAAAAGGACAAACTAAAGCCCAAGTGGGAGGGTCCCTTCATCATTGACGAAGTTTCACCGAAGGAGCGTACTGCCTGCGTGATGCGTCAGACAATCACCTGGAACCGAACCCCTGGAATGCGGCCAGACTACACCGATTGTATGCCTAGCGCCGAACTCTGTGTTCGCCTTCCCCCTGTTATTAACGTTATTTATTCTCTCTTTTCATGTTTTTATCTTTTTTCATTTTTTAGCCTTACTGCTTTAGTATAGCTAGACCATCCTTACCTGATGAGTGCATCTCTACATATGTACGTTCATTATACCTGGGGGCTTCTCGTATAGATGCTTGCTATCATTCTTCGAGTATCAAGCTCACCACATATGCATTTTTCCATATGTACCTTTTCTTCGCCACTGTATGCATCGATATGACTTAAGTTTTGGCCAAGCTGGGTTGCCTGGCTCTAATGCTTATGCCCTACGTTCCCGTTAGTTCGGCTAGGGCATAAAGGGAGCACCTCTACGATTGTTACTGCCAGGTCATCCAGATGTGGACCTCAGACTGGGTGAAGCCGAAGGCTAGCGTTCTTATGGGAATATTTGGTCGGCGAATTAAATATGTTTCCACATTCACTCCATTGTGAAACCCTAGAAGTTACTTACTCTGTGATTTTTTCAATCACAGTTCGGACATACACACTAAACGCATGCACACCCAGCAAAAGGAACCCTTAATGGAACTATTCTCTCTAGAAGATGTTTCTTACATAATGTAATATAACATAACTAGTCGGATACACATTGTCTGTTCAAGCAACTATGACCCCTACGCCTGGTTCCCATGCATACCCCGGTATACTCAACCGTAAGGGTATTCGGAAACACTCCGCACGTTCGGGTCTAGAGGTCTAAGCGAAAAGGTCGGCCATGACAATTGTTCTTATTTTCCAGCTAGAAGGAAAGTATATAGTCACTTAGGACTCAAAAACTTCCTCCTCTATACCGTCCAACAGGCGGTCTAATTTACAATCCTGTTGGGAGTATCTAGATGCCACCTCTACTTGGCCATATACTAAACTAACGGGAACTTCTTCCCCATTTGACCCTAGCGGTCCGACCATGGCCATGTGATTTGGATCCAGCTTGTTGTATCATGTTTTTATCATGGCCTAGGCTTCTCGCGCACCCTCCCGGCAGGCCGATATCTTCCACAGTCGGATACACCGCCACGCTCCCTTGAACAGCTCTACAAGCTTCTCCATACTCCCTGGAGGGGAGTCGGATGGCCATAAGGCCTTGGCTACACTCCCCATTGCCTGCCTAGCTTGCTCGTGCAACTGCCACAGCCCTTGCAGAAGATCACTTGATGATTCAGACACCTCCTCTTTGGGACGGCCCATTAATATACATGCAATCACAGCTATATTAGCTACTTTTACTTCCAAACTGTTATAAGATAAATGCGACCCACATACTGAATATGCCGCCTCATAGTTTTTTGTTCTCCTTCCCGGAGTCAGCTAGCTGAGCTCGCACATCTTTCGGTTCTTCGCCCAGTTTGGTGTTCGAATCCTGGAGCTTCTTTTTCTCCTGAACAACTTTTGTTAACACACGCTCGCCCGCTGCTAGCAGTTTTTTGGCTCCGTGTTCTTCGCTTCGAGCGGCGTCCAGCTGCTCTCGCAGTTGGTCAGATGATCCAATACAAAGATAAGCAACTAGATCAGCATTATTTGTCAGGACCCCGATTCCAAGTCACATCGATCTAGCCGGTAACACCTCATATCACATTGCGGCCTCACGCACGGGTGTCGCCTTACCATGGCCCGGGCCCGTTTGCGCCTTTTGGCTCACGTATATGATAGTGTCGCTAGCATCCATATGACATAGAACCCGGGCCGACATGGCTAGTCGTGAACCCAAAGCGGCACAGACCTATGGAGACAGGCATACATGAATCACATCAAGCATGTCGGTCAATAGCATGTGAATCCGGGCTGTAGCACTGGGCTAACAGGACTTCGGGGAAGCCCGGGCTGTAGTAGGCTAGGCAGGACTCCGAAAGTCACCGCGTGACGTTTCCCCGAAGGGACAGACATAGGAACGAAGTGAAACACATGCCGGCCAGTCAAGTGTCCTGAGCAGTAGTGCTGGGCTAGCAGGACTCCGGTGAACCGGGCTGTAGCGGACTACTATGGCTCATGGAAGCACTAGACTAATTTTCCCCATAAGAGAGGCTGCCAAGGATAAACAACTAGATTGTCGGATCCCACACATACCAAGCATTTCAATCATACACACAATATGCTCGATATGTGTAAATACAACATGGCATCACAACAAGACTCTACGACTCAAGTATTTATTCATTAGGCTCCGAGGAGCGAGATATTACAAACATGGGTCTCATGACCCAACAATCATAGCATACAAATCAAGCACATGCGGAAGCTTAGCATGTCTGAGTACAGACATCTACAAATGAAAAAGGCTAAGAATCCTGACTATCTACCAGATCCTACCGAGGGCACAAGATTGTAGCTGAGGTATCAAGCTAAACGTCGAAGTCCACACGGAACTACTAGCGAGATTGACGTCTCTCTGCAAAACATAAAATAGGCAAACATGAGTACAATTGTACCCACCAAGACTTACATCAGAACTATCTACATATGCATCGGTATCAGTAAAAGGGGTGGTGGAGTTTAACTGCAGCAAGCCAGCTTTGACTCAGTGGCTAACCTGATCTACGGCTGCAAGCAACTCTTTTGAGGTGGCCCACACGAGTCCACATATTCACCATTCAATACACCACTATGGATCCGCTCCCGTCTCCCTACGAGAAGGCCATCCATAGCACTCACACTTATCTTGCGAGTTTTAGAGTATCCACTTTCACTTGTCTATGAACGGTTATAGGCAACCCAGAAGTCCATTACCGCGGACACGGCTATTCGAATAGATGATGTTAACCCTGCAGGGGTGTACTTCTTCACACACGCTCTCACCACTTACCGCCGTTTACACGACATGTACTCGGCAACCTTCAAGCGGAAGCCCAACGAGGGTGTCGGCCACGGCCTACCTAAACACTCAAGTCTCTAGTCCAGGTTTATCGCCTATCTAGGTTCCATCCGCAGGGAGTCCGGCCGAGGTTTCCACATATGGCCCCGAAAGATGTGAACAGGGTTCCCGAGACACCAAACGGGCGCCCGGTACACCGTGCCACGGTGTATCTACCGCATCATAGCTCACCCCTAGGGTCAGCGCTACGCACGGCCGCCAACACATAACCTACAAACACTAGAAACTAGTTGCAACTCGTGGACAGAGTAATAGGGTGATTAAGAAGCCGAGAGGGTCAATTAAGGATCCCAATGAGTGGTAGAAGCTATTCATGGATCACGGACACAGAACTCGGTTCCTCAGAACGGTTTCAATGAGACAACCCACCGTGTACTCCTACATGGCCTCTCACCGCTACCTTTACCAAATCGTGTTCACACACTTAGCTCTCCACCATAGGGCATGTTCACCACATTCTATTCCATCCGTGATGAACCAGACCCGACTCAACTCTAAGCAGTAGCAGGAATGACAACAAGTATAGATGATTAGGCACAACAGGGCTCAAACAACTCCTACTCATGCTAGTGGGTTTCAACTATTTACTATGGCAATGACATGTCATGCAGAGGATAAGGGTTCAGCTACTGCAACAGGAAGTAGCAGTTGAATCGTTGTTGTGCTAATGCAGTAAAGGTGAGCAGGAGCGAGAGAGTGGGATTTTATCGGAATGCTCATTGGGGGTTGCTTGCCTGGCACTTCTGAAGATATTATAGCTCTTCATTGGTGTCATTGAACTCGTCGTCAGGACCCGTCTACCGAGAGGGGACAAACATCGAGAACTGAGAAAGAACACAATCAATGCAATGCGACAATATGATGCATGATCATGACATGGCAATATGCTGTCATTTGAGCTAATGCATCTAGCTATGAATTAAATGAAGTTGGTTTGAATACAAGATTGAAATTCAAACTCCATATATGATTAGTTAAATGCCATTTATTTGTTTTGTCCAAAACAGAGGACAAACATTGTTCAAACATGCATGAAAATACCATAAACAGATTCCTTGAATTTTTCTGATAATTTTTCATATATAAATTATTTCATTCTGAGTAATAGATTATTTTCTATGATTTTTAGAAATTTTAGGCATTTTCTGAAAATAAATAAATCATTTAGATTTATTTAAAATCCAGAAAAGGTTTTACTGCGTCAGCCTGATGTAAGAGTGGCATCATCAGGTCAACTGTGGCTGGCCAGGTCAAACCTGACCAGTGGGGCCTACTGGTCAGTGACACACCGCTGGCATGAGTCACTGACGTGTGGGGCCGGTCAAAGGCCATGTCAGCAAGTCAAACTGACGTGTGGGACCAGCTGGGTTAATAACTAATCTAAACAGAACATTAAGTTAAACTAAACAGGCACTGGGCCCACATGGCACTGGCTCTAGGGGGTTTTAGCAGGGTCATTAGCACTAATTAAGCTAATGCCATGTCAGCTCGCCGGAGCTTGGTCGGCCGCGACCAAATACGCGGCGGGGTTTCGCCGGAGTTGCTCGGGTTTCTCGTGCGGGTCACCGTTTGGCGCACTGGGGGCACCAGGAGGAAGCCCTCGCTCGGCCGCATCGAGCAGAGGCAGCAGCAGGGCGCAGGGTGGCCGGAGCTCACCAGAGTAGAGCTCGAGGCGGTGCCAGAGTTCGGGCGGAGAGGGAAAAAGGGCTACGGTGCATGGCAGGGCGACAGAGTGCGTGTGTTAGGCTCCTGAGGACGCAGTGAATGTGGTGGTGCACTCAGACGCGTGCTTGCACGGCCGTAGCCACGACGGTGACATGGCCGGCGGCGAGGAGCGCTCGGGCTCGAAGGGGGCGGTGGCTACGCGGCGTAATCGAGCACGGGAAGTACGGGGATAGGTAGAGGAGCTCACAGCGAATCCATAGAGCTGGTCGGTGGCCTTGGGGAAGCGCGGACATCGGCGAACGTCGAGGACGAAGCAGGTCTTCCCGGCTCGCTTGGCTCGATGCAGAAGGCGTATGCGACAGTGGCGGAGCCTCTGGGCAGGTCGAGGTGGCGAGGGGAGCATGGTGGCCACGGCGAATGGCGACGGTGGCGACGAGCTCCGCTCGAGAGGAGATGGGGGGAGAGAACCAGGGGAGGGGAGAGCTGCGAGGGGAGGAGGGCTCGATCCGGACGGCGCCTGCGTCCTAATCCAGCTCGGTGGAGCCCTCTAGGAAGTAGGATGTGGCCGGCATGCGACATGCACGCGGTCAGCATGCGCCATCATCCTCCTGGCAGGGGAGGAAGACGACAGGGGGAGGCCAGTGGGCTGGGCTGGGCCAGGGAGGTGAGCGGCAGGTAACTCTTCCCTCTTCTCTTTTCTGTTTTCATTTATTTAATTCTCTGTTGTTTGTTTTGAATTAGTAGAAATACTAATCCATTTTACAAAATTCTTAAAATAATCATAGGCACCTTTGGAATTACTCCCAACATCCTAAATTACTTTCAAAAGTATTTGGGCATTTAAAAGTATTTATAGTATTTTAAATGCCCAAATGCAAATAGTTATGTATTAATTCAATAATCCAAAAAGGCTCCAAAATTTATGAACCCATTTTTGCCACAGGTTTTAGCCAGAACCAAAAATGATGAACATTTTTTACGAGCATATTGGGTTCATTGAAAATATTTAAAGTTGGTTCCAATTTGCATTGCTTTGGTGCTAGGGGTTTGATCATCCCCATTTCAGTTTCATAAAAAATAAACATGATGCCATGATGATCAGGCAGGAGTAAGCAAAGCTAAGCTAGGGTTGTGACATTATTAGTGTACAATTATGATTTCTCGATAGCGGGAAACATTACCGGGGTGTGCCTTCTTTGATTTCTCCAGTTCGGCATTGGCAGCAGACAGTTGGCTCCGACACTTTTCTAGTTCCTGAGTTAACAGGGTGTTCTTCTTCGTAAGCACCTGGTCGTACATTGATCCTTAAATCAGTTGTTTCAACTACTTTAAGTCTCGGGGGCTTCTGGCATATGGTTATCATAGTCAGACAAAACAAACTTACATGCACATCTTTTAAATGATGTTTTGTGGCTCTATTAAGCCCATCTCGAGCAGCTCGGATATATGCATCAGCCGAGCTGAAGGCATTAAATGACTCTTCTGAAAAGCCAGGGTCTCATAAAACGGCACTGCGGCACCGATGATTCATGGCGCTCTCCACTTCTGAGTTGGTGACGGATACATCATCTGAGTCCTCGGTTGGAGGACAGTCCCGCGTCACCCCTGCATTGGCCCCCGTCTTCATGGCAGGATTTGAATCCTGGCTGTGGGAAGTATGACCGGTCAGACCCCCGTATATAGTCCGGCACACCTTTTCCTGATACATGGTAAACCGAAAGGTCATAGTTGGATGTGACTGCAAAGGTGCATACTTGCAAATTCATACCTCTTTGAAGAAGGATCAACCGTATCTTCGTTTGCCCTCCTCTTAGAAGGCTTTCCTGGTATGGGGGACGCTCTCTTCAGAGATGCTCCCGAGGTGAAAGTGCGTTATATCGACTAGAGGGGGGGTGAATAGGCGATTTTTATGAAAGTCTTCAAAACGTGAAGGTTATGAAGACAAAAAGTACAGATATGCTAATCACTTAAGCAGCGGAAGTTAGAATACACTAGGCACGCCATGGTCAAGTATTCAATAGAGTGAAAGCACAAGACAAGTAGCTGCAGTGTAATAAGGATCAGGTGGGAAGAAGCTATGAAGCCAAACAAATCATACAGTTATGTTGTGAAGACAGAAGATAAAGCAAGCATGCAATGGCTTCACAGTGTGTAACAGAAAGTAAAAGGAAGTGAAGATGAAACCAGTGACACGCTAAAGACAATGATTTGTTGGACCAGTTCCAGTTGCTATGACAACTGTATGTCTAGTTGGAGCGGCTAGGTATTTAAACCAAAGGACACATAGTCCCGGACACCCAGTCCTGAACACGCAGCTCAGGACACCCAGTCCTCACCGTTTTCTCCTTGAGCTAAGGTCACACAGACCTCGCCCAATCACTCTGGTAAGTCTTCAAGGTAGACTCCCAAACCTTCACAGACTTCGTTCACTGGCAATCCACAATTTCTCTTGGATGCTCAGAACGCGACGCCTAACCGGCTGGAGGATGCACAGTCCTCAAGTGTAGTAAGTCTTCAGATCACTCAGACACGAAGACTTAAGTGATGCCCAATTTACTCTGGCTCTGGGTGGTTAGGGCTTTTCTCCTCGCTAGGAATTTTCTCTCAAAGGCTTCGAGGTGGGTTGCTCTCAAACAACAAAAGTTGTGCACTAAAATCTGAGCAGCCAACCGTTTATGGTTGTAGGGGGTGGACTATTTATAGCCATTGGGCAACCCGACCTGATTTGTCCGAAATGACCCTGGGTCACTAAGGAACTGACACGTGTACCAACGGTCAGATTTCAAACTCACACAGCAACTTTACTTGGGCTACAAGTAAAGCTGACTTGTCCGACTCTGGACAAGATTTGCTCTCATTGTCTTCGCTCGAAGATATAGGTTTTGAATTAGGCATCACTTCAGTCATTCTCACTGGTTCTCTTGGACCCCACTTAATAGTACGGTGGTTCCTATGACTCGACACAAATGAAATAAAACTACGAAGAATCTAAGTCTTCGAGTTCCATAGGCTTCACATGGTGTCCTCTCTTGTCATAGTCTTCAATATGAATATCTTCAAATACCACCATTGTCTTCAATGTCTTTGTACATTTTTAGGGGTCATCTCTGGTAGTAAAACTGAATCATTGAGGGACTTCTACCTGTGTTATCCTGCAATTCTCACAAACACATTAGTCCCTCAACTAGGTTTGTCGTCAATACTCCAAAACCAACTTGGGTTGGCACTAGATGCACTTACAATCTCCCCCTTTTTGGTGATTGATGACAAACTAGTTGAAGTTTTCAATGGGGAATATAATTTGTGAAATTGTAGGGAATTGTCTTCATAAGCTGCAAGGGCTCCCCCTGAAGATGTGCATATAAGTAATTTGCTTATGGAGTGCAAATGCACATGGCAGGTTGTACTTGTGGAAATCCACTTAAACTTATGATGACAATCCACCATGCATGTAAAAGTATATGAAGAGAATGACATGCATAATGAAAAATGGACGTCTGCGGAATGATATAAGTGCGGAAATTATCGTCGTACATGCGGAATTTATCTTCGCAAAAGCATAGTGGCAAACAAGTAGCAGACGACCATCGAGTTTAAGTGTTACAACTCAAAGAACCAAATGTAGCAAAACGAGAGTTGTAAACAAGAACCAAAATGTAGCAAAATATAAAGCACCCGCCCATATTGATCCGCTTGAAGACTATCAACATCATATGCTTCTCCCCCTTTTGTCAGTGATGACCAAAAAGGTTTGAAGACATAGAGTTTTCTACGCGTTCCCAGGCGCAGCAGGGTCGGTGGAGGCGTTTGGTGGTGCTGAAGAGCTTGGTGCAGGGTCGACGCGCGCTGAAGGAGGAGGTGGTGGTGATGTAGCGTCGTCTTCTTCCTCGATGATTCTTGCAGTCACCGTGGCAGCAGAGGAAGAGAACTCAGAATCTTCAAGTGAGGGAGTCCCGCGCAGCACAGCTCTTCTGGGGGGTGTGGAGTCAAACTTGAATCTCTCTCTGAAGCCATCCTCATGAAGATCAGCTTCAAGGCACAGCATTGTAAGGCCTTTCCAGGTGCGGCGACAAGTTTCATGAGCCACGAATGCATTCTTGGTGGCAAGATTTCTGATGCGATTGACATCCACCAAGAGGCTTTTCATCTGTCTCTTCAACCAGTCGTGATGCCTATCTTGCTTTTGGTGAAGGGCCACAAGAAGCTCTCGGTCATTGAGGGCACGAGCGCGCTTCTTGGCTCGCTGAGTAGTTGCACTGTCAGTGGCTTCAGTGGATGCAGGTGCACATGTAGTGCTAGCCAACGGGTACACCCTGGAGATGGCTTCAACACCTTCAACGTTCTGTGTGAAGCTCTGGTGTTCTGCATTTTGAAGACTTAAGGGTTGCTTGGCAGGCTCAGGATATACAGCTTCAGCAGAGGTGTCCACATCTGGCAAGAAGATCCGATGGTTGCGGGCTGAGGGCTGATATGAAATCGCAGAACGAAGCTTGATCAGCCGCATAACCCAAGGAGCATAAAACTTCAAGCCAAATAAATCTGAGCCGGATGCCGCAAGCTGGCATATGAAGAAGTCCTGCGCATTGAAGCATTTGCCATGAAGGATGTCGAATATGAGAGTCTTCATTGCACCCTCAACCTTGGCATGTGGAGAGTGTCCCTTGAGGGGCCAGAGAGTCCGCCTGATGATGTGATAAATGGTTCTGGGCAGGTACTCTAAGTCTTCAACGAAGAACTCAGTTGGATAGGGTGCATCATGGGGCAATGGCTTCATCATTGAAAGCATCTGACTCATATTTGGTTCAGGCCTCTGAAATATGCTTTCAACTGCTTCAGCATGTGATTGGCAGCCTTCTTCGAAGAAGTCGCCAGGAGTGGGTAGGCCGGTAAGCTCAATGATACCAAATGCATTGGCTTCGTGATGAACATTGCCGGTCATCCACTCCAGGATCCAAATCTTCGGATCTCGGTTGTATCCTTTAATGTGGAGGGTGGCATAGAATTGAAGCAGAAGCTCTTCATTCCAGTGCTCGCCATCAGTTACGAACTGCAGCAGACCCACTTGCTTAAAGCAATCCAAAGCTTCCTCCAAACAGGGCAGTCCAGCAATGGCTTCAACATCAAGGCGCTTGTGCGGGAAGATGCGACCTTGGTTGTAGAGGATGCAGGAGTAGTAGTTGCGCTGAGGATAGCTCCAGAACCTAACAGATACAATCCTTTCCCTTGAATAGGGGTTCTTGGAGCTGTTGAAGAACGTGTTGTCGGCCTTGAAGCTAGTGATGTTGAAGGAGCTAGGAGCTGATGCAGGACCTGGGAACCTTGGCAGTCGAGGGATTGGCGTCTGGACCTGAGGCCTGTGCTCAACATGGTAATCAAATTGAGGACCTGCAGCAGACTCAGGAACAGACGTATCTGGATCAGTAGCTTCACTGTCTTCAGAAGCTTTGGGTGGGGAGGGCGCCACATTGGCTTCGGCTGATGCAGCCTCAACATTTTCAGCCTCCACTTGTGTAGTTGGAGGGACAGACTCCGGCACGTTCTCCTGGAGAACGGTTTCTTGTTGGAGCGGGGGAGTTGGAGCTTGTGGTACTTCTTCATGCTCTTCGGCTGATGCAGCCGGAATGTCGTCAGCAGAGTCCTGAGGCCTTGGACCTTTGCGAAGCCTGCGAAATGCAGACGACGCCTGTGGAGTTGGAGTGGGCTGGACCGCAGATTCTTCTTCCACTTGTGGGCGATCCGCCCATGATGCGTCTTGTGCAATTGGCGTCAGAGGAGGACCAATGCTGATGAGTTCGCTTGTTTCAAGCTGAGGAAGGGCTGCATCATCTTGTACATGGTCCTGATGACCAATGTCTTCAGCAGCGATGGGGTCGGCTGCTGGAATATCTTCAGCTTCAGGAGCCTCTGTGAGAGCGGGCTCATGAACTGTCAGCTGACGATCTGCGTCAGGATAGATGACAGAGAGGGGTTCAACTATCAAGGGCTCTGTGGGAGCAGCCCGAGTTTTCTTGATCTTGTGCTTCTTCTTGGTGGGGTCAGAAGGAGAGGCTTCAGAGTGTTTCCTCTTCCTAGCTTCAGCCTCTGCAGTCCGTGTCTTCTTGAGCTCTGAAGCGGTTGACCGGCCCTTTGGCTTCGAGCCAGTCGTAGCAGTGGGGAAGACAATCGGAACAGCTTCTTGTCTTGGTGCTTCTGGTTCAGGCACAACAGGCTTCTTCTTCTTCTTCGCGGCCATCCTGGGGTCGATGCCGGGATGCCCAAGTGCCTTGCGCTTCTCGGCCTCATTGTAGGCCTGCACACAGCGATCGGCCAGAATCTTCATTCGCTCCCGCGAACCCTGAGCTTCTGCATGTTTCTTCAGAAAGTTTTCCTTTAACTCATGCAACATGATCTTGAAGTCCTTGACTTCTTGGACGCTGAGCCTGGCCATATTCTGCTTGAACTGAGCCTTTTCAAAATCAATTTTCTACTTCAATTCAACAATGCACTGGGCAATAGCAAGTTCTGAAGCAATAGCGCCTTGGAAGGCGACGCTGAGGCCAATGGGCAACTGCAGATCATCGAAGCTGATATTTGGATTAGCAAACCATTCATCGATGAAGTTGTGGATGATTGCTACATCAAACAGAGGCAGATTGTTGAAGATTTCAGCCTCCTCCTTGCTCTTGATGAGCTGCTCAAGAGCGTCATCTCCAAGATCTTCGTCGCTGGACAGATCAATGGTTTCGCTGCGCAGAATGGCAGCAGCTGTGAGCTCTTTTCCTGTGTGTGGCTGAGGCTTCTTTGCTTCTTGGGGCTTGGAGACTCGAGATAAGTCTTCAGACTGCGCACTGGCTTCAGGAGGCGCAGTTGCCAATGGCTTCGCCCTTGAGATTTTGGGTGAAGGGATCTGTTTTGAAGCTTTTGGCTTCTTTGCCTGCTTTGGCTTCGGTGCAGCAGGCGCTTCATTAGATTCCGAGTCAGCAGGAGGGTCATTGACAGTAGTCCCTTGGACTAAGATGCGGGTGATGAGGACCTCAAGATTTGCATACGGACCGATGATATTGGGGTCGGCCTCACGTGTGCCATCTGCCCTTGGTGTGGAGGGACCAGGGTTGAAGTCTAGACCCAATTTCTTCTTGTTGTGCTTCGCTGACCTCTAGGCAAACTGGAAGTTGCGCTTGAACAGATTGTCGTCACGACACCAGAGTAGTGACGACGGATGAGCATCAGCAGGCTGCGGTCCTCTGACCATGCATGGATAGAAGCCTTGAGCAATGGCTTCGTCTCTGGACCTGGGCATGAGATTTTTGTATAGTACGTCTCCCCATGGTCTCTTGATGGCGCTTTTCTCAGCGTACTCCTTGGTGACGAAGCGGTATTGGAATCATTGCTCCGCCCAATAGCATCGAATCCATTGGATTTGTGTCTTGCAATGATTGTAATCCTCTTCAGGATATGTATTGTACAGCTCTAAGAGGTCATCGGGCAGATCTCGTGATGTTTCCCCTCGACGCTTTCTGCCACCCTTCATTGCTGGTTTTTCTGCAGCCATGAATCTTAACTTGGAAGGCTTCAAAATGTTCAAAGGCTTCAAAGGCTTTCTTTTGCTGGACCAACAGGAACTGGCTTCAGGAGAATTGATGTGATGCTGTAAGAACTCTGCAAATGAATGCAGACTATGAGAACCAAAAGATTCTCCCACGGACATGTACCTGTGACAGCATTAAGGTGCGAGGGAAGGGGAAGAGGTCATATGCATTCTCAGAAGATTTTGAAGATAAATCAGTTTAGAGGATATTGACCTCATCGTGCGAAGACATTCACTTATAGAAAAGAAGTTGGTTCCAGATTTGTACGAACCCATAGATCAGTACAAGTGAGGAATCTAACTACTTCATGAAGCACAAGTGAATATACTAGGCAAGTTATGAGATGCAGAGTGAGACAGATCTAACTTGTGTGAATAGAAACTTCTTATGGCAAAAAGTGACCGAACTACAGGATCAAAAGAGGCTGTAAAAAGAGGTTTTATTTACCACACTTGGAACTGCTAGACGGAGTGGGAGATGAGGCCGAGCAGTTCGATCTTCCGTGCCCTAACTTGGCGACGGAAGACACCTACAGCGACGGCGGAGAGAGTGATGTCCGCGGTCGACGTGAAAACGGCGTCGGAGAGGTTGCGGCAGTGAAGCGCTTCGTCGCCAGTGTCGTCGAGAGCTAACGGTGGCGCTAGGGTTCGTTCGAGGGAGGAAGAAGGAGAAGGAGATAATGACCGCGGTGAGTGTGTATTTATGGTCACAGGGGCTGCACTGCGCTATTACATAGGTGCCCGTGGCGATTCGCATCTGAACAGCACGTGGCCATCATGCGGAGTCTCGGGGGCAGTTCCACATCCCACGCACGCCTAGATTGTCGGGTGGTCGTTCCTACTTCTCCGGATTTCTTGTGGATGAATGAGCATTGAAAACGGTTTTAAAGTTGTCTCTGTGCCTTCTGCTGACAAGGACGCAGAGGACATTCGACAGTTTCAATAGGATGCATATGACTTGGAGAGATAGAATTTGAGATAGAGAGCATGGAGAGATTAGGGTCCGATCACATTCACTTAGTTCAAACGATTCAAAACAAGAAGACATAGCTATAAGTGAATGCTGTAGAGGACAGAACACTAGTGTGTGTGTGTGTATATATATATATATAATCCACGTAATGAAGATAATCATGAAGACATGTAGAGATTGAAGCCAAACCAAATGTGAAGACATTGCAAGGTAACGCCGTGAGTGAAACACTTCAAAATGAACGTTGGGTGGTGGCGTTACCCACCGTATAGGAAGTATTAGACCCAGACACGGTGCACAATTATCGTGGCGCTCTGAAGTCAATTTCCACATTAATGTATTCACACTCAGAATGTAAGTCTTAATTGATTGAAGATATACGTTACTTCGTGTGTTGCACATCTAAGTCATCAATATGCATAAGTGTTAGGATGTGTGCCTGATCACAGGACATTTGAGGATTCCAAGATACTTAGCTCACAATGTAACTTGCAAAATCTCTTCTCATCCAAAGGCTTGGTGAAGATATCCGCAAATTGCTCTTCAGTGTTGACGTGTATGATATCAATATCTTCCTTTGCAACATGATCTCTGAGAAAGTGATGACGAATTTCAATGTGCTTTGTCTTCGAGTGCTGAACTGGGTTGTTGGCGATCTTGATGGCGCTTTCGTTGTCATAGTAGAGAGGCACTTGCTTCAGTTGAATGCCATAGTCTTTGAGGGTTTGCTTCATCCACAGAAGCTGAGCGCAGCAAGATCCAGCAGCAATGTATTCAGATTCAGCAGTGGAGAGGGATACACAGTTCTGCTTCTTTGAAGACCAACACACAAGTGATCGTCCTAGAAAGTGACATGTGCCTGATGTAGACTTCCGGTCAACCTTGTCACCAGCATAATCAGCATCCGAGAATCCAACCAGATCAAACTCTGAGCCCTTTGGATACCACAATCCTAGACTTGGGTTGTGAGCCAAATATCTAAGAATTCGCTTCACTGCTAAGTGATGCGACTCCTTTGGTGCCGCTTGAAATCGAGCACATATGCAAACACTAAGCATAAAATCTGGCCTAGATGCACATAAATAAAGCAAAGAACCAATCATGGAGCGGTATACCTTTTGATCGAACTCTTTACCATTGTCGTCAGGACCCAGATGATGTTTGGCTGGCATTGGTGTTGTGAAGCCTTTGCAGTCTTGCATACCAAACTTCTTCAGGCAATCTTTGAGATACTTCTCTTGAGATATGAAGATGCCATTGCGTTGTTGCCATATCTGAAGACCGAGGAAGAATTTCATCTCCCCCATCATAGACATCTGATATTGCTCTTGCATCATATATCCGAACTCCTCACTGTACTTTAGGCCCGAGGGGCTTGTTTGAGGCCATATAGTGCCTTATTGAGCTTGTAAACCATGTCAGGATGTTTCGGATCTTCAAACCCAGGTGGTTGTGCAACATACACTTCTTTTTCAATCTTGCCATTGAGAAAGGCACTCTTCACATCCATTTGCTATAAAAGTATGTTATGATGATTTGCATAAGCCAGCAGTATATGGATGGCTTCAAGTCTGGCCATAGGAGCAAATGTTTCATCGAAGTCAATGCCTTCCACTTGAGTATATCCTTGAGCAACGAGACGAGCTTTGTTTCTGACAACTTGACCATGCTAATCTTGCTTGTTGCGGTATATCCATTTGGTGCCTATTATGTTATGCTTCTGTGGATCAGGACGCTTAACCAATTCCCATACATTGTTCAGCTCAAACTGATGAAGCTCTTCTTGCATTGCTTGAATCCACTCAAGTTCCATAAAAGATTCTTCAACTTTCTTGGGTTCTGTGATTGAAACGAATGCGAAGTGTCCGCAGAAATTTGCCAGTTGAGTTGCCCTTGAACGAGTCAGTGGACCAGGTGCATTGATGCTGTCAATTATTCTGTCAATCTGCACTTCATTGGCAACACGAGGATGTATGGGTCGAAGACTTGGCTCTTGCTGATCTACGTTGTCGTGGGGAGGAATGTCTTCAGGCTGAGCATTGTCTTCATGTGGATCAGGTGCTGAGATGATAAGTTATTCTTCAGGATGAGCTTCAAAAGGTATAATTTCTCCAGTTCCCATTAGCTTGATTGATTCACTGGCTGGAACTTCATCTAGCACATCTGGCAGTTGCTCTCTTTGTGAACCATTGGTCTCATCGAACCGCACATCCACTGTTTCAACCACTTTGTAGTGAAAGAGATTATAGACTCTGTAGGAGTGCGAATCCTTTCCATATCAAAGCATAAAGCCCTCATGTTCTTTTGGTGCAAATTTTGAGGTGTGGTGTGGGTCCTTGATCCAGCATCTTGAGCCAAATACTCTGAAGTAACTGACATTTGGCTTCTTGCTAGTTAGAAGTTCATAAGATGTCTTGTTAAGAAGCTTGTGAAGACAAACATGGTTGATTGTATGGCATGCAGTGTCAATGGCTTTAGGCCAACATTTTCTTGGAGTCTTGTATTCATCTAGCATTGTTCTGGCCATCTCAATGAGTGTTCTGTTCTTGAGTTCGACGACGCCATTCTGCTGTGGCGTGTACGGAGCTGAGAATTCATGTGTGATGCCCAAGGTATCCAGATATGTATCAAGGCCAGTGTTCTTGAATTCAGTGCCATTGTCACTTTTGATGTGCTTTATCTTGGCGCCATAATTGTTCATAGCCCGATTTGTTAAGCATCTGAAGACATCCTGCACTTTAGTCTTGTAAAGGATTGTGTGCACCCAAGCATATCTAGAGTAATCATCAACAATGACAAAGCCATAGAGGCAAGCAGTAGTGGAAAAAGTTGAGTAGTGAGTGGGACCAAAGAGATCCATGTGAAGCAGTTCGAAGGGTCGAGTAGTGGTCATGATTGTCTTCGAAGGATGTTTTGCCCTTGTCATCTTCCCTGCTTCACAGCCACCGCATAAGTGATCTTTCTTGAACTTGACGCCCTCGATGCCTATGACATGCTTCTTCTTCGCAAGGGTGTGGAGGTTCCTCATGCCAGCATGCCTAAGCCTCCGATGCCAAAGCCAGCATTCTGAAGCCTTTGCCAGAAGACATACTGCAAGTTGTGGCCTTGCTGAGAAATCTACCACATACAGATCATCTTTCCGATACCCTTCAAACACTAAAGACTTGTCAGATTCCATTAGTACTAGGCAACGATATTTTCCAAAAACTACAATCATGTTCAAATCGCAAAGCATTGAGACAGACATTAAGTTGAAGCCAAGGGATTCAACAAACATGACTTTATCCATGTGTTGATCCTTTGAGATGGCAACTCTACCTAGACCCAATACCTTACTTTTACCAGTGTCAGCAAATGTGATGTGGCTCTTGTCGGATGGACGTAAGGTTGAGTCCATAAAAAGACTTCTTTTGCCAGTCATGTGATTTGTACACCCACTATCAATAATCCATTCTAAAGACTCTGAAGACGCTGGTGTCGTACCCTACAGTGCAGTTAGGGGGATAGGCTTCACGAAGAGTATTGTGAAGCAAAAACATTTGACGAACCAGTGGGTTATGAAAACTTAGATCCAGGTTAGGACTAATAGGGAGAGTAGCATGTGATTCAGGTACGAAATACATAGTGATGCCATTCGGGCATTTCATCTTGCGCCCCACAAGATTTTTAAGGTCACCAGCAATAGTGTCAGAAGATTTTGGTTTTCTGCTGGAGACCTTTCCCTGCAAAAGAGAGTTAAGCTTTCTTAACCACCCACATCTTCAAGGGTGGCTTAGAAGCAATAAGTCTAAGTGCAGCATCTGAGAATTTTGGCTTTGGAGCCCTAGCAAACAGTCTAGCAGGCGGGCAATAGTACTCATAAGAATAGGCAGAATAGTTCTTGGTCATATGAGCATGACGGTTTGAAGAACCGCTCTCATATGCATGAGCATGGTTTCCCTGCAAAACATTTGCGTTAGTGCAACTCAGGTGAGTCCTCTGCCTATATGAAGCCTTTGGACCATATGAAGCCTTTGGTCTGAGGTTTGTCTTCTTCATGTGAGGTGTCATGAGGACATTCACAGGAAGATTCTCTAGACACGTTTTTGGAACCCAGATCTTCTTCATAGGCGGTCCATTCCTGCAGTTAGTACCAATGTACCTGGCAAATACTTCACCATTCTGATTCTTAAACAGTTTATAGTTTGCATCAAAGGATTCACCAATGATAATAGGATTAGCACAAGTGAAGCCAGATAGATTGGATGGATCTACTGAGGATTCCTTTGCAGCAACCCATGTGGTTTTGGGGTACTGCTCAGGTTTCCAGTAAGAGCCATTTGCATTAATTTTCCTCACGAACCCAACACCCTCTTTCCTAGGGTTTCGGTTCAGAATCTGCTTCTTGAGGACATCACATATTGTCTGATGTCCTTTGAGACTTTTGTACATCCCTGTTTCAAGCAATGTCTTCAACCTAGCATTCTCATCAGCAATAGCAGTGGTATCCTCAGCAGAGGGGTTAGTTACCACTTCAACAGTTGAAGATATTGCAACAGCAGTAGCAGTGGAACATTCAGCAATAGAAGTAGCATTATCACGCTCAATGCATTTAAGGCATGGTGGTTCAAATCCTTCCTGAGCGGAACTGATCTGTTCGGCGCGAAGTGACTCGTTTTCCTTTTGAAGATCTTCATGAGCCGCTCTCAATTTCTCAAGATCTTGCTTCCTTTGAAGATAATCATAGGAAAGCTTTTCATGAGTTGTTGAGAGAGTATCATGACGATCTTCAAGTTCCTGATACTTAACATGAAGATTTTTTATGTCTTCAATTAAGGATTCAAATCGAGTCATTTCAGCACCCAACAGATCATCGCTTCTGTCTAACAGTTTTTGAATATGTTCCATGGCTTTCTGTTGTTCAGTGGCAATTTTAGCAAGTGTTTTGTAGCTGGGTTTTGAATCACAATCAGAGTCATCGTCACTGGATGTTTGATAGTGAGTAGTGCGTGTGTTTACCTTGGCACCGCGTGCCATGAAGCAGTAGGTAGGAGTAGAGTTGTCCTTGTCATTTGCATCGGTGTTGGTGATGAAGTCATTGTCTTCAGTGTTGAAGATGGACTTGGCGACGTATGCTGTAGCCAGACTCGCAATGCCAGAATCAGACTCCTCCTCAGACTCCACCTCTGCCTCCTCAGAAGCGGACTCCTCCTCTGAATCCATTTCCTTGCCAACAAACGCACGAGCCTTGCCAGTTGAGGTCTTCTTGTGTGATGAAGACTTTGAGGAAGACTTGGAAGAAGACATTGAATATTTCTTCTTCTTCTTGTCGTCAGAGTCATATTCCTTGCTCTTCTTCTTCTTTCTGCTCTCATTGTCCCACTGTGGACACTCAGAGATGAACTGTCCAGTTTTCTTGCACTTGTGACATGTTTTCTTCTTGTAGTCATGAGCAGAAGCTTCATCATTCCTTGAGCTTGATCATGAAGACTTTCTGAAGCCTTTCTTCTTGGTGAATTTCTGGAACTTCTTCACTAGCATTGCAAGTTCCCGTCCAATGTCTTTAGGATCATCAGAACTGCTGTTAGATTCTTCTTCAGATGAGGACACAGCTTTTGCCTTCAAGGCACGAGTTCGCCCATAGTTTGGACCGTAGATATCTCTTTTCTCAGAAAGCTAAAACTCATGTGTGTTGAGCCTCTCAAGTATGTCAGACGGATCGAGTGTCTTTAAGTCTGGACGTTCTTGAATCATCAGGGCTAGGATGTCAAACGAACTGTCAAGTGATCTCAGTAGCGTCTTGACGATTTCATGTTTGGTGATCTCAGTGGCGCCGAGGGCTTGAAGCTCATTTGTGATGTCAGTGAGCCGGTCAAATGTGTGCTGGACATTCTCATTGTCATTTCGCTTGAAGCGATTGAAGAGATTGCGAAGAACAATGATTCTCTGATCTCTCTGGGTTGAGATGCCTTCATTGACTTTGGAGAGCCAGTCCCAGACCAGCTTGGATGTCTTCAAGGCACTCACACGGCCGTACTGTCCCTTGGTCAGATGACCACAGATGATATTCTTGGCAGTAGAGTCCAATTGAGTGAACTTCTTGACATCAGCAGCAGTGACACCTTCTCCAGCCTTGGGAACGCCGTTTTCGACGACATACCATAGGTCGACGTCAATGGCTTCAAGATGCATGTGCATCTTATTCTTCCAGTAGGGATATTCAGTTCCATCGAAGATGGGGCATGCAGCAGAGACTTTAATTATCCCTGCAGTCGACATAGCTAAAACTCCAGGTGGTTAAAAACCAAATCACATAAAACAAGGGAGCACCTTGCTCTGATACCAATTGAAAGTGCGTTATATCGACTAGAGGGGGGCGAATAGGTGATTTTTATGAAAGTCTTCAAAACATGAAGGTTATGAAGACAAACAGTACAGATATGCCAATCACTTAAGCAGCGGAAGTTAGATTACACTAGGCACGCCATGGTCAAGTATTCAATAGAGTGAAAGCACAGGACAAGTAGTTGTAGTGTAATAAGGATCAGGTAGGAAGAAGCTATGAAGCCAAACAAATCATACAGTTATGTTGTGAAGACAGAAGATAAAGCAAGCATGCAATGGCTTCATAGTGTGTAACAGAAAGTAAAAGGAAGTGAAGATGAAACTAGTGACACGCTGAAGACAATGATTTGTTGGACCAGTTCCAGTTGTTGTGACAACTGTACGTCTGGTTGGAGCGGCTAGGTATTTAAACCAAAGGACACACAGTCCCGGACACCCAGTCCTGAACACGCAGCTCAGGACACCCAGTCCTCACCGTTTTCTCCTTGAGCTAAGGTCACACAGACCTCGTCCAATCACTCTGGTAAGTCTTCAAGGTAGACTCCCAAACCTTCACAGACTTCGTTCACTGGCAATCCACAATTTCTCTTGGATGCTCAGAACGCGACGCCTAACCGGCTGGAGGATGCACAGTCCTCAAGTGTAATAAGTCTTCAGATCACTCAGACACGAAGACTTAAGTGATGCCCAATTTACTCTGGCTCTGGGTGGTTAGGGCTTTTCTCCTCGCTAGGAATTTTCTCTCAAAGGCTTCGAGGTGGGTTGCTCTCAAACGACAAAAGCCGTGCACTGAAATCTGAGCAACCAACCGTTTATGGTTGTAAGGGGTGGACTATTTATAGCCACTGGGCAACCCGACCTGATTTGTCCGAAATGACCCTGGGTCACTAAGGAACTGACACATGTACCAACGGTCAGATTTCAAACTCACACGGCAACTTTACTTGGGCTACAAGTAAAGCTGACTTGTCCAACTCTGGACAAGATTTGCTCTCATTGTCTTCGCTCGAAGATATAGGTTTTGAATTAGGCATCACTTCAGTCATTCTGACTGGTTCTCTTGGACCCCACTTAACAGTATGGTGGTTCCTATGACTCGACACAAATGAAATAAAACTACGAAGAATCTAAGTCTTCGAGTTCCATAGGCTTCACATGGTGTCTTCTCTTGTCATAGTCTTCAATATGAATATCTTCAAATACCACCATTGTCTTCAATGTCTTCGTACATTTTTAGGGGTCATCTCTGGTAGTAAAACCGAATCATTGAGGGACTTCTACCTGTGTTATCCTGCAATTCTCACAAACACATTAGTCCCTCAACTAGGTTTGTCATCAATACTCCAAAACCAACTAGGGGTGGCACTAGATGCACTTACACGAGGCAGCATGGCGCGTCGAACGCGTCCCCTTCTAAGCACAGGACAGTGCGGTGGGTAAGGAGGAATGAGAAAACTCTTTTGGATAAGGTGTCTTCGGATTACTTACACGTGAAGTGGGAAGGAGGCCGGGGTAATCGGCGATAATGGGTACATATGTATCGTCGTAGCTCAATTGATAGAATATTCCATCCTCAAGCTCCATAAATATGTCCGGATCTTCCTCATATTCGGGGTCGAGATCCCGGTTGCGATTCTTCGGCTGAGGGGCAGGGTCATGGATCCCCTCGACAGCCTTTCGCCATTCCTTTTATGAGCAAGATAAGATGCTGCCTGTCAAGAATGATTCAGGGACAAGAATAAAATAGTGGAGCTGAACCTTACCCAGCTAGGAGGATTATACATGGAAAACCCGTCTCGAATTTGGAGACGGGTGAACTCCTCCTTCTCCCATTTATGCAGCTCGGCCAGTATTTTGGCTAGGGCGACGGGAGTCTTCAGGCCCTTTCGGCCATAGTGTTAAGCGTCGTCTTCTCCATTATAATGCCACATGGGCAGCCCTCTATATTGAAGTGGCTGGACACCCCGCATTATCGAAATCGCCATCACCTCGGCTATTGACAATCCGGACTAGACAAGCGTCTTAATCTTGCCCAGCAGCAAGCTGATCTCTGCACTATCCTCTTCCTCGAGGCTCCGAGGACGCCAGCAATGGAGTTTCTTCAGCGGAGCATTTGAAAACTCGGGGAGGCCCATGCGGACGGGGTCAGGTAGAGCGACATCATCGATGTAGAACCATTCAGAAGGCCACTCTTCTGGAGTTTTCTTCGGCGTGCCGGACAGGTATCCGGTACCGGCGATGCGCCACACTTCGACTCCTCCCACTTCAAAAATTGACCCACCTTGATTGCGAGGGACGAGGCAGAACAGTCTTCTCCACAAATCGAAATGGGCCTTGCAACCCAGGAATAGTTTGCATAAAGCAACATAACCCGCGATATGCAGAATGGAGGCCGGGGTAAAACTATGCAGTTGGAGGCCGTAGTACTCCAGAAGCCCTCGGAGGAATGAGTGAATTGGAAATCCCAAGCCCCTCAGCAGATAGGGGACGAAGCACACTCGTTCTCCTGCAAACGGATTGGGGAAATCCTCCGCCTGGGTTTTGCCATTGAAGGAGGCCAGTCCTGCTCGAACAGGGACCAGATCTGCAGGAGGGAGAAATCCCCGTGTTTCCACCTTCGCCAATTGGCTGTAGGGCACGGAGACCTCTCCCACTCGCCTCTCTCTAAGCTGGAACGGGAAGAGGAGCTGGGAATGTTGGCCATGTTGGAATGGTTTCGCCTGGCAGTATCTAAGGATTTTCTCTGTGTGATGACGAAAGGATCTGAGATCCAATCCCTCTAAATAGTCATTCTTTCTTACAGGGCTAGGGTGTTATTTGCAAAAAATACCCTGACCATCCACATTCGCCCGACACATGGAGGATGCGTTCATAAATGCACAGAAGCCGAGGGGTGCGACATTGAATTAAAAGCAGAACACATTACTTGGAAGACATTGGAGGAGGAACCCGCCTTGCAATGCCAAAGACAGTCTACACGCTGAACACCTCGTCATTGAAGCCTGATTTGGGGGCTACTAAGGGGTCCTCGGGCGTCCGGCCTATTAGCCATGGGCCGGACTGATGGGCTGTGAAGATACGAAGACCGAAGACTGCACTCGTGTCCGGATGGGACTCTCCTTGGCGTGGAAGGAAAGCTTGGCGTCGAATATGTAAACTGGAGGACTTAGTGTAACCTTAGATCCTTCCGGTGTCCATATAAACAGGAGGACTTAGTCCGGATAGGAGACTGATTATCATAACCATACAAGCTAGACCACTAGGGTTTAGCCATTACGATCTCGAGGTAGATCAACACTTGTAACAATCATATTCATCAATATCAATCAAGCAGGACGTAGGGTATTACCTCCATAGAGAGGGCCCAAACCTGGGTAAACATCGTGTCCCTTGTCTCCTATTACCATCGACCTTAGACGCACAGTTCGGGACCCCCTACCCGAGATCCGCCGGTTTTGACACCGACAGTGACCTTTTACATATGCCTCACAGTATAAGTTTACATACATGGCGGTTTATACTCATGGGCTTTAAGCTGCCTTTGGGTATGAGCCCTCTACTAAGCCTATCTATGAATCGCCATGTAACCTTGGGCTTCATTGTGATGAATCTTCATAGGTTTGACCCGGCCCCTCCCTGTTAGCTACCATATATGCTTAGTGCTTGCTGCAGCTCCACCACACTACCTTCTCCTACCCATAGGCTTAAATAGTCTTGATCTTGCGGGTGTGAGATTGCTGAGTCCTCGTGACTCACAGATACTTCCAAACAGTTGCAGGTACCGATGATACCAGTACAGGTGACGCAACCCAGCTCAAGTGGGAGCTCGAAGAAGATCTTGTTCGTTGTGTTGTTTCGTTTCCTGTTGATCAATAATGGAGCCCAGTTGGGACGATCGGGGATCTAGCATTTGGGGTTTTCTTCTTTTATTTTTGGTTCCGTAGTTGGACCTTGATTGTAATCTGGATGATGTATGTTTTAACTTGTATTTGTGTGAAGTGGCGATTGTAAGCCAACTCTTTATCCCTTTCTTGTTCGGTACATGGGACTGTGTGAAGATTACCCCTCTTGCGATAAACCTACCATGCGGCTATGCCTCTAGGTCATGCCCTGACACGTGGGAGATATAGCCGCATTATGGGTGTTACAAGTTGGTAATCAGAACCATCCCCGACTTAGGAGCCCCCTCCTTGATCGAATCGATGACGTTGTTGAGTCTAGAAAAAAATGTTTTGAGTCTTAGGATTATATATATCGGAGAGTAGGATTCTTTTTACTCCTCAGTACCTTCGTCGCTCTGGTGAGGCCTCCTAACGTAGAAGTTTTGACTCTCCTCTCCTCAAATTTCACAAAAAAATTAGGATCATGCGGGTATCTTGGAATCGTTCCGATAGTCTTGTGACAAGAACATTGTTCTTGGTGCCTCCTGACATTTAGGGGTTGTGACAGTGTCCCGGGGAGTTGAGATCCGAGGTGTTGTCGTCACAATTTTATCGTTGCAATTCTGGAATACCTGAGTTTGTCGACATCGAAAATCTCTTTTATAAAGCTGTTGGTGAGATAACCTCGACACCACCCAGTACTGGGGTGGGAGTTCGGGAGTATTGCCATAACTCGTATAACAAATGCTTTTTCAAAGGTTGAGGTACACGATTTCCGTAGGTTTCTTGGTTATGTGTTGAAGGATGGATACAACTGGATGTAGGAATTGTTAGTTTGGGTGAGATATTACACTTCCCATGTATCCCCAACACCTGATTGCATAACCAGAAAGTTTCGGGATTTTATAAGTGGGAATTCAAGTATCATGTAGGATATCTTTCCGACAGACACATGATACGATATGGGGTCTATTATATGTTCGTTTCTGGCTTATTTCCTAAGCCAACCCTTTGTTTTTGTTTTGAGTTTGTTGTATTCGAGTTGCTTCGAAGTCAAAATGTGGATTCCATACACTACAAAAAAATACACTTCCGTGATGATACGTGTTTGTCATAGTAGGTTGCTTTTTTTGTCATGCATGTACATCCATGACAAATTTATGACAGAATCAAGATAGTCATACCTATGTTGTCGTAGAAGTGTTCCATGACATTACCAAAATTATCATCACGGAAGTGTCCACTTCCATGACGATAAATCGTGCGTCACAGAATTGCTTTCGTCAAGGGTGACCGACACGTGGCATCCACCGTAACGGAACGCCGTTAAGCTATCGGGTCGGGTTTTGGATCCGATAACCCGTTAACAGCCCCGACCAATGGGGATTTTCCACGTGTAAAATCATCATTGGCTAGAGGAAACACGTGTGGGCTCATCATCGGGACAGATGTCATCCACTCACTGGACAGAAGGCGCCTATTGATACGTCGACACATGGCACGGCCCAACAAGTTTAAATGGGCCGGCCCAACTAAAGGCCCACAAGATTTTGTGGGCCATAATGGGCCGTCCCAGCTAAAGGCCCATGAGATTTTGCAGACCATAATGGCCTGGCCCAGCTAAAGGCCCACAAGATTTCGCGGGCCATAATGGGCCGGCCCAGGTAAAGGCCCATAAGATTTTTGTGTGCCATAATAGGCCTGCCCAAGTAAAGGCCAACGGTGACTCTAGCCCATAATGAACAGTAATTTTCTTTATACTCGTTAACGGCCCGTGATTTACATGGGCCGTTTCCAGCCTGTGTTAGCTTTCGGCCTATTGACGGCCCATACGTTCTTGGGCTCCTTTTCGGTCCTCGATTACTTCCGGCCCGTTACTGGCCTGTTCCCCTAATGGGCCAAATTTGGCCCATGGCAAGAGTCGGCCCGTTACTGGCCTGTTCCACTAATGGGCCAAATTCGGCCCATGGCAAGAGTCAGCCCGTTACTGGCATGTTACCCTAATGGGCCAAATTCGGCCCATGGCAAGAGTCGGCCCGTTTCTGGCCTGTTAACCCGTTGCGCCATTTCCAGCCCGTCCTATATTCTGGCCCATTAACGACCCATTATGCCTGTGACAGAATTAAGCCTTTGTTGTCCTACAGCCTGTTAATGGCCTGTTACCGTGCTGGGCCAATACCAATTACGCCCGATTATGGCCCATGTAGACCCATTTATCCGACAGCCCGAGGCCCACCGATTACAGGCCCATTTATCGATGGCCCGTAGGAGACCCATAGATCCTACGGCCCGTATATGGCCCATGGTAGTTGCGGCCACTAGCAAACCAGGAAAAAAGAAGACTAGGAAATAAATAAGGCCGAAACTAACGATAGGCTATTAAGGCGATTGCACAGATTACATCCACTTGGCATCAAAGATCGCCACCGGTGCAAATATAGGGAACACCCTACACTATACAAAATGGCTCGTTGTTTTCTTTAGGCAGTGGCTGCACGTTAAGAATAAATTTTGTATCGCACCAAAACAAATTACAACTATATAACAAAAGGAAGGTTGGCATAAAACTTAACAGTCTAGCAGATAAATGCACCACGAGAAGTTCAGAAGCTCAGTTCATTTGACCTGACTGTTACATTTTCATGTTGTATTGTCCGATGGAGCACCATAACCCTCGCCTTCATTTCCCCTAGGCTCCTGAACAACATAGCAAATGTCTGATAGTCTGGTTTCAAAACCATGCATATCTTGACGACATTGAGCAATGTTTCTCCTTGTTTCACAAAGGGTCTCTGTTAGGGAATGGACTTGTGTCTGGAGCGCAGATACAACATTGCTTTGAGCTTTGCATATCTTGATCATGAAGCAGTTTGGACGATATTGCCTTAACAACCAACCCAGTATTACGCAGGAATGTGCTTTTGGCACTGTTAGTGGACAGGTACTGACCCATTGCAGCAAGAGCTGACATTGCGGTTATATTTGCCTCGCCACCTTCAGAAGGTGGCAGTTCCACCATTTATTCCATAGCTCGCTGAAAAGTTGAGGTTTTACATTAGTAGTACCAGAATAGAAGATATTAAGGAGGCAGCAAAACCAAACAAAATAGCTTTGGTCTATATACAGAACTTATTCTGGTGAACCCATGTAAAATATTAGTTGTATTTTATTGCAAAATACATAATAAAACCAGGTTCCAAACATATGACCATGTACCATCGCTAATGTATTGTCTATTTCTTCACATTGTATTGAGGGCTAAGGATAAAGAGACGAAGTTTATAATACGGTAAGCATAGTATGACGTCATTCATATCAGAAAACAACTAAGAATAGACAAAAAGGCAATTGTAACGTTGTGTGGGCAAGTCCAGCACGGAACTAGATTACGGGTCAAGATTAAAGGAACATCACTCCTCTCTTTTAAACCTTGTAAGGTGCAATGATACGCTAAGACAATTGTGTATAAAATTGAAAAGAGTAATAGACATTGGCTGCAAACCATGCAGTTCAAGGCACAAGTTAGAGTAAGTAGCAGTTAAAAGGCATGAGGATTAAGGACTTACAACAGCGGCTTTGACTGGTGTAGTCATGCCCTTCTTCTTGCTGGTGTGACAGTCCTTGAAGATTTCCACAACATTTGGTTCACGTACTTTTTGGTCCTTGCGGGCTTTCCTCTACATTTGGAACAAGTCAATATAGATCTGATAATATGGTACAGCGAAAAGAGTGAAACAACAGCTAATTACAAGAGCCTCGCAGTGTGCAATATAGGTATGAGATCCTGTCGTCTGTTGGAATTTCACTTTCGTACAGTTGGCCTTGTTCTTTGAGCAGTTCACCTACAAGAAGATAGATTTGTGTGGCACATGCGTAAATAGGACTTCAACATGTGAACTGATGACATATATATATATATATATATATATATATATAATGTACCTGATACTTCGGATCGGACCAGTGTTTAACAAGGCCTCTCCAGTCTTCATTAGATATATTTTCCACTGGAGATGTTTGGGCAAGTTCACTGTTAGCCTTGCCCTCAAAGTGAGTTTTCCTCAAGTTATACCGATACTATCGCAGAGCAGACTTGAAAACATGGGTGCAAGCTTGTCTGGTTACATCATCTTGGCTATCCAACTTGAACCTCATCTGTTGAAAATTATGGGAGTCTCATTATCAGCAACCTAGAAAGTATTATACCGAGCAAGATGATATTACTAGTTTCCATACATAACCATAATTACAGATAAATGGTCGAGGAAGATGTTGAACTGGGTTTCGTCTTTGTCATTCCTATACTAAATCCATGTTGGGAGGATACATACATGACACCTAACAGCAACCGCTGCCTCTGATACTAACTTGGTTGACTCTGTAGCATCACGTGCCCTTTTTAAACCTGCCTCAAAATGGATCTCCATTCTTCCTCCTTTAGATTTAGTTAACCTATCGAGCATTATCCCTAATGTTTGTTTCCTCTTGCGCCTAGGTGCTAGTCCAACAACAAACATAGGAAGTGTTAGTGTACATCAAGCCGTGAGACTACATATAAAGAAGCATGCAACTGTAACTTGACTCCAGCAACTACCTTCTTGCTGTTGAAGCTCACAAGGTTCATCTGATATTGCCAATTCGTCTTGTGTCAAGAATGCTTGGGAAGTAGTGTCAGGTGGCAAGGGAGCTTGGGAACGTGTTGCTAGCTCAGTTGATGCACGAGTACGTCATGCAGCTGGTAGTACTATGGTAGGTGTTGCAAGAACTAGTGTTGTCTCTGCTTGTTTGGTGGCAGCTATTTGTTTCTATTTGTCTTTTTTTGCAACTCGCGTAGCATGGGATGCCGTGTTTGTAGAATTTTCTACTGGACTTTGACCTTCTATTGCACCATCAGTACCAGCAGAATCTGCGGGATTCATCCGCTTCTCATTCCCTGCCATTCTGTGTTTCTTCCTCTTTCTCTGTGCCATGTTAAGTCAAGCCGACAAGAAAAACGAATAACAATTTAGTTCTTCAGAACAAATTGATGCGTGATGCAGATGAACTGAACTTTGATGTTAGACAACCACATGGTAGGAGGATGCAATATGTATGAAAAATAGGATGGAAGAGATAACCAGAACTATGATGTGTAAACTAAGAAGAAGACATTTCACCAAATTAGAAGCAATGCAATGGAAGGTAGACACCATATGAAAGATGCTACAAATATCGCTCTGCCAAGTTAAAAGTGTCTCATCATAAATGGCATTTAAATAATGTGAAGCAGTATAAGAAATAAATCATATGCAAGATGCAAAAAACATCACACTACCATGTTAGAGGTCTCTCGTCATTAGTGCCATTGCATATTCACAACATTGCATATTCATAGCTTATGATGTGTAAACTAAGGAGAGGGCATTTCAACAAATTAGAAGCAATGAACGCTAGACACCATATGAAAGATGCAACGAATATCACTGTACCAAGTTAAAACTGTCTCGTCATAAGTGCCATTTCAACAAATTAGTAATACAAGCTAGAAAACAATGTGAGATGTAACCTATATCACACTCCAAAGTCAAACGTGTCTTATGATAAGTGATTGTTGCAGGTTACACAATAGTAGTAATTTGATGTAAGCACATGGTGTGATAGACAGATATTGTATGTTCTAGAAACAGGAACACGTGTCTTATTCAAGTATAATGTGTAAAGTAAGCAGATGGAATTCAACAAAATTAGAAGCAATACAAGCTAGACATCACACATAACATGCAACCACATATAACAGTGCCAAGTTAGAGGGAACATCGGTGATGCTGCACTAGGGGAGACGTGCTCATCATAAACACAGCTTTGTTGAGTGTCTATGCATGTGTTGTCTTGGAAAATCATCTTGGGGGTGTGGAGGAGTAGAAACTGTAGAGGCCCTCCATTCGAAAGGAGCACCTTTATCCGCTACCTTGCTAACTTCCTTCCGCTTTATTGATTTTGAATTGTCAAGTAAAACCGACAAGAAAAAGCAATAAAATTCTCTCTTCAGAACTCATTCATGCATGATACTGACAATGACTACTTTGATGTAAGGCAAACACATGATACCAGGATGGAATATGTACGAAAAACAAGACGGCATGGCATGTTCACAACTATTTGTGTAAACTAAGCAAAAACCATTCCAGCAAATAAGAAGCAATGCAAGCTAGACACCACATGAAAGATGCAACCAATATGATCTGCCAAGTTAAAAGCGTCCCATCATAAATGGAATTTCAACAAATTAGAAGCAGTGCATGCTATAAATCATATAAAAGATGCAACTAATATCGCACTGCATATACTAAAGGTGTCTCGTCATGTTGATTGATGTGGGATACAAAAAAAACAATAGTTTTATGTAAGGACATGCTTAATAGACAGATGTACTATGTACTAAATATAGGAAGGCATGTCACATTAACAAGTATAATGTATAAGTTAAGCAGACTATCACATGTAGTTTAACCAGATTGGAAGAATTACAATCTAGACACCATACGCAACATGCAACCACATATCACGCTGCCAAGTTAGAGCAAGCACCTGCAATGCTAGTGTAGGGGAAATGCTGTAATCAACTACAGAGCTACGTTCACTATCTTCATCTAGCATCTCTGTTTCTTGAGAATCATGTCGGGAGGCTGACGCTGCATTCTTTAAATGAGGAGTAGTCCCCTTGCCTGCCTGCCTCATCATAAGTGATTGATGAGGGTACACAAGAACATTAGTTTGATGTAAGAACATGGTTAATACACAGATGTACTAGTCTGTACCAAAAACAAAAAGGCATGTCATATTCAAAGGTATAATGTGTAAGCTAAGCAGATGCAATTTAACCAAATTGGAAGAAATACAAGCTAGACATCTGGTTGGAGTGGTGTACATGATCATCTAGGACCTGAGAGCCTGGTGGGAGGCGGGCTGCTTCGCTACCATCGTAGCTTTTTAGTTGGCTTCCAGGTGATGCCTATCTTTGCTGGGCTTGTCACTGGCTCGGCCAGTGCCCTGACTAGCTATTTGTCTTCTGTTGCTCATGGGATGGTGGTTCATGTAAAAAATATCTTTCCTTATCTTACCGACTTCGGCCTTTCGAATACAAGCTAGACACCATACGGAACATGCAACCACATATGACACCATGAAGTTAAAGCAAGCACCTGGGATGGTGGTTCATTGCGAGCGAGGTCATCAACTCTAGAGCTACGTTTACCGTCTCCATCTGCTGACACTGCACCCTTTATAGCACTGAAACGTGTCTTGCCTACCCGCACACCAAACTAGAGCGACTTCTCTCTTTTCTTTTTGGCTTCTCTCATGGCAGCAGAGTCTGAAATACCCTTGCATAAAAACACAACAATGAGAGTAAGGGTGAAGTGTGTGCAGAACTAGTGCACTGTAAAAGTAGCAGATAGCAGGTGGCTGAAAAATAAATGACAGGAGACATATGATAGCTCTACAACATTGCATGGCAAACAAAATTAGATTCTACTCTGTATGATTTTGTAATATATGAGCACAGGAAATGCAGGTACTCCTCCAGCACACCAGCACATGTGGTCATATCTAAGATAACAGTCGACTGAAAATAAATAGGTCAGTCGATTTTTTAATGAACTGTCCGATCTATAAGGAACGGGCAGATGGCCTTCGTCTACCTCCCGCCAGTCACTCTTGACGATCTTTCTCGAACCACCAGCGACCACCGGCCCAGACCCCCGCCTCCGCCGCCCCGCCCTCCCATCGACCTCACACCACCGCCGTGCTTAGCAGCACCCCCAGACCATCCCTTTAATCCCGGCCAACCTCCAGATCGGGAGCCGGTAGCTCTAGGCCGCACACGCCCCTAAGATAAACACCAAGGCACTGCTTCCTCGGCGTAATAGGCATACTAGCGCCTGTTACGCCGGGGAATGCTTCCGTTAATTGGGAATCAAGTGGCCAGAAATTGAAATTCAGGGGGGCAACAGACCTCTAGCTAAGGTGAAATAGTATATGAGGAGAAACCTTGTGCATCGCGAGTTACTAGGAACATCTAGTATCAAGAAGAAGCGGTCAACTAGTGTCTTCTCTGGGATGAATACCATGCAAGAAGAGACGTAAGATTTGCACGAATAAGGGAAGAGGAGTACCTTTTTTGGTTGCTGGTGTGGTCACCTCCACAAGTCGCGCCGATTTTCTTCTTTTTACCGGGGAAACCGGTGTTATGGAGGGTGCAGGCTTGGACGAACCCATGGCCAAATTGTTGACTGTGTTTTCGTGGCCGTATGTCAGCGAAGGGGAAGCAGATCTGAGGCGGCGAAGGACGGCGCAGCAGGAACAGCTCCGGTGCGGTGGAGGGTGGCGAAGTTGGAGTGGCAGCGGTGAGGCGCAGGACGGCGTGGTTGAATTGGCTCGGGTACGGACGGCTCGGCCTCGGCTTCAACTACTAGCCGTGGAGGGCGTTGTGGTTGAGGTTGCGGTGGACGACGACGTCGGGGTATCGGCTCCGGCGTGATGGAGGAGGGTGGCGGTTGATGGGTGGGATGGGGTGGCGGATGGAGGACGCCGCGGTTTCGCGGCTGGTGGAAAGGTAGTTTTGGCGCCCATGGAGTACGAATGGGGAATCAGACGGGTGGGGGAACCATGTTTCGGTCTGGGACGCGCTTGTTTTTGGCTTTTTTGAACAGAAATGGGCTGCGCTTGTTTGAAATTTGGGGAAAGTACAAACTTTGCCCCCCTCTTAAATTTCGGACCTACTGCGGGTTGGGGGTAGGATGGTAATCCCAGGTGTGCCAAATAGTGGGTAGGAGCGATTTCGGCCGCGCGCATGTGTGCTTAGGCGGCCATTGTGTATGAATTTATTTCGGATGCGGTTGCGTGGCGTCTAGAGGAAGCTACAAACCTTCCCCGATTTAGACCTTTGGACGTCAGGCCGGTAGGATTGGTCTCATGTGGTTTCGGGCGAGTAGAGGCTCTTTTGGCACTTTGTTCAAAATTTTGAAACACAAGCATTCACGTTTAGAGTACTCTTGAACTATGAGGATTGACCTAAATATACAACGTTATATTTGACCTTGTATGTTTGAAAACCTCATTAAATTATCCGCTTCTTTTTGAAATTTTGACACTTGAAAATCCTATAACTACGATTATTTTGGAATGGAGGAGCTAAATTTGAATCTATTTTGTACACGACTACATATGCTATTATGTACAAAATCACAGCAAAGATTGGTGCCCCCATAATTTAGGTATGGTTTACAAATGCCATGATATCAAATTCAAATAATTGAATGGACTTCATGTTGAATTCGATTTTTTTAAACCACCTTAAGTTGAATTCAAATGTATGCTAGTTCATAGGTAGTAGCTATTTATAATGTCCATTGTGTAACTTTCGTATGTATAATGTGCTTTACACACACAACATGAACTATACTCACGTTTATATTCGATTGCTAAAGCGATGCATTGTCTGGAGTTCAAAATACTAACTATGTGGATCACTTGTGTCGAATAATAACATAGACATGCTCAAATTCAATAGAATCTAGATGTCTGATGGATCAATGACCGCTCCTTACGCGAATTGCAAATATCATGATCCCATCCTAATATTTGGATACAATTTATATCTTTAATCAATGTGTAGAGTAGTCTTTTATGTCTAGTTTCACTCTCCATCGGTGGTCTCTCACACATGCTCACACACTCTCTGCCGAGGTGTCTTTCTCGCACACATGCTCTAGATATAACCCTCCCTCCCTCTCGTAACCATTTACAACTGTTTTCACTAACCTTTATCACAAGCACTCTTCCTCTCGGAAACATACACACGCACAATCCTCATCGACCCTTTCTATATACATGGACCTGCCTACGTGTCTCATGTACGTACATTATCTTTACACCTATCTCTCACGCATTGTCTCACACCTCACTTCCTAATCGACGAGTATGATTCTAGTAGAGCATTCTGTAGGATGCCCCTTAAAGTTAGGTTCAATGAATAGTAATATGAAAGATAAAGGGGTTACCTTGGTCCGAGAACCTAGGGTTACAAATCCTAGCCGGCTTTGTCAGTGGACACAGAGTCCTTCACAATTCTGCTATCTTTGTCTTGTACGACTAGTCATCCATGGGTCTTCCTAAATGTATCACGGGCCGACCAATGTGGCGCAGGACGGAACAGAACGAAGGGCCTCACCTCGACCCACCGGACCTCACGCAGTGACACACCCTCTGCCCCCACGTCTCATTATCTTCTCACACCCACACATACCAACACAAACACCACACACACAGAAAATTTCTCCTGGTGCCTCTATTCCCTCCCCCCTTGCATATACACACTCAAGGTAATGGAATCTCTTGTCGTGACGTCATATTCGTCTCTCTCTCTCTAGACCACTCTCATTTCTCGTGCTATCTCTCCCACGCCCCCCCATCGGCCCCTCTATCCATGCCTCTCTCGAATACATAATACACACACATACCTCTCTAGGCCCCGCCAAATGCATCAACTACACATTCACACATGTTACATCACGTACCCCATTGATCTAAAAAGCCCTCTCTTCATGTTTATTTCACATACAACATTCCTTTTGAATAAAGTGTGGCCAAAAAATTATTTTAGAGTTTCTACATATATACAACATTACAAAGTTATATGGAGGAGTACGAACGCTAATTTGCATTGCATGGTGCCCACAATGATATTTATTCCGCACTGTGAATTTGTATATTTTTATACTATATACAAAGTTAGTCATAATAAAGAGAAACGAACAGCAACTCTCTCTCTCCATCGCATACCCCCCCTGTATGCCCCTTTCACGTATGCACACAAAACTATCTCCAGGTACTCTAAAAGTAAGCCCCCAGAAAATTCACGCATGTTTCATCTTTCTCTCGCGATATATGCAATGACGGTCATTGTATTTGAAGCGAAAGCACGATACGTACAATGGACTTCAGAATCCACTCATTACGGTCACCATTTATGTTTAGTGGTTATTATGCAGTCACGGGCTCACCATACAACTCTGTATTTGCTCATGACATGACTAGTTGACCAGTTAAGTGCTCACGTGGCACCTCTAGTGTTGCATCACATTATCTCACTACCATCGTGCCCACCTGTCGACTTGTATCTACTCTACATCTACACTCTTATAAAATACATAAAATACACTCTTATAAAAAACAGAGTTGGTGATGATGGTGTGCCTACCATCCTGCAATATAGGTCGTCCGATTTATATCTGACGGATAGGAAAAAAACTATGGCAATTTTGCAAAAAGGTACCGACACACCTCTCCATATTTGCAAATAAGGCCTTCCCTCGTTCATCATTTTCTCTCACAAGATAAACAAGTCATTCAAATGCATCTTGATGTTACATGCAACGTACGGGCATCTTGCTAGTAAGAATAAAAACAAACGACAAAAAAATTTGGACGGTGGTTCGAAGTCATGACCGCGGGCACAGCGGACCAGGTGGCCTTGTATTGGTATGTTGAGCCGTCTATTTTAACACACAGGAGCTGGTGTGGTGATTATACACACACGCACGCATGCACACGAACTGCATCCATGCAACACTCACACAAACACATGCACCCACGCACGCACGCAACACTCACACATACACACGTAGCCACGCATGCAACACTCACACGTACACACGCAGCCACGCACGCACGCACGCAACACTCACACGCACGCACGCACACATGCATGCACACACCAGTACACCACACGACCAACACACACTCTCACGCTCAAGTGCTCAACCTACACGTGCATGCGCACACATCAGGCCCTGACAGACACATACACAACCAGGTGATTCCCGCGCACGGGTTGGAGCCTTGTCGCGCCTGCGTAAATTTGTGTTTATCTGACCTTTTGCCTATGCGAACTGATAGGTGGGACCCACAACGAACATGGTCAATTTAACTAGTCAACATGGCGCCACACAGTCTATTTGGCCGGTCAACTGAGTGCAATCCGACGCTGAGCTATGAGCAAGTGACCTATAATCACCGCAAAACGTATATAGTGACCGTAATCAGCTTATTCTGAAGTTCGGTGACCGTATTACGCTTTTCTCTCTGTAGGCCCTCCAAACTACATCTCTACATATTCCCGCATGTTACATCTAACAACTATGCAATATAGCACTACTACTACACTCTAACACAATAAATCATATGTGTTTTTAGTTTTACTAGATATTATATTGTTACTTAAAATTATTCAGTTTGCATACATTAAAATTGCCTTTGAAATGTATGGCCACTATCGTCTACCGCGTGGGAAAAATCCCGCCCATTCCTATTTAATCGGGTTTGTATCGATGGATCGTGCGAAACAGCAAAACTATAGTACTATACAGTACAAGTGACAATTCACTAGGCCGTCGTGTCGTCTACTCCTCCGTCGTAAGAGTGGAGCGCTCACTTTCATAAATCTTCTAGTCCCTTTCGCCCACATGTGGGACATCAAGCTACCGGGTCCACGTGCCATACCGGAATACAGTGCAGAGCAGCCGGGGTGAAGCACCCCAGTCATGGCGCCGGCGTAGTAATGAGCAATGAGGCGTCAAATCACAAAGCTGCACCTTTCCTGCAGTTAAGTTGGAGGGACGAAGCAACCTCATTTCACTCGTTGTTGAATCCTCTGCTCCCTCATCTTATTCAACTTAACCACGTGTTGCTTCTGCCGTTGTTCTGCCTCATGCGGGACGCGGATCGGCTTGGTAAAGCACTGACACGTGGGACTGCATGTTAGCAAACCGCCAGGATAACGTCCTCCAAAAATAAGAAGCCTAATCCAAGATTTACAAGGGGCTACGTAGCTGCTACGTATACTTTCCATCTAATCTATATATGCCCCCCTGATTTTAAGGTGGGGTGGGCCTAATCCTCTCCTTTAATCCAATCAAATAGTCCCACATCACATCAGTTCGTAACTTTACGTAAACCATTACGTGGATGTAGCATTGCTCAAATAAGAAACCTCCCCCGCCATCCGCGTGGCAAAATCACCTCATTTTTACTAATCTCGATTCTATAATTTTTTAGATCAATATAATTGAGATTTGTATAGATAGCACACAGGAGCAAAACCAAGTGGTACAGCTAAGGGCATCCACAATGTGTAGCCAAATGTGAAAATAGCTTTTGGCATCGTGGGAACCATTGTGGACGGTGTTGCCAAAGCCAAAAAGATGGAACCAAAGCTCCCTGATTGATTGATTGATTGATTGAAGGAATAGAAAAATGCAACGTGTCTCCTCTTTCTCCCATGCTTGGACGCATGTAGTACAGTATAGAGCCCAGAGTCTACTCCCCTGTCCCTTCTATCACAAATCACAAAGCAGTGAGGCGTCAAATCACAAAAGCACGGACGAAGGAACCATCATTTCACTCTTCGCTGACTCCGCTTCTCCAGCGTCTTCTTCGAGAAGCCATCTCACCGCATTAGTTATAGTAGTACTAGTAAAGGACTTCCTGGATGCAAATAAGGTGGTTGTCTCGGCTTGCAGGCGGCACTTGCGAACGACTTACCGTGGTCTCCCTCAATGGTGTTCTCCGTCGAACGCACTTCGCCAAACCACCAAAAGAAAATATCGTCGACGTCACCGCAATGGGGAAGGAAGTCAAATATAGTTACTACCTCCATTTTTTTGTACACAAGGCCAGTATATCAAAATTACAATTTGCAAAGGGCCACTAACACTAATCGAGGAAAAATTGATGGGGTTAGCAACCAAGGACATTAATATCCCCTGCATGCATACGGAAGTGAGAAGGTTGGTTTGCATGGCGCTGCATTAATCTAGTGATGAGGAGTGAGATGGTTAGCTCTTTGATCTTTGGAGAAAAAATACGTATTAATTGACACGTGAAACGAGGATTTGTATCAATTAAATCCCGCGAAGGAAAACCCAGCCTTTCTTTTTTAACACTAGTGCACCTAGTACGTACGTACTTACCCTGTTTGGATCTAGACCTTGCATTGCCAAACTTCGGCACACATTTTTTCCAAGCTTGCCTGAACCTTTCAAAATGAGAAGGATGTACACTTGCGCATGGCTATCGTGGTTGCACCGCACCCTCACATGGTCGCTCCTTCACGCCGCAGTCGCACCGCACCCTCACATGGTCGCTCCTGCACACCGCAAACCCAACCAAGGGAACGCACCCTCACTGACACGTGCTGTCACATGTGAACACACCAAACTCAGCCATCCTATCGCTGACACATAATTTTCGTTCATAGAGTATGTTTATCCAACCGCATGTTGGGGAGTATCCATACAGCCCGTGCGGTGGTCTATTGGGGAAGAAGAAGAGGTGAGGAAGAAGGAAAGAAGGGTTAGGAGACGTAGGATATTCATCCAACCGCCTGAAATGGTAGACTGGCCCAAGTCAGGTGACTTGCATAACAAATATATGTTTTTACATAGCAAAAGATCCATAAAAACAACAACAACATGAAGAAAAATTATCACTGCTCGCGGAAAGAGACGACCTCGTCGTCTTTGGCTGCCGGCGCGAACCAGCCGTCGCTGCCGACGTGTGTCTCCGCATCGTGGTTGTCCTCAGCCTCCAGCTACTCGTTCAAGTGGAGCGTGCGGGCGCTCTGCATGGACGAGAGCACAACCTGGTTTAAGTCGAGGACATCTGGTTCCGCCTGCAGGAGGGCCTCGATGGCAGCGGCATCCGCGTGCTCCGCGTCGAGTCGAGCCTCCGCTGCCCGGTTTAAGTCCAGGACGTCCGGTTCCGCCTGCAGGAGGGCGTCGATGAGAGCGGCATCCGCGCGCTCTGCGTCGAGTCGAGCCTCTGCCACTCGTTTCAAGTTCAGGACGTCCGGTTCCGCCTGCAGGAGGGCCTCGACGGCAGCGGCATCCGCACGCTCCTCCTCAAGTCGAGCCTCTGCCGCCCAGTTCACATCCACGACATCTGGTTTCTCCTACAGGAGAGCCTCGATGGCAGCGGCATGCGCGCGCTCCGCGTCGAGTTGAGCCTCTGCCTCTCGGACCTCCTTTAGTATCGCCATGTTGAACCACTGGTCCGCCTGCACCATGGGGGACTCGGACGTCGGCACGAAGTCGACGTCCATCGTCTCATACCCATCGGGGGCCTTCTGCGCCGCGACCTCCACAATGAACATTGGATCGGCTTCCTCCTCCTCGTAGCTTGGCTCTAGAGAACTCGGGGATTGGCCCGCCGCAAAGCGAGCTTGGGAACGGAGGTCTGTGGCGCCGACCGCCGCCGCAATTTCTGTGCGGCGCTCCGACGTCAGCATCTTGTAGTAAGTGATCTTGCGGCGCACCATGGCTTTCTGGCAAACTAGGGGATGCTTGATGCGGGCTAGGGGATCGAAAGGTGGGGGAATGGGCTGGAGATTTGGTGTGGTTTTAGGGCAGTGGCTGGCGTTGGCCGAGCAGCGAAGGTTCTGGTGTGAATAGTGGTTCCAGTGATGACCGGTCAATCGGTTTTGACTGTACATTGCTCTTGTCGCGTTTACGTTGCAGCCCGGCACGCTGCTCCCTCCACGTCGCTTACCGAATGGAACGCGCTTCGTCTTGCATTTTCGCTCGCTTGTGGGACCGCAGTTGAGAGCAAACCGACGTCCATCCCCCTCCCCCGCCCGCGTTATTTATTATACCACCACTCCCTCCGTTTTATGGGGAGTAAATAAAAACAGAGGGAGTATACTACGGATGAGGACCCCTTGACGTGGCCGAACCCATTGATTAACTGACATGCGGGGCCTAGCAAGCATGGGGTCAGCCAGTAATTGACCGAAAGGGAGGGTAAGGCAGGGATACCTATGTCAGAGGATCCACTTCCACTATACTACTTTGACCAAATGTTAGAGTAATAATATATGACATGCAACTTACACAAATGTTAGAGTAATAATATATGACATGCATCTTACACAAAGCATACTGGGTCTAATGCGTTTTTCGAGGCTAACTTTGACCAAATGTTAGAGTAATAATATATGACATGCAACTTACAAAGCATACGGTCAAATTCGTATGTGGAAGGAGTTTCCAATTATATAATTTTCACATTATACATCTCATGTACTATTAATCTTGTCAATAGTCAAATTGGAAACCATCTCGAGTACAAATCTAGGAGTACGTACGAATCTAACAATATTGATTGGGCGTTGTTGGATGTTGATACCTTTTTTATCAAAGTATATATACTTTGACTACACATAAAATTTATATGTAAAGTAGAAAGGATAGGAGGGAGTATATTGTACATTCAAAAACAAAACGAACATTGAATACCCTTTATATATGATTTCCGGATGCTATGATCACTGGTTCAAAATTTTGAATCCGCCTTAGGTATCATGTGCCCCCACGCGTTCCCTCTCGATTTCATCTCGGAGTCCGGAGATCTATTAAAAGAGGACTAGGGTGGGTACATGCGAATGATACTCGGCGGAATGTTCAAATGAGGCATGCGGGAGGATGGACTCGACTGGAGGGCGACCTGATCGATGGAGAAGAGGGTTGGAGAGCAATGAGAAATAAGCAAACACCACATGATTATACTTGAACGGCTCAAATAAACAATAAGTTGTCTCGCTTGGCCTACATAGTGAAAGACCTACTGCGCAACGCGGAGCACTGACGCTCGAATATGGCCGGGAAAACAGGGAAACGGACATGTGGGGCACACCCGTCGGGACGACATAGCGCAGACTAGTCCAATGGAGGAGCTGGCCCATGACCTCCTCGCCACCGTCAACTGTTCATGTGGATCGTTGGGGCCAACAACGGGGTGCAGCTCCAGCACCGCCCCTGGACACGGCGACCGCGGTGAGCGACACGCTCATATCGTCGCTAGACACGGTCGGTTTCAGTTTGTCGAGGGTGGCGTTAGTGCTATGGCACGACCAACGGTATGTTTGGTTTGTGCCCAAGGTTGCCCCATCAAAGAATTGGGTAGCCAAAATTTTTGTTGAGGTATTGGTTGCCCATGATTTGGCCGACATTGGCAAGAAAAATGAACTTGAGTTGGCTAGAGTTCATTGGCATGCCAAAGAAATGGCAACCATCCAAACAAAGACCAATCTTTGGGTCATGACCAAAATTTTGGTTGAGGTATTGGTTGCCCATGATTTGGCCGACATTGGCAAGAAAAATGAACTAGAGTTGGCTAGAGTTCATTAGCATGCCAAAAAAATGGCAACCATCCAAACAAAGACCAATCTTTTGGTCATGACCAAAATTTTGGCAAGGTGCACTTTGGCCACAATCCAAACACATCCCAACACCCGGCTCGTCGAAGATTTATGGGGCGCTGCGACGCGTCCGTGGAGTGGTGTAGCGCGGCCAACTGCATCCTCTGGACCTGAGACCATGCCGGGTCGTCTGGCTTTTCCAATGACATGCGGGGATCGCATGTGAGAAAAGGGCATCTCCAACGTTGCCATGACCGCAGCTGACTACCCTGGCACACCAAAACCCTCGTCCCTCGCGCCGTCGCGCGGTGTGTTCCCTGACGGCGCTAGCTGCCCGCATTCATGTCGTCCATTCGTATGTCGTCATTAAGAGGCTCCGTGCCCACAGAACCAACTCCAGTGACTTAATGACGCACCCGGACGCTTGGCCTCAACGGAATTCGCTACTTAAAGCGGCAACGCCCAGCTAACCTCCACACCATAGCGCATCGTCCTCCTACCAGGAACCACATCCGCCATGACTGCAAGCGCGAACGCTCTGCGGGAGAGCTTGGCTTCGGGGATGGAGCTCGAGGTTGCTGCCCTCGCTCAAGTCGCCGCACAAGCGGTGGCCACGCTGGCGGCCAACGACGGGAGCACCGTCAGCCACGCGTCCTACTTGCCGCCGTCCAACGTCCGGCACCGCCGAGGTCGGGGACTCCTCCGAGGAGTAGGGCATGGGAGGCGGCAGGGTATGGTGTGCCAACTGGCTAGTCCGTCTCCCGTGTTCTACTTTTCCTCGCCGGAGACCGCACCTTCACTTCACGGGTCTTGAACCCCGCCCCCGTACATGGAGATCACAGATGGAGGATGTCGGACGCCACTGTAGAATAGGTTTAGGGTCGGGTTTATTTTATTCTTTTGTCCTATAAAAGTTCGAAATGTAAAGAAAATTTGCCGTGTTTGCATTAATCTCGGATGGTGTATATGAACTTTCACAATAATATACATATTGTAGGAGTACTAGCAAGATGCCCGTGCCTTGCACGGAAGATCAAGATCTTGTGGGAGAAAAGGATGAACGAGGGAAAGCCTTATCTGCAAATGTGGAGAGGAGTGTGGGTAAATTGTCATAGTTTCCTTCCTATCCGTTAGATATAGATCGGGCGGCCTATATTGCAGGATCGGACACATCTTTCTACATCTGCGGTAACCTATGAAAGGGTTAATGTAAATTGCCTCTCTCTCTCTCTCCTCCCCTGATTTTCATGGTGGTGGGCCCCTTCCTCCCCCAATCTACAATCAATAGCTCACATGTTTCACATTACGTTAATTACGTAACTGGGATTACGTAGGTGTAGTATCTCGTCCTAAAAACCCAACTAAGCCAACCTCCCAGCATATCACGCGGGAAAAGACCCGGCCGCGCCGTTTTAGTCGGGATTACCGGATTACTAGTAGTAGTATCGATGGATCGCGCGAAGCAATAGATTTTTTTTGAGGGGGTGAAGCACCTAGTTTAAAAGGAAAAAATGCGGTACCCTCACATCACTCCTGTCGTGGTCGCATTGCACCCCACACACGTTCGGTCCTGCACACAGCTCATGCAAACGGAACGCGCTTCGGCTTGCCTCTTCACTGACACGTGGGACTGCACTCGGAGAAACCGACCATGCGCCAAACTCCCCCCGCCCGCCGCGCGAAAATCCTCCCCTCCCCCACACCCAAAAATTCCCCCCAAATCCGATTCAACCGCCCTTCAGCCAACTAGCCAATAATATTCCCCAAACCCCCCTCCCCCCTGTCCCCCTCCACTCCATTCGCTCCACCAAAGCCGCCCTCCCCGCCGCGTCGATACGTCAGCGATGCGGTTCGGCGATCCTCTCGCTCCCACAGTACGCTCTCGTAGACTGCCGTCCTCTAGCCGCGCTGCCACCTCTCGCTACGTTCTTGTGGAGGCACACGGCGGTCAGCGCCGCCACCGCTGGCGACGTTCGTGTGGAGACGCACGGCGGTCCGCTTCTCCCATGGTACGCGCATTCTAGACTGAGGCCCCGTTCATGTCGGTGTAGCGCTGAATGTTAGCTGATAGACAATGTTAATCTCACTGTTTGCCGAAGTAGTTTACTGTCAATATGCTTTGCTTAAGAAGCTTCCTTGCCCTGTTCTGCACTCAATCTGCTTAGCTGAGATGGCATGCCAAGGCCAATTAGTTGCTAAAATATCCTGCCATATATTTATTGTGACGTAGATTGCCATGGTCTAGTAGCCAATCTGTTAGCTGAAATAGCTCTACACCGTTTTATACTCGATCTTTGTTGCTGCGATGGCCTTCGATAGTTTGATGGCTGTGTGCTCGGCCTCATTGACTGCTGAAATAGTGTGCCAAAATTTGGAACTCAAATCTGTTTGCTGAATTAGCTTTACATATATTTCATTACTTAGATCTGCTCGTCCAAATATCTTGCCATAGCTTTAGACATCGACCTAGATATTTTTTCTGGATTTCATAAAAAAGCATATATGTTTTTCCTGTAATATCTAGTAGAAGAACTAATTTGTATGTCTAACAGATGGATAGGACTTGGATAACTTCTGCTCGAAGATTCTCCGCTGCATATGTCAAGGGGTTTGAAAACTTCATGAACTTTATCAGAGCTGAGTATGGTGGTCCGAAATCAGATGTGCTCTGCCCATATAGCAGTTGTATGAATTCAGTTACAAGACCCCAGTAAACTGTGCAAAATCATCTACACTTGTATGGGATGTCGGTCACATATACTAGGTGGGTTCATCATGCTGAAGCTGTGAACGTCAATGTTATTGACTACGTGGAAGCAGCAGATCACCATCTTGATCTGCCTGATGCTCAGGTGGAGGAGGAGGAGGTGGTGATGGTGGTGGCAGAGCCAGTGAGTTTGACCAACATTGAAACAATGCTATGAAATGCTCGTGCATTCCGTGAACTTTCACCTGCAGAAGAAAAACGATGGGCCCGCATGTTGGAACAATGCAACGTTGTTGTCACCCCAGGAAATAAGCTGTCAGTATTCTCAGCTATGGTCACCTTTCTTCAGGTGAAGACATCTGACCGGATGACCAACAAATCATTCGATGCGATGTTGGCTTCTTTTCGCGAATGTTTCCCAGATGCGTCTGAGATGCAACACACCTACAGTAAAATGAAGAATTTCCTTCGTGCAGTTGGAATTGGATATGATATGATCCATGTTTGTAAGAATAATTGTGTTCTGTTCCGGAAGGATTATGCCAACTTAAGTGAATGCCCAAAATGCAAATCATTAAGATGGAAAGATGGCGATGCTGTGAAGAGGATTCCTCATAATGTTTTGAGACATTTTCCAATTACACCAAGATTGTAGAGGTTGTTTCATGATGCTGAAACAAGAGAGGATGTAATGTGGCATTCTAGGAACTAGGAGTACAGAGATCAGAATGTAATGAGCCATCCATCTCATGGTAGTGAGTGGAAAAGCTTCAATGATAAACACAAAGAGTTTGCTGCTGACCCGAGAAACATTAGACTTGGCTTAGCTTCAGATGGATTTAACCCATTTGGCCACCAGAGCGCCACATATAGCATGTGGCCAGTGCTTGTTATCCCTTACAACATGCCTCCAAATGTCTGCACCAAAGAATCAAACTACATGATGGCCTTGCTCATCCCAGGTCCAAAAAGTCCTGGAAAGGATTTTGATTTGTTCATGGAGCCTCTTGTGGAGGAACTTCAACAGCTATGGAAGGGTGTTCTCACTCGAGACCTATATAGCAGCCCACCAGCTGATTTCTTTCTGCTGTTGTTATAATTTGGTGCATCCATGATTATCCGGCTTTGGGCACTATCTCAGGGCGAACGACACATGGTTACAATGCATGTGTTCGCTGTGACAGGAATCCGCTGTCATACGCAATACTTAGCAAGATCTGTTACATTGGACACCGCCGTTTCCTTTCCAAGGACAAGCCGCATCCTAGAAAATACCGAAGACATGTGTTCAATGCAAAGCATGAAAACCGTGATGCGCCAAAGAGGCTCACCACCGATGAGTTGCAAGTGGAATTAGAGAAGGTCAGGCATATTACACCAGGAAACCATCCTGGTAATGTTAGCGGGAAAAGGAAGTGTGGCAGGGTAGAAGAGAGATTATTGTTTACCCGTAGGTCCACTTTGTGGGACTTGGAGTATTGGAAAGATTTGGATCTAAGGCATAATCTTGACGTGATGCACATCGAGAAAAATATATGTGACAGCATTATCGGCACACTTCTTAATATTGAAGGCAAGACGAAAGATACCTTAAAATCTAGGATTGATTTGACACACCTGGGTATCAGAAAGGATTTGCAGGTGCAAGATGAAGGTAAACCACGGGATATGGCACTAGATGTGTACGTCTTGGATAAGGTAAAAAGAAAAGAATTCTGCGAGGTCTTGTCACGTGTGAGATTCCCACATGGATTTGCTTCCAACCCTGAAAGGAGAGTCAGTGCAGATGGAAACAAGGTACAAGGGTTGAAAACTCATGACTGCCACGTCCTACTTCAAAGGGTTTTACCTGTTATCCTTAGAGGATTGGGCCGCCCTGACTTATACAGAGCAGTTGCAGAGTTGGGACAATTCTTCAGGGAACTCTATAGTAGGAATATCAGGATAGATGGTTTGGAGTGTCTTAGAGACAAGATACAAATTATCCTATGCGACCTTGAGAAGATATATCCTCCAGCCTTCTTTGATGTGATGGTGCATTTGGCTGTTCATCTACTTGATGAGGCACTACTTAGAGGTCCAGTACAGTATGGCTGGATGTACCCTATTGAAAGGTGGTAGGCACTTTCAAGGGCTATGTTAGGAATAGAGCTAGACTCGAGGGTTCCATTGCAGAGGCCTACATTGCTACAGAAGCATTGACATTCTGCTCAAAATACATTGAAACAGCTGATCAGCTTAGCAAAGAGGTGGGTGAAGACAATCCCGGGCTCAATGTTTTTGACTATTCTGTTTGAGTTACAGGGAAGAGTCGACAAGAGGACAAACCTAAAGATTTGGACAAAATGGTTTGGTATGTGTTGAATAACTGTCCTGAGATACTACCTTATATCAAGTAAGTGCGGTACTGCAGCTTATACATCGTAATCTACTAAACTTGCAGCACATTCTTATATATTTAGATGTTTGACGCGATCACTATGTTGTGCAGCATCTACAAAAAGGAGTTACTGCCGCAAAATCCAAGAAACATTGACAAACTGATTATGGCAGGATTTGTGAACTGGTTCAAGAACCATGTAAGCTTTTGAAGTGCACTATCAGTTTTTTTGATATATTGAGTACATAAGATGATCAGCTTGTCTATTTTCTAACCATAGGTTAAGAAGATGCGGGAGGATGGGAAGGCAATTGATGATGCCCTTTACTCACTAGCAATGGGTCCTGATACTAAGGTAAGACATTATGAATCTTGCGTTGTTGGAGATGTGCGCTACAACACCCTTGCACGAGACGAAGGCAGGAAGACACAAAACAGTGACATCATGAGCACGGATACGTATGACAAAGAGACAACTGAAATGTACGCTAACATAACAGACATTATTCAGTTGCAGTATATCTCCAGTTTCGAGGATCATCGGTGCGTGGTTCTGTTGTGCTGTCGTTGGTATAACCTATTTTCCAGGATCGCAAAACCCAGAGCTGATGATTATTTCAAATCCATCAATGTCAAGGCGGTGTACCAGACCAACGAGCCTTTTATTTTCGCAAATCAAGCAACACAGATATTTTTCTTGGAAGACACATTTGCATGTAGAGATGATTGGAGAGTATTGAAAGGTTTGAGCAGAGGAATTCATTTAATGAAGTTGCACAACAAGATGATGCTTACACTGCTCGTGATGTACAAGATAACACAGATGTTCCTAATATCTTTGAGAACCATCATGTCAATGACGCCGGCGAAAATATTGCCTGTCATGATGTGGACATACAAGAGTTGATCAATAAGAAGCCAACGTTCGAGGACGTTGAGGACGAAGAAGAAGATGACACCATGGGGAATTAAGATTCAGACTGATACACATGGCAAAGATGTTGACGCTGCTGTTGCGGATGATGATTACATTGCTTTTGTCGTATTTGCCTGTCAGAAGACGTTTTTTTATCTACTATGTGAAATTGTGTTTGCTATGACAACTAAAACCTGATGAACATGTTGTTTAGTATTTTGCTGTGAGAACATCACTTATTATGTATGTTGATTTGTGTTTGGTGATTGTATGACAACTAAAACATGATGACATTGTTGTTTAGTTGTACTCATATTTGGCCGTGAAACTTGAATTTGATGACATAGTTTGTTGTTGGACTGCAATTTGCTCGACGTCTTCGAATGAGAACAAAGCTGACCCGACAGGGCCTCTGCTATTTATTTATTTATATGAGCAAAAGGGGATACCCCCTGATTTCTGTTAATAGAAATCATTAGATGTTCACAACACTACGTCCAGCCTGCTACACAGGTTTCATTCATTACTAGTTTCAGCAAAGTGCTCATGTCGTAGGCACTGAATACATCACGAGTGCTACATACACTGCAAATAAAGAGACAATCATCCTACAGAGCACATCGATTTTTCCCATTATCTTCACAAGCTCTTTCATCTCCTCATTGCTGTCAAGGTCGCTCAGCAGCTATTGCTTGGCCATGATCAGAGGAACTGCATCTTTAAGCTTCTGCTCTGCATCTTCCTCTTCTGCCGTTCCTTCAGTTACTTGTCCAAAACCCCAACCTGCTAGTATTGGGATTCCTCGGCTAACCAAATAATCAGCGTAGTTGCATTCCCCCACATCAGCAACTTCCTAGAAATACAAATCACATGAATCTTCCCTTTTCTGCACGAATCAAATTTGTAGATCATCAACCAAACTATTAAAAAAATCAGCAACTGAAAGCAGCAGAACAACACTTAAACATATTATTACCCTATGATTCGGGCATTTGTAGAAGACTCGGCCAGGGTTGCGTATTGTGGTTGAGACGCGACGAATGACTCTGCGTGATTTGCAGCAGTGGCACCACACCAACCGCAGTGGGTTGCGATGAGCAATCGGCTGCGGTGCGCATGCCGGCGGGGGTGTGATGAGACCCACAGGCGATGGTACGGGTTGCGACTTGGCGCATATCTGGTTGTTGCCTGCTAAAGAGCAGCTGGACGAGCAGCCAGCGAACATGGTTGCTATGGCCAGAGCTTCTGATGCTAGGCAGAGTAAGTAGAGAAGAGGAGAAGCGAATGTTGGATATGTCAGTTTCATTACTTGCAGAGTAGCATAGCACCATATATAGTCATAGTCTAGGTTTGGATTCGAACCAGCTACAGGAGCACGTCTTTCTTTTTTCTAAAACTCGGCAATGTCTCATTACTAGTACACTAGTTTGTTCTGTATGCCTTCCCAAGTCTTTGATTTTCTTTCCCTTTTTTGCGAGGAAGGAAGGAGGACAAAATTGAGAGTTCCTGGGACTCGAACCCAAGACCTCTCGGTTGAAAACCAAGGGTGCTAGTCACTTATGTGGCGAACGTAACCTGTGAGAAGGACGGCAGACAAATGCATTTTCCTCGCAGTTTTCTTCCTATATATAAAAAAGTATGGTACTTGGTGTCCGCTTAGTCAACAAAACGATTGTGCCAACCTTGACCGTTGGATTGACATTCAACGTCTGTCGCGTTTCTTCAGTCTCTTCTTCCTCGAGCCGCCAAAGCCAAACCAGCGCCGGCGGGACCACCTGCTCCCGTCTCCCACGGCTGGCTGTGATCTGCCCCGGCTCTTGTTCGTTCCCGTCTGAGGCCTCACCATCGTCCTCCGCCTTGGTTCACTCGCCGTGGCGCCGCCCTCCGGTGTTGTCAACATGGTCAACAACCGAGAGGAATAAGGAGATGACTGTACATGGCGAGGATGACAGTAGGGACCCAGCAGCACGCATTAATTTTGTTTTTTCGGGACGGAGAAGGGTATCCACTGGGTTGTGCGGGACCTGTGGCCCGTCTAGCCCAGGATTTTATTTCATATGTTTAGCACATGGCCAGCCGAGTTTGTTTTTTTCCTTTCTGAAAATTGCTAGCCAGCTATTTTGTTTTTTGCAGAATAACCAATGTAGGCTTACTTGCTTTTCTACGCCCTGCTGGGCCAGAAATCTTTCAAGACGAGGAGGGATGCATTTTGCCCAGAAAATGGGCTATAAGTAATAAAAATGGGCTATAAGTAATAATAAATGGGCTGTAAAATGAAAAAATACAGCAAACAGACAATTAGTTCCAAAATACTGTTTTATTTCGGATTTTGATATTTTAAATTTCATTGTTTTTGTGCGGGTAAAATTTCATTGAATTTAAATTAAGGTATATTTAGATTTAAAATTAATTTGAATCTGGCTAGAAATTTCGGGCTGTATGCTGTTTGGGACAGCTTTGGAGGCTGACTTGTGGGTCTACTAGGTTGACGTGTACTTTGGCTTTGTCAACTTAGTCCACAAACGATTCTAGCAGCAGTGACCGTTGGATGTTAATCCAACGGCCATGCTGCTTCTTCAATATTTGATCTTCTTGCTCCAGCCACCCAAACCAGCTCCGGTGGGACTGCCTGCTCCCGCCTCCCGTGGCCGGTTGTGCTACCGCACAGGCCGCACCGCCCCACCCTACTTCATTGCTGGCCAGGCCATTCCTCTACTCACCCACACCTCCTGTTATTTTCCGGCGACGGCAGCCGGACCAGTAAACCCTTGTACTCCCCACCGCATGGGCAACCATTGCCGAGTCTTCCCCAGCTCCGTGTCGTTCCCTTCCTAGGCCTCGCCGTCGTCCACTGCCATGGTACTCTCGACGTGGCCTGGTCAACTTGGTCAACGAACGACATCCATCGGTCGTGGACTGTACGCGCAAAATAATGATTCCTCCACCTGACAGCTGGGGCCCACCGGAAGGGCCTCTGTATTTCGCGATAAAAACGTTCCCCCCGCTGACATGTCGGACCCACCAGCTATATCTTCGCACGCAAGGAAGTGCCTCCTTATTATGCACAAAAAAATGAATACCCCCTGCTAGCTGGGACCCACCATAGTGGGAGGATGACTTGTGGGCCAACAAAGTTGACGGGGACGGAGGGCTTTATCAACTTAGTCAATATGAACGATTGTTGCTCCAGTGACCATACGATGTCCATCCAACGGCCGTAGTGCATCTTCAACCTCTGGTCTTCTTGCTCCAGCCGCCCAAAGCAGCGCCGGTCGTGATGCATGCTCCTGCCTCCCGTGGCCGGCTGTGCTGCCGCGGAGGCCTCACCGCCCCCTACTATTCCCACCACTGGCCAGGCCCTGCGGCGGCGACAGCCTCACACTGCAGCCGAACAAGTGAACCCTCGTACTCCTCTCCGCGCGGGCTTCCACTGCCGCGTCTTCCCCGGCTCCGCGTCATCCCCTTCCTAGGCGTCGTCGTCGTCCACCGCCGTGGTGCTCTCCGCGTGGTGTGGTCAACATGGTCAAGGAACGACTTCCATCGGAAGAGTACTGTACATGGAGAGGCTGACAGCTGGGTCCACGGCCACAGCCCAGTTTTTTGTGATTTGCCAAGTAAGTCTCTTTGTCAGGCCTGTTGGGCTGCAAATCTTTCAAGACAAGGAGAACTTTCATTCGGCTGGCCGAGAAAATGGCCCATCAGTAATGAGAAATGGGTTGTACATTTTTAAAACACATCAAAGCAGCAATTAGTTTCAAATATCTTTTTTTCATTTCAAGATTTTAAATTACATTAATTTTTATGCATGGAGAATTTGTTGGATTTTATATTGATATACATATATTTTTTAAATCAGTTTGAATGTGAGTCAAAATTTCGGAATTAAAAACAGTTCGGACCGCACCGAAATATGCAAAATTTCGTATAATTTTTTAACCGTGGCCGCAATTTTGGCTGTAATGCTAACAAAAAGAATATGGGCTCCAAAAAAAACTTAAGAATTAGCAAATGAGCTGAAATTATTAGAAATAATGGCAGATGGGCTGTATGATGTTTTCCAGAGATTTGAGGCTTTCCTAAAAAAATGTTGACGCACAAGCAGTGACTGTTGGATGTCCATCCAATGGCCGTCATGCTTCTTCAATCTGTGATCTTCCTGCTCCAGCCGCTCAAACAAGCGCCGGCGGGACTGCCTGCTCTCTCCTCCCCAAGGCCGGCTGTGCTGCCGCGCAGGCCTCACCGCCCCACCGTACTCCCATCGCTGGCCTAGCCATCCCTCTACTCACCCACACCTGCTATTATTCTCCGGTGACGGCAGACGAACCAGTAAACCCTCGTACAGTCGTACTCCCCTCCGCGTGGGAAACAACTGCCGAGTATTCCCTGCCTCCGTGTCGTTCCCTTCCTAGGCCTCGCCGTTGTCCACCGCCCTGGTGCTCTCAATGCGGCCTGGTCAACATGGTCAACGACCGACATGCATCTGAAGTGGACTGTACGTGGAGAGGCCGACAACTGGGTCCACGGCCGCATGCAAGGGAATGCCTCCTTATTACGCGCAAAATAATGATTCCTCCACCTGACATCAGGGACCCACCGAAAGGGCCTCTGTATTTCATGAAAAAAACGTTACCGCCGCTGACAGCTCGGACCCACCAGCTATATCTTTGCATGCAAGGAAGTTCCTCCTTATTACGCACAAAAAATGAATACTCCCCCTGTTAGCTAGGACCCAGTATAGTGGCAGGCTGACTTGTGGGCCTACTAAGTTGACGGGGACGGAGGGCTTTGTCAACTTAGTCAATATGCACGATTCTAGCTCCAGTGACCGTACGATGTCCATCCAACAGCCGTAGTGCTTCTTCAACCTCTGGTCTTCTTGCTCCAGCCGCCCAAACCAGCGCCGATCGTGCCTCATGCTCCTGCCTCCCATGGCCGGCCGCGATGCGGCGGAGGCCTCACCGCACCCTACTACTCCCACCGCTGGCCAGGCCATCCCTCTACTCACCCACACCCCCTGTTACTCTGCGGCGACGGCAGCCCCACACCGCAGCGAACCAGTGCCATCGTACTCCTCTACGCGTGGGCATCCACTGCCACGTCTTCCCCGGCTCCGTGTCGTCCCCTTCCTAGGCCTCGCCGTCGTCCACCGCCCTGGTGCTCTCGGCGTGGCGTGGTCAACATGGTCAAGGAACGGCATCCATCGGACATGGACTGTACGTGGAGAGGCTGACAGCTGGGTCCACGGTCGCAGCAAGGAAGTGCCTCCTTATTACGTGCAAAATAATTATTCCTCCACCTGATAGCGGGGACCCACCGGACGGGCCACCGTATTTCGCCCCCCTGACTGCTGGGACCCACCAGCTAGATCTTCGCACGCAAGGAAGTGCCTGACAGTCGGGACCCACCTGGTCGAAGCGTACGTAGCGTTGTCATTCTGGTCGCGAATGTGTACGTACATATATAGTAGTGGATGTAGAGGTGCACACGTGTGGTAGTAGAGGCGGCCAGGGTGCAAGAAAGAAAATACGGCCACGTATGTGTACATACGGGCAGGGTCTCGAACGCCTACTCGTGCATACGTACGGCGAGGGCTCGTTGACATGGCTGGGTCGAAACGGAGAAACAGCATCATCGTCGTGTTCATGGAGAGGCAACGGAATGAATCGTGTTCATGGGGAGGCAACGGAATGCGTCGTGTTCATGGGGAGGCAACGGAACGCGTGGGAGCCAACCGATTGGGTCGGAACGGAATGCGTGGTCGTGTTCATCGGGAGGGCTTGGACGGAACAGGCGATGGAAACGATGCCTGGCGTACCGCACAACGAAGGAAACGGACCTCCTACATTCGGAACGGGGTCCTGTTGATCGGGAGGGGTCTGTCGTACCACAAAACGGAGGAAACGGACCTCCTACGGTTGAAACGGGGGTCCTGTTCATCGGGAGGGGTGTGGCGTACCGCAAAACGGAGGAAACGGACTTGTGTTGGAGCGCTACGGTTGAAACGGGGGTCCTGTTCATCGGCAGGGGTGTGGCGTACCGCAAAACAGGACTCCATGGGATACTGTTCATCTCCACTGTCAACCCCCTCCAGCCTCCACGTGCTACTGTTCATCCACCGTCGACCTCCTCCAGCCTCCACCTATGACTGTTCATCCAGGGGCTCCTGTTCATCCAGCTTCCACCGCGCGCTACTCCACCAGCTACTGCTCAACCAGCCCTCTCCACGGGCTCCTGTTCAACCACCCCTCCACTGGCTACTGTTCATCCTGCCCTCCACCGTCTGCTGTTCATCCTTCCCTCCACGGGGTGGTCCTGTTTATCCAGCCCTCCACGGGGTCCTGTTCATCCAGCCCCAACCGGCTCGATCGATCGGGGTCCTGTTCATCCAGAGGCAACACCATGGGGTCCTGTTCATCCACCCCCACCAGGAACTGTTCATCCAACCCCCCCCCCCCCCCCCCCCCGCGCGCAATGCTCACTGTTCATCTAGAGGCAGCATCGATCGGCTTCAGTTAGCACAAGTAGTGAAGGAATCGCTCGATCGGGTTCAGTTAACAGCCATCGATCGCTCGCTCAGGTTCAGTAACGCGTAGCCTGCAGTGCAATCGCTCGGGTTCAGTTAGATCCCAATGCCTCGCTCGGGTTCAGTTAGAGCCAACGCCTCACACACACGCGTGTACGTGTACGAGAGAAACGCGCATCGCTCGGCCCCCGACATCCCACCGTAACCAAGAACTCCCCGAAATTTTCCACCCCCTCGCTTCTACCACGGTTTTTTCCATCATGGACGGCCCAAAGAATGTCATACAGCTGCGTCTCCGGCCCGCCCAGGACGAAAAGCCCATTTTATGTCATGATTTTTTGTCATGGAAGTAGGAGCCCACCACATCTATGATGATACCGGGTTTTGTCACAATTATCGTCATAGAAGTGTCATATGTATGACAGAAACAAAATTCGTTCGGCCCAAAATGTCATGGATGTGTCTTTATTTTTGTAGTGATACCTTTTTCCAAGCGGTGTTCTCATATTTCTATGAGAATCCTAACCCTTCTTGATCTTTGAGTTTGCCATCTCAATTTCTTCTGAACCGGTGTGTTTCTCTTCAAGGGGATCTGATTATTTCAACATTTGCAACATCACCTCTCAGTTTTTTCCCAACGTTGCTCATTTCAGCCGTCCCCAAGTTTCCTTTGTTTTCCCGCCCTCCAACCCCTTGTTTCTTCAAGGACTCAGATTTCTTAATCAAGTATTTATTTATGGATGTGAAGTCTCTCCATTCTTTTCCATCAATGTTCTTATCCGGTGATTCTTATGAAGATACTAACGGAGCTTCAAGTTAATCATTCTTTGTTCTTTTCCTTCTCTGGTGGATTCAATTCAAGCTTTGTCGATCATATCCTTTTCCTCGTTTCAAATGTTTTCTCATGCCGGTGCACCTCTTAATTTTTCACCTCTCTCTATTCATTTGTTCCGGAGTGCGAAGATATCTCAGAAGATGTTATCTCGTTCAATGCGTTCAAGCTATTTCGAGGTTGTTATCTCATTCAAACCATTTAAATCAACTGGTGCATCATCTCTTCGTAAGCAATCATTCAACGGTGTTTCTTTTGAGTGGGCCCTAACCCACAGGTCTTTTCCCAGGATCTTACTTGACTCTTCTAATTTTTCAGAGTTATTTTTGAATTCCCTTCAAAGTATGACATAAGTATGAATTGTCATCAGTCATATGTCTTTGTCTAAGATCTCTCAAATCCTTTTTGTCATTGGTTCAAACTTTCCATTCTTCATTCCGGAGTGACTCAACAATTCATGATGGTGTTTCTCATCATCATTCTCGGATTTTGAAGACCGAAGAAGAGTTTTCCTCCAAATTTTATCCGTTCTCTCAAAGATTCGTAGTTCAAGCCTGATGGCATCCTCTCATAATTATTTCAATTGTGACAATTCTTTTTGTTGGCGTTCTGGGAACGGGGGTCCCCAGACTTGCCTGCCTGCGGCCTGTGGCGTGGCTCGAAGAGTGGCCCAGCACGGCCCATCTTCATCAACACAGACCCAAGACCCTCGCGAGGGGCCAAGCCTCACGGGGCGGACGACACGGAGCTTCCTCGGGCACGGCCTCATCAGGCTGGCTCGCGAGGAGGCGGAGAGATCAAGGCAGGGTACCTCACGAGGTGCCCGTGACGCAAGCCATGACGACCAAAGGCGCCAGGCGGGCACTAGCCGCGCAGTGTCCTCCTTTTCTCTTTGGTGCAAAGGGGGCAAGCGCAGCCGCGGAGTACCAAGGCATCAGGCAAAGGTTGCCATTTCGGTGCAACAAGACCAAGACCAGGAGGACTGCAGGACGGAGGTCATCGTGGAGCCCAAGACGGCGTCAACACCAGAGCTTTGTGCAGGCGAGGACCAACTTTAGTCAGGATAAGTGTACCAGATGTTCCCATTCAAAATGGCCAATTGTTGGCGCCCTTCCCGCTCAATATTTGGGAAGAGGCCCATTGCCTTTGCATATAAATGGGACCAGTCACTCACAGGGGGGGGAGATCGAGTATCGAGGATCAGGGGGGATCGGATCGAAATCAGAGAGAGAAGGGTGACTGAACTCCTCCTAGCAGTTCGTCCCCCCCCCCCCAGCCAAGAACAGACCCTTGCGAGGCTGTTCTTCCTTGTATTGTTCATGATCATCAGAGCAATCCACCACACCACACACTAGAGTAGGGTATTACACCACAACGGTGGCCCGAACCAGTATAAACCCTGTGTCTCTTGTGTTGTTCTTCCCATAGCTTAGATCTTAGCGAGGCAGAGGGGTGCAGGCAGGTAGAAGGCGAAATCTCCGCGCGCACCCCAGTGTTCGAACCTCAAGGGTCTGCTAGAACCCGAAATCCAACATTTGGCGCGCCAGGTAGGGGTGCGCCGGAATTCGTCTTCCACCACCCCGTTCTCCTCTGACCATCACGTCCATGTCTGACGCTCGTCGGGCCCGCGCCGAGCGCCAGGCCGCTCTCACTTCCCGAGTCCCCCAGATGGCTCCTGTCGGCGGGCGTCCTCGCCATTCCCCCGTCACCTGCCGTCAACGCCGCCACCGGCCCGGCGGGGGACGAGCAGCAAGCGTCGTCTCAGCATCCGTCCGTGCGGCAAGACGGCCGCACTGCTACTCCCTCGCTCACCCCGGCTGGTTCTTTGTCCCGTGCGCTCTGCGCACCCATGGAGGCTCGAGCTGCGCTCATCGCAGCAAACGAGCTCCTGTGCTACCGTCCCGTCGACGACGTCTACGAAGAATGGCTCGACCGCGTCGCCGAGCTCGTCCGTGCCGCAGGGGGCTCTCCTGCGCCGTCCGTTTCGCTGCACCGCACCCCGCCCCGCGCGGGCGACGAGGCTCCGGCGGCGCCCCGGCCGCCTCCTCCTCAAGAAGGCGCCATGGCTCCAAGGCGCGTAGCCCCTGGGAGGAACCCGCTCTATCAGGTGCCAGCGCGGCAAGAGCAGAGCTGCCAAGAAGTCCCTCGCCCACAAGAAGCTGCCCGGGGGCTCCCTGCTCCAGCACGTCGCGACCATGCTCCTGCTCCCGCACGTCAAGACCCCGCGCTGCTCCCAACTGCAGCGCGTGGGGACATGCAAGACCAAGCTCTCCGTCACTCAAGGCCTCCCATGGCCACAGCAGGCTGCCGCGCCTTCACCACCGAGCTACGCAGCGTCGTGTGGCCCAGCAAGTTCAAGCCAGACCTGCCTCCTCGTTACGACAGCATGGCCGACCCTGCGGAGTTCCTCCAGCTCTATGAGCTGGGCATCGAAGCTACCAACGGAGACGAGAAGGTCATGGCGAACTGGTTTCCCATGGCGCTCAAGGACGAGGCCCGCACCTGGCTCCTGAACCTGGCTCCAGGCACGATCTCCTCCTGGGACGAGATGCGCACCCGCTTCATAGCCAACTTCCAAGGTACTCGCGACCGGCCACCCGCCGTGAGTGACATGCGCCGCATCAAGCAACAACCCGGAGAGACCCTGCAGAAGTACATCCAGCGCTTCAACAACGCACGCCTCAAGATTCCCAAGGTGACTGAGGAGGCCATCATCTCAGCCTTCTCCGACGGCGTACGTGATGTCAAGATGAAGGAGGAGCTGGCGATGCATGAAGACCTGTGCACTTCCTTGGAGCTGTTCAACTTGGCAACCAAGTGCTCCAGGGCTGAGGAAGGGCGTCTCTCCCTCCTCGAGCTGCCTGACGCAGACCCAGAAGAGAAGAAGCCCAAGGCCAAGGATGTGAAGCGCAAGGGGGCTGTCGTGCTCGCGGCAGAACCAGACACCAAGCAGGGCAAAGATCAGCCCGAACCTTCCAAGGGCAGTCGATACTATGTGTACCACGACCTCCACACCCACAACACCAACGAATGTCAAGAGCTCCGAGCCGTGCAAGAAGGAAGGAACGTCCATCACCCCGACCGTGGTGACCGGGGCTACGGTCGAGGAGGAGGAAGGAACGCAGGACGCTGGGAAGACCGTGGCCCGCGCCAAGGGTGGCGCGATCAACCTCGCGAGGATCGCTGGCAAGATCCGCCTTGCGAGGGAGACTGGAGGGATCAGCCTCGCGAGGATCGCCCGCAAGGCAACGCAGGGCTCCCTCCACTGCCGCCGCAGCCAAGGAGAAACGAGGACTGCCACCAGGACGAGGGGGCTGGGGGCTTCTAGGAGCCGCGCGCGATCGCCTGCATCCTGGGCGGGGCTCAAGCCCCAGCCTCTCAACGCATCTTCAAGCAGTTCGCCCGCGAAGTGAATGCAGTCCTTCCCAAGCTCGAAGCCACGCGCCCTCTCAGGTGGTCGGCGTGCGCCATCACGTTCAGCTCAGCAGATCAGCTCAAGTGTGCGGCTATAGCCGGAGTCCTCCCGATGCTTTGTTCCCCAATCATCAGCAACGTGGTGGTCACCAGGACCCTCATCGATGGCGGGGCGGGGCTCAACGTCCTGTCCGTGGAAACATTCAACGATCTCCAAGTGCCCTACAGCTAGCTTCAGCCAACCAAGCCTTTCTCCGGAGTCACCGACGGCTCCACGGTCCCAATTGGGCAGGTCCGCCTCCCTGTCACCTTCGGGGCACGCGACAACTACCGCACCGAGCTCATCGACTTCGACATTGCTCACATTCGCCTGCCATACAACGCCATCCTTGGGTACCCAGCACTGGCCAAGTTCATGGTCGTAACTAACCACGGCTACAACGTCCTCAAGATGCCAGGAAGTGGCAGAGTCATCACGGTGCCCTGTGAAGAGAAGGACGCGGTGTGTTCCCTGGAGCGAGCCTTTCAGGCCGCGTCACTAGAAGACCCAGATCGCGGAAGTAGGAGGCTTCCCGAGACTGCCCACAAGAAGAAGAAGACATCGTCCAACCCGGCCCCTCAGGAGGTAGGCCCCTCTGGGCCCGCGCCTGCCCAGGGGGAACCTCCTTCCATCGCATAGGAAAGCACGCCCAGCGCCCTCCTCAGGCAGGGCTCGGGGGCTCTCCCCTGGAGGGCCACCGACCTGGCTAGGGTCACGAGGGAGGCGCTTGGGCACCACATGGAGGCGTGTTTCGAAGCACGTTTCCCTCAAGAAGGAGTAAGGCAAGGAGAGCCAGACCCTCAGGAGTTCGTCAGCAAGGCCATTCAGGAGCTACAGGAGTCAAGAGTCATGAAAGGCGGCCGCCGCCTACCAGCAGTGGCTCCCCATCCAGGCGAGGATGGTGGGCTGCACGTCTGCATCGACATACCAGGGCTCAATCGAGTCGCCTCTCTGGAGCGCCTCTGGCCCTCGTGAGTGGGGCGCTGCGGAGGTCCACCCCACAGCTACGTTCGCATGCCTTACGGCTTGCCAAACGCGTCTGCCACGTACCAGCGCCTCATGAGGGGCATCATGGAGGGACAAGAGGCCAGGCGTTCCGCAGCCCTGGCGGAGATGGAGATGGTCCGCGAGGAGCCACCAGCGCCTCCGGAGCCTCCCGAGGCCCCTAGGCCTGGGGGCTCGTGAGGATCGGCTTCCGCAGCCCACCGAGTCTGCTACACCAACAGTCCTTCGTCCTCAACATCATCAGGTGACATCTTCCAAGTTTCATTTCCAGCTGGGAGCGCCCCCCCCCCCCCCCAGGGCTGCATTATTCCCAGGCCGCGTGGGTCCGTCCCTGTGGCATGTATCCCTTTTATTTCATGTTGTTAGCTTACCTTGTTGGGGGCGCCCCTCGGGCTGCATCATCCCCGAGTTGCTCGGGCTTGACCCAGTGATGTCCGCCTTCCCAGCATCTATTTGAATGAATCCACTCCTTCGCGGCTAATGTGTTTGACCTAGTTGCCCGCTCAACTGAAGCCAACTGACGGAACTGCTCCCAAACGGCACGATGCTTGCACATGGGTCCATCCCTGCAACGCCGACAAACCTGAATGGCTGAGCTCTGGCCGCAGCAGCCCCACATGGCGCCACCTCGTCAAGCCTTCAGTGCCTCATTGCCCCTCGGAAGCAACCAACGGCTGACCATCAATTGTCATGGCAACCCCTCGTTCTTTCTATGATGGGTTTACAGGATCTCCTAAAGGAACCGCGTCAGGTGAGGCCCTTGCGGTGTCTCCTTCACTCTCATCCGCACGAACCGCTTGCACGTTAAAGGGGCGATGCCTAAGCATCGCGACTCAGGGCTCCTACTAGCTCTCCAGCCCTCACCCTCTGGCCTTGTCCACGGCATCGTGACCTGGCGTACCAGCGACAGTTGAGACTCGCTCGAGGGCCGGGACCCGAGGACGTAGAGCAGAAATGGGAGCAAAGGCGAGAGGGGAGGGACACGCGAGGACCTCGCCGAGCAACCTCACGCCTGCTGATGCACGGACCCGGCGACACACCAGAGAGCAACCCCTGATTCTCGAGATAAGTCACCACCCGGAAGCACCAGCTACCATGGCACCATCCCCGCACCTAATGCAATCCCGTGTTAGTGACGCCGCTCTCCCTTCTCACCGAACGACGGCTGTTTGAGCGCCAAAGGGGACCTCCTGAGCATCGCGACTCAGGGGCTCTTACCGGACTCCGGGTCGCTCACCTCCTGGCCTTGACCACGGCATCACAACCTGGCATACCAGTGACGGCTGAAGCCGCCTTGGGACTGGGACCTGTCGGCGCAGAGCACCAAGCCCTCGTGAGGTTCGAAAGGGAGAACTGAGCTAAGACGGAATGAGCAACTCGCACAATTCTACGACAAGGGTTATATTAACAAAACAGGATCACAGGCACCTTACAAACCCCCACGGGACGCGTCTTTGATTCCTCGCAGGGAACAGATCCTAAAAGGACGCTAACTATGCGCGCCCCTACAAAACACGCCATCATCAATAGTGGGCCATCAAGCACCGGAGCCAACCCCATCCAGATCATAGTCGGCGGCGGCCTGACGAGCCCGCCCTGCTCTAGGAACGGCGCCGGCTCGGGGGCTCGTAGCTGTCGTCGCTCGTCTCTAGAGTCGTGAAGAGCTCGCCGGAGTCACTGGAACCTCCGACGCCTCCGCCGCCTGAGGAGCCGCCAAGGGAGCGGTCGGCGGGCGCAGTCCTCGCCGCAGTAGGGTCCCAGCCACCTCTCCCGGGGCAGCACTCCACCCGGCGCCCGTTCGCATCAAAGACCTTGAAGAACATCACCGAAGCACCGTCGTACTCCAAGTGGATTGCGAAGGCACCTCTTGTCCTGCAAACCCGGGCGACTTCGCTCTAGCCTCGAGTCATGAAGACATCGCCTGGGGCAATGACCGCGACCTCTGCCTCGGTCGCGAGGGTGCTGCAACCGGCGTGCTGCAGCCAAAGCTCCAGGAGTTCTCCCTGCGGGATGATGGAGGCGAAGAAGGGAGGGAGGCGAATCCAAGACTGAGGAGGCATGGCAGCGTGGAACACGAACTCTCTGGAGGAGCCCTCGGTGTGGACCCCAGGGGGGATGACCCACACCTTCATGACCCGTCGGCGCCGACGGCGGCGCCGCCCGTGGCGATCAGCATTAGCTCCTTCAGGGCCCTCATTGTGGGAGTACAAGGGAAGCGGCAACCCCGGCGGTGGCCGCACGCACCAGGGCCTCGACACCACCTGATGGGCCCCCTCGTCCGGGCCGCGAAGGACGAGCCGTTTCTTCGGCGGGTGCGGGTCTGGTTCCTCTCGGGGGAGACTTTCCCTTCTCTACCATCGAGAACTGGCGGATCGGAGCCATCGCAGCAAGACGGAGCAAGGACCGGGAAGAAGGAGAAGCAAGAAGGGATGGACTGGAAGGGCACGCGCCATTCTGTACTTATGGCCGGCGAAGTCCAACCGCCGACCTCCACGATCGTAGGTAATCATGACCCGCTTTGCATGCAGGGACTTGTCCAATCCGTGCAGTTGCCGAGGCGCCATGGGGAAGTGGAGACGCCCACGTCCAATCAACCACCACGCGGCGCCCAAGGCCGCAGGCTGTTAGGGCCCGCGGCGCTTCGCTCTTGCCCTATCGCCTCCCTGCACAGCCAAGTCCGGGCGCGCCTTGGGCCCGGGGGCTACTGTCGGCGTTCTGGGAATGGGGGTCCCCAGACTTGCCTGCCTGCGACCTGCGGCGTTGTAACACCCTCGATGCGACTATATCTCCCACGTGTCGAGGCACGACTTAGAGGCATAATCGCATTGAAGGCATATGTCGTAAGTCAGGTAATCATCACAAACATCCCATGTAATATAGATAAGTAAAAGGGATAACATAGTTGGCTTACACTCACCACGTCAATCAAGTACATAAATAACATATATAATCCAAACACTCATGGCCCGACTACGGCGCCAAAATAGAAGAAAACCCAACATGCGACACGGTCCCAATCACCCCCAACTGGGCACCACTACTAATCATCAGGAAAGGACACATAGTAATGCTGAGAGTCCTCGTCGTACTCCCACTTGAGCTCGAGCACGTCACCTGGAACGGAATCACCTGGACCTGCATCTGGTGTAACAGTAATCTATGAGCCACAGGGACTCAGCAATCTCGCACCCTCGCGATCAAGACTATTTAAGCTTATAGGAAGGGGTAAGGCAAATATATGTGGAGCTGCAGCAAGCGACTAGCATATATGGTGGCTAACTTATTCGCAAAAGAGAGCGAGAAGAGGAGGCAAAGCGCGAGCGGGAAACTAGAGGACCAACCTGCGCAAGCATTACTCCAACACCGTGTCCACTTCCCGGACTCCACCGATAAGAAGCCATCACGGTAACACACACGGTTGATTCATTTTAATTAAATTAAGGTTCAAGTTATCTACAACCGGACATTAACAAATTCCCATCTGCCCATAACCGCGGGCACGGCTTTCGAAAGTTCAATCCCTGCAGGGGAGTCCCAACTTAGCCCATGACAAGCTCTCACGGTCAACGAAGGAATAGACCTCCACCCGAGACAATCCGATCAGACTCGGTATCCCGGTACAACAAGACATTTCGACAGGTTAAAACAAGACTAGCAACACCACCCGAATGTGCCGACAAATCCCGATAGGAGCTGCACATATCTCTTTCTCAGGGCACACTCAGATTGTCCTAGGTACGGGTAGGCCAGCCCAGAGTTGCCCCTGGTGGCCACCGGCAGCTGACAGGTGGACCAACACTCAGAGGAGCACTGGCCCGGGGGGTTTAAAATAAGATGACCCTCGGGCTCCGGAAACCCAAGGGAAAAACAGGTTAGGTGGCAAATGGTAAAACCAATGTTGGGTATTGCTGGAAAAGCTTTAATCAAGGCGAACTATCAAGGGGTTCCCATTATAGCCCAACCGCGTGAGGAACGCAAAAATCCGGGAACATAACACCGATATGACGAAAACTAGGGCGACAAGAGTAGAACAAAACACTAGGTGAGAGGCTGAGCCTTCCACCCTTTACCAAGTATATAGATGCATTAAGATAACATAGCAATATAATGATATCCCAACAAGTAAATAAATGTTCCAACAAGGAACGGTCTCCAATCTTCACCTGCAACTAGCAACGCTATAAGAGGGGCTGAGCAAAGTGGTAACATAGCCAATCAATGGTTTGCTAGGACATGGTGGGTTAGAGGTTTGACATGGCAATTGGGAGGCTGATAAGCAAATGGTAGGCATCGTAGCATTGGCATAGCAAAGCGCGAGCAAACTAGCATAGCAAAGATAGTAGTGATTTCGAGGGTATGACCATCTTGCCTGCAAAGCTGTCAGAGTTGACTGGATCCTCAAAAGCAAACTCAACGGGCTCCTCGTTAGCGAACTCGTCTCCCGGCTCTACCCAAACAAGACAAACAAGCAACAAGGATACAATCAACCACGTGCAAGCTCAAACTATAAGATGCAATGATGGTATGCTATGCGGGATGCGATGCGGGATGCAAAATGAAAGATATGACAGGAAATGCATGAACCTGGCCTCAACTTGGAAAACCAAGTGTGCCACTGGAAAGATGAGATGAAATCGCTTGAAAATGATATAAAGAACGCCGGAATCGGAGCTACGGTTTGGAAATGGCAAGCGATTCAAATATGACACCGGTCTACGATTTACAGCAAGTAGGCATCTAAATGCAATGAGATGAACATGCTACAGCAATCAAACATGGCATCAAAATACATGGCAGGGAAGCATTCAAGATGCTTAACAAAATACTAGCACTGAGCTACGACCAATTCATCCATTAGGAGGTTCAAACAAGCATGGCAAAAACGCAAATGGTAAACAGATCTCAGACTTAGTGAAATTAACACTTGTCTGAAACTTCAGATCATGAAGCCCTCTTCGGAGCAACAAAACAACATGCTACAGGACCTGATTATGACAAAGAAAGACATGGCATGGAGCTACTCAACAAGCTTAACAAAAGTCCCTTGGTGACCTTGAGCCAAAAGGGATCACAAAATATACTAACAAACACACGAACATAGCTAAAACATAATCAGTTTTCAGACTTAGTGAAAACTGACACATGCTGAAGTATAACTCACGAAGGCATGTTAACGAGCTCGATGCTCCCTCTACGGTGCAGGTTATGGCAAGGAAAGCATACATCCATTAAGAAGGCACAAAATGCAAGCTAGACATGGCAAGAAAAATGGCATAGCATGCACGGATCAACTACAACATCACGGGCAAAATTGCAAACGAGTTGACAATCTGCCCAGATTCACAGCGAAGCAAAAGTAGAGCTCGATTGACTCAAGCTAGGGTGCTCCATAATTGCAAACAAAGGCATGGATGGATAGACCACTACAATATTAACAAAACTCCTTTACTGATCATCCTCAAAAGAGGCACGGATCACTATGAACCAGCACGAACATATGGCATCACGAACTAAACAATCCCAGGACTTAGTGAAATTCCTAAGTCCCTGAAAACAGATTTACCAAGTGCCTCACTTTGCAAGCTTGCACAAGTCACCACACACATCACAAAAATACATGGGTTGCACCTCTGGAAAGATGACAAAACCCTTAACAGAACATATGTAGAACTCATGGGCATATCATGCACACAACAATCATGGCAAAAATGACAAAAGTCTAAGATGAACTAGCAGATCTGACAATTAACTCATGAAGCCCTCTTCTAACAGCATTTCGGGCATCAAGATGAACTCAAATGAAAATTATGCAATGGAATGAAATGATGTACTCTCTGAGACGAACATTTTGATATGCTATATGTCCAAAACGGAGCTACGGATGCGGAGATATAGCAGGTCAAAGATAGAATAAAAATTTAGGGTTTGGAGGAGGAAAAGTCAACCCGCGGATCTCAGATCCAGATCTGCATGGATTTCGATGTTCGCCGGAGGGAGCACTGTTCACCGCCGGAATCGAGGTCACCGGAGCTCGGGGTTGCCGGGGAAGGAGAGGAGGACGGCCGGGGTGGCGCCGGTCGGCGGAGAGGGCCGCGGAGGAGGCCGGTGGCGGCGGGACGGCGGCGGCGGCCGGGCGAGGCGCGGGACGGCGCGGAGCGGTGAGCTCCGGGCGGCGGCGGTGGTGGCCCGCGGCGGCGCCGGCCACCGGAGCCGAGGGAGGCGGCGGCGATCGAGGCGGGGAGGAGCGGGGCGGCTCGGGCCCTCGGGGGCTCTCCCCGGGCCGAGCGGGCCGCGCGGGAGTGGCGGCGGCGAAGTGCCATGTGGCGGGCGGTGATAGGCGGCGGCGGATCCGGACGTTGTCCGCGCGGGTCGGACACGTCCGGCGGCGGCGGAGATCTATTTTTTTTAGGGTTAGAGGAGGGGATCCGCGAATTTTTGGAGGGGGTGTATATATAGGCATAGGGGAAGCTAGGAAAGTCCAAATGAGGTGCGGTTTTCGGCCACGTGATCGTGATCGAATGCTCAAGGTGATGGAGCAGAGTTTGGTGGGTTTTGGACCAAATTGGAGGGGTGTTGGGCTGCAACACACACGAGGCCTTTTCGGTCCCTAGGTTAACCATTGGAGTATCAAACGAAGTCCAAATGATACGAAACTTGACAGGCGGTCTACCGGTAGTAAACCAAGGCCGCTTGGCAAGTCTCGGTCCAATCCGGAAATGTTTAATCCCCACACACGAAAGAAAGCTAGAAATGACCACCGGAGGAGAACGAAGCGCCGGAATGCAAAACGGACAACGGGGAAAATGCTCGAATGCATGAGATGAACACGTATGCGAATGCAATGCACATGATGACATGATATGAGATGCATGACAACGAAAACAACACACGGAGACAAAGACCTGAACCTGAGGAAATAAATATAACTTAACGCCGGAAATGGCAAGAGTTGGAGTACAAAAAGGGAAAGTTACATCCGGGGTGTTACAACACTCCACTACTACGAAAGGATCTCGTCCCGAGATCTAGGACTGCAAGAACACCGGGTACTCAGAATGGAGGTGATCCTCGCGTTCCCAGGTAGCTTCACGGTCGGAATGGTGTGACCAATTGACTTTGAGAAATTTGATTGACTTGTTGCGATTCTTGCGTTCAGTCTCTTCAAGAATAGCAACTGGGTGCTCACGATAAGAGAGATCTTCTTGGAGCTCAATGTCCTCGAAGTTGACTGTGCGGTCAGGAGTCTTGAAGCACTTTCGAAGCTGAGAGACATGGAACACGTCATGAACATTTGCAAAGTTTGAAGGAAGCTTGAGTTGATAGGCGAGGTCGCCTCTCTTGCTGACAATCTTGAAAGGTCCCACGTATCTAGGGGCAAGCTTCCCTTTGATACCGAAGCGACGAGTACCTTTCATTGGAGAGACGCGGAGGTAAACATGATGTCCGATCTCGAAAGCCAAATCACAGTGCTTACTATCATAGTAGCTCTTCTGGCGGGATTGGGCTGCTTTGAGGTTATCACGAATGACTTTGCACATTTCTTCTGCCTCTGTGATTAAGTCATTTCCCAAAAGCTGACGTTCACCGGTTTCAGACCAGTTGAGAGGGGTACGGCACTTCCTGCCATACAGAATTTCAAATGGGGCCTTGCCCGAACTTGCTTGAAAACTGTTATTGTATGAGAATTCAGCATAAGGAAGACAATCCTCCCACTTCATGCCGAAGGAGATAACACAAGCCCTGAGCATATCTTCAAGAATCTGGTTGACATGCTCGACTTGACCGCTTGTTTGAGGATGGAAAGCTATGCTGAAGCGGATGTTGGTGCCCATGGCCTTCTGAAAAGAATCCCAAAACTTGGAGGTAAAGATGTTGCCATGGTCTAAAGAGATAACTTGAGGAATACCGTGTAGAGAGACAATTCGAGAGGTATGGAGTTCCGCCAATTGAGCTGCAGTGATCGACTCTTTGATAGGCAGAAAATGAGCCACTTTGGTGAGCTTGTCGATGACAACAAATATAGCATCATTGCCACGCTTGGACTTTGGAAACCCAGTCACGAAGTCCATTTCAATGTGGTCAAACTTCCATTTTGGAATGGCAAGAGGTTGGAGGAGACCTGCTGGCCTTTGGTGTTCTACCTTCACTCTTCTGTAGACATCACATTCATTCACGAATTGAGCGATCTCGCGCTTCATTCGAGTCCACCAATAAGCTTGCTTAAGATCCTGATACATCTTCATGCTCCCAGGGTGGATGGAGAGGAGAGAATTGTGAGCCTCGTTCATGATCACTTTACGAAGTTCACCTTTGGGTACAACAATTTGATCCTCGAAGAAGAGAGTATCGTTGTCATCAAGGCGGTAGCACTTGTACTTGGGTTGACTCTTAGCAATCCCAATCTTCACCTTTTTCACCATAGCATCAAGAAGCTGGGCTTGGCGAATCTGGTCTTCCAAGGTAGGAGAGACTTGAAGGTTGGCGAGGAAACCTTGAGGAACAACTTGCAGATTAAGTTTGCGGAAAGCTTCACAAAGCTCGGGTTGATAAGGCTTAAGAATCAGACTATTGCAATAAGCTTTCCTGCTCAATGCGTCAGCAATCACATTGGCCTTGCCTGGAGTATACTCGATACTCGGATTATACTCTTGAATCATCTCGACCCATCGAGTTTGCCTGAGGTTGAGATTAGGCTGAGTGAAGATGTACTTGAGACTCTTGTGATCAGTGAAAATGTCCACTTTTCTTCCCAATAGAAGATGTCTCCAAGTCAAAAGAGCATGCACAACTGCCGCCAACTCAAGATCATGAGTGGGGTAGTTCTTATCATTAGGCTTTAACTGGCGATAGGTATAAGCAACAACTTTCTTCTCTTGCATCAAAACTGCGCCAAGACCTTGGAGAGAGGCATCACAAAAGACCTCGTACAGCTTGGATTCATCAGGAGGAGTCAGAACTGGAGCAGTGATCAATTTCTCTTTCAAAGTGTTGAAAGCAATATCACACTCCGGAGACCAAACGTACTTGACGTGCTTATGGAGAAGATTAGAGAGGGGCTTCACGATCTTAGAAAAGTTTTCAACGAATCTTCGGCAATAGCTTGCGAGACCGAGGAAACTGCAGAGTTGCTTCACGTTCTGAGGAGGTTCCCAATTCACAATTGCAGACACCTTCTCACGATTCACAGCAATGCCCTTGGCAGAGATGATATGACCAAGATAAAGAACCTCATCGAGCCAAAATTCACACTTGGAGAACTTGGCGTAGAACTGATGTTCCCTGAGCTTATCAAGAACCAAACGCAAGTGTTTCGCATGGTCTTCCTTGTTCTTGGAGAAAACCAGAATGTCGTCGAGATAGACCAAAACGAAGTCATTGGTGTAGGCGTTGAAGATGAAGTTCATCATGCGAGAGAACGTCGGAGGAGCGTTGACGAGGCCAAAAGACATGACAATGTATTCATATGAACCAAAGCTTGTCCTGAAAGCCGTCTTGGGAATATCTTGCTCACGGATTCGAATCTGATGATAACCCATACGGAGATCAAGCTTGGAGAATACTTGAGCACCTTTGAGTTGTTCGAATAGCTCATTGATGTTGGGAAGTGGGTATTTGTTCTTGATGGTCTTCGTGTTCAATGGACGGTAATCAACACAAAGTCGGTCCGATCCATCCTTCTTCTTCACAAAAAGAACACCACAACCCCACGGAGAAGAACTAGGCCGGATGAGACCCATTCTTTCTTGCTCATCGAGTTGTTTCTTCAACTCCTTCAACTCTTCAGGTCCGAGCTTGTAAGGACGTTTGCACACAGGTTCCGTACCGGGCTCAAGATCAATAACAAATTCAACTGGCCGGTGCGGAGGCATTCCTGGAAGCTCTTCTGGGAAGACGTCTTGATATTCGCAAACGACTGGAATCTGCGAGATAGCATCCAGTTCACCCTTCCCATTGAGAGAAAACAACCGGATTGTATCATCACGAGCGGCAAAGACAATTACATCCTCAGACGAATGAGTCAATTGAATCTGCCTGGCTGCACAATCGAGATGCGCCTTGTGCTTAGAAAGCCAATCCATTCCAAGAATAAGATCAATATCGGAATCACCAAGAACCATTGGAGAAGCCAGAAACTTGTAGTCACCCAAGGTGATGGTAACATCTGGAACGATGGAGTTAGCTTGCATTCGCTTACCAGGAGAGACAACTGCTAACGGACTAGGCAAAACTTGTGAAACCAATTCATGCCTAGATGTAAATGGCCTCGAGATGAAACAATGTGATGCACCCGTGTCAAAAAGAACTTTTGCGGGAATATCGTTAACAGGAAGGTTACCCATAATCACATCTGACGAATCCTCTTCCTGAGCTGCATTCATCAAGTTGACCTTGGCGGACTTGGGGTTATGCTTGACCACAGCTGTACTTGCCGATCTCACAGGAAGAGGAGGAGGAAGACGCCTCTGGTTGAAACACTTGTTGGCATAGTGACCCTTTTCTTGGCACTTGTTGCACGTGACCTCTGAAAGCGGACGGTGGTACGGAGCACTCAATCTTGGAGGTTGAGACGAAGACTTGTTCTGAAAGCCAGGGTTGGGTGGGTGGGAAGAACCACTGCCACCTTTGCTCTTCTGCTAATACGGCTGACGGAACGGAGGAGGAGGAAGCCAATACTTCTGATGCTTGGCCACTTGAGTAGAGGAAGAAGGAGTAGCATCTCTGGCTCGCTTCTTGGAAGCATCACACCTCAACTGAGTAGCCTCTTGCTTCAGTGCCATGTTGTAGAACTCATCGTACCTCAACGGCTCAAAGAGGACAAGAGCGAGCTGAATTTCTTCTCTGAGACCACCCCTGAATTGGTATATCATGCTCTTCTCATCAGGTACGTCCTGCTTGGCAAAGCGGGTGAGCTTCTGGAACAACTTGTTGTAGTCATAGACAGACAAAGAGCCTTGCTTCAGATTGCGGAATTCCTGGCGCTTACTTTCAACCACACTTTAAGGGATGTGATTAGCTCGGAAATCTCGATGGAAATCATCCCAAGTGATCAAACGTCCACCTCTGGAATCCTTGTACTGCTGGAACCATTCTGCAGCTTGATCTTTGAGTTGGAAAGAAGCGAACTTGACGAAATCTTCAGGCCTGACGTTGCTGCACTCCAAATGCTTACCCAGATCCACAAGCCAATCGTCAGCATCGGATGCCTCAACACAATTGCTGAACGTCTTTGGCCCATTAGCAAGTAACTGGTTCAGTGTAGCAAAATGATTCTGATTGCTGCCTTGATTCCCTTGACTACCTTGATTGTGCTCTTGGAGGATTTGCATGATCAACTGTGTGTTAGCATTGGTTGCGGCCATCACAGCTTGCCATGCCTCCGGAGGAGGTGGAGGTGGTGGCGGATCGGGATTCGGAGTCGTGCGCGTTGGAGGAGCCATCCTGAAGAGGTTGACCACCATTAGCACATTGACAGACAAATATTGAAGCTGAATCCAACGGAATGAAAATTGCAACATAAAGTCTTCACATCCGAACAAAATGAACGAATGCACTTCTCTTGAAGTGGTCACATATCCCTAAATTGCGAAGCCACGTAGAATTAGGTAGAAGAGGTAAATCAACAAGGTATGGAATCAACATTTGACTTCGAAGCAAATCGAATACCACAACTCAAAACAAAACAAAGGATTGGCTTGCGGAATAAGCCGGAACAAACATATGATAGAGATTTCGTCTGAAGTTTTCGTGGTGGGACCTACACGGGCTCGATCGTACAGCACCATCATGTACAAGGCAGTGCACATGACATACGAAGCGTCCCCGAGTCGGCATAGCCAAGGACTCTTTAAGACACAACGAGACCACTGTAAAATCGACCGTGAATAGGCGAACCACTAGACGTCGAACCCCAATTTCATATCATACATCTGTCGGAAAGATATCCTAAGAGCTACTTGAATTCCCACCTATGAAACTCCCAAAACTTTCCGGTTATGCAATCAGGTGTTGGGGATACAGGGGAAGCATAAAATCTCACCCAAACTAGCAAATCCTACATCCAGCTGTATCCATCCTTCAACACATAACCAAGAAACCTTCGGAAACCATCTACCTCAACCTTCGAAAAGCATCCGTTATACAAGTTATGGCGATACTCCCGAACTCCCGCCTCAGTACTGGGTGGCGTCGAGGTTATCTCACCAATGAACTGCATAAAAGAGATTTCCGATGTCGGCGAAAATATCTCAAGTATTCCAGAATTGCGACGATAAAATTATGATGACAACACCTCAGAGCTCAACTCCCCAGGACACTTCCACTAAACCCCTGACAGGAGGCACCAAGACAATGTTCTCATCATAAAACCATCGGAACGATTCCAAGATACTCGCGTGATCCTAAAAAGAAATTTAGTGAAATTTGAGAAGAGAAGAGTCAAAACTCTACGTCAGGATGCCTTACCAGAGCGATGAGGAGACTGGGAAGTAAAAAGAATTCCTAAGCTCTCCGATATATAATATCTAAATGACTCAAAACATTTTTTCTAGACACAACTCGGCTGCTAAAAACGATCAAGCAATGGGGCTCCTAAGGTCGGGGAAGGCTCTGATTACCAACTTGTCACACCCTCGATGCGACTATATTTCCCACGTGTCGAGGCATGACTTAGAGGCATAATCGCATTGAAGGCATATGTCACAAGTCAGGTAATCATCACAAACATCCCATGTAATATAGATAAGTAAAAGGGATAACATAGTTGGCTTACACTCGCCATGTCAATCAAGTACATAAATAACATACATAATCCAAACACTCATGGCCCGACTACGGCGCCAAAATAGAAGAAAACCCAACATGCGACACGGTCCCAATCACCCCCAACTGGGCACCACTACTGATCATCTGGAAAGGACACATAGTAACGATGAGAGTCCTCGTCGTACTCCCACTTGAGCTCGAGCGCGTCACCTGGAACGGAATCACCTGGACCTGCATCTGGTGTAATAGTAATCTGTGAGCCACAGGGACTCAGCAATCTCGCACCCTCGCGATCAAGACTATTTAAGCTTATAGGAAGGGGTAAGGCAAATATATGTGGAGCTGCAGCAAGCAACTAGCATATATGGTGACTAACTTATTCGCAAAAGAGAGCGAGAAGAGGAGGCAAAGCGCGAGTAGGAAACTAGAGGAACAACCTGCGCAAGCATTACTACAACACCGTGTCCACTTCCCGGACTCCTCCGAGAAGAGGCCATCACGGTAACACACACGGTTGATTCATTTTAATTAAATTAAGGTTCAAGTTATCTACAACCGGACATTAACAAATTCCCATCTGCCCATAACCGCGGGCACGGCTTTCGAAAGTTCAATCCCTGCAGGGGAGTCCCAACTTAGCCCATGACAAGCTCTCACGGTCAATGAAGGAATAGACCTCCACCCGAGACAATCCGATCAGACTCGGTATCCCGGTACAACAAGACATTTCGACAGGTTAAAACAAGACCAGCAACACCGCCCGAATGTGCCGACAAATCCCGATAGGAGCTGCACATATCTCTTTCTCAGGGCACACTCAGATTGTCCTAGGTACGGGTAGGCCAGCCCAGAGTTGCCCCTGGTGGCCACCGGCAGCTGACAGGTGGACCAACACTCAGAGGAGCACTGGCCCGGGGGGTTTAAAATAAGATGACCCTCGGGCTCCGGAAACCCAAGGGAAAAACAGGTTAGGTGGCAAATGGTAAAACCAATGTTGGGTATTGCTGGAAAAGCTTTAATCAAGGCGAACTATCAAGGGGTTCCCATTATAGCCCAACCGCGTGAGGAACGCAAAAATCCGGGAACATAACACCGATATGACGAAAACTAGGGCGACAAGAGTGGAACAAAACACTAGGCGAGAGGCCGAGCCTTCCACCCTTTACCAAGTATATAGATGCATTAAGATAACATAGCAATATAATGATATCCCAACAAGTAAATAAATGTTCCAACAAGGAACGGTCTCCAATCTTCACCTGCAACTAGCAACGCTATAAGAGGGGCTGAGCAAAGCGGTAACATAGCCAATCAACGGTTTGCTAGGACATGGTGGGTTAGAGGTTTGACATGGCAATTGGGAGGCTGACAAGCAAATGGTAGGCATCGTAGCATTGGCATAGCAAAGAGCGAGCAAACGAGCATAGCAAAGATAGTAGTGATTTCGAGGGTATGACCATCTTGCCTGCAAAGCTGTCAGAGTTGACTGGATCCTCAAAAGCAAACTCAACGGGCTCCTCGTTAGCGAACTCGTCTCCCGGCTCTACCCAAACAAGACAAACAAGCAACAAGGATACAATCAACCACGTGCAAGCTCAAACTATAAGATGCAATGATGGTATGCTATGCGGGATGCGATGCGGGATGCAAAATGCAAGATATGACAGGAAATGCATGAACCTGGCCTCAACTTGGAAAACCAAGTGTGCCACTGGAAAGATGAGATGAAATCGCTTGAAAACGATATAAAGAACGCCGGAATCGGAGCTACGGTTTGGAAATGGCAAGCGATTCAAATATGACACCGGTCTGCGATTTACAGCAAGTAGGCATCTAAATGCAATGAGATGAACATGCTACAGCACTCAAATATGGCATCAAAATACATGGCAGGGAAGCATTCAAGATTCTTAACAAAAGACTAGCACTGAGCTACGGCCAATTCATCCATTAGGAGGTTCAAACAAGCATGGCAAAAACGCAAATGGTAAACAGATCTCAGACTTAGTGAAATTAACACTTGTCTGAAATTTCAGATCATGAAGCCCTCTTCGGAGCAACAAAACAACATGCTACAGGACCTGATTATGACAAAGAAAGACATGGCATGGAGCTACTCAACAAGCTTAACAAAAGTCCCTTAGTGACCTTGAGCCAAAAGGGATCACAAAATATAGTAAGAAACACACGAACATAGCTAAAACATAATCAGTTTTCAGACTTGGTGAAAACTGACACATGCTGAAATATAACTCACGAAGGCATGTTAACAAGCTTGATGCTCTCTCTACGGTTTAGGTCATGGCAAGGAAGGCATACATCCATTAAGAAGGCACAAAATGCAAGCTAGACATAGCAAGAACAATGGCATAGCATGCACGGATCAACTACAACATCACGGGCAAAATTGCAAACGAGTTGACAATCTGCCCAGATTCACAGCGAAGCAAAAGTAGAGCTCGATTGACTCAAGCTAGGGTGCTCCCTAATTGCAAAGAGAGGCATGGATGGATAGAGCACTACAATATTAAAAAAACTCCTTTACTGATCATCCTCAAAATAGGCACGGATCACTATGAAACAGCACGAACATATGGCATCGCGAACTAAACAATCCCAGCACTTAGTGAAATTCCTAAGTCCCTGAAAACAGATTTACCAAGTGCCTCACTTTGCAAGCTTGCACAAGTCAGCACACACATCACAAAAATACATGGGTTGCACCTCTGGAAAGATGACAAAACCCTTAACGAAATATATGTAGAACTCATGGGCATATCATGCACACAACAATCATGGCAAAATGACAAAAGTCTAAGATGAACTAGCAGATCTGACAATTAACACCTGAAGCCCTCTTCTAACAGCATTTCGGGCATCAAGATGAACTCAAATGAAAATGATGCAATGGAATGAAATGATGTACTCCCTGAGACGAACATTTTGATATGCTATATATCCAAAACGGAGCTACGGAGGCGGAGATATAGTAGGTCAAAGATAGCATAAAAATTTAGGGTTCGGAGGAGGAAAAGTCAGATCTGCATGGATTTCGATGTTCGCCGAAGGGAGCACTGTTCACCTCCGGAATCGAGGCCGCCGGAGCTCGGGGTTGCCGGGGAAGGAGAGGAGGACGGCCGGGGTGGCGCCGGCAGGTGGAGAGGGCGGTGGAGGAGGCCGGTGGCGGCGGGACGGCGGCGACCGCCGGGCGAGGCGCGGGACGACGGGGAGCAGCGAGCTCCGGGCGGCGGCGGTGGTGGCCCACGGCGGCGCCGGCCACCGGAGCCGAGGGAGGCGGCGGCGATCGAGGCGGGGAGGAGCGGGGCGGCTCGGGCCCTCGGGGGCTCTCCCCGGGCCGAGCGGGCCGCGCGGGAGTGGCGGCCGCGAAGTGCCACGTGGCGGGCGGTGATAGGCGGCGGCGGATCCGGACGTTGTTCGCGCGGGTCGGACACGTCCGGCGGCGGCGGAGATCTATTTTTTTAGGGTTAGAGGAGGGGATCCGTGAATTTTTGGAGGGGGTGTATATATAGGCATAGGGGAAGCTAGGATAGTCCAAATGAGGTGCAGTTTTCGGCCACGCGATCGTGATCGAACGCTCTAGGTGATGGAGCAGAGTTTGGTGGGTTTTGGGCCAAATTGGAGGGGTGTTGGGCTGCAACACACACGAGGCCTTTTCGGTCCCTCGGTTAACCGTTGGAGTATCAAACGAAGTCCAAATGATACGAAACTTGACAGGCGGTCTACCGGTAGTAAACCAAGGCCGCTTGGCAAGTCTCGGTCCAATCCCGAAATGTTTAATCCCCACACACGAAAGAAAGCTAGAAATGACCACCGGAGGAGAACGAAGCGCCGGAATGCAAAACGGACAACGGGGAAAATGCTCGAATGCATGAGATGAACATGTATGCGAATGCAATGCACATGATGACATGATATGAGATGCATGACAATGAAAACAACACATGGAGACAAAGACCCGAACCCGAGGAAATAAATATAACTTAACGCCGGAAACGGCAAGAGTTGGAGTACAAAAAGGGAAAGTTACATCCGGGGTGTTATAGGCGTGGCTCGAAGGGGGGCCCAGCACGGCTCATATTCATCAACACAGACCCAAGACCCTTGCGAGGGGCCAAGCCTCGCGGGGCGGACGATATGGAGCTTCCTCAGGCACGGCCTCATCAGGCTAGCTCGCGAGGAGGCGGAGAGATCAAGGCGGGGTACCTCATGAGGTGCCTGTGACGCAAGCCATGACGACCAAAGGCGCCAGGCGAGTGCCAGCCTCGCAGTGTCCTCCTTTCCTCTTTGGTGCAAAGGGGGCAAGTGCAGCCGCGGAGTACCGAGGCATTAGGCAAAGGTTGCCATTTCGGTGCAACAAGACCAAGACCAGGAGGACTGCAAGACGGAGGTCATCGTGGAGCCCAAGACGGCATCACCACCAGAGCTTTGTGCAGGCGAGGACCAACTTTAGTCAGGATAAGTGTACCAGATGTTCCCCTTCAAAATGGCCAATGGTTGGCGCCCTTCCCGCTCAATATTTGGGAAGAGGCCCAGGGCCTTTGCATATAAATGGGACCAGTCACCCACAGGGGGGAGATCAAGTATCGAGGATCAGGGAGGATCGGATCGAAATCAGAGAGAGAAGGATGACTGAAGTCCTCCTAGCAGTTCGTCCCCCCAGCTAAGAACAGACCCTCGCGAGGCTGTTCTTCCTTGTATTGTTCATCATCATCAGCCCAAGAGGCAATCCACCACACCACACACTGGAGTAGGGTATTACACCACAATGGTGGCCCGAACCAGTATAAACCCTGTGTCTCTTGTGTTGTTCTTCCCATAGCTTAGATCTTAGCGAGGCGGAGGGGTGCAGGTAGGTAGAAGGCGAAATCTCCGCGCGCACCCCCATGTTCAAACCTCAAGGGTCTGCCGGAACCCGAAATCCGACACTTTTCACCCATCTAGAGCAATTCAGGAGTCTTTTCAGTTTGATTCACTAGAGCCCATCATCTCAGAATTATTCATTCCAGCTTTCAGCTCTCATTCTCCAAATCTTATCGGTGCTTCATTCAAGTATTTCTCTAATCAGATCGTGATCTCTTCATTCTCTTGTATGAAATTCCCTCAAGTATCTTCATTCGTTATCTAATCTTACCGGTGATTCACCCCTTTACTTCGTTCGTTTTCAATTCTTATGGTGGTTCGTTCAAGATCTCTTCCTTCGTGATCATATCAATTCATTTGTTCTTTCCTAAAGCCTACCGGTGGATTTGTTGAAGACCTTTCTCAAGTTTTGCGATGTATCTTTATTAACCCTTTCTATGAGAATAAGTAGTTTGCTTAATCCGCTGCTTGTCATCAATTTAAATTGGTGAAGGATATGCATAACGTAATTCTTATTATTGTTTCATCCAACTGATCTAGTTTCTTCTTTCCAAAGTTGTTCATCATGTCACATTTCTCGGTTCGAGATGCTTCATCTTTTCGTTTCCTGGAGTTCCAAGCTCTCTCAATTATATCGTCATGAAGATCCATCTCAATAATTACAATGCTTCACCTTGTGTTTTCAACTTCTCTTTCTTTTTATCATCATTTTGTTACCGGAGTTCTTCATGAAGGCTCGACATGATGGTTCATAAAGGATTTAATTCCTTCTCAAAGTGTTCATCGAGATTCTTTTCAGAGGAGTTCAAGCATTCTTCTTCTTGCATTCCAACGTGCAATTCTTTCTATCTTATCTTTTGAGGTGGTGTTATGTCACTCTTGACAATTTCCCTTCGTGTGTCATGATTCAATAGTTGTCAAGAATGAGATAGTTAAACCCATCAATTTCTTCGAGCATGAGCTCTTCTCAATCCATCAATCTCTTTGTTGGAGTTAAGGGTTATATTTCACCTAAAGCTCTCCCTAAGGATTGTTGCTACTTATGGTGCTTGTAAATGACCCAAGTTCTTCATTTATCCTCCTGGTGAAATAAGTTTCTCGTCTCCTTGTTGATATCAATCCAATCTATTGTTTTTCGTTAGTAGCAGAATTTTCACCTCAAGATTTCGAGATGTTTTCCATAAGCCCACATCAAGCTTATCCTTTCGTTGTTGATAATCCAACAACTCCGTTCTAGCATTTGTTGTAAGAATGCTCTCTCAAGATCTTGTTTCCCTCCGCTCATTCCATTCCATTTTTTTCATTTCTTCCGGAGGCATAGTGATGTTGCTCTCTTCACTCTTCATCTCGGATTGTGAAGACCATATTCTTTTCTTTGCTAATCCATTCAACCGGAGTGTCGTGTCCTCTTTTCAAGTATCCTCTCATCTTGTCAAGATCATGTTCAATTCCTTCCATTTATAGTCGAAGTGTTTTCCAAATTATATCATTCTTTTCCCTTCTCTATCTCGTTTTAACCAGAGTGGCGTGGCCATCATTCTTCGTCTAACCGGAGTCTCATCCAAGTGCTTTCTTTTTCCAAGTCCATATTATTGTCTTTGATTTCCAACCGAAGTGTTGTCATATTTGATCCTTATCGTTCCTTGTACATCTCGTTTCAACCGGAGTGCTTGCATGTACTTCTTGTCCATTGTAACCCTTTTCTTATGTCTTTCAACCTACAAGGTCCTAGTAATGTTCCTTGTTCCTCTTTTCTAACGGTGTGTTTTCAAATTTGTTCATCGTCGTGGCATTCTTCCTTTCAATTTGTTCAATCTCTCAAGGTTCTTTGGTTTCACTCATTTGTCACAGAAGCAACTTAGTTTTACCTCTCCTCTTCCTTTTCCGCTTCCCTCTGGTGCCATCCTAGATCTCGGGACGAGATCCTCTTGTAGTGGTGGAGTGTTGTAACGCCCCGAGACTGTTACGCCAGGTGTCTTCCAGTTATTCGCCGTCGTTGCCATGTCATTCCCTTGCGTGTTGCATCTTTCCATGTCATCATGTGCATTGCATCATCATGTTTTCAAAACTTGCATCCGTCCGGGTTCCCCAGTTTCGTTTGTTGTCCGTTCTGAGCCCAACCACACTTGCACGCGCCCGCGGCACGTCCGAAATATTATTTTATAAGTGGCCGGAAAATGTTCTCGGAATGGGTTGAAAGTTGGCATGCGGTGTTATTATGTTGTCAGTAGGTCGCCTGCCAAGTTTCATCGCATTCGGAGTCCGTTTGAGGCCCCATCGGTTAACTATAGCGGCAGTATAGTCGGTCTATCGTCGGACGTTTTCGGCCTCCGGAAACAGTCGGCGGGCTGCATTCATTCTCTTTCCTCTCATTCCAACCCATCTGCACAGCCCTTTAGCCCACCTACACTACCTAGTCATTTCGGAACGTCCGATCGAGATCAAATGATCCGAAAGCGGACTAGTTCCCCTAACCTTAGACCCCCTACCCTATTTAAGCACCCTCCCTTCCAAATTTGGGCATTCCTAGTCTAAACCCTAACCCCCTAACCCTCCTTCCTCGGATCCGGCGCCGCCACCTCGAAATCTGCGTCCCACCGCTGCCCCGCCACCACTTGTCACCTCCCTGCAGGCCAGCACCTCCGCCAGCCTCGCCCTCCACCTCTCCCTGCTTGCCACGTGGCCCTGCCCGCTCCCCTCTGCCGCGGCCCTGCAAAGTCCGCACGAGGCCCGCCTGGGCCCGACTGCGTCGCTCCCCACAAACTGCGTTGCCCCCGAGCTACAGATCGGGAGAGGAGCTCCCGATCTAGACCCTCGCCACCCTGCCGCCGTTACTCCGCGGCCTCTACCTCGTCGGACACCGGAGTAGCACCGTGCCCGCAGTCGCCTTCTCCCCGCCTCCTCAGGTCCATCTTGCTGCTCGAGCCGGTCCTCCGTTCCTCCTCGCGCTCCTGGTTGTGAACCCCTGTCGTTGCTGCTGTCTTTTGGTGCAGGGGCTCGCCGCCGCTCATGGCCTCGTCTCCGGCAAGATCCATCCGTCCCCGACGCCCTTGCCCGGATCCAGTCGTTCCCGCCGCCAAGTCCCTGCAGCCAGGGCCACACCAACCGCATCGCCATTGCTGGAACCGTCTCCATCGACCTCCGTTCGGCGCGCCGCCACCAGGATCCGCTCCCTTGCCTTGCCCGCTCGTCTCAGCCGCGTTGACCGCGTGTTCGCCCATCGCCTCGCTAGGCCGCTGCCAAGGCCCAGTCTGTTTTCCCCAAGAGTCGGCCTCATAGTGCCCGCATGGACCGCATTCCACATCAAGGCCCAACCGAAGCCAGCCAGCCTCAGCCTCCGTCCTCACAAACGGGCCGAAACCCACGGGTGAGCTGCCCCAGTGCCTGCTCTGTTCGGCCCTGTTCCAGATCCGGCCCGTGTAGGTTTTTTTAGGATCTGTGATTTAGCTATTTTCCAAGGAATTTCAGTTTTGCAGAATAGTCCCTAGACTTCATGCATTTAATAACTCCACAACCGTGCATCGAATTAAATGATTTATATAAAAAAATAACTAGAATTTCATCTAGTTTCACAATATCCAACTTTCATGCATGTTTGAAATGTTTAACTTTCTGTTTGTTTTACTTTGCTTAAATGCCATGTTAAAATGATTTAATTCATAACTAAATAACCGTAGCTCCAAACTTAATAAACTTTATATTTAAATGGGGTAGAAAATGCATAGATTAAAATGATGTACTTACTTTGCATGTTTAACAACAATAAACTATGGTTTTAGGGTAGAACAGTACCAAATCTAAAATATGCACATGAGGATTTTCCGGACTTGTTTGCTTGTTGTTCCGGCCTCATTTAAACTTGCCTAGATGGGTAGTTTTCATATGCTTCACCTCTTGCCATGTTTAACAACATTTAATATTGTTGGGTACATAAACAAGAGTGAACTAAATGATTGAATGTGGTGTTGTGTCAATATGCAACTCGTTGCATATTAAGCTCCACTTAATTTGTAGTATTGCTTGTGCACTTTGCCATGCCATGTATCATTAAACTGGACATGCATCACACTTGGTTGTGCATCATGCCATGTTTATGTGATGGTTGTTTACTATGTTGCTTGCTTCTTTCCGGGTTGCTTCTCTCGTTAGCTTCGGTTTCGTTCCGGAGATGTGAGGATCCGTTCGACTACGTCCGTTTGTCTTCTTCATGGACTCATTCTTCTTCCTTGCGGGATCTCAGGCAAGATGACCATACCCTCGAAATCACTTCTATCTTTGCTTGCTAGTTGTTCGTTCTATTGCTATGTCCCGCTACCTACCACTTGTTATATCATGCCTCCCATATTGCCATGTCAAGCCTCTAAACCACCTTCCTAGCAAACCTTTGTTTGGCTATGTTACCACTTTTGCTCAGCCCCTCTTATAGCATTGCTAGTTGCAGGTGAAGCTGAAGTTTGTTCCATGTTGGAACATGGATATGTTGGGATATCACAATATATCTGATGTAATTAATGCTTCTATATACTTGGTAAAGGGTGGAAGGCTCGGCCTTATGCCTGGTGTTTTGTTCCACTCTTGCCGCCCTAGTTTCCGTCATACCGGTGTTATGTTCCTTGATTTTGCGTCCCTTACGCGGTTGGGTGCTATGGGAACCCCTTGACAGTTCGCTTCGAATAAAACTCCTCCAGCAAGGCCCAACCTTGGTTTTACATTTTCCTAACAACCTATACCTTTCCCTTGGGTCGGCCAACCCGAGGGTCTTCTTTATTTCAACCCCCCCCCCCCCCCCCCCGGCCAGTGCATCTCTAATTGTTGGTCCGAACCGAGCTGCCTGCGGGGCCACCTCGGGGAAACTTGAGGGTTGGTTTTACTCGTAGCTAGTCTCATCTGGTGTTTCCCTGAGAATGAGATACGTGCGACTCCTATCGGGATTGTCGGCACATCGAGTGGCTTTGCTGGTCTTGTTTTACCATTGTCGAAATGTCTTGTAACCGGGATTCCGAGACTAATCAGGTATTCTCGGGAGAAGGAATATTCTTCGTTGATTGTGAGAGCTTGTGATGGGCTAAGTTGGGACACCCCTACAGGGTATAAACTTTTGAAAGCCGTGCCCACGGTTATATGGCAGATGGGAATTTGTTACTGTCTGGTTGTAGAGAACTTGACACTTAACTTAATTAAAATGAATCAACTGCGTGTGTAGTCATGATGGTCTCTTTCCGACGGAGTCCGGGAAGTGAACACGGTCTTGTGTTATGCTTGAACGTGAGTAGTTTCAGGATCACTTCTTGATCACTTCTAGCTTCTCGACCATTGTGTTGCTTCTCTTCTCGCTCTCCTTTGCGTATGTTAGCCACCATATATGCTTAGTGTTTGCTTCAGCTCCACCTCGCTACCTTCTCCTACCATAAGCTTAAATAGTCTTGATCTCGCGGGTGTGAGATTGTTGAGTCCTCGTGACTCACAGATACTTCCAAACAGTTGCAGGTGTCGATGAAACCAGTACAGGTGAGGCAATCCAGCTCAAGTGGGAGCTCGAAGAAGATCTTGTTCGTTGTGTTGTTTCATTTCCTGTTGATCAGTAGTGGATCCCAGTTGGGATGATCGGGATCTAGCATTTGGGGTTTTCTTCTTTTATTTTTGGTTCCATAGTCGGACCTTGATTGTAATCTGGATGATGTATGTTTTAACTTGTATTTGTGTGAAGTGGCGACTGTAAGCCAACTCTTTATCCCTTTCTTATTCAGTACATGGGATTGTGTGAAGATTACCCCTCTTGCGACAAACCTACCTTGCAGCTATGCCTCTAAGTCGTGCCCCGACACGTGGGAGATATAGCCGCATTGTGGGTGTTACAGTTCTCCATTCATCAAGTGAGCTAATGTCAAATAACCTCTTCTCACCAGCAGGTTAGAAATCATAATTGAGCTCTTTAATGGCCCAATATGCCTTATGTTCTAGTTCGAGAGGTAAGTGACATGCTTTACCATAAACCATTTTATACGGAGACATAACCATAGGAATTTTATATGCAGTTCTATAAGCCCATAATGCATCATCAAGTTTCTTGGACCAATTCTTTCTAGATCTATTAAAAGTCTTTTGCAAAATTAATTTAAGCTCTTTATTACTCAATTCTACTTGACCACTAGATTGTGGGTGGTATGGAGATGCAATTCTATGATTAACATCATACTTAGCAAGCATTTTACGAAAAGCACCATGAATAAAATGTGAACCACCATTAGTCATAAGATATCTAGGGACTCCAAACCTCAGAAAAATAACTTTCTTTAAGCATCTTAATAGAGGTGTTATGATCAGCGCTACTAGTTGGAATAGCTTCTACCCACTTAGTAAAGTAATCAACAGCAACTAAAATATGTGTATACCCAATAGAGGAAGGAAACGGTCCCATATAATCAAAACCCCAAACATCAAATGGTTCAATAACAAATGAATAATTCAAAGGAATTTCTTGACGTCTACTAATATTACCAATTCTTTGACATTCATCACATGACAAGACAAACTTACGGGCATCCTTGAAGAGAGTAGGCCAATAAAAACCGGATTGCAATACCTTATGTGCAGTTGTATCTCCAGCATGGTGTCCTCCATGAGCCTCAGAGTGACACTTGCATAGGATTTGTTCCTATTCATGCTCAGGTACACAACGTCTAATAACACAATCTACTCCTTCTTTATAAAGGTGTGGATCATCCCAAAAGTAATGTCTTAAATCATAGAAGAACTTTTTATTTTGTTGGTATGTGAAACTAGGTGGTATAAATTTAGCAACAATATAATTAACATAATCAACATACCATGGAGCAGTACGAGAAGCATTTATGACAGCTAGTTGTTCATCAGGAAAGCTATCATCAATGTGTAGTGGGTCATCAAGAACATTCTCTAACCTAGGCAAGTTATCTGCAACGGGGTTCTCAGCTCCCTTTCTATCAATAATATGCAAATCAAATTCTTGTAGCAAGAGAACCCATCTAATAAGTCTAGGTTTAGCATCTTTCTTTCCCGTAAGATATTTAATAGCAGCATGATCAGTGTGAATAGTTACTTTAGAATCAACAATATAAGGTCTGAACTTATCACAAGCAAATACAACTACTAAAAATTATTTTTCAGTAGTAGCATAATTTATTTGAGCACTGTCTAGAGTCTTACTAGCATATTGGATAACATTTAATTTCTTATCAACTCTTTGTCCTAGAACAGCCCCTACAGCATTTTCACTACCATCACACATGATTTCAAATGGTAAATTCCAATCAGGAGGTTGAAAAATAGGTACAGAAATCAAAGCTTTCTTAAGTATTTCAAATGCTTCTACACAATCATCATCAAAGACAAAAGGAACATCTTTTTGTAAGAGATTAGTCAGAGGTTGAGAAATTTTAGAGAAGTCCTTAATGAATCTCCTATAAAAACTGGTGTGACCAAAGAAACTTCTTATACCTTTGATGTCCTTAGGACACGGCATCTTTTCATTAGCATCAACCTTAGCTTTATCAACCTCAATACCTCTTTCAGAAATTTTATACCCGAAGACAATACCTTCATTAACCATAAAGTGGCACTTCTCCCAATTCAAGACAAGATTAGTGCCTTCACATCTCTGCAAAACTCGATCAAGGTTTCTTAAGCAATCATCAAAAGAAGTTCCATATACGGAGAAATCATCCATGAAAACCTCAACAATAATTTCACAGAAGTTAGAGAATATAGCAGTCATACATCTTTGAAAGGTAGCAGGTGCATTGCATAAACCAAAAGGCAAACGTCTATAAGCAAAGGTACCAAAAGGGCAAGTAAAAGTTGTCTTTTCTTGATCCTCTTTTGACACAGGTATTTGAGAGAAACCGGAATAACCATCTAGAAAGCAAAAATGTCTATGTTTGGATAATCATTCTAGCATTTGATCAATAAAGGGTAAAGGGTAATGATCCTTTTTAGTAGCTTTATTTAATTTGCGGAAATCAATTACCATTCTATAACCTGTAGCAATTCTTTGTGGAATCATTTCATCTTTATCATTAGGAACAACAGTAATACCTCCCTTCTTAGGGACACAATGGACATGACTTACCCACTGACTATCAGCAACGGGATAAATTATACATGCCTCAAGAAGCTTTAGTATTTCTTTTCTTACCACTTCTTTCATCTTAGGATTAAACTGTTGTTGGTGATCAACAACCGGTTTCGCGTCTTTGTCCAATTTTATCTTGTGCTGGCATAGAGTGGGACTAATGCCCTTAAGATCATCAAGAGTATATCCAATAGCACCACGGTGCTTCTTCAGAGTTTTCAATAATTTCTTTTCTTCATGCTCTGAAAGGTTAGCACTAACAATAATAGGATAAATCTTCTTTTCATCAAGATAAGCATATTTAAGAGTATGAGGCAAAGGTTTAAGCTCAAACACGGGATCACCCTTGGGTGGAGGAGGATCCCCTAGGATTTAAACAGGCAAGTTGTGTTTCAAAATAGGTCCCTGTTGAAAGAATACTTCATCTATTTCCCTTCTTTCATTCATAAACATATCATTTTCAAGGTCTAGCAAATATTGTTCTAAAGGATCATTAGGAGGCACGGCAATAGAAGAAAGACCAGTAATTTCATCTTTACTAGGCAATTCTTTATCATGCGGTTGTTTATGAAATTTAGCAAAGTTAAATTCATGAGACATATCCCCTAAACCATCCGAAACAATATCCTTATTGCAGTCTATCTTAGCATTAACAGTATTCGAGAAGGGTCTACCAAATATAATGGGACAAAAGTTATCTTGTGGGGAACCAAGAACAAGAAAATCAGCAAGGTATTTAACTTTCCCACACAAGAATTCAACATCTCTAACAATTCCAACTGGTGAAATAGTGTCTCTATTAGCAAGCTTAATTGTAACATCAATTTCCTCTATCTCAGCAGGTGCAATATCATGCATAATTTCTTTGTATAAGGAATGGGGTATTGCACTTGAACTAGCACCCATATCACATGAGCCATGATAGCAGTGATCTCCTATTTTAACTTAAATAACAGGCATGCCTACAATAGGTCTATGTTTAGTTTTATTATCGGGTCTGGCAATTCTAGCAGATTCATCAGAAAAGTAAATAACATGCCCACCAATATTATCGGCTAAGAGATCTTTAACCATAGCAACACTAGGTTCAACTTTAGTTTGCTCATAGGGAGTAGGTGTTCTAGTATTACTCTTACGAACAACAGTTGAAGCTTTAGCATGATCCTTTATTCTAACAGTGAAAGGTGGTTTCTCAATATAAGTAGTAGGAACAACAGAATCAATATAAGTGATAGTAGTTTCTTCAACTTTAATAGGTGCAACTACTTTTAATTCAATGGGAGGTTTATATTTAAACCACTTCTCCTTAGGGAGATCAACATGAGTAGCAAAAGATTCATAGAAAGAAGCTACTATCTCAGAGTGAAGTCCATATTTAGTGCTAAATTGACGGAAAGCATCGGTATCCATAAAAGATTTAACACAATCAAACTTACGTGTTATACCTGACTCCTTACCTTCATCAAGATCCAGTCTTCGGAGTTGCGTTTAATTCTTTCCAATAAATCCCGTTTGAATTCAATAGTATTCATCATAAAAGAGCCAGTACAAGAAGTATCAAGCATGGAGCGATTATCGAGAGAAAGTCGAGCATAAAAATTTCGAATAATAATTTCCCTTGAGAGCTCATGATTGGGGCATGAATATAACATTGACTTAATCCTCCCCCAAGCTTGAGCGATGCTTTCTCCTTCGTGAGGCCAAAAATTATATATATAATTACGATCACGATGAACAAGATGCATAGGATAAAACTTCTGATGAAATTCCAATTTCAATCGGTTGTAGTTCCATGATCCCATATCATCACATAGCCTAAACCATGCCAATGCCTTTCCCTTCAAAGATAAAGGGAAGACCTTCTTCTTGGTAGCATCCTCGGTGTCGGATGTGGGGTTCCGGCAAACCCTTAAGGTTCGAACACTGGGGTGCACGCAAAGTCTTTCCCTCCTACCGATTGATGCCCTAGCTCGCTAAGATCTCGCGGACGAACTCGATGAACTCGAAACATAGAAAGACACAAGATTTATACTGGTCTGGGCCACCGTTGTGGTGTAACACCCTACTCCAGTGTGGTGGTGGTGGATTGCCTCTTGGGCTGATGATGAACAATACAAGGGGAAGAACAGCCTCCTGAGGTTGAGGTGTTCTTGTGCGTGGCTAACTTGTGCGGGTGAGAGAGTGATCTAAGATGTCGTCCTCTCGTCCCCGCCTCTCTTTCTATGGTGGTGGCTAGCCCTACTTATAGAGGCCCTGGTCCTCTTCCCAAATATTGAGCGGCAAGGGAGCCAACAACGGCTGGCTAATTTGAAGGGGGACAGCTAGTACAAGCCATCCTGACAAAAGGTGGTATGCGCCTGCGAAAGGCTCTGGTGGTGACGCAGTCTTGGGCTCCGCGATGACCTTCGTCTTGCCGTCATTCTGGTCTTGGTCTTGTTGCACCAAAATGGCAACCTTTGCCTGATGCCTCAGTACTCCTCGCCTGCGCTAGTTTCCTTAGCATCAAAGAGGAAACAAGGATGCCGCGCGCGCTGGCGCCCACCTGGCACCCGCCTGGTGTCGATCGTCATGGCTCACGTCACGAGAGCCTCGTGAGGTTAGCCTCGCCTTGATATCTCTGCTCCTCGTGAGCCAGCCTAACTAGGCCGCCCTGGAGGGGGTCTCGTGTCATCCTCCTCGCGAGGCTTGGCCCCTCGCGAGGGTCTTGGGTGCCTTGTTGGTGAAGATGAGACGTACAGCTTACTGGCTCAGCCACGCAATGGGCCGCAGGCAGGCAAGTCTGGGGACCCCCGTTCCCAGGATGCCGACAGTAGCCCCCGGGCCCAAGGTGCGCTCGGGATTGGCTTCGCAGTGAAGCCAAGGGCCAAGCACGGAGCACCGCGGGCCCCCAAAGCCTGCGGCCTTGGTTGACCGTGGCGGTTGATTGGTCGTGGGCGTCTCTGCTTCCCCATGCTGCCTCGGCGACTGCACGACTTGACGAGTCCCTACGACATGCAAGGGAAACCATCATTACCTTCGGTCATGGGAGGTGCCGATTGGCCTTCTTTTGCTATAAATGGGAAGGGGGCGGAGCCCCCGTCGCCCATATCTTCCTTGCTTGCTGCTTCTTCTTCCTCACTCCACTCCTAGCTTCTTCTTCCTCGCTTTGTTGCTCGTCGTGCCACCAATGGCGCCTATCAGAAGGTTCTCCGCTGAAGAAAAGGGGAAAGCCCCCCAGGATGTCCCGGAGCAACTCCCACCGAAGAAGAGGTCGATCCACTGTCGTGAAGAAGCGGCGGGGCCTTGGTGTGAGTGGCCTCCTCCAGGGTACCCTCTACCCCTGTATGCCCAAGCAGAGGGCTCAGGAGGGTGGGGCGACGAGCAGCGCCACTAGCGCCGCGCTCGGGGTCGCCGCGCCACGGTGACGCGTGCTGTCGACCCCGAAATCCACGCAGCTGACTCCTCGCGTGAGCTCGTGCTGTGGGCGCCGATGCCGCCAAGCTCTTGGATCCGCTTCCCGCGGTTCGTCTCTGACGTGATGCCGCCGAGGGGGCCTCTCGAGCTCTGGTTGTAGCACGCCAACTGTGGTGCTCCTGCGACTGGAGCGGAGATCGAAGTGGTCCCCTCTGGCAAGATCTTCATGACCCGCAGCTGGGGCAAGATCGCGCGGGTCTGCCGCGTGAGGGGCGCCCTCATGATCCATCTTGAGTACGATGGTGTCTCCATGCTCTTCTTCAAGGTCTTCAACATCGAGGGCCGCCGCCTGGAGTGCTGCTCCGGAGAGGAGCGTGAGCCTGACGCGCGCTCCGCTCGCGACCACTCCAGCAGTAGCAGCCCCTGGGAGTCCAGCAGCTCTCCTGAGCTCTACGAGACTCCGGAGATGAGCGACGACAGCTACATGCCCCCGAGCTCTCGCCGCGCTCGGAGTAGTGCGGCCGCGTCTGGCCGCCGCCGCCGTTGATCTGGATGGGGTTGGCGCCGGCCTCCCGTGGCCCACTGTTGATGATGGCGTCCGCCACGGGGGGGAGTAGATAGGATCCTCCTCAGTTTTAGCTTTTGTTTCCTGCAAAGAACCATGAAGCGCCCCGTGGGGGCATGTAAGGGTCTGTAATGTCTTTTGTGCTTTTCTTCCCTATTATGAAGATTTGATGAACGCGCGTCCCGTTAGGGCTCAGTTCCCCCTTTCTTTCCTCGCGATAGCTTGTTGCTCTACGCCGACAGGTCCTGGTCCCCAGGCAGGCTACAGTCGTCGCTGGTATGCCAGGTCGCATGATGTGGTCAAGGCCAGGAGGTGTGCGGCCCGAGCTCCAGTAAGAGCCCCTGAGGCGCGATGCTTAGGAGGTTCCCCTTAGCGCTCAAGCGGCCATGGTTAGGGAAGAAAGGGAGTTGACGTGGCTGCAACGGGATTGCGGTAAGGCATGAGTGTCCATGAGGCCCAGACATTTAGCCGATCCAAGGGCGAGACTTATCTTGTGAACTTCATGACGATTCCTGACGTTGCGCTGGGGATGCGCGCCAACTTGTGCGGCATAGCCAGGCCGTCCCATACAAGTTTCCCTCCTCCCATGCTCTCCTTGGTACTCTGCGTCCTCAGGTCCCGGCCCTCGAGCGAGCTCAGCTGCTGCTGGTATGCCAGGTCGTGATGCCATGGTCAAGGCCAGGGGTGAGGGCTGGATAGCCAGTAAGAGCTCCTGAGTCGCGATGCTCAGGAGCCCCCCTTTTAACGCGCAAGCGAATTGCACGAGAGAAAAGGAGACTCGCGGTGTCGCCTGCTATCCTTCCCGCGGGGTCCCTGTGAACAGGCACAAGAAGAACAGGGTTTACCGTTACAGCCGTCAACCTGCCGCTGGTTGGTCCAGATGAAATGAAGGCACTGAGGGCCTGGTGAGGTGACGTGCACGGGGCATGCCGCGAGCCAGAGCTCGACCGCTTAGGTTTATCGACGTGGCAGGTATGGACCCATGCACTAGCGCCGTGCCTGTGAGGAGGCCCCGTGGGAGGCGATGATCGGGCAGATGATGACCGTAGGCAGGTTAAGCAGGGAAAGCAAATTAGCTTGGGTAAATGCAGGAAGATACATGCCACTGGGTCCGGCCCGAGCGGCTTGGGGATGATGCAGCCCGAGGGGCCCCCTGGCAAGGTAAGCTAAAGACATAAGCAAATGGGATACATGCCGTAGGGACGGACCCACACGGCCTGGGAATGATGCAGCCCAAGGGGCGCTCCCAGGTTAACGAGCTTGGAAGATGTCACCTGGTTCTGTACACGAAGCAGAGTTGGTGCAGGTGAAGGTGTGCGTCGAAGAAACGACTCCTCATGAGCCACCGGAGCCCTGAGCCTCGGGAGGCTCTGGGGGCTCAGGAGGCTCCCTGAAAACCGTCTCCATTCCCTCTAGGAAGACGCGGTACCTGGCCTCTTGAGCCGCCAGGTCACGCTGCATGGTGCGCCGATAGGTCGGCGCCGCGCTCGGCAAGCCGAGGGGCATGCGAGCGTAGCTGTGTAGCGGGCCTCCGCAACGGCCCACACGTGAAGGCCAGAAGCACTCCTGAGACGCGGCCCTATTGAGCCCTGGAATGTCAACGCAGACACGCAGCTCGGCACCCTCGCCTGGGTGATGCGCCGCACCCTGCGAGCGGCTATCGCCACGCATGGCTCTTGCGTCTTGCAGTTCCTGTGTGGTCTTGGCGATGAACTCCTGAGTGGCGGGCACCCCTTGCCCGATGTTCTCCTGATGAAAACGTGCCACGTAGCACGCCTCCAAGTAGTGACCAAGCATTTCCCTCATGAGGTGGGCAAGGTCTGAAGCCCTCCAGAAGAGAGCCCCCGAGCCCTGCCTGAGGAGGGCGGCGAGCGCGCCTTCCTATGCGATGGAGGGAGGCGCCCCTGGGACGGACGCTGATCCTGACGAGGCTCCTGCCGCGACGCCATCCTCCTGAGGTCCTGCGTGGTGTGGCTGCTTCTTCTTGGGGATGGCCTCCAGAGGACCCTCACTTCTGCTGTCGGGGTCGTCGATTGCTGCAGCTTGGAAGGCGCACTCGAGGGAGCACACCGCATCCCTCTCTTCACACGGGACCATGATGACCCCTCCACTTCCAGGCATCTTGAGGACGTTGTAGCCGTGGTGGGTGACCGCCATGAACTTTGCCAGGGCCGAATACCGAAGGATGGTATTGTACGGCACGCGGATGTGCATGACGTCGAAGTCGATGAGCTCAGTGCGGTAGTTGTCGCGTGTGCAGAAGGTGACAGGCAGGCGGACCTGCCCTATCGATGTGGTGGAGCCGTCGGTCACTCCCGAGAAAGGTTTGGTAGGTTGGAGCTGCTCATATGGCACTTGGAGGTTGTCGAAAGTGTTGATGGACAGGATGTTGAGTCATGCGCCCCCGTCGATGAGAGTCTTGGTAACCTGCACATTGCTGATGACTGGGGAACACAACATCGGGAGGATGCCGGCGATGGCCGCGCACTTGAGCTGATCTGCCGAGTTGAAAGTGATGGCGCACTGGGACCACTTGAGCGGGCGTGCGGCCTCAAGCTTGGGGAGCGCCACGTTCACCTCGCGAGCGAATCGTTTGAAGATGCGCTGAGAGGCTGGGGCCTGGGTGCCGCCCAAGATGCAGGCGATTGCATGCGGCTCCTGGAAGCCCCCAGTCCCCTCGTCCTGATGATGATTGTCATTCCTTCTTGGCGGCGGTAATGGGGGAAGACCGGTGTTGCCTTGGGGGCAATCCTCACGAGGCTGGTCCCTCCAGGGCCCCTCGCGAGGATGGTCCTGCCAGCGGTCCTTAAGAGGTCTGCCGCGCCATTCCTGGCGCGGGCCGCGGTCGTCCCAGCGTCCGCCCCCTCGTCCTCCTCCAAGGCCGTAGCCCCGGTGGCCGCGCTCGGGGCATCGACCGTAGCGTCCCTCACATAGGGCTCGGAGCTCTTGGCAGTCGCTGGTGTTGTGGGTGTTTAGGTTGTGGAAGGCACAGAATGGTCGGCTGTTCTTGGATAACTCGGGCTGGTCTCTGCCCCGTTTGGTGTCGGGCTCCACAGCTAGCACTACCGCTTCCTTGCGCTTCACGTCCTTGGCCTTGGCTTTCTTCTCCTCTGTGTCTGCGGCTGGCTGCTCAAGGAGGCAAAGCCGCCCCTCCTCAGCTCTTGCACACCTGGTTGCCAGGTTGAACAGCTCCTATGACGTGCAGAGCTCCTCATGGATGGCGAGCTCTTCCTTCATCTTGACATCACGGACGCCGTCGGAGAACGCGGAGATGATGGCCTCATCCGTGACCATGGGAATCTTGAGGCGGGTGTTGTTGAAGCGCTGGATGTACTTCTAGAGGGTCTCCCCTGGTTGTTGCTTGATGCGGCGCAGATCGGTCGCGGCCGGCGGGCGGTCGCGAGTGCCCTGGAAGTTGGTGACGAAGCGGTCGCGCATCTCATCCCACGAAGAGATCAAGTCATACTGCAAGTTCAGGTGCCAGGTGCTGGCCCCATCCTTGAGAGCCATGGGAAACCAGTTCTCCATGACCTTCTCGTCGCTGTTGGCTGCTTCGATGCTCAGCTCGTAGAGCTGCAGGAACTCTGCAGGGTCGGCGGTAACATCGTAGCGAGGAGGCAGATCTGGCTTGAACTTACCTCGCCAGGCGATGCTGCAGAGCTCAGGGGTGAAGGCGCGGCAGCCGGCCGTTGTTACTGGGACCCGCCTCGGAGGTGGAGCTTGGTCTTGTTGAGGTCCGTGCGGCGCCGCCGCAAGCGGCGCACGGTCTTGACAAGGCGGTGCAGGAAGCGCGGGTGCAGCTTCTCACGGCCGTAGGATTTCTTCGCAGCTTCCCTCTTGCGCGCGGGCACCGGTCATGGCAGGTCACATCGCGGGGCCGTGTGCCTTGGTGCCAAGGCGCCGTCTTTGGGCTGGGGTGGTGGAGGCGCACCTCGGGCCTCGTGGCCCGTGGCTGGCTGAGGGTGAGGCCGAGAGAGGGACGGCGCCGGGGATCCCCCCGCGGCACAGACGAGCTCGGCGACGCGGTCGAGCCACTCCTCGTAGAGGTTGTCGACTGGGCAGTAGCGCAGGAGCTCGTTTGCGGCGAGGAGTGCGGTGTGCGTGAGATGAAGAACCGCCTTGGGCCAGCGATGGAGTGGCGGTGCGGCCGTCCTGCCGCACCGAAGGATGCAGCGAAGATGCTTGCTGCTCGTTCCCCACTGGGCCAGTGGCAGCATTGGTGGCGGGGGACGGAGAACGACGTGGTGGCCCGCCGACGGGAGCTGTCTGAGCAACGCGGGAGGTGAGAGCAGCCTCACGCTCAGCTCGAGCGCGGTGAGCGTCCGCCATGGAGACGATGGAGCGGTGGAGCGACGAATTGATGAAAGGAAAGCTTCGGCGTTGTCGGCGTTCTGGGAACGGGGGTCCCCAGACTTGCCTGCCTGCGGCCTGTGGCGTGGCTCAAATGGGAGCCCGGCGCGGCCCATCTTCATCAACACAAGACTCAAGACCCTCGCGAGGGGCCAAGCCTCGCGGGGCGGATGACACGGCGCATCCTCAGACGCAGCCTCGGCAGGCTGGCTCACGAGGAGGCGGAGAGATCAAGGCAGGAAACCTCGCGAGGTGCCCATGACGCAAGCCATGACGATCGAGGGTGCCAGGCGGGCGCCAGCGCGCGCAGCGTCCTTCTTTCCTCTTTGGTGCAAAGGGGGTGAGCGCAGCCGCGGAGTACCGAGGCATTAGGCAAAGGTTGCCATTTCGGTGCAACGAGACCAAGACCAGGAGGACTACGAGATGGAGGTCACCATAGAGCCCAGCACGGCGTCACCATAGAGCCTTTGGTAGGCGAAGACCAACTTTAGTCAGGATAAGTGTACTAGATGTTCCCCTTCGAATTGGCCAATTGTTGGCGCCCTTCCCGCTCAATATTTGGGAAGAGGCCCAGGGCCTTTGCCTATAAATAGGACCAGCCACCCGCATAGCAAGGGGGGTTGGTTCGTTCGGTTGGCAAGCAGAGAGAGTGAGTGAGAGAGAGAAAAGGGTGACTGAACTCCTCCTAACAGTTCATCGCCCCAGCCAAGAACAGACCCTTGCGAGGCTGTTCTTCCTTGTATTGTTTGTCGGCATTCTAGGAACGGGGGTCCCCAGACTTGCCTGCCTGCGTCCTGCGGCGTGGCTCGAATGGGGGCCCAACATGCCCCATCTTCATCAAGCACAAGACTCAAGACCCTCGCGAGGGGCCAAGCCTCGCGAGGCGGATGACACGGCGCATCCTCAGGTGCAGCCTCCTTAGGTTAGCTCGCGAGGAGACGGAGATATCAAGGCAGGGTGTCTCGTGAGGCGCCCGTGACGCAAGCCATGACGATTGAGGGCGCCAGGCGGGCGCCAGCACGCGCAGCGTCCTTCTTTCCTCTTTGGTGCAAAGGGGGCAAGCGCAGCCGCGGAGTACCGAGGCATCAGGCAAAGGTTGCCATTTCGGTGCAACGAGACCAGGACCAAGCGGACTACGAGATGGAGGTCACCATGGAGCCCAGCACGGCGTCACCGCAGAGTCTTTCGCAGGCGAAGAGCACCTTTAGTCAGGATAAGAGTACTCGATGTCCCCCTTCAAATTAGCCCACCATTGTTGGCTCCCTTCCCGCTCAATATTTGGGAAGAGGACCAGGTCCTCTATAAATAGGGACCGGCCACCCACGTGGCCGGGGGTTCGAGAGTTGGTTCGTTCGGTTCTCGTAGGGAGGCACACAGAGTAGAGAAAGAGAGAGAGAGAGGTGACCGAACTCCTCCCAGCAGTTCATCACCCCAGCCAAGAACAGACCCTCGTGAGGCTGTTCTTCCTTGTATTGTTCTTCATCATCAGCCCCAAGAGGCAATCCATCCACCACACACTGGAGTAGGGTATTACACCACAATGGTGGCCCGAACTAGTATAAATCTTGTGTCTCTTGTGTGATTCTTTTAATAGTTTAGATCTTTGTGAGGCGGGGAGGTTGAAGGCGTGATTTCCGCGCGCACCCCAGTGTTCGAACCTTAAGGGTCTGCCGGAACCCGAAATCCAACATTTGGCGCGCTAGGTAGGGGTGCGCCGGAGTTCGTCTTCCACCACTCCGTGCCCCGTCGCGTCTTCATCACCATGCCCGGCGACTAGGAGGGCAACCCCGACCCGTGGGCTGCGTGGCCCAAACGTGCGGAACCGCCCGCCTCGGGCGACCCCGCGCCCCAGGCAGCTCGCGGTCCGTAGGGCGCTGCGGGCCGCAGGTGATGCGGACAGACTTCGGCAACTCTTACGCCGTGGAAGGCTCGGTCGGCAGCAAGGGCCTCCAATCACGCCGCGACAACGACACCATACACCCGCCGGGAGCAGGCGAACTCGAGGGCGGCGCTCACGGTGGCCCGGGAGCTGCTGCGATGCAGGTTGCTGGAGGGCGGCCACGACGTGCTGTTGGAGCGAGTGGCGGAGCTCCTGGGCTTCGCCGCCTCGGGGGCTCACCCCTTCTCCACCCAGCTCCCATCTCAAGTCCAGAGCGGCCCGCGCGGGGGCTCCGCGCGCGCCCATGGACTCCAAGGCTACTCCGACGCCAGCGAAGCTGTCAGCACCGGACCGGCGGCGGCGCTGCCTCTGCCCCCGGCCCGTGAAGAAGAAGGACTTGACGCGACCCGCGGCCCTGGAGGGCTGCCGCGCTGCCACCCCGCGGTAGGCACGGCCGGTAGGACCGTGAGGCGTGCGGGGCATCATGGCATGGCGTTCGGGATGATGACGACGCAGGAATACGTGCCCTTCATGCTGGACCAAGGACACCCTCGCGAGAGCAGGCAAGGCTCGCTCCTTGGCCCAAGCTGGGGGGACGAGGCAGTAGAAGCCGAGCCCTTCCAGAAGCCCATGGACGAGCCCGCTGGCCACGCTAGAGGCAGCGACTATCCGGCACCGCTAACTCTTCAGGGGCAGGTATATGCTAACCATGGATCGCAGGAGGTGCAGGTCGCCGCGGCAAGCAGCTGCCCCGCTCCCATAGTCTCGTACCCCTCGGGAGGAGGGCGCAGGGGGCTGCGGGAGAGGGGTCGAGATCCTACATCACCACCGCGGCGTTCGGAGCAAGGCGTTCTCAGGAGGTAGGCCCTCTGCTGGGGAGGTGCCTCAGGGCCTGCCCCTGGCGGAGGACCTGTGGTCGTCGGGGGAACCGCTGGCGACCGCTCTACCCCATCGGGCGACGTCCTGGGTTCCGGTCGTTGCTGATGGCACTAGAGTGTGGCGCAAGGCGGGGCTCTCGTCTGGCGATATGAAGCAAGGCCATATAACACCCTCGATGTGACTATAACTCCCATGTGTTGAGGCACGACTTGGAGACATAATCGCATTGAAGGCATATGTCGCAAGTGAGGTAATCTTTACACAACCCATGTAATACATAAGGGAAAGAGATACATAGTTGGCTTACGATCGCCACTTCACACAAATATATGAATAAAGCATTACATCATCCAAATACAATCAAGGTCCGACTACGGAACCAAAATAAAAGAAGAACCCCAAATGCGACAAAGGTCCCCGATCGACCCCAACTGGGCTCCACTACTGATCAACTAGAAAGAAACAGCACAAAGGACAAGATCCTCATCGAGCTCCTCCTGAGCTTAGTTGCGTCATCTGCTCGGACTAATCGGCACTTGCAAACTGGTTTTGGAAGTATCTGTGAGCCACGGGGACTCAGCAATCTCGCACCCTCGCGATCAAGACTATTTAAGCTTATGGGTAAGGTAAAAGTATGAGGTGGAGCTACAGCAAGCGACTAGCATATATGGTGGCTAACATACGCAAATGAGAGCAAGAAGAGAAGGCAAAGCACGGTCGATAAAAGTATGATCAAGAAGTGATCCTATAACAACCTACGTCAAGCATAGCTCCAACAATCGTGTTCACTTCCCGGACCCCGCCGGAAAGAGACCATCACGATTACACACGCGGTTGATTCATTTTAATTAAGGTCAACTTCAGGTTTTCTACAACCGAACGTTAACAAATTCCCATCTGCCCATAACCGCGGGCACGGCTTTCGAAAGTTCAAATCCCTGCAGGGTGTCCCAACTTAGCCCATGACAAGCTCTCACGGTCAACGAAGGAATAGACCTCCACCCGAGACATTCCGATCAGACTCGGTACCTCGGTACAACAAGACATTTCGACAGGGTAAAACTAAACCAGCAACACCGCCCGAATGTGCCAACAAATCCTGATAGGAGCTGCACATATCTCTTTCTCAGGGCACACTCAGATGAGACATCCTACGAGTAAAACCAACCCTCAAGTTGCCCCGAGGTGGCCCCGCAGTCTACTCGGTCGGACCAACACTCAGAGGAGCACTGGCCCGGGGGGGTTAAAATAAAGATGACCCTTGAGTCTGCAGAACCCAAGGGAAAGAAAAGGCTAGGTGGCAAATGGTAAAACCAATGTTGGGCATTGCTGGAGAAGCTTTACTTAAGGCGAACTGTCAAGGGGTTCCCATTATAGCCCAACCGCATAAGGGACGCAAAATCCGGGTACATAACACCGATATGACGGAAACTAGGGCGGCAAGAGTGGAACAAAACACCAGGCATAAGGCCGAGCCTTCCACCCTTTACCAAGTATATAGATGCATTAATTAAATAAGCTATATAGTCATATCCCAACAAGTAAACAAATGTTCCAACAAGGAACGGTATCTCCATGTTCCAACAAGGAACAAACTTGAATCTTCACCTGCAACTAACAACGCTATAAGAGGGGCTGAGCAAAGCTGTAACATAGCCAATCAACGATTTGCTAGGACAATGGTGGGTTAGAGGCTGAACATGGCAATTTGGGAGGCTGACAAGCAAGTGGTAGGCATCGTAGCAATGGCATAGCAAAAGAGCGAGCAAACTAGCATAGCAAAGATAGTAGTGATTTCGAGGGTATGATCATCTTGCCTGAGATCCCGCAAGGAAGAAGAACGAATCCATGAAGAAGACAAACGGACGTAGTCGAACGGATCCTCACAAACTCGACGTTACCGGATCCAACCCGGAGAAGCAATCACCGGAAAAGAAGCACACAACATAGTAAACAACCAACACATGAACATGCTATGATATGCGAGATGCGGGATGCGATGCGGGATGCAAAATGCAAGACGTGACAGGAAATTCATGAACCTGGCCTCAACTTGGAAAACCAAGTGTGCCACTGGATAGAGGGGATGAAATCACCTGAAAACGATATAAATATCATAGGAATCGGAGCTACGGTTTGGAAATGGCAAGCGTTTTACGAAATGAATCGGTCTGCGATTTACAGCAAGTAGGCATCTAAATGCAACGAAATGAACATGCTACAGCCACCAAACATGACAAGAAAATACATGGCAGGTATGTACACAAGATGCTTAACAAAACACTAGCAGTGAGCCACGGCCAAATTCATCCATTATGAGGTTCAAACAAGCATGGCAAAAATGAATAAGCAAAACAGATTTCAGACTTAGTGAAATTAACACTAGTCTGAAATTTCAGACCACGATGCTCTCTTCGGAGCCGCAAAACAACATGATACACAACCTGATTATGACAAGTAAGAACATGGCATGGAGCTACTCAACAAGCTTAACAAAACACCCAAAGTGACCTGGGGCCAAAAGGGTTCACAAAATACTCTAACGAGCATACGAACATAGATGAAACACAATCAGTTTTCAGACTTGGTGAAAACTGAGACATGCTGAAATTTAACTCACGAAGGCATATAAACGAGCTCGATCCACTCACTACGGTGCAAGTCATGGCAAGGCAAGCATATATCCATAAAGAAGGCACAAAATGCTAGCAAGACATGGCAAGAACAATGGCATAGCATACACGGATCACTAACAATAGCATCGGCAAAATCGCAAACAAGTTGACGATCTGCCCAGATTTACCACGGAGCAAAAGTAGAGCTCGATTGACTCAAGCTAGAGCACTCCACATATGCAAACAAAGACATGGATGGATAGAGCATAACATGAATATCAAAACTCCCTTACTGATCATCCTCAAAAGAGGCACGGATCACTAGGAAACAAGCTGAACACATGGCATCATGAACTAAAATATCCCAGACTTAGTGAAATCCACTAAGTCCCTGAAAACAGAATTCTCAGGTGCCTCTCTTTGCAAGCTTGCACAAGTCACCACACACATCCTAAAAATGCATGGGTGGCACCTCTGGAAAGAAGACAAAATGCTTAACAATACATCCCAAAGACTCACAGGCATATCATGCACACAATAATCATGGCAAAAATGACAAAAGTCTATGATGAACTAACGGATCTGCAACTTAACTCATGATGCCTCCTTCTAACAGCATTTTGGGCATCAAGATGAACTCAAATGCAAATGATGCAATGGAATGAAATGATGTACTCGTCGAGACGAAGATTTTGATATATTATATGCATGAATCGGAGCTATGGATGCAAAGTTACGAGGCCTCGAACATGAGCACATGGATCTGGAATCTGAGGACTTAGCCAAAATTTATACCTCTCTGGGAAAAGTCAACGGGACGGAGCGGTGCGGGACGGGGTGGTTCTGGATCGGGACGAAGCCGTTTGGCTCAGGGGACTGGTGGATCTCATCCCACTCCCCGATCGGATCTGGCCGGACCGGATCTCCGGCGACGAACGACGGCGGAGGGCGGTGGAGCTCCGGCGGAGGTCAACTCCGGCGTGGCCGCGGGCTTCGGGCGGCGCGGGGCGCCACGCCGGCGACTAGGTGGCGACGAGCGAGCGGGGCGGCCGGCGCGCAGCACGGTGGCCGAGGCGGCGGAGACGGGCGGCGCGGCGAGGTCCGGTGGCGGCGGAGAAGACAGGCGGCGGCGGGCGGATCCGCTCGGGCAAGGCGGCGGGGATCTGGCCCGGTCGGCGCGGAGGAGGGCCGGGCGCGGGCCGCGGCGGGCCTCGGCGGCGCGCGCGCGAGGAGAGAGAGGCGGACGACAGGTGGCGGCGTTAGGGTTGTCCGGAGCGGTGGCGGGGATGACGTGGCGGCCCCTGATTCGTCGGGGTGAGGTGGCCGGGCGGAGTGGACATGTCTGGCGCGTGGGATTTTGTCCGGTGGCGCGAGGTGGACGAAGGATAGGGTTCATCCGCGAAAATTTCAGGGATGCCCACATATTTATAGGTAGAGGGAGCTAGGAGAGTCCAAATGAGGTGCGGTTTGCGGCCACGCGATCATGATCGAACGACCGAGATGATGGAGCAGAGTTTGGTGGGTTTTGGGCCAAATTGGAGGGGTGTTGGGCTGCAACACACACGAGGCCTTTTCGGTCCCTCGGTTAACCGTTGGAGCGTCAAACGAAGTCCAAATGGTACGAAACTTGACAGGCGGTCTACCGGTAGTAAACCAAGGCCGCCTGGCAAGACTCGGTCCAATCCGGAAATGTTTAATCCCCACACAAGAAAGAAAGGTAGAAATGACCACCGGAGGAGAATGAAGCGCCGGAACGCAAAACGGACAACGGGGAAAATGCGCGGATGCATGAGACGAACATGTATGCAAATGAAATGCACATGATGACATGATATGCAATGCATGACACGCAAGCAATGACAATGCAACAATAGCGAATAACAGAACGACACCTGGCACATCGGTCTCGGGGCGTTACAAGACTCCACCACTACGAGAGGATCTCGCCCCGAGATCTAGAATGGCACCGGAGGGGAAAACGGAAGAGAAAGAGAAGAGGTAACGCTAAGTTGCTTCTTTGACAAACGAGTGAAACCACGAACCTTGAAGGGTTGAACAAATACAAGAAAAGAATACAACGGAGAAGAACAAAATTTGAAAACACTCCGTTAGCAAGGAGAGACAAAGAACATTGCGAAAAACCTTGAGGTTGAAGGGCAAGATATATATTGAAAGCACTCTGGTTAAGAAGTTATGAAAGACTTGATACGGTGAAAAGAACTTGACCAGAGGACACGACACGCCGGTTAAATGGATAGGCATGAAAAAAAAGCATGATCTTTGACAAAAAGAGATGATTGGTTGAAAAGAGCAACAACACAATGCCTCCGGAACGAAAGAATAGAATATAGATAATTGAAATAAAAGAATGGAGAAGAAAATGCCAACTTATGCCACAAAAGAGCTTGAGAAGGCATCCTTAGGAGACGGGTCGAGCAGAGTTGTTGGATCACCAACAACGAAAAGAATACGCTTGATATGGTCTTATAGAATGCATCTCAAATTATGAGGTGACAACCTGCCACTAACGAAAACAATGGATTTGAATTGATAAAAATAAGGAGGCGAGAAACTATTTCACCGGGAGAATAAATGAAGAACTTGGGTCATTTATGAGCACCATAAATAGCAACAATCCTCAGGGAAGGCTTTAGGTGAAATATAACCCAAGGTAACTCCAATGACGAGATTGATGGATTTAAAATACCTCATTCTTAATAACATGCGAATCATGAAACATGAACTCAAATTATCAAGAATTACATAATACCACCTCCAATAATACGGAAGAAAGAATAGCACTCCGAATAGCAAGATGAAGAAAGCTTGAGCTCCTTTGAAAAGAATCTCACTGAACACTTGGAGAAGGAATTAAATCTTTGATGAGCCAACATGTAGAGCCTCCATGAAGAACTATAGTAAACAAAGGAATGAAAAGAAAGAGAAATTGAAAACACAAGGTGAAGCCTTGCAAAGATTTAGATGGATCTTCGTGATAATATAATTGAAATAGCTTGGAGCTCCAGAAAAAAAGATGAAAACTTGAAACCAAGAATTTTTGATGAGGCTCCGGAATAAGGAATTACTCACTTGGATGAAACAAGAATAAGAATTACATTATGCTTATCCTTCATAAATTAAATTGATGCCAAGCAACGGATTTGGCACACTACTTATTCTCGTAGCAAGGATTAAGAGAGATATAGCGCTAACTTGGGAAGGTCTTCTTTGAACCACCGGTAGGATTGACAACGAATAAATTGATAAGGAAAAGAAACCTGGAAGAACCACCGTAAGAATTGAAAAGAACGATTAAAACATGAAGGCACACCGGGAAGAATTAGCAATTGAACGAAGATGCTTGAGAGAATTTAGACCCAACTGAAACGAAGAGATCACGCGCTAATTAAAGAATATTGAATGATGCACCGGTGAGATTTGAGGATGACAACTGAAAGCTGAGAATGAATAATTATGAGACGATGGGCTCCGAAGAATCAAACTGAAAATACCCTAAATTACTTTGGATGGGTGAAAAGAAATCTCACCATCAAAAAACAATTAAGAGAGGATGGCAACAAGCTAGAATCACGAATCTTGAAGAGAATGGATCAAAAATGAGAGAAACTCTTCTTCGGTCTTCAAAATATGAGAATGACGATGATAAACACCATCAAGAATTATTGAGGCACACCGGAATGAAGAATGGAAAAGTTGAGCCAACGATGAAAAGAATTTGACAGATCTTGGAGAAAATACATTTGACTGATGACAATTCATTCTTACGTTAAACTTTAGAAAAGAATTTGAAAAGCTCCGGAAAAATAAGAAGAGTCAGGTAAGATCCTAGGAAAAAACCTGTGGGTTAGGGCCCACTTGAAGAAAACACCGTTGAACGATTAACAAGAGAGAAAGCACCGGTTGAATTAAAAGGCTTGAATGAGATAAACAACCTCGAAATAGGTTGAACGGATCTTGAATGACAAGACGAGCCTTTGAGATAGCTTGAGCATGCCGGAACAAATGAATAGTGAGAAGTGAAAGATTAAGAATAGCACCTGCATGAGGAAGCATTGAAACGAGGAAAGGATATGATCAAACACCAAAAGCTTGATTTGAATCCACCGAAGAAGAAAAGAATGGAGAAAGAAGAACGAGTAGAGCATCTTCATGAGAAACACCGGGTAAAACATGAGGGAAAAAGAATGAAGAGACTTCCCTCAATACAATGGATACTTGAATAAGACATCGGATTCCTTGAAGAAAATCAAAGGGAGGGAGAGTGGGAAAAACAAAGACAATTTGGAATGGAAGAAACGAACACCATTGAGGAACTTAGAATTGATCTTGCGGATGTTGAAATGATCGGATCCACTTGAAGAGAAGCACACCGGTTAAAAAGGATTGACATGACAAACTCAATGATCGAGAGGGATTAGTATTCACATAGGAATATGAGAACACCATTTCGGAAAGGTACGGAATCAACACTTGACATCGAATACCACAACTGAAACAAAACAAAACAAAGGATTGGCTTGCAGAATAAGCCGGAACAAACATATGACTGAGATTTCATCCGAAGTTTTCGTGGTGGGGCCTACACGGGCTCGATCGTACAGCACCATCATGTACAAGGCAGTGCACATGACATATGAAGTGTCCCCGAGTCAGCATAGCCAAGGACTCTTTAAGACACAACGAGACCATTGTAAAACCGACCGTGGATAGGCAGACCACTAGACGTCGAACCCCAATTTCATATCATACATCTGTCGGAAGGTATCCTAAGAGCTACTTGAATTCGCACCTATGAAACTCCTGAAATTTTCCGGTTATGCAATCAGGTGTTGGGGATACAGTGGAAGCATAATATCTCACCCAAACTAGCAAATCCTACATCCAGCTGTATCCATCCTTCAACACATAACCAAGAAACCTTCGGAAACCATCTACATCAACCTTCGAAAAGCATCCGTTATACAAGTTATGGCGATACTCCCGAACTCCCGCCCCAGTACTGGGTGGCGTCGAGGTTATCTCACCAACGAACTGCATAAAGGAGATTTTCGATGTCGGCGAACATATCTCAATTATTCCAGAATTGCAACGATAAAATTATGACGACAACACCTCAGAGCTCAACTCCCCGGGACACTTCCACTAAACACCTGACAGGAGGCACCAAGACAATGTTCTCATCATAAAACCATCGGAACGATTCCAAGATACCCGCGTGATCCTAAAAAAAATTTAGTGAAATTTGAGAAGAGAAGAGTCAAAACTCTACGTCAGGATGCCTTACCAGAGTTATGAGGAGACTTGGAAATAAAAAGAATTCCTAAAATCTCCGATATATAATTCCTAAATGACTCAAAACATTTTTCTAGACACAACCCGGCTGCTAAAAACGATCAAGCAATGGGGGCTCCTAAGGTCGGGGAAGGCTCTGATTACCAACTTATAACACCCTCGATGCGACTATAGCTCCCACGTGTCGAGGCACGACTTGGAGACATAATCGCATTGAAGGCATATGTCGCAAGTGAGGTAATCTTTACACAACCCATGTAATACATAAGGGAAAGAGATACATAGTTGGCTTACAATTGCCACTTCACACAAATACATGAATAAAGCATTACATCATCCAAATACAATCAAGGTCCGACTACGGAACCAAAATAAAAGAAGAACCCCAAATGCGACAAAGGTCCCCGATCGACCCCAACTAGGCTCCACTACTGATCAACTAGAAAGAAACAGCACAAAGGACAAGATCCTCATTGAGCTCCTCCCGAGCTTGGTTGCGTCATCTGCTCGGACTCATCGGCACCTGCAACCTGGTTTTGGAAGTATCTGTGAGCCACGGGGACTCAGCAATCTCGCACCCTCGCGATCAAGACTATTTAAGCTTATGGGTAAGGTAAAAGTATGAGGTGGAGCTGCAGCAAGCGACTAGCATATATGGTGGCTAACATACGCAAATGAGAGCGAGAAGAGAAGGCAAAGCACGGTCGATAAAAGTATGATCAAGAAGTGATCCTATAACAACCTACATCAAGCATAGCTCCAACAATCGTGTTCACTTCCCGGACCCCGCCGGAAAGAGACCATCACGATTACACACGCGGTTGATTCATTTTAATTAAGGTCAACTTCAGGTTTTCTACAACCGGACGTTAACAAATTCCCATCTGCCCATAACCGCGGGCACGGCTTTCGAAAGTTCAAATCCCTGCAGGGTGTCCCAACTTAGCCCATGACAAGCTCTCACGGTCAACGAAGGAATAGACCTCCACCCGACACATTCCGATCAGACTCGGTACCTCGGTACAACAAGACATTTCGACAGCGTAAAACTAAACCAGCAACACCGCCCGAATGTGCCGACAAATCCCGATAGGAGCTGCACATATCTCTTTCTCAGGGCACACTCAAATGAGACATCCTACGAGTAAAACCAACCCTCAAGTTGCCCCGAGGTGGCCCCGCAGTCTACTCGGTCGGACCAACACTCAGAGGAGCACTGGCCCGGGGGGGTTAAAATAAAGATGACCCTTGAGTCTGCAGAACCCAAGGGAAAGAAAAGGCTAGGTGGCAAATGGTAAAACCAATGTTGGGCATTGCTGGAGAAGCTTTACTTAAGGCGAACTGTCAAGGGGTTCCCATTATAGCCCAACACATAAGGGACGCAAAATCCGGGAACATAACACCGATATGACGGAAACTAGGGCGGCAAGAGTGGAACAAAACACCAGGCATAAGGCCGAGCCTTCCACCCTTTACCAAGTATATAGATGGATTAATTAAATAAGCTATATAGTGATATCCTAACAAGTAAACAGATGTTCCAACAAGGAACGGTATCTCCATGTTCCAACAAGGAACAAACTTGAATCTTCACCTGCAACTAACAACGCTATAAGAGGGGCTGAGCAAAGCAGTAACATAGCCAATCAACGGTTTGCTAGGACAATGGTGGGTTAGAGGCTGAACATGGCAATTTGGGAGGCTGACAAGCAAGTGGTAGGCATCGTAGCAATGGCATAGCAAAAGAGCGAGCAAACTAGCATAGCAAAGATAGTAGTGATTTCGAGGGTATGATCATCTTGCCTGAGATCCCGCAAGGAAGAAGAACGAATCAATGAAGAAGACAAACTGACGTAGTCGAACGGATCCTCACAAACTCGACGTTACCGGATCCAACCCGAAGAAGCAATCACCGGAAAAGAAGCACACAACATAGTAAACAACCAACACATGAACATGGTATGATATGCGAGATGCGGGATGCGATGCGGGATGCAAAATGCAAGACGTGACAGGAAATGCATGAACCTGGCCTCAACTTGGAAAACCAAGTGTGCCACTGGATAGAGGGGATGAAATCACTTGAAAGCGATATAAAGATCATAGGAATCAGAGCTACGGTTTGGAAATGGCAAGCGTTTTACGAAATGAACCGGTCTGCGATTTACAGCAAGTAGGCATCTAAATGCAACGAAATGAACATGCTACAGCCACAAAACATGACAACAAAATACATGGTAGGGATGTACACAAGATGCTTAACAAAACACTAGCACTGAGCCACGGCCAAATTCATCCATTATGAGGTTCAAACAAGCATGGCAAAAACGAATAAGCAAAACAGATTTCAGACTTAGTGAAATTAACACTAGTCTGAAATTTCAGACCACGACGCTCCCTTCGGAGCAGCAAAACGACATGATACACAACCTGATTATGACAAGTAAGAACATGGCATGGAGCTACTCAACAAGCTTAACAAAACACCCAAAGTGACCTGGGGCCAAAAGGGTTCACAAAATACTCTAACGAGCACACGAACATAGATGAAACACAATCAGTTTTCAGACTTAGTGAAAACTGAGACATGCTGAAATTTAACTCACGAAGGCATGTAAACGAGCTCGATGCACTCACTACAGTGCAAGTCATGGCAAGGCAAGCATATATCCATAAAGAAGGCACAAAATTCTAGCTAGACATGGCAAGAACAATGGCATAGCATACACGGATCACTAACAATAGCATCGGCAAAATCGCAAACAAGTTGACGATCTGCCCAGATTTACCACGGAGCAAAAGTAGAGCTCGATTGACTCAAGCTAGAGCACTCCACATATGCAAACAAAGACATGGATGGATAGAGCATAACATGAATATCAAAACTCCCTTATTGATCATCCTCAAAAGAGGCACGGATCACTAGGAAACAAGCTGAACACATGGCATCATGAACTAAAATATCCCAGACTTAGTGAAATCCACTAAGTCCCTGAAAACAAAATTCTCAGGTGCCTCTCTTTGCAAGCTTGCACAAGTCACCACACACATCCTAAAAATGCATGGGTGGCACCTCTGGAAAGAAGACAAAATGCTTAACAATAGATCCCAAAGACTCACAGGCATATCATGCACACAATAATCATGGCAAAAATGACAAAAGTCTATGATGAACTAACGGATCTGCAACTTAACTCACGATGCCTCCTTCTAACAGCATTTTGGGCATCAATATGAACTCAAATGCAAATGATGCAATGGAATGAAATGATGTACTCGTCGAGACGAAGATTTTGATATATTATATGCATGAATCGGAGCTATGGATGCAAAGTTACGAGGCCTCGAACATGAGCACATGGATCTGGAATCTGAGGACTTAGCCAAAATTTATACCTCTCCGGGAAAAGTCAACGGGACGGAGCGGTGCGGGACGGGGTGGTTCCGGATTGGGACGAAGCCATTTGGATCGGGGGAGTGGTGGATCTCATCCCACTCGCCGATCGGATCTGGCCGGACCGGATCTCCGGCGACGAACGACGGCGGAGGGTGGTGGAGCTCCGGCAGAGGTCAACTCCGGCGTGGGCGCGGGCTTCGGGCGGCGCGGGGCGCCACGCCGGCGACGAGCGAGCGGGGCGGCCGGCGTGCAGCACGGCGGCCGAGGCGGTGGAGACGGGTGGCGCGGCGAGGTCCGGTGGCGGCGGAGAAGACAGGCGGCGGCGGGCGGATCCGCTCGGGCGAGGCGGCGGGGATCTGGCCCGGTCGGCGCGGAGGAGGGTCGGGCGCGGGCCGCGGCGGGCCTCGGCGGCGCACATGCGAGGAGAGAGAGGCGGACGACAGGTGGCGGCGTCCGGTTGGTCCGAAGCGGCGGCGGGGATGACGTGGCGGCCCCTGATTCGTCGGGGTGAGGTGGCCGGGCGGAGTGGACATGTCCGGCGCGTGGGATTTTGTCCGGTGGCGCAAGGTGGACGAAGGATAGTGTTCATCCGCGAAAATTTCGGGGATGCCCACATATTTATAGGTAGAGGGAGCTAGGAGAGTCCAAATGAGGTGCGGTTTGCGGCCACGCGATCGTGATCGAATGACCGAGATGATTGAGCAGAGTTTGGTGGGTTTTGGGCCAAATTGGAGGGGTGTTGGGCTGCAACACACACGAGGCCTTTTCGGTCCCTTGGTTAACCGTTGGAGCGTCAAACGAAGTCCAAATGGTACGAAACTTGACAGGCGGTCTACCGGTAGTAAACCAAGGCCGCCTGGCAAGACTCGGTCCAATCCGGAAATGTTTAATCCCCACACAAGAAAGAAAGGTAGAAATGACCACCGGAGGAGAACGAAGCACTGGAACGCAAAACGGACAACGGGGAAAATGCTCGGATGCATGAGACGAACATGTATGCAAATGAAATGCACATGATGACATGATATGCAATGCATGACACGCAAGCAATGACAACGCAACAACAGCGAATAACAGAACGACACCTGGCACATCGGTCTCGGGGCGTTACAGGCTAGTACCTGTGAAGAAGGCCCAGTGCCTGTGAAGCTCGCCGCCCCGTGACACTCTCACGTAATAATGAGTGGGGCTGTACACGCCCCGGAGTCTCAGGGGTGCCGGCCTCAGGCCCTGGGGCTCCCTCCCACGCCCAGTGGACAGCACTTAGCTCCGCAGTGATGAGAAGACGTCCAAGACTAGATTAGGTGCCGGACGCGGCTTTTTGTCTACTTTTCGTTGCATTTCCCTTTGGCTGTTGCTTTCCCCCGCTGGATTTAAGTTGGATTCGAATTTGAGATTTGCGTGTGTTCGGGGAAGGGGTGATTATTCTCGCTCGAGCCATTTCTCGCGTTCTGGGCGAGTCGGGTCAGGCCTGGCTCGCGCGCAACCCAGACTGCCACTGTTACTCCCCCTCGGGAGGATTTTCGGGTGCCTACAGAGGCTGTCCTGTTTAAAAAGGCCCAGAGCCTGTGAAGCAAGGCGAGTGCCTGTGAAGCCCTCGCGCTAAGGAAAAGGCCCAGAGCCTGTGAAGCAAGGCGAGTGCCTGTGAAGCCCTCGCGCTAAGGAAAAGGCCCAGAGCCTGTGAAGCAAGGCGAGTGCATGTGAAGCCCTCACGCTAAGGAAAAGGCCCAGAGCCTGTGAAGCAAGGCCAGTGCCTGTGAAGCCCTCGCGCTAAGGAGAAGGCCCAGAGCCTGTGAAGCAAGGCGAGTGCCTGTGAAGCCCTCGCGCTAAGGAAAAGGCCAAGAGCCTGTGAAGCAAGGCGAGTGCCTGTGAAGCCCTTGCACTAAGGAAAAGGCCCAGAGCCTGTGAAGCAAGGCGAGTGCCTGTGAAGCCCTTGCGCTAAGGAAAAGGCCCAGAGCCTGTGAAGCAAGGCGAGTGCCTGTGAAGCCCTCGCGCTAAGGAAAAGGCCCAGAGCCTGTGAAGCAAGGCGAGTGCCTGTGAAGCCCTCACGCTCAGGAGAAGGCCCAGAGCCTGTGAAGAAGGCCAACGCCTGTGAAGTTTTTCACCAGCGATGATCTCACATCCTGAGGACCCAACTAGAGAGCGCCCAAGGCGTCGCGCCCTCCTGTAGGCCGCCTCGGAACCAGCGTGGGGCAAAGGTAAACCAGCCCACCATCAGGCACGAGCGCAATTTGATTACTACTGATACGATGGACACCGTTTTTTACATGAGGGGCTTCCCCTCCCAAAATGCTCTCACAAGCCACCAGGTCAAAAGCCTGAGTTATATTCATGCAGGGTGAAAAAGACAGGAGCGATACGCACTCAGTTGGACCAATCCCCCAATGCGTCCCCAGAGGCACCTCCTGAGCCTTCGCCGGAGTCGCCGAGCTCGCCATCGCCGCCTGCGTCGCTGCCGGCGGCGTCAGGGCCGCTCGCCGCGCCATCCTCATTAGCACCCACGACCACGTCGCTGTCGTCCGAAGCGAAGGCCCTGACAAGGGCGTCCATGTTATCCTCCACCCAGCGCGCCAAGTCATCTCGGACGGCCTGGGAGACTGGGGCGATGACAGCGTCAAAATCGAAGCGGGGATTCATGTTCTGGAGATGGCTGAAGACACGGGAAAAGGCGCGCTTGAGCAAGGCGCGGCTCCTCTCCTCCACCAACCTGTCGGCCCTGACCGACCGTGCCTCCAGCTGCGTCACCACGGCAGTGAAGAACTGCAAGTTGCCGGCATAATTGACCGTGTGTGGTTCGCCGACGGACGCCTCGCAGATGTTACCTAAGGCCATGTTAGCCCTCTCCCTGAGCGTGGTCAGCATGGGGCCATGCGCGTGCTCCAGGAGTCGCCGCTGGCGTATTTCATCGGCATTCTAACGCTCAACGGCCTCGACCTCTTCCATCCGCTGGCGAAGACGGAGCACCTCGGCCTGGGAGGCAGCCAGCTCCTTTTGCGCTGCCTCAAGGATGGCTCGGGAGGCATCGGCCAGCCGCGTCGCCTCATCGCGTTGGACCCTCAGGGCTGCGGTTCTGCCCTCGGCTTCAACCCGAATCATCCCCAGCTTCCCCTCGAACTCTCGTTTGAGGCCTTGGCGTGCCGTCGCCACCCGATGGCAAACCTCCTCCAGGACACGCGCTTCCCGCGCAGCGACATCGTCTTCCGCCTGCGTCACTAGGTGCTTCCTCGTCTCCAGCCGCTCGTACTCGCGAGTGCGTTCATCGGCTTCCAGTGTCAATGCTTCTTCGCACCTTTGGAGCTCGGCTGGGTCACCGGAGGCCACCCACATCGACGCAAGGGCCAGCTCATGCAGCTCCGCCTGCTCCTCCAGTGAGTGGCACCGGGCCAGGAGCTCGCGAGCTCGCTCCTCCGCTGCCTCTCGCCATCGGTCTGCTCTCTGGGCCTCCTCGGCGGCCTCGGTTCGGGCCACTCGAGAGGCCTCCAGCGACGCCTTCGCCTCTTCGTCATCAAGATCCCGCTGACGGCGTGCGAGGGTGATGGCCGCCTCAAGCTCGCGCCTCCCTGCAGCCAGGCGCAGGCCCTCGACCTCCAGGCGCGCGTCTTCATCAACGAGCTCCTCCCCAAGCAAGTTCACCGCGTCGGCCGCTCTTCGAAGGAACACTTGGCAGCGGGCGCGGCGCTCCCGGGCGCGCTCAAGCACATCTTCCACACCGTCATCCGCCCCAAGCAAGCGCCAGGAGCCACGAATCATTATTCCCCCTCCGGGCAGGGGGCTGGGGGCTGGCGCCCTCGCGATGGCCGGGCGCGTCACGCCGGGAGCCCGGCCTAGAGCCAGCCCGTCTCCAGATGAGGGGCGCAGGAGGCGCCTCAACCAGTCGTGGTCCCCGACCAGACGAGAAGCCCACGACAAGTTGGCTATTCCCCGAGAGGGCCCGCGAAGGAAGATCGCGGGGAATGACGGGCCACGGTGCGCCTCGGGATGGTCTGCCCCTTCAGACGCCCTTACCACGAGGGCAGAGCTGCTCGGAAGACTTGAAGACAGTAGAGGGGACGAAGCTAAGGGAGGCGGCACCTCAGCGACTTCCGCGAGCTTAGTCGGGAGGGGCCTGCAGAACAAGGATCAGCGGAAGCAGCAAGGGGACCAGGAGCCAGAGAGAAAGAGGACTTACTCGTCAGTGGCGAAATACTTCCTGCGCTTCAGCGCGCGACAAGGGAAGTCATCACCTAGGGCCTCCCTCTTCCTCCGGAGGGCCTCAAAGTCCACGCGGAAGCGGCCCAAGCGAAGAGCGCAAAGGTCATCCCGCCGCGGGGGCGGGACATTAGAGCGGTCCGCGTCAGGGGCGCCTGCCTTCCATTGCCTCGCCAGAAGACGCGACTGGGGCCTCCGAGGCCTCAGCCCCAGGCGCCGGGAATGGCTGCTTGCCACCTTCAGCCGCAGCGGCGCGGGCCTCAGGAGCTGTCCCCTCGCGAGCGCCACCCGGCGCTGCCACCTCATCAGGGGCACCCTCGGCCTCAGGCGACTCCTGCCTCCTTGCTCTGCCACCTGAGGAGGAGCCGCCATGGCCGGTTGGAAGGGCAGTCACCACCATCGGGTTCTCGCGAGGTCCCTGGAGGCCGGCCGGGCGCAGCCCCCATTCATCGAAGACAGGCATCTGCTTCACGAAGTCGGCCCTGCTCTGGCAGAGGTACAGCAGGGCCCCTCCCTGCTGGACGTTGCCGGGGTTGAGGTCACCGGCTAAGGTCAAGAGCGTCGACTTCAACACCGCCGGAGCCAGGTCCTCCTCCTGGAGCCTCATGTTATCCTCGCTTCCACGGAAAGCCCACATCCGGCGAAAGTGGCGCTGCAGGGGAGCGACGCGGCACAACAGAAACTCCTTCACCACTTTGGGCGTTGTCACGCCAAGCATCCTCAGGAGCGTGAAGCGGCACCAGACAAAGACGAGCCGGGGGCTCTTGAGCGTCTCCTGGCCCCAACCCGAATTGGGGACAGTAGGCGAGGTCGGCTCCAATAGCAGGGGGCTGGGTACGCCTGCATCCACGTACAACCAACGCTCGCGGAACCCAACCGCGAGCTGGGGGAGTTTGAAGTCAATCCCAGAGGCCTCGGTCACAGGCTCGGCAGCAAAGCTCACGCATGCCCAGCGCTGGGAAGGGTCGACAAGACGCAGTGAGAAGAAGTGGCGCAGCAAGGCCACCGAAGGAGGGATGCCCACCATGGCTTCGCAAACGAAGGCGAAGACCGAAAGAAGGGTGATGGACTCAGGACTTAGATGCATCAAGTGGATCTGATAATGGGAGAGCACGGCATTGAAGAAATCGGAGAAGGGGGGAACCAGACCCGCCCACAAGGCGTCGGTGAAACATGGAACCTCGGTTGTTATCCTATTGATGGAGAAGTGGGACGCGGGCCAAGCCGTCGTCCTCCCGCACTCGTTGAAGACGGAGGCCAGGGCTAAGCTGTCCCTGCCCAAGCACTCTTGGTTGAGTATGGTCGACTGGCCAACAGCGGGGGCCACCGATGGCGGCACACAAGACGGAGGCGTGGATTTCTCCCCTCTCTCCTTCATCGTCGGAGTCATGGCGATGGGAAGGAGGGGGAAGATTTGAGATTGGATTGGAGGTGGGAGCCGGCGTGCGAAGGAAGGAAGAGCAGGAGACGCTCGAGCAACAAGAAGGGGAGCGGCTGTGTGTAACCACAAGTCCGCCTGACAAGGCGCGGAATAAGGGGCGTCGGGGGAACGGTGCCGCCCACGTCCCATCAACCGCCACGCGGCGCCCAAGGCCGCAGGCTGTTAGGGCCCTCGGTGCTTCGCCCTTGCCCTTTCGCCTCTCGGCACGGCCAAGCCCATGCGCGCCACGGGCCCGGGGGCTACTGTCGGCGTTCAGGGAACGGGGGTCCCCAGACTTGCCTGCCTGTGGCCTGCGGCGTGGCTCGAATGGGGGCCCAACATGGCCCATCTGCATCAAGCACAAGACTCAAGACCCTCGAGAGGGGCCAAGCCTCGCGAGGCGGACGACACGGCGCATCCTCAGGCGCAGCCTCCTCAGGTTAGCTCGCGAGGAGACGGAGATATCAAGGCGGGGTGTCTCGTGAGGCGCCCGTGACGCAAGCCATGACGATCGAGGGCGCCAGGCAAGCACCAGCGCGCGCAGCGTCCTTCTTTGCTCTTTGGTGGAAAGGGGGCAAGCGCAGCCGCGGAGTACCGAGGCATCAGGCAAAGGTTGCCATTTTGGTTCAACGAGACCAGGACCAAGCGGACTACGAGACGGAGGTCACCATGGAGCCCAGCACGGCGTCACCGCAGAGTCTTTCGCAGGCGAAGACCACCTTTAGTCAGGATAAGAGTACTCGCTGTCCCCCTTCAAATTAGCCCACCATTGTTGGCTCCCTTCCCGCTCAATATTTGGGAAGAGGACCAGGGCCTCTATAAATAGGGACCGGCCACCCACGTGGCCTGGGGTTCGAGAGTTGGTTCGTTCGGTTCTCGTAGGGAGGCACACAGAGTAGAGAAAGAGAGAGAGAGAGAGGTGACCGAACTCCTCCCAGCAGTTAATCACCCCAGCCAAGAACAGACCCTCGCGAGGCTGTTCTTCCTTGTATTGTTCTTCATCATCAGCCCCAAGAGGCAATCCATCCACCACACACTGGAGTAGGGTATTACACCACAATGGTGGCCTGAACCAGTATAAATCTTGTGTCTCTTGTGTGATTCTTTTAGTAGTTTAGCTCTTTGTGAGGCGGGGAGGTTGAAGGCGTGATTTCCGCATGCACCCCAGTGTTCGAACCTTCAGGGTCTGCCGGAACCCGAAATCCGACATTGTTCATCATCACCAGCCCCAGGAGGCAATCCACCAACCACACACTGGAGTAGGGTATTGCACCACAACGGTGGCCCGAACCAGTATAAATCTTGAGTCTCTTGTGCAGTTCTTTTAGTAGTTTAGATCTTTGTGAGACGGGGAGGTAGAGGGCATGATCTCCGCACGCACCCCAGTGTTCGAACCTTATGGGTCTGCTGGAACCCATGATCCGACATTTGGTGCGCCAGGTAGGGGTGCGCCGGAATTTGCCTTCCTACCGCTCCGCCTCCCGTCGCATCGCCATCACCATGTCCGGCGACCAGGCGGGCAACCAAGGTCCATGGGCGGCGTGGCCCACCTGCACGGAGCCGCCCGCCTCGGGCGACCCCGCGCCCCAGGCAGCTCGTGGTCCGCAGGGTGCTGTGGGCCGTGAGCGACGCGGACAGGCCTCCGCAACCCTCACACTGCGGCAAGCGCGGTCGGCGGCAAGGGCCTCCAATCACGCTACAACCACGACACCGTACACCCGCCGGGAGCAGGCGAATTCAAGGGCCGCGCTCACGGTGGCCCGAGAGCTGCTGTGGTGCAGACTGCTGGAGGGCGGCCACGACGTGCTGCTGGAGCGAGTGGCGGAGCTCCTGGGCTTCGCCGCCTCGGGGGCTCACCCCTTCTCCACCCAGCTCCCATCTCAAGCCCAGGGCGACCCGCGCTGGGGCTCCGCACGCGCCCACGGACTCAAAGGCTACTCCGACGCCAGCGAAGCTGTCGGCACCGGACCGGTGGCGGCGCTGCCCCCGCCCCCGGCCCACGAAGCAGAAGGACTAGACGTGACCCGCGGCCCCGGAGGGCGGCCGCGCTGCCACCCCGCAGTAGGCATGACAGATGGGACCGCGTGGCATGCGGGGCATCACGGCGTGGCACTCAGGATGATGGCGACGGAGGAATACGTGCCCCTCATGATGGACCAAGGACACGCTCACGAGAACGGACAAGGCTCGCTCCTCGGCCCAAGCTGGGGGGACGAGGCAATGGAAGGTGAGCCCTTCCGGGAGCCCCGAGACGAACCCGCTGGCCACGCTGGGGGCAACGATTATTGGGCACCACTAACTCTTCAGGGGCAGGTATACGCTAACCATGGATCGCAGGAGGTGCAGGTCGCCGCAGCAAGCAGCTGCCCCGCTCCCACAGTCTCCTACCCCATGGGAGGAGGGCGCAGGGGACTGCAGGAGAGGGGCCGGGATCCGACATCACCACCGCGGCGTTCGGAGCAAGGCGTTCTCAGGAGGTAGGCCCTCTGCTGGGGAGGTGCCTCAGGACCTGCCCCTGGCAGAGGACCCGTGGTCGTCGGGGGAACCGCTGGCGACCGCTCTACCCCATCGGGCGGCGTCCTGGGTTCTGGTCGTTGCTGATGGCACTAGAGTGTGGCGCAAGGCGGGGCCCTCGTCTGGCGATATGAAGCAAGGCCAGTACCTGTGAAGAAGGCCCAGTGCCTGTGAAGCTCGCTGCCCCGTGACACTCTCACGTAATAATGAGTGGGGCTGTACACACCCCGAAGTCTCAGGGGTGCCGGCCTCAGGCCCTGGGGCTCCCTCCCACGCCCAGTGGACAGCACTAAGCTCCGCGCTGGTGAGAAGACGTCCAAGACTAGATTAGGTGCCGGACGCGGCCTTTTGCCTGCTTTTCGTTGCCTTTCCCTTTAGCTGTAGCTTTTCCCTCGCTGGATTTAAGTTGGATTCGAATTTGAGATTTGCGTGTGTTCGAGGAAGGGGTGCTTATTCTCGCTCGAGCCATTTCTCGCATTCTGGTTACCGCTTCGCCACAGCTGCCTCCCCTCGCGAGCCCCTCGCGAGTCCGGTCTGGCATGGCTCGTGCGCGACCTAAATTGCTGTTGTTGCTCCCTCTCGGGAGGATCGTCGGGTGCCTGCGGAGGTTGCCCTCGCGTTCTGAAAAGGCCCAGAGCCTGTGAAGCAAGGCGAGTGCCTGTGAAGCCCTCGCATTCTAAAAAGGCCCAGAGCCTGTGAAGCAAGGCGAGTGCCTATGAAGCCCTCGCATTCTGAAAAGGCCCAGAGCCTGTGAAGCAAGGCGAGTGCCTGTGAAGCCCTCGCATTCTGAAAAGGCCCAGAGCCTGTGAAGCAAGGCGAGTGCCTGTGAAGCCCTCGCATTCTGAAAAGCCCAGAGCCTGTGAAGCAAGGCGAGTGCCTGTGAAGCTATCGTGTTCTAGAAAAGGCCCAGAGCCTGTGAAGCAAGGCGAGTGCATGTGAAGCCCTCGCGTTCTGAAAAGGCCTAGAGCCTGTGAAGCAAGGCGAGTGCCTGTGAAGTCACTGCGTTTAGGAAAAGGCCCAGAGCCTGTGAAGAAGGCGAATGCATGTGAAGTCATCGCGCTCAGGAAAAGGCCCAGAGCCTGTGAAGCAAGGTGAGTGCCTGTGAAGCTCACACGTTCAGGAAAAGGCCCAGAGCCTGTGAAGAAGGCCAACGCTTGTGAAACTCCCCGCCGGCGACACTCTCGTATCCAACGGATTCAACTAAAGAACACCAAGGGCGTCACGCCCTCCCACAGGCTGCTTCGAGGCTTGCGCGAAATAAAGGTAAACCAGCCAGCCACCAGGCGCGGGCGCTCATGCAATATGACAACTATTAATATGCTGAACACGGGTTTTACATGAGGGGCTTCCCCTCCCAAAATGCTCTCACAAGCCATCAGGACAAAAACCTGAGTTCCATTCATGCAGGGTGAAAAAGACGGGAGCGATACACACTCAGTCGGACCAATCCCCCAATGCGTCCCCGGAAGCACCTCCCGAGCCTTCGCTGGGGTCGCCGAATCCGCCATCGTCGTCTGCGTCGCCGCCAACGGCATCAGGGCCGCTCGCCGCGCCGCCCTCGTCAGCACCCACGATCACGTCGTCATCGTCCGAAGCGAAGGCCCTGACAAGGGCGTCCATGTTGTCTTCCACCCAGTGCGCCAGGTCACCTCAGACGGCCTGGGGGACTGGGGCGATGACAGCGTCAAAATCAAAGCCGGGATCCATGATCAGGAGATGGCTGAAGACATGGGAGAAGGCGCCCGGGCAGCGCGCGGCTCCTCTCTTCCACCAACCTATCGGCCCTTGTCGAACGCGCCTCCAGCTGCATCACCACGGCACTGAAGAACTAAAGGTTGCCAGCATAGTTGGCTGTGTGCGGCTCGCCAACAGCCGCCTCACAGATGTTGCCCAAGGCCGCGCTAGCTCTCTCCCGGAGCGTGGCAAGCATGGGACCATGCACGTGCTCCAGGACCTGCCGCTGACATATCTCGTCCGTGTTCTGGCGCGCGATGCCCTCAGCCTCTTCCATCCGCTGGCGAAGACGGAGCACCTCGACCTGGGAGGCAGCCAACTCCTTTTGTGCTGCCTCAAGGGCGGCCCGGGAGGCGTCGACCCGCCGCGTCGCCTCATCCTGTTGGGCCCTCAGGGCTGCGGTTCTGCCCTCGGCTTCGACCCGGATCATCCCCAGCTTCCCCTCAAACTCACGCTCGAGGCCTTGGCACGCCGTCGCCACCCGACGACAAACCTCCTCCAGGACACGCGCTTCCCGCATAGCGACATCGTCTTCCACCTGCGTCACTAGGCGCTCCCTTCTCTCCAGCCGCTCGTACTCACAGGTGCGTTCGGCGGCTTCCAGCACCAACGCTTCCTCGCGCTTCCGAACTCCACCGGGTCGCCAGAAGCCACCTTCATCGATGCAAGGGCTGCCTCGCGCAGCTCCGCTTGCTCCTCCAACGAGTGGCACCGGGCCAAGAGCTCCCGAGCCCGTTCTTCTACTGCTTCTTGCCGTCGGTCTTCTCCCCGGGCCTCCTCAGCGGCCTGGGATCGAGCCGCCCGGGAGGCCTCCAGCGACGCCTTCGCCTCTTCATCGTCAAGATCACGCTGACGACGCGCGAGGGCGATGGCGGCCTCCAGCTCGCACCTCCCTGCAGCCAGGCGCAGGCCCTCGGCCTCCAGGCGCGTGTCTTCGTCAGCAAGCTCCTCCCCAAGCAAGTTCACCGTGTCGGTCGCTCTTCGAAGGAACCCTTGGCGACGAGCGCGGCGCTCCCGGGCGCGCTCAAGCACGTCTTCCACACCATCATCCGCCCCAAGCAAGCGCCGGGGGCCGCGAATCATCGTTCCTCCTCCGGGCAGGGGGCTGGGGCCTGGCGCCCTCGCGACGGCTGGGCGCGCCGCACCAGAAGCCAGGCCTAGGGCCAGCCCGTCTCCAGATGAAGGGCGCAGGAGGCGCCTCAACCAGTCGCAGTCCCCGACCAGACGAGAAGCCCACGGCAGACTGGCTATTCCCCGAGAGGGCCCACGAAGGAAAATCACGGGGAATGAAGGGCCGCGGTGCACCTCGGGATGGTCCACCCCTTCAGACGCCCTCACCACAAGGGCAGAGCTGCTCGGAGCATTTGAGGACGGTAGAGGGGGCGAAGCCAAAGGAGGCGGCACCTCGGCGACTTCCGCGAGCTTAGTCGGAAGGGGCCTGCAGAGCAAGGATCAGTAGATGCAACAAGTGGGTCAGGAGACAGGAAAGGAGAAGACTTACTCGTCGGTAGCAAAGTACTTCCGGCGCTTCAGTAAGCGGCAAGGGAAGTCATCACCCAGGGCCTCCCTTTTTCTCCGGAGGGCCTCAAAGTCCACACGGAAGCAGCCCGGGAGAGGTGCGTAGGAATCAACCAGCGAGGAGGACGGAGCACCAAGGCAACCTGCGTCAAGGACGCATGCCTGACGCGCATAGTCAGTTGCCTCGCCAGAAGGCACGGCCGGGGGCTCAGGAGCCTCGTCCCTAAGCGCCGGAAGCGGCCGCACCTCACCCGCAGCCTCGGCAGCACGGGCCTCAGGAGCTGCCCCATCAAGAGCGCCGCCAGGTGCAGTCGTCTCGTCAGTAGCTCTCTCGACCCCCACTGTCTCTTGCTTCCCTGCTCCACCACTCGAGGAGGACTCACCCGGACCAACCGGAAGGGCAATCACCGCCATAGGGTTCCCGCGAAGCCCTTGGAGGCCAACAGGACGTAGCCCCCACTCGTCAAAGGAGGGCATCAGCCTCACGAAGTCATCCCTGTTCTGGCAGAGGTACAGCAGAGCTCCTCCCCGCTGGATACTGCCGGGGTTGGGGTCACCAGTCAGGACCAAGAGCACCGTCCTTAGCGCCGCGGGCGTCAAGTCTTCTTCCTGAAGCCTCATGTGATCACCATGCCCGCTGAAGGCCCACATTCGACGAGAATGGCGCTAGAGAGGGGCAATGCGGCGCAGCAGGAACTCCTTCACCACCTTGGGCGTTGTCACATTGAGCGATCTCAAGAACATGAAGCGGCGCCAGACGAAGGCGAGCCGGGGGCCCTTAAGTGTCTCCTGGCCCCAGCCTGAATTAGGTACGGCAGGCGAAGTTGGCTTCGCCAGCCGGGGGATGGGCACCCCGACATCGACGTACAACCACCGCTCGCGGAACCCAGCTGGAGGCAGAGGGAGCTTGAAGTCAATACCCAAGGCCGTGGTCTCAGGCGCGGCGACGAAGCTCACGCACGCCGAGAATTGAGTGGGGTCGGCAAGGCTCAAAGAGAAGAAATGGCGCAGCAAGGCAATAGAAGGAGGGATGCCCATCAGCGCCTCGCAAACAAATGCAAAGACCGAGAGGAGGGCAATGGATTCAGGACCCAGATGCATCATGTGGATCTGGTAATGGGAGAGGACGGCGTTGAAGAAATCGGAGAAGGGGGGAACCAGACCCGCCCACAAGGCATCGGCAAAGTAATGAACCTCGGTGATTATCCTGTCAGTGGGGAAGTGAGACGTAGGCCAGGCCGTCGTCCTCCCACACTCGTTGAAGACAGTGGCCAGGGCCGGACTGAGCCTATCCAGGCACTCCAGATTGAGTATGATTGAGCGGCCGACGGCGGGGGCCACCGACAGCGGCGGGCGAGATGGAGACGCGGGCTTCTTCCCTTTCTCTTTCCTCGTCGGAGCCATGGCGGTGGACAAGAGAAGGGAAGTGTGAGATGGGATTGGAGGCGAGAGTCGAAGTTCGAAGGGAGAAAGAACAAGGGACGTTCGAGCAACAGGAAGAGGGGCGGCTGTGTACAACTGCGGGGCAACCTAGCAGGGCGCAAAATAAGGGAGCGTGGGCGAACGGTACCGCCCACGTCCAATCAACCGCCACGCGGCGCCCAAGGCCGCAGGCTGTTAGGGCCCGCGGCGCTTCGCCCCTGCCCTTTCGCCTCTCAGCACGGCCAAGTCCGGGCGCGCCTTGGGCCCGGGAGCTACTGTCGGCGTTCTGGGAACGGGGGTCCCAAGACTTGCCTGCCTGCGGCCTGCGGCGTGTCTCAAATGGGGGCCCGGCACGGCCCATCTTCATCAACACAAGACTCAAGACCCTCGCGAGGGGCCAAGCCTCGCGGGGCGGACGACACGGCGCATCCTCAGGTGCAGCCTCGTCAGGCTGGCTCGCGAGGAGGCGGAGAGATCAAGGCAGGGTACCTCGCGAGGTGCCCATGACGCAAGCCATGACGATCGAGGGTGCCAGGCGGGCGCCAGCGCGCGCAGCGTCCTTCTTTCCTCTTTGGTGCAAAGGGGGTGAGCGCAGCCGCGGAGTACCGAGGCATCAGGCAAAGGTTGCCATTTCGGTGCAACGAGACCAAGACCAGGAGGACTACGAGACGGAGGTCACCATGGAGCCCAGCACGGCATCAGCACAGAGCCTTTGGCAGGCGAAGACCAACTTTAGTTAGGATAAGTGTACTAGATGTTCCCCTTCGAATTGGCCAATTGTTGGCGCCCTTCCCGCTCAATATTTGGGAAGAGGCCCAGGGCCTTTGCCTATAAATAGGACCAGCCATCCGCATAGCAAGGGGGGCTTGGTTCGTTCGGTTGGCAAGCAGAGAGAGTGAGTGAGAGAGAGAAAAGGGTGAATGAACTCCTCCTAGCAGTTCATCGCCCCAGCCAAGAACAGACCCTCGCGAGGCTGTTCTTCCTTGTATTGTTCATCATCACCAGCCCCAGGAAGCAATCCACCAACCACACACTGGAGTAGGGTATTACACCACAACGGTGGCCCGAACCAGTATAAATCTTGAGTCTATTGTGCAGTTCTTTTAGTAGTTTAGATCTTTGTGAGACGGGGAGGTAGAGGGCGTGATCTCCGCGCGCACCCCAGTGTTCGAACCTTAAGGGTCTGCCAGAACCCGTGATCCGACAGGCGCACCCCTACCTGGCGCGCCAAATATCAGATGTGGGGTTCCGGCAAACCCTTAAGGTTCGAACACTGGGGTGCGCGCAAAGTCTTTCCCTCCTACCGATATACGCCCTAGCTCGCTAAGATCTCGCGGACGAACTCGAAGAACTCGCAACACACAAAGACACAGGATTTATACTGGTTCGGACCACCATTGTGGTGTAACACCCTACTCCAGTGTGGTGGTGGTGGATTGCCTCTTGGGCTGATGATGAACAATACAAGGGGAAGAACAGCCTCCTGAGGTTGAGGTGTTCTTGTGTGTGGCTAACTTGTGCGGGTGAGAGAGTGATCTAAGATGCCATCCTCTCGTCCCCGCCTCTCTTTCTATGGTGGTGGCTAGCCCTACTTATAGAGGCCTTGGTCCTCTTCCCAAATATTGAGCGGGAAGGGAGCCAACAACGGCGGGCTAATTTGAAGGGGGGCAGCTAGTACAAGCCATCCTGACAAAAGGTGGTCTGCGCCTGCGAAAGGCTCTGGTGGTGACATCGTCTTGGGCTCCGCGATGACTTCGTCTTGCCATCATTCTGGTCTTGGTCTTGTTGCACCAAAATGGCAACCTTTTCCTGATGCCTCGGTACTCCTCGCCTGCGCTAGTTTCCTTAGCATCAAAGAGGAAACAAGGACGCCACGCGCGCTGACGCCCGCCTAGCGCCCACCTGGTGTCGATCGTCATGGCTCACATCACAAGAGCCTTGTGAGGTTCGCCTCGCCTTGGTATCTCTGCTCCTTGTGAGCCTGCCTGACTAGGCCACCCCAGACGGGGTCTCGTGTCGTCCGCCTCGCGAGGCTTGGCCCCTCGCAAGGGTCTTGGGTGCCTTGTTGGTGAACATGGGTCGTACGGCCTGGTGGCTCAGCCACGCAGCGGGCCACAGGCAGGAAAGTATGGGGACCCCCATTCCCAGGAAGTCGACACTCGGGCATACCTGCAAGTTTAAATACTCCACAAACTTCGTCCATGTAGATTAGGTGTAAATCGGGATGCGATGTTCCATCACCTGCGAAAGGATTAGCTAGCAGCTTCTCTATAATACGGGAAGGAATTCAAAGTAAACATTTTTAGTAGGTTCAGTAGGTTGAGGAGCAACTCTTTGCTCTACTGGTCGGGGTGAAGATACCCGAACAAGCCCCTCAAAGGATTATGTTCCATAGTAACAAGTGATGGTAAAGTTCAGCACACTATATAAATTTTTCCTTACCAAATTCCACCTACCAAATGCGCTTCACTCCCCGGCAACGGCGCCAGAAAAGAGTCTTGATGACCCACAAGTATAGGGGATCTATCGTAGTCCTTTCGATAAGTAAGAGTGTTGAACCCAACGAGGAACAGAAGGAAATGATAAGTAGTTTTCAGTAAGGTATTCTCTGCAAGCACAGAAATTATCGGTAACAGATAGTTTTGTGATAAGGTAATTTGTAACGGGTAACAAGTAATAAAAGTAAATAAGGTGCAGCAAGATGGCCCAATCCTTTTTGCAGCAAAGGACAAGCCTGGACAAATTCTTCTATAAAGTAAAGCGCTCCTGAGGACACATGGGAATTATCGTCAAGCTAGTTTTCATCACGTTCATATGATTCGCGTTCGGTACTTTGATAATTTGATATGTGGGTGGACCGATGCTTGGGTACTGTCCTTCCTTGGACAAGCATCCCACTTATGACTAACCCCTATTGCAATCATCCGCAACTACAACAGAAGTATTAAGGTAAACCTAACCATAGCATGAAACATATGGATCCAAATCAGCCCCTTACGAAGCAACGCATAAACTAGGGTTTAAGCTTCTGTCACTCTAGCAACCCATCATCTACTTATTAGTTATTACTAACCAATGCCTTCCCCTAGGCCCAAACAATGGTGAAGTGTCATGTAGTCGATGTTCACATGACACCACTAGAAGAGAGACAACATACATCTCATCAAAATATCGAACGAACACCAAATTCACATGACTACTTATATCAAGACTTCTCCCATGTCCTCGGGAACAAACGTAACTACTCACAAATCATATTCATGTTCATAATCAGAGGGGTATTAATATGCATAAAGGGTCTGAACATATGATCTTCCACCGGATAAACCAACTAGCATCAACTACAAGGAGTAATCAACACTACTAGCAACCCACAGGTACGAATCTGAGGCTTTGGGACAAAGATTGGATACAAGAGATGAACTAGGGTTTGAGATGAGATGGTGCTGGTGAAGATGGTGATGGAGATTGACCCCCTCCCGCTGAGAGGATCGATGGTGATGATTTCCGCCTCCCGGAGGGAAGTTTCCCCGGCAGAACACCTCTGTCGGAGCCCTAGATTGGTTCCGCCAAGGTTCCGCCTCGTCGCGGCGGAGTTTCGTCCCATGAGCTAGATTATGATTTTTTTTCTCCACAAAAGACTCCATATAGCTAAAGATGGGCATCAGAGGGCTTCCAGGGGGCCCACAAGGCAGGGGGCGCGCCCAGGGGGTAGGGCGCGCCCCCCACCCTCGTGGACAGTGGGTGGCCCCCCTCTGGTACATCTTTCGCCCAATATTTTTTATATATTCCGAGACGGGCTCCCGTGAAGTTTCAAGACTTTTTGAGTTGTGCAGAATAGGTCTCTAATATTTGCTCCTTTTCTAGCCCAGAATTCCAGCTGCCGGCATTCCCCCTCTTCATATAAACCTTGTAAAATAAGAGAGAATAGGCATAAGTATTGTGACATAATGTGTAATAACAGCCCATAATGCAATAAATATCGATATAAAAGCATGATGCAAAATGGACGTATCAGGCCGAAAGACATCGTGGGCCATACATGGGCCAAAAGTGAAACGGGCCGGTGTTATATTCGACGGCCCACATGACGTTGTTGGGCCGATTTCGGGTAGGCCCTAATGGGCCATCAATTTCCGGGCCATAAAATGGGTTATTTGCAAAGAGACCGTTAACAGGCTTTTCATGGGCCAGCCTGCTAACTCTTGACCAAGTAAAACGGGCTGGCTTTTATAAGCTAAATGGGCCAGTGGTGGGCCATCGCACGTGTCGACATATCATAGGCGCCTATCTGACCCACTAACGAGCTGACATGTGTTCCCTCCGGCCAATCAGAATTTTACACGTGGAAATTTCCCATTGGTTCGGGCTGTTAACGGGTTATCGGATCCAAAACCGGGCCCGATAGCTTAACGGCGACCCGTTACGGTGGATGCCACGTGTCGGTCACCCATGACGAAAGCACTTCTGTGACGCGTGATTTATCGTCATGGAAGTGGACACTTCCGTGATGATAATTTTCGTAATGTCATGGAACACTTCTACGACAGCAGAGGTATGACTATCTTGATTCTGTCATAAAATTGTCATGGATGTACATGCATGACAGAAAACGTGACCTACTGTGACAAACACGTATCATCACGGAAGTGCCTTTTTTTGTAGTGCAACTAGTACAAGCTATCCTGACAAAAGTGGTATTCGCCTATAAAAGGCTCTGGTGGTGACGCTGCGGTGGGCTCCGCGATGACCTCCGACCTACGTTCTGGCGGTCTTGGTCTTGTTGCACCGATATGGAAACCTTTGTTTCATTCCTCGGGACCCCGCACATGTGATTGCCTCCTTAGCACCAAAGAGGAAACTGGTACATTGCGCCCGCTGGCACCCGCCTGGCCTTAGTCGTCATGGCTCACGTCATATGAACCTCGCGAGGTGCACCTTGCCTTGATATCTCCGCTCCTCGGGAGCCGGCCCAGTGAGGCTGCCCCCCAGGGAGGTCTTGGTGTCGTCCGCCTCGCGAGGCTTGGCCCCTCGTGAGGGCCTTGGGTTGTTGTTACTGAAGTTGGGCCATACCGGGCCGTCGATGGAGCCACGCTATGGGCCGCAGGCAGGCAAGTCTGGGTACCCCCGTTCCCAGGACACCGACAGTAGCCCCCGGGCCCAAGGCAAGCTCGAGCTTGGCTTCGAGGCGAAGCGAAAGCACAAGTGCGGAGCACCGCAGGCCCTAACCACCTGTGGCCCCGGTCGATGCATGGTGATTGATGGGACATGGGCATCTCCGCTTCCCCATGCACCGCCTCGGCAACCGTTTGACTTGACGAGACCTGGCTGCATGCAGAGAAAACCATCATTACGTGTGATCGTGCAGGCCGGCGGTTGGCCTCCTTCCGGCTATAAATGAGGGGAGGGGCAGAGCCCCCCCCCCCTTGCTCATCTCTATCTTCTTGTAGTCCGCTTCTTATTTTTCTCCATCTTGTTGTAGCTCCTTATGACACCGATGAGGAAGTTCTCCGCCGCCGAGAAGGGGAAGGCCCCCAAGGCAGGGCCTAACTCGCTACCTCCCAAGAGAGCGCGAGGCTGCCCCCGCAAGCATGTTGCAACCCCAGCGGTGGTTCCTCGGGGGCGCGGGCGCACCTTGGCCGGTCGTGGCGGCGCTTCTTCTCACGGTGGGTGCCGTCGGGGGTGAGGCAGCCCTTGCGAGGAGGGGAGGCGTGCCATGGTCGCGCGACCTCCCTGGTCGCGCTTCCACTCGGCCGACGTGCTCCCTGAGTTCGTCGTGTGGTCGAAGAGGCCGGCCGGCACCTGGCTCTAGCTTCCACGCTTCTTGGCCAGCGAGCTGCCGGCCATGGGTCTTGACGACCTCTAGCTACAGGCCGATGGCTGGTGCAGCAAGGCCTCGTGGGCTGCGGTCGAGATCTCCGCCGCAGGCAGCGTGGCCCTGACCCACGGCTGGTAGACGTTCGCCCGCGTGCTCCGCCTGAGCGGGAGGTGCACCCTCCACTTCAAGTATGATGGTGTCGCGACCCTCTATGTGAGGGTGTTTGGGGAAGATGGTCGTCGTGCTGGGTGCTGCCCTGAAGATGGTGGTGGCGACGATGAGCTTTGCCTTGATGACGCCCGTGACGGCGCTGAGGGTGAGCTTGCCCTTGGCGACGGCCGTGGCTCGCCCAGCGGCGGCGGTTCCTCCTCCAGCGAGAGCACCAGTAGTGGTGTATATGACTAGTCGCCACGTCACTGGGCTCGCTTCGAGGACAGTGGCGTGTTGTCCCGTCACCATGCTCCGGTGAAGCGGGAGGAAAGCTCGGGCTGAGCCCATGAGGCCCTTGAAGCCAGGCCTCGTGAGCCGCTGCGGTCTAGCGAGCTGCTTTTGTTTAACCTTTCCATTCTCCTGCATTCGAAAAAAGTAGAGAGACATGTTAGGGCGTGTAATGAACCATGGTATCTATGTTACTATGCTATGTTTATTGTTCTGACGTTATGTTGTGGTGTTCGTGTTCCAAATAGGTATGGTAGGATAACTTAGCTTGATATACTCGCGGTACTTTCCCTCCTCGCGAGAGCACGCGCTTCGTTATCTGGTGAGGCCCCCTTGCTGGCGGCTCAAGAGCCATTGGCCTCAGGAGACATCTTGAAGCTGCGGAATTGTTAAAAAACTTGGTCAGAAAACTTGGTCGGGTGACTTGTTCTTCCCTGCACGAGCCCTTAGGTATGGGCTAGTCGTGGCTTAGTGCACCACGTCGCAGTACCCGGGGGCATGGACTTTAAGAGGGTGCGTAAATCACGAGCTTACTCAAGGGCGTCTAGCGAGGATAGAAAAATCCACGGCCCTGGGGGATAGGGTTGTGGCGAAGTATGTTTGTGGCACAGGGCGGGCCCAATGCGCATGCACATACCTGCCCAGCCCCCACGCGCGAGAGGCGTGAGGAAGAGCGACAGGCAACTACCGCCCCTCCTGTGCTGAGACCGATGGTCAAGAGAAAAGGCGAGAGGGAAATCCAACTTGGCAATCCAAAATGCAAGAACTCCAAATTCCATTAAAAAAAGATCGCAAACCAACTACAGAAAGCAAGCAAATGAACAACCATGTCCGGCACCTGGTCTAGTCTTCTCACCGGCACGGAGCTAAGTGCTGCCACTAGGATGTGGGAGGGAGCCCCCGAGGCCCGAGAGTGGCTCTTCGGAGACTCTAGGGCGAGTACAACCCCACTCATTATTACGTGAGAGTGTCATGAGCGGAGACCTTCACAGGCATTGGGCCTTGCTTCATGGGTAGAACTTCCGGAGGTGCTGGATGTTCCAGGCGTTCTGGATGGGGATCCCGTCCTGCGTCTCCAGGCGGGCGGCGCCAGGACTGGAGACGCGGGCAACCCTAAATAGGCCCTCCCACATGGGTGACAGCTTGTGCGGCCCTTCCCTAGAGAGCACCCGCCGTAGGACGAGATCACCCACCACGAGCGTCTTGGAGCGGATGCTCCGGCAGTGATACCGCTGCAGCACCTGCTGGTACCTTGCCACTCGGAGCGAGGCTTGATGGCGATGTTCCTCCCCCAGCACGGGGTCCATCCCCTGCGTGGCGTCCTGGCGTACCTCGTCAAACGCAAAGACCCGCGCGGAGCGATGCCTGACCTCATGTGGGAGAACCGCTTCAGCTCCATAGACGAGGAAGAATGGAGTTTCACCGGTCGGCTTGGTCGCGGTGGTGCGGACGGACCACAGCACGGACTGGAGCTCATCGAGCCATCCCCTGCCACGGGCCTCGAGCTTCTTCTTGAAGGTTCTTATCTTGAGGCCTCTCAGGACCTCCATGTTGGCGCGCTCAGCTTGGCCGTTGCTCCTCGGGTGTGCCACTGAGGCATAGCATATCTGCGTTCCAAGGTTAGAAGAATATGTTTTGAAGAGATTGCTAGTGAACCGCGATCCGTTGTCGGTGATGATGCGATTAGGGACTCTGAACCGGCTCACGAGGCCCTTGATGAACTTGACCGCCGAGCTGCTCGGGATGGTGTGGGCTGCTTCCACCTCCGCCCATTTGGTAAACTTGTCGATGGCGACGTAGAGGTAGCGGTAGCCCCCGGGCGCTCGAGGGAACGGACCCAAGATGTCCATCCCCCAGAGCGCAAACGACCACGAGAGCGGGATGGTCTGGAGGCCCTGGGAAGGCTGGTGGATTTGCTTGGCATGGAACCGGCAGGCTTCACGGGATCTCACGAGCTCAGTTGCGTCGCTGAGCGCCCTAGGCTAGTAGAATCCACTGCAGAACGCTTTGCCCACGAGGGCGCGTGATGATGAGTGATGCTCGCAGTCTCCGTTGTGTATGTCGGCTAACAGCTCACACCCCTGTTCCCTAGAGATGCATCGCAATGAAACATTGTTTGGTCGTTTTTGGTAGAGGTCACCGTCCTGAATGCAGTAGGTTGTGGCCTGCTGAGCCACATGCTCAGCGTCTTCTTCGTTCTCTGACAGGGTTCCCTGAAGCAGGTATGCCTTGAATTCTTCGGTCCAGCACCCCTCCTGAGGCTCGAGCGCTAGGATCAGGCATGCTCCTAAGGTCGGGCCGCATGCAGGAGCTCCCGAGGTTGGTGCTGGTGGGAACTCCTCCTGAGGCAGTGCTGGCTCTGCAACCTGAGAGGCTGCCGAAGGCTTGAAGAGCCGCTCCTTGAAGACACCGGGCTCTTGAGGCTGGCGCTTGGATGCCCTCTTGGCGATGTCGTCAGCCTCCTTATTCGTGCCGCAAGGCACATGCTGCAGATCCAGGCCCAAGAATTGTTTCTCCATTTTGCGTACCTCTGCCAGGGATACCTCCATGTGTTCATCCTTCGACTCGTACACTTTGTTGGAGAAGTTGACGAGGAGCTGGGAGTCGCCCTTGATGGTGAGGCGCTTCACGCCCAAAGCAGATGCGGCCTTGAGGCCGGCGATCAAGCCTTCATACTCTATAGTGTTGTTGGAGACATTTTCGTCATGTTGGAAGCAGAACTGCACGGCGTAGTAGAGCTTGTCCTGAGTAGGCGAAACAAGCACAACTCCAGCCCTCGCACCCTGCCATGCGAAGGCGCCGTCGAAGTACATGACCCAGCCATCGGGTGCTTCGCTCCCCGGTGAGAGTGATCGGTCCTCGCCTGCCTCTGGTCCTGGAGCGTCAGTCCATTCCGCCATGAAGTTGGCGAGTGCAGCTCCCTTTATGACCCTGGTGGTGCTGAACTCCAGTTGAAATGCCTGCAGTTTGATGTTCCATTCGGCGACCCTTCCCGCGACATTGGAGCTCCAGAGCACCCTCTCCAGCGGGTAAGCCGAAATGACCTTGATGGGGTGGCCTTGGAAGTAGTGGCGCAGCTTGCATGAGGCGACGAGAAGCGCGAGCAAGAGCTTCTGCGGCATGGGGTAGCATGCTCGCGCATCCCGCAGTACCGTGCTGACGAAGTACACCAGGTGCACGACGAGTGCATGATTATTGGTGTAGTCTGAGACCTCCTGGGGCTGAAGCGCCTCCTAAGGCTAGTGGACCTCAGGAGCTTGGTCGCCTGTTGGCGCAGCCGTGGCCTCAGGAGCGCTTCCTTGAGGTTGTGTCGTCTTGGCCGAGCACGCGGAGTCATGTGGCAGGCCCTTGGACTCGCGCTCCTCCCTGACGGCCACCAGCGCTGCACTGGCTGAGTGAGGCGTGGCGGCCAGGTAAAGCACCAGGGGCTCGAGTGGACGCGACGCCACCATCACCGATGGGCTGGTGAGGTATCTCTTGAGATCTTGGAATGCGGCATCAGCCTCCGGAGTCCACTCAAACGGCCCCTTCTTCTTCATCAGCTTAAAGAACAGAAGGGCGTGCTCCCCAAGCTTGAAGATGAAGCGCCCTAGTGAGGTCACATAGCCCGCCAGATTTTGCATTTCCTTGAGGGTCTGTGGCAGACTCATCCTTTCTATTGCCTTGACCTTCTCTGGGTTTGCCTCAATTCCCCTGTGTGACACCAGAAAGCCCAACAGCTTGCCGGAGGGGACGCCAAACACGCATTTCTCCGGGTTGAGCCGCAGGTCCACCTTGCGCAAGCTAGCGAACATCTCTTCCAGGTCATCGATGAGGGTCCTTGCCTCCCGAGACTTCACCACTATGTTGACGACATAGGCCTCAGCGTTCCTCCCGAGCTGCCAGCCCAGGGTGATGTGCATCAGCCACGGGAAGGTTGCCCCAGCATTATGCAGCCCGAACGGCATGCAGGTGTAGCAGTACACCCCACATGGGGTCAAGAAGGCCATCTTCTCAACGTCCTGCACCGTCATCGTGATCTGGTAGTAGCCCGAGAAGGCATCTAGGAAACACAGCAGGTCGCACTCGACGGTGGAGTCGACAATCTGATCAATGCGCGGAAGCGGGAACGGGTCCTGAGGGCAGGCCTTGTTGAGGTTAGTGAAGTCGACACACATGCGTTCCTTCCCGCCTTTCTTGGGCACGATGACCAGGTTCGCCAGCCACTCCGGGTACCGCACCTCATGGATGACTCCAGCTTCTTGTAGTTTGCGGGTCTCCTGGACGATGAAGGACTGCTTCTCCGTGGACTGCCACCGCGCCTTCTACTTTACTGGGCATACATTGGGGCACACCTTCAGGTCATGCTCGATCACTCCCCTTGGGACTCTAGCCAGGTCCTTGGGCTCCCATGCGAACACCTCCTTGTTCGCGTGTAAGAAATTGACCCGTGCCTTTTCTTGGTCCAGGGCGAGGTTCGCACCTATGGTGAAGATGTCTCCCGATGCCCCATCTTGGTCTACCGGCACCTACTTCGTCTTGGCCTCGTCTTGAGAGAACAACTACTTCTTTTTTGCTGGCACAGCCCCCGAAGCCCCCGGGGCTCTTTCCTCCACCGGTCGTGCGACAGCCGTGGCCCTGAAGGCGAGCTTGAGAGCCGTCGGTGCCTCCTTGGTGTCCCTAGCCACAGTGAGGATGCCACTGCTCCCTAGCATCTTCATGAGGTTGTAGGCGGGGTGAGTTGCCACCATGAACTTGGCTAAGGCCGGGTACCCGAGGATGAAATTGTACGGGAGGCCGATGTGGGCGATGTCGAAGTCGACGAGCACAGTGTGGTAGTTGTCGCGGGTGCCGAAGGTGACTGTCGGCGTTCTGGGAACGGGGGTCCCCAGACTTGCCTGCCTGTGGCCCACGGCGTGGCTCTGCGAGCGGGCCCGTACGACCCATCTTCACCAGCAAGGATTCAAGACCCTCGCGAGGGGGGCAAGCCCCGCGAGGCGGACGACACAAGACCTCCTCGGGAGCGGCCTCACTAGGCTGGCTCGCGAGGGGCAGAGAGACCAAGGCTTTGCAAACCTCGCGAGGTTCCAGTGACGTGAGCCATGACGACCAAGGCCAGGTGGGCGCCAGACGAGCGCCAGCGTGCACAGTGTCCTTGTTTCCTCTTTGGTGCTAAGGAGGCAAGCGCAGATGCTGAGTACCGAGGCATCAAGCAAAGGTTTCCATATCAGTGCAACGAGACCAGGACCAGCAGGACGGCAAGACGGAGGTCACCGTGGAGCCCCAGGCGGCATCACCACCAGAGCCTTTGGTAGGTGAAGACTGCTTTTGTCAGGATAAGCTGTACTAGTTGTCCCCTTTCGAATTGGCCATTGTTGGCTCCCTTCCCGCTCAATATTTGGGGAGCGGACCAGGGCCTCTATAAATAGGACTAGCCACCACCATAGCAAGGGAGAGAGATCCGAACAACCACAAGTTCGCTACGCACAAGAACACCTCTCCTCAGGAGGCTGTTCTTCCCCTTGTACTGTTCATCCTCAGCCCAAGAGGCAATCCACCACCACCACACTAGAGTAGGGTATTACACCACAACTGTGGCTCGAACCAGTATAAATCTTGTGTCCTTTGTGTTGCGAGTTCGTCGAGTAGGTCCTTGAGATCTTAGCGAAGCTAGGACATGGATCGGCAGGGGGAGATCTTCGCGTGCACCCCAGTGTTCGAGCCTTAAGGGTTTTGCCGGAACCCAAAATCCGACATTTGGTGCGCCAGCTAGGGGTGCGCCGGAGTTTTCCTTCCACCGGTTCGTGCTCCACCATCTTTGCACCCATTCCCCATGGCTGGCGCCGCCCTTCCGGCAGGGTCTACGGGTGCCCACAGTGGCGCTCGGGGGATCCGAGCCCTTGCGCCCGCCTTGCGGCAGGTGCAACGGCCACCCAAGTTCAAGCCAGAGATGCCGCCGCGCTACGACGGTGCGGAGGACCCGAGGCTTTCCTGCTGGCGTATGAGGAGGCCATCCTTGAGGCCGGGGGCGACAACAAGGTCATGGCTAACTGGCTTCCCATGGCCCTCACTGGCGCACCGCGCGCCTGGCTGCTCAACCTCCCCGGATCCACGGTGGCATCTTGGGAGGAGTTGTGCGGCCTCTTTGCCGTGCGCTACGCTGCACCGGCACGCCACACGATTGCGGCCCTCCTCGGCGGCTCACAAGCACCACCCTCGGATCGTCACATCAAGCCGTTCTTTCGCCAGATCGGCGCGACTTCCAAGCACCCGGGGGCTCCGCCGGGCGTGGCCACGCCCGAGGCTGACCTCACCTTGGACTCAGGAGATCATCCTGCCTCCACCGTCGGCTCAGGTGCCCTCCCAATGCCTTGCACGCTCACCATCTGCCACGTGTCCATCACCAAGACGCTCATCGACGGCAGCGCCGGCCTCAACGTGCTCTCCGTCGAGGCCTTCAGCCTTCTTCACGTACCGCTCAAGTGGCTCCGCCCTAGCAAGCCTTTCTCAGGGGTTGGTGGAGGCTCCGCCCGCTCCCTAGGGCAGATCCGCCTCCCCGTGACCTTCGGCACGCGCGACAACTACTGCACCGAGCTCAGCGACTTCGACATCGCCCACATCGGCCTCCTGTACAATGCCATCCTCGGGTACCTAGCCCTGGCTCAGTTCATGGCGGTGACCCATCCGGCCTACAACCTCATGAAGATGCCGGGGAGCAAGGGTGTCCTCACCATCAAGGGGGACACCAAGGAAGCCTTGATGACGCTCAAGCTCGCCCTCAAGACCGCCGCAATAACACAGCCCGGTGATGCGGATACCTCCGAGACCAAGGGAGCCACACCAACCAAGAAGAAGCAGTTTTTAACTCAGGACAAGGCAGAAACCAAGCGAGTACCAGTCGAGGAGGACGGGTCCTCAGGGGCAACCTTTACCATAGGCGCCAATCTCGAGCCTGGTCAAGAGGAGGCGTTGGTGAATTTCTTGCGCGCAAACAAGGAAGTGTTCACTTGGGAGCGCGATGAGCTGGTGGGGGTCCCAAGAGGGGTGATAGAGCACCACCTGAAGGTGTGCCCCAACATACGCCCCGTGAAGCAGAAGGCGAGGCGGCAGTCCACGGAGAAGCAAGCATTCATCATCCAAGAAACCCGCAAGTTGGAGGCTGCGGGTGTCATTCGCGAGGTTCGATACCCCGAGTGGCTGGCAAACCCTGTCGCCATCCCCAAGAAAGGCGGGAAGGAGCGGATGTGCGTCGACTTCACCAACCCCAACAAGGCCTGCCCCCAAGATCCATTCCCGCTTCCACGCATCAACCAGATCATTGACTCGACTGCCGAGTGCGACCTGTTGTGCTTCCTGGGTGCGTTCTCAGGATATCACTAGATCAAGATGGCGGTAGAAGATGTGGAGAAGACAGCCTTCCTGACCCCATGTGGGGTGTACTGCTACACTTGCATGCCTTTCGGACTGCGCAACGCAGGTGCAACCTTCCAGCGGCTCATGCACATCGCCTTGGGTCGGCAGCTCGGCAGGAACGCTGAAGCCTACGTCGATGACATCGTGGTGAAGTCTCGGGAGGTGAGGACCTTGATCCAAGACCTGGAGGAGACCTTTGAAAGCCTCCGCCAGGTGGAATTGCGGCTCAACCTGGAGAAGTGCATGTTTGGCGTCCCTTCGGGCAAGCTGCTGGGTTTCCTTGTGTCCCACAGGGGAATCGAGGCCAACCCGGAGAAGGTCAAGGCCATTGAAGACATGAGTCCACCGCAAACCCTCAAGGAAATGCAAAAGCTTGCTGGATGGGTGACTGTGTTGGGACGCTTTATTTCCAAGCTGGGAGAGCATTCCCTACCCTTCTTCAAGCTGATGAAGAAGAAGAAGGGCCCATCCGAGTGGACCCCGGAGGCTGACCGAGCATTTCAAGACCTCAAGAGATACCTGACCAGCCCTCCAGTTATGGTGGCGCCACGACCTCTCGATCCCCTAGTGCTTTATCTTGTCGCCAATCCCTACTCTGTCAGCGCGGCTCTAGTGGCAGTTCGGGAAGAACACCAAGCCAAGGGTGCATTGTGCCGAGCTACTCCCCCAGCAGGGATGACGCAAGACTAGGAGGGCGCCACAAGGGCCGCAGCATCGACAATAGAAGATCAAGCTCGGCAGGACGACGCCCCCGAACCCGCAAAGGCCTCGACAAACGACCAAGCGTTGGGAGCTCCACCACCTCAGGAGGCATACCAACTCCCGGAAGGCGCAAGCTTCATCAATGCGCCTACCCTCGTCGAGCACCCGGTATACTTCGTCAACACGGTGTTGCGGGATGCAAGAGCACGGTACCCCATGCCTCAGAAGCTCCTACTCGTGCTCTTGGTGGCTTTGCGCAAGCTGCGGCACTACTTCCAAGGCCGCCCCATCAAGCTCGTCTCGGCCTACCCACTGGAGAGGGTGCTCAGGAGCCCCAACTCTGCCGGGAGGGTCGCCAAGTTGAACATTGAGCTGCAGGCATTTCAGTTGGAGTTCAGCACCACCAGGGTCATCAAGGGGGCCGCGCTCGCCGATTTTGTGGCAGAATGGATGGATGCCCGGATGCTTGAAATAGGCAAGGACCGGTCCCTCTCACCGGGAACCGAGGCGCCCGATGGCTGGGTCATGTATTTCGATGGTGCCTTCGCGCGCCAAGGCGCAGGGGCTGGAGCAGTGCTCATCTCACCTACTCAGGACAAGCTCTACTACGCCGTGCAGCTCTGCTTCCAGCAAGGCGAGAAGGTCTCCAACAACATTGCAGAATATGAAGGCCTCATAGCCGGCCTGAAGGCTACGGCGGCACTAGGGGTGAAGCGCCTCACCATTAGGGGCGACTCGCAGCTCCTCATCAACTTCTCCAACAAGGTATACGAGCTGAAGGACGAGAACATGGAAGCATACCTCGCAGAGGTGCGCAAAATGGAGAAGCAATTCCTGGGCCTGGAGTTGCAGCACGTGCCCCGTGGCACCAAGAAGGAAGCTGATGACATCGCTAGAAGGGCATGCAAGCGACAGCCCCAAGAGCCTGGTGTCTTCGAGGAGCGGCTCTTCAAGCCATCGACGACACCACCGCTTTCAAGGACAGCGCAGCCTCGGGAGGAGCTCCCGTAGCCACCTACCACAGGAGCCCCAGCCTGTGGCCCGACTTCGGGAGCACGTCTACTCTTGGCGCTCGAGCCCCAGGAGGGATGCTGGACCAAGGAACTCAAGGAATACTTGATGCAAGGGACGCTGCCAGAGAAGGAGGAGGACGCGGAGCGTGTGGCCCGGCAAGCCACAGCATACTGCATCCAGGACGGTGAGTTATACAGGAAGCGGCCAAATGACGTTTCACTGCGTTGCATCTCTAGGGAACAGGGGAAGGAGCTGCTAGCCGACATACATGGTGGGGACTGCGGGCACCATTCGTCGTCGTGAACCCTTGTCAGCAAGGCATTCCGCAGCGGATTCTACTGGACTACGGCTCTCAATGACGCAGCTGAGCTGGTGAAGCACTATGAGGCCTACTAGTTCCACGCCAAGCAGATCCATCAGCCAGCTCAGGGCCTCCAGACCATTCCACTCTCACGGCCATTCGCAGTCTGGGGACTGGATATCCTGGGCCCATTCCCTTGGGCGCCTGGGGGCTATTGATACCTCTACGTCACCATCGACAATTCACTAAGTGGGCGGAGGTGGAAGCGGTCCGCATCATCCTAGCTGGCTCTGCAGTCAAGTTCATCAAGGGTCTCCTGAGCCGTTTTGGGGTCCCCAACCGCATCATCACCGATAATGCTTCGCAGTTCACCAGTAATCTCTTCAAAACGTACCGTGCTAACCTTGGAACGCAGATCTGCTACGCTTAGGTAGCGCACCCCCGGAGCAATGGTCAAGCCTAACGCGCCACTGCAGAGGTCCTGAGAGGCCTCAAGACCAGGACCTTCAAGAAGAAGTTCGAAGCCTGCGGCAGGGGCTGCCACGACGAGCTCCAGTCCGTGTTGTGGTCCATCCGCACCACCGCCACCAAGCCAACGGGCGAGACCCCATTCTTCCTTGTCTATGGAGCAGAAGCGGTTCTCCCTCACAAGGTCATGCATCGCTCCGCACGGGTCCTGGCGTTTGATGAGACGTAGCAGGACGCCATGCGGAGGATGGACCTCGTGCTGGGGGAGGAACACCGCCGCGAAGCTGCACTGCAGGCAGCAAGGTACCAGCAGGCGCTGCGGTGGTACCACTGTCGCAGCGTCCGCTCCAGGACACTCGAAGTGGGTGACCTCGTCCTGAGGCGGGTGCTCTCCAGGGAAGGGTTGCATAAGCTCTCACCCATGTGGGAGGGCCCGTTCAAGGTCATCCATGTCTCCAGGCCTGGCACCGTGCGCCTGGAGACACAGGACGGGGTACCCATCCAGAACACCTAGAACATCCAGCACCTCCGGAAGTTCTACCGATGAAGCAAGGCCCCGTGCCTATGAAGAATCGCCGTCCGTGACACTCTCACGTAATAATGAGTGGGGCTGTACATGCCCCGGAGTTTCAGGAGTGCTACCCTCGGGCCTCAAGGGCTCCCTCCCACGTCCAACTGGCAGCACTTAGCTCTGTGCTGGTGAGAAGACTTGAAGACTAGACTAGGTGCCGGACGCAGCTTTTCATTTGCTTTCCGTAGTTGGCTCGCCCTCTTTTAATTGAAATTTGCTCTTGGTGTTTTTCGCTGATTTGGTTTCGTCGCCTTCTGCCTCTGTTTCCGTCTTCAGTCTAGCATGTACTCTCTCTCGCATTCCTCGTGAGGGGGCTGGACGAGTGCCCTCGTGAGCGTTTTTCCTTCCCTGCCTTTCATCTGCTTTTTGCGAGGCACCCTCGTTTGAGCCCACAAGCTGGCGCACCTCTCCTAATCCGTGCCCCATGGGTACCGCTATACGAAGCGCTCGGTCAAGGCCAGCGGCGCCTGTGACCAAGGCTCGGGTGAACGACATGCCTTTTAATGAATTTTTTGCAGTTCCTAAGCGCCTACTAGGCCAAGGAGGCCTCGACAGGCACCAGGAAGCAAGCGCCAAGTGAGGAGGAGACTACTCTGAGCAAGCCAAGCTAAGTTATCTCCACATAAAACGTCGATGTTGCGACACAGCACAGGAACGATAAACATAGCATAATACTTGAGAAATCATAGTTCGTTGCACGCCCCTCGTGGGCCCATACTGGCTTCTTTCTTAATGCAGGAAGGAAAGGAGGGTGGGCTCTTGGCGCCATCCCGAGCTCAGTCAGACCCCTCCTCGCGCTTCACGGAGACGCGGCGACGAGACGACCCGCTACCGCCTTCGAAGCGGGCGTGGCGGCGTGGCGACTGGTCGTAACCACCGCTGCTGGAGCTACCGCCGGAGGAAGAGCCACCGTAGCTGGACGAGACATGGTCGGCACCAAGGGCGGGTTCGCCCTCATCCTCGTCATGACCGTCGCCAAGGCCGAGCATCTCCTCGCCGTCGTTCACCACGGGGCAGCACCCGGCGCGGCGACCATCTTCCTCAAACACCCTCACATAGAGGGTCGCATCACCGTCATACCTGAAATGGAGGGTGCACCACCTAACCAGGCCGCGCGCGCGGGCGAATGGCTGCCAACCGCAGGCCATAGCTATGTTGCCCGTGGCGGAGACCTCGACCGCGAGCCAAGAAGCCCTGCTGCAGCAACCATCCGCCTGCAGCCAGAGCCCGCCTGGACCTGAGGCCGGCAGCTCATCGGCAAAGAAGCGCGGGAGCTGAATCCAGTTGTCAGCCGGGTTCTCCGACCAGACCACGAACTCCGGCAGCACCTCCGCCGAGTGGAAGCGCAGCCGGGGAGGCCACGCGACCACGGCACGTCTCCCTTCATCAACAGGATTGCCGCGGCCGGAGCGACCCCTGCCATGCGCAGAGGCGCCACCACGAGAACGGGAGGTTGCGGTGTGCTTGCGCGGACGACTGCGTCCACGCTTGGGCGCCGGAGAGCCGGGTCCCTCACGAGAGGCCTTCCCCTTCTCCACGGCAGAGAACCTCTTCGACGGCGCCATTGGTGTCGCAACTGGCGATGGAGCAAAGGGGGAGAAGCGAGCGAAATGGGAAGGGATGGGCGACGGGGGCTCTGCCCCCCTCCCCATTTAATAGAAGAAGAATGCCAACCAGCGCCCCCCACGATCACAGGTAATGATGGTTTTTCCTTGCATGTAGTAGGGACTTGTCAAATTGGGCAGTTGCCGAGGCAACGTGGGGAAGCGGAGACGCCCATGTCCAATCAACCTCCATGCATCGACCAAGGCCGCGGGCTAATGGGGCCCGCAGCGCTCCGCACTTGCCCTTCATCTTCGCCTCAAAGCCAAGCCCGAGCGCGCCTTGGGACCGGGGGCTACTGTCGGCGTTCTAGGAACGGGTGTCCCCAGACTTGCCTCCTGCGGCCCATGGCGTGGCTCTGCGAGCGGGCCCGTATGGCCCATCTTCACCAGCAAGGACTCAAGACCCTCGCGAGGGGGCCAAGACTCGCGAGGCGGATGACACAAGACCTCTGGAGCGGCCTCACCAGGCTAGCTCGCGAGGGGCGGAGAGACCAAGGAAAGGCAAACTTCGCGAGGTTCCTTGGTTCCTTTTTGTTGCTAAGGAGGCAAGCGTAGACACAAAGTACCGAGGCGTCAAGCAAAGGTTTCCATATCGGCGCAACAAGATGAAGACCAGCAGGACGGCAAGACGGAGGTCACCGTGGAGCCCCAGGCGGCATCACCACCGAAGCCTTTGGCAGGCGAAGACTACTTTTGTCAGGATAAGCTGTACTAGCTGTCCCCTTTCGAATTGGCCATTGTTGGCTCCCTTCCCACTCAATATTTGGGGAGAGGATCAGGGCCTCTATAAAATAGGACTAGCCACCACCATAGCGAGGAAGAGAGATCCGAACAACCACAAGTTCGCCACGCACAAGAACACCTCTCCTCAAGAGGCTGTTCTTCCCCTTGTACCGTTCATCCTCAGCCCAAGAGGCAATCCACCACCACACTAGAGTAGGGTATTACACCACAATGGTGGCCTGAATTAGTATAAATCTTGTGTCCTTTGTGTTGTGAGTTCTTCGAGTAGGTCCTTGAGATCTTAGCGAAGCTAGAACATGGATCGGCAGGGGGAGATCTTCGCATGCACCCCAGTGTTCGAACCTTAAGGGTTTTGCCGGAACCCGAAATCTGACATTTGGCATGCCAGCTAGGGTGCACCGGAGTTTTCCTTCTGTCAGTTCGTGCTCCACCATCTTTGCGCCCATTCCCCATGGCTGGCGCCGCCCTTCCGGCTGGGTCTACAGGTGCCCACAACGGCGCTCAGGGGCTCCGAGCCCTTGCGCCCGCCTTGCGGTAGGTGCAATGGCCACCCAAGTTCAAGCCGGAGATGCCGCCGTGCTACGACGGTGCGGCGGACCCGAGGCTTTCCTGCTGGCGTATGAGGAGGCCGTGCTTGAGGCCGGGGGCGACGACAAGGTCATGGCTAACTGGCTTCCCATGGCCCTCATTGGCGCACCGCGCGCCTGGCTGCTCAACCTCCCCGGATCCACGGTGGCATCTTGGGAGGAGTTATGCAGCCTCTTCGCTGCGCACTACGCTGTGCTGGCGCGCCACATGATTGCGGCCCTCCTCGGCGGCTCACAAGCACCACCCTCAGATCGTCACGTCAAGCCGTTCTTTCGCCAGATCGGCGCCACTTCGAAGCACCCGAGGGCTCCGCCAGGCATGGCCGCGCTCGAGGCCGACCTCACCTTCGACTCAGGAGATCATCCCGCCTCCACCGTCGGCTCGGGTGCGCTCCCAATGCTTTGCACGCTCACCATCTGCCACGTGTCCATCACCAAGATGCTCATTGACAGCGGCGCCGGCCTCAACGTGCTCTCCATCGAGGCCTTCAGCCTTCTTCACGTACCACTCGAGTGGCTCCGTCCTAGCAAGTCTTTCTCAGGGGTTGGTGAAGGCTCTGCCCGCTCCCTAGGGCAGATCCGCCTCCCCGTGACCTTCGGCACGCGCGACAACTACCGCACCGAGGACATCGACTTCGACATCACCTACATCGGCCTCCTGTACAATGCCATCCTCGGGTACCCAGCCCTGGCTCAGTTCATTTGCTGGAACCCGAAATTCGACAGTGACGGGGAGGCGGATCTGCCCCGGGGGGCTGGTGGAGCCATCGACGACCCCAAAAAACGGCTTGGTGGGGTGGAGCCGGCCATGTGACACGTGACACAAGACAAAAGCTTCCATGGAGAGCACATTGAGCCCAGCCCCGCCGTCGATGAGGGTCTTGGTTACCGCTACGTTGCAGATGGTGGGGGTCCAGAGCATCGGGAGCACGCCTATGCCTGCGGTGGTCACAGGATGGTCTCTTGAGTCGAAGATGAGGTCGGCCTCTGGTGACGCCCATCCCGGTGGAGCTCCGTGCAGCACACGGGCGGCACCCACTTGGCGGAAGAACTGTTTGACGTGGCCGTCCAAGGGCGGCGCTTGAGAACCGCCGAGGAGGGCTGCGACAGCGTGGGGCGCCGGTACCGCAAAGTGCGCGATGAAGAGGCCGCGCAGCTCCTCCCAAGAGGCCACAGAAGACCCTGGCAGGCTAAGAAGCCAAGCGCATGGTACGCCAGTGAGGGCCATGGGGAACCAGTTGGCCATGACCTTGTCGTCACCGCCGGCCGCCCAGATAGCCTCCTCGTAGGCCTGGAGGAAACCTGCCGGATTCGCCGCGCCATTGTAGCAAGGCGGCATCTCGGGCCTGAACTTGGGCGGCCACTGTACCTGTCGCAAGGCGGGGGTGAAAGCCCAGAGGCCCGCAGCGCCTCCATGCGCGCTCGTCGGCCTGACCGGTGGGGTGGTGCTTGCCATGGGAGCAGGTTGGTGAGGCAAAGCGGACGGAGAAGCGAGGCTTCGACGCACCCCTACCTGGCGCGCCAAATGTTGGATTTAGGGTTCCGCGGACCCTTGAGAGGTTCAAACTCTGGGGTGTGTGCGAAGAACTCCCCCTTCCCAGTCTGCCTGCTCAACGATTCCACGGCCTAGTTCGACGAACCCAAGGGACAAGAGACATGGTAGTTTATCCTGGTTTGAGCCACCTTGCGGTGTAATACCCTACTCCAGCTTTGTGGTGGATTGCCTCGAGGGGCTGAGGATGAACTAGTACAGTGGTTGAACAGCCTCGGGAGGTGAGGTGTTCTTGAACTCGATGAGCTGGTGAGATGGTCAAGGTGGAATTGATCGGTCCCCTCTATGGTGGTCGCTAAGTCCTATTTATAGTGGCCTTGGTCCTCTTCCCAAATGCAAGGCGGGAAGGGATCCCACAACGGCCAAATTTGAAGGGAGACAACTAGTACAAGCTATCCTGACAAAAGTGGTCTTCTCCTGCAAAAGGCTCTGGTGGTGATGTTGCGGTGGGTTCCGCGATGACCTCTGTCCTGGCGGTCTTGGTCTTGTTGCACCGATATGGAAACATTTGCTTGATTCCTCAGGACCCCGCGCCTGCGCTTGCCTCCTTAGCCCAAAGAGGAAACTGGTACACTGCACCCGCCTGGACTTAGTCATCATGGCTCACGTCATATGAACCTCTAGAGGTGCACCTTGCCTTGATATCTCCGCTCCTCGGGAGCCAGCCTAGTGAGGCCGCCCCTAGGGAGGTCTTGGTGTCGTCCGCCTCATGAGGCTTGGCCCCTCGCGAGGGTCTTGGGTTGTTGTTGCTGAATCTGGGCCGTACCGGGTCATCGATGGAGCCACGCTATGGGCCGCAGGCAGGCAAGTCTGGGTACCCTCGTTCGGAGGACGCCGACAGAGCAGGAATTAAGCTTGGGGATGCTGATACGTATACAATGTATCTATAATTTTTTTTGTTCCATGCTGTTATATTATCATTCTTGGATGTTTTACAATCATTTTATATCATTTTTTGGTACTAAGCTATTAACATGGTGCCAAGTGCCAGTTGTTGTTTTTTGCTCGTTTTTTACATCGCAGAAAATCAGTACCAAACGGAGTCCAAGCGCAGTGAAACTTTTTGTGGAATTTTTATGCACCAGAAGACACCCAATGGGCCGGAGAAGCACCTGGGGTGCCTCGAGGGGGCATAACCCACCAGGGCGCGCCTGGGCCCCCAGGCGCGCCCAAGTGGGTTGTTCCTACCTCAGTGGCCTCCCGCACCTCCTCTTTGCTCTATAAATACCCCAATATTCCAGAAACCCTTGGGGAGTCGACGAAAATCAATTCCAGCCACCGCAAGTTCCAGAAACACTGGATCCAATCTAGACACCATCACAGAGGGGTTCATCATCCTCATTGGTGCCTCTCCGATGATGCGTGAGTAGTCTTTTGTAGACCTTCGGGTCCGTAGTTAGTATATAGATGTCTTCCTCTCTCTCTCTCTCTCTCTCTCTCTCTCTCTTGATTCTCAATACAATGGTCTCTTGGAGATCCGTGTGATATAACTCTTTTTGCGGTGTGTTTGTTGGGATATGATGAACTTTGAGTTTATGATCGGATCTATGTTTTTATCCATGAAAGTTATTTGAGTCTTTTGATCTCTTATGTGCATGATTACTTATAGCCTCATATTTCTTCTCCAATATTTGGGTTTTGTTTGGCCAACTTGACCTATTTATCTTGCAATGGGAAGAGGTGCTTTGTGATGGGTTCAATCTTACGGTGTTTGATCCCAGTGACAGAAGGGGAACCGACACGTATGTATTGTTGCTATTAAGGATAACAAGATGGGTCTATTTCTACATAAATAGATCTCATCTACATCATCTCATCGTTCTTATTGCATTACTCCGTTTCTCCATGAACTTAATACACTAGATGCATGCTGGATAGCGGTCGATGTGTGGAGTAATAGTAGTAGATGCAGGCAGGAGTCGGTCTACTAATCTTGGACGTGATGCCTATATAATGATCATTGCCTGAATATCATCATGATTATTTGAAGTTCTATCAATTTCCCAACAGTAATTTGTTTACCCACCGTTTGCTATTTTTCTTGAGAGAAGCCACTAGTGAAACCTATGGCCTCCGAGTCTCTTCTTTAGTATATTTTCCTTCGTGATCTATTTTTATTTGATTTTATTTTCAGATCTATTAATCCAAAAACCCAAAAATACCTTGCTACAATTTTTATTTATTTACTTTGTCTCATGTTCCCGCGAGATCCATTTATCCAATCTACTACAATTTTACCTATCTTTTTACCCATGAGGGATTGACAACCCCTCTCTTATGTCGGGTTGCAAGTATTTGTTCTTTGTGTGCAGGAGTTGTTTACGTGGTGTTGCGTGGTTCTCCTACTGGTTCGATAACCTTGGTCTCATCACTGAGGGAAATACCTATCGTTGTTGTGCTGCACCATCCCTTCCTCTTTGGGAAAATACCGACGTAGTTCAAGCAAACATCAGTCAGCTCGCTACCCAATGATATGTAAGGCAAGAAGGGGATTTTACCACAGCAGAACTACAACTAGGCCTTGAAGAACAGATCATAAGACCGTCGAGCACAACAGCTAATGCTACGACACCCAAGGTACGTCGGATCAAGGAGGGAGGGTGGGATTGTACGAGTAAGACAAGGAGATTTCGCAACCATCGCCTGAGCAAACTTGTACCCGAATGAATCGCCGCTGCCAACACCGTCGATCTTGCACTACTGTCGGGATCCAGGGAGAAGAGAAGGATTTTACAACTCCTCCAACTTCTCTTGCGAACCCGGATCCAGTTGCCAGCAAGGACTAACATAAACGTAGTTGATGGGTTCAGATGGGCTTTGGTGGCCGTATATGGTGCGGCCCAGCTAGAGCTTAAACCGAATTTCCTTGCAGATTTGGTGAGAATTTGTGGTGATGAAATACTTCCCATTCTGGTGGGGGAGACCTTAATATTATTAGAAGACAAGACAAAAAAATAATGACAATTTCGATGGGAGATGGTCATTCCTGTTTAATACGATCATTGAAAGTCTTGATTTGAGGGAGATGGACCTCACTGGGAGACAACTCACATGGGCTAATTCGTTACCAGTCCCTACTTATGAGAAATTGGACTGGGTTCTCACTAGTGTTTAGTGGGAATAGAAATTTCCTTTAGTGACGGTTCACGCCCTACAGAGGGCCATTTCTGATCATACTCCATCGTTGGTCGATTCTGGGGAAGCGATACATGTGGGAAACAGAAATATTTTCTCTTTCAAATTAGGATGGTTCGAGAGGGAAGGATTCCGAGATCTCATTGCAGCAGAATGGGCCAAGGAGTCGGGTGGGATCTCAAATATTGATAGATGGCAAAACAAAATTAGACATTTGCGCCAGTTCCTGAGAGGATGGGCCAAGAATCAAAGTAGCTTATATAAAGTTGAAAAGGACAGACTGATAAAAATTATTAATGAGACTGATTTAAGAGTGGAAGCCACAATTCTTCATATGTCTGACCGAAACATTAAGAATGAGGCGAGGAATAAGTTACAAGCTCTTCTGCGAGAGGAGGAGATGAAATGGGCACTTAGAGTGAAGGTATCTAAGATCGTCCAAGGGGATGATAATACCCAATTTTTTCATCTGATAGTGTCCGGGGTTGGGTGCGACATATGCCAAAGCATGGCTTATCATGGTGGGGGCGAGTAGAACGTCGCTGGTGCCTGGAAACGGGATGAGGCGAAGACATGCACGCCGGTGAATCTTACCCAGCTTCAGGGCTCTCCGGGGAGATAATACCCCTACTGCTGCTTTGCGGGGTCTCCGCATGATCACTATGGCAAAGTGTTAACACGATTGCTCCTTGAGCTGTTTCCTAGAGGTAGGAGGAGGCAAGGCTAGCTCTCTCCTTCCTATATGATCTGGTCTAATGCCTATGGATTCCAACCCTCTGCATGGGTGTCCTGGGGGGTTTATATAGGCCTACCCCCAGGGGTACAATGGTAATACGGCTGGACGCGGGCCCAGCCGTCAGTCTCTCTGGCCGCCGTCTTATCCGCCGACTCCTGGGGCCCGTCGACTGGTGGGCCCCGCCGACTGGCTCGGTACGGAGCCGACAGGCCGTGTCCGCCACGGGCGGGTCTTGCCGGCTGCTGATTACTGTAGCCGCGCTTCTAATGACGCGGTCTTCGTCATGGAGTCGTGGCAACAGTCCCGCCGCCTGGTGGGCGATCACTATTGCCACTCTCCGTCACATCTGGTTAATGGCGCGTGGGCCCCGGGGGAGGAGCTGCCCGACTCTCGAGGGCCGACTCCCAACGGGTCCGGCTAATGGTGCACTTTCCATCTTCTGGGATCCCGCTGGCTGGTGGGACCCGTCACCCCAGGGTCGTACAGACAAGCCGTCGTGGGTGCAGGGTTCGGTCCACCGGTGCTTATGTCAGGGCCGGCGTGACAACAGTGCCATGCTGCACGGAGATCTCCACGGGTACGGTGTACTGTGGCCATGCCTGCCTCTGGAAAGGGGTGGGAGCAGGCTTCACTGTAGCCACTCCCCTGTCATGTCCCTCTTGATGAGGACATGGGGTTTGTTGGAGTCACGGGCTGACTCCCCAAGGCCGGCTTCTTGGGAAGTCGTCAGTCAGGAGTCGTCTTATCCTGAAGTCATCCCTGGGACTCGGCCGCGAGTGGCTAGTCGATGGCCTTGCCGCCGACTTCTCAGAAGGCGGCTCTTTGTCCTTGGGTCTTGAGGGGCGCAGCCTGCCCCGATGTCTTGAAAGGTTCTGGGACTCGGGTTAGCCTACCCGTGGCCCATTACTCCGACAGTAGTCCCCGAACCTGATGAGGCACCACGGACGATCGGCCGAGGAGCCTCAGCAGTTTCTCTTTCTGGGTGCCCGAGACATGGATCTTGCTTGACTTCTGCCGGGCCGGCTAGAAGGAGTCGGACTCGCCCAACTCTGACTCGCACAATATTTCAAACGTCGCGGCGGGATCCAAGTAGTGTGCTGGCTAAGCCTCCAGGTCGCCGCCCGTTCCGGGCCTGTCACGTGATAACACACGGCCGGGCCAGTCTGCCAGCCTACGCGCGTGACGTGACAGGCCCGTAGGCGGGGCCCGCCACTACCGCGCCTCGGCGCCCGAGCGGATCCGTTGTGGCCCAGGCAGACGGTTGGGATTCCCATGGAGTTACTGCGCAGTAACTTTGTCGTGGAAACGTGGGGGTCGTTGGCGCAGTAAATCCCACGACCGCCCCCTCGGCTTCGTAGCCCATGAGGCTATAAGTAGGGGGAGGAGGGGGCGCGGCGGAGCACGCGTGCCCCTTCTCCACGCTACTCCTTGCTCTTCTTCATCTTCTTCTTATTCCTCGCACCGCCGCGCGCCCAAGCTTTGCCGAACGCCACGGCAATCCGCTCACGATGAGTTCTTCTTCTGCCGCCGCGCCTCCCTCGGTGCATTCCCGCACCTGGGATGGCTCAGAAGTCCATGATGACCACATCGAGTTCGTCCGCAAGACTCGTCGGCTTCCCGGCGAATATTACGTGCGGGTATGCCTTGCGCCGAGGAGGGAGATCTCTCTGGCGCCGAAGGAGGGCGAGCGGGTTATCTTCCGCTCGCACTACCTGCGCGGATTGGGGCTGCCGGCGAGCAGCTTCTTCCGCTCCTTTCTGGAGTTCTACGGCCTCCAGCCGCACCACCTCACACCCAACATGGTGGTGCTGCTGTCCACCTTCGTGGCCTTGTGCGAAGGCTTCCTTGGAGTCCTCCCCACCCTCGAGCTCTGGGGGGAGTTCTTCTACTCCAAGCTCGGCACCCAGGCTGCAGGCGTGCCGGCTCAGTGCGGCGCATTCATCGCCGTGCGGAGGTCGGGGCCGACAACCCCTTCCCCACCATCAAGCTGATAAAGACGGTGAAGATGTGGCAGCGATCGTACTTCTATGTGAAGAGCGTCTTCGAGAGGGGCGATTGGGTCAACCTGGCGGCTTTCAAAGCTGGCCCGCCGGCTGGGAGACTGCCCCGCTGGTCATTCCGGGCCAAGTCGCTGACGCTTGCGGGAGCTGGCGCCGTCGCGTGACTCCGAGTGATGACGCAGTCAGAGGGCCTGACTGGTACGGACCTGTTGGCCACCTTCGTGGCGCGCCGAGTTCTCCCGCTCCAAGGCCGCCCCCACATGATATGCCAAATGAGCGGGCGCCGTGACCCGAGTCGGATGTGCACCAAGGACATGCCTCACGAGGAGGTGGCCTACATGGTGAACTACCTCTCGGACAGCAAGCTCCTGGAGGACTGGCGGTTCGGCAAGGAGCCGTACTCCCGCGCCAACCCCCCACCCATAGTGAGTTGCCCTTTCTTTCTTTCTTTGGATTGTCTTCTTTCTTGTCGAGTTTGTTTGTGCGACCTGACCAGTCGGCTTTGGTCGGAATCCCCTCCTCCATCCACCAGCCAGCACCACGGGGCCGGCCCGCGAGTTCCTTGCTGACCGGGCGGAGAGCGACATCGACGACCCCGATCTGGGGGCGGCGGCTTTGGAAGATGACACCGAGGGAGGAGGCGGCTCGGGCCAGTCCAGAGGACTGGCCTTATGATGATGAGGAGGTCACCCCCCGCCATCGGCCAGGAGCCAGCCATCCCGGCGCGGGCTCTTCTACCGCGCCGGGTGCTCCAGGCGGCCGGAAGAAGCATAGGGCCGTGCCGACCTTGTTCGGCAGTCGGTCGAAGAAGCCCAAGAGTTTGGCTGCGGCGACCAAGCGGGACGAGGCGGCCGCGAAGGCCATCCGCTTCCGCAAGGAAGTAAAGAAGCCGCCACTGGTCTCCGCATAAGTATTCTTATCTTAACGCTTTATTCTTTCTTTGTAGCTTTTGTCTGAGTCTTTTACTTGCTTCCCTCACTTCAGGGCTCCCCTCACTCTTGAGAGGGTTGTCGCCGCCTCCGTCATGGGGTCAGCGGAGACGTCCGCCACCACTCGGCGGATTGACCCTGCTGCCGACCTCCGGGAGGCGATGGAACAGAACACGCAGGAGAAGTGCAACGAGGAAGAGGCCGCCCGCCTGGAGAAGGTGGAGGCCGATAAGGCGGAGGCCTCCGCCAAGAAGAAACTGGCGGAGGCCGAAGCCGTCGCCGCGACGAAGCGGCAGGCTGAGGAGGCCGCGCACCGCCAATCGGCGGTGTTCGTCACTCCGCTGAACTCTGCGCCGCCGCCTCCGGAGTTCACGGGGCAGACTGGGGAAGCCGACGGCGAGAACCCCATCATGGAGAGGGAAGGCGGCGACTCCTCCACGCCGGACGTGATCGTTCCGCCGCCACTTCTGCCGCCGTCTGGGAGCGCGCAAGGCAAACAGCCGGCGGACCCGCCGGTGCCGCCGACTGAAGACGACGCCATGGCGAGGCTACTCCTCCAAGTCGGCTCGTCAACGCGCCGCCGTCTTGAGAAGGCGACTTCGGCGCCACGCCCGCTGGAGACCGGCACCGCCAGCTCGGCAATCCCAGACGCCGAAGCGACGAGCGCCGCGCCCATTGGGTGGGTGCGAGGAGGCGGCACAGAGCCGCTGAACCAGGCGCTTCTGGACGTCCAAACGAAGCTGCGAGCTGAGGGCGATGCCATCCAGAACTGCACCAAGGCGTATCTGGCTTCGCGAGTAGCCGTCCGGGTATGCTTTCTCGTTGGTCCTTGTTTTCTAGTTCCTTTCTGTGAGGGCGCGCCAGCGCACCCACTGCGTGTAGTCCCCAAGTTTCGGGCCGGCTGCTGAGCAGGCAGCCCGGAACTTCCAATTGGTGAGTTCCAGGTACTATTTTTTTGTCTGAAATACTTCTCGTAGGACTACCACAACCTCCGTGTCACTGCCTTCAACCGCAACGTTGAAGAGCTGGGCAAGTGGGCCGCCGACCTGTCGGAGAGCCGGAGTGAGTCCTTTTCCTTCTTTGCGGGGGCGCGCTGGCGCACCCGCGGGCTGTAGTCCCCGAGATTCAGACCGACTGCTGAGCAGTCGGGCCAGATCTACCCGGCGACCTTCTTTATTGATGACTTAATGCCTTCTTTCTTCCTTCTCTTCAGGAGCCAACGCTGCTCTTCAACAACAGCTGAGCGAAGCCAACTCCGCGTTGCGCGCTAAGCGAGAGGAGTGCAGCAAGCTCGCCACAGAGCGTGATCTGCTAGCCACACAATTGGCAGAGCAGAGGGAGCTGCTTACGAAGACGCAGAAGGAGGCGGAAGAGGTGGAAGCCGCCCTCCTGGCCGAGTTCGCGAGCGAGCGCTCCTCCTGGACTGACAAAGAGGCAATGCTGGCCTCCGGCTTCCATGAGATTGAAGACATTGTTGATGGTGAGTTTCTTTACTTTCTTTTTTCGAACTGCCGATTATAAGTCGTGCCGACTCCTGATTTTTGACTTGCTCCTTCGTTTTTCCATCTTGGCAGACTTCTTCCCTGGGCATTCGCAGGCCGCCATCCAAGCCATCGAGGCTGGCCGTGAAGGTCGGAGGGCGGAAGGCGCAGAGATTGCCGCCGACGCCCCCCGAACCCTTGATGAGCATATCCTGAGCATCGAGGCTCGCCTTCGGCCGACTCACCGGATGCTGCGCCGGCTTCAGCGTGTCGGCGCCCACGCGATTGCTGACCTATGGCCGAACATGCAGGCTCTGCGCACCCCCAGTCGGACTGCCGACTAGCTAGAGGTCGCGACTGGTCATCTTGAGGCCTGGAAGGGTTCCTCGGCCTGAGCTGGAGTGCGTCGGGCCTTGGAGTTCGTCAAGGCGTGGTATCCCGGGCTAGACCTAGACCGGCTGGCCACACTCCGGTCAGAGGCCCAGCCGGAGCTGGCAGCCGCAGAAGACGCCCTCGTCAAGCGTGCCACGGCGATCGCCGAGTACACCGACACCAGCATCTTTGTCTCCGAGCGGTCTGAAGATGGCGAGGAGGTACCGCCGGAGTGGTTTGGGATGAACCCAGACTACGGCGAGGACTCGGCGGAGGTGATCGGCTCCAGCATCGAGGAGGAAGGCGAGGCGGAGGATGGAGGTGAGACGAAAGCACCAGAAGACGGGGCAGACGCCCAGCCTCAGCTCAACCGCGCCTCCAGCAACAAGCCGCATGCGACCGAGGCGACTGCCGCCGGAGGCGATCAAGCCGAGACTGCCCGGCCGGCCGCCCCAACGCCTGACGCTGCCGCCTCCTCCGACCCTCCGAATCCGTCTACCGCTTCCTAAGCTGCCGCCTTATCTTTATTTTTTCTGCTTTAGTAGTCTTTGAAGAACTTGTTAATTCGCACAATTCCACCCGCGGGGTGTATTTTGAACTTCTTCTCGAAGATTCGGCCAAGGGCCTATGTTATGCAAATACTTATCCGAATTCTATCTTCTCTTGCTCATTGCTCTTTTGGCCTTTTCCTTTGCCGCTTTCCCTTAGTTGCCTGTCTTGCCAGTCGGACAGCCGCTCTGCGGACTGCCATTGGATCAAATGCTTGGCTACTTTGGGAAGGCAAGTACTTAGCCATTTTAGAGTTTTTTAGCAAGTTGAATAGAAGGCGGCGAGCCGACTATTCAAGAGTCGGTTTGCGAAAAAAGGCTGGAAGCCGGCTTAAGCTATGTTTTATGCTTTGGGTCCCTAGCCATTTTTCATGCGAACACCCATTCTACCTTACTCCTGCCCACCGTACAGTCGCTCTGCGAGCTGCGGCTTCTGACAGGAGATGGCTTAGGCACCACACACTACTTGTCCGGCTGTAGGAAGCATTTCATAGTGCAAGGCGGCAAGTCCCCGGGCTGACCTGTCGAGCCCGGTGCCAAGCGGCATAATAAAGAGTAACATACTCATAGGCATAATTTTTATCATATAGACAAAAGAGGGCAGTCCCCGAGCTCGTCTCGGGGGGCCTGAAGTCTTGGTACTTTAATACAAAAGGTAGCGTGGTACATACTGCATCAACTGTAAAATCTCTAGAGGAGATTTGCATTCCATGGCCGCTCCGTCTCTTTGCCGGAGTCATCCCTCTTGCGTGCTCGGGGCTTCTGAGCGTCAATCAGGTAGTAGGAGTCGTTGCCCAGCACTTTGCTGACGATGAAAGGGCCTTCCCAAGGCGCCGACAGCTTGTGCTGGCCGGCTGTTTGCTGGATCAGTCGGAGCACAAGGTCGCCCTCTTGGAAAGATCTCGGCTTGACCTTCCTGTTGTAGTATCGGTGCAGGCTCTGCTGGTAGATGCTGGACCGGCTGAGTGCCAACAGCCGGCCCTCTTCCAGCAGATCGATGTCGTCTTGACGTGCTTCTTCTGCTTCCTCCTCGGTGTACATGGTGACTCGCGGGGAGTCGAACTCTATGTCCGTTGGGATGACGGCTTCAGCACCATAGACGAGGAAGAAAGGCGTGAAGCCGGTTGATTTGTTTGGAGTCGTGCGCAGACTCCAGAGGACGGCTGGCAACTTGTCGAGCCAGCAGCCAGCCGAGCGCTCCAGAGGCTCGATTAGTTGAGGCTTGATGCCGGACAGGATGAGGCCGTTTGCTCGCTCCACCTGGCCGTTTGACTCTGGATGGGCGACGGACGCTAGGTCCAGTCGGATGCCCTGTGTTGCGCAGAAACGGGCCAAGGCGCCTTTGGCAAAATTTGTGCCGTTGTCGGTGATGATGTTGTGTGGTATGCCGTACTGAATTGTAATATCGGAGATGAAAGTCATGGCAGTCGGACCGTTCAGTTTCTTGATTGGCTTCGCTTCTATCCACTTGGTGAACTTGTCTACTGCGACAAGTAAGTGAGTTAAGCCACCTCGTGCCGTCTTGAATGGTCCCACCATGTCTAGACCCCAAACTGCGAAAGGCCAGGCAATGGGGATGGTCTTGAGTGCAGAAGCCGGCTGATGCGGCTTGGATCGGAAGTTCTGGCACCCTTTTCATTTTTGGACCAATTCCTTGGCCTCTTCTAAGGCCGTTGGCCAAAAGAAGCCATGTCGGAAAGCTTTGGCGACGAGTGCTCTTGAAGCCGCATGGTGGCCGCACTCGCCTTGGTGGATGTCTTCGAGAATTGCTTGGCCTTGCTCTGGCTCTACGCAGCGCTGGTAGACACCAGTGACGCTGCGCCTGACCAACTCTCTGTTGACTATGGTGTAGGCTGCCGCTCGACATTGTACTTGCCGAGCTAAGGTCTCATCAGTTGGCAGCTCTTTTCTCACCAGAAATTTGAGGATGGGCTGGGCCCATGAGGGTGCTGCTATTTCTTCGACTGCCAGAACTGCGACTTGGACGAGGGCGGCTGGGGTGGGAGGCGGCAGGTTGGAGTCAACAACCACTTGCTGGGTTAATGAAGTCCCCAGGTCGACTGGCGCGGCTCTTGGGCCGAGTTCTGGAGTCTTTGAGCCCACCGCCACAGTCCCTGGGTCGGGCTCTACAGTCCCTGGGCCGGCCTCGACTGTGGCGGCTTTGGAGCCATCTGCGAAAATCCCCGTACCGTCTGCCGGGGCTCTGGAGTCGGATCCGACTTCTTCGGGAGGAGCCGGCACGAAGATGGAGTCTGATTCTGGTGAAGGCTTGACAGACGGCTTGAGGAGGCGTTGACGGGCAACGCCGGATGGTATTGCTTGGCGGGTAGAGCCAATTCGTGCCAAGGCGTCTGCTTGGTCATTGTCGTTTCTTGGCACATGGAGGAACTCGCACCCCTCGAAATACCCATTGAGTTGCTTCACGAGGAAATGGTAACTCGCCATGTTTGCATCTTTGGCGTCCCAGTCGCCAAACGACTGCTGGACCACTAAGTCCGAGTCGCCATAACACAGGATCCGGCGAATGCCGAGTTCTTTGGCAAGCCGGAGCCCGTGAATGAGCGCCTCGTACTTGGCGACATTATTGGAGATGGCAAAATGGATTTGCAGTGCGTATTTGAGCTTGTCGCCTTTAGGAGAAGTGAGGACAACGCCGGCTCCCAAGCCGGTGCGCATCTTGGAGCTGTCGAAATGCATCCGCCAATGGGTGGAGTCGGGCGCTGGAGGTAGGTACTGGGTCTCGGCCCAGTCGGCAAGAGAATCGGCCAATGCTTGTGACTTGATGGCGGTGTGGGGCTGGTAGTGGATGGTGTAGGGAGCCAGCTCTATAGCCCACTTGGCCACTCGGCCAGAAGCATCTCGGCTTCCGATGATCTCGGCAAGTGGGGTCGTGCAGACCACGGTGATTGGATGCTCTTGAAAGTAAGGCTTCAATTTCTTGGCGGTAAATTGCACGCCATAGCACATCTTCTGGTAGTGGGGGTAGTTCTGCTTGGAGGCTGACAGTACTTTGCTCAGGTAATATACCGGTCTCTGGACAGGTAGTACCTTGCCTTCCTCCTTGCGTTCCACTATAATGACCGTGTTGACTACCCGGCTGGTGGCGGCGATGTACAGGAGCATAGGTTCCTTAGGAGTCGGAGCCGCCAGAACGGGTGGAGTAGTCAGCATCTTTTTCAACTGGAGAAAAGCTTCGTCCGCCTTGTGGTTCCACTCGAAAAAAGTGGTCTTCTTCATGAGTTGGTATAAGGGGAGAGCATTCTCGCCCAGCCAACTGATGAATCGGCTGATGGACGTCAAGCAGCCGGTGAACTTTTGCACATGCAGCAGTTGGCTGGGTACCTCCATCCTCTCAATGGCCTTGATCTTTATAGGGTTGCATTCTATGCCGCGTTCAGAGACCAGGAAGCCAAGGAGTTGGCCGGCTGGTACTCCGAAGACGCACTTCTCGGGGTTGAGCTTGATCTATAATCGGCGCAGGTTCTCAAGGGTCTCCTTGAGGTCTTCCAGCAGTGTTCCATGCTTTTCCGTCTTCACCACCACATCGTCCATGTAGACGTGGGGGTTCCTGCCGAGCTGCTTGAGGAGGCACTTCTGCATGCAATGCTGAAAGGTGGCACCGGCATTCCTCAAGCCGAACATCATGGTGAGGTAGCAGACGGCTCCAAATGGCGTGATGAAGGCGGTCTTTAGTCTGTCAGCTGGGTTCAGCTTGATCTGGTGATGTCCTGAATATGCATCCAAAAATCTCAACAGCTCGCATCCGGCGGTGGGGTCTATCACCTGATCAATTCTTGGTAGAGCAAACGGGTCCTTGGGGCAGGCCTTGTTGAGGCTCGTGTGGTCAATACACATTCGCCACCGCTTGTTCTTCTTCAATACCAGGACCGGATTGGCTAGCCACTCTGGAAAGAATACTTCCATAATGAAGCCGGCTGCTAGGAGTCGGGCTATCTCTTCTCCGACAACTCTTCTCTTCTCTTCTGATAGGCGGCGCAGGGGCTGCCTGACCGGCTTTGCATCAGATCGGACATGTAACTTGTGCACGGCGAATTCCGTCGGTACACCTGGCATGTCTTTGGGGGACCATGCGAAGATGTCCCGATTCTCACGGAGGAAATCGACGAGCTCGCCTTCCTATTTGCTGTCAAGGTTTGCGCCTACGACAGCGTACCTCTCTGGGTGCTCCGGATCCAAGGGTATCTTCTTTCTCTCCTTGGTCGGCTTGAACGAACCCTCAGCCTCCGACTCCTTTGGGTTAGGCGACACCTCTGGCTGCTTGCCGGCCATCGCCACAACCCGTTCAAGGAGCCGCTTCTCGGCTGCAATCACCAGGGACTCGGCTAGCCGACTGCTCTCAGCCGCACAGGCAGACGACTTCCGGTAGTCGCCGGCTATGGTCAGAATTCTCCTGGAACTGGGCATCTTCATTTTGAGGTAAGCGTAGTGGAGGACCGCCATGAACTTGGCCAGGGCGGGTCGGCCAAGTAGTGCATGGTATGGGGTCTCGAGGTCCACCACCTCAAACCAAACTGACTCTCGGCGGAAGTGATCTTTGTCTCCAAAGAGGAGGTCCATCAGGATCTTGCCGATCGGTGAGCAGGAAAGCCCAGGAACAATGTCGTGGAACACAGTCCGGCTGTTCTGAAGCTGTCTTTGCTTGATTCCTAGTTTCTCCATGGTGTCCTTGTACAGGATGTTGATGCTGCTGCCTCCGTCTATCAGAACTCGTGAGAAACGAGCGGCTTGTCTATCCGTGGCAAAGGTGGAATCCAAGACCAAGGCATAAGAGCCCGGACTCGGCATCACCTCTGGGTGATCAGCCCTGCTCTAGCTGATAGGCTTCTCGGACCAGTGCATGAATTCTGGCGTCTCTGATGCTACTGCATTCACCTCTTGTCGCTGCAGCCGCCTGCTGCGTCAATCGTCGGCCATATTGGTAAACACCATGTAGGCTCCATGCTCTACGGGGTATTCGTCTTGTACTGCGTCGACTGGCCTGACAGCCGGCTGCTGGGGCGGAGGCGGCTGCCCTGCAGGCGGGGGAGGTAGGAGGCCATCTCACTTGGTGATCCTGGTGAGCCAGTGGCATTTCTGGGTGGTGTGATTCGGCGGCTTCGCGACGCCATGGAACTTGCAAGGACCATCCAGAGTCTGCTCGTAGGAGAAGGCCGACAACCAGTTGGGCTTGCCACCTTTCTGTCGCTTGGGTGGAGGCTGCCCATCCGGTTGCTGGGCTTCAACTGTCATGACCTGCCGGCTACTGGAAACCAGCTGCGGGGCCTTGCGCTTGTGGTCGCTCTACTATTGCCGCCGACTGGCATCTCCCGCCGGAGTTCTTGGAGCCTGAGGGGCCACTTTGCCAGCTGCGCTAACTTGAATCTCCGCCTTCATGGACGAGTCGGCCGTGGCGTACTTGTCCGCTATGATCAGCAGCTCGTCGAGGGTTTCTGGCTCATCGCAGAGGAGCTTGTGCTTGATGAGGGTGCCCTCTCTGCACCCGGCGGTGAAGTACTCGATAGCCTGCACCTCGTGCACGCCCTTGCAGGAGTTCCGAAACTCGGCCCAACACGTGAGGTAATCGCGAGTCGACTCGTCGGGACCTTGCATGCACAAGGAAAGCTGACTAGGCTTGGGAGGACGCTTGTACGTGCTGGTGAAGTTGCGGACGAATGCCTCGGTGAAGTCGACCCAGCTATTGATGCTGCGGGGCTTCAGGCTGTTCAGCCATGTCCGGGCCGTGCCCTGGAGCACGAGCGGAACGTATTTTACGGCGACATGCTTGTTGCCGTTCGCTATGCTGACAGTCGTGGAGTAGTCGACCAGCCAGTCTTCCGGCTTCACGGAGCCGGTGTACTTGGGCATGTCTCTTGGGAGCGTGAACCCTTTGGGAAAGGGCTCGTCTCGAATGCGGGGCCCGAAACAAGGCGGACCCAACTCGTCTTCTTCTTCCAGCACCAGGGATTGGTGAAGTCGGTCGATCCGGTGGCGGGCGTCGTTTTCTCCGACTCCCTCTCGGCGGCCAAGGCGGTCGCCGAGAGTTGGATGGTCAACAGGCGGCAGGGAGACTCGCCTTTCTTTGCGAGGAGGAGGAGGCGGACAGTCGTCTCGTCGTTCCACTGCTCTCGGGCGGCCGTCTTGGTCGCGCTCTATGGTAATGTGAGTCCGACTGTGGCTGACAGTCGGATCCTTGTCTATTCTTCCTTGGGCACCGCCAGTCGGCGTTCGAGACGTCGTGCCTTGATCTCGGCGAAGATCGTCGTTTTGCCGCTGCGGCGCCTCCGTGTGGCAGCCGGCCTCGTTCTGCGTGGCAGCCGCGTCGAGGAGCCGCTGGACTCGCTCCATCATCAGGCGGCGCTCTTCGCCCTCGAAATTGTCCAGCTCATCCGCCGCCGCCTGGGCAGCTCGGATGTTCTCCGCTGGTGTAGCATACACAGGACGACTTGCCCCAAACAGATTGGCGATGGCTACGCCGCGCTGCTGGACCGCGCCAAGGCGGCTGGGCCCTGCTGGGGCCGGCGAGCCGCCAACAGCGCGATCCATCTCTTGCTGGTAGGCTTCTAACGAGCGTCTCATGCTAGCCAGCTTCTTCGCGCCTTCGACGAGCTGAAGGCAGCGCACCTCCAACGTCTCCGCGTCAGCGTCTTCCAGAATGGGCACAGTCGGGTCTTGTAGCGCCGCGCCAAGTGGGTCATGCGCTCCTCCGCCGAGAGGCTCGTCATGACTGATGACGAGCACCTCGGTGACGGTGCTTCCGCCGCTCTCCGCACGAGGGAGAGGCTCGTCGTAGACCACCACATTAGTGGGGAACACGTTGAGCGATGCAGTGTCGGAGTCGACCAGCATCGGGTCAGTGGAACCTACAGACTCCAAGTCCACGGCAGGCTCGCCGGCGACGTGGAGTTGATCGAGGAGGCCCGCGAGGAGGCTCTCGGAGCCGCCCGTGCCTGCGTTGGATGCAGGTTCGTCGGAGAGGCGAACCTCGCCGACAAGTTCGGCGAGGTAGCTAGCTGCGCAGGAGATCTCAACGCCATGCAGCGCATCAGCGCTAACTCCGTCTGGCGTGCCTGGCTGGCTGCGCTCGCCAGGGAGGAAAAGGGTTCCCGTCCAGAGCAGGTCTCCGGACGGTGGTGCACCAGGCCCCACGGTGGGCGCCAAATGTCGGGGGTTGGGTGCGACATATGCCAAAGGATGGCTTATCATGGTGGGGGCGAGTAGAACGTCGCCGGTGCCTGGAAACGGGATGAGGCGAAGACATGCACGCCGGCGAATCTTACCCAGCTTCAGGGCTCTCCGGGGAGATAATACCCCTACTGCTGCTTTGCGGGGTCTCCGCATGATCACTATGGCAAAGTGTTTACACGATTGCTCCTTGAGCTATTTCCTAGAGGTAGGAGGAGGCAAGGCTAGCTCTCTCCTTCCTATATGATCTGGTCTAATGCCTATGGATTCCAACACTCTGCATGGGTGTCCTGGGGGGTTTATATAGGCCTACCCCCCAGGGGTACAATGGTAATCCGGCTGGACGCGGGCCCAGCCCTCAGTCTCTCTGGCCGTCGTCTTATCCGCCGACTCCTGGGGCCCGCCGACTGGTGGGCCCCGCCGACTGGCTCGGTACGGAGCCGATAGGCCGTGTCCGCCGCGGGCGGGTCTTGCCGGCTGCTGATTACTATAGCCGTGCTTCTAATGACGCGGGCTTGGTCATGGAGTCGTGGCAACAGTCCCGCCGCCTGGCGGGCGATCACTATTGCCACTCTCCGTCACATCTGGTTAATGGCGCGTGGGCCCCGGGGGAGGAGTTGGCCGACTCTCGAGGGCCGACTCCCAACGGGTCCGGCTGGTGGTGCACTTGCCTTCTTCTGGGATCCCGCTGGCTGGTGGGACCCGTCACCCTAGGGTCATACAAACAAGCCGTCGTGGGCGCAGGGTTCGGCCCACCAGTGCTGATGTCAGGGCCGGCGTGACAACAGTGCCACGCCGCACGGAGATCTCCACGGGTACGGCGTACTGTGGCCATGCCTGCCTCTGGAAAGGGGTGGGAGCAGGCTTCACTGTAGCCACTCCCCTGTCCTGTCCCTCTTGATGAGGACATGGGGTTTGTTGGAGTCGCGGGCTGACTCCCCAAGGTCGGCTTCTTGGGAAGTCGTCAGTCAGGAGTCGGCTTATCCTAAAGTCGTCCTTGGGACTCGGCCGCGAGTGGCTAGTCGGTGGCCTTGCCGCCGACTTCTCAGAAGGCGGCTCTTTGTCCTGGGGTCTTGAGGGGCGCAGCCTGCCCCGATGTCTTGAAAGGTTCTAGGACTCGGGTTAGCCTACCCGTCGCCCATTACTCCGACAGATAGCTAATGGGAAACATAGAAAAAAGAAAATTATTCAACTTGAATTAGATGAGGGTACAATTGTAGGGCATGAAAACCTCAAACTGTACATCTCTAATATTATAAGAAGCTTTTCGGAGCACCCAAAGAAATTTTTGTGTCTCTAGATGAGAGCGCGATCCGGGATATACCTCAGCTCAGCTCCAATGAGAATGAGGTGTTGTCTGCTCCGTTCATTGAGAAAGAAGTGTTTGATGCAGTACCACAAATGAAACAAAATAAATCCCCCGGACCGGATGGGTTCTCGGTGGAATTTCAAAAGAAATGTTGGCATATCATCAAGGGAGATCTTATGCCTTTGTTCCGGGACTTGTTCGACGGTCACTTAAGTTATTCCACTTAAATTTTGGAATAATAACATTGTTGCCAAATAAGGTGGAGGCTACTCGCATTAAGCAATTTAGGTCGATCTATCTTCTCAATGTAAGCTTCAAGATCTTTACCAAGGTTGGTACGAATAGGTTAACGTGGATAGCTCATTCGGTAGTTCAACCAACCCAAACTACTTTCATGCCAGGGCGACACATCCTTGAAGGGGTTGTCGTCCTACATGAAACTCTCCATGAAATCCACATGAAGAACCTAGATGGTGTTATATTCAAAGTGGACTTTGAGAAAGCATATGACAAGGTCAAATGGCCCTTCCTCCAGCAAGCCCTACATATGAAGGGGTTCAATGAGTCCTGGAGATCTCAGGTGGACGCATTCATACATAAGGGTGGTGTTGGGATAAAAGTAAATGATGACACGGGGCATTATTTTCAGACACACAAGGGGCTAAGACAGGGGGACTCCATGTCCCCCGTGCTGTTCAACATAGTAGCGGATATGTTGGCAGTCCTCATTGATCGGGCTAAAGAGAATGGACAATTAGGAGGACTAGTTCCCCACCTGGTAGAGAGAATGGCCAATCCGTGTTGTTTCATATGTTGGCAGTCCTCTACAATACGCTGACGACACCATTCTTTTCATGGAGCACGATGTCGCAAAAGCCAGGAATATGAAGCGTGTGCTTTGCCTATTTGAGCAATTGTCTGGACTAAAAATAAATTTTAACAAAAGTGAATTGTTCTGTTTTGGGAGAGCAAAAGAGGAACAGGATGAGTACAGACAATTGTTCGGATGTGAAATGGGATCCCTATCGTTTAGTTACTTAGGGATCCCAATTCACCATCGACGTTTAACGAACAAGGAATGGAAATGTATAGAAGATAGATTTGAAACAAGACTAAGTTGCTTGAAGGGCAAGCTAATGTCTTACGGAGGTCGGCTGGTTTTGATAAATTCGGTTTTGACGAGCCTGCCGATGTTCTGTTTATCTTTCTTTGAAGTGCGTGTAGGGGTACAGAAAAGATTAGACTCCTATCGATCTCGTTTCTTTTGGCAAAGTGATGAGGCTAAGAAGAAATACCGATTGGCTCGATGGGATATTATATGTAGACCAAAGGACCAAGGTGTGTTAGGGATCGAGAACTTAGAGGTAAAGAATAGATGCTTGCTTAGCAAATGACTATACATGCTATCGGTTGAGACCGAGGATATGTGGGTACAAATTTTGTGGAATAAGTACCTATGCACTAAGACTTTGGCCTAGGTTACAGCTAGGCCTACAGACTCGCCTTTTTGGAAGGGGTTAATGAATACAAAGGTCACCTTTTTTCAATGTGTGAAGTTCATTGTAGGTAAAGTACCACTACTAGATTCTGGGAGGATACATGGCTAGGGGAGATGCCTCTGGCTCTGCAATACCCATCCCTATATAATATTGTGCAACGTAAGGAAGATTATGTCACCACATTATTAAATTTGGTATCGCTTAATATCCAATTTAGGAGATCCCTAGTGGGGGAACGTTGGAACGAGTGGTTGCACCTAGTCCGCAGGTTGGTGGAATTTCAACTATCGGACCATGAGGATACGATTTAGTGGGAGTTAGTTGCGAATGGAACCTTCTTAGTGAAATCTATGTGTTAGGATCTAATTGATTTCGGGCCATTGTCTAGGTCATTGCACATATGGAAGATTAAAGTTCCGCTCCGAATTAAAATCTTTATGTGGTTCGTTCACATTGGGGTCATATTGACCGAAGATAACTTGCTAAAAAGAAGTTGGATTGGTAATCCCAGATATTGTTTTTGTGATCATAATGAAACAATTAAACACCTCTTTCTCGAGTGTCCACTTGCAAAATTATTATGGTGCTCAATACATATACTCCCTCCGTCCGCACATTAGTTCATTTGTAATTTTGCGAAAAAACCCTTCCACCTTTTAAACTGTTGCTAATCAGCCCCCACTGCTTCTTCCTCCTTCCTCCGTCACCCGCCCGCACCGTGGTCGCCCCAGCCACCGCCGGCACCAACCGTCGGGCCCAGAGCTCGACGACGGCCAACCTGCGCCAGCCACACCGGAGGCTGCTCAAGCTCCTGCTGCTCCGTGTTCATCGGGAAGAACTGGAGCGAGGCCCTGGCCGCGCTCTCCCTCCGTGCCGCTGACCTGCCCACGGAGTTCGCCGCCGCCGGACACGAGATCGCCGCGGAGGACGAGGACGAGGGGTAAGTGATGGCCGCGTCCAGAGGTGGGAGCAGCACGGCCGCGTCCTGGAGGAGGGAGGAGTTCTAGGGGCTCGAGGCGGAGGAGGACGGCTACGGCGACGCCGGTCCGCCCATCCTCAGTAGCAGCGGCTACGCCGGCGAGCGGGGGAAACAGCGTCACCTCCAGCGCCAGTGCCGCCTGCGGCATCGAGGAGCCCGACCCCGCCCCGCCCCTCGCCCCCGGCGCCGAGGACTGGGCGCGCAGCAAGAAGCACGCCGACGAGGTCCTGCTCCTTGTGCTGTCACCAGAGCCCATAGCTCGTGTTCCTCAGGAAGAAGAAGAAGGTAAAATTCAGTTAAAATTTCAGGTTTCAGTAAATTTCAGGTTTCAGGGTTCAGTTAATTTGCTAGTACCCCAAACTCTGAATTTACTATGACTGCTCTTTCAAGTGCTGATGAACCTGCAAGATAATTGCTGAAGATAATTTGTAAACTTGTTGCAGACTGTGACTTGTGAGAGCTCGTCAGGTACTGCAGTAAACTGAAAATGTTGAAGCTACATCATGATTAACACTTCATGATCATGGGAGCAGTAGTACTGGGAGTAGTAGATTATCTTCCCAGGAGGATTATCACACTAAGGAATAGTGCACAATTGTGCTGATCAAAATTGATAGTGGATTGGCAATAATTTACAAGGAGCAAGTGATGTAGAGCAAAATTGAAAAGGGGCAAAACTGATCCTAAATAAGTGCACAATTTAGTTTTACTACTACTGTCAACATTCAGTTTTGACCGCAAGGTTCGAATATTTATTCTGAACATGCTGCAAGACCATAAGGTTCTGAGTAATGACACTAGTCCTTTGTTCATCAATTGAAATATTATTAAGACCAGTAAATCATCATTTTCTTCTGAGTAATGACACAAGTTGTTACCTTCTTCGAATAATTAAGGTGGGGGAGTTATCAGTACAGTAGTTTACACGGGATGATCCACTCCTTATGGTTGGAACAACAGTAGCATGAAGATACAGATCAACTACAGTAGTTTACCACAAAACTAGAGTTACAGTAGTTTACTTGTTTGGTAGGACAAAAACATCTAAATTGAGCATCTACAAATTCAAGTTGGGGAGGTTGATGCATCCAGAATCATTTCAATTTTTTTACAGATCATTTCAAATTTGGAAAGAAGTATCCATTTGAAAAATGCTACTCCAGTCTCCAATAGCAACACAAAACATATGGAATTCCAGCTTTACCAAAAAATTGAGCATGGCATCTACAGGTTACAAAAAAATGAGCATCTTCTCTGCATTTATAAAGCATTAGGATAGTGAAAGTATTACTCACTTTGATGGAATTCTAGCTTGTGATGATCTGACAGTGACAAATGTTGCAAATTGATTGAAAGCACTGTAATTCAACCAAAAATCTACTCTGAACAGTGCTTGCATATTCAGTAACGTAAACTGAGATACAAAAATTTGAGTGAATACTCCACTGTTTTCAGTGAGCAGTACTCCACTATTCAGTTTGATCTGGTATTAATCTCAGCTTGATCGTTTCATTATCTCTGAATTTCAAAATAGAGTCTACATACTGCAAAATTTGGCACTACATAAACCTCTAAATTCAGAGCACTACATCATCCAGTTTGGCACTACACGCAGCTCTAAATTCAGACTAAATCAAATATGACATACTGGACTACATCAACTGCAGGATTCCACTCTAAATTCAGACTACATCAACAGCAACTACTTGACCAGGATTTGGAGTACTGCATTGCAAATCGAACTTGTGCTGCTGCTCCAACGTCGGTTCAGTACAGAAATATGTTGTGTTAGATTGAAGATTGTCAATCTTCCTTGTTTTCTTCCTCAAGCCACAGAATAAGACTAGTCCACACATACACAAATTTGACAAAATTCACAGCGCATCAGCATTGCACTGCACTATCAAGAAGATGAAGAACAAATTCCAAGAGAACGAAGGGAGGGGAAGGGGGGAAAAGGAGACCTTTTCTCCTGCGAGCTCCTTAGTGAGCTCCTCCACCCTGGAGGCGGCACCCAGGATACCTTGAGCATCCATGGCTCCTCCACCCTGGAGGCGGCATCCATTGCGCCTGCATACCAGCTCTGGCTCTCCGCCCTCGGGGATAAACGCCTAGTTGGCCGCCGCGCCGTCGGACAGCAGATCGACTAAAAAAATCCAAGCTTCATGGTGGGGAACAAGGAGGCGGCAGCCCGGCATGGGGGCAGGCAAGGCGGCGGCGGCGTGGGGCGGGGGGGGCGAGGAGGAGGTGGCGTGCGGCGGGAGGGGGAGCAGGCGGCGTGGGATGGGAGGGGTGGTGGTGGTGGAGAGAGGAGCGGCATGGGGCGGCGTTCGGTCCGGAGAGAACGAGGAAGAGAGCGAGGAAGAAGGTGGACCTCGGGTTTGGTCGGGGAAACGCTAAGGACTAAACTGCAAAAAAGCCATGGGGACAACTATTCTCGGCCGGAGAGAGTAGCTTTTAACGTCCATACCCCAACGAGCATAAACACGTTATTTAGGACGTTGCTCAATGGAATGGATATACATACAGCGAAACATATTTGGATAGAGATATGTGCACTATTTTGGGTGATATGGAATACTAGAAATGATTTGATTTTTAATGGGACAAACTTCACGAATTTTTTGCAGGTTATCTACAGAGCTACAACATCGATCCGTATGTGGTCATTAATCATTCATGCGGACTACAGAGAGCTTTTGGTTATCGGGTGCAAGCGCTGGGAGACGGTAGGATGGGCTATCTTCAGCCGATTTGGATGACGAGTTAATCATAGGCTAGGTGTATAGGCATCATAGCCTGCTATGTATCGCTGCATGTGGCATCTTTTTAATGTTTTCTTTCATTTTGCACTAAGATTATGGGCCTTTTGGGACCCTAAGACTTTATTACACTTTTTAATAATATGGTTGCATGCATCGATTACCACTTGTCAACCTTGATGGCTGATGCAGAGGGCGAGGGTTTTTCTTTCTTAAAAAAAAAAAGAAGCTCTGATTACCACTTGTCAAACCCAACATGGTCCGAAGAACTAAATTCAGACTAGCACTCAATAACAAAACTTAGCGAAACTAGAGCCAAGGATTGAGAGACCTCTAGGATATTTTGCTTGTATTGCAAGAAATTTTGGAGGAGTTCGCATACACCTAAGTGTCAACCAAGAACACTGGCGGCAAGGGTTTATCCCAATACAAGCAAAATATCCTAGATGTCTTTCGATCATTGGCTTTATATACTTGAAAGGGAAAATCAAAACAAAAAAAGTAAAACATGGCAGTTGGGCATAGTTTCTCTTTTGCCGAAAAGTAAACAACGACGCTTTGAGTCCTCCCAACCGTCCGATCCTATGTAACACGCGAAGTGGTATGGAGGAATGGCGAGCGTTGGATGGACGATGGACGGCTATCAAAGCACCAACGAGCCACGTGGTCGCGAAGAAGTTGAAGCACAGAGTTGCAGCCGCGGTCGATTCACGCACGGGAAGTGGTCCACCGGAGGGGAGGAAGCAGAGGTGGAAGAGAAGGAGGCGGGGGAGGCCTCACCGCTGCCGCGGGCCAGTGGCAGTGAGGGAGGGCGCGGGATGGGGAGGTGGCGGAGGGAAAACCTAGTCGTCCCCCGAGTTTGGTATTCAGGAACAAGCACTATTTGGTCTGGTATTCTTTCTTTTTTTTGGGCGGGCATATTTGGTCTGGTATTCAGGAACAAGCACTCGGCGCGTTGTAGGTTTGATAAGTTTCAGAAGGACTGACTGTTGTATATCATTCAGACTTTTATGGCTATGAAATTGGGAGCGGTGCTCCCACATTTACATTTTTGAAAACAAATGTCTGCTACTACTACAAACATTAAACATAGCCAAGCAATGCTAGATTGGCAAGCTCCAGGATCATATACAAAATTTTCTCGGAGATCCATCACTCATGCACATAGATACAACATACTACTACATCACGGAGAAAAACCGGCCTCTTCTCGTTGCTCCGCTACTTCAAACCTCTCCTCATCCTCTGTTAACACGCTGGCCAGCCACATCTCCATGCTATCCTGCGACCCCAACTGCATCTCCTGCCGTAAACACAACACGAGACAAGGAGATGAGCCATGAGAAATAATGTGTGTCGGGAAACGAAACGGGGCGGCAATCGGTGCACTTACAGCCGGAAGGGAGATATCCAGAGGCGTCCCGAGGTCGGGGAATTCCTGGAGCGCCTCCGCGTCAAGAGGCAGAGGCTGAGGCTGCCCCTCAGGGTAGGCGGCGTCCGGGGTTCTGCCGTGTGACAGGTGCTCATCCAGGCCAGACACCGCTGCGTCCTCCATGGCATGCGACGAGCTTCCCGCGAGCCATTCCACGGCATCCCGAACAGTAGACATGCCGGACTCTCCCTCCTGTCACAGCCGCAGCGGTAACATGAATAACAGTGAGATGCAGGAGTTGTACCAATTTACAAGGTGACATTGTACTCTGCTAAGTGCTGGCTTCTGAGTGTGTGCACAGTGTTAATTTAGGAGGAAGAATGCATAATGTGAGACTGTTGATGATATGCTGCTCTTATGTTGCTAAGCATGAATCTTTACATGGAGGACTTAAAAGCTTATGATATATTTCTGAGACTGTTGGATGCACTCTTGCAAGCAGAGGAAATTCTCCTCTGTAGTAGGAGCATCTTATAAATTTTTGTGCAGTATACAGCTGAGAAGGAATTGCAACAGTGGGATTCTAGTATTGCAAGGCCTTGTTTCAGGGATCCCAGTAATTCACCAACAGATCAGTACTATTAAGCCAATACGCTCAGAAGGAATCCTACAAACAGAGTTCATTGGATGTACATAGGATTTATTTCATGAACTGTATATAGGAGAACTGAAGCTTCATATGATCCATATAGTTAGACAGAAGTTTTCACATAGGCAATGAAGATGTACCTGATTCTGCTCGGTTCCGGATGGGCTACCGTTTGGGCAACGAGTCTGCAGAGGGTATGTCATTGTGGTTGTAGGATCGTCTTCCCCAGCAAATGAATCGAATTCTTCACCAACACCGCACACTAGAGACTGCCCATCATTCATTGACTGCACCTGATAAAAGACTTTGGAAACAACAAGCTCCTCCTGCTTTTCATCTTGATCTACCCCAAGGTGGTACTGATGCATTCTCCAATTAGTTTTTTCTGTCTTGCCACCTCCTTTCCGATAACCTATGTAAAGAACCAATATTTTCTTCCACCCTTTTATGACACCGTTATTATCTAAGATAGATCTGGATTTTCCAGTCTTGTGCCATCTGAGATTCTCATCACAAACAGTGTGGTCACTATTGCTAATCTTGCGACGCTTACGTTTGCCAACAACGTATGCATTGGATACTTTGTGGAAGAAGTGACCGGTGCTCCCGTCCATCTTGATACCTACAGGGGTATATGAGTTAACTACCAAGAATTAGTACTCTGCATGGTATAAGTATTTAATTCAGAAGGCCCTGATAGCAAGTCCAAGTAAGAATCATGTACCAGGGAGATTTTCCGGATGTGTATAGCAGATTCCTTGGGCCTCCTCTATGGTTGGAATAAAATCATCTATTAGTACATGGGACGCTGCCCTGCCAACCTTTCCTTCTAAATGTTCAAGCAGTTCGAGATCAGTTGGATCAAACTTAACACCAGCAGGGAGTCCTGGCCACTGTGATAAAACCTGCGACACAAAGCATGAAGTGCAACCACAAGATGCCCAGAAATCAGGAACAGGGAGATTTTTATGGGGGGAAATTACAAGAGAACCGAGCATAAAAGTAAATGCAAAGAGTGGATGCTACTTACATCAGTATTATCAATGCGGTATTTGCAATTTGGGCACTCCATCCATGCAAGCAATTCCTCAACCTGGCAAAGCGAGGGATGAATTATCATCCTAGCAATTGTCTTGGTAGTAACGATCAATGACCTGAAGAATCTGTGAGATAACAAATTCAATTAATTATACATGATAAAGATCCCACTTTTCTCAACAAAAAAATATCTAGTACCTTTTTTTTATATTATTTCATACCTTTCTCGACAAAAAAACTAGCTAAATGAAAATATATGAAAGAATGTTTACACAGACAGGCATCTATATGAATTCTAGGTTCAGTCATAGGATATTAACTGCCGTAAACTTAAAGCCAACTAATCAAGAATAGTCACTGTTCGCTAACTAAAAAAATCAAAGGAACGAAGATAATAAATTATGTACTACTCAATAAATTTGATAGATAAGTGCTTCTTTCAAGATCTTTTGCCTTGCTTTGCTATTTTCAACGTATTAGGCCAAAGACAGATATAGACCACTGAACTCTGTTTCAGAAGAAAGAGGAGACTAATGCAGATTGCAGAGCATGCCCATTGATCTTAACAACCAAAGTCAATGATGTAATGGACATGTGGAGTCATGATCAGGTTCGCAGAATGCCACCAACAGTTTCCAGCTGGAAGCACTGGAATTTAAGAACAGGTGCTCTGTTCTTAAACCTGCAGCTGTCATTTGTGTGTCACTGCACACAAACGGAAACTGAAGGCTAAACTGAAAGAGTGTCAAACGAGGTGTGATGCAACTCGGCGACCCAACAGCACAAATCTGCGAACTCTACTCTGCCCTGTGACCACGAGATCGGAGCAGTCTCCACGAAACAAAACGGAGCTAAACGGAACAGAACAGAACACTTCTTTACTCTGCTTTGTGACAGACAGCTGCGAGCAGATCAGTCTCCGCTTAACAGAGCCCTCCCAACTCAAGCAGATCGATCGTGAACCCCTGCACCACCGCCGCTGCAGCAACGAGCAGAACCGGGCCGGATTCACGACGACTGCGCGGAGGCCGGAGGCGCTACCCTTCTCTGCTTAGTGGAGACTCGAGACGGCTCCACCGGCACCCCTGCGCTGCCGCTGCAACAAAGAGGAAAGCCGGGCCGGATTCTCGCCGGCGGTGCGAAGCGTCAGTGCGTCACCCTCCACTTTTTTTTCGAGAACTCCTCTGCTTCCTTCGGGGGGAAGGCTCTGAATCACGTCAGCGGCGTCGCACTCGCACCGGTCTTGCTCCCCGACGATCCCACACTCATCGCCCCGTCAGACCGACATCTCCTCTCCCACTGCATCGCCATCCGATCTTCTCCAAAAACCACCTACCGGAATCAATCGCGACGCCCCTCCGGATCAAACCGAAACCCAGACCCCAGAAGCAGATAATACCACCAGACCACGTGAGAAAATAAAACAAAAAGGATCCCGAGCAGCAGAAAAGTAGGAGAGAGACCGAGAGACCGGGTCAGAGAGTAGAAACAGAGGCTCACTTACTCTGCCATGGCCGCCCGGCGCGGCTGCGCTGCGACGGGAGGGACCGAGAGCGGAGTGTGGAGCGAGACGGGCATCCGAGGGGAGGGGAGGGGAGGGGGAGGGGCAACTTCTGGGCAACTGAGGTGGGGAGCGCGGCCTTTAAATAGGCGGTGAGAAGGCGGACCCTGCCCACCGGGGCCTGTCCAAAATGTTTTGCACTCCCCACCGGAACACGCAAGCAACGCCCCTCCTGGACGTGTTTCGCACTTTGGCTAGGCTTGGGAGCTTTGGGTTGGGTTGTGCCCCTCGGCGGGAAACTCGGCTCGGGTGCAGCCTCGGCGTGGACTCGGCTTGCCATGGCCATGGGTATCTGCTTGCTCTCAGATTCTTTTCTACCAAAGGTAAATTTCTGAGATATCTTTTGCGCTCGCTACTTTGCAGTTTGCACACACCCTAACAAGAGTTTTTATCTCCTGGCAAGCAAGGGAAAATTGGTGCACCATGAAATAAAAAACGAGACTTTGTACAACTCTCTCTCAAAAAAAAAATTGTCTATGCATCAGTATCTGTTTTTTTATTAACACCTGTACATCATTATCTGATGTACAACTCCCTCCATACAAAAAAGTTGTAATTGCTACAGGTTGTCTTCCTCTCGTCCCTGGCGGCTCCAACCCTAGCCGTCGCCAGGAGACGCCAATCTTTCAGCGGCTCCCCTCCGCCGGCGACCTCAGTCGTTGGTGGTGAGGGGGTCGTTGGATCCACGCGTGTGGATTGTTTTTACTCTCTCATAGTCTAGATTTTTAGACTGTTCATTGTCTTGGCTTCGACGGCGACGATGACGGTGTTGAATAAAGATTCTTCGGATCCTTCCCTGACGAGGCCATCAGCCCTATGGTTGGAGAAGGATTTGGAAACCAGTCTGTTCAAGTAAGGGCGGTGTGGCGGCAGCGGCATCTTCGTGGTGGATCTGTGTCCTCGGGTTCCGCCTTGCGACGGCGTTTGCTCCAGCGTCAGCGCGGAGCTTGGGAGGTAGTCCAGGAGCGGATGCAGATTATGGTCTGCATCGACGACATCTGAAAGACAGAACATGTGTTGAGTTCGTGGTTCGTGGATGGCAGGTATGGTTTCCTCCTTCGGCGTCTTAGTCGTGGCGGGGTGCTAGATCTGGAGTTCGATGGCATGTGTGAAGGAAATATGCCCTAGAGGCAATAATAAAGTTATTATTTATTTTCTTATATCATGATAAATGTTTATTATTCGTGCTAGAATTGTATTAACCGGAAACATAATACATGTGTGAATACATAGACAAACAGAGTGTCACTAATATGCCTCTACTTGACTAGCTCGTTGATTAAAGATGGTTATGTTTCCTAACCATAGACATGAGTTGTCATTTGATTAACGGGATCATATCATTAGGAAAATGATGTGATTGACTTGACCCATTCCGTTAGCTTAGCACTTGATCATTTAGTTTGTTGCTATTGCTTTCTTCATGACTTATACATGTTCCTATGACTATGAGATTATGCAACTCCCGTTTACCGGATGAACACTTTGTGTGCTACCAAACGTCACAACGTAACTGGGTGATTATAAAGGTGCTCTACAGGTGTCTCCGAAGGTACTTGTTGGGTTGACGTATTTCGAGATTAGGATTTGTCACTCCGATTGTCGAAGAGGTGTCTCTGGACCCACTCGATAATGCACATCACTTAAGCCTTGCAAGCATTGCAACTAATGAGTTAGTTGCGGAATGATGTATTACGGAACGAGTAAAGAGACTTACCGGTAACGAGATTGAACTAGGTATTGAGATACCGATGATCGAATCTCGGGCAAGTAACATGCCGATGACAAAGAGAACAACGTATGTTGTTATGCGGTCTGACCGATAAAGATCTCCGTAGAATATGTGGGAGCCAATATGAGCATCCAGGTTCTGCTATTGGTTATTGACCGGAGACGTCTCTCGGTCATGTCTACATAGTTCTCGAACCCGTAGGATCCGCACGCTTAAAGTCAATACTGCTTAAAGTTCGATGACGGTTATATTATGAGTTTATTTGTTTTGATGTACCGAAGGTAGTTCGGAGTTCCGGATGAGATCGGGGACATGACGAGGAGTCTTGAAATGGTCGAGACGTAAAGATCGATATATTGGACGACTATATTCAGACATCGGAAAGGTTTCGAGTGATTCGGGTATTTATCGAAGTACCGGGGAGTTACGGGAATTCGCCGGGAAGTGTATGGGCCTTATTGGGCTTTAGGGGAAAGAGAGAGAGGCAGGCTGCGCGCCCCCACAAGGCCTAGTCCGAATTGGACTAGGGGGAAGGGCTGCGCCCCCTCCTCCCTTCTCTTCTCTTTTCCCTTTCCTTCTCTCCTACTCCTACTACTTGGAAGCGCTCCTAGTTCTACTAGGAAAGGGGGAATCCTACTCCCGGTGGGAGTAGGACTCCCCTAGGGCGCGCCATAGAGAGGGTCGGCCCCTCCCCTCCTCTGCTCCTTTATATATGTGGCCAAGGGGCACCCCATAGACACAACAATTGATCCCTTGGATCTCTTAGCCGTGTGCGGTGCCCCCTCCACCATAATCCACCTCGGTCATATCGTAGCGGTGCTTAGGCGAAGCCCTGCGTCGGTAGAACATCATCATTGTCACCACGCCGTCGTGCTGACGAAACTCTCCCTCAACACTCGGCTGGATCGGAGTTTGAGGAACGTCATCGAGCTGAACGTGTGCTGAACTCAGAGGTGATGTGCGTTCGGTACTAGATCGGTCGGATCGTGAAGACGTACGATGTGACGCCCTCGATTCAATCATACACTAATCATACACGCAAATGTGTACGATCAAGATCAAGGACTCACGGGAAGATATCACAACACAACTCTACAAATAAAATAAGTCATGCAAGCATCATATTACAAGCCAGGGGCCTCGAAGGCTCGAATACAAGAGCTCGATCATAGACGAGTCAGCGGAAGCAACAATATCTGAGTACATACATAAGTAAACAAGTTTGCCTTAAGAAGGCTATCACAAATTGGGATACAGATCGAAAGAGGCGCAAGCCTCCTGCCTGTGATCCTCCTAAACTACTCCTGGTCGTCGTCAGCGGGCTGCACGTAGTAGTAGACACCTCCCGAGTAGTAGTAGTCGTCATCGACAGTGGCGTCTGGCTCCTAGACTCCATCATCTGGTCGCAGCAATCGGGTATAGGAAGGGGGGAAAGGGGGGAGCAAAGCAACCGTGAGTACTCATCCAAAGTACTCGCAAGCAAGGAGCTACACTACATATGTATGCATTGGTATCAAATGGATTAAGGGTATCATATGTGAACTGAACTGCAGAATGCCGGAATAAGAGGGGGATAGCTAGTCCTTTCGAAGACTACGCTTCTGGTAACCTCTATCTTGCAGCAGAAAAAGAGAGTAGATGGTAAGTTCACCAAGTAGCATCGCATAGCATAGTCCTAACCGCTGACCCTCCCCTCGTCGCCCTGTGAGAGAGCGATCACCGGTTGTATCTGGCACTTGAAAGGGTGTGTTTTATTAAGTATCATGTTCTAGTTGTCATAAGGTCAAGGTACAACTCCAAGTCGTCCTGTTACTGAAGATCACGGCTATTCGAATAGATCAACTTCCCTGCAGGGGTGCACCGCATAACCCAACACGCTCGATCCCATTTGGCCGGACACACTTTCCCGGGTCATGCCCGGCCTCGGAAGATCAACACGTCGCAGCCCTACCTAGGCACAACAGAGAGGTCAGCACGCCGGTCTAAATCCTATGGCGCAGGGGTCTGGGCCCATCGCCCATTGCACACCTGCACGTTGCGTACGCGGCCGGAGAGCAGACCTAGCAACCTCCATTACAAAGGAAGTTGCATTATGCGGTCCAACCCGGCGCGCGCCGCTCAGTCGCTGACGTCACGAAGGCTTCGGCTGATACCACGACGTCGAGTGCCCATAACTGTCCCCGCGTAGATGGTTAGTGCGTATAGGCCAATGATCAGACTCAGATCAAATACCAAGATCTCGTTAAGCGTATTAAGTATCCACGAACGCCGACCAGGGACAGGCCCACCTCTCTCCTAGGTGGTCTCAACCTGCCCTGTCACTCCGCCTCAAAGTAACAGTCGAGGGCCGTCGGGAACTCAAGCCCACCACTACCTGGATGGAGCCACCTGCCCCTTCAGCCCCCATCTCCGAACAGTATCATAAGTAATGTAACAGTATAAGTATATAGCATATGCCTGTGATCACCTCCCGAAGTGATCACGGCCCAGTAGTATAACATGGCAGACGGACAAGAGTGTAGGGCCACTGATGGAACACTAGCATCCTATACTAAGCATTAGGATAGCAGGTAAAGGTAACAACAGTAGTAGCAAGGACAGGCTATGCATCAGAATAGGATTAACGGAAAGTAGTAACACGCTACACTACTCTAATGCAAGCAGTATAGAGAAGAGTAGGCGATATCTGGTGATCAAAGGGGGGGCTTGCCTGGTTGCTCTGGCAAGAGAGAGGGGTCGTCAACACCGTAGTCGAACTGGGGGGTCGCCGGCAGTCTCGGGGTCTACCGGAAAGAAGTAACGGAGGGGAACACAATAAATAACAGAGCAATCAAAGTATAACATGGCAATACGCGGTGCTAGGTATGCCCTAACGTGGTAGGAGGTGATACCGACGAAGGGGAGGAAACATCCGAGAAAGTATTCCTGGTATTTCGCGTTTTCGGACAGATGAACCGGAGGAGAAAAGTTGCGTGTTCGTTGTGCTAGGGACATGTGGCGGACGAATGGACTGCGTACTCGGATTCGTCTCGTCGTTCTGAGCAATTTTGATGTACAAAGTTTTTTCATCGAAGTTATGATTAATTTTCTATGATTTTCCAAAGTTTTAAGTATTTTTTAAAATTTCTGGATTTATTATATTTAGTTTAATCCGAATTGACTAAGTCAATTTGACTAGTCAAAAGGGCATGTGTGCCCTACATGTCATAGACTATTTATCTAAACAATCAAATAAATCTAATTTATTTAATGGAGGCCTACATGTCATCTACTACTAGACTAACTTAGCACTAATTAAGACCTACTAGTAGTACTAATCTAAGTAAGGGCCGGCCATTACTAGGCATAGCCCAGCCGGCCACATGCACGGCGCACACACACTATGCTGCACAAGTCACACACAACACACGGACACACACGGCCATGGCCAGCTGCAAGCACACACAACACGCAGAACACACACACACATCACACACACTCACGCACACACAGCACATGCCACCCTTGGCCATGGCCACGGCCATAGCCGAAGCCAACAAAGGAGTAGCCATCAGCGGCAAATACCAGCAGCGGCTGCGGCTAGGAGGAGCAGTAGAAGCAGCAGCAAGCATAGCGGCAGAGCAGCGAACGCGAGCAGCAGGTGGCAGCGCTGTAGGCAGTGGCGGCTGCAGTAGCGGCAGCAGGGGAGCGTGGCTAGCGGCACGCAACAGCAGGGCGGCAGTGGCAGAAGGCGGCAACGGCAACAGCGGCGCCGCAGCACGGCAACGGGCGGGCACACGGGAGGTAGCCGCAGCAATAACAAGCATGAGCAGTAGCTCGTACACGGGAGCAAAGCTCCGACCGAGCTCGGTACGCTAAGAACAACGGCGTAAAAGTGCACGGATCGAAGGGGAAAACAAGGGGAATCGACAAAGGAGCTCACTACGAAGCTCGTAGACGTGGTATGGAGGCGCGAGGACGGTCGGACGCGTTGCGCTCGCCGAGAGATGCGGCGGCCGTGGCGGAGAAGATCGCGCGATGGCGAGGCAGTAGGCCGCCCGACCTCCAACCGATAGGCGAGGGCGACGGAGAAGACAATGGCGGAGCTCCTGGACGCGGAGGTGCGATGGCGGATGGCCGGTGGCCACGGGATCGACGGCGAGCTTGGCAACGGTGATTCAGCCATGGACGCAGGAGACGAAAGCGGCGCGAGGGAGAAAGGGAGGAGAGGTTAGGGTTCGCCCGCGGGGTCGGGGGCTCGGCCTTGTAGGTCGTCGGGGAGCGGAGGATGCACGACGCGTGCACAACGGCGATCGTGGCGCCGCGGATGGATGGCACGCAGGCTCTCTGTCTCCTCTCTGTACTTACTGTACAGAGGTAGGAGAAAATCCAGTAGATGGGTTGGGCCGCACTGTTCATACGGGCCAAAGTGCACAACAACGACACTTAATTATCTTTTTCTGTCCAACCATTGGTCTCATTTTTCTATTTATTTTAGGCACTTAAATGATATTAGTTCTACAAGATACTTCACCTATAATTCAAATACAACATTTTGGGTGCTACACACAAGGTTCCATTTTATTTGGGAAACTTTATACATTTGTTTATTTTGAAAATGCCATTTTATTTTTCCGTTAGATCACTTATTAAATTCCGAGGAATTTATTTGCGAGTCCAATGAAGTCAGTTGCAATATGAAAAAGATCAGGGGAATTTATAGAATATTGTGAACATTTTAGTTTTGCCGTTCAAAGAAATAATTATTTCACTTGCAATTCAAATTTGAATTTGACTTGGATTATGGACAAGTGGGCCATTTGCATAGTAACCATGATGACATGGCCACCATTAGGGGGAGATTACTGTAGCATGATTCTCGGGGTGTTACATACGACTACATCAACCGCGTTGTGCTAACGCTTCCGCTTTCAATCTACGAGGGTACGTAGACAACACTCTTCCCTCTTGTTGCTATGCATCACCATGATCTTGCGTGTGCGTAGGAATTTTTTGAAATTACTACGTTCCCCAACAGTGGTATTAGAGCCTGGTTTTATGCGTAGATGTCATATGCACGAGTAGAACACAAGTGAGTTGTGGGCGATATAAGTCATACTGCTTACCAGCATGTCATACTTTGGTTCGGCGGTATTGTTGGATGAAGCGGCCCAGACCGACATTACGCGTACGCTTACGCGAGACTGATTCTACCGACGTGCTTTGCACACAGGTAGCTGGCGGGTGTCAGTTTCTCCAACTTTAGTTGAACCGAGTGTGGCTACGCCCGGTCCTTGTGAAGGTTAAAACAGCACCAACTTGACAAACTATCGTTGTGATTTTGATGCGTAGGTAACAACGGTTCTTGCTCAGCCCGTAGCAGCCACGTAAAACTTGCAACAACAAAGTAGAGGACATCTAACTTGTTTTTGCAGGGCATGTTGTGATGTGATATGGTCAAAGCATAATGCTAAATTTTATTGTATGAGATGATCATGTTTTGTAACCGAGTTATCGGCAACTGGCAGGAGCCATATGGTTGTCGCTTTATTGTATGCAATGCAATCGCCATGTAATGCTTTACTTTATCACTAAGCGGTAGCGATAGTCGTAGAAGCACAAGATTGGCGAGACGACAACGATGCTACGATGGAGATCAAGGTGTCGCGCCGGTGACGATGGTGATCATGATGGTGCTTCGGAGATGGAGATCACAAGCACAAGAGGATGATGGCCATATCATATCACTTATATTGATTGCATGTGATGTTTACCTTTTATGTATCTTATCTTGCCTTGATTGACGGTAGAATTATAAGATGATCTCTCACTAAATTTCAAGATAAAAGTGTTCTCCCTGAGTATGCACCGTTGCCAAAATTCGTTGTGCCCAGACACCACGTGATGATCGGGTGTGATAAGCTCTACGTCCATCTACAACGGGTGCAAGCTAGTTTTACACACGCAGAATACTCAGATTAAACTTGACAAGCCTAGCATATGCAGATATGGCCTCGGAACACTGAGACCGAAAGGTCGAGCGTGAATCATATAGTAGATGTGATCAACATAATGATCTTCACCATTGAAAACTACTCCATTTCACGTGATGACCGGTTATGGTTTAGTTGATTTGGATCACGTGATCACTTAGATGACTAGAGGGATGTCTATCTAAGTGGGAGTTCTTAAGTAATATGATTAATTTAACTTTAATTTATCATGAAATTAGTCCTGATAGTATTAGCATATCTATGTTGTAGATCAATAAGCTCGCGTTTAGCTCCCCTGTTTTATTTTTGATATGTTCCTAGAGAAAACTAAGTTGAAAGATGTTAGTAGCAATGATGCGGATTGGATCCATGATCTGAGGACTATCCTCATTGTTGCATAGAAGAATTATGTTCTTGATGCACCGCTAGGTGACAGACCGCTTACAGGAGCAAATGCAGACATTATGAACGTTTGGCAAGCTCAATATGATAACTACTTGATAGTTTAGTGCACCATGCTTAATAGCTTAGAATCGGGACTTCAAAGACGTTTTGAACGTCATGGATCATATGAGATATTCTAGGAGTTGAAGTTAATATTTCAAGCAAATACCTGAGTTGAGAGATATGAAGTCTCCAACAAGTTCTATAGCTAAAAGATGGAGGAGAATAGCTCAAGCAGTGAGCATGTGCTCAGATTGTCTGGGTACTACAATCACTTGAATCAAGTGGGAGTTAATCTTCCAGATAAAATAGTGATTGACAGAATTCTCTAGCCACCATCACCAAGTTAGTAGAACTTCGTGATGAACTATAGTATGCAAGGGATGACGAAAACGATTCCCGAGATTTTCATGATGATGAAATCGATGAAGGTAGAAATCAAGAAAGAACATCAAGTGTTGATGATTAACAAGACCACTAGTTTTCAAGAAAAGGGCAAAAGGAAAGAAAGGGAACTTCAAGAAGAACGGCAAGCAAATTGCTACTCAAGTGAAGAAGCCCAAATTCTGGACCTAAGCCTGAGACTAAGTGCTTCTACCGCAAAGGGACTGGTCACCGGAAGCGGAAGTGCCCCAAGTATTTGGCGGATAAGAAGGATGGCAAAGTGAACAATGCTATATTTGATATACATGTTATTGATGTGTACTTTACTAGTGTTTATAGCAACCCCTCGGTATTTGATGCTGGTTTAGTTGCTAAGAGTAGTAACTCGAAATGGGAGTTGCAGAATGAACAGAGATTAGTTAAGGGTGAAGTGATGATGTGTGTTGGAAAATGTTCCAAGATTGATATGATCATCATCGCACACTCCCTATACTTTCAGGATTAGTATTAAACCTAAATAAATGTTATTTGGTGTTTGCGTTGAGCATGAATATGATTTGATCATGTTTATTGCAATAAGGTTATTCATTTAAGTTAGAGAATAATTGTTGTTCTGTTTACATGAATGAAACCTTCTATGGTCATACACCCAGTAAAAATGGTTCATTGGATCTCGATCGTAGTGATACACATATTCATAATATTGAAGCCAAAAGATACAAAGTTAATAATGATAGTGCAACTTATTTGTGGCACTGCCATTTGCGTCATATTGGTGTAAAGCGCATGAAGAAACTCCATGCTGATGGGCTTTTGGAATCACTTGATTATAAATCAGTTGATGCTTGCGAACCATGCCTCATGGGCAAGATGACTAAGACTCCGTTCTCCGGAACAATGGAGCGAGCAACAAACTTGTTGGAAATAATACATATTGATGTATGCGGTCCAATGAGTGTTGAGACTCATGGCGGGTATCATTGTTTTCTGACCTTCACAAATGATTTGAGTAGATATGTGTATACTACTTGATGAAACATAAGTCTGAAACATTTGAAAAGTTCAAAGAATTTTAGAGTGAAGTGGAAAATCATCGTAACAAGAAAATAAAAGTTTCTACGATCTGATCGCAGAGGCGAATATTTGAGTTACGAGTTAGGTCTTCAATTAAAACAATGTGGAATAGTCTCACAAACTCATGCCACCTGGAACACCACAATGTAATGGTGTGTCCAAACATCATAACCGTACTTTATTTGATATAGTGCAATCTATGCTGTCTCTTACCGATTTATCACTATCGTTTTGGGGTTATGCATTAGAGACAGCTGCATTCACATTAAAAAGGGCACCATCTAAATCCGTTGAGACGACACCGTATGAACTGTGGTTTAGCAAGAAACCTAAGCTGTCGTTTCTTAAAGTTTGAGGTTGCAATGCTTATGTGAAAAAGTTTCAACCTGATAAGCTCAAATCCAAATCGGAGAAGTGCGTCTTTATAGGATACCCAAAAGAAAATGTTGGGTACACCTTCTATCACAGATCCGAAGGCAAGTTATTCATTGCTGAGAATGGATCCTTTCTAGAGAAGGAGTTTCTCTCGAAAGAAGTGAGTGGGAGGAAAGTAGAACTTGATGAGGTAATTGTGCCTGCTCCCTTATTGGAAAGTAGTTCATCATAGAAATCTGTTCCTGTGACTATGCTACCTCTTTAGCACTGCGTTGGTTTTCTGTAACGCCTGGAGACCGATGTGCCAGGTGTTTTCCAGTTATTCGCTGTTGTTGCCTTGTCATTGCTGGCGTGTCATGCATTTCATATCATGTCATCATGTGCATTTCATTTGCATACATGTTCGTCTCATGCATCCGAGCATTTTCCCCGTTGTCCGTTTTGCAATCCGGCGCTCCTATGTCATCCAGTGTCCCTTTTCTACCTCTTTCTGTGTGCGGGTGTTAAATGTTTTCGGATAGGACTGAGACTTGTCATGCGGCCTTGGTTTACTATCGGTAGACCGCCTGTCAAGTTTCGTGCCATTTGGACTTCGTTTGATACTCCAATGGTTAACCGAGGAACCGATAAGGCCTCGTGTGTGTTGCAGCCCAACACCCTTCCAAAGTGTCCCAAAACCCACCTAAACCCCCTCCATCATCTCGGTCGTTCAATCACGATCGCGTGGCCGAAAACCGTGCTCAATTTGGAGTCTCCTAGCCCCCTCTACCTATATATATGTGCTCTCCTCCGAAAATTCCGTGCAGATCAAACCCTAGTCTCCCTCCTCCTCGCGCCACCGGACATGTCCACTCCGCCGCCGGACGCGTCCACCCCGCCGCCACATCACTCCAGCCAATCAGCGCCTGCCACCTCAGCAGCGCGGTCGCCCCGCGCCAATCAGGGCGCGACACCTCAGCCGGCCGCCTCCCTCTCTCTCCACCGCGCCCGCCGCTGGCCTGCGGGGCCCGAGGCCGGCCCGCGCATCTCCGCCGCCCGAGCTTCTCCTCCTTCGTCGGCGCCCTCACGCCGCCCGGACGACACCTCCTCCGCCGCGCATCGCCGCCGCCGCCTGCCCCGGCAGCGCCTCCCGGCGTGCTCCGCCGCCGCCGAAGCCCGGCGCGCCTCCAGCCGATGTTCCCCGACGCGCCGCCCACTGCCATGGCCTTCCCGCGCCGCGGTTGCACCAGCTCCGGCCACCGGAGCTCGTCCTCGCCCCAGATCCGGCCACCCCTGCCAACTCCGGCCATTCTCCGGCGAGATCCGCCTGAGTGGATGAGATCCACCAATTCCCTGAACCAAACACCCTCGCCCAGATCCGGATCCCTCCGTCCCGCACGTCACCGTCCCGGGGTGACTTTCTCGGAGAGGTCTAAATTTCGTCTAAGTCCCAGTATTTTTATGCATTTTTCATCGCATCATAACTCCCTCATCGTAGCTCCGATTCGTGCGTGTAGCATATCAAAATGTTCGTCTCGACGAGTACATCATTTCATCTCATTGCATCATTTTCATTTGAGCTGATATTGATGCCCAAAATGCTGTTGGAAGAGGGCTATGTGATGTTTATGTCAGATCTGATTCAGCAAATGGCCTTTTGTCATTTTTGCCATGATTATTGTGTGCATGCTATGATCCTGAGCTCTACATTTGTTTTGTTATATGCCATGCCATCTTTACAAGGGTGTATTCCATGTATTTTTGTGATCTTTGTGGTGACTAGCACAAGCATGCAAAGTAGCTTACTCGATGATGCTGATTTCAGGGACTTAGGATTTCACTAAGTCCCTGTCCTGTTATTGTTTTTATGCCATATGTTCATGTTGTTTCCTAGTGATTCGTGCCTCTTTTGAGGATGATCAGTAAGGATGTTTTGTTAATATTGTGGTTCTCTATCAATCTATGTCTTTGTTTGGATTTATGGAGCAACCTAGCTTGAGTCAATCGAGCTCTACTTTTGCTATAAAATGTTCCTGGCAGATTGTTAACATGTTTAGCAATTTTGCCGAGCTTGTTGTTGTTGATCCATGCATGCTATGTTGTTGTTCTTTCCATGTCTAGCTTCTATGCCATGTCTTCTTGCTGGGTGTATGCTTAGATTATCATGTCATGCTTTGTAGTGAGTGCATCGAGCTCATAAACATGCCTACTCGTTATCTGTTTTGCATGCTCCAGTTTTTCACTAAGTCTGTATCTGTTTATGTTTTTGCTATGTTCACATGCTTGCAATTGTATTTTCTGATCCCTTTTGGCTCATGGTCACTAAGGGACTTTTGTTATATGCTTAGAGTAGCTTCATGCCATGCTTTGCTTTGCCATGATATGTTCTTGTAGCATATAGTTATCATGCTCTAAACATTGCTTCCTGATGATAAATTCCTGACTTGTGTTATTTTCTCTAAGTCTGTAACCTGTTATCATTCGCACTTTTGCCATGCTTGTTTGAACCTGTTAATGAGTGAATTAGCCGTAGCTCAGTGTTCATCTTTTGTCAAGCATGATGAGTGGATCCCTGCCATGTATTTTTTTGCCATGTTTGAGTTCTGTAGCATATTTATCTTGATGCATTTAGATGGCTACTTGCTGATTATCGCAGACCGGTGCCATATTTGTTTTGCTTGTCATTTCCAAACCATGTATCCGATTCCGGTGATCTTTATATCGATTTCAACCAAAATCACCTCCCCTTTCCAGTGCCACTCTTGGATTTCCATGTTGAGGCCAGATTCAATCATTCATTTACAAATCATGCATATGCATCGCATCCCGCATATCATACCATGTTCGTGTGTTGGTTGTTTACTATGTTGTGTGCTTCTTTCCGGTGTTGCTTCTTCGGGTTGGTTCCGATAACATCACATTTGTGAGGACCCGTTCGACTACGTCCGTTTGTCTTCTTCATGAACTCGTTCTTCTTCCTTGCGGGATTTCAGGCAAGATGACCATACCCTGGAAATCACTTCTATTTTTGCTTGCTAGATGCTCGCTCTTTTGATATGCCTATGCTACGATACTTACCACTTGCTTATCATGCCTCCCATATTGTTGAGCCAAGCCTCTAACCCGCCTTGTCCTAGCAAACCGTTGTTTGGCTATGTTACCGCTTTGCTCAGCCCCTCTTATAGCGTTGTTAGTTGCAGGTGAAGATTGAAGTTTGTTCCTTGTTGGAACATGGATATTTTGTTGGGATATCACAATATCTCGTATTTAATTAATGCATCTATATACTTGGTAAAGGGTGGAAGGTTCGGCCTTATGCCTGGTATTTTGTTCCACTCTTGCCGCCCTAGTTTCCGTCATGTCGGTGTTATGTTCCCGGATTTTGCATTCCTTACACGGTTGGGTTATAATGGGAACCCCTTGATAGTTCGCCTTGAATAAAACTCCTCCAGCAATGCCCAACCTTGGTTTTACCATTCGCCACCTAGCCTCTTTTTCCCTTGGGAGTCGCGCTCTCGAGGGTCATCATTATTTTAACCCCCCCCCCCGGGGGGGGGGGGGGGGCAGTGCTCCTCTGAGTGTTGGTCCAAACTAGAGCCCTGTGCAGCGCCCCCTCGGGGAAACTCGAGGTTTGGTTTTAGTTGTATGGAACGCTCATCTGAGTGTGCCCTGAGAACGAGATATGTGCATCTCCTATCGGGATTTGTCGGCACATTCGGGCGGTGTTGCTGGACTTGTTTTACCATTGTCGAGGATGTCTTGTAACTGGGATGCCGAGTCTGATCGGATTGTCTTGGGAGAAGGAATATCCTTCGTTAATCATGAGAGCTTGTGATGGGCTAAGTTGGGACACTCCTGCATGGTTTTGAACTTTCAAAAGCCGTACCCGTGGTGATGGGCAGATGGGAATTTGTTAATGTCCGGTTGTAGAAAACCTGAAGTTGATCTTAATTAAAATACATCAACCACGCGTGTAACCGTGATGGTCTCTTCTCGGCGGAGTCCGGGAAGTGAACACGGTGTTGGAGTTATGTTTGACGTAGGTTGTTCTAGGATCACTTCTTGATCATAGTTTCTCGACACGCTTTGCCCTCTCTTCTCGCTCTCTTTTGCGTATGTTAGCCACCAAATATGCTAGTCGCTTGTTGCAGCTCCACCTCATACCTTTTACCCTACCTATAGGCTTAAATAGTCTTGATCGCGAGGGTGTGAGATTGCTGAGTCCCCGTGACTCACAATTACTTCCAAAACCAGTTTGCAGGTGCCGTTGAACCGTGTGGATGACACAACCAAGCTCAAGGAGGAGCTCTATGAAGATCTTGTCCTTTATGTTGTTTCGTTCTAGTCGATCAGTAGTGAAGCCCAGTTGGGACGATCGGGGATCTGTGTAGCATTTGGGGTAGTCTTCTTTTATTTTGGTTATGTAGTCGGACCTTGATTGTATCTGGATGATGTAATGCTTTATTCATGTATTGTGTGAAGTGGCGATTGTAAGCCAGCTATGTATCTCTTTCCCTTATGTATTACATGGGTTGTGTGAAGATTACCTCACTTGCGACATTGCTTTCAATGCGGTTATGCCTCTAAGTGGTGCTTCGACACGTGGGAGATATAGCCGCATCGAGGGCGTAACATTTTCCCCGAAGAGGAAGGGATGATGCAGCAAAGTAGCGTAAGTATTTCCCCCAGTTTTTGAGAACCAAGGTATCAATCCAGTAGGAGGCTACGCGTGAGTCCCTCGTACCTGCACAAAACAAATAAATCCTCGCAACCAACGCAAATAGGGGTTGTCAATCCCTATAAGGCACTTACGAGAGTGAGATCTGATAGATATGATAAGATAATATTTTGGGTATTTTTATGATAAAAGATGCAAAGTAAAATAATGGCAAAGTAATAGCAAAGGAAATAATTAAGTAGTAGGAGATCAATATGATAAAGATAGACCCGGGGGCCATAGGTTTCACTAGTGGCTTCTCTCAAGAGCATAAGTATTCTACGGTGGGTGAACAAATTACTGTTGAGCAATTGACAGAATTGAGCATAGTTATAAGAATATCTAGGTATGATCATGTATATAGGCATCACGTCCGAGACAAGTAGACCGACTCCTGCCTGCATCTACTACTATTACTCCACTCATCGACCGCTATCCAACATGCATCTAGAGTATTAAGTTAAAAACAGAGTAATGCCTTAAGCAAGATGATATGATGTAGAGGGATAGACTCATGCAATATGAAGAAAACCCCATCTTGTTATCCTCGATGGCAACAATACAATACGTGCCTTGCTGCCCTTACTGTCACCGGGAAAGGACACTGCAAGATTGAACCCAAAGCTAAGCACTTCTCCCATTGCAAGAAAGATCAATCTAGTAGGCCAAACCAAACTGATAATTCAAAGAGACTTGCAAAGATAACCAATCATACATAAAAGAATTCAGAGAAGATTCAAATATTATTCATAGATAGACTTGATCATAAACCCACAATTCATCGGTCTCAACAAACACACCGCAAAAAGAAGATTACATCGAATAGTTCTCCACAAGAGAGGGGGAGAACATTGTATTGAGATCCAAAAAGAGAGAAGAAGCCATCTAGCTAATACTTATGGACCCGTAGGTCTGAGGTGAACTACTCACACTTCATCGGAGGGGCTATGGTGTTGATGTAGAAGCCCTCCGTGATCGATGCCCCCTCCGGCGGAGCTCCGAAATAGGCCCCAAGATGGGATCTCGTGGATACAGAAAGTTACGGCGGTGGAATTAGGGTTTTGGCTCCGTTTTTTATCGTTTTGTGGTACGTGGATATATATATATATATATATATATATTTATAGGAGAGGAAGGAGTACGTCAGTGGAGCAACAGGGGGCCCACGAGGGTGGAGGGCGCGCCTGGTGGGGGTGGGCACGCCCCCCTACCTCGTGGCCTCCTGTTTCTTTTCTTGACGTAGGGTCCAAGTCTCTCTGGTCTTATTCGTTGAGAAAATCACGTTCCCGAAGGTTTCATTCCGTTTGGACTCCATTTGATATTCCTTTTCTTCAAAACCCTAAAACAGGCAAAAAACAGCAATTCTGGCTGGGCCTCCGGTTAATAGGTTAGTCCCAAAAATAATATAAAAGTGGATAATAAATCCCCAATAATGTCCAAAATAGTAGATAATATAACATGGAGCAATCAAAAATTATAGAGATGTTGGAGATGTATCAAGCATCCCCAAGCTTAATCCCTGCTCTTCCTCGAGTAGGTAAATGATAAAAACAGAATTTTTGATGCGGAGTGCTACTTGGCATAATTTTAATGTAATTCTTCTTAATTTTGGTATGAATATTCAGATCCGAAAGATTCAAGACAAAAGTTCATATTGACATAAAAATAATAATACTTCAAGCATACTAACTAAGCAATTATGTCTTCTCAAAATAACATGGGCAAAGAAAGTTCATCCCTACGAAATCATATGGTTTAGTCATGTTTCATTTTCGTCACACAAGAATGCTCTCATCATGCACAACCCCGATGACAAGCCAAGCAATTGTTTCATACTTTAGTAATCTCAAACTATAAACTTTCACGCAATATATGAGCGCGAGCCATGGACATAGCACTATAGGTGGAGTAGAATATAATGAGGGGGGTTATGTGGAGAAGACAAAAAGGAGAAAGTCTCACATCAACGAGGCTAATCAATGGGCTATGGAGATGCCCACCGACTGATGTTAATGCAAGGAGTAGGGATTGCCATGCAACGGATGCACTAGAGCTATAAATGTATGAAAGCTCAACAAAAGAAACTAGTGGGTGTGCATCCAACTTGCTTGCTCACGAAGACCTAGGGCACTTGAGAGGCCCATTGTTGGAATATACAAGCCAAGTTCTATAATGAAAAATTACCACTAGTATATGAAAGTGACAAAACAAGAGACTCTCTAACATGAAGATTGTGGTGCTACTTTGAAGCACAAGTGTGGCAAAGGATAGTAACATTGTCCCTTCTCTCTTTTTCTCTCATTTTTCTGGGCCTTCTCTTTTTTATATGGCCTTTCTTTTTTTGGGGCCTTTTCTTTTTTATGGCCTTTCTCTTTTTTTATTCCTCACTTGGGACAATGCTCTAGAAAATGATGATCATCACACTTCTATTTATTTACAACTCAATGATTACAACTCGATACTAGAACAAAAGATGACTCTGTAAGAATGCCTTCGGCGGTGTACCGGGATATGCAATGGACCAAGAGTGACATGTATGAAATAATTATGAATGGTAGCTTTGCCACAAATACTATGTTAACTACATGATCATGCTAAGCAATATGACAATGATGAATGTGTCATGATGAACGGAATGATGGAAAGTTGCATGGCAATATATCTCGGAATGGCTATGGAAATGCCATAATAGGTAGGTATGGTGGCTGTTTTGAGGAAGATATAAGGAGGTTTATGTGTGAAAGAGATATCGCGGGGTTTGGATGCACTGGCGAAGTTTGCGCCAACTCTCAATGTGAGAAAGGGCAATGCACGGTACCGAAGAGGCTAGCAAGGATGGAAGGGTGAGAGTGCGTATAATACATGGACTCAACATTAGTCATAAAGAACTCACATACTTATTGCAAAAATCTACAAGTCATCAAAAACCTCGGTACTATGCGCATGCTCCTAGGGGGATAGATTGGTAGGAAAAGACCATCACTCGTCCCCGACCGCCACTCATAAGGAGGACAATCAAATAACACCTCATGTTTCAAATTTGTTGCATAACGTTTACCATACGTGCATGCTACGGGACTTGCAAACTTCAACACAAGCATTTCTCAATTTCACAACTACTCAACTAGCATGACTTTGATATTATTACCTCCATATCTCGAAACAATCATCAAGCATCAAACTTCTCTTAGTATTCAAAACACTCTTAAATTTTTTTACTAACTTTTGAATACCTAGCATATTAGGATTTTAAGAAAATTACCATGCTATTAAGACTCTCAAAATAATCTAAGTGAAGCATGAGAGATCAATAGTTTCTATAAAAAAAATCCGCCACCATACTCTAAAAGATATAAGTGAAGTACTAGAGCAAAACTATATAACTCAAAAGATATAAGCGAAGCACATAGAGTATTCTAAAAAATTCCAAATCATGTATGGCTCTCTCAAAAGGTGTGTACAACAAGGATTATTGTGGTAAACTAAAAATCAAAGAATCAAATCATACAGGATGCTCCAAGCAAAACACATATCATGTGGCGAATAAAAATATAGCTCCAAGTAAAGTTACCGATAGAAGTAGACGAAAGAGGGGATGCCTTCCGGGGCATCCCCAAGCTTTGGATTTTAGGTGTCCTTAGATTATATTGGGGGTGCCATGGGCATCCCCAAGCTTAGGCTCTTGCCACTCCTTGTTCCATAATCCATCAAATCTTTACCCAAAACTTGAAAACTTCACAACACAAAACTTAAAGTAGAAAATCTCGTGAGCTCCGTTAGCGAAAGAAAATAAAAGACAACTTCAAGGTACTGTAATGAACTCATTATTTATTTATATTGGTGTTATACCTACTGTATTCTAACTTCTCTATGGTTTATAAACTATTTTACTAGCCATAGATTCATCAAAATAAGCAAACAACACACGAAAAACAGAATCTGTCAAAAACAGAACAGTCTGTAGTAATCTGTAGCTACCGCAAGATATGGAACCCCAAAAATTCTAAAATAAATTGATGGACATGAGGAATTTATCTATTAATCATCTGCAAAAATAATTAACTAAATAGCACTTTCCAAATAAAAATGGCAGCAGTTCTCGTGAGCGCTAAAGTTTCTGTTTTTTACAGCAAGTTCAACAAGACTTTCCCCAAGTCTTCCCAACAGTTCTACTTGACACAAACACTAATTAAACACAAAAAAACACAACCAAAACAGAGGCTAGATAAATTATTTATTACTAAACAGGAGCAAAAATCAATTAATAAAAATAAAATTGGGTTTCCTCCCAACAAGCGCTATCGTTTAACGCCCCTAGCTAGGCATAACAAGCAAGAATAGATCTAGGTATTGCCATCTTTGGTAGGCAATCCATAAGTGGCTCTCATAATATATTCATAAGGTAATTAAATTTTCTTTCTAGGAAAGTGTTCCATGCCTTTCCTTAATGGAAATTGGAATCTAATATTTCCTTCCTTCATATCAATAATTGCACCAATCGTTCTAAGGAAAGGTCTACCAAGAATAATTAATAGGACATGAAGGATTGCAATCTATGTCAAGAACAATAAAATCTACAGGCGCATAATTCCTATTTGCAACAACAAGAACATCATTAATTCTACCCATAGGTTTCTTAATAGTGGAATCCGCAAGGTGCAAGTTTAGAGAGCAATCATCAAAATCACGGAAACCTAACAAATCACACAAAGTCTTTGGAATCGTGGAAACACTAGCACCCAAATCACATAAAGCATAGCATTCATGATCTTTAATTTTAATTTTAATAGTTTGTTCCCACTCATCATAAATTTTTCTAGGGATAGAAACTTCCAATTCAAGTTTTTCTTCATAAGATTGCATTAAGGCATCAACGATATGTTTAGTAAACGCTTTATTTTGACTATAAGCATGAGGAGAATTTAGCATGGATTGTAACAAGGAAATACAATCAATCAAAGAGAAATTTTCATAGTTAAATTCCTTGAAATCCATAATAGTGGGTTTAGCAACATCTAGAGTTTTAATTTCTTCAATCCCACTTTTATCAATTTTAGCATCAAGATCAACAAATTCCGAATTCTTGGAACGCCTTCTAGGTAAAGGTGGATCATATTCAGTCCCATCATTATCAAGATTCATATTGCAAAACAAAGATTTAATAGGGGACACATCAATAACTTTTAGATCTTCATCTTTATTTTCATAGCAATCCAGTTTAGCGGCCATCTTATTAACTAAGGTAGCCTGCCTATCCGAAATTTCAGCAGTTAATTTCTCAAGATGAGAAATTTGGGATCTTAAACCATCGAATTCTTTAGACATATCATCAAGCTCTTTATTCATAAAACTCATAAAAATTTTCTGTTCTTTAAGCTCGTTTTTGAAGAAACTATTATGTTCAAATTGTAAGACCATGAAACTCCTGACATTGCTTTCAATCTCTTCTAATCTTTTAAGGTGAAGTTCACCAAATTTAGGTAGAGCCATCGTGACAAGCAAGCAAACTAACACACAAGCAAACAAAAAGCAAGCGGGCGAAAAGAGGCAAATAGAGAAAGAGAAGGAGGATACAGAGAGAGGGCGAATAAAACGGCAAGCGTGAAGTGGGGGAGAGGAAAACGAGAGGCAAATGGCAAATAATGTAATGCGGGAGATAAGGGTATGTGATGGGTACTTGGTATGTTGACTTTTGCATAGACTTCCTCGGCAATGGCGCCAGAAATCCTTCTTGCTACCTCTTGAGCACTGCGTTGGTTTTCCCCGAAGAGGAAGGGATGATGCAACAAAGTAGCGTAACTATTTCCCTCAGTTTTTTAGAACCAAGGTATCAATCCAGTAGGAGGCTACGCGCGAGTCCCTCGTACCTGCACAAAACAAATAAATCCTCGCAACCAACGCAAATAGGGGTTGTCAATCCCTATAAGGCCACTTACAAGAGTGAGATCTGATAGATATGATAAGATAATATTTTTGGTATTTTATGATAAAAGATGCAAAGTAAAATAAAGGCAAAGTAAATAGCAAAGGAAATAACTAAGTAGTAGGAGATCAATATGATAAAGATAGACCCGGGGGCCATAGGTTTCACTAGTGGCTTCTCTCAAGAGCATAAGTATTCTACGGTGGGTGAACAAATTATTGTTGAGCAATTGACAGAATTGAGCATAGTTATGAGAATATCTAGGTATGATCATGTATATAGGCATCACATCGGAGACAAGTAGACCGACTCCTGCCTGCATCTACTACTATTACTCCACTCATCGACCGCTATCTAGCATGCATCTAGAGTATTAAGTTAAAAATAGAGTAACGCCTTAAGCAAGATGATATGATGTAGAGGGATAGAGTCATGCAATATGAAGAAAACCCCATCTTGTTATCCTCGATGGCAACAATACAATACGTGCCTTGCTGCCCCTACCGTCACCGGGAAAGGACACCGCAAGATTGAACCCAAAGCTAAGCACTTCTCCCATTGCAAGAAAGATCAATCTAGTAGGCCAAACCAATCATACATAAAAGAATTCGGAGAAGATTCAAATATTATTCATAGATAGACTTGATCATAAACCCATAATTCATCGGTCTCAACAAACACACCGCAAAAAGAAGATTACATCGAATAGTTCTCCACAAGAGAGGGGGAGAACATTGTATTGAGATCCAAAAAGAGAGAAGAAGCCATCTAGCTAATAACTATGGACCCGTAGGTTTGAGGTGAACTACTCACACTTCATCGGAGGGGCTATGGTGTTGATGTAGAAGCCCTTCGTGATCGATGCCCCCTCCGGCGGAGCTCCGGAACAGGCCCCAAGATGGGATCTCGTGGATACAGAAAGTTACGGCGGTGGAATTAGGGTTTTGGATCCGTTTTTTGATCGTTTGGGGGTACGTGGATATATATAGGAGGAAGGAGTACGTCGGTGGAGCAATAGGGGGCCCATGAGGGTGGAGGGCGCGCCTGGTGGGGGTGGGCGGACCCCCCTACCTCGTGGCCTCCTGTTTCTTTTCTTGACATAGGGTCCAGGTCTCTCTGGTCTTATTCATTGAGAAAATCACGTTCCCGAAGGTTTCATTCCGTTTGGACTCCGTTTGATATTCCTTTTCTTCGAAACCCTAAAACAGGCAAAAAACATCAATTCTGGGATGGGCTTCCGGTTAATAGGTTAGTCCCAAAAATAATATAAAAGTGGATAATAAAGCTCAATAATGTCCAAAACAGTTGATAATATAGCATGGAGCAATAAAAAATTATAGATACGTTGGATCTTCAAGAAGAAGACGGACGCTGATAGTAGTGTTACTATCTACAAAGCTAGAATTGTCGCAAAAGGTTTTCGACAAGTTCAAGGTATTGACTATGATGAGAGTTTCTCACTCGTATCTATGCTTAAGTCTGTCCGAATCATGTTAGCAATTACCGTTTTTTATGAAACCTGGCAAATGGATAAACAAAACTGCATTCCTTAATGGATTTATTAAAGAAGAGTTGTATATGATGTAACAAGAAGGTTTTGTCAATCCTAAAGGTGCTAACAAAAATATGCAAGCTCCAATGATCCATCTATGGACTGGTGCAAGCATCTCGGAGTTGGAATATACGCTTTGATAAGTTGATCAAAGCATATGGTTTTATACAGACTTGCGGTGAAGCCTGTTGTCGGTGTCAAAACCGGCGGATCTCGGGTAGGGGGTCCCGAACTATGTGTCTAAGGCGGATGGTAACATGAGGCAGGGGACACGATGTTTTACCTAGGTTCGGGCCCTCTTGATGGAGGTAAAACCCTACGTCCTGCTTGATTATTCTTGATAATATGAGTAGTACAAGAGTTGATCTACCACGAGATCGGAGAGGCTAAACCCTAGAAGCTAGCCTATGATATGATTATATGTTGTCCTACGGACTAAAACCCTCCGGTTTATATAGACACCGGAGGGGGCTAGGGTTACACAAGGTCAGTTACAAAGGAGGAGATATACATATCCGTATTGACTAGCTTGCCTTCCGCGCCAAGTAGAGTCCCATCCGGACACGGGACGAAGTCTTCAATCTTATGTCTTCATAGTCCAACAGTCCGGCCAAAGGATATAGTCTGGCTGTCCGGAGACCCCCTAATCCAGGACTCCCTTAGTAGCCCCTGAACCAGGCTTCAATGACGATGAGTCCGGCGCGCAGTGTTGTCTTCGGCATTGCAAGGTGGGTTCCTCCTCCGAATACACCACAGAAGAGTTTGAATACAAGGATAGTGTCCGACCCTGCAAAATAAGTTCCATATACCACCGTAGAGAGAATAATATTTCCACAAATCCAATCTGCTGACACGTTTTGGCAGCATGACATCATGCCATGGTCCGGTAATTATTCGAACCGTTTTTCTTTAACCAGCCCCGCACATAACGCGAGACGGTTTCTTGACACGTCTTGTCAAGGCAGAGATCGTGTTCCCCTTATTATGGGATTCTCATCAATACAGACGTGGGTAACCCAACCGCGCCATCAATTACGGCGCTTGGGGATAAGCGAGTTTTACTAGGCTAGTGGGGGCGCATAGTTTAGTCCGCCCTTATAAAGGGATAAGATCTCACCCTTTTCTACCCACGTCTTCTTCCTCCTTGCTCATCCATTCTCGCGCACTCGAGCTCCAGCACCCAAGTCCACATCCTCCTCCTCAACTCTCTCCAAACATGCCCGGAGCGGGAGGCAAGTGGATGGCCTCCTCCATCACGGAGGGGCACATCAAAAAGTTGCGTGGAGCCGGATACTTAGCCGCGGACATCGCGCACCGGCTGCCAGCCGCGGGGCAGGTCGTCCCTACCCCGGAACCTCATGAAAGGGTGGTTTTCCTCCCCCACTTCGTCCGCGGATTGGGGTTTCCCCTCCATCCATTCGTCCGCGGCCTCATGTTCTACTACGGGCTGGACTTTCGTGATCTAGCCCCGAATTTCATCCTCAACATCTCGGCGTTCATCGTCGTGTGCGAGGCCTTCCTCCACATCCGGCCCCACTTCGGCCTATGGCTGAAGACCTTCAATATCAGGCCGAAGTTTGTAGGTGGCCAACAAGCGGAATGCGGCGGAGCCATGGTTGGAAAAATGCCCAACGTTGCATGGCTCGAGGGCTCCTTCATGGAGACCGTAAAGGGGTGGCAGTTGGGGTGGTTCTACATCACCGAGCCGCGTGACACCAACTGGGTGGCGGCCCCCGAGTTTCAATCCGGAATCCCCACGCGGCTCACTTCCTGGAAGGAGAAGGGCCTGTCCTGGGGTTCATCGGTGGAGCTGGACGGACTCCAGAAGTATATCCGGAACATGGCAAGCAAGAAACTTAAGCTTATCAACATAGTCCAGGTCATGCTCTTCCACCGAATCCTCCCGTGTCAACAACGGGATTTCAACTTATGGGAGTTCGACCTGGCCCGACACTAGACTCTAAGCGAGCTCTTCGACACGACGCACAAAGACGTCTGGAGGGTGCTGTTCAAGAGTGCTGAGATCCCTCCCTCTCTCACCGAGGACCGCGGGCTAAGCGCGAAGCGCCCTACGAATCCGGTAAGTTCTATACATCTGGTAGGATATTTAGTTCCCATAGCTTAACCATGTGCGGGGTCTAAGCTCCCATGCCTTTAACAGGACTGGGTGGAGGCATCGGAGCAGATTGACTGTCCAGCCCCCCTGCCCGAAGACACCACGGACGCTCTCCTGACAGAGATGTTGACTCCGGCTCCTTATAAGGTGCCGAAGAAGACCAAGAAGAAGGCCAAGGGAACCCGAAAGAGTTCCCGGCGCCAGGTGGTATCGGACTCATCGTCTGATAACTCCGCAACGCACTCCTCCCATGAAGACGAGGAGGAAGATGAAGATGCTCCCCCTCCAGCCGGGGGAGACAAGAAAAGGAAGGTCGCCCCGACCGGGGAGGCCGAAGGGTCCAAGAAGGGAAGAACTCTTCTTTCGGACTGCTCTACCACCGCCGCCGAAGGCGAAGACGAGTGGCTGCTCAGGGCCAAGCCCCTGGTGAAGTCGTAAGTATTCGGATACCAGAGTAACTCATAGCATACCTTTGTCGCACTGCTTCTCCTAACGCCGAATATGATTATGCAGACCGCCCCAAGCCCGTATCGACGTATCCTTGTCGGACGGCTCCTTGGATTCGTCGGATATGGATAGCGATCCACTTCCGACTGCCTCCTCCCCTTGCCCTACGGCAATGCCGAGGTATTGTATCAAGGGGCACCGAGCCGGGGGAGACAGACCCGGAGGCGCCTCAAGGCGACCTTCCGGACTCGAAGAGCAAAGGGAGCAAGGCTCCCGAGGGCTCCAAGTTCGGCTCTCAGCCGAACACCGCGCCGGAACCTCCAGTGGTTCTGGACTCGGGCAGGCGGCCCCCTTCCAAAAGGGGTAAGACGCCCGTGCCGGTGACCTCTGTCCATCCAGAGGCACCGGACGACCTGCTGGGAGCACTTCGCGGCGCTTCCGTCAACGAAGAGCACCGCACTATTATGAGTGCGGTGATCAAGAGGGTTCAGTCCGCCAAGAGCGGACTGACTGAAGCCTGTGCCATCCTTCTACCAGGCTTTGAGGTTAGTATTTAAAATATAGGGAAAATATTACCGCATAGACAGTAGCCCCTGATGCTCTGTTTGGTGTTCACAAAGAAAAGCCAAATAGAGGATCAAATAATATCTGCAGGAGTCTAATATAAGTATGTCTATATGCGTATGCAGGCTTCGCTGCTGACCTCTGCCGCGCTGACTGCGGAGGTCGCCACACTGAAGCAGGACCTCGAGGGGTCCGAGAAAGAGCTCGGCCTTGCCAAGAGGCAGCTCGAGGAGAACAAAGGTAAGTAATACCTTGTCTATAGATATATAATATAGACAAAGAAGATGCGATTGCAAAATGACAGGATCATCATGAATTTGCCAGGGGCCACGACCGAAGTGGCGACCCTGAAGCAAGCGATGTCCGAGGCCGAAAACAAAGTGGCCCAGGAGCGCACCGAGTGGGAAAACCAAGAGGCACGGGTGGGCGAGGTGCAGCAAGAGCTCCAAGCTCTCGTGACGAAGCACGAGGCGTTGGAGCTTGACTCGAAGACGCGAGAGTCTGAGCTTGCCGCGGCCCTTGAGAGCGCAAAGAATGCCAAGGCTAAAGCCCAAAAGGCCCTCCAGGAGATTGAGGCGATGAGGAAGATAGCGGCGGGTAAGGCATTCAATATGCAAAGCAAGCATGTGAAAGTAAATTACTTGTTACTTACCCGAGTCCGGAGCTCTCCAGGAGCATTCGTAGATTTACCCCGCAGCGTGTCGGATGCCGCAAAGTTTTACCAGGCCGAGGAGGGAAGCTCGACGGAGAAGTTATTTTGGTCTCAGTATACTGGGACCGAACACCCAATGCCTATGAGCGACCAGCTGAAGCAACTGGTCGAGCTCCACAAAGCGGCCGAACAGGCCATGAAGGCTTTATAGTCCGGATGTGGCCTGGTGACACCCTTCCCAACAGCTACTTCGGCCTGGTGAGGCGGTTCGTGGATGCCTGCCCACAGCTGGAAGTCAGCAAGCGGTCCGTCTGCATCGAGGGTGTACGCCGGGCTTTTGCCCGTGCGAAGGTGCACTGGGCCAAGATGGACGCCGAGAAGCTGGTGAAGGAGGGGCCGCCGCAGGGCAAGGAGCATCGCCATCCCGAGATGTATTATGAGGGTGTCCTGAAGGGTGCCCGTCTTGTAGCGGACGAGTGTGCGAAATATGTAATATTTGAATGAACTTTCTCGTGTGATCCTGTGGTATGAAAACTTGTTCATATGCGCTATGCAACGCTTGTTTGAATTTAAAATATTACCTTCTATTCGGTTGTTTATCAAATCTGAGAGATGGCTAGTCGTCGGCTTCTGCCCCCATGCCACGAGTGTTGGGGTGTTCGGGATAAACCTGAGCACTCTTGTTCCCATTTTTGGGTCCTTCAAGGGAGGTGCTCAGTGCAACGAACAAGGCAATCGGACTATAATGCTTTATCGCTCTCACTTAGCCATAGAATTCTATAATTTTAAATTTTGGCGAAGCCCCTGGTATTCGGAAGGCCGAATTTGGGGTGCTATACACGCCTTAATCCGGACAAAGCCGACTCCTCGCTCTAAGTGGCATAAGTCTTTAGGGACTCGAAACCTCTCGAACAGCGACCAGTCTCTCGCCTTATCATGACAGTCAGTTTTAGCTTTCTCTACTAAGGTGCTTAGCCCAGCTGAATCGGGGCACAATCGCAGTAGTTCTCCCAGTGCTACCTTAGTCGATATAGCGGAACGTAAGGTACCAAAACATGGGAGCCAGGCAAACCCAACTATTGACCCAAGACATGATTCAGAGCTGATGCATATAATGCTATAAGTTCGGGGTGCCGCACTGTCTAAAGTGTTCGGACTTCTCATGTCGTATTATGGGGTATGCTTAAGCCCCTAGCGTATTGGCCGTACTAGAGTGTACGGGTGCTAGATGTCATGAATGAACATATGTATATATGAAAAAAAAGAAGAATAAAGAATGTGATAATAGTTTAGTGCTATGCATTATTTATTCAAAAATGTGCGTTAAAGCAGAATGATACAAGTGGTGCGGTAAGCAAAAAGTAGGACTATTTGACATGTCCCCTCCAAGGGCAAGCTGAGGAATGGTATTTAGAGCGAGTATTTCACTCGTTGTCAGAGACCACCTGGGAGTTCCGTGGTGCAACGTAGCTTTCTACCTCCTTGGTTGCTGCATCATGTGTTCGGCAATCATACTGCCGGATAGGGTTTCCAGAGATTAAGGTCCTGAAAGAGAGAAAAAATAACAAAGCGGGAAGCCCCTAGTGCGGTTGAGCTGCGTCTTGGGGCGTGCCGTAGTCGTGCCCCCTCCCCACCTGTGCCCATGGTATTTTCAATGCGTAATTATGTACGCATGGCACGGATTTCGCTGTTTGGCTGGTACTGGGGTGGGGGCACATTGCTATGCGAGCTTGGAACGTGCCAGGCGGTCTTGCTGCCGATTACTCCGGGCGCGCTTGAAGGTGTCCGGGTCCTTAATCGCCGAACTAGTGGATTGCCTTAAGAGGCTGCTTTGCGCTTCTGCTGCAAGGGCCGCAGTGTGCTCCTCCGTGTGGAGAGAGCGCTCTGTGTTTCCATTAGCTGTGATGACCCCCCGAGGTCCTGGCATCTTGAGCTTGAGGTATGCATAATGTGGTACCCCATTGAATCTCGCAAATGCGGTTCGCCTGAGCAGTGCATGATAGCCACTGTGGAACGGGACTATATCGAAGATTAACTCCTCGCTTCGGAAGTTATCCGGGGATCCGAAGACCACTTCCAGTGTCACTGAGCCTGTGCAATGGGCCTCTACACCTGGTATGACGCCTTTGAAGGTCGTTTTTGTGGGTTTGATCCTTGAGGGGTCTATACCCATTTTGCGCACTGTGTCCTGATAAAGCAGGTTCAGGCTGCTGCCGCCATCCATAAGGACTCAAGTGAGGTGAAATCCGTCAATGATTGGGTCTAGGACCAGTGCGGCGAATCCGCCATGACGGATACTAGTGGGGTGGTCCCTACGATCGAAGGTGGTCGGGCAAGAGGACCATGGGTTGAACTTTGGGGCGACTGGCTCCAACGCATATACGTCCCTTAGCGCACGCTTCCGCTCCCTCTTGGGGGTGTGGGTTGCGTATAACATGTTCACCATCCGCACTTGTGGGGGGGAACCTCTTCTGTCCTCCGGTGTTCAGCTGCCAGGGATCCTCCTCGTCATTGCTATGCGAGCCCTTATATTTGTTTTCGGCATTTAACTTGCCGGCCTGCTTGAACACCCAACAATCCCTGTTGTTGTGGTTGGCTGGCTTGTCAGGGGTGTCGTGTATTTGACACGAGCGATCGAGTATACGGTCCAAACTGGACGGGCCCGGAGTGCTTCTTTTAAATGGCTTTTTCCGCTGGCCGGGTTTAGAGCCTTTGAATCCGGCATTGACTGTCGTATCCTCTGTATTGTCGCTGTTAATGCGGCGCTTGTGTTTGTTGCGACATGGCCTGCCATTGCCATCCTTGGTATCCGAAGTACCATGGTTCTTTGATATGTTATTGCTACGAGCCAGCCAGCTGTCTTCTCCCGCACAAAAGCGGGTCATGAGTGTCGTGAGGGCTGCCATAGATTTTGGCTTTTCCTGGCCAAGGTGCCGGGCGAGCCACTCGTCGCGGATGTTATGCTTAAAAGCTGCTAGGGCCTCTGCATCCGGGCAGTCGACGATTTGATTCTTCTTTGTTAGGAACCGTGTCCAGAATTGCCTGGCCGATTCCTCTGGCTGCTGAATTATGTGGCTCAAGTCATCGGCATCTGGCGGTCGCACATAAGTGCCCTGGAAGTTGTCGAGGAATGCGGCTTCCAGATCTCCCCAACAGCCAATGGACTCTGTTGGCAAGCTGTTGAGCCAATGTCGAGCTGGTCCTTTGAGCTTGAGTGGGAGGTATTTGATGGCGTGTAGATCATCACCGCGGGCCATGTGGATGCGCAGGAGGAAATCCTCGATCCATACCGCAGGATCTATTGTGCCGTCGTATGATTCGATATTTACGGGTTTGAAACCCTCTGGGATTTGGTGATCCATTACTTCGTCTGTGAAGCATAGGGGGTGTGCGGCGCCTCTGTACTGGGCTATATGGCGACGCAACTCAAATGAGTCTTGCCCGCTGTGTTCGTCCCGGCCGGATTTACTTTTACTGTATCCCGCGTGATGGTTATTGTCTCGCATAGTGGCGCGCCCTCGTGATCTGTAGATCGATCTTGCATGTTTTGCTTTGTCCTCCAATACGTCTCGCAGGTCTAGCATGTTTCCCCATGCCTTGTCATTTTTATTTGAGTGGCGTCGGGGTGCGGGCTGAGTTTTTGGCTGAAATGCCTCTCTGTCGCGGCCACGAGGTGGCCGGTCAGCCGCATCATATGCTGGAGATGTAGGTTTGAGTGCTTCCTCCTCCAGTCGGGGTAGCAACCTACGCTTTGGATAACTCTTGGAGGGGCATTCGAGTTTATATTCCTCGGCCGCAAGGACTTCAGTCCATCTGTCAGCTAGAAAATCTTGATCAGCTTGAAGCTGCTGTTGCTTTTTCTTAAGGCTATTTGCCATGGCTATAAGCTGGCGCTTGAAGCGCTCTTGTTCGACGGGATCCTCAGGCACGACGAATTCGTCATCGTCGAGGCTTGCCTCGTCTTCGGAGGGAGGCATGTAATTATCATCCTCCGCCTCTCCATCTGCCGCTCTCCCTGGAGGGCTGGCTTCTCCATCCTCTTGACCTAAATCTTGCTGGAGGGGATTGTTGTCGTCTTCGGCACTGTCCGGAGTGCTATTATCTCCTGTGCCGGGGTCACCGCTTTTACTTTGGCGAGACTTAGAGCGGCGCCGCTGACGTCGGCGCTTGGGTTGCTTCTTGGAGGGGTCATCCTCCGCTGTCTCATCGCCATTGCCTTCTTTGGGTGTGTCCACCATGTATATATCATATGATGAGGTGGCTGTCCAGTGCCCTATGGGCAGTGGTTCCTCTTCACCTCCCGCATCATCGTCCATACCGTCGATGTCTTCAGAGCCAAAGTCGAGCATGTCGATTAAGTCGTCGACAGTGGCTACTAAGTGGGTGGTGGGTGGGCGGCGAATTTCTTCGTCATCCGCATCCCAATCCTGACGAACATAGTTCGGCCAGGACTCTCCTGACAAGGAGAGAGACCTTAATGAGTTCAGTATGTCGCCGAAGGGCGAGTGTTGGAAGATATCCGCGGAGGTAAACTCCATGATCGGCGCCCAATCGGATACGATAGGCACGGGCGCAGGCGGTTGGGAGTCCGTGGCCGGGAAGGAATCCGGTAGTTCGGCGTCATGACTCTCGTGAAGGGTAAGGTCGATACTCGGCTCGATCACCGATGAGAATCGGCCTCCATGGCGGGGTCTATCCACCCATCCATGGATGGCGCAGCTGGTTCCGAACTGAGGGTTGGAGCGGTTGCCGGTGCAATCTCATGAACACTGTCTGATGGTAGAGCTAAATCATACTCATCATGACCGTGTGGCGCACAAGGAAGGGGTTCGAATCCGTCGAAGATCAAGTCTCCGCGGATATCGGCCATGTAGTTTAAGCTTCCAAACCTGACCTGATGGCCAGGGGCGTAACTCTCGATCTGCTCCAGATGGCCAAGCGAGTTGGCCTGCAGTGCGAAGCCGCCGAACACAAAGATCTGTCCAAGGAGAAAAGTCTCATCCTGGACTGCATCGCTATCGATGATCGAAGGAGCCATCAAGCCTAACGGCGACGACACAGAGGAACTCTCAATGAAAGCACCAATGTCGGTGTCAAAACCGGCGGATCTCGGGTAGGGAGTCCCGAACTGTGCATCTAAGGCGGATGGTAACAGGAGGCAGGGGCACGATGTTTTACCCAGGTTCGGGCCCTCTTGATGGAGGTAAAACCCTACGTCCTGCTTGATTATTCTTGATAATATGAGTAGTACAAGAGTTGATCTACCACGAGATCGTAGAGGCTAAACCCTAGAAGCTAGCCTATGGTACGATTGTATGTTGTCCTACGGACTAAAACCCTCCGGTTTATATAGACAGCGGAGGGGGCTAGGGTTACACAAGGTCGGTTACAAAGGACGAGATATACATATCCGTATTGCCTAGCTTGCCTTCCACGCCAAGTAGAGTCCCATCCGGACACGGGACGAAGTCTTCAATCTTATGTCTTCATAGTCCAACAGTCCGGCCAAAGGATATAGTCCGGCTATCCGGAGACCCCATAATCCAGGGCTCCGTCACCTGTATTTACAAGAAAGTGAATGGGAGCACTACAACATTTTTGATAAGTATATGTGAATGACATATTGTTGTTCGGAGATAATGTAGAATTATTCTGCAAAGCATAATGGGGTGTTTGAAAGGAGTTTTTCAAAGAAAGACCTTGATGAAGATGCTTACATATTGAGCATCAAGATCTATAGAGATAGATCAAGATGCTTGATAAGTTTTTCAATGAGTACATACCTTGACAAGATTTTGAAGTAGTTCAAAATGGAACAATCAAAGAAAGAGTTCTTGCCTGTGTAACAAGGTGTGAAACTGAGTAAGACTCAAAGCCCGACCACGCCAGAAGATAGAAAGAGAATGAAAGTCATTCCCTATGCCTTGGCCATAGGTTCTATAAAATATGCCATGCTGTGTACCAGATCTATTGTATACCCTACACTGTTTTTGGCAAGGGAGTACAATAGTGATCTAGGAGTAGATCATTGGACAGCGGTCAAAATTATCCTTAGTGGAATAAGGATATGTTTCTCGATTATGGAGGTGACAAAAAGGTTCGTCGTAAAGGGTTACGTCGATGCAAATTTTGACACTGATCCGGATGACTCTAAATCTCAATCTGGATACATATTGAAAGTGGGAGCAATTAGCTAGAGTATCTCCGTGCAGAGCATTGTTGACATAGAAATTTGCAAAATACTTACGGATCTGAATGTGGCAGACCCGTTGACTAAAATTCTCTCACAAGCAAAACATGATCACACCTTAGTACTCTTTGGGTATTAATCACATAGCGATGTGAACTAGATTATTGACTAGTAAACCCTTTGGGTGTTGGTCACATGTCGATGTGAACTATGGGTGTTAATCACATGGTGATGTGAACTATTGGTATTAAATCACATGGCGATGTGAACTAGATTATTGACTCTAGTGCAAGTGGGAGACTAAAGGAAATATGCCCTAGAGGCAATAATAAAGTTATTATTTATTTCCTTATATCATGATAAATGTTTATTATTCATGCTAGAATTGTATTAATCAGAAACATAATACATGTGTGAATACATAGACAAACAGAGTGTCACTAGTATGCCTCTACTTGACTAGCTCGTTGATCAAAGATGGTTATGTTTCCTAACCATAGACATGATTTGTCATGTGATTAACGGGATCACATCATTAGGAGAATGATGTGATTGACTTGACCCATTCCGTTAGCTTAGCACTTGATCGTTTAGTTTGTTGCTATTGCTTTCTTCATGACTTATACATGTTCCTATGACTATGAGATTATGCAACTCCTGTTTGTCGGAGGAACACTTTGTGTTCTACCAAACATCACAACATAACTGGGTGATTATAAAGGTGCTCTATAGGTGTCTCCGAAGGTACTTGTTGGGTTGGCGTATTTCGAGATTAGGATTTATCACTCTGATTGTCGGAGAGGTATCTCTAGGCCCACTCGGTAATGGGCATAACTTAAGCCTTGCAAGCATTGCAACAAATGAGTTAGTTGCGGAATGATGTGTTACGGAACGAGTAAGGAGACTTACCGGTAACGAGATTGAACTAGGTATTGAGATGCCGACGATCGAATCTCGGGCAAGTAACATACCGATGACAAAGGAAACAACGTATGTTGTTATGTGATTTGACCGATAAAGATCTTCGTAGAATATGTGGGAGCCAATATGAGCATCCAGGTTCCGCTATTGGTTATTGACCGGAGACGTGTCTCGGTCATGTCTACATAGTTCTCGAACCTGTAGGGTTCGCACGCTTAAAGTTCGATGACGATTATATTATGAGTTTATGTGTTTTGATGTACCGAAGGTAGTTCGGAGTCCCGGATGAGATCGGGGACATGACGAGGAGTCTCAAAATGGTTGAGACGTAAAGATCGATATATTGGACGACTATATTCGTGAAGGAAATATGCCCTAGAGGCAATAATAAAGTTATTATTTATTTCCTTATATCATGATAAATGTTTATTATTCATGCTAGAATTGTATTAACCGGAAACATAATACATGTGGGAATACATAGACAAACAGAGTGTCACTAGTATGCCTCTACTTGACTAGCTCGTTAATCAAAGATGGTTATGTTTCCTAACCATGAACAAAAGAGTTGTTATTTGATTAACGAGGTCACATCATTAGTTAAATGATCTGATTGACATGACCCATTCCATTAGCTTAGCACCCGATCATTTAGTATGTTGCTATTGCTTTCTTCATGACTTATACATGTTCCTATGACTATGAGATTATGCAACTCCCGTTTGCTGGAGGAACACTTTGGGTGCTACCAAACGTCACAACGTAACTGGGTGATTATAAAGGAGTACTACAGGTGTTTCCAATGGTAGATGTTGGGTTGGCGTATTTCGAGAATAGGATTTGTCACTCCGATTGTCGGAGAGGTACCTCTGGGCCCTCTCGGTAATACACATCACATAAGCCTTGCAAGCATTATAACTAAGATGTTAGTTGTGAGATGATGTATTACGGAACGAGTAAAGAGACTTGCCAGTAACGAGATTGAACTAGGTATTGGATACCGACGATCGAATCTCGGGCAAGTAACATACCGATGACAAAGGGAACAACGTATGTTGTTATGCGGTCTGACCGATAAAGATCTTCGTAGAATATGTAGGAGCCAATATGGGCATCCAGGTCCCGCTATTGGTTATTGACCGGAGACGTGTCTCGGTCATGTCTACATTGTTCTCGAACCGTAGGGTCCGCACGCTTAACGTTACGATGACAGTTATTATGAGTTTATGCATTTTGATGTACCGAAGGTTGTTCGGAGTCCCGGATGTGATCACGGACATGACGAGGAGTCTTGAAATGGTCGAGACATAAAGATTGATATATTGGAAGCCTATGTTTGGACATCGGAAGTGTTCCGGGTGAAATCGGGAATTTTACCGGAGTACCGGGAGGTTACCGGAACCCCCCGGGAACCAAATGGGCCTTATTGGGCCTTAGTGGAAAGGTGAAAGGGGCAGCCCAAGGAGGGCTGCGCGCCTCCGCCCTCCCCTAGTCCTATTAGGACTAGGAGAGGTGGCCGGCCCCCTTCTCCCTCTCTCTCTCTCTCTCTCTCTCTCGGAATCCTATTAGGAATAGGATTGGGGGGAGTCCTACTCCCGGTAGGAGTAGGACTCCTCCTGCGCCCTCCTCCTTTGGCCGGCCAGCCCTCCCCCTGGCAACCTTTATATACGGGGGCAGGGGGCACCTCTAGACACACAAGTTGATCATTGAGATCGTTCCTTAGCCGTGTGCGGTGCCCCCTGCCACCAAATTCCACCTCGATCATACCGTTGTAGTGCTTAGGCGAAGCCCTGCGTCGGTAGTACATCAAGATCATCACCACGCCGTCGTGCTGACGGAACTCTTCCTCGACGCTTTGCTGGATCGGAGCCCGAGGATCGTCATCGAGCTGAACGTGTGCTAAGAACTCGGAGGTGCCGGAGTAACGGTACTTGGATCGGTCGGATCAGGAAGAAGACGTACGACTACTTCCTCTACGTTGTGTCAACGCTTTCGTTGCAATCTACAAGGGTACGTAGATCAGACTCTCCCCCTCATTGCTATGCATCACCATGATCTTGCGTGTGCGTAGGAAATTTTTTGAAATTACTACGTTCCCCATCAGTGGCATCAGAGCCTAGGTTTTATGGTTTGATGTTATTTGCACGAGTAGAACACAAGTGAGTTGTGGGCGATACAAGTCATACTGCCTACCAGCATGTCATACTTTGGTTCAGCGGTATTGTTGGACGAGACGACCCGGACCAACCTTACGCGTACGCTTACGCGAGACCGGTTCCCTCGACGTGCTTTGCACATAGATGGCTTGCGGGCGACTGTCTCTCCAACTTTAGTTGAACCGAGTGTGGCTATGCCCGGTCCTTGAGAAGGTTAAAACGGAGTCTATTTGACAAACTATCGTTGTGGTTTTGATGCGTAGGTGAGATGAGTTCTTGCTTAAGCCCGTAGCAGCCACGTAAAACATGCAACAACAAAGTAGAGGACGTCTAACTTGTTTTTGCAGGGCATGATGTGATGTGATATGGTAAAGGCATGATGCTAAATTTTATTGTATGAGATGATCATGTTTTGTAACCAAGTTATCGGCAACTGGCAGGAGCCATATGGTTGTCGCTTTATTGTATGCAATGCAATCGCGATGTAATGCTTTACTTTATTACTAAGCGGTAGTGATAGTCGTGGAAGCATAAGATTGGCGAGACGACAACGATGCTACGATGGAGATCAAGGTGTCGTGCCGGTGACGATAGGTGATCATGACGGTGCTTCGAAGATGGAGATCACAAGCACAAGATGATGATGGCCATATCATATCACTTATATTGATTGCATGTGATGTTTATCCTTTTATGCATCTTATCTTGCTTTGATTGACGGTAGCATTATAAGATGATCTCTCACTAAATTATCAAGAAGTGTTCTCCCTGAGTATGCACCGTTGCCAAAGTTCGTCGTGCCCAGACACCACGTGATGATCGGGTGTGATAAGCTCTACGTCCATCTACAACGGGTGCAAGCCAGTTTTGCACACGCAGAATACTCAGGTTAAACTTGACGAGCCTAGCATATGCAGACATGGCCTCGGAACACAGAGACCGAAAGGTCGAGCGTGAATCATATAGTAGATATGATCAACATAACGATGTTCACCATTGAAAACTACTCCATCTCACGTGATGATCGGTTATAGTTTAGTTGATTTGGATCACGTGATCACTTAGAGGATTAGAGGGATGTCTATCTAAGTGGGAGTTCTTAAGTAATTTGATTAACTGAACTTAAACTTATCATGAACTTAGTACCTGATAGTATCTTGCTTGTTTATGTTGATTGTAGATAGATGCCTCGTGCTGTTGTTCCGTTGAATTTTAATGCGTTCCTTGAGAAAGCAAAGTGGAAAGATGATGGTAGCAATTACATGGACTGGGTCCGTAACCTGAGGATTATCCTCATTGCTGCACAGAAGAATTACGTCCTGGAAGCACCGCTGGGTGCCAGGCCTGCTGCTGGAGCAACACCAGATGTTATGAACGTCTGGCAGAGCAAAGCTGATGACTACTCGATAGTTCAGTGTGCCATGCTTTACGGCTTAGAATCGGGACTTCAACGACGTTTTGAACGTCATGGAGCATTTGAGATGTTCCAGGAGTTGAAGTTAATATTTCAAGCAAATGCCCGAATTGAGAGATATGAAGTCTCCAATAAGTTCTATAGCTGCAAGATGGAGGAGAACAGTTCTGTCAGTAAGCATATACTCAAAATGTCTGGGTATAATAATCACTTGATTCAGATGGGAGTTAATCTTCCAGATGATTGCGTCATTGACAGAATTCTCCAATCACTGCCACCAAGCTACAAGAGCTTCGTGATGAACTATAATATGCAAGGGATGAACAAGACTATTCCCGAGCTCTTCGCAATGCTGAAAGCTGCGGAGATAGAAATCAAGAAGGAGCATCAAGTGTTGATGGTTAACAAAACCACTAGTTTCAAGAAAAAGGGCAAAGGGAAGAAGAAGGGGAACTTCAAGAAGAACAGCAAGCAAGTTGCTGCTCAGGAGAAGAAACCCAAGTCTGGACCTAAGCCTGATACTGAGTGCTTCTACTGCAAGCAGACTGGTCACTGGAAGCGGAACTGCCCCAAGTATTTGGCGGATAAGAAGGATGGCAAGGTGAACAAAGTTATATGTGATATACATGTTATTGATGTGTACCTTACTAGATCTCGCAGTAGCACCTGGGTATTTGATACTGGTTCTGTTGCTAATATTTGCAACTCAAAACAGGGACTACAGAATAAGCGGACACTAGCAAAGGACGAGGTGACGATGCGCGTGGGAAACGGTTCCAAAGTCGATGTGATCGCGGTCGGCACGCTACCTCTACATCTACCTTCGGGATTAATATTAGACGTAAATAATTGTTATTTGGTGCCAGCGTTGAGCATGAACATTATATCTGGATCTTGTTTAATGCGAGACGGTTATTCATTTAAATCAGAGAATAATGGTTGTTCTATTTATATGAGTAATATCTTTTATGGTCATGCACCTTTGAAGAGTGGTCTATTTTTGATGAATCTCGATAGTAGTGATAGACATATTCATAATGTTGAAACCAAAAGATGCAGAGTTGATAATGATAGTGCAACTTATTTGTGGCACTGCCGTTTATGTCATATCGGTGTAAAGCGCATGAAGAAACTCCATACTGATGGGCTTTTGGAACCACTTGATTATGAATCACTTGGTACTTGCGAACCGTGCCTCATAGGCAAGATGACTAAAACACCGTTCTCCGGTACTATGGAGAGAGCAATAGATCTATTGGAAATCATACATACCAATGTATGTGGTCCGATGAATATTGAGGCTCGTGGCGGATATCGTTATTTTCTCACCTTCACAGATGATTTAAGCAGATATGGGTATATCTACTTAATGAAACACAAGTCTGAAACATTTGAAAAGTTCAAAGAATTTCAGAGTGAAGTTGAAAATCATCGTAACAAGAAAATAAAGTTTCTACGATCTGATCGTGGAGGAGAATATTTGAGTTACGAGTTTGGTGTACATTTGAAAAATTGTGGAATAGTTTCGCAACTCACGCCACCCGGAACACCACAGCGTAATGGTGTGTCCGAACATCGTAATCGTACTTTACTAGATATAGTGCGATCTATGATGTCTCTTACTAATTTACCGCTATCATTTTGGGGTTATGCTTTAGAGACGACCGCATTCACGTTAAATAGCGCACCATCAAAATCCGTTGAGACGACGCCTTATGAACTATGGTTTGGCAAGAAACCAAAGTTGTCGTTTCTTAAAGTTTGGGGCTGCGATGCTTATGTGAAAAAGCTTCAACCTGATAAGCTCGAACCCAAAGCGGAGAAATGTGTCTTCATAGGATACCCAAAGGAGACTGTTGGGTACACCTTCTATCACAGATCCGAGGGCAAGACATTCGTTGCTAAGAATGGATCATTTCTAGAGAAGGAGTTTCTCTCGAAAGAAGTGAGTGGGAGGAAAGTAGAACTTGACGAGGTAACTGTACCTGCTCCCTTATTGGAAAATAGTACATCACAGAAAACTGTTTCTGCGACACCTATACCAATTAGTGAGGAAGCTAATGATGATGATCATGAAACTTCAGGACAAGATACTACTGAACCACGTAGATCAACCAGAGTGAGATCCGCACCAGAGTGGTACGGTAATCCAATCCTGGAAGTCATGCTACTAGATCATGATGAACCTACGAACTATGAAGAAGCGATGGTGAGCCCAGATTCCGCAAAGTGGCTTGAAGCCATGAAATCTGAGATGGGATCCATGTATGAGAACAAAGTATGGACTTTGGTTGACTGCCCCGATGATCGGCAAGCAATTGAGAATAAATGGATCTTCAAGAAAAAGACTGACGCTGATGGTAATATTACTGTCTATAAAGCTCGACTTGTCGCAAAAGGTTTTCGACAAGTTCAAGGGGTTGACTACGATGAGACCTTCTCACCCGTAGCGATGCTTAAGTCTGTCAGAATCATGTTAGCAATTGCCGCATTTTATGATTATGAAATTTGGTAGATGGATGTCAAAACTGCATTCCTGAATGGATTTCTGGAAGAAGAGTTGTATATGATGCAACCAGAAGGTTTTGTCGATCCAAAGGGAGCTAACAAAGTATGCAAGCTCCAGCGATCCATTTATGGACTGGTGCAAGCCTCTCGGAGTTGGAATAAATGCTTTGATAGTGTGATCAAAGCATTTGGTTTTATACAGACGTTTGGAGAAGCCTGTATTTACAAGAAAGTGAGTGGGAGCTCTGTAGCATTTCTGATATTATATGTGGATGACATATTGCTGATTGGAAATGATATAGAATTTCTGGATAGCATAAAGGGATACTTGAATAAAAGTTTTTCAATGAAAGACCTCGGGGAAGCTGCTTACATATTAGGCATAAAGATCTATAGAGATAGATCAAGACACTTAATTGGACTTTCACAAAGCACATACCTTGACAAGATTTTGAAGAAGTTCAAAATGGATCAAGCAAAGAAAGGGTTCTTGCCTGTGTTACAAGGAGTGAAGTTGAGTCAGACTCAATGCCCGACCACTACAGAAGATAGAGAGAAAATGAAAGATGTTCCCTATGCTTCAGCCATAGGCTCTATCATGTATGCAATGCTGTACCAGACCTGATGTGTGCCTTGCTATAAGTTTAGCAGGGAGGTACCAAAGTAATCCAGGAGTGGATCACTGGACAGCAGTCAAGAACATCCTGAAATACCTGAAAAGGACTAAGGATATGTTTCTCGTATATGGAGGTGACAAAGAGCTCACCGTAAGAGGTTACGTTGATGCAAGCTTTGACACTGATCCGGACGATTCTAAATCACAAACCGGATACGTGTTTACTTTAATTGGTGGAGCTGTCAGTTGGTGCAGTTCTAAACAAAGCGTCGTAGCGGGATCTACATGTGAAGCGGAGTACGTAGCTGCTTCGGAAGCAGCGAACAAAGGAGTCTGGATGAAGGAGTTCATATCCGATCTAGGTGTCATACCTAGTGCATCGGGTCCAATGAAAATCTTTTTTGACAATACTGGTGCAATTGCCTTGGCAAAGGAATCCAGATTTCACAAAAGGACCAAACACATCAAGAGACGGTTCAACTCCATCCGGGATCTAGTATAGGTGGGAGACATAGAGATTTGCAAGATACATACGGATCTGAATGTTGCAGACCCGTTGACTAAGCCTCTTCCACGAGCAAAACATGATCAGCACCAAGGCTCCATGGGTGTTAGAATCATTACTGTGTAATCTAGATTATTGACTCTAGTGCAAGTGGGAGACTGAAGGAAATACGCCCTAGAGGCAATAATAAAGTTATTATTTATTTCCTTATATCATGATAAATGTTTATTATTCATGCTAGAATTGTATTAACCGAAAACATAATACATGTGTGAATACATAGACAAACAGAGTGTCACTAGTATGCCTCTACTTGACTAGCTCGTTAATCAAAGATGGTTATGTTTCCTAACCATGAACAAAAGAGTTGTTATTTGATTAACGAGGTCACATCATTAGTTGAATGATCTGATTGACATGACCCATTCCATTTGCTTAGCACCCGATCGTTTAGTATGTTGCTATTGCTTTCTTCATGACTTATACATGTTCCTATGACTATGAGATTATGCAACTCCCGTTTGCCGGAGGAACACTTTGGGTGCTACCAAATGTCACAACGTAACTGGGTTTTAAAGGAGTACTACAGGTGTTTCCAATGGTAGATGTTGGGTTGGCGTATTTCGAGAATAGGATTTGTCACTCCGATTGTCGGAGAGGTACCTCTGGGCCCTCTCGGTAATACACATCACATAAGCCTTGCAAGCATTATAACTAAGATGTTAGTTGTGAGATGATGTATTACGGAACGAGTAAAGAGACTTGCCAGTAACGAGATTGAACTAGGTATTAGATACCGACGATCGAATCTCGGGCAAGTAACATACCGATGACAAAGGGAACAACGTATGTTGTTATGCGGTCTGACCGATAAAGATCTTCGTAGAATATGTAGGAGCCAATATGGGCATCCAGGTCCCGCTATTGGTTATTGATCGGAGACGTGTCTCGGTCATGTCTACATTGTTCTCAAACCGTAGGGTCCGCATGCTTAACGTTACGATGACAGTTATTATGAGTTTATGCATTTTGATGTACCGAAGGTTGTTCAGAGTCCCGGATGTGATCACGGACATGACGAGGAGTCTCGAAATGGTCGAGACATAAAGATTGATATATTGGAAGCCTATGTTTGGACATCGGAAGTGTTCCGGGTGAAATCGGAAATTTTACCGGAGTACCGGGAGGTTACCGGAACCCCCCGGGAACCAAATGGGCCTTATTGGGCCTTAGTGGAAAGGTGAAAGGGGCAGGCCAAGGAGGGCTGCGCGCCTCCCCCCTCCCCTAGTCCTATTAGGACTAGGAGAGGTGGTCGGCCCCCTTCTCCCTCTCTCTCTCTCGAGGAATCCTATTAGGAATAGGATTGGGGGGGGGGAGTCCTACTCCCGGTAGGAGTAGGACTCCTCCTGCGCCCTCCTCCTTTGGCCGGCCAGCCCTCCCCCTGGCAACCTTTATATACGGGGGCAGGGGGCACCTCTAGACACACAAGTTGATCATTGAGATCGTTCCTTAGCCGTGTGCGGTGCCCCCTGCCACCAAATTCCACCTCAATCATACTGTTGTAGTGCTTAGGTGAAGCCTTGCGTCGGTAGTACATCAAGATCGTCACCACGCCGTCGTGCTGACGGAACTCTTCCTCGATGCTTTGCTGGATCGGAGCCCGAGGATCGTCATCGAGCTGAACGTGTGCTAAGAACTCGGAGGTGCCGGAGTAACGGTACTTTGATCGATCGGATCGGGAAGAAGACGTACGACTACTTCCTCTACGTTGTGTCAACGCTTCCGTTGCGATCTACAAGGGTACGTAGATCAGACTCGCCCCCTCGTTGCTATGCATCACCATGATCTTGCGTGTGCGTAGGAATTTTTTTGAAATTACTACGTTCCCCATCAATTCGGACATCGGAAAGGTTCCGAGTGATTCGGGTATTTATCGGAGTACTAGGGAGTTACGGGAATTCGTCGGGGAGTGTATGGGCCTTATTGGGCTTTAGGGGAAAGAGAGAGAGGCAGGCTACGCGCCCCCAAGGCCTAGTCCGAATTAGACTAGGGGGAAGGGTTGCGCCCCCTCCTTCCTTCTCTTCTCTGTTCCCTTTCCTTCTCTCCTACTCCTACTACTTGGAAGGGCTCCTAGTTCTACTAGGAAAGGGGGAATCCTACTCCCGGTGGGAGTAGGACTCCCCTAGGGCGCGCCATAGAGAGGGTCGGCCCCTTCCCTCCTCCACTCCTTTATATACGTGGCCAGGGGGCACCCCATAGACACAACAATTGATGGATCTCTTAGCCGTGTGCGGTGCCCCCCTCCACCATAATTCACCTCGGCCATATTGTAGGGGTGCTTAGGCGAAGCCCTGCACCGGTAGAACATCATCAAGGTCACCACGCCATCGTGCTGACGAAACTCTCCCTCAACACTCGACTGGATCAGAGTTCGAGGGACATCATCGAGCTGAACATGTGCTGAACTCGGAGGTGTCGTGCGTTCGGTACTAGATCGGTCGGATCGTGAAGACGTACGACTACATCAACCGCGTTGTGCTAACGCTTCCGCTTTCGGTCTACGAGGGTACATAGACAACACTCTCCCCTCTTGTTGCTATGCATCACCATGCGTGTGCGTAGGAATTTTTTTGAAATTACTACTTTCCCCAACAGTGCCCGGGTGTTGCCCCGGTTTGATTCGTTAAACAGTAATGGCTTCACTTTTGGTGATCCACCTTGGAGGTCCGCAAAGCTGCATATCAGCGATGGAGCTGCGTCGAGCTCGGGTGAGGAGGTGATCTGTCATTCTTTTCTTCGGTGGTTGTTGTGGTGGTGCCGGAGGCAGATGACGGGCGTTGGTGTCAAGCTTAGAGATGTTCTGCTATCTTTTCAGTTTTGTCATGTCGGTGATTACGTGGCTTGTACTTTGATCTTTATGATATGAATGAGACATGTATTACCATGCAAAAAAGGTATAATTTTTTTCTCTTGTAGACCACGTGAGCGTGTGGGAAGGGAAGACTTACCCTTCACCGGTGTTTAAATGGACGCAATTAACTGCTCTCTTCGGTTCCAGCAATTTTGCCTCACGCATTTCAGTAATTGTCGCTACACATGGAGGGTGAAGGGGCGCGGACGGCGTGGCACGACTGGTAGTAATGTGCGAGTCGTCGCTAGGGGTTAACGTTCGAATTTTTAGGACCAAGGAGTGGGGGCTATTTTTCAGCAGTACATAATGATGGGTAGTAACGTGCGAATTTTCAGGATCAGTGAGCGGGGAAACGGGAGAGGGGCTAGTTTTAGCAATACGCAAATGAGATCCTGAAACGGACTCCTAGCACCCTCTTTTGCGGAATTCGCGTGAAACGTTTCCGAGATGCCTGTGCGATTAGTACTTTGTACAACGCTGTAAAGAAGAATAGTTCCTACCATGAAATGTTTCATTACAGGAGAGATGATCCATGGATTTACCCACGAACCATGACAACGGACACATGTCCAAAGTATTTTTCCCACAGCTACAAGTAATCCCCTCCCTCATTGAGTCTATCGAGATGTCCACCTTACCAAGGCCTAATACCTCCCCTTTGGATCTATCTCTGAATGTGACACTTCGCTTGGGATGACGTGGAACATATCTCTATGTCCAGTCATGTGGTCGGTGAACCCACTATCGAATACCCATTCTTTTTCACTGGAAAAATAGCTTTTATGTCCTCTTCACATATTGCGCTTGGGATTGTCATCTTCTGTCGGAACGAAGTATGTCTAACAGAGGGGGATGAATGGGAGATTGATGACCCACAAGTATAGGGGATCGATCGTAGTCTTTTCGATAAATAAGAGTGTCAAACCCAACGAGAAGCGGAAGGAAATGACAAGTGGTTTTCAGCAAGTTATTTTCTGCAATTACTGAAAGTAGCGGTGATAGATAGTTTTGTGGCAAGATAATTCGTAACAAGTAACAAGTAGCAATAGTAATAAGGTCCGGGAAGGTGGCCCAAATCTTTTTATAGCAAAGGACAAGCCGGAAAGTTCTCTTCTATAAAGCAAAGTGTTCTCGAGGACACATGGGAATTCTCGTCTAGTTACGTTCGTCGTGTTTAGCTGATTTGCGCTCGTTACTTTAATAATTTGATATCTGGGTGGACCGGTGCTAGGGTGTTGTTCTTACTTGAACAAGCAACCCTCTTATGATTACCCCCTCTCACAAGCATCGGCAACTATGAAAGAAGAATTAAGATAAATCTAACCATAGCAGGAAACATAGGGATCCAAATCAGCCCCTTACAGAATAACGCATAAACTGGGTTTAAGCTTCTGTCACTCTCGCATCCCATCATCTACTTATTACTCCACAATGCCTTCCCTTAGGCCTAAATATGGTGAAGTGTCATTTAGTCGATGTTCACATGACACCACTAAAGGATGTACAACATACATATCATCAAAATATCGAACGAACACAAACTTCGCATGATTACTTATAACAAGACTTCTCTCATGTCCTCAAGAACAAAAGTAAATACTCACAATCATAATCATGTTCAAGATCAGATGTGTATTGAATATGCTTAAGGATCTGAACATATAATCTTCCACCAAATAAACACAACTAGGATCTGAATATGCTTAAATATGATGAAGATTGGTCCTCCCATGATGAGAAGATCGTGGGTGATGTCGATGGCTTCGATCCCCCCTCCCCTGGAGGGGAGTATCCCCGGCGGAATCGCTCCACCGAAGAGAAAAAGTGCTCCTACCAAGGTTTTGTCTCGAGACGGCGGTGCTTCGTCCCGAAAATCTTCCTTTTAATTTGTTTTAGGGCAAATGCTTCATATAGCAGAAGGAGGGAGGCAGACGCAAGTTGTGGGCCCCACAAGGCATCATGGTGTGCCCTGTGAGGGTGGGCATGCCCTATTGCCTTGTGGACAGTAGGTGCCCCCTCCGGTAGATCTCCGTTCCAGTATTTTTCATATATTCAATAAAAAAATCTCTGTAAATTTTTAGGTCATTTGGAGCTCCGTAGAATTGTTGGAAATATGCCTTAGAGGCAATAATATTGTATTAGTATATTTCCATTATTCATAATTAAGATTTTATATTTCAAGCTATAACTGCTATGATCCTGGAATATGTGATTCAGTGGAAAACTCGTATGCACGTGTGAAGTAATAAACAGTAACAATAGGTTCCCGGTCTCGCCTCTAAGACTGGCTCAAGTGTTGTTGGTGATCATGTTTTCCCGATCTTAGGATATCGTTAAATGTAACAATAGTCATAAAACAACATTGAGGGTATGACGTTAGAATAACAATCATATTGAATTGAGCCAATACTTGTCTGTTATACTTTGTGATTATGTCGTCTGAAATCATCTGTTATAACACAGAGTGTTAACATGTGTTTTAGTTCCTCAGGCTGGCTCGGTAACTTCCTACCAGACGGTGGTCTTTGGGGTTGCTAAAACGTCATCTATATCAAGGTGATCATAACAACAACTTTCAGGTTCATCGGAAAGTTTGACAAGTGACCGGATAGCTTGGGAGTGGGATTTGCTCCTTCGACAATGGAGATATATTCTTAGGGCCCTCTCGGTGTGACGGCATCCATCATCATCCGGCCAGTCACAAGTGACTACATCAAGGGGATGTCGGAACACGTCAACGAGAAAGAAGAACAAAACCGGTAATGGGAGCAACGGTATAGTGAGCATGGTGATGAGTCAGGAGAATACCAATGCACATCGGGTTTTGTAAAGTATCGCGAAGCAAATGGAACATCACATGGTAACCAAAGGTTCAAGCGAATATCATTTGTGTAATCATAGGGACCGATATGGATGTCCACGGTTCCGCTATCGGTCATTGAACGAAGGGGTTTCGCTCATGTCTATGATTTACCGAACCTAAGGGGTCACAAGCTTAAGGTAATCATGATCTATTGAGTGTTAGTGGTATGGAAGTAATGAGAATATATTTGTGAAATTGTTTCGTTAATATTCTGAATAGTTTCGAGAGGTTCCAGAAGGGTTTCGGTGAGTATCGGGTAATACCGGGTATTACCGATTAATAGGTGGAAAATGTTTCCAGAGATGTTAAATTATACTCACTCCGTTCCTTTATGTAAGGCGTATTATTTTCGGCATGGTGACCAAGGCACATAATTATGGAAAACTGGGGATGAAATTACCCTTGACAAATTTGTTAGTTAGCGGCAAGTAAATCAGTTAGTCCAGGAAATTAAGAGATACATGCAATCGATAAAGAGATACTTTCCTTCTTTTGCTACAAGAAGAGATACAGACAATCGGGATAGAGATGCTTTCCCTTTTTCTGAAGGGCCAATAAAGGAATTATGTGGAATTAGAAGAAATGCACCTTACATTCTGGGATTTTATCAAAAAATAAATACACCTTATATAAAGGAATGGAGGGAGTATATATGACCAATATATATATATATATATATATTGGTCTGAAAATATTTAGAACATTTTATATTTAATTTAAATACCAATCGGCATAAAAAAGCCAAGAGGTGGAAGCCAACTTGGACCACAAGGGCCCAAGTAGGGAAGGCCCCCCTCCCCTTTTGTAGCGACCAGACCTCAAACAGTCTGATCTCTGTGCTCCGGTGTCATCCCTGGATCAGTAATGCTGACACCACACAGTACTCGGAGGATTTATAACAGAGTAGCAATCACACACTTATTACATCGAGTGTCTCAAAAGAGAACTTATGACAATAAATATGGCTTAAGGCCATCTAATAACGATAACATCGGAAGGCTTGGAAGATAAGTGAGTCCATCAACTCCAACGGCATCACTGAGTATAGAACCATGACCTGAAAACTCCTTAATCGTCATTTGAAAAGTCTGCAACATTAACGTTGCAGCCCGAAAACGGGTCAGCACATGGAATATGCTGGCAATGTAACACATAGAGAGTAATGGAATGAAACAGCTATACTATATGCATATTTGGTTGGTGGAAAGCTCTATGGTTATAGTTTTGCGTAAAGCCAATTTTTTCCTACTTCAAAGGAATAAAATTTATTTAACTATCATGATGGTTGTTAAACATTGAGAATGGTTGACAGCATTCTCAATCCTAATTAAGCATCATCATTAAGCATAACCCAACAAAATTAATTTAGAGTAACATGTTGAGATTCACATGAAAATCCAAGTACTATATACTCAAGATGTCCATAACCGGGGACACGACTAACTATGATTAGTTTATTACACTCTGCAGAGGTTTGCGCATTTTTCCCCACAAGACTCGATCGCCTCCGTTTGGTTTCTCGCACCACATGGTGTTTGAGAAGACGGATGACCGAGACATAGTCTTTCAGAAGCGCTAGCACCTTACGATCGGGTAGACCGTACCACCTACATCCCCTACATATGCTAGTCTACCACTCTAAGAGTTCGCACGACTTAGTCAACTATGCTAGAGCCCATAATAGCTTGTGGCTGCACACGGAAGTTTCTAGTATGAATAGTCTCATGATCCCTTTGAGCCTGGGTGGCGGTCCAAAAGAAAACAGGCAAGTCCTGGAATACCCAGGTGCCTCAGTCCACCCATATGTGTGTTTAAGTTGCCACGTTAGATAAACCATTAATTAACAATCTCACATTTGTCATGGATTTCACTCACCCAATCCACGTGTACTAGCATAGCATGGCATAATAAGCAAACATAGAAGTAACTCCCAAAGGTTTGAAAATAAACAGGTAATAGGTACTACCTCATCTACTTCCCATCCCATAATTTAATTAGATCCTAATCATGCAATGTGTGAGGATTTGATCTAATGCAATAAAACTGGGTATTAGAAAAGGTATGATCAAAGTGTTACTTGCCTTGCTGATGATCCGCGAAACCTAATGATTCGAAGTAACAGGCGGCGCACTCCGGGTATTCTATCATAGACAAACAAACAAGCATACAATAAGTACTCATCTAATGCATAGGTAAAACTCAAATAAGAGATCTAACCAGAAGGTTCAACTTAAGAACTCCGGTTGGCAAAAAGAATCAAATCGAACGAAGCAACAAAAGTCAAAGGACGAAAGAAAACAACTTCGTTCTACTAATCTGGATCTAGGGAAAATTTTACAGTAGCAAAATCTTGTTTAAGTTGGTTAAACGGATAGAGGGTTTCGAGACGAATCCCTAGGCGCTTGAATCGCCTGATTCCGATAAACGAGCGAAAAGTTAAACTAAAACGAAAATCGAATCAGCAATCGCGATCAGAGAAAATCACGGATTTAATCCGAGAAAAAGAAAAACGACGAACGCTGAATTTTTTTTCTCTTTTTTTCGGCACGGAAAACGAGGCGCGACGAACCTCGGGCGGCGGGATCGTCGGCGGCTCCGGCGGCGCGCGCGGATCGAGGCGGGGCTGATGGGCTGGGGCGGCTCGGGGTGGCGCTATTTAAAGGCTGCCCCCGAGCGGTCTCCCGCTCGGGTACGGCCCGAGGTCGGTTCGTTTTTTTTAGTTATTCCGCTCGGAAGAAAAATAAAAAGAAATACTAAACTGACTCCAAAAATTCCGAAATAAATTTTCACGTGCTTCTAAAATCAAGCCGCTCAAGGTGAACATTTATTTGGGACCTAAATGCAATTTTAAAAAACACACTTTTTTCCTAAATTCAAATAAAACACCGAAAAACTCCAAAATAAAATCTTATTTGATTTTATTATTAAATCCTCAATATTTCTTTATTTTGGGAAAGTCATTTTATTCCCTCTCTCATATTTCTGTAATAGAAATAATTGACGATAAAATAAATAAAATCAAATGATCATATTCTCAAAATTTGAGAAAACTCAAATATGATAATAACGAAATCCCCAACTCTCTCCGTGGGTCCTTGAGTTGCGTAGAATTTTCTAGGATCAGCCAAAATGCAAAATAAAATATGATATGCATGATGATCTAATGTATAACATTCCAAATTGAAAATTTGGGATGTTACACCTTTCCTCGTGGAGGGGGCCGAATTGGACTATGGGAGGGAGTGGGACTCCTCCCCTAGGACGGCGCACCAAGGGGGACTTTTGAAGGAAATATGCCCTAGAGGCAATAATAAAGTTGTTATTTATATTTCCTTATATCATGATAAATGTTTATTATTCATGCTAGAATTGTGTTAATCAGAAACTTAGTACATGTGTGAATACATAGACAAACAGAGTGTCACTAGTATGCCTCTACTTGACTAGCTCGTTAATCAAAGATGGTTAAGTTTTCTAACCATATACATGAGTTGTCATTTGATGAACGGTACCACGTCATTAGAGAATGATGTGATTGACTTGACCCATCCGTTAGCTTAGCACTATGATCGTTTAGTTTATTGCTATTGCTTTCTTCATGACTTATACATGTTCCTATGACTATGAGATTATGCAACTCCCAAGTACTGGAGGAACACTTAGTGTGCTATCAAACGTCACAACGTAACTAGGTGACTATAAATATGCTCTACAGGTGTCTCCAATGTTGTTTGTTGAGTTGGCATAGATGGAGATTAGGATTTGTCACTCTGTGTATCTGCCCTCTCGGTAATGCACATCACTATAAGCCTTGCAAGCAATGTGACTAATGAATTAGTTGCGGTATGTTGCATTACGGAACGAGTAAAGAGACTTGCCGGTAACGAGATTGAACTAGGTATTGAGATACCGATGATCGAATCTTGGGCAAGTAACATACCGATGACAAAGGGAACAACGTATGTTGTTATGCGGTTTGACCGATAAAGATCTTCATAGAATATGTAGGAACCAATATGAACATCCAGGTTCCGCTATTGGTTATTGACCAAAAATGAGTCTCGGTCATGTCTACATAGTTCTCGAACCCGTAGGGTCCGCACGCTTAATGTTCGATGACGATCAGTATTATGAGTTTATGTGTTTTGATGTACCGAAGGTAGTTAGAGTATCGGATGTGATCACAGACATGATGAGGAGTCTCGAAATGGTCGAGACATAAAGATTGATATATTGGACAATGTTATTCGGATACCGGATGAGTTCCGGGGTCACCGGATAAATATCGAAGTGCCGGGGGTTATCGGAAACCCCGGGGGAACTAATGGGCCAACGTGGGCCTTGTGTGAGAGAGAGAGGACAGGGCCCTAGGGCTGGCCACCCCCCCCCCCCCCTTGAGGAGACCTAATTGGACTAGGAGGGGGCGGCGCCCCCTTCCTTTCCTTCTCCCTCTCTCCCTCTCCTTCCTTCCCCCTCTCTTCCCTTGTTGGATGCCTACTATGAATAGGATTCCTATTCCTAGTAGGAATCCTACTTGGGGGCGCGCCCCATGAGGGCCGGTTGGCCTCCCCCCTTGCTCCTTTATTTACGGGGGCAGGGGCACCCTAGAACACACAAGTTGACAGTTGTCTTAGTCGTGTGCGGTGTCCCCTCCATAGATTTCCACTTCGGTCATATCGTTGTAGTGCTTAGGCGAAGCCCTGCGTTGGTAACTTCATCATCACCGTCATCACGCCGTCGTGTTAACGAAACTCTCCCTCGGCCTCGACTGGATCAAGAGTACGAGGGACGTCACCGAGCTGAACGTGTGCAGATCGCGGAGGTGTTGTGCGTTCGGTACTTGATCGGTTGGATCGCGAAGACGTTCGACTACATCAACCGCTTTACTTAACGCTTCCGCTTTTGGTCTACGAGGATACGTAGACACACTCTCCTCTCTTGTTGCTATGCATCTCCTAGATAGATCTTGCATGATCGTAGTAAATTTTTGAAATACTGCGTTCCCCAACACTTTTCCTTCCTTGGTGGCTGCCCTCTCCCTCCCCTCTAATCTATATATACTAGGGAATTTTGCTTTATTGGATACACAAGTTTTGGAGGGCCCTTTAGTTGACCTAGTTCTAATTCTGGTTGGTCCTAATTGACTAATTAGAGTAAGCCCTAGCCACTTTTAATCCTCATAATTAGAAGCCATGTGTAGTTCTAATCTTCTCCCTCTAATTCTTCAACGACGATTAGCTCTAGACGGCGAAGCGTTGCCCAATCGTGAAGACCGAATGCTTGCAACCAAGTAGAGAGGTCGTGCTTTCGGTCTTTCATTCGAGGGTGGTTCGCGGGATCATCATTGACATTCGAGGGAGTTCAAGTACAATCTACACCAACTCGTCTACTTCCGCTGCACTCTCGGATTCGGTAATAATCGTTGATCAAACCCATTATGCATCTTCATATTGTTCCTGGGTGAGCGTAGGATGATATTTTTTCTACTATGTTTCCCAACAAGAATAGTTATATCTGTTGTAGCTTTTTAGGTCCAGAATTCCAGCTACCAGTAATTTTCCTCTCCATATAAATCTTGCAAGTTAAGAGATAAAAGACATTAGAATTGCATAATAAAATGAAATAATGACCAAAAACATTATAAATAACAATAGAAAAACATGATGCGAAATGGACATATCAACTCCTCCAATCTTATACCTCGCTTGTCCTCAATAATCATGACCACATATTTAGAGAGAGAGAGAGGTGTCGATAAAACAAAATACGGACATTATAGCATCATGTTTGTTATCATTGCAGCAACTATTCGTTATATAACTTCTCATATGTTGGAAATATGCCCTAGAGGCAATAATAAATTGGTTATTATTATATTTCCTTGTTCATGATAATCGTTTATTATCCATTCTAGAATTGTATTGATAGGAAACTCAGATACATGTGTGGATACATAGACAACACCATGTCCCTAGTAAGCCTCTAGTTGACTAGCTCGTTGATCAATAGATGGTTACAGTTTCCTGACCATGGACATTAGATGTCGTTGATAACGGGATCACATCATTAGGAGAATGATGTGATGGACAAGACCCAATCCTAAGCATAGCACAAGATCGTGTAGTTCGTATGCTAAAGCTTTTCTAATGTCAAGTATCATTTCCTTAGACCATGAGATTGTGCAACTCCCGGATACCGTAGGAGTGCTTTGGGTGTGCCAAACGTCACAACGTAACTGGGTGGCTATAAAGGTACACTACGGGTATCTCCGAAAGTGTCTGTTGGGTTGGCACAAATCGAGACTGGGATTTGTCACTCCATGTGACGGAGAGGTATCTCTGGGCCCACTCGGTAGGACATCATCATTATGTGCACAATGTGGTCAAGGAGTTGATCACGGGATGGTGTGTTACGGAACGAGTAAAGAGACTTGCCGGTAACGAGATTGAACAAGGTATCGGGATACCGACGATCGAATCTCGGGCAAGTATCGTACCGATGGACAAAGGGAATTCCATACGGGATTGATCGAATCCTCGACATCATGGTTCATCCGATGAGATCATCGTGGAACATGTGGGAGCCAACATGGGTATCCAGATCCCGCTGTTGGTTATTGACTGGAGAACGTCTCGGTCATGTCTGCATGTCTCCCAAACCCGTAGGGTCTACACACTTAAGGTTCGATGACGCTAGGATTATAAAGGAAGTTTGTATGTGGTTACCGAATTTTGTTCGGAGTCCCGGATGAGATCCCGGACGTCACGAGGAGTTCCGGAATGGTCCGGAGGTAAAGATTTATATATAGGAAGTGCTGTTTCGGCCATCGGGACAAGTTTTGGGGTTATCGGTATTGTACCGGGACCACCGGAAGGGTCCCGGGGGCCCACCGGGTGGGGCCACCTACCCCGGGGGCCACATGGGCTGTAGGGGGTGCGCCTTGGCCCACATGGGCCAAGGGCACCAGCCCCTAGAGGCCCATGCGCCTAGGGTTTCCATAGGGGAGGAGTCCTACTAGTGGAAGGCACCCCCTAGGTGCCTTGGGGGGGAGGGAAACCTCCCTTGGCCGCCGCCCCTAGGAGATTGGATCTCCTGGGCCGGCGCCCCCCCCCTAGGCCCTCCTATATATAGTGGGGGGAGGAGGGCTCTTGATCCATGCCTTTGGTTGCCTCCTTCTCCCTCTCCAATACCTCCTCCTCTCCCGTGGTGCTTGGCGAAGCTCTGCAGGATTGCCACGCTCCTCCATCACCACCACGCCGTTGTGCTGCTGCTGGATGGAGTCTTCCTCAACCTCTCCCTCTCTCCTTGCTGGATCAAGGCATGGGAGACGTCACCGGGCTGTACGTGTGTTGAACGCGGAGGTGCCGTCCGTTCGGCACTTGGTCATCGGTGATTTGGATCACGACGAGTACGACTCCATCAACCCTGTTCTCTTGAACGCTTCCGCTTAGCGATCTACAAGGGTATGTAGATGCACTCTCCTTCCCCTTGTTGCTAGTCTCTCCATAGACAGATCTTGGTGACACGTAGGAAAATTTTGAATTTCTGCTACGTTCCCCAACAGTGGCATCATGAGCTAGGTTTATTGCGTAGATTCTATGCACGAGTAGAACACAAAGTAGTTGTGGGCGTTGATTTTGTTCAATATGCTTGCCGTTACTAGTCTTATCTTGATTCGGCGGCATCGTGGGATGAAGCGGCCCGGACCAACCTTACACGTATGCTTACGTGAGACCGGTTCCACCGACAAACATGCACTAGTTGCATAAGGTGGCTGGCGGGTGTCTGTCTCTCCCACTTTAGTCGGATCGGATTCGATGAAAAGGGTCCTTATGAAGGGTAAATAGCAATTGGCATATCACGTTGTGGTTTTGCGTAGGTAAGAAACTTTCTTGCTAGAAACCCATAGCAGCCACATAAAACATGCAAACAACAATTATAGGACGTCTAACTTGTTTTTACAGGGTATGCTATGTGATGTGATATGGCCAAAAGGATGTGATGAATGATATATGTGATGTATGAGATTGATCATATTCTTGTAATAGGAATCACGACTTGCATGTCGATGAGTATGACAACCGGCAGGAGCCATATGAGTTGTCTTTATTTATTGATGACCTGCGTGTCAACATAAACGTCATGTAATTACTTTACTTTATTGCTAAAGCGTTAGCCATAGTAGTAGAAGTAACAGATGTCGTGGAAACTTCAAGAAGACACAATGATGGAGATCATGATGATGGATGTCATGGTGTCATGCCGGTGACGATGATGATCATGGAGCCCCAAGATGGAGATCAAAGGAGCTATATGATATTGGCCATATCATGTCACTATTATTTGATTGCATGTGATGTTTATCATGTTTATACATCTTATTTGCTTAGAACAACGGTAGTAAATAAGATGATCCCTCATTAAAATTTCAAGAATGTGTTCCCCCCTAACTGTGCACCGTTGCTACAGTTCGTCGTTTCGAAGCACCACGTGATGATCGGGTGTGATAGATCCTTACGTTCACATACAACGGGTGTAAGATAGTTTTACACATGCAAAACACTTAGGGTTGACTTGACGAGCCTAGCATGTGTATAGACATGGCCTCGGAACACAGAAGACCGAAAGGTCGAGCATGAGTCGTATGGTAGATACGATCAACATGAAGATGTTCATCGAGGTTGACTAGTCCGTCTCACGTGATGATCGGACACGGCCTAGTTGACTCGGATCATGTAATCACTTAGATGACTAGAGGGATGTCTATCTGAGTGGGAGTTCATAAGATGAACTTAATTATCCTGAACATAGTCAAAAGGATTTTGCAAATTATGTCGTAGCTCGCGCTTTAGTTCCACTATTTAGATATGTTCCTAGAGAAAATTTAGTTGAAAGTTGATAGTTGCAATTATGCGGACTAGGTCCGTAAACTGAGGATTGTCCTCATTGCTTCATAGAAGGCTTATGTCCTTAATGCACCGCTCAGTGTGCTGAACCTCGAACGTTGTTTGTGGATGTTGCGAACATCTGACATACACGTTTTGATAACTACGTGATAGTTCAATTAAACGGTTTAGAGTTGAGGCACCGAAGACATTTTTGAAACGTCACGAAACATATGAGATGTTTCGAGGGCTGAAATTGGAGTTTCAGGCTCGTGCCCACGTCAAGAGGTATAAGACCTCCGACGATTTTCTTAGCCTACCAACTAAGGAGAAAAGCTCAATTGTTGAGCTTGTGCTCAGATTGTCTAAGTACAACAATCATTTGAATCGAGTGGAAGTTGATCTTCCAGATGAGATAGTGATGTTTCTCCGAAGTCATTACCACCAAGCTGCTAGAGCTTCGTGATGAACTATAATATATCAGGGACATATATGATGATCCTTGAGATATTCGCGATGTTTGACACCACAAAGGTAGAAATCAAGAAGGAGCATCAATTGTTGATGGTTGGTGAAACCACTAGTCTCAAGAAGGGCAAGGGCAAGAAGGGATACTTCATGAAACGGCAATTCAGCTGCTGCTCTAGTGAAGAAACCCAAAGTTGAACCCAAACCCGAGACTAAGTGCTTCTGTAATAAGGGGAACAGCCACTGGAGCAGAATTACCCTAGATACTTGGTAGATTAGAAGGCTGGCAAGGTCGATAGAAGTATATTGGATATACATTGTGTTAATGTGTACTTTACTAGTACTCCTAGTAGCACCATGGTATTAGATACCGGTTCGGTTGCTAAATGTTAGTAAACTCGAAATAAAAGGCTGCGGAATAAACGGAGACTAGCTAAAGGTGAGCTGACGATATGTGTTGGAAGTGTTTCCAATGTTGATATGATCAAGCATCGCACGCTCCCTCTACCATCGAGATTGGTGTAAAACCTAAATAATTGTTATTTGGTGTTTGCGTTGAGCATAGACATGATTGGATTATGACTATCGCAATACGATTATTCATTTAAGGAGAATAATTGTTACTCTGTTTAATTGAATAATACCTTCAATGGTCTTACACCTAAAATGAATGGTTTATTGAATCTCGATCGTAGTGATACACATGTTCATGCCAAAAGATAGTAATGATAGTACCACCTACTTATGGCACTGCCACGTAAGTCATATCGGTATAAAACGCATGAAGAAGCTCCATGTTGATGGATCTTTGGGCTCGCTCGTTTTTGAAAAGTTTGAGACATGCGAACCATGTCTATTGGTGTATATGCATGAAGAAACTCCATGCAAATGGACCGTTTGGACTCACTTGATTTTGAATCACTTGAGACATGCAAATCATACCACATGGGCAAGATGACTGAAAGCCTCGTTTTCAGTAAAATGGAACTAGAAAGCAACTTGTTGGAAGTAATACATTTTGATGTGTGCAGTCCAATGAGTGCTGAGGCATGTAGTGGATATCGTTATGTTTTACTTCATAGATGATTTGAGTAAATGTTGAGTATATTTACTTGATGAATCATGAGTCTGAATTATTGAAAGGTTCAAGTAATTTCAGGGTGAAGTTGAAAGATCGTCGTGACAAGAGGATAAAAGATCTATGATATGATCATAGAGATGAATATCTGAATTACGAGTTTGGCACCAAAATTAAGACATTGTGTAAATTGTTTCACAACTAATACAGCCTGGAACACCATAGTGTGATGGTGTGTCCGAACATCATAACTGCACCTTATTGGATATGATGCATACCATGATGTCTCTTATCGAATTACCACGATAGTTTATGGGTTAGGCATTAGAGACAACCACATTCACTTTAAATAGGGCACCACGTAATTCCGATGAGATGACACCGTATGAACTATGGTTTGGAGAAACCTGAGTTGTCATTTCTTAAAAGTTTGGGGCTGCGATGCTTATGTGAAAAAGTTTCAGGCTGATAAGCTCGAACCCAAAGCGGATAAATGCATCTTCATAAGACACCCAGAACACTTGGGTATACCACCTGTCTCAGATTCGAAAGCAATAAGGGATTGTTTCTAGAATCGGGTCCTTTCTCGAGGAAAATTTTCTCTCGAAAGAATTGAGTGGGAGGATGGTGGAGACTTAATGAGGTTATTGAACCGTCTCTTCAACTAGTGTGTGGCAGGACACAGGAAGTTGTTCCTGTGGCACCTACACCAATTGAAGTGGAAGCTTATGATAGTGATCATGAAACTTCAGATCAAGTCACTACCAAACCTCGTGGGATGACAAGAATGCGTACTACTTTAGAGTGGTACGTAATCCTGTCCTGGAAGTCATGTTGCTAGACAACAATGAACCTACGAGCTATGGAGAAGCGATGGTGGGCCTGGATTCCAAAATGGCTCGAGGCCATATAATCCGAGAGAGGATCCATATATGAAAACAAAGTGTAGACTTTGGAAGAACAACTTGATGGTCGTAAGGCTGCTGGGTACATTAGGAGAATGATGTGATGGACAAGACCCAATCCTAAGCATAGCACAAGATCGTGTAGTTCGTATGCTAAAGCTTTTCTAATGTCAAGTATCATTTCCTTAGACCATGAGATTGTGCAACTCCCGGATACCGTAGGAGTGCTTTGGGTGTGCCAAACGTCACAACGTAACTGGGTGGCTATAAAGGTACACTACGGGTATCTCCGAAAGTGTCTGTTGGGTTGGCACAAATCGAGACTGGGATTTGTCACTCCGTGTGACGGAGAGGTATCTCTGGGCCCACTCAGTAGGACATCATCATTATGTGCACAATGTGGTCAAGGAGTTGATCACGGGATGGTGTGTTACGGAACGAGTAAAGAGACTTGCCGGTAACGAGATTGAACAAGGTATCGGGATACCGACGATCGAATCTCGGGCAAGTATCGTACCGATGGACAAAGGTAATTGCATACGGGATTGATCGAATCCTCGACATCATGGTTCATCCGATGAGATCATCGTGGAACATGTGGGAGCCAACATGGGTATCCAGATCCCGCTGTTGGTTATTGACTGGAGAACGTCTCGGTCATGTCTGCATGTCTCCCGAACCCGTAGGGTCTACACACTTAAGGTTCGATGACGCTAGGATTATAAAGGAAGTTTGTATGTGGTTACCGAATTTTGTTCGGAGTCCCGGATGAGATCCCGGACGTCACGAGGAGTTCCAGAATGGTCCGGAGGTAAAGATTTATATATAGGAAGTGCTGTTTCGGCCATCGGGACAAGTTTTGGGGTTATCGGTATTGTACCGGGACCACCGGAAGGGTCCCGGGGGCCCACCGGGTGGGGCCACCTACCCCGGGGGCCACATGGGCTGTAGGGGGTGCGCCTTGGCCCACATGGGCCAAGGGCACCAGCCCCTAGAGGCCCATGCGCCTAGGGTTTCCATAGGGGAGGAGTCCTACTAGTGGAAGGCACCCCCTAGGTGCCTTGGGGGGGAGGGAAACCTCCCTTGGCCGCCGCCCCTAGGAGATTGGATCTCCTGGGCCGGCGCCCCCCCCCCCCTAGGCCCTCCTATATATAGTGGGGGGAGGAGGGCTCTTGATCCATGCCTTTGGTTGCCTCCTTCTCCCTCTCCAATACCTCCTCCTCTCCCGTGGTGCTTGGCGAAGCTCTGCAGGATTGCCACGCTCCTCCATCACCACCACGCCGTTGTGCTGCTGCTGGATGGAGTCTTCCTCAACCTCTCCCTCTCTCCTTGCTGGATCAAGGCATGGGAGACGTCACCGGGCTGTACGTGTGTTGAACGCGGAGGTGCCGTCCGTTCGGCACTTGGTCATCGGTGATTTGGATCACGATGAGTACGACTCCATCAACCCTGTTCTCTTGAACGCTTCCGCTTAGCGATCTACAAGGGTATGTAGATGCACTCTCCTTCCCCTCGTTGCTAGTCTCTCCATAGACAGATCTTGGTGACACGTAGGAAAATTTTGAATTTCTGCTACGTTCCCCAACAGTGGCATCATGAGCTAGGTTTATTGCGTAGATTCTATGCACGAGTAGAACACAAAGTAGTTGTGGGCGTTGATTTTGTTCAATATGCTTGCCGTTACTAGTCTTATCTTGATTCGGCGGCATCGTGGGATGAAGCGGCCCGGACCAACCTTACACGTATGCTTACGTGAGACCGGTTCCACCGACAAACATGCACTAGTTGCATAAGGTGGCTGGCGGGTGTCTGTCTCTCCCACTTTAGTCGGATCGGATTCGATGAAAAGGGTCCTTATGAAGGGTAAATAGCAATTGGCATATCACGTTGTGGTTTTGCGTAGGTAAGAAACTTTCTTGCTAGAAACCCATAGCAGCCACATAAAACATGCAAACAACAATTATAGGACGTCTAACTTGTTTTTACAGGGTATGCTATGTGATGTGATATGGCCAAAAGGATGTGATGAATGATATATGTGATGTATGAGATTGATCATATTCTTGTAATAGGAATCACGACTTGCATGTCGATGAGTATGACAACCGGCAGGAGCCATATGAGTTGTCTTTATTTATTGATGACCTGCGTGTCAACATAAACGTCATGTAATTACTTTACTTTATTGCTAAAGCGTTAGCCATAGTAGTAGAAGTAACAGATGTCGTGGCAACTTCAAGAAGACACAATGATGGAGATCATGATGATGGATGTCATGGTGTCATGCCGGTGACGATGATGATCATGGAGCCCCAAGATGGAGATCAAAGGAGCTATATGATATTGGCCATATCATGTCACTATTATTTGATTGCATGTGATGTTTATCATGTTTATACATCTTATTTGCTTAGAACAACGGTAGTAAATAAGATGATCCCTCATTAAAATTTCAAGAATGTGTTCCCCCCTAACTGTGCACCGTTGCTACAGTTCGTCGTTTCGAAGCACCACGTGATGATCGGGTGTGATAGATCCTTACGTTCACATACAATGGGTGTAAGATAGTTTTACACATGCAAAACACTTAGGGTTGACTTGACGAGCCTAGCATGTGTATAGACATGGCCTCGGAACACAGAAGACCGAAAGGTCGAGCATGAGTCGTATGGTAGATACGATCAACATGAAGATGTTCACCGAGGTTGACTAGTCCGTCTCACGTGATGATCGGACACGGCCTAGTTGACTCGGATCATGTAATCACTTAGATGACTAGAGGGATGTCTATCTGAGTGGGAGTTCATAAGATGAACTTAATTATCCTGAACATAGTCAAAAGGATTTTGCAAATTATGTCGTAGCTCGCGCTTTAGTTCCACTATTTAGATATGTTCCTAGAGAAAATTTAGTTGAAAGTTGATAGTTGCAATTATGCGGACTAGGTCCGTAAACTGAGGATTGTCCTCATTGCTTCATAGAAGGCTTATGTCCTTAATGCACCGCTCAGTGTGCTGAACCTCGAACGTTGTTTGTGGATGTTGCGAACATCTGACATACACGTTTTGATAACTACGTGATAGTTCAATTAAACGGTTTAGAGTTGAGGCACCGAAGACATTTTTGAAACGTCACGAAACATATGAGATGTTTCGAGGGCTGAAATTGGAGTTTCAGGCTCGTGCCCACGTCAAGAGGTATAAGACCTCCGACGATTTTCTTAGCCTACCAACTAAGGAGAAAAGCTCAATTGTTGAGCTTGTGCTCAGATTGTCTGAGTACAACAATCATTTGAATCGAGTGGAAGTTGATCTTCCAGATGAGATAGTGATGTTTCTCCGAAGTCATTACCACCAAGCTGCTAGAGCTTCGTGATGAACTATAATATATCAGGGACATATATGATGATCCTTGAGATATTCGCGATGTTTGACACCACAAAGGTAGAAATCAAGAAGGAGCATCAATTGTTGATGGTTGGTGAAACCACTAGTCTCAAGAAGGGCAAGGGCAAGAAGGGATACTTCATGAAACGGCAATTCAGCTGCTGCTCTAGTGAAGAAACCCAAAGTTGAACCCAAACCCGAGACTAAGTGCTTCTGTAATAAGGGGAACAGCCACTGGAGCAGAATTACCCTAGATACTTGGTAGATTAGAAGGCTGGCAAGGTCGATAGAAGTATATTGGATATACATTGTGTTAATGTGTACTTTACTAGTACTCCTAGTAGCACCATGGTATTAGATACCGGTTCGGTTGCTAAATGTTAGTAAACTCGAAATAAAAGGCTGCGGAATAAACGGAGACTAGCTAAAGGTGAGCTGACGATATGTGTTGGAAGTGTTTCCAATGTTGATATGATCAAGCATCGCACGCTCCCTCTACCATCGAGATTGGTGTAAAACCTAAATAATTGTTATTTGGTGTTTGCGTTGAGCATAGACATGATTGGATTATGACTATCGCAATACGATTATTCATTTAAGGAGAATAATTGTTACTCTGTTTAATTGAATAATACCTTCAATGGTCTTACACCTAAAATGAATGGTTTATTGAATCTCGATCGTAGTGATACACATGTTCATGCCAAAAGATAGTAATGATAGTACCACCTACTTATGGCACTGCCACGTAAGTCATATCGGTATAAAACGCATGAAGAAGCTCCATGTTGATGGATCTTTGGGCTCGCTCGTTTTTGAAAAGTTTGAGACATGCGAACCATGTCTATTGGTGTATATGCATGAAGAAACTCCATGCAAATGGACCGTTTGGACTCACTTGATTTTGAATCACTTGAGACATGCAAATCATACCACATGGGCAAGATGACTGAAAGCCTAGTTTTCAGTAAAATGGAACTAGAAAGCAACTTGTTGGAAGTAATACATTTTGATGTGTGCATTCCAATGAGTGCTGAGGCATGTAGTGGATATCGTTATGTTTTACTTCATAGATGATTTGAGTAAATGTTGAGTATATTTACTTGATGAATCATGAGTCTGAATTATTGAAAGGTTCAAGTAATTTCAGGGTGAAGTTGAAAGATCGTCGTGACAAGAGGATAAAAGATCTATGATATGATCATAGAGATGAATATCTGAATTACGAGTTTGGCACCAAAATTAAGACATTGTGGAAATTGTTTCACAACTAATACAGCCTGGAACACCATAGTGTGATGGTGTGTCCGAACATCATAACTGCACCTTATTGGATATGATGCATACCATGATGTCTCTTATCGAATTACCACGATAGTTTATGGGTTAGGCATTAGAGACAACCACATTCACTTTAAATAGGGCACCACGTAATTCCGATGAGATGACACCGTATGAACTATGGTTTGGAGAAACCTGAGCTGTCATTTCTTAAAAGTTTGGGGCTGCGATGCTTATGTGAAAAAGTTTCAGGCTGATAAGCTCGAACCCAAAGCGGATAAATGCATCTTCATAAGACACCCAGAACACTTGGGTATACCACCTGTCTCAGATTCGAAAGCAATAAGGGATTGTTTCTAGAATCGGGTCCTTTCTCGAGGAAAAGTTTCTCTCGAAAGAATTGAGTGGGAGGATGGTGGAGACTTAATGAGGTTATTGAACCATCTCTTCAACTAGTGTGTGGCAGGACACAGGAAGTTGTTCCTGTGGCACCTACACCAATTGAAGTGGAAGCTTATGATAGTGATCATGAAACTTCAGATCAAGTCACTACCAAACCTCGTGGGATGACAAGAATGCGTACTACTTTAGAGTGGTACGTAATCCTGTCTTGGAAGTCATGTTGCTAGACAACAATGAACCTACGAGCTATGGAGAAGCGATGGTGGGCCTGGATTCCAAAATGGCTCGAGGCCATATAATCCGAGAGAGGATCCATATATGAAAACAAAGTGTAGACTTTGGAAGAACTACTTGATGGTCGTAAGGCTGCTGGGTACATTAGGAGAATGATGTGATGGACAAGACCCAATCCTAAGCATAGCACAAGATCGTGTAGTTCGTATGCTAAAGCTTTTCTAATGTCAAGTATCATTTCCTTAGACCATGAGATTGTGCAACTCCCGGATACCGTAGGAGTGCTTTGGGTGTGCCAAACGTCACAACGTAACTGGGTGGCTATAAAGGTACACTACGGGTATCTCCGAAAGTGTCTGTTGGGTTGGCACAAATCGAGACTGGGATTTGTCACTCCGTGTGACGGAGAGGTATCTCTGGGCCCACTCGGTAGGACATCATCATTATGTGCACAATGTGGTCAAGGAGTTGATCACGGGATGGTGTGTTACGGAACGAGTAAAGAGACTTGCCGGTAACGAGATTGAACAAGGTATCGGGATACCGACGATCGAATCTCGGGCAAGTATCGTACCGATGGACAAAGGGAATTGCATACGGGATTGATCGAATCCTCGACATCATGGTTCATCCGATGAGATCATCGTGGAACATGTGGGAGCCAACATGGGTATCCAGATCCCGCTGTTGGTTATTGACTGGAGAACGTCTCGGTCATGTCTGCATGTCTCCCGAACCCGTAGGGTCTACACACTTAAGGTTCGATGACGCTAGGATTATAAAGGAAGTTTGTATGTGGTTACCGAATTTTGTTCGGAGTCCCGGATGAGATCCCGGACGTCACGAGGAGTTCCGGAATGGTCCGGAGGTAAAGATTTATATATAGGAAGTGCTGTTTCGGCCATCGGGACAAGTTTTGGGGTTATCGGTATTGTACCGGGACCACCGGAAGGGTCCCGGGGGCCCACCGGGTGGGGCCACCTACCCCGGGGGCCACATGGGCTGTAGGGGGTGCGCCTTGGCCCACATGGGCCAAGGGCACCAGCCCCTAGAGGCCCATGCGCCTAGGGTTTCCATAGGGGAGGAGTCCTACTAGTGGAAGGCACCCCCTAGGTGCCTTGGGGGGGAGGGAAACCTCCCTTGGCCGCCGCCCCTAGGAGATTGGATCTCCTGGGCCGGCGCCCCCCCCTAGGCCCTCCTATATATAGTGGGGGGAGGAGGGCTCTTGATCCATGCCTTTGGTTGCCTCCTTCTCCCTCTCCAATACCTCCTCCTCTCCCGTGGTGCTTGGCGAAGCTCTGCAGGATTGCCACGCTCCTCCATCACCACCACGCTGTTGTGCTGCTGCTGGATGGAGTCTTCCTCAACCTCTCCCTCTCTCCTTGCTGGATCAAGGCATGGGAGACGTCACCGGGCTGTACGTGTGTTGAACGCGGAGGTGCCGTCCGTTCGGCACTTGGTCATCGGTGATTTGGATCACGACGAGTACGACTCCATCAACCCTGTTCTCTTGAACGCTTCCGCTTAGCGATCTACAAGGGTATGTAGATGCACTCTCCTTCCCCTCGTTGCTAGTCTCTCCATAGACAGATCTTGGTGACACGTAGGAAAATTTTGAATTTCTGCTACGTTCCCCAACAGTGGCATCATGAGCTAGGTTTATTGCGTAGATTCTATGCACGAGTAGAACACAAAGTAGTTGTGGGCGTTGATTTTGTTCAATATGCTTGCCGTTACTAGTCTTATCTTGATTCGGCGGCATCGTGGGATGAAGCGGCCCGGACCAACCTTACATGTATGCTTACGTGAGACCGGTTCCACCGACAAACATGCACTAGTTGCATAAGGTGGCTGGCGGGTGTCTGTCTCTCCCACTTTAGTCGGATCGGATTCGATGAAAAGGGTCCTTATGAAGAGTAAATAGCAATTGGCATATCACGTTGTGGTTTTGCGTAGGTAAGAAACTTTCTTGCTAGAAACCCATAGCAGCCACATAAAACATGCAAACAACAATTATAGGACGTCTAACTTGTTTTTACAGGGTATGCTATGTGATGTGATATGGCCAAAAGGATGTGATGAATGATATATGTGATGTATGAGATTGATCATATTCTTGTAATAGGAATCACGACTTGCATGTCGATGAGTATGACAACCGGCAGGAGCCATATGAGTTGTCTTTATTTATTGATGACCTGCGTGTCAACATAAACGTCATGTAATTACTTTACTTTATTGCTAAAGCGTTAGCCATAGTAGTAGAAGTAACAGATGTCGTGGCAACTTCAAGAAGACACAATGATGGAGATCATGATGATGGATGTCATGGTGTCATGCCGGTGACGATGATGATCATGGAGCCCCAAGATGGAGATCAAAGGAGCTATATGATATTGGCCATATCATGTCACTATTATTTGATTGCATGTGATGTTTATCATGTTTATACATCTTATTTGCTTAGAACAACGGTAGTAAATAAGATGATCCCTCATTAAAATTTCAAGAATGTGTTCCCCCCTAACTGTGCATCGTTGCTACAGTTCGTCGTTTCGAAGCACCACGTGATGATCGGGTGTGATAGATCCTTACGTTCACATACAACGGGTGTAAGATAGTTTTACACATGCAAAACACTTAGGGTTGACTTGACGAGCCTAGCATGTGTATAGACATGGCCTCGGAACACAGAAGACCGAAAGGTCGAGCATGAGTCGTATGGTAGATACGATCAACATGAAGATGTTCACCGAGGTTGACTAGTCCGTCTCACGTGATGATCGGACACGGCCTAGTTGACTCGGATCATGTAATCACTTAGATGACTAGAGGGATGTCTATCTGAGTGGGAGTTCATAAGATGAACTTAATTATCCTGAACATAGTCAAAAGGATTTTGCAAATTATGTCGTAGCTCGCGCTTTAGTTCCACTATTTAGATATGTTCCTAGAGAAAATTTAGTTGAAAGTTGATAGTTGCAATTATGCGGACTAGGTCCGTAAACTGAGGATTGTCCTCATTGCTTCATAGAAGGCTTATGTCCTTAATGCACCGCTCAGTGTGCTGAACCTCGAACGTTGTTTGTGGATGTTGCGAACATCTGACATACACGTTTTGATAACTACGTGATAGTTCAATTAAACGGTTTAGAGTTGAGGCACCGAAGACATTTTTGAAACGTCACGAAACATATGAGATGTTTCGAGGGCTGAAATTGGAGTTTCAGGCTCGTGCCCACATCAAGAGGTATAAGACCTCCGACGATTTTCTTAGCCTACCAACTAAGGAGAAAAGCTCAATTGTTGAGCTTGTGCTCAGATTGTCTGAGTACAACAATCATTTGAATCGAGTGGAAGTTGATCTTCCAGATGAGATAGTGATGTTTCTCCGAAGTCATTACCACCAAGCTGCTAGAGCTTCGTGATGAACTATAATATATCAGGGACATATATGATGATCCTTGAGATATTCGCGATGTTTGACACCACAAAGGTAGAAATCAAGAAGGAGCATCAATTGTTGATGGTTGGTGAAACCACTAGTCTCAAGAAGGGCAAGGGCAAGAAGGGATACTTCATGAAACGGCAATTCAGCTGCTGCTCTAGTGAAGAAACCCAAAGTTGAACCCAAACCCGAGACTAAGTGCTTCTGTAATAAGGGGAACAGCCACTGGAGCAGAATTACCCTAGATACTTGGTAGATTAGAAGGCTGGCAAGGTCGATAGAAGTATATTGGATATACATTGTGTTAATGTGTACTTTACTAGTACTCCTAGTAGCACCATGGTATTAGATACCGGTTCGGTTGCTAAATGTTAGTAAACTCGAAATAAAAGGCTGCGGAATAAACGGAGACTAGCTAAAGGTGAGCTGACGATATGTGTTGGAAGTGTTTCCAATGTTGATATGATCAAGCATCGCACGCTCCCTCTACCATCGAGATTGGTGTAAAACCTAAATAATTGTTATTTGGTGTTTGCGTTGAGCATAGACATGATTGGATTATGACTATCGCAATACGATTATTCATTTAAGGAGAATAATTGTTACTCTGTTTAATTGAATAATACCTTCAATGGTCTTACACCTAAAATGAATGGTTTATTGAATCTCGATCGTAGTGATACACATGTTCATGCCAAAAGATAGTAATGATAGTACCACCTACTTATGGCACTGCCACGTAAGTCATATCGGTATAAAACGCATGAAGAAGCTCCATGTTGATGGATCTTTGGGCTCGCTCGTTTTTGAAAAGTTTGAGACATGCGAACCATGTCTATTGGTGTATATGCATGAAGAAACTCCATGCAAATGGACCGTTTGGACTCACTTGATTTTGAATCACTTGAGACATGCAAATCATACCACATGGGCAAGATGACTGAAAGCCTCGTTTTCAGTAAAATGGAACTAGAAAGCAACTTGTTGGAAGTAATACATTTTGATGTGTGCAGTCCAATGAGTGCTGAGGCATGTAGTGGATATCGTTATGTTTTACTTCATAGATGATTTGAGTAAATGTTGAGTATATTTACTTGATGAATCATGAGTCTGAATTATTGAAAGGTTCAAGTAATTTCAGGGTGAAGTTGAAAGATCGTCGTGACAAGAGGATAAAAGATCTATGATATGATCATAGAGATGAATATCTGAATTACGAGTTTGGCGCCAAAATTAAGACATTGTGGAAATTGTTTCACAACTAATACAGCCTGGAACACCATAGTGTGATGGTGTGTCCGAACATCATAACTGCACCTTATTGGATATGATGCATACCATGATGTCTCTTATCGAATTACCACGATAGTTTATGGGTTAGGCATTAGAGACAACCACATTCACTTTAAATAGGGCACCACGTAATTCCGATGAGATGACACCGTATGAACTATGGTTTGGAGAAACCTGAGCTGTCATTTCTTAAAAGTTTGGGGCTGCGATGCTTATGTGAAAAAGTTTCAGGCTGATAAGCTCGAACCCAAAGCGGATAAATGCATCTTCATAAGACACCCAGAACACTTGGGTATACCACCTGTCTCAGATTCGAAAGCAATAAGGGATTTTTTCTAGAATCGGGTCCTTTCTCGAGGAAAAGTTTCTCTCGAAAGAATTGAGTGGGAGGATGGTGGAGACTTAATGAGGTTATTGAACCGTCTCTTCAACTAGTGTGTGGCAGGACACAGGAAGTTGTTCCTGTGGCACCTACACCAATTGAAGTGGAAGCTTATGATAGTGATCATGAAACTTCAGATCAAGTCACTACCAAACCTCGTGGGATGACAAGAATGCGTACTACTTTAGAGTGGTACGTAATCCTGTCTTGGAAGTCATGTTGCTAGACAACAATGAACCTACGAGCTATGGAGAAGCGATGGTGGGCCTGGATTCCAAAATGGCTCGAGGCCATATAATCCGAGAGAGGATCCATATATGAAAACAAAGTGTAGACTTTGGAAGAACTACTTGATGGTCGTAAGGCTGCTGGGTACATTAGGAGAATGATGTGATGGACAAGACCCAATCCTAAGCATAGCACAAGATCGTGTAGTTCGTATGCTAAAGCTTTTCTAATGTCAAGTATCATTTCCTTAGACCATGAGCTTGTGCAACTCCCGGATACCGTAGGAGTGCTTTGGGTGTGCCAAACGTCACAACGTAACTGGGTGGCTATAAAGGTACACTACGGGTATCTCCGAAAGTGTCTGTTGGGTTGGCACAAATCGAGACTGGGATTTGTCACTCCGTGTGACGGAGAGGTATCTCTGGGCCCACTCGGTAGGACATCATCATTATGTGCACAATGTGGTCAAGGAGTTGATCACGGGATGGTGTGTTACGGAACGAGTAAAGAGACTTGCCGGTAACGAGATTGAACAAGGTATCGGGATACCGACGATCGAATCTCGGGCAAGTATCGTACCGATGGACAAAGGGAATTGCATACGGGATTGATCGAATCCTCGACATCATGGTTCATCCGATGAGATCATCGTGGAACATGTGGGAGCCAACATGGGTATCCAGATCCCGCTGTTGGTTATTGACTGGAGAACGTCTCGGTCATGTCTGCATGTCTCCCGAACCCGTAGGGTCTACACACTTAAGGTTCGATGACGCTAGGATTATAAAGGAAGTTTGTATGTGGTTACCGAATTTTGTTCGGAGTCCCGGATGAGATCCCGGACGTCACGAGGAGTTCCGGAATGGTCCGGAGGTAAAGATTTATATATAGGAAGTGCTGTTTCGGCCATCGGGACAAGTTTTGGGGTTATCGGTATTGTACCGGGACCACCGGAAGGGTCCCGGGGGCCCACCGGGTGGGGCCACCTACCCCGGGGGCCACATGGGCTGTAGGGGGTGCGCCTTGGCCCACATGGGCCAAGGGCACCAGCCCCTAGAGGCCCATGCGCCTAGGGTTTCCATAGGGGAGGAGTCCTACTAGTGGAAGGCACCCCCTAGGTGCCTTGGGGGGGAGGGAAACCTCCCTTGGCCGCCGCCCCTAGGAGATTGGATCTCCTGGGCCGGCGCCCCCCCCCTAGGCCCTCCTATATATAGTGGGGGGAGGAGGGCTCTTGATCCATGCCTTTGGTTGCCTCCTTCTCCCTCTCCAATACCTCCTCCTCTCCCGTGGTGCTTGGCGAAGCTCTGCAGGATTGCCACGCTCCTCCATCACCACCACGCCGTTGTGCTGCTGCTGGATGGAGTCTTCCTCAACCTCTCCCTCTCTCCTTGCTGGATCAAGGCATGGGAGACGTCACCGGGCTGTACGTGTGTTTAACGCGGAGGTGCCGTCCGTTCGGCACTTGGTCATCGGTGATTTGGATCACGACGAGTACGACTCCATCAACCCTGTTCTCTTGAACGCTTCCGCTTAGCGATCTACAAGGGTATGTAGATGCACTCTCCTTCCCCTCGTTGCTAGTCTCTCCATAGACAGATCTTGGTGACACGTAGGAAAATTTTGAATTTCTGCTACGTTCCCCAACAGTGGCATCATGAGCTAGGTTTATTGCGTAGATTCTATGCACGAGTAGAACACAAAGTAGTTGTGGGCGTTGATTTTGTTCAATATGCTTGCCGTTACTAGTCTTATCTTGATTCGGCGGCATCGTGGGATGAAGCGGCCCGGACCAACCTTACACGTATGCTTACGTGAGACCGGTTCCACCGACAAACATGCACTAGTTGCATAAGGTGGCTGGCGGGTGTCTGTCTCTCCCACTTTAGTCGGATCGGATTCGATGAAAAGGGTCCTTATGAAGGGTAAATAGCAATTGGCATATCACGTTGTGGTTTTGCGTAGGTAAGAAACTTTCTTGCTAGAAACCCATAGCAGCCACATAAAACATGCAAACAACAATTATAGGACGTCTAACTTGTTTTTACAGGGTATGCTATGTGATGTGATATGGCCAAAAGGATGTGATGAATGATATATGTGATGTATGAGATTGATCATATTCTTGTAATAGGAATCACGACTTGCATGTCGATGAGTATGACAACCGGCAGGAGCCATATGAGTTGTCTTTATTTATTGATGACCTGCGTGTCAACATAAACGTCATGTAATTACTTTACTTTATTGCTAAAGCGTTAGCCATAGTAGTAGAAGTAACAGATGTCGTGGCAACTTCAAGAAGACACAATGATGGAGATCATGATGATGGATGTCATGGTGTCATGCCGGTGACGATGATGATCATGGAGCCCCAAGATGGAGATCAAAGGAGCTATATGATATTGGCCATATCATGTCACTATTATTTGATTGCATGTGATGTTTATCATGTTTATACATCTTATTTGCTTAGAACAACGGTAGTAAATAAGATGATCCCTCATTAAAATTTCAAGAATGTGTTCCCCCCTAACTGTGCACCGTTGCTACAGTTCGTCGTTTCGAAGCACCACGTGATGATCGGGTGTGATAGATCCTTACGTTCACATACAACGGGTGTAAGATAGTTTTACACATGCAAAACACTTAGGGTTGACTTGACGAGCCTAGCATGTGTATAGACATGGCCTCGGAACACAGAAGACCGAAAGGTCGAGCATGAGTCGTATGGTAGATACGATCAACATGAAGATGTTCACCGAGGTTGACTAGTCCGTCTCACGTGATGATCGGACACGGCCTAGTTGACTCGGATCATGTAATCACTTAGATGACTAGAGGGATGTCTATCTGAGTGGGAGTTCATAAGATGAACTTAATTATCCTGAACATAGTCAAAAGGATTTTGCAAATTATGTCGTAGCTCGCGCTTTAGTTCCACTATTTAGATATGTTCCTAGAGAAAATTTAGTTGAAAGTTGATAGTTGCAATTATGCGGACTAGGTCCGTAAACTGAGGATTGTCCTCATTGCTTCATAGAAGGCTTATGTCCTTAATGCACCGCTCAGTGTGCTGAACCTCGAACGTTGTTTGTGGATGTTGCGAACATCTGATATACACGTTTTGATAACTACGTGATAGTTCAATTAAACGGTTTAGAGTTGAGGCACCGAAGACATTTTTGAAACGTCACGAAACATATGAGATGTTTCGAGGGCTGAAATTGGAGTTTCAGGCTCGTGCCCACGTCAAGAGGTATAAGACCTCCGACGATTTTCTTAGCCTACCAACTAAGGAGAAAAGCTCAATTGTTGAGCTTGTGCTCAGATTGTCTGAGTACAACAATCATTTGAATCGAGTGGAAGTTGATCTTCCAGATGAGATAGTGATGTTTCTCCGAAGTCATTACCACCAAGCTGCTAGAGCTTCGTGATGAACTATAATATATCAGGGACATATATGATGATCCTTGAGATATTCGCGATGTTTGACACCACAAAGGTAGAAATCAAGAAGGAGCATCAATTGTTGATGGTTGGTGAAACCACTAGTCTCAAGAAGGGCAAGGGCAAGAAGGGATACTTCATGAAACGGCAATTCAGCTGCTGCTCTAGTGAAGAAACCCAAAGTTGAACCCAAACCCGAGACTAAGTGCTTCTGTAATAAGGGGAACAGCCACTGGAGCAGAATTACCCTAGATACTTGGTAGATTAGAAGGCTGGCAAGGTCGATAGAAGTATATTGGATATACATTGTGTTAATGTGTACTTTACTAGTACTCCTAGTAGCACCATGGTATTAGATACCGGTTCGGTTGCTAAATGTTAGTAAACTCGAAATAAAAGGCTGCGGAATAAACGGAGACTAGCTAAAGGTGAGCTGACGATATGTGTTGGAAGTGTTTCCAATGTTGATATGATCAAGCATCGCACGCTCCCTCTACCATCGAGATTGGTGTAAAACCTAAATAATTGTTATTTGGTGTTTGCGTTGAGCATAGACATGATTGGATTATGACTATCGCAATACGATTATTCATTTAAGGAGAATAATTGTTACTCTGTTTAATTGAATAATACCTTCAATGGTCTTACACCTAAAATGAATGGTTTATTGAATCTCGATCGTAGTGATACACATGTTCATGCCAAAAGATAGTAATGATAGTACCACCTACTTATGGCACTGCCACGTAAGTCATATCGGTATAAAACGCATGAAGAAGCTCCATGTTGATGGATCTTTGGGCTCGCTCATTTTTGAAAAGTTTGAGACATGCGAACCATGTCTATTGGTGTATATGCATGAAGAAACTCCATGCAAATGGACCGTTTGGACTCACTTGATTTTGAATCACTTGAGACATGCAAATCATACCACATGGGCAAGATGACTGAAAGCCTCGTTTTCAGTAAAATGGAACTAGAAAGCAACTTGTTGGAAGTAATACATTTTGATGTGTGCAGTCCAATGAGTGCTGAGGCATGTAGTGGATATCGTTATGTTTTACTTCATAGATGATTTGAGTAAATGTTGAGTATATTTACTTGATGAATCATGAGTCTGAATTATTGAAAGGTTCAAGTAATTTCAGGGTGAAGTTGAAAGATCGTCGTGACAAGAGGATAAAAGATCTATGATATGATCATAGAGATGAATATCTGAATTACGAGTTTGGCACCAAAATTAAGACATTGTGGAAATTGTTTCACAACTAATACAGCCTGGAACACCATAGTGTGATGGTGTGTCCGAACATCATAACTGCACCTTATTGGATATGATGCATACCATGATGTCTCTTATCGAATTACCACGATAGTTTATGGGTTAGGCATTAGAGACAACCACATTCACTTTAAATAGGGCACCACGTAATTCCGATGAGATGACACCGTATGAACTATGGTTTGGAGAAACCTGAGCTGTCATTTCTTAAAAGTTTGGGGCTGCGATGCTTATGTGAAAAAGTTTCAGGCTGATAAGCTCGAACCCAAAGCGGATAAATGCATCTTCATAAGACACCCAGAACACTTGGGTATACCACCTGTCTCAGATTCGAAAGCAATAAGGGATTGTTTCTAGAATCGGGTCCTTTCTCGAGGAAAAGTTTCTCTCGAAAGAATTGAGTGGGAGGATGGTGGAGACTTAATGAGGTTATTGAACCGTCTCTTCAACTAGTGTGTGGCAGGACACAGGAAGTTGTTCCTGTGGCACCTACACCAATTGAAGTGGAAGCTTATGATAGTGATCATGAAACTTCAGATCAAGTCACTACCAAACCTCGTGGGATGACAAGAATGCGTACTACTTTAGAGTGGTACGTAATCCTGTCTTGGAAGTCATGTTGCTAGACAACAATGAACCTACGAGCTATGGAGAAGCGATGGTGGCCCTGTATTCCAAAATGGCTCGAGGCCATATAATCCGAGAGAGGATCCATATATGAAAACAAAGTGTAGACTTTGGAAGAACTACTTGATGGTCGTAAGGCTGCTGGGTACATTAGGAGAATGATGTGATGGACAAGACCCAATCCTAAGCATAGCACAAGATCGTGTAGTTCGTATGCTAAAGCTTTTCTAATGTCAAGTATCATTTCCTTAGACCATGAGATTGTGCAACTCCCGGATACCGTAGGAGTGCTTTGGGTGTGCCAAACGTCACAACGTAACTGGGTGGCTATAAAGGTACACTACGGGTATCTCCGAAAGTGTCTGTTGGGTTGGCACAAATCGAGACTGGGATTTGTCACTCCGTGTGACGGAGAGGTATCTCTGGGCCCACTCGGTAGGACATCATCATTATGTGCACAATGTGGTCAAGGAGTTCATCACGGGATGGTGTGTTACGGAACGAGTAAAGAGACTTGCCGGTAACGAGATTGAACAAGGTATCGGGATACCGACGATCGAATCTCGGGCAAGTATCGTACCGATGGACAAAGGGAATTGCATACGGGATTGATCGAATCCTCGACATCATGGTTCATCCAATGAGATCATCGTGGAACATGTGGGAGCCAACATGGGTATCCAGATCCCGCTGTTGGTTATTGACTGGAGAACGTCTCGGTCATGTCTGCATGTCTCCCGAACCCGTAGGGTCTACACACTTAAGGTTCGATGACGCTAGGATTATAAAGGAAGTTTGTATGTGGTTACCGAATGTTGTTCGGAGTCCCGGATGAGATCCCGGACGTCACGAGGAGTTCCGGAATGGTCCGGAGGTAAAGATTTATATATAGGAAGTGCTGTTTCGGCCATCGGGACAAGTTTTGGGGTTATCGGTATTGTACCGGGACCACCGGAAGGGTCCCGGGGGCCCACCGGGTGGGGCCACCTACCCCGGGGGCCACATGGGCTGTAGGGGGTGCGCCTTGGCCCACATGGGCCAAGGGCACCAGCCCCTAGAGGCCCATGCGCCTAGGGTTTCCATAGGGGAGGAGTCCTACTAGTGGAAGGCACCCCCTAGGTGCCTTGGGGGGGAGGGAAACCTCCCTTGGCCGCCGCCCCTAGGAGTTTGGATCTCCTGGGCCGGCGCCCCCCCCCTAGGCCCTCCTATATATAGTGGGGGAGGAGGGCTCTTGATCCATGCCTTTGGTTGCCTCCTTCTCCCTCTCCAATACCTCCTCCTCTCCCGTGGTGCTTGGCGAAGCTCTGCAGGATTGCCACGCTCCTCCATCACCACCACGCCGTTGTGCTGCTGCTGGATGGAGTCTTCCTCAACCTCTCCCTCTCTCTTTGCTGGATCAAGGCATGGGAGACGTCACCGGGCTGTACGTGTGTTGAACGCGGAGGTGTCGTCCGTTCGGCACTTGGTCATCGATGATTTGGATCACGACGAGTACGACTCCATCAACCCTGTTCTCTTGAACGCTTCCGCTTAGCGATCTACAAGGGTATGTAGATGCACTCTCCTTCCCCTCGTTGCTAGTCTCTCCATAGACAGATCTTGGTGACACGTAGGAAAATTTTGAATTTCTGCTACGTTCCCCAACATCATAATCAAGTAATGATTCATCACAATAGTGAAGTACGAACCACAAACAACTATTTTTATTTAACAATGTGCGTAGTTTTTCTCCCGTCTTTATCTTTACTTAATAATAAAGCAAATTGGATTTCTTTCGTCCGTCATGGCATTTTCCAGAAAAGTCCCTCTATTTCAGATAATTCAACCCGCAGTCCTGTTTTAATTTAGAACGAATCGTTATTTTCGTATTTTACACAAAAGTCCTTGTCTTTTCTTAAAATCAACCCGCCGTCCGGATTTAAGTCACACCCGAACCGTTATTTTATATTTTTTGAAAAAACCCTGATGTTTTAGGTAATTCATCCGCGGATTATTATTATGTCAAACAAATGCTTTTTAAAATAATCCATATCTTTTAAACCGTAACTTCGATTTGAACATGTTATATATGAAATTTGATTAGAAAAATATGTAGAATATGAATATGAGATTATTTTTACCTGTTAAGTATTTTTAAATATTATTTTGGAATATATTTGAGTCAAACCAAATGATTTTCTAAATTATCTGTATCTTTTAAACTGTAACTTTGATTTTAACATATTATGTATGAAATTTTATTTAAAAAAATGTGTGGAATCTAAATATGATGTTAATTTTACCTGTTAAATATTGTTATGGAAGTAGACTTATAATTTATAGCGTAAGATTCTTTTTTTCATACGGGCGGCGATCTGGATTGCAAATAAACACCCCACTATAACCATAGCAAAAATAAAGGAGATGGACTTATTATGATATTGAGTGATGGTTGTTGAGTTAAGAGTGTGTGTTATGTTTTTTCTCCCGTTGCAACGCACGGGTTCTTTTGCTAGTAGAAGCTAAAAAAGCTAAGGAAATATCAGATTATTCGAGAGCACTGTTCAAACGGTATTGTTCATGCGTGGGGGTACTGTTGCATCCATTTGCTATTCACACATGCTACTGTTCATAGATGTCGATGTAATAAACGAACAGTAAAAGCTTAAAAAGGTAAAAAAAAACAGAAACTAAAGCCTTCCTGCTTTAGTATAGTAAACTTATTTTCCCCACAGATTACTGTGCAAATATACTGTTCCGGTCTACTGTTTTGTGCCTCGGCAACACTATCACCGGAAAGGATCTGGAGACGATTGAGACAGCTCTACGTCAATACGCCGGTGGAGAAAAATGATGTGTTGAAAAATCTTAAATCTTAACCCTCTATATAAGAACGCGATGGTGGAGGAGGAGAGAAATGATGTGTAAAAAAAATATCAGCTTTTGTTTAACAACATGCGTATTTTTACTCAAGTGGAAGCTAAAAAACAAAAACAAAAAAAATCAGATTATTCAAGGGCACTGTTCACCAGCGATAATGTTCATGCGGGTACTGTTCACATTCATTTGCCGTTCTCTGCTACTGTTCACTGATGTCGATGTAATAAATGAACAGTAGACGCTTAAGAAAAGTAAAAAAACACAGAAAAACCAAAGCCTAGTAACTAACTAATGTACAGAGGGAGTACTAATAAGTTTCAAACCCTTTTGAGGGACTGACTGGCTGTTGTTCGTCAGTTTCATGGATATGAAATTTGGAGCGGTGCTCCTAAGTTGGCCAAGAAAAAAAGTCTGCTACCACTACAACGGTCAACATAGCAGAGCTACGTTCATCAGCAGCTGCAGGATCATATACAAAATTTTTCTCGGAGATTCATCACTCGTACACAGATATAGTACAACATACATCACGAGAAAAACAGCATCTTCGCGTTGCGCCCCCACTTGAGAACCCCTCCTCGATGACTTTTGCCTCTGTTTCGAAAGGGAAAAAGAAAAACCTCCTCTAGGCGCAATGCTACATGCGGTCCAGCCAGCTGTTGAAGCAATCCAGCGAGTCAAACTGCATGTCCTGCCATAAACACATACGAAAGAAGGAGATGAGCCATGAGAAACATGCACCGGGAAACGAAACTGCATGATGAACGCGGCGGCACTTACGGTCAGAGAGGAGAAATGCGGAGACGTTCTGAGGTCAGGGAACCCTTGGAGTGCGTCCGTGTCAACAAGAGGCAGATGCTGCTTCTCAGGGTAGGCGGCGTCCGGGGTTCCGCCGCGTGACGGGTGTTCATCCAGGGCAGGCAGCGCTACGTCATCAACGGCGTGCGACGAGGTTCCAGCAAGCCATTCCGCGGCTCCCCGAACAGCTGACTGGCGGAACTCTTCCTCCTCCTGTCACGTAACATGAATAACAGTGAAATGAAGAAGTTATTATAACAGCATACAACGTTTTATTGTACTCCCTCCATTCCAAAATAGATGATCCAACTTTATACTATAGTACAAAGTTGGATCATCTATTATGAAACAAAGAGTACAAAGTTGGATCATCTATTTTGGAACGGAGGGAGTAGTGATCAGGATCTTGAATCTGGTAGTGAAGGAATCAGAAGGCTTGATAATATACTACTCTAACTTGCTATGGATGGATCTTTATAAGGACTTGACAGCTTCTCATGTACTATTTGTGAGACCGCTGGATGCACTCTTGCAAGCAGAGAAAATTCTCCTGTCTAGTAGGAGTATCTAGTTATTTTTGTGCAGTATAGCATCTGTACTACATAAAACCTACAGTTGAGGAAGGAATTGTTCAGACGGAGGGATCCTAGTATTGCAAGGCTTTGTTCAAGTCAATACCCTACAGTCCTATAAACAGAGTTTATCGGGTGTACACAGATATAGATAGACCGAAGCTTCGCATGGTCCATAAAGTTAGACAAAACCTTCCACAAAGTTGATGATAGTTTCATTGGTGAATGAAGATTTACCTGATTCTGCTCGGTTTCGGATGGACTACCGTTTGGGCGACAAGGCTGCGGAGCGTATGTCATTGGGGTTGTAGGATCGATTTTCACAGCAAATGAATCGGATTCTTCATCAACAGCGAACATTACAGACTGCCCAGCTTTCTCTGACGGCAACTGAAAGAAGACTTTGCAAACAACAAGCTCCCCATCCTTTTCATTTTCATCTACCCCAAGGTGATACTGATGCATCGTCCAGTTAGTCTTTTCTGCTTTGTAACCTCCTTTCCTAAGAACCATTATTTTCTTCCACCCTTTTATGTCACCGTTATTATCTAAGATATGTCTGGATTTTCCAGTCTTGTGCCATCTGAGATGCTCATCACAAACATTGTAGTCGCTGTTGCTAATCTTGCGACGCTTGCGCGTGCCAACATCATAGGCATTACATATTTTGTGGAAAAAATGACTGGCGACCCCGTCTAATCTGACACCTGCAGATGTATATGAATTAGCTAACGAACACTTACTCTGCATAGTATGAGCTAACTTTCTAATTCAGAAAGCCCTGATAACAATTCCAAAACAAGAATCATGTACCAGGGAGATTTTCCGGATGTGTGTAGCAGATTCCTTCCGCCATCTCTATGGTTGGAATAAAATCATCTATTAGTACATGGGACATTGCCCTGCCAATCTTGCCTTCTAAATGTCCAAGCAGTTCAAGATCCGTTGGATCAAATTTAACACCAATAGGGAGTCCTGGCCACTGTGGTGAAACCTGCAATATGAAGACATGAGGGTTTAGCATTTCTCACTTTAACCAAGAGGATGAAAAGACCACGATACCACTATTTGGAAACAGAGGGTCACATATTGTTGTCTGGATGGTGTGTGTGTGTTCGTTTTTGCGGGAAGTGTTAGTTTAGTTATTAGTATTAAGTGACACTGAAATAGCAAATGAGAAAAAGGGTGGTGCAGAGTTATCTCCCGAATTGTAGAATGACATGTATTTAGAACAAAATTTGCAAGCTAGAATGAGATATCTTACAGTATTAGGAACAGAGGGAGTACAAGGCAATATCCAGAAGTTGTAGAAGTTTGCAGTTTGCCCTGTTTTTGCCTTATTTTTTCGGTTTTGATAGCTTTCATAGGTTTTGCTAGCATTGGCTTTTGTTTTGTTTCGTTTTGCTTTGTAAACTTCTGCATCTTTTCAGAGTTCTTCTAATGCGAGACAACATACAATGTTTTATACCATATGACCATAAAAACAGGTTCTTACTTGCCTGGATAAACAACATGCATTGATTTGTTGTATTAACTGAAGGACCACCATTCTGGTTTATATTTGCCTGCTCATAATGGCGAGGTTACAAATTAAGCATCTACTATGTAGTTTAGAACATAATGTTTGAACAAGCTTATCAAGTGCAATAACGGATACAATGAAACTATTACTTACTACATGTCATTTGCCATGCAGCTAGGTTTTAACAAGAGCCCATCAATTTAAAAACAAATTGTATGTGCATGAATGAAGTACTTCATCAAGTAATCCATGGAGTACTGGTGTTGCATCTGATGTTTTGTTTGGACCTAATGCATTTGTGAAGATCAAGGTTGAACTTTATGCACTAGATTTTAATGGGCGAAAAGATAACTACTAGAGAACCATGCATAAAAGTAAATGAAGCAGTCATATTAAATAGTTAATGGTACTTACATCACTATTATCAATGCGATGTTCGCAGTTTGGGCACTCCATCCCTGCTTCTGGAACCAATTCCCCGTTTCTTATCATCGTAGCAATTATCTTGCCAGTAACAATGAATGGCCTGAAGTAGAAACGTGTGAGATAAATCTATTTTTGGAAGCATTGTTTGATGCCTAACGGACAAAGAATTTAATTAATGATGTATGGTACAGATCCCACTTGTATCAACAAAAAGCTATCTTCCTTTTTTAGATTCACAATGTAGCAACTAAACTAAATGGGAATATATGAACGGATTTGTACACACAGAGACATCTATCTGAATTTCTAGGTTCAGTCATAGGATATTAACTGCGGTAAACAGATTTAAAGCCAACTAGTGAAGAATGGTCATGTTCACAAATTCTGATAAATTTGATAGATTAGCACTTGTTTGCAGATCTTTTGCCCTGCATTTCTATTTTCAACGTGTGTGGCCAGAGACAAATACAGATCATCAATCTCTATTTTACCCTCTGTTTCTGAAGAAAGAGGAGCTTAAAGCAGAGCATGCCCATTGATTGATCTGAAGAGCCAGTGATCTAACCAACATGCACTTGGTGACAACATGTCCAATCATGATCAGATATTCAGATTGGCAGAATGCAATCGATTCTGCCAATCGACAGTTTCCTGCGAGAAACACTGGGATTCATCACGCCACACTGAAACCTGTAGCTGTCAGTTTTATGGCACTGCAAGCAAACGGCAACCTGGACTCCTGGAGGCTGAACAGAGGAGTTCTGAATAAGCATTTCCACTAGCAGATAGAACGTCCAGCATACTGAAACGTCTTCTGTGATCCACCCACCAGTAATATTTCTTCCAACGAGGCGCGATGCATCAGACATCAGTACTGAACCTGAACGCTGCACCTGCACCATCAGATACTGCAGCAGTTCGACAATCCACGCATCCAGCATCGCAAATCAGCAATCTCTGCCGTATGATAAAGTAGAGCACCACGAGATCCCCACAGGTGCGACCGGAGAGCACCACGAGATCAGAATCAGATCAGTCTCTACTTCAAAGAACAGAACGGAACTGAACAGAGCCCTCCTCGGCTTCCTCCGAATCCGAGAGGTCGGCTCCTCCTCCTCCAGCACCACCTCAAGCACACCGCGAAGCCCCTGCACTGCCGCTGCAACTACAAGTAGAACCGGGCCGGATTCCTCGACGGCGGCGCGGCGGCGTTACCCTTCTCTGTTTCCGTCTCACTGTTTTTTTTTTTTTGCTTTGAAGAACTCTGCTTCCTTCGGGAGGAAGGCGGCTCCTCCACCACAAACTGCCCCAAAACCCCCAGCACTTGCACTGTAGCGACGAGCGGAAGAGGAAACTGGCCGGAATCGCGTCCGCGGCGCCACACCGGTCTGCTCTCCGACGATCTGGCGCGCATTTGCTCGGTCAGACTGACACCTCCTCTGCCGCGCGGTCAAGCTCCGGACGAACACCAGCACCCTCCGGCCTCCGCCAAAAACCACGCACCGGAATCCACCGGTCGCCGATCAACCGCGCCGCCCCTCCTCCGGATCAAAACCGAAACCCTCCCACCCCATCAAATCCCCAGCTCCGCTCGCAACACAGAAGCAGATAATACCCCAAACCGCGTGTGAGAAAAAAACGAAAAAAAAACGCCCGAGCATGACAAAAAATCCCGAGCAGGAAAAAGAGAGAGAGGCCGAGTCGAGAGTAGTAGAGACAGAGCCCAGACGCGGAGCACTTACTCTTCCATGGGCGCCCGGCGGCGCTGCGGAGGCTCGGGAGCGGAGGAGTGGTGCGCGAGAAGGGAGCGGAGGAGCTCAGGAGCATCCGAGGGGGAGGCGAGGAGGAAGGGTGGGAGCTTCTGGGCAAGTGAGGTGGGATGGAGTGTCCGAGCCTCCGGTGCGCGCGCCCTTATATAGGCGAGGGGGGGGGGGGGGGGGGGGGGGGGGGCGAGGAGACGCGCACCGTGCCCAGCGGCGACCGTCCAAAACGTTTTGCCCGGCGCAGCAAGCAAACCGCCTTGCTTATTAGGCTCGGTAGGGGAGCTTTGGGTATGGTTGTGTCGCTCCGCGGGGGCTGGGCTCGGGTCGGTACAGGTTCGGCGTGGACTCGGCTTGCCATGGTTGCCTTGGCTGCTTGCTCTCAGATTCTTTTCTGCCGGAGGAAACTTTTCCAAGACGCCTTTTGCGATCAGTACTCTGCACTAACCCAAAATGAGACTATGGGAGTGTTTTGTGACAAGCGAGAGGATGGTCCATTGATGTGTCTCCTGGTAGACAAGGGAAGCCGCGCAATAAAATATAAACAGACTTTGTACAACTCCGTCAAAAGAAGACCATCCGCCAGCTTCCGACGCACTGCGAATGTACTATGTACTACTCCCTCCGTCCAAATGAGATTGATTTTTGATGTGAAATCGCGTTCGGTTGTACAGTGATTTCACATGTATTCGACCATTTTGACCATGGATTCGATCCGAGGAACGCACGCACCTGGCTCAGAGACGAATGGAAACAGAGGACGCGAACGAGTGCAGCGATTTCACATGGTCTCGCTGTAAAACGCGCACGTGAAGGGGTTGCCCTTGCCTTGATCTGAGCCAACCGTTGCCCATCCAACGCTGAGAAAGCCAACTTTTCATATTTCACTGCCCTTTTTTGCTCGGAAGGAAGTACTGTCTATTTGGGATTTACTACTTTACTGAGTTCGGGAAGAGTCTCGTCAAGATTTTGTTCATGTAGTATATGCAAGGATCTTCTGCTGGTCAAACTGTGCAACAAAATCTTCTTTTCAGATGAGGCAAACTTCCCAAAGAGATTTCCTAGGCATGGAAATGGATATGGCCTATTGGACTGCTATCAGGGAGAGGCATGGACGGCCAGTAGGCCACCCCGGGACCAGCCTTGTACACTCCGACTCGGTCGGCATGCACATCCAGCCCCAGTGAGAGGGGGCTCGGGTGGGACCCTCTCCCTTCCTGGCCCTTTTTCTTGCATTGCATTGCCGTCACATCACCAAAGCGTCCAATGGTTCAAGCCCGCTGCCCTGCCCCCTGCCCCCCTAATCTTCCTCTCCAAGGCAAACAAGGAAAGAACAGTATCACCTGGCTCCTCTCCCGAAGCCCAACGTGTCCCCCCAAACACGGAACCACGCGTACACATGTACAGTGAGAGAGGGAGGGAGTGGGGAGAGGTGACTGGCGAGCCGCCCTGTCGTCTTTGCCCACTCCTTCGTGTCCAAGTAAAAAAAAGGTTCTCTGTGTTGGAATTTTCTTTTCACGCCATCCTTTGTGTTTAATCCAACGGTTAATTGCCCGTCAGTCCGTGCATTAAGGCCCAGCCCATTTTTATGTGACGAGGAATTAAGAGCAAGTGACTTCTTGTGCACGATAGGCTCCATTTGCGCACAGCTCGGGGTTTTTTTTTTTTTTTTTTTGCGAATGAAGGTGCACATTGCGTTTTAATTACTGTTTTGTGTCCCTGGAAAAGCTCGATATTGTGTATTGAGTGTATTTCTGGCTGGCACTGTGGGGAAGAAATGTAGGAGCTGGATCAATGCACTAAGGATATGGCTGCCAGTACATGTAGTACTATTTACAATCATCATGGAGTACATGTATTTAACGGTGACATGACACTTAAGTTGACTCCCGCGACGCCTTCTCCTCTGGTCGTAAACCTGAATATTTTGTACTCCTGTACGCCTTCCGCTGGGTCTACGGAAACCAAATGATTCGCAGGAGACATTTGCTTGCTGGCTTGCTGCTGCTGCCGGCCGAGACAGCACGCGGCAGCGGCAAGCAAGATACTAGTGGCAAATCCCCTGCCTGTTCCATCCGCACAACCACGGGCACGGCAATGCGGCGGCCACAGATACACCGCTGTCTCCGATCCCAAAGCTTTTTTGACTTGTATATATAAAAGTCCAGTCAAGTTGACTTTGACGCGACTGTGGTCAAGTCTCGCCATGGCTTGCGTGCAGGTTGATAGTAGAGTAGAACCGATGAACGAACGGCAGAGACGGAACAGCAGACCTCCGTCCTGATGATGAATACTGATTACAGTTCGTCCAAAATGAGAGATGATTACTCGAGCCAGTTCAGACGCTATCCCATAGCGAGGCCAGCCCGATCTTTGATCCTGGCTTTGACTGGGTTTTGACTTTTTGACCCAGCGACCGGCCTATGGTAAAGACAAGTCTAGCTACTTCAAGACTCTAGCGGCGCACGTGAGCCCAGGGTTTCGTCCGGCCTGCATTGCACCGCCAAGGCCAACCAACAGAGCCACACGCCTCGCAAGATCGCCATTCTAATCGAGATCTGATGGAAGAGAAGGAGTGTCTCTTTAACATCGGATCTGGCTGATCTTCAATTAGTTATCGCTGTTGACGGTTGGAATATCCTTGAGACAACTCATCAAGTGGTACCCTCCTGAAACCACAATGAAGTGAGATCATAACAACAATTGCATGTATTAATTCAACATTGGTCAAAATTAAAAATACAACTGTTTATGCAATTAAATCTATATCATCGTTGGACAAAAGTAGAAATAAATGCACTTTTTATAACGATAATAAATCATGATTATGTTATTAACAACATTGGTCATAAAATATCAGAATCATAATCGCTTCAATAATTACTCTAACCTGCTCTTAAAATTTAATTCTCACTTTAGTTTTATTTACTTTTAAAAGAGTACTTTTATTTATTTGCAGCGGTAAAACATGAATAAAAAATTCATGAACTTTTACTTTTCAGAAACATTTCTTTTATTTTTCTATTTTCTAAACAAAATTTTCGTTGGATAATTTTGAATAGAGGAAACTGTATAAAATTTGCCCAAAAACTTGGACAAAAATCAAATAAAAACGGTAGCTGACCCGGCCTTGGCCCAGCGCGTGCGGCTGCGGCGAAGACGTCCCAGCGCCTGTTCGCGCGCTGCCGCTGCCAGCCTTGCCTCTCTTTCGGCTCAAAGGCCCGTTGTGCCGAGCGCCGCTTCATCGTGGTCGTCCATTTGATCGGACGGTCACTTGCGCATCTAGGTCGAACAAAACCAACCCACCGCGCAGCTCGGGGGAACCCTAATCCATTGGAAAACGCTCTAAAACAGCCGGATGCACGCAGCCATCCGAGCGACCGCCTCGCGAGCCGTCGGATCACGCGGCATCAGACGGTGGAGGGGCGTTACTACCAGGGGCGTTGAAGCGCGTGTCCCAGGTGTTTTTTTTGCTTCGACCCCCCACTAGCTCGCCCTTCCTTCCTGCTTCCATCGTTTTGCGATCCCCATCCTCTCTCTAGCTCGGGCGACGACGCATGCGACTGCTAGATCCAGAATCCTGGCGGCGGCGGGGGAACTGGATGCTGCGGGGACGGCAAGGGAACCGGAGGTTCGGGCGACGGCGAGCATCGTCGGCGACGGCGCCAAGCTACATGACCCCCCTCTAGTTGCGGCGGCGGATGAGAGGTATGGTGTCCTACGGTTCGTAGCAATTTTCTCCCCGCGCTGCTTGATCTCCTTTTAGTGATTCATTTCGCGATTAATCCCAGTAGTTCACAGTGTTGGATGAGTAGATCCGGGTCGAATTTCATGAGTTTTGTTCGTTCAGGGGTTTCAATTGAGCAGTTACTCCCTCTATGTCGCCAAATTCACCCCCATTTCACCTAGGGGTTGGTGTGTTGATCGTTCCATGTTGTAGATAGGGTTTGGAAATGTTTGTAGTTGAGACTATAGGGATAGGGGACAAGATTTTCAGAGAGTGGATGACTAGGTTTGTCAGTGATGTTACATTTTTGCAATGCTGCTATCTTGTCAGGGCAAGTTTTTATGGTTGCATAGGTGTTCATGCTTGCTATCTGGTCAGGGCAAGTTTTTATGTTTGGGTAGGTGTTTATGCTGCTATCTGGTCAGGAATTTTTTTTATGTTGCATAGGTTTTTATGCTGCTATGTGGTCAGGCAAGTTTTATGCTACATTTGTTGTTTAGCCTAGGGGGTTTTCTTAGAATGAAAGTCAGTGTTTTTGGAATTGATGTATAGATACATGCTGTAAGTGTGGTTCCTTTGCTTTTTTACTCTGACTTTATGTGCTGCCCCCGATTCGACCGTACACTAATCATGCACGCAAATGTGTACGATCAAGATCAAGGACTCACGGGTAGATATCACAACACAACTCTACAAATAAAATACGTCATACAAGCATCATATTACAAGCCAGGGGCCTCGAGGGCTCGAATACAAGAGCTCGATCATAGACGAGTCAGCGGAAGCAGCAATATCTGAGTACAGACATAAGTTAAACAAGTATGCCTTAAGAAGGCTAGCACAAACTGGGATACAGATCGAAAGAGGCGCAGGCCTCCTGCCTGGGATCCTCCTAAACTACTCCTGGTCGTCGTCAGTGGGCAGCACGTAGTAGTAGGCACCTCCGGTGTAGTAGGAGTCGTCGTCGACGGTGGCGTCTGGCTCCTGGGCTCCAACATCTGGTTGCGACAACCAGGTAGAAGGGATAGAGGGAAAAGAAGGAGAAAGCAACCGTGAGTACTCATTCAAAGTACTCGCAAGCAAGGAGCTATACTACATATGTATGCTTTCGTATCAACTGGAATAAGGCTATCATATGTGGACTGAACTGCAGAATGCCAGAATAAGAGGGGGATAACTAATCCTGTCGAAGACTACTCTTCTGGCAGCCTCCGTCTTGCAGCATGTAGAAGAGAGTAGACTGAAGTCCTCCAAGTAGCATCGTATAGCATAATCCTACCCGATGATCCTCTCCTCGTCGCCCTATTAGAGAGCGATCACCGGTTGTATCTGGCACTTGGAAGGGTTTGTTTTATTAAGTATCCGGTTCTAGTTGTCATAAGGTCAAAGTATAACTCCGGGTCGTCCTTTTACCGAGGGACACGGCTATTCGAATAGATAAACTTCCCTGCAGGGGTGCACCACATACCCCAACACGCTCGATCCCAATTGGCTGGACACATTTTCCTGGGTCATGCCCGGCCTCGGAAGATCAACACGTCGCAGCCCTACCTAGGCACAACAGAGAGGTCAGCACGCCGGTCTAAACCTAAGCGCACAGGGGTCTGGGCCCATCGCCCTTAGCACACCTGCACGTTGCGAACGCGTTCGGAAGCAGAACTAGCCCCCTTAATACAAGAGCAGGCTTACGTTCCAATCCGGCGCGCGCCACTCAGTCGCTGATGTCACGAAGGCTTCGGCTGATACCACGACGCCGGGATACCCATAACTACTCCCGCGTAGATGGTTAGTGCGTATAGACCAAATGGCCAGACTCAGATCAAATACCCAGATCTCGTTAAGCGTGTTAAGTGTCCGCGAACGCCGAACAGGGCCAGGCCCACCTCTCTCCTAGGTGGTCGGAACCTGCCCTGTCGCTCCGCCTCAAAGATCCACTCGCGGGTGCTCCTACGAGCCGTCCCGTCTTTAGTCACCACATGTATCATGTATAAGGTATATAGTATATACCCGTGATCACCTCCCGAGTGATCACGGCCCGATAGTATAGCATGGCAGACGGACAAGAATGTAGGGCCACTGATGATAAACTAGCATCCTGTACTAAGCATTAGGTTTGCAGGTAAATGTAACAACAGTAGTAGCAAGGACAGGCTATGCATCAGGATAGGAATAACGGAAAGCGGTAACATGCTACACTACTCTAATGCAAGCAGTATAGAGAAGAGTAGGCGATATCTGGTGATCAAAGGGGGGGGCTTGCCTGGTTGCTCTGGCAAGAGAGATGGGGTCGTCAACACCGTAGTCGTACTGAGTAGCAGCGGCGTCGGTCTCGGTATCTAGCGGAAGAAGAGGGGGGAGGAAACAATGAATACAATGCAAACAGATGCATAACGATGCATGAAAAGACAAGTAACGGTGTTAGGGGTGCCCTAACGCGGTATGAGGTGATACCGGTGAAGGGGGGAAACATCCGGGAAAGTATCCCCGGTGTTTCGCGTTTTCGGGCAAAGTAGCCGGAGGGGGAAAGTTGCGAGTTTGTTATGCTAGGGATGCGTGAAGGACGAACGGGCTGTGTATCCGGGTTCGTCTCGTTGTTCTGAGCAACTTTCATGTATAAAGTTTTTTCATCCGAGCTACGGTTTATTTTATATTAATTTTAAAAGATTTAAATCATTTTTAGGATTTATTTATTTAAGTTAATTAAACATTATCCAGAACAGTGCCTGCTGACGTCATCATGACGTCAGCAATCAACAGAGGCGTTGACTGGTCAACTGACGTGTGGGTCCCGTTCGTCATACTCTGTTTTAATTAACTAACCGTTAATTAGGTTAATTAGTGATTAGGTTAATCTAATTATAATTAATTAACTTAATTAATTCCTCAATTAATTAATTAATTAATTAAATATTATTATTATTATTTTATTTATTTTTCCTTTTTTTTAATTAAAACGTTCTGGGGCCGGGCCCCACATGTCTGTGGCCCTAAGGGCCATATTGGGTTCGGGTGCCGCGGGGGGGGGGGGGGGGCTGCCCGTACAGGCGATGCGGGTGCGGGCGTGCGTGCCCGAGGCCACCAGGGGCGGGGAGCACTCGGGCGCACAGGAGGGCGCGCGCCGGCGGCCATGGCGCGGCCGGTCGGAGCCGCGAGGACTGGGCGGCGAGGCGCGGGGCCTGGTTGGCGTGGCCAGGGACGTGTGGTCCGGCGGCCACACACGACGCGGGCAGCAAGCAAGAGCGGAGCGGCACGGCCACGACGGACCAAGGCGGGGCGACTGCAGGACGGCACAGGGGAGCACGGGAGCACGGGCTAGGCAGCATCCGCAACGGGGAGCGGCGGCCACGTTCGACGACGGAGACGAGAGGGGGGGGGGAGGGTTCGGCGAGGGGCTCACATCGGAGCGTAGGGCACGTGGCAATGGTGCTCGAGGTGGGGGACAGGGACGGCGGCGTCGTAGGCGAGGAGGCAGTCCGGTGGGGAGGCGTGGTCTAGGCGGCGGGGTGACTTCGGGGCGAGGTGGCGGGGCGCCGACTCGGGTCTGGGGGACACAACGAGGCGGCGAGCTTCAGGAGGAGGGCGAGGCGTGCGTCGGGGTCGAACGGCGGTGACAGCTGGCGAAGGGGGCGCGGAGGAGTGCGGGAGGGCCGGCGCCGGCGAGGTCCAGCGAGCGCCTGGCGTCGTCGGGGCGGCGGGGTAGGTAGCGGGGCGCCGGGCGCTGCGGTCGTCGCCCCGATCCAGAGGGGATCGGGGAGTGGGGGAGCGAGGGGAGTGGCGGCGTGGGGGGGCGAGTGGGGGGTGAGTGGGGGTTAGGGTTTGGGTCGTGGGGGGGATAAGGGGAAAGGGGGGGTGGCCGGCTGGGCCGTCTGGCCCAGTGGGGGGGTCCTTTTATATTTTTTTGTTTTTTTTGTATTTTCTTTTCTTTATCTATTTTCTTTTCTATTTTATTCTTTTAATTTTGTTTTATAACATATAAATACAACTCCTAAATTAATGCTATAACTTATTCTACTGCCCCTAAAAGTTTGACGCCTAAATAAAATAGTTTGCATTATTGTAATTTTTAAAAGGCATTTAATTAATTGTCATAGCTGCTGTTTAAAACATTCTAGAGTATTTTACACTTTTATGAAAGTGTGGTTTCTCCACCATAATTACCTATGCATTATTCGGCAATCACCGAACATTTTTGTTTTAATTTTTGAGAACTGTTATTATTTACCAAACTTTGAATTTGAATTTTGGACCGGTTTTGACCTAACGATAGATTAGCAACAGTAAACGGGATGACGTGGCATGATTAGCGTGGGATCACTGTAGCTTAATTACCCGGGCGTCACAATTCTCCTCCACTACAAGAAATCTCGTCCCGAGATTTAAGCGGTGGAGTAAGGGGCGAAGGTGTTGGTAGCGAAAAACCTAACAAGTCTTCTCGGTCTTGGCTGCCCTTTCTAAGAGGTTGATCCCTTTCGTTGATGTCTTCATTTCACTGCTTCAAGTCACCATGATCAATTGTCATCCTTTCTTCGGGATCTCCATCGTACTTATGAATAGGTAAGGGGCAGCTCTACAACGATAGGATGTTATAAGGGAAAATCTTCTGGGGGTTTCCCAAGTATGAACATATGAGTATCTCTCGAGTTGAACAAATGAAACACATCGAGAGAAAAGTAAGACGGTGCAATAAGAAGTTTCAAGCGGATAGGCAATCGTTCGATGCCTAAACAGAAGGTGAAAGGGTTTCAGGGCAACGAGAATAGGTATTGTGTCCAATACCAGAATAGATCACTAGACAGGTGGTCTGTGAATTACATACGAATTCAAGCGCGAGGAACAACCTTGGGAACAGGTGGTGTACAGGAGAGTCAGGTTTCGATCCTGTGGAACTGTGGGTTATGGGCCCACCATGTGGGATAAAAGTAGGAGGGGTGACATCTTGCATGGTCACGATAGCAAGGCATGTCAGAGGCTAGTCTGTTAGTTATGTCGGCAACAACATCGATACCAAGGGCGAGGGACGAAGAGAACCATTTTCCTGCTCGTTGTACGAGGCGGACCAATAGGCAAAGTTCTCGTCCACCGGTGGTTACCGGGATGCTATCAACAATGGTAGCAGGGTCTTACTGACAGAGTTGTACAACGAGGTGCTTACCAAGCAGGGATTTATCACTACTCAGTTAAATCAGATTACCAGAAAGCTTAACAAGACAATGGAAGGGAAAATGTGATTATCAGGTTTAACAGAAGAATGGAAAGGAAAATGTGTTTTAAACCCATAATTCAGGGATATATCCATCCCAAGGACAAGCAGAGCATGATATCCAAGACCGGATAGAAGGTAGAAAACTCTTTTAGGTAGGAGAGACAAATTTCATGACATTACCCATACAACGGTGTTTGGGTAATTTCAACAAGAAACATTTAGCATGGTGCTTCAAATGTTCTTATTGAAAATCGGAGTACCATAGACATGCTTCGAGATAGCGCTGACATGGTCAACAGGTGAAAATCAGACTTTGGAAACAAAAAGGATCCATTAGGAATAACTTGTAGAATAAGTCTTACAGTTTCCTCATGGAAGAATGGATAGCATTGCTAAAAGGGAACTATAACAATAGGGCCTCCGGCCAGGTGGGCTAGGTATGATACCACCTTACCGGGTCATCTAAAGACCAACGTTATAAATCTTGGAAATATGTTCCAACCATCATATCTGACCGAGATTCAGATCCGATAGGTGTCATTATACCTCAGACTCAGGATGTCCGAGAAGAAAAGGTGCAACACAATTAGACGAAATGACATTGTGAGATTCTCAGAAGTGATCTATGTAAGTGAGCTCTGAAACAAGAGGTCATCAGTAAACCAAGGAGAGGATGAGGAGGTGGCTGATAGGCTCAGCAACAAATCACCGAGATTTCCAAAGGATTGATTTCCACAATTATGTGAACAAGGAAATATCATTTGTCGGATCAAATGTCATAATGATGTATGCTCGAGGGAAACATACACAACTGAACAATGATAGAAGGGTGCACCCGGAATCTGGACTAGGTAGCACGATCAATGTTTGAATGACGATTCAATAATCAATAGACTTAGAATGAAACTGTAGACCAATAACTTCAAGCAATAAGGTTGCTAGAAGTTTAGAAATTACACAGCATAGACCATTTATCAGTATTCCGGTTAGAAACAACACAGAGACCAAGAATGAACGCAAAAGGAGAGAGATATTACTATATCAAGAATTCTCAAGAGGTGGTAAAATTACCACGACATTCTTGACATAAAAGGTGGTAACATTCCAAGATAAAGAAGAACAAATGCTGGATAGCAAGGATCTCAAGGTATAACACAAAACACGAATAAGTTTGTGTTGAACGGAAGACAATAAAGTGGTCGGTGATAATACAAACCATTGAGGGGCGAGGATGGTATTTCTCATCAAGAATTCGATATATATCTTGGAAGAGCTCAGGATGTTGATGATGACCACGACACATTTGTCGAGAAATTTCATGAAGATGTAATCGGTTGGCGATGACATCAAGTCAAATGATGATGCAGCGAAAGTCAAATAATACCTGAAGAAGAACTCATAAGAAGTTATGCGGTTCCGTGATAATCTCGAGATACCAGAGGGGGGTAATACTCGATGACAGGTCAAAGTAGGGGTTGGCCTGGGGTATTGCTCTACAAAAGACAAGCGCTTAAACTTGCACGCGAAATGGTATTTAAAGGAGAACATGGTCGGAACCACGATTGCAAAAGGTCAGATCCCAGATATAAGATGAACTTATACCAAAGGAATAATTTAATTTAAGAGAAGCTCTAACGATAAGATCTACATCGTGTCCATGGGCATGAACATAAGTTCAAGGTCGACTCCCACTTCTCCAATGCATAACCTTTCATTCACTTCTCACTTTCGAAGAAGTTGTAGTGTTTGAAATTTTATCTTGCAAAATACCAGAGGTGTATGACTCGTGAAAGCTTTCGAGTTCACACAGTTTAGAGAAGGCATATGTTCAACCCATAGGGGCTTCTTAGAAACATATACCCCAAGTTTCAAGAATAAATAACACCAGCTCGATAGTAGAGCATGTTTGAGAAAGCAGAGGATAAAATTTACCAAAGGTATTATGTATCCGAGGAAAGGCTCACAGACTTATTGAATATGAAGGACGCTATCGGATAAAATCCAGCAAATGATCTGGTGGTCCTCAAGGGATCTGGTGTGAGCATCGGTACTCAACCAGAGGGAGAAACAATGCAAGGAGATCAGACTTTAGAAACAACTGACTAATTCAAGGCTCAAATGCAAAGAATTATCAATTCCAAGACAAGGGATCAGAAGCAATGCTCTGATCAGGGATGGATAAGTTGAATAGCCTTAAGGGTACAATCGATAGCAATTTGATTGGTCGAGATCCAGCTCATGTTTTAAAATAATGTCTGAGCCGGAAAGATAATTTAAAAGGATCAACTGATGATTGCGTGCATTCGCACTCATGTTGAATCAATAGGATCAAAAAGACGATGCCTAAGGATACCAACGAATATTGCCAGATATATGGGAAGCATCCATAATGGAAGTAGACAAGTATTTGCAGAGCAATAAAGCTGCTAATGATTTTTGGAGGATTGAATAGTATTTCAAAGACTTTTGTGAAATGCATGAACAACCGGGGGTTGAGTGGATACTCGATAAGTGCGAGAATTATCCGTAGGGGTATTCAGGTGACAAAGAACAGCAAGGCAGTAAGCCCAAAGGATTACCGAAACAACGACGAGTATTTCGGGGTATCTTGTAATAACAAGACCAACTGGGAAGCATTGTATGAATGGCGAGTATACGTGGTTATCCATAGGGGTTTATCGATGGAGGGGAATTGAAAAAGCGATGCCATAAAGGCTCTAGAGAACATCAGAGAGTATCTTCGGATTCTTCTAGTGCAACAGGCGATCATCTGAAGTGAGGGGCTCTCCGGGAGAAAGTACTTTCGAGAACCTAAAGTTAGTTTTGTTTTTAGTAAAATCATTTAACTCGAATAGAAGAGTGCTCAGAGTCCCAGAGTAAGGATCGAGGAGTAAAAGATCCTAATACCACCCAAATGGCGACGTGGGTCCATAAGCCGCACAGCCATGTTAGTAAAAGTTTTGTAATGTCTAGACTCGACTTCGGCCAAGGAGTTGGAAAGGGGGATTCCTACAGGCAGTCGGCTCTGATACCAACTTGTGACGCCCCCAATTCGACCGTACACTAATCATGCACGCAAATGTGTACGATCAAGATCAAGGACTCACGGGTAGATGTCACAACACAACTCTACAAATAAAATACGTCATACAAGCATCATATTACAAGCCAGGGGCCTCGAGGGCTCGAATACAAGAGCTCGATCATAGACGAGTCAGCGGAAGCAACAATATCTGAGTACAGACATAAGTTAAACAAGTATGCCTTAAGAAGGCTAGCACAAACTGGGATACAGATCGAAAGAGGCGTAGGCCTCCTGCCTGGGATCCTCCTAAACTACTCCTGGTCGTCGTCAGCGGGCAGCACGTAGTAGTAGGCACCTCCGGTGTAGTAGGAGTCGTCATCGACGGTGGCGTCTGGCTCCTGGGCTCCAACATCTGGTTGCGACAACCAGGTAGAAGGGATAGAGGGAAAAGAAGGAGAAAGCAACCGTGAGTACTCATCCAAAGTACTCGCAAGCAAGGAGCTATACTACATATGTATGCTTTCGTATCAACTGGAATAAGGCTATCATATGTGGATTGAACCGCAGAATGCCAGAATAAGAGGGGGATAACTAATCCTGTCGAAGACTACGCTTCTGGCAGCCTCCGTCTTGCAGCATGTAGAAGAGAGTAGACTGAAGTCCTCCAAGTAGCATCGTATAGCATAATCCTACCTGATGATCCTCTCCTCGTCGCCCTGTTAGAGAGCGATCACCGGTTGTATCTGGCACTTGGAAGGGTGTGTTTTATTAAGTATCCGGTTCTAGTTGTCATAAGGTCAAAGTACAACTCCGGGTCGTCCTTTTATCGAGGGATACGGCTATTCGAATAGATAAACTTCCCTGCAGGGGTGCACCACATACCCCAACACGCTCAATCCCATTTGGCCGGACACACTTTCCTGGGTCATGCCCGGCCTCGGAAGATCAACACGTCGCAGCCCTACCTAGGCACAACAGAGAGGTCAACACGCCGGTCTAAACCTAAGCGCACAGGGGTCTGGGCCCATCGCCCTTAGCACACCTGCACGTTGCGAACGCGGCCGGAAGCAGAACTAGCCCCCTTAATACAAGAGCAGGCTTACGTTCCAATCCGGCGCGCGCCACTCAGTCGCTGACGTCACGAAGGCTTCGGCTGATACCACGACGCCGGGATACCCATAACTACTCCCGCGTAGATGGTTAGTGCGTATAGACCAAATGGCCAGACTCAGATCAAATACCCAGATCTCGTTAAGCGTGTTAAGTGTCCGCGAACGCCGAACAGGGCCAGGCCCACCTCTCTCCTAGGTGGTCGGAACCTGCCCTGTCACTCCGCCTCAAAGATCCACTCGCGGGTGCTCCTACGAGCCGTCCCGTCTTTAGTCACCACATGTATCATGTATAAGGTATATAGTATATACCCGTGATCACCTCCCGAGTGATCACGGCCCGATAGTATAGCATGGCAGACGGACAAGAATGTAGGGCCACTGATGATAAACTAGCATCCTATACTAAGCATTAGGTTTGCAGGTAAAGGTAACAACAGTAGTAGCAAGGACAGGCTATGCATCAGGATAGGAATAATGGAAAGCAGTAACATGCTACACTACTCTAATGCAAGCAGTATAGAAAAGAGTAGGCGATATCTGGTGATCAAAGGGGGGGCTTGCCTGGTTGCTCTGGCAAGAGAGAGGGGGTCGTCAACACCGTAGTCGTACTGGGTAGCAGCAGCGTCGGTCTCGGTATCTAGCGGAAGAAGAGGGGGGAAGAAACAATGAATACAATGCAAACAGATGCATAACGATGCATGACAAGACAAGTAACGGTGTTAGGGGTGCCCTAACGCGGTATGAGGTGATACCGGTGAAGGGGGGAAACATCCGGGAAAGTATCCCCGGTGTTTCGCGTTTTCGGGCAGAGTAGCCGGAGGGGGAAAGTTGCGATTTTGTTATGCTAGGGATGCATGACGGACGAATGGGCTGCGTATCCGGGTTCGTCTCGTCGTTCTGAGCAACTTTCATGTATAATGTGTTTTCATCCGAGCTACGGTTTATTTTATATTAATTTTAAAAGATTTAAATCATTTTTAGGATTTATTTAATTAATTTAATTAAACATTATCCAGAACAGTGCCTGCTGACGTCATCATGACGTCAGCAGTCAACAGAGGCATTGACTGGTCAACTGACGTGTGGGTCCCATTCGTCATACTCTGTTTTAATTAACTAACCGTTAATTAGGTTAATTAGTGATTAGGTTAATCTAATTATAATTAATTAACTTAATTAATTCCTCAATTAATTAATTAATTATTTTTATTTATTTATTTTCTTTTTTTAATTAAAACGTTCTGGGGCCGGGCCCCACATGTCTGTGGCCCTAAGGGCCATATTGGGTTTGGGTGCTGCGGGGGGGGGGGGGGGCTGCCCGTACAGGCGATGCGGGTGCGGGCGTGCGTGCCCGAGGCCACCAGGGGCGGGGAGCACTCGGGCGCCCAGGAGGGCGCGCGCCGGCGGCCATGGCGCGGCCGGTCGGAGCCGCGAGGACTGGGCGGCGAGGCGCGGGGCCTGGTTGGCGTGGCCAGGGACGCGTGGTCCGGCGGCCACACACGACGCGGGCAGCAAGCAAGAGCGGAGCGGCACGGCCACGACGGACCAAGGCGGGGCGAATGCAGGACGGCACAGGGAAGCACGGGAGCACGGGCTAGGCAGCATCCGCAATGGGGAGCGGCGGCCACGTTCGACGACGGAGACGAGAGGGGGGGGGAGGGTTCGGCGAGGGGCTCACATCGGAGCGTAGGGCACGTGGCAATGGTGCTCGAGGTGGGGGACGGGGACGGCGGCGTCGTAGGCGAGGAGGCAGTCCGGTGGGGAGGCGTGGTCGAGGCGGCGGGGTGACTTCGGGGCGAGGTGGCGGGGCGCCGGCTCGGGTCTGGGGGACGCAACGAGGCGGCGAGCTTCAGGAGGAGGGCGCGGCGTGCGTCGGGGTCGAATGGCGGCGGCAGCTGGCGAAGGGGGCGCGGAGGAGTGCGGGAGGGCCGGCGCCGGCGAGGTCCAGCGAGCGCCTGGCGTCGCCGGGGCGACGGGGTAGGTAGCGGGGCGCCGGGCGCCGCGGTCGTCGCCCCGATCCAGAGGGGATCGGGGAGTGGGGGAGCGAGGGGAGTGGCGGCGTGGGGGGCGAGTGGGGGGTGAGTGGGGGTTAGGGTTTGGGTCGTGGGGGGATAAGGGGAAAGGGGGGGGTGGCCGGCTGGGCCCTTGCCCAGTTGGGCCGGTTGGTGGCCTGGCCGGCTGGGCCGTCTGGCCCAGTGGGGGGGGGGGGTCCTTTTATATTTTTTTTGTTTGTTTTCTGTTTTTTTTGTATTTTCTTTTCTTTATCTATTTTCTTTTCTATTTTATTCTTTTAATTTTGTTTTATAAAATATAAATACAACTCCTAAATTAATGCTATAACTTATTCTACTGCCCCGAAAAGTTTGACGCCTAAATAAAATAGTTTGCATTATTGTAATTTTTAAAAGGCATTTAATTAATTGTCATAGCTGCTGTTTAAAACATTCTAGAGTATTTTACACTTTTATGAAAGTGTGGTTTCTCCACCATAATTACCTATGCATTATTCGGCAATCACCGAACATTTTTGTTTTAATTTTTGAAAACTGTTATTATTTACCAAACTTTGAATTTTAATTTTGGACCGGTTTTGACCTAACGATAGATTAGCAACAGTAACCGGTTTTAATTTTAATTACCCGGGCGTCACACTTTACTTGCCTGCAGCTTTTACTTGCTCTGGTCGGCTGTTTTCGAACCAGAGCTAGACTGCCTTACTCTGCTTTTTCGGGTGGAGATGCTGCCTTCTCACATTGATAACTCTCTTCCCATTAGTTAGGAAAATACAAACTACAGTGTGTGATATTAGATACTTGATCTACAAAGCCAAATCTACTGCATCAGGAAAACTTAACTAGCTAGAGACACATCACTTATAGACTATGCCGCGACGACCATCACTTATGCTGCAAAACCAGCTCAGTTTAATAAGTTTTTGAACATATGGTACTTTTTTGTTTTTGTTTCATTGTTATGATTTTTGGTAGATGTTGAGTATGCTGAAATCTGAATGACCGTCGCTTCTGTAGTAATTATGTAATGTTTTTTGTACCCCACTACATTTTTTATTCATTTTGATTTTTGCAGCTTCATGTCGGAGGAAGAAGTCATGGAGTCTGATACTGCATTCAGTCAACGCTTTGCAGCAAAACGCTTGCGTGAAGTTGCGAATACAAAGCTCAATGATAGGAAGAGGGAATACATAAATGAAACTGGCTTTGGTGATCTCACGAGCATCTCCCCTTTCACAATGCCACATGATCTGATGGAGTGGATAACTATGAACATCGACACTGACACTCGTGAGCTAAGGTGTTGCACCCACCCTTTTTCTTTTCTTCCCTTTTTCCCCTGCATCATATACTTTCTGTCTTTCTCTTTAGGCCATGTTGATAGCAAGGAATTAATACAATATTTTTTGGGGGGGTTTCAGGCTGAGTCGGAATAAGGTCATTGTGTTCACTAGAGACATGGTGAAGAAGGTTTTCAACATCCCATCAGGCAACAGACCAGTTGAGCTTTTCAAGAGACACCAGCATTGCGAGCTCCGCAACATTTATCACAAGAATGGCAGGGCTCCAATTGCGCATACAGTGGATGTGCTTCATCGGGCAGGGGACGATGATGGAAATACTACAAAGAGGTCATGGGTGCTCTTAGCGCTTGCAACAGTTTTAACTCCAAGCACTGGCAACATGGTGCCCCTAGAGTACGTGAAAAGCCTCGAAGATATGGACAAGGTTACTGATTTTGCTTGGGATGAGCATGTTTTAAGTGTTGCAATGAGACAGGTCAAGAAGTGTCAGGACAAGATTAAAAAACATGCTTCTACTTCATTCTGGGTTGGGGGATGCTTCCCTATGCTTGCGGTACAATTCTTTCTTTTTTGGAATTTTTCTATATATCACAACATGTTTGTGTTTTTTAAAATCACATTTTTTTCTTTTTTGTGTCTGATATATTATGTCTTGTCTTCCTATTCAGGTTATTTACCTGGACCATTTGATATTTCCTCAAGCTGCCATCAACGAGCACCAATTGAACTATTCTCTCCCAAGGGCTTGCTTCGTGCATCAGACTAATTTTGATATTGTGTTGGAATATGATAGGAACAAGCTTTCTTTGGGCAAACCATCATTCGGGAAGTGTCGGGTAAGTTTTTTGTTTGGTTTTACTCTCCTTATCCATCTTTGCAGTATTGTTTCTTTCCCATTTTTATCTGCCCATTTTTATTTTTATGCTTGTGTACTCATGGTTTTAATACTTGTTTCTTTTTTCTTTGTGTCATGTAGTTTCGCCCTCTGTGAGAGACACCTTATGCAGCATTGCTTGCCCAAGGACATGAAGGCAACAACAGTGAAGTTGCTCAAGATCAGCATGTTTCGGACAACCCAGATTGCACTGATACTCAAGATCGTGGGGATGAAAATATCAACATTGATGATAACCAAGATGACATGGCTGCGAAACAGAATCCTACAGAAGGTAGCAATCCAACAGAAGATGGCAAAAGCACCGATGGAGATGTGTGTGGTTCACTAGATGATTGGCTTCAGAACCCAACACCATTTGGGGCAGAGCTCGAGGTGAGGTTTTTTTATGTATTTATTTTTCTGTTTTTTAATTTTGTTAAATACCTTTCTATCGCTTTTTTTTCTTTTTTTCTAGTTCTATTATATGTTGCTTCCATACTGATGACAATTTTTTTCTATACATTTTGTCAGCTACCATCAAATCTGGCTGCAATCTACGACAAGCACACAAAACTTTTTTCTTCGGAGTTAAAAGGTGCTCTAAGCTCTTTTGGGCAAGTGTTGCAAGCAATGCATTGCAAGCCAATGGGGCACCTACTCAAAGATGTGCACGCTGCTTCGCCAAGCTCTCAAGAAGCAGCGGATGTTAGTTTTCATGTGCCACCCCTCGCAGCAATGATGTAGACAAGTCAGATCATCATGGATGTACCAAAGAAACTTCTAGCAGGAAGGCTGTAGATGAGCCAAAAACACACAAGGTGGTTGAGTCTGCTGAAGGAGCTCGAAGCAATCATGCAAGCAACAATGCTCATGAGTGTAATGGCAGCAATGTGGTTGAGATGGGCACACGAACTAGTCCTGTTGTTAGTGACCCCCCTGCAGAGTGTTTTGAGAATGCAAAGGATAAAGTGGCTAGTTGTGAAGATATTGAGCATGGTCACCAACTCAGCCAGCGCAATCAATACATACATACTACTGTGGCTAGAGATTGGAGTGATGCGCCATCGATGTGTCTGTTCCAAGAGGGCACCGAGGAGTATGATTGGTGGATTAGTGTCCAAAGTCAAGATGGGAACTCCAATGCTCCACCCAATGGCAATGGAAACACTGCTACAACAGCAAAGTCTTGTCCTGTTTTTGATGTGACTCCTCGGGCTCCAATCTCAACAGAAGCACAAGCTCCAGTGTTTGATGTGACACCAATCTCCATGGCTCCATTCTCGAGCGGGGCTGCAGGTATGCCCTACTACTAGTTTGTTTTTGAACAAATCTCTGCTCGCAACATTTTTCTAGAAAATCAATTTTTCCTTTGTTTTTGTAAGATGGACCATTGAAAACACAAGAAGAGCCAGTTGTTCTAGTTAGCAGCAGGGAACCAAGTCCGGACCTCAACAAGGAGAAGTTGAAGAGTAAGGACGAGAAGAAGCTCAAGAGCAAGAAAAGAGTAGGGAGTCCAATGTCAGTCGGATCAAAGTACAAGAAAATCAAGACAGATTCAAAGATGGAAGCAATGTACCAGTACTATGTCATGAAGAGGTACAAGATGAAGAAGATGAAGAGAGGGGAAACTGAGTAAGTGTCATCTTTTTACTGATTTTTGCTTCCATCATGTTGTTATCTCATATTTATTACATTTTCGCCTTTGTCAAAACGCTCCACTCTAATTTTTTGTGTTCCATCCTTCTTGTTGCAGGCCTCCTTTCATTAGGATTGGTGATTTCCACATTACCTACCCCAACTTCCAGAAGTCGTTGAAGCCACGTGCTCAGATTTGCAATGAAGTCATGTCTTTATTCATCGAAACCTTCAACATTGAACAGTTGTCGTCTTCAAAGAAGCAGAAGAAATTTGCTTTCTCTGTTTTAATGAGTGTTAGTTCATCTATTGTTGCTCCGTTTTATTGCCATCAGTTTTCTAGAGTTTTATGCCCTATTTGCAGAAGTTATCCATCATTTTTCTTATGTCTTCTCCTTATGTCCAATGTGTTGCAGCTTCAACTCTCTGTCCACCCAGAAGTTTTTGATCCGAGTGTTTGTGCAAGAGAGCTGAGGAAGGCATGCCAAAATTTTCAGATTTCAGGTTTTGACCTAGTAAGTCCGCTCCGAACATTTTTTTACTCAATTTTTCTATGCTCCCTATAGTTTATTCCAAACATATATCTTGTCTTTACTTCTTTTCTAGCTTTTCTTCACCATCGTCCGTGATGGCCACTGGATTGTCTGTGTGGTTAACCTCTTGCACAAGGAGTTCAATATGTTTGACTCTTTGGATGATGGGAAATTGGACGTTGCTGCAAGGAATCTGGCAAGTAACACTTTTTATATTTTTCTATGTGTAGTTTTCATTTGTTTATTAAAATGAAAAAAGCAGATCCCCTAATGAACACATGCTCAATTTTTTGTTGGGAGTGAATCTGAATGTGTCTCATGTTTTAGTGGTGGTAGCATTCCCCCCCCATCACTTTTCATGTTTGACATAGCCACTACCTTTTTTATGCTAATGTTTCATATTTCTGCAGTTTATCAATTTCAAGAGGATTGCTACCGAAGAGTCGGATTTCACAGTGGATCTATCTTCTTTCAAAACAGACTGGCCCGTGCTTGACTACCCACAACAATCAACTCAGTAAGTCTAATCATACGCCCCCATCCATAAAAGTAGTGTTTTTCGATGTCCTTTTTATGTAAAACCTTAAACCTTTTTCTCAACCCAATTTTTTTATGTATGGTGCAATGAAAACAGCTTTGATTGTGGATTGTTTTCAACAATGTACCTTGAAAATTTTGATGGCCAAATGATGAAAGATTTCAAGAAGGTAAAAATTTGATGATCTTGCTTTTTTGGTACTTTTTCATAAGTTTGCGTCTCTGATAATGTTTGGTTTATTCTTTCTCCATTTTTTCACCTTTTTAATGCAGAAAATATGCTTGATGTGCGGAAGACCATTGCTTCGAAGCTGTTTTTCCATCCTTTGAACAAGGTCTTCCCGCTGATGTGCATAAGGCGATCATAGCGGCTTGAAGGAAGTGACCACATCGCATTGTAGAAGGCGTTTGCAGCGGCCTTGAAGATGCAACTTTGCAATTTTGGGCAATTCATTTCGCTAGTAGTGCATCTCTGTTATCTTTGTGTGCCAAATGAAACTCCATGTAATGAAACCAGATGTTGGGCTCTTTTGGATGGCTGGAATGATTATCAGTAGTTTGTAGTAAGGAAACACATTTTTTTGTTTCGAGACTTGATGGAAGCTATAACTATGTGGTGAATTTGTAAGCAAGTTATAAATTTTTCGCTATTTGGTGCTCAAGTTTTACAAGTTCATGGAATGCTTTTCATTTTTTTGGGTTTTCATGTGTGTTTTTCTACCATGTGCTTCCTTATGTTGTCACAAAATCAGCCACAATGTTAAGGAATCGGAATGGCTAGAGGAAGCATGTTCATGAAACATTTTTTGTACAATTTCCTTTTTTGAAGCAACAGCTTTTTGTGATAAATGTTGCTAGAAGAAGCATTCTGGGAGATTTTGCAACTAAGCAGTGAGCGCTAGAAGCATTCTCAAAAAAAATTACTTGAAATTATTTTGAGAGAATCAACACATGTTGAGAAACTCATTTTTATTTAATAACTGAAAATTATGTAACATTATTTAAAATAGATCCTTCTCAACTCACCAGAAAACACAGTAAGAATGCTTCATAATTTTTTCGCTGTCACCTTTTTTTGTAGCAGCAATATGAACTTTTTGAACATACACGGTTTTTTGAGAAGTAACATGAGCAGTAACACGAGCAATATGAGCAGTAATATGAACCAAAACCTCTGACAAAGTGCACATAATTTTTCAGTACTTCTACCCAGTACAAATATGTGCTACTTTCGAAAGTACACTTTTAAAATTGCTAATATATGAAATTCAACTACAAATGACCCTATTGAGCATGTCCCTCGACTTTTGCCATCGCAGCTTTAAAGTGAATGCATGATTGCATTGTGTGGCCTTCCTCGGAGCAAAACTGACATTTTATTGTAAGATTAGCAGCCATCATTGCCTTGTACTCACGGAATGACTCACAGGTTTTGATAGTGTGTTCTTCTTCACTACAAAATGAACAAGTAACTTTCCTCCTAGGTTTTGGCTTGCTCGACGACTCCATGTTTTCTTCTTTCTTGCTTTCTTTCTTGGATGCTTTTTTGCTTTCTTTCTTGGCTTCTTTCTGAAGCTTCTTTTTACGCTCCTCTTCTCGCTGCTCCAACAATGTCTTTTTTCTTTTTGCTCGTTCTGTTGGTCGACCTTGCTTCGGCACATGAGCAGGATTTTGTAGCGGTGCTGATGGTTGTGGGTTTGCTCCAGTTTCATCATTAGATTCACCTACTCGAGGGGGTTGTTGCTGCTGCACCACATCTTTCCTTGCCATTTGCTCTTTTTTCATTGAAGCAACTATGGGCCAGAGCTGCTTCATCACATCTGTTAGTAAGTTGTAAGCTGGATCAACAGAGCATGCTTCTGCTGCCAATGCATTCATGTCTCTACACAGTGAGTTGTACTTGAGAGTGTTTGTTTCTGGTAGTCCAAACTCAAGGAACCTCCCAGATGTGTCCATGTTTGTCGTAGCTGCTTCGGACCACCTTTCCAGCATGTATCTACTTGGAACTTCTTGCACATTTAGCTGTATCATCACCCTTATGATGTGTGAGCAAAGCACACCATTCATCTCAAAGTAATGGCAGCTACATGAGTACAACCCCTCTTCTATCATAGCATGCACATGGTACAACTTTGGATTATCATACAAGTTTGAGTAAAGCTCAAACATGATACCTTCCTGCTCAACATTACGCACTTGGTTGATTATATAAGCTGTTGATGCTGCCGCTTGCTCTTGGAACTTGCCAAAGACGCTGCGTGTGTAGAAGTTAACAGCTTGGCGCTCTATTCTGTATCGACCCCATAGGGGTGCTATTGTCATTTCTCTAGTGAAAGCAACATTATCTTCATGGTCTAGCATTGTTTCTTGTAGGAGTTCATACTTCCTTACAAATGTGAAAACCGAGTTTTGTGGATGCACCAACGTCTTGAAATAAGAATTCAGCCCTTCCGATCTCCCGGTTGTGCTTGTGAAAGGGAAGAAATCATTTTTGAAGTATGCAGGAGCCCATGTCTGACGGCATTCCCACATGTTTTGTAAGTGCCTATTCTCCGTGTATTCGAAGCAATGCAACATGTGTTGCCATGTTTCTTCGAATTCATCCACTATCTCAGATTCATTGATGCATTCATAGAAAGCTTTCTCAAAAATTGAATCCCTTATAAGCATCCTCCCAAGTTCCTCACGCGCCTTCCGCTGTACATGCCACTTGCAACATCTATGGATTGTGTGAGGGAACACATCAGAAATTGCAGTTTCCATTGCTCTACACTGGTCGGTCATAAGGTTTGTTGGGTACTCATTGTTCATTGCAAGCAACCATTGCCGAAAGACCCACTTGAAGGTTTCAGTTTGCTCATTTGGAAGCAATGCACAGCCTAGGACAATAGTCTGAAGATGGTTGTTGATGCCAACGATCGGAGCAAAAGGCATATTATATTTGTTTGTGCAAAAGGTTGTATCGAAAAAGACACAGTCCATGTACTTGGGGTATAGTGCTCTTGTCCTTCCATCCACCCAAAACAATGCTTCTACCTCATTTGTCTCCTTATTCACTTGTGTTGCATAGAAGAACCGTGGGCTTTCAGCTTGCCGCCTCTCAAAGTATTCAATTGTCATGGCCATGTCCTAAAACGCCATGGTTTGCCGCATTTCGGACCGTGCATTTGAAACATCCCTTTTGACATAACCAAGGCGCCTCTGATCACCTCTGTGACAATCTCCAAGGATTCCCATGCAATCCGAGGTTGACAAGTTGCGTTCATGCAACGTCCTTATCATTTGGAGGTCTTCTCGTGGGATTTTTCGATGAGACCGATAAAACCTAACCTTCTCTTCCTGTTGCACCAGAGCATGTGTATGGTCGTCTGTAAAGCACGTGACGGTCCATCAGTTATCTCGGAGTCCAACTATCATGTGAGCCTTGCAATCGTGACGTTGCAACCTATTCCTTTTTCTTGTGTCTGCCATGTTCATCCAAAGTCCAGGGCGTTTGCCAGTGTTGCTTGACTCTGTTGCAATACTCTCTGTAGTGATATCAGATTCACTTTTGCTTCCATTAGTTCGTGCATGAACACACGTGAAAGTCCTGCTAATTAGCTTTGTGGATCCTCTGGCCTGGTTGTTTTTTGAAGCAGATGTTCTGATTCCAAACCCATGCCTGAAAGCATATGTGTTGTAGAATTTCCTTGCATCGTCAACTGAATCAAAGGTCATGCCCACATATGGAACAAGTGGTTGCGATGATATTGCATCATCATCTGCATCATCCACATCCTGTTGGATATCACCAGCATTAATCATCCCTTCCATACTAACTCCATTTGCAGCAGAAATTCGCCCCACAATGTAGCTCTCATCATCATCACCTCCAGCACCAGCAGCCTATTTTTGTTGTTGCAGAAAAAAGTTATCACAATGTTAGTAAAAAAGGTAAAAATGTATAATATGCAAGAAAGTAGTGCTTCTAGCATAAAAGATGTATTACATCTGATTTTTGTGTTCATGTTTCCATGTTTTCACCTCATGTTACTAAACAAAATGCTTTCACATCTTTTCTACTTCAATGATCACAGTGCTACAAGCAAAGTAATCAAGTTGATAAATTTTTTGTAATACAATTTAGCTTTTTCCTACCTGGTGCAACATTTCTATTTAAAAAAATTCTAGTAAAGGAACTTTTATCCAGCATGATCGCTGTTTAAAATGATGCAACATAGTCAAAATAGCACCGGTGCTATATAATTTTCACAACATACAGATAACCCCCACCCAACATTTTTGTTTTTGCAAATATTAAACTGAATTTTGCAAGGAGCAAATTATACACAGTCATGAATTGACTTCCTCCTGCGCATTTTTATTTGGTGCATTTTCTAAACTGAAAGTGTAAGGAGCATTTTTTCAGACTACCTCCCCCAGCACATTTTGTTTGGAGCATTTCTAAACTGAAATTGGGAGGAGTTTTTTCTGTACACACTTTCAGGAATTTTTCAGTTGGCATAAGGAGATATGCTGCAATTCATACTGCCTTTTTTCAGTTGACATAGCAGAAGTCAAAACAACCTGAATGCTTCATGCATGTGATGAGCTTGAAACTTACCAAACCTTGTGAGGAGCTTGCCCGGGAGGCTTCAGCAGAGAAGACAGGAGGATCACGGAGCTCCCTTGCAGCTCCACTCTGGCGAATCGGCTCGCCATCGAAAATCGGGGCCGATCTGGCCTTCCTGCTGCTCGTTGGAGCACCGGAGCTTCGATCCATGGCGGCCGACAACATAGATCGAACTATGTGGTGAGCTGCCATGGCGCTGGAAGGTGTATAGGGGCATTGCTCCCTCGACGGCTGCGTGGATCTCCTCCTCACCCTGGCGTCGGACGGGCGTAGAGGAGCTACAGAGAAGGTGGGTATTATGCTTCCATGAAACGGTTGCAACAACACGGGTCACGACAACAGGAACTGGTCGGGAGGGTGTACACGTGGCTTAAATCCGACGCCCGCGCATAATAAAATCCAACGGCTGTTTTACGGGATGCTAATTGCGATATTAACTGGCGAATGACGCCTAGCAGCCGCCTAATCCATTCCTCTCCCTCTTGTCTGTCTCTCGCCCGCACGGCGGGTAAGGGCAACGCCGGCCGCCGGCGATGACGTTGAAACACCACGCCGCGCGAGCCCCCTTCCCCTTCCACTCTTCCTCTACATCCATCATCCAGCTCCTGTGGCAGAGAGAGGGATGCAGTTGCGCCCTCCTCTGCCCCCCTGCGCTCGACAGCGTGCGTGATGCGGCGGCGCCCCTCCTGTCCCCCTTGCTGGCGTGCGCGAGCTCCCGAAGGAGAGCGCGCCGCTGTCAAGTGGCACAGCGGCGGTGCCCTTTGCCCCTTTGGGGTACCTCCTTTCGGCAGTGGCGAAGGCGTGGTGCCCCCCACTGCCTGTGTTCTTCCGATGAATCGGCTTACCGGTGGCATCGAGATCGAGAGGAACGACGCGGTCTCAGCGGCGGCGCACTTTGCCGGCGAGCCTGAGGCCCTCTGCCGGTGAGTTTCTTTGCCCTATGATTAGGGTTCTTCGAGAGGGGAAAATAACTCTTTGATTTCTTTGCTACCGAAAATTCTAAAGCAACTCCGGCTCTGAAACCATTGATAGATCCTATGGATCGGGTAGGTTAGAGATTAGCGGTAGGCTACCTCCTCCTTGGCTCGAGGAGCCCGAGCCGGTGGCCATGGTGGAGGGGCAACGGGGTGGGTGTGTGTGTGCGAGAGCAGCAGCAGTGGAGGTGCTTCCCGTCGGCCTACGCTAACCCTAGATCGGTAGGATGTTGGTGGGGGGCTGCGGCGCACGGTGAACCTCGTACCGTGTGCGTCCGCCCCCACCTTTTTATGTAGCGCGGTGACACAGGCCCTGAAGGAAATATGCCCTAGAGGCAATAGTAAAGTTGTTATTTATATTTCCATATATCATGGTAAATGTTTATTATTCATGCTAGAATTGTATTAACCGGAAACTTAGTACATGTGTGAATACATAGACAGACAGAGTGTCACTAGTATGCCTCTACTTGACTAGCTCGTTGAATCAATGATGGTTATGTTTCCTAACCATAGACATGAGTTGTCATTTGATTAATGGGATCACATCATTAGAGAATGATGTGATTGACTTGACCCATCCGTTAGCTTAGCACGATGATCTTTTAGTTTGTTGCTATTGCTTATGTGATCATGCAACTCCCGAATACCGGAGGAACACTTAGTGTGCTATCAAATGTCAAAACATAACTCGGTGACTATAAAGATGCTCTACAGGTGTCTCCGATGGTGTTTGTTGAGTTGGCATGGATCGAGATTAGGATTTGTCACTCTGTGTATCGAAGAGGTATCTCTAGGCCCTCTCGGTAATGCACATCACTATAAGCCTTGCAAGCAATATGACTAGTGAGTTAGTTACGGGATGTTGTATTACGGAACGAGTAAAGAGACTTGCCGGTAACGAGATTGAAGTAGGTATTGAGATACCGACGATCGAATCTCGGGCAAGTAACATACCGATGACAAAGGGAACAACGTATGTTGTTATGCGGTTTGACCGATAAAGATCTTCATAGAATATGTAGGAACCAATATGAGCATCCAAGTTCCGCTATTGGTTATTGACCAAAGATGAGTCTCGGTCATGTCTAAATAGTTCTCGAACCCGTAGGGTCCGCACGCTTAACGTTCGGTGACGACCGGTATTATGAGTTTATGTGTTTTGATGTACCGAATATAGTTAGGAGTCCCGGATGTGATTACGGACATGTCGAGGAGTCTCGAAATGGTCGAGACATAAAGATTGATATATTGGATGACTATATTCGAACACCGGATGAGTTCCGGGGGTCACCGGATAATTATCGGAGTGTCGGGGGGTTATCGGAACCCCGGGGGGACTAATGGGCCAACATGGGCCTTAGTGGAGAGAGAGGGCCGGCCAAGGTAGAGCCGCGCACCCCTTCCCCTCTAGTCCGAATTGGACTAGGGAAGGGGGGGTGGCTCCCCCCTTTCCTTCTCTTCTCTCCCTCTCCTTCCTTCCCCCCTTCCTCCTCCTAGTAGGACTAGGAAAGGGGAGTCCTACTCCTACTAGGAGGAGGACTCCTCCTCTCCTGGCGCGCCTCAAGGGCTGGCCAGCCTCCCCCTTGCTCCATTATATACGGGGACAGGGGGCACCCTAGGACACACAAGTTGATCATTGATCCCTTAGCCGTGTGCGGTGCCCCCTCCACCATAATCCACCTCGATCATATCGTCGTAGTGCTTAGGCGAAGCCCTGCGCCGGTAGCTTCATCATCACCATCATCACGCCGGCGTGCTGACGAAGCTCTCCCTCGACACTCAGCTGGATCGAGAGTTCGTGGGACATCACCGAGCCGAACGTGTGTAGATCGCGGAGGTGTCGTACTTTCGGTACTAGGATCGGTCGGATCGTGAAGACGTACGACTACATCAACCGCGTTGTCATAACGCTTCCGCTTACGGTCTATGAGGGTACGTGGACACCACTCTTCCCCTCTTGTTGCTATGCATCACCATGATAGATCTTGCGTGTGCGTATGAATTTTTTTGAAATTACTGCGTTCCCTAATAGTGGCATCAGAGCCAGGTCTATGCGTAGATGTTATATGCACGAGTAGAACACAAAGGAGTTGTGGGCGTGGGTATATACATATTGCTTGCCGTCACTAGTTGATTCTTGATTCGGCGGTATGGTTGGATGAAGCGGCCCAGACCTACATCACGCGTACGCTTACGCGAGACGGGTTCTACCGACGTGCTTCGCACATAGGTGGCTGGTGGGTGTCAGTTTCTCCAACTTTAGTTGAATCGGATTCAATGAATAGGGTTCTTTCTGAAGATCAAAAAGCAATCACTGTACTGCGTTGTGGTTTTTGATGCGTAGATAAGAACGGTTCTTGCTCAGCCCGTAGCAGACACGTAAAACTTGCAACAACAAAGTAGAGGACGTCTAACTTGTTTTTGCAGGGCATGTTGTGATGTGATATGGTCAAGACATGATGCTAAATTTTATTGTATGAGATGATCATGTTTTGTAACACAGTTATCGGCAACTGGCAGGAGCCATATGGTTGTCGCTTTATTTCTATGAAATGCAATCACCATGTAATTGCTTTACTTTATCACTAAGCGGTAGTGATAGTCATAGTAGCAACAGTTGCCAAGACGACAACGATTCTTCAATGGATATCAAGGTGTCAAGCCGGTGACGATGGTGATTATGACGGTGCTTTGGAGATGGAGATCAAAGGCACAAGATGATGATGGCCATATCATATCACTTATAATTAATTGCATGTGATGTTTATCCTTTATGCATCTTATTTTTCTTAGTTCGACGGTAGCATTATAAGATGATCTCTCACTAAATTTCAAGGTATAAGTGTTCTCCCTGAGTATGCACCGTTGCGACAGTTCGTCGTGCCAAGACACCACGTGATGATCGGGTGTGATACGCTCTACGTTCACATACAATGGGTGCAAGCCAGTTTTGCACACGCAGAATACTCGGGTTAAACTTCACGAGCCTAGCATATACAGATATGGCCTCAGAACACTGAGACCAAAAGGTCGAGCGTGAATCATATAGTAGATATGATCAACATAGTGATGTTCACCATTGAAAACTACTCCATCTCACGTGATGATCGGACATCGTTTAGTTGATATGGATCACGTGATCACTTAGATGATTAGAGGGATGTCTATCTAAGTGGGAGTTCTTAAGTAATTTGATTAATTGAACTTAAATTTATCATGAACTTAGTCCTGATAGTATTTGCATATCTATGGTGTAGATCAATTGCTCACGTATAGCTTCCCCGTTTTATTTATGATATGTCCCTAGAGAAAACTATGTTGAAAGATGTTAGTAGCAATGATGCGGACTAGCTCCGTGATCTGAGGATTATCCTCATTGCTGCATAGAAGAATTATGTCCTTTGTCGGTGTTCTGGGAACGGGGGTCCCCAGACTTGCCTGCCTGCGGCCCGCGGCATCGCTCCAGCAGCGGTCTTGTACAACCCATCTTCACCAGCGAACACTCAAGACCCTCGCGAGGGGCCAAGCCTCGCGAGACGAACGACACAAGACCTCCTCAGGGGCTGCATCACCAGGCCAGCTCGCGAGGGGCGGAGAGATCAAGGCAAGGGACACCTCGCGAGGTTCCTGTGACGTAAGCCATGACGACTGGAGCCACGCAGGCGCCAGCGCGCATAGTGTCCTTGTTTCCTCTTTGGTGCTAAAGAGGCAAGCGCAGGAGAGGAGTCCCGAGGCATCAGCCAAAGGTTTCCATATTGGTGCAACAAGACCAAGACTATGAGGACAGCAGGACGGAGGTCACCGTGGAGCCCAAGACGGCGTCACCACCAGAGCCTTTGGTAGGCGAAGACTACTTTTGTCACGATAACTTGTACTAGTTGTTTCCCTTCGAATTTGGCCATTGTGGGATCCCTTCCCGCTCAATATTTCGGAAGAGGACCATGGCCTCTATAAATAGGACTAGCCACCACCATAGAAAGGGAGAGATCGACTCATCCAGATCCAGATCATTCCCAACCACACAAGTTCACCAAGCACAAAAACACCTCTCCTCAGGAGGTTGTTCTTCCCTTGTAACTGTTCATCCTCAGCCCAAGAGGCAATCCACCACACCACACTGGAGTAGGGTATTACACCACAACGGTGGCCTGAACCCGTATAAATCTTGTGTCTCTCGTTCTTTGGGTTTGTCGAGCTAGGCCGCGAGATTGTGGAGTATGCGAGCTAGAGAGGGGGAGAGATCTTTGTGTGCACCCCAGCGTTCGAACCTCAAGGGTTTTGCCAGAACCCGAAATCCGACATTTGGCGCGCCAGGTAGGGGTGCACTGAAGCCTTGCCCCCCCGACGGCCTCACTTCTCCAACCGACTCCCATGGACGCCTCCTCTTCTCCGACTGGATCGACAGGCACCCTCCGCAGCGTCGAGGGGCTCCAAGCCTTCACCCCCTCCTTGCGGCAAGTGCAATGGCCGCACAAGTTCAAGCCGGAGATGCCGCCCTGTTACGATGGTGCGGCGGATCCGACGGCCTTTCTACTGGCGTATGAGGAGGCTGTCCTAGAGGCCGGGGGCAACGATAAAGTCATGGCCAACTGGCTCCCAATGGCCCTCGCTGGCGGGCCGCGTGCCTGGCTCCTCCATCTGCCGGAATCTTCTGTGGCCTCCTGGGAGGAGCCGCGCGACCTCTTCATCACGCTCTTCGGGGAACCAGCACCCCCGTCGTCGCAGCTCTCCTCGGTGGCTCGCAGGCACCGCCCTCGGACCGTCACACCAAGCCGTTCTTTCGCTAGATCGGTGCCCCCTCCACGCGGCAGGGGGCTCCCCCGGGTTGGGCGGCGCCCAAGGCCGACCTGATCTTCGACTCAAGGGATCACCCAGTCACCACCGTCGGCTCGGGCGTGCTTCCAATGCTTTGCATGCCCACCATCTGCAGCATGGCCGTCACCAAGACCCTCATCGACGGTGGCGCCAGCCTCAATGTGCTCTACGTGGAGGCTTTCACCCTCCTTTACGTACCACTTGAGTGGCTCCGCCCTAGCAAGCCTTTCTTCGGGGTCGGCGGTAGCTCCTCCAACCCCCTGGGGCAGATCCGTCTCCCCGTGACCTTCGGCACACACGACAACTACCGCACCGAGCTAATCGACTTCGAGATCGCCCGCATCGGCTTGCCGTGCAACGACATCCTCGGGTACCCGACGCTAGCCCAGTTCATGGCAGCTACCCATCCTTCCTACAACCTCATGAAGATGCCAGGAAGCAAGGGCGTCCTTAGCATGGCCGGAGACACCAAGGAAGCTATGGCGGCCCTCAAGCTAGCCTTCAGGGCCACGACGACAGCTTGCCCGGCCGACAAGGCCGTGTCAAGAACCAAGGGGGCTGCACCGACCAAGAAGAAGCAGCTATTCACTCAATGTCAAGCCAAGACAAAGCAGATACCAGTCGACGCGGACGGGGCCTCTAGGTCTACCTTTACCATAGGCGCCGACCTCGCCCCAGATCAAGAAAAGGAGTTGGTGGACTTCTTGCGAGCGAACAAGGAAGTATTCGCCTGGGAGCCCAAGCAGCTAGTTGGGGTCCCGAGAGGAGTGATTGAGCATCATGTGAGGGTGTGCCCCAATGTGCACCCTGTGAAGCAGAAGGCGAGGCGACAATCCACGGAGAAGCAGTCTTTCATCGTTCAGGAAACCCGCAAGATGGAGGCAGCAGGTGTCATCCGCGAGGTCCGGTACCCAGAGTGGTTGGCAAACCCAGTCGTCATGCCAAAGAAAGAAGGGAAGGAACGCATGTGTGTCAACTTCACCAACCTCAACAAGGCTTGCCCTCAAGACCCGTTCCCGCTGCCGCGCATCGACAAGATTGTTGACTCTACTGTGGAGCGTGATCTGCTGTGCTTCCTGGATGCGTTCTCAGGCTACCATCAGATCAAGATGGCGGTGGAAGATGTGGAGAAGACGGCTTTCTTGACTCCATGCAGGGTATACTGCTACACTTGCATGCCATTCGGACTGCACAACGCAGGAGCGACCTTTCAGCGGCTGATGCACATCCCCTTGGGGCAGCAGCTCGGGAGAAACGTCGAGGCCTACGTCGACGACATTGCGGTGAAGTCTCGGGAGGCGAGAACTTTGATTCAAGACCTGGAGGAGACCTTCGCGAGCCTGCGCCCGATGGACTTGCGGCTCAACTCAAAAAAGTGCGTGTCTGGTGTCCCTTCTGGCAAGCTGCTGGGCTTCCTCGTGTCCCACAGGGGGATCGAGGCCAACCCGGAGATGGTCAAGGCAATCGAATACATGAGCCCACCACAAAACCTCAAGGAGATGCCGAAGCTTGCAGGCTGCGTGACTTCGCTGGGGCGCTTCATCTCCAAGTTGGGGGACCGCTGAGGGAATCCGAGACTAAGGGGTCCCCGGGCATCCGACCTATTGATATGGGCCGGACTGATGGGCCGTGAAGATACGAAGACCGAAGACTCTACCCGTGTCCGGATGGGACTCTCCTTGGTGTGGAAGGCAAGCTTGGCGATCAAATATGAAGATTCCTTTATCTGTAACCGACCTTATGTAACCCTGAAAGTGTGTTATATCGACTAGACGGGGGGTGAATAGGCGATTTTTATGAAAGTCTTCAAAACGTGGAAGTTATGAAGACAAACAGCATGGACAAGCCTATCACTATGCAGCGGAAGTTAGGTTACACAAGGCAAGCCATGGTCAAGTATACAATATAGTGAAAGCACAGTGACAAACAGCTTCAGTGTAATAAGGATCAGGTAGGAAGAAGTTATGAAGCCAAATAAATCATACAGTCAAGTTGTAAAGACAGAAGATAAAGCAAGCATGCAATGGCTTCACAATGTGTAATGGTAAGTAAAGGGAGGTGAAGATGAAACCAGTGACACGCTGAAGACAATGATTTGTTGGACCAGTTCCAGTTGCTGTGACAACTGTACGTCTGGTTGGAGCGGCTAGGTATTTAAACCAAAGGACACACAGTCCCGGACACCCAGTCTTGAACATGCAGCTCAGGACACCCAGTCCTCACCGTTTTCTCCTTGAGCTAAGGTCACACAAACCTCGCCCAATCACTCTAGTAAGTCTTCAAGGTAGACTCCCAAACCTTCACAGACTTCGTTCACCGGCAATCCACAATTTCTCTTGGATGATCAGAACACGATGCCTAACCGGCTGGAGGATGCACAATCCTCAAGTGTAATAAGTCTTCAGATCACTCAGACAAGAAGACTTAAGTGATGCCCAATTACTCTGGCTCTGGGTGGTTAGGGCTTTTCTCCTCGCTAGGGATTTTCTCTCAAAGGCTTCGAGGTGGGTTGCTCTCAAACGACAAAAGCCGTGCACTGAAATCTAAGCAGCCAACCGTTTATGGTTGTAGGGGTGGACTATTTATAGCCACTTGGCAACCCGACCTGATTTGTCCGAAATGACCCTGGGTCACTAAGGAACTGACACGTGTATCAACAGTCGAATTTCGAACTCACATGGCAACTTTACTTGGGCTACAAGCAAAGCTGACTTGTCCGTCTCTGGACAAGATTTGCTCTCATAGTCTTCGCCCGAAGACATAGGATTTGAATTAGGCATCACTTCAGTCATCCTGACTGGTTCTCTTGGACCCCACTTAACAGTACGGTGGTTCCTATGACACAATATGAATGAAGTAAAACTACGAAGGATCTAAGTCTTCGAGTTCCATAAGCTTCATAGGGAGTCTTCACATGTCATTGTCTTCAATATGAATATCTTCATAAACCACCATTGTCTTCAATGTCTTCGTACATTTTTAGGGGTCATCTCTGGTAGCTAAACCGAATCAATGAGGGACTTCTACCTGTGTTATCCTGCAATTCTCACAAACACATTAGTCCCTCAAATAGGTTTGTCGTCAATACTCCAAAACCAACTAGGGGTGGCACTAGATGCACTTACAATATCCCCCTTTTTGGTGATTGATGACAAACTAGTTGAAGTTTTCAACGGGGAATATAATTTGTGAAATTGTAAATGAATTGTCTTCCTAAGCTGCAAGGGCTCCCCCTGAAGATGTGCATATAAGTAATTTGCTTCTGGAACGCAAATGCACATGGCAGGTTGTACTTGTGGGAATCCACTTCAACTTATGATGACAATCCACCATGCATGTAAAGGTATATGAAGAGAATGACATGCATAATGAAAAATGGACATCTGTGAAATGATATAAGTGCGGAAATTATCATCGTACATGCGGAATTTATCTTCGCAAAAACATAGTGGCAAACAAGTAGCAGACGACCATCAAGTTTAAGTGTTACAACTCAAAGAACCAAATGTAGCAAAACGAGAGTTGTAAGCACGAAGCAAAATGTAGCAAAATATAAAGCACCCGCCCATATTATTGACCCGCTTGAAGACTATAAACATCATATGCTTCTCCCCCTTTTGTCAGTGATGACCAAAAAGGTTTGAAGACATAGAGTTTTCTACGCGTTCCCAGGCGCAGCAGGGTCGGTGGAGGCGTTTGGTGGTGCTGAAGAGCTTGGTGCAGGGTCGACGCGCGCTGAAGAAGGTGGTGGTGATGTAGCGTCGTCTTCTTCCTCAATGATTCTTCCAGTCACGGTGGCAGCAGAGGAAGAGAACTCTGAATCTTCAAGGGATGGAGTTCCGCGCAGCACAGCTCTTCTGGGGGGGGGGGGGTGTGGAGTCAAACTTGAATCTCTCTCTGAAGCCATCCGCTTGAAGTTCAGCTTCAGTGCACATCATGGTGAGGCCTTTCCAAGTGCGGCGACAGGTTTCATGTGCGACGAATGCATTCTTGGTGGCCAGATTTCTGATGCGATTGACGTCTTGCATGATACTTCTCATCTGCCTTTTGAGCCAGTCATGATGCCTATTTGCTTTTGGTGAAGAGCCACAAGAAGTTCTCGATCATTGAGTGTACGAGCGCGTTTCTTGGGTCTCTGTGCAGCTGTGCTGTCAGTGGCTTCAGTTGATGCAGGGGCACGTGTGGTGCCAGCCATTGGATACACTCTTGAGATGGACATTGCCGGTCATCCACTCCAGGACCCAAGTCTTCGGATCTCTGTTGTAGCCTTTGATATGCAGTGTGGCATAGAACTAGAGCAGAAGCTCTTCATTCTAGTGCTCTTCATCGGTGATAAACGGCAGCAGACCCACTTGCTTGAAGCAATCCAGTGCTTCTTCCAGACCAGGCAGACCAGCAACAGCTTCAACCTCAAGGCGCTGGTGAGGAAAGATACGGCTTTGGTTGTATAGGATGCATGAATAGTAGCTGCACTGTGGGTAGCTCTAGAACCTATCTGATACAATCCGTTCCCTTGAATAAGGGTTCTTGGAGCTGTTGAAGAACGTGTTATCTGCCCTGAAGCTATTGACATTAAAGGAGCCAGGAGCTGATGCAGGACTTGGGAACCTTGGCAGTCGTGGGATCGGCTTCTGGACCTGGGGCCTGTGCGCAACATGATAGTTGAACTGTGGACCGGCAGCAGACTCAGGCACAGAAGGTTCAGATGCAGTAGGTTCAGTGTCTCTTGAAGCTGTTGGTGGGAAGGGCTCCACAATTGCTTCAGTGTTGGTGGTGGCAGCCTCAAGGTTTTCAGCCTCAACACGTGTACTGAGAGGGATGGATTCAGGTACGTTCTCCTTGAAGACTGCTTCTTGTTGGTGCGGGGGAGATGGAGCTTGAGGTTCTTCTTCATGTTCTTCGGCTGATGCAGCCGGAATGTCGTCAGGAGCCTGAGCCCTTGGCCCTTTGCGAAGCCTACGGAATGTAGGCGACGCCGGTGGAGTTGCAGTGGGCTGGGGCTCATTCTCTTCCTCCTGTGGGCGATCTGCCCACGATGCATCTTGTGTGATTGGTGTCAATGGATGACCAATGCTGATCATTTCGTTTGTCTCAAGCCGAGGAAGGGCTGCATCACCTTGTACATTGTCTTGGAGACCAATGTCTTCAGCAGCGTTGGGGTCGGCTGCTGGAATGTCTTCAGCGCGCGGAGCCTCTGTGAAAGCAGGCTCATGCACTGTCAACTGACGATCTTCGTCAGGATAGCGGACGGAGAGGGGTTTGACTATCAAGGGCTCTGTGGGAGCAGCCCGAGATTTCTTGGTCTTGCGCTTCTTGATGGTGGGGTTAGAAGGAGAGGCTTCAGGGTGTTTCCGCTTCCTTGCTTCAGCTTCGGCTGTCCGTGTCTTCTTGAGCTCTGAAGCGGTTGACCGGTGCTTTGGCTTCGAGCCAGTCTTAGCAGTGGGGAAGACAATCGGAACAGCTTCTTGCCTTGGTGCCTCTTGTTCAGCCACAGCGGGCTTCTTCTTTTTCTTTGCGGCCATCCTGGGGTCGATGCCGGGACACCCAAGTGCCTTGCGCTTCTCGGCCTCATTGTAGGCCTGCACACAATGATCAGCCAGAGTCTTCATTCGCTCCCGCGAACCCTGAGCTTCGGCACGTTTCTTCAGAAAGTTTTCCTTCAACTTGTGCAACATGACCTTGAAGTCCTTGACTTCTTGGACGCTGAGCTTGGCCATATTCTGCTTGAATTGAGCCTTTTCAAAATCAATCTTCTGCTTCAGTTCAACAATGCGCTGGGCAATTGCAAGTTCTGAAGCAATAGCGCCCTGGAAGGCGACGCTGAGGCCAATCGGCAGCTGCAGATCATCGAAGCTGATATTGGGTGTATCAAACCACTCATCGATGAAGTTGTGGATGATTGCTGCATCAAACAGAGGCAGATTGTTGAAGATTTCAGCCTCCTCCTTGCTCTTGATGAGCTGCTCAAGAGCGTCATCGCCAAGATCTTCGTCACTGGATAGATCAATGGTCTCGCTGCGCAGAATGGCAGCAGCTGTGAGCTCTTTGCCTGTGTGTGGCTGAGGCTTCTTGGCTTCTTGGGGCTTGGAGACTCGTGATAAGTCTTCAGACTGCACACTTGCTTCAAGAGGTGCAGTTGCCAATGGCTGCGCTCTGGAGATTTTGGGAGAAGCGGCTGGCTTTGAAGCTTTTGGCTTCTTCGTCTGCTCCGGCTTCGGTGCAGCAGGAGCGTCATCAGACTCAGTGTCTGTTGGAGGGTCGTTCACGGCAGTCCCTTGGACTAGAATGCGAGTGATGAGGCCTTCGAGATTGGCATACGGCCCGATGATATTGGGATTGGCGTCGCGTGTGCCATCAGCCCTTGGTTTAGAGGGACCAGGGTTGAAGTCCAACCCCAACTCCTTCTTGTTTTGCTTCGCAGAGTTCTGAGCAAATTGGAAGTTGCACTTGAACAAAGTGTCATCGCGACACCAGAGAAGTGATGACGGATGTGCTTCAGCTGGCTGTGGTCCTCTGACCATGCATGGATAGAAGCCTTGAGCAATGGCTTCGTCTCTGGACCGGGGTACGAGATTTTTGTATAATACGTCTCCCCACGGTCTCTTGATGGCGCACTTTTCTGCATATTCCTTAGTGACGAAGCGGTATTGGAACCACTGCTCTGCCCAATATCTTCGAATCCATTGGATTCGTGTCTTGCGCTGACCATAGCTCTCTTCAGGATCAGTTTTGTACATTTCTGCCAAGTCATCAGGCAGATCTTTAGACGTTTCACCACGTCTCTGTCTGCCTCCCTTCCTTGCTGGTTTTTCTGCTGCCATGAAGCTTAACTTGGAAGGCTTCAAGATGTTCAAAGTCTTCAAAGGCTTCCTTTTGCTTGACCAACAAGAACTGGCTTCAGGAGAATTGATGTGACGCTGTAAGAACTCTGCAAATGAATGCAGACTATGAGAACCAAAAGATTCTCCCACGGACATGTACCTGTGGCAGCATTAAGGTGCGAGGGAAGGGGAAGAGGTCATATGCATTCTCAGAAGATTTTGAAGATAAATCAGTTTAGAAGATATTGACCTCATCATGCGAAGACATTCACTTTATAGAAAAGAAGTTGGTTCCAGATTTGTACGAACCCATAGATCAGTACAAGTGAGGAATCTAACTACTTTATGAAGCACAAGTGAATCTACTAGGCAAGCTATGAGATGCAGATTGAGAGAGATGTGACTTGTGTGAATAGAAACTTCTTATGGCAGAAAGTGACCGAACTATAGGATCAAAAGAGGCTGTAAAAAGAGGTTTTATTTACCACAATTGGAACTGCTAGACGAAGTGGGAGTTGAGGCCGAGCAGTTCGATCTTCCGTGCCCTAACTTGGTGACGGAAGACACCTACGGCGACGGCGGAGAGACCGATGTCCGCAGTCGGCGTGAAAACGGTGTCGGAGAGGTTGCGGCAGTGAAGCAGTTCGTCACCGGCATCGTTGAGAGCTAGCGGTGGCGCTAGGGTTCGTGCGAGGGTGGAAGAAGAGATAATGACCGCAGTGAATCATGTGTATTTATAGGGATAGGGGCGGCACTGCGCTATTATTCAGGTGCCCCTGGTGATTCGCATCTGATCAGCACGTGGCCATCATGCGGTATCATGGGGGCAGTTCCACATCCCACGCACGCCTTGTTTGTCGGCTGTCGTTCCTACTTCTCTGGATTTCTTTTTGATGGAAAAGTATTGAAAACGGTTTCAAAGTTTGTCTCTGTGTCTTCAGCCGACAAGGATGCAGTGAAGACATTCGACAGTTTCAATAGAATGCATATGACTTGGAGAGATAGAGTTTGAGGTAGGAAGCATGGAGAGGTTAGGGTCCGATCACATTCACTTAGTTCAAAAGATTCAAACAAGAAGACATAGCTATAAGTGAATGATGTTGAGGACAGAAAACCAGTACATATATATACTGAACATAGTGAAGATAATCATGAAGACATGTTGAGATTGAAGCCAAACCAAATGTGAAGACATAGCAAATGTAACGCCATGAGTGAAACACTTCAAGCAGAAAATTTGGTGGTGGTGTTACCCACCGTATAGGAAGTATTAGACCCAGACACAGCGCACAATTATCGTGGCGCTCCGAAGTCAAATTCCATGTTAATGTATTCACACTTAGAATGTATGTCTTCATTGATTGAAGATATACGTTACTTCGTGTGTTGCACATCTAAGTCATCAACATGCATAAGTGTTAGGATGTGTGCCTGATCATAGGACATTTGAGGATTCCAAGATATTTAGCTCACACCGTAACTTGCAAAATCTCTTCTCATCCAAGGGCTTGGTGAAGATATCTGCCAATTGCTCTTCAGTGTTGACGTGTATGATATCAATATCTTCCTTTGCAACATGATCTCTGAGAAAATGATGACGAATTTCAATGTGCTTGGTCTTCGAGTGCTGAACTGGGTTGTTGGTGATCTTGATGGCGCTTTCATTGTCGCAGTAAAGTGGCACTTGCTTCAGATGAATGCCATAATCATTGAGGGTTTGCTTCATCCATAGAAGCTGAGCGCAGCAGGATCCAGCAGCAATGTATTCAGATTCAGCAGTGGAGAGAGATACACAGTTCTGCTTCTTTGAAGACCAACATACAAGTGATCGGCCCAGAAAGTGACATGTGCCTGATGTGGACTTCCGATCAACCTTGTCACCAGCGTAATCAGCATCCGAAAATCCAACCAGATCAAACTCTGAGCCCTTTGGATACCATAACCCTAGAGTTGGGGTGTGAGCCGAATATCGAAGAATTCGCTTCACAGCTAAGTGATGCGACTCCTTTGGTGCCGCTTGGAATCGAGCACACATGCAAACACTAAGCATAATATCTGGCCTAGATGCACATAAATAAAGCAAAGAACCAATCATGGAGCGGTATACCTTTTGATCGAACTCTTTACCATTGTCGTCAGGACCCAAATGATGTTTGGCTGGCATTGGTGTTGTGAAACCTTTGCAGTCTTGCATACCGAACTTCTTCAGGCAATCTTTGAGATACTTCTCTTGAGATATGAAGATTCCATTGCGTTGTTGCCGTATCTGAAGGCCGAGAAAGAATTTCAGCTCCCCCATCATAGACATCTGATATTGCTCTTGCATCATATATCCGAACTCCTCACTGTACTTCTGGTTGGTGCAGCCGAAGATAATGTCATCCACATATATTTGGCACACAAACAGTTCACCATCATATGTCTTCGTGAAGAGAGTGAAGGAAATATGCCCTAGAGGCAATAATAAAGTTATTATTTATTTCCTTATATCATGATAAATGTTTATTATTCATGCTAGAATTGTATTAACCGGAAACATAATACATGTGTGAATACATAGACAAACAGAGTGTCACTAGTATGCCTCTACTTGACTAGCTCGTTAATCAAAGATGGTTATGTTTCCTAACCATGGACAAAAGAGTTGTTATTTGATTAACGAGATCACATCATTAGTTGAATGATCTGATTGACATGACCCATTCCATTAGCTTAGCACCCGATCGTTTAGTATGTTGCTATCGCTTTCTTCATGACTTATACATGTTCCTATGACTATGAGATTATGCAACTCCCGTTTGCCGGAGGAACACTTTGGGTGCTACCAAACGTCACAACGTAACTGGGTGATTATAAAGGAGTACTACAGGTGTCTCCAAAGGTACATGTTGGGTTGACGTATTTCGAGATTAGGATTTGTCACTCCGATTACCGGAGAGGTATCTCTGGGCCCTCTCGGTAATGCACATCACATAAGCCTTGCAAGCATTACAATTAATGTGTTAGTTGTGAGATGATGTATTACGGAACGAGTAAAGAGACTTGTCGGTAACGAGATTGAACTAGGTATTGGATACCGACGATCGAATCTCGGGGCAAGTAACATACCGATGACAAAGGGAACAACGTATGTTGTTATGCGGTTTGACCGATAAAGATCTTCGTAGAATATGTAGGAGCCAATATGGGCATCTAGGTCCCGCTATTGGTTATTGACCGGAGACATGTCTCGGTCATGTCTACATTGTTCTCGAACCGTAGGGTCCGCACGCTTAAGGTTTCGATGACAGTTATATTATGAGTTTATGAGTTTTGATGTACCGAAGGAGTTCGGAGTCCCGGATGAGATCGGGGACATGACGAGGAGTCTCGAAATGGTCGAGACGTAAAGATCGATATATTGGACGACTATATTCGGACTTCGGAAAGGTTCCGAGTGATTCGGGTATTTTTCGGAGTACCGGAGAGTTACGGGAATTCGCCGGGGAGTATATGGGCCTTATTGGGCCATACGGGAATAGAGGAGAGAGGCCAAAAGGAAGGAGGCCTGCGCCCCCCCTCTGGTCCGAATTGGACAAGGGGCGCAGCCCCCTTTTCCTTATTCCTCTCCCCCTCTTTCCCCTTCTCCTACTCCAACAAGGAAGGAGGGAGTCCTACTCCCGGTGGGAGTAGGACTCCCCTTGGCGCGCCTCCTCCTAGGCCGGCCGGCCCCTCCCCCTTGCTCCTTTATATACGGAGGCAGGGGGCACCCCATGACACACAAGTTGATCGTTCCTTAGCCGTGTGCAGTGCCCCCTGCCACCAAATTCCACCTCAATCATATCGTTGTAGTGCTTAGGCGAAGCCCTGCGTCGGTAGTACATCAAGATCGTCATCACGCCATCATGCTGATGGAACTCCTCCCCGAAGCTTTGCTGGATCGGAGCCCGAGGATCATCATCGAGCTGTACGTGTGCTAAGAACTCGGAGGTGCCGGAGTAACGGTGCTTGGATCGGTCGGATCGGGAAGAAGACGTACGACTACTTCCTCTACGTTGTGTCAACGCTTCCGTTGCGATCTACAAGGGTATGTAGATCACACTCTCCCCTCTCGTTGCTATACATCATCATGATCTTGCGTGTGCGTAGGAAATTTTTTGAAATTACTATGTTCCCCAACAGTGGCATCCGACCCTAGGTTTTATGGTTTGATGTTATATGCATGAGTAGAACACAAGTGAGTTGTGGGCGATACAAGTCATACTGCCTACGAGCATGTCATACTTTGGTTCAGCGGTATTGTTGGACGAGACGACCCGGACCAACCTTACGCGTACGCTTACGCGAGACCGGTTCCCTCGACGTGCTTTGCACATAGATGGCTTGCGGGCGACTGTCTCTCCAACTTTAGTTGAACCGAGTATGGCTACGCCCGGTCCTTGAGAAGGTTAAAACGGAGTCTATTTGACAAACTATCGTTATGGTTTTGATGCGTAGGTGAGATTGGTTCTTGCTTAAGCCCGTAGCAGCCACGTAAAACTTGCAACAACAAAGTAGAGGACGTCTAACTTGTTTTTGCAGGGCATGTTGTGATGTGATATGGTCAAGACATGATGCTAAATTTTATTGTATGAGATGATCATGTTTTGTAACCGAGTTATCGGCAACTGGCAGGAGCCATATGGTTGTCGCTTTATTGTATGCAATGCAATCGCGATGTAATGCTTTACTTTATCACTAAACGGTAGCGATAGTCGTGGAAGCATAAGATTGGCGAGACGACAATGATGCTACGATGGAGATCAAGGTGTCGCGCCGGTGACGATGGTGATCATGACGGTGCTTCGGAGATGGAGATCACAAGCACAAGATGATGATGGCCATATCATATCACTTATATTGATTGCATGTGATGTTTATCTTTTATGCATCTTATCTTGCTTTGATTGACGGTAGCATTATAAGATGATCTCTCACTAAATTATTAAGAAGTGTTCTCCCTGAGTATGCACCGTTGCGAAAGTTCTTCGTGCTGAGACACCACGTGATGATCGGGTGTGATAGGCTCTACGTTCAAATACAACGGGTGCAAAATAGTTGCACACGCGGAATACTCAGGTTATACTTGACGAGCCAAGCATATACAGATATGGCCTCGGAACACGGAGACCGAAAGGTCGAGCGTGAATCATATAGTAGATATGATCAACATAATGATGTTCACCAATGAAACTGCTCCATCTCACGTGATGATCGGACATGGTTTAGTTGATTTGGATCACGTGATCACTTAGAGGATTAGAGGGATATCTATCTAAGTGGGAGTTCTTAAGTAATATGATTAATTGAACTTTAATTTATCATGAACTTAGTCCTGGTAGTATTAGCACATCTATGTTGTGGATCAATAGCTCGCGTTGTTGCTTTCATATGTTTATTTTGATATGTTCCTAGAGAAAATTGTGTTGAAAGATGTTAGTAGCAATGATGCGGATTGGATCCGTGATCTGAGGTTTATCCTCATTGCTGCACAGAAGAATTATGTCCTTGATGCACCACTAGGTGACGGGCCTATTGCAGGAGCAGATGCAGACGTTATGAACGTTTGGCTAGCTCAATATAATGACTACTTGACAGTTTAGTGCACCATGCTTAACAACTTAGAATCGGGACTTCAAAGACGTTTTGAACATCATGGACCATATGATATGTTCCAGGAGTTGAAGTTAATATTTCAAGCAAATACCCGAGTTGAGAGATATGAAGTCTCCAACAAGTTCTATAGCTAAAAGAAGGAGGAGAATCGCTCAACTAGTGAGCATGTGCTCAGATTGTCTGGGTACTACAATCACTTGAATCAAGTGGGAGTTAATCTTCCAGATAAAATAGTGATTGACAGAATTCTCTAGTCACCATCACCAAGTTAGTAGAACTTCGTGATGAACTATAATATTCAAGGGATAACGGAAACAACTCCCGAGCTTTTCATGATGATGAAATCGATGAAGATAGAAATCAAGAAAGACATCAAGTGTTGATGGTTGACAAGACCACTAGTTTCAAGAAAAGGGCAAAGGGAAGAAGGGGAACTTCAAGAAGAACGGCAAGCAAGTTGCTGCTCAAGTGAAGAAACCCAAGTCTGATCCTAAGCCTGAGACTAAGTGCTTCTACTGCAAAGGGACTGGTCACTGGAAGCGGAACTACCCCAAGTGATTGGCAGATAAGAAGGATGGCAAAGTGAACATAAGTATATTTGATATACATGTTATTGATGTGTACTTTACTAGTGTTTATAGCAACCCCTCAGTATTTGATACTAGTTCAGTTGCTAAGATTAGTAACTCGAAACGGGAGTTGCAGAATAAACAGAGACTAGTTAAGGGTGAAGTGACGATGTGTGTTGGAAGTGGTTCCAAGATTGATATGATCATCATCGCACACTCCCTATAATTTCGGGATTAGTGTTGAAGTTAAATAAGTGTTATTTGGTGTTTGCGTTGAGCATGAATATGATTTGATCATGTTTATTGTAATGTGGTTATTCATTTAAGTAAGAGAATAAATTGTTGTTCTGTTTACATGAATAAAACCTTATATGGTTACACACCCAATGAAAATAGTTCGTTGGATCTCGATCGTAGTGATACACATAATCATAATATTGAAACCAAAAGATGCAAAGTTAATAATGATAGTGCAACTTATTTGTGGCACTGCAGTTTAGGTCATATTGGTGTAAAGCGCATGAAGAAACTCCATACTGATGGGCTTTTGGAATCACTTGATTATGAATCAGTTGATGCTTGCGAACCATGCCTCATGGGCAAGATGACTAAAACTCTGTTCTTCGGAACAATGGAGCGAGCAACAGATTTGTTGGAAATCATACATACTGATGTATGTGGTCCGATAAATATTGAGGCTCGCGATAGGTACCATTATTTTCTGATCTTCACAGATGATTTGAGCAGATATGAGTATATCTACTTGATGAAACATAAGTCTGAAACATTTGAAAAGTTCAAAGAATTTCAGAGTGAAGTGAAAAATCATCGTAACAAGAAAATAAAGTTTCTACGATCTGATCGTAGAGAAGAGTATTTGAGTTACGAGTTGGGCCTTCAGTTAAAAACAATGTGAAATAGTTTCACTACTCACGCCACCTGGAACACCAGAATGTAATGGTGTGTCCGAACGTCATAACCGTACTTTATTAGATATGGTGCGATCTATGATGTCTCTTACCGATATACCACTATCGTTTTGGGGTTATGCATTAGAGACAGTTGCATTCACGTTAAATAGGGCACCATCTAAATCCGTTGAGACGACACTGTATGAACTATGGTTTGGCAAGAAACCAAAGTTGTCATTTCTTAAAGTTTGGGGTTGTGATGCTTATGTGAAAAAGTTTCATCCTGATAAGCTCAAAACCAAATCGGAGAAATATGTCTTCATAGGATACCCAAAAGGAGACTGTTGGGTACACCTTCTATCACAGATCCTAAGGCAAGACATTCGTTGCTTATAATGGATCCTTTCTAGAGAAGGAGTTTCTCTCGAAAGAAGTGAGTGGGAAGAAAGTAGAACTTGATAAGGTAATTGTACCTTCTCCCTTATTGGAAAGTAGTTCATCACAGAAATCTGTTCCTGTGACTACTACACCAATTAATGAGGAAGCTAATGATGATGATCATGTAACTTCAGATCAAGTTACTACCGAATCTCGTAGGTAAACCAGAGTGAGATCCGCACCAGAGTGGTACGGTAATCCTGTTCTGGAGGTCATGTTACTTGACCATGACGAACCTATGAACTATGAGGAAGCGATGATGAGCCCAGATTCTGCGAAATGGTTTGAGGCCATGAAATCTGAGATATGATCCATGTATGAGAACAAAGTTTGGACTTTGGTTGACTTGCCCAATGATCGGCAAGCAATTGAGAATAAATGGATCTTCAAGAGGAAGACGGACGCTGATAGTAGTGTTACTATCTACAAAGCTAGAATTGTCGCAAAAAGTTTTCGACAAGTTCAAGGTGTTGACTATGATGAGAGCTTCTCACTCGTATCTATGCTTAAGTCTGTTCGAATCATGTTAGCAATTGCCACATTTTATGAAATCTGGCAAATGGATAAACAAAACTGCATTCCTTAATGGATTTATTAAAGAAGAGTTGTATACGATGCAACTAGTAGGTTTTGTCAATCCTAAAGGTGCTAACGAAATATGCAAGCTCCAGTGATTCATCTATGGACTGGTGCAAGCATCTCAGAGTTGGAATACACGCTTTGATAAGTTGATCAAAGCATATAGTTTTATACAGACTTATGGTGAAGCCTGTATTTACAAGAAAGTGAGTGGGAGCACTACAGCATCTCTGATAAGTATATGTGAATGACATATTGTTGATTGGAAATAATGTAGAATTATTCTATAAAGCATAAAGGAGTATTTGAAAGGAGTTTTTTCAAAGAAAGACTTCGGTGAAGCTGCTTACATATTGAGCTTCAAGATCTATAAAGATAGATCAAGACGCTTGATAAGTTTTTTCAACGAGTACATACCTTGACAAGATTTTGAAGTAGTTCAAAAATGGAGCAGTCAAAGAAAGAGTTCTTGTCTGTATTACAAGGTGTGAAGTTGAGTAAGACTCAAAGCCCGACCACGGCAGAAGATAGAAAGAGAATGAAAGTCATTCCCTGTGCCTCAGTCATAGGTTCTATAAAGTATGCCATACTGTGTACCAGATCTATTGTATACCCTGCACTGATTTGGCAAGGGAGTACAATAGTGATCTAGGAGTAGATCACTGGACAGCGGTCAAAATTATCCTTAGTAGAATAAGGAAATATTTCTCGATTATGGAGGTGACAAAAGGTTCGTCGTAAAAAGTTACGTCGATGCAAGTTTTGACACGGATCTGGATGACTCTAAGTCTCGATCTAGATACATATTGAAAGTGGGAGCAATTAGCTAGAGTAGCTCCGTGCAGAGCATTGTAGACATAGAAAATTGCAAAATACATAACTGATCTGAATGTGAAAGACCGCTGACTAAGATTCTCTCACAAACAAAACATGATCACACCTTAGTACTCTTTGGGTGTTAATCACATAGCGATGTGAACTAGATTACCGAATCTAGTAAACCCTTTGGGTGTTGGTCACATGACAATGTGAACTATGGGTGTTAATCACATGATGATGTGAACTATCGATGTTAATCACATGGTGATGTGATCTAGATTATTGACTCTAGTGCAAGTGGGAGACTGAAGGAAATATGCCCTAGAGGCAATAATAAAGTTATTATTTATTTCCTTATATCATGATAAATGTTTATTATTCATGCTAGAATTGTATTAACCGGAAACATAATACATGTGTGAATACATAGACAAACAGAGTGTCACTAGTATGCCTCTACTTGACTAGCTCGTTAATCAAAGATGGTTATGTTTCCTAACCATGGACAAAAGAGTTGTTATTTGATTAACGAGATCACATCATTAGTTGAATGATCTGATTGACATGACCCATTCCATTAGCTTAGCACCCGATCGTTTAGTATGTTGCTATCGCTTTCTTCATGACTTATACATGTTCCTATGACTATGAGATTATGCAACTCCCGTTTGCCGGAGGAACACTTTGGGTGCTACCAAACGTCACAACGTAACTGGGTGATTATAAAGGAGTACTACAGGTGTCTCCAAAGGTACATGTTGGGTTGGCGTATTTCGAGATTAGGATTTGTCACTCCGATTGTCGGAGAGGTATCTCTGGGCCCTCTCGGTAATGCACATCACATAAGCCTTGCAAGCATTACAACTAATGTGTTAGTTGTGAGATGATGTATTACGGAACGAGTAAAGAGACTTTCCGGTAACGAGATTGAACTAGGTATTGGATACCGACGATCGAATCTCGGGGCAAGTAACATACCGATGACAAAGGGAACAACGTATGTTGTTATGCGGTTTGACCGATAAAGATCTTCATAGAATATGTAGGAGCCAATATGGGCATCCAGGTCCCGCGATTGGTTATTGACCGGAGACATGTCTCGGTCATGTCTACATTGTTCTCGAACCATAGGGTCCGCACGCTTAAGGTTTCGATGACAGTTATATTATGAGTTTATGAGTTTTGATGTACCGAAGGAGTTCGGAGTCCCAGATGAGATCGGGGACATGACGAGGAGTCTCGAAATGGTCGAGACGTAAAGATCGATATATTGGACGACTATATTCGGACTTCGGAAAGGTTCCGAGTGATTCGGGTATTTTTCGGAGTACCGGAGAGTTATGGGAATTCGCCGGGGAGTATATGGGCCTTATTGGGCCATACGGGAATAGAGGAGAGAGGCCAAAAGGAAGGAGGCCTGTGCCCCCCCTCTGGTCCGAATTGGATAAGGGGCGCAGCCCCCTTTTCCTTATTCCTCTCCCCCTCTTTCCCCTTCTCCTACTCCAACAAGGAAGGAGGGAGTCCTACTCCCGGTGGGAGTAGGACTCCCCTTGGCGCGCCTCCTCCTAGGCCGGCCGGCCCCTCCCCCTTGCTCCTTTATATACGGAGGCAGGGGGCACCCCATGACACACAAGTTGATCGTTCATTAGCCGTGTGCGGTGCCCCCTGCCACCAAATTCCACCTCAATCATATCGTTGTAGTGCTTAGGCGAAGCCCTGCGTCGGTAGTACATCAAGATCGTCATCACGCCATCGTGCTGACGGAACTCCTCCCCGAAGCTTTGCTGGATCGGAGCCCGGGGATCGTCATCGAGCTGTACGTGTGCTAAGACTCGGAGGTGCTGGAGTAACGGTGCTTGGATCGGTCGGATCGGGAAGAAGACGTACGACTACTTCCTCTACGTTGTGTCAACGCTTCCGTTGCGATCTACAAGGGTATGTAGATCACACTCTCCCCTCTCGTTGCTATACATCACCATGATCTTGCGTGTGCGTAGGAATTTTTTTGAAATTACTACGTTCCCCAACAGAGAGTGGGATCTAGGGAACCAGGTATTAAGCCTTTGCTCTTCAGGAAGTATTTGAGTGTATCATACCAGGCCCGAGGGGCTTGTTTGAGGCCATATAGTGCCTTATTGAGCTTGTAAACCATGTCAGGATGTTTTGGATCTTCAGACCCAGGTGGTTGTGCAACATACACTTCTTCTTCAATTTTGCCATTGAGAAAGGCACTCTTCACATCCATTTGATACAGAATTATGTTGTGATGATTTGCATAGGCCAGCAGTATACAGATGGCTTCAAGTCTGGCCACAGGAGCAAAAGTTTCATCGAAGTCAATGCCTTCCACTTGAGTATATCCTTGAGCAATGAGACGAGCCTTGTTTCTGACGACTTGACCTTGCGCATCTTGCTTGTTGCGGTATATCCATTTGGTGCCTATTATGTTATGCTTCCATGGATCAGGACGCTTAACCAATTCCCATACATTGTTCAGCTCAAACTGTTGAAGCTCTTCTTGCATAGCTTGAATCCACTCAGGTTCCATAAAAGCTTCTTCAACTTTCTTGGGTTCTGTGATTGAAACGAATGCGAAGTGTCCGCAGAAATTTGCCAGTTGAGTTGCCCTTGAACGAGTCAGTGGACCAGGTGCATTGATGCTATCAATTATTCTGTCAATCTGCACTTCATTGGCAACACGAGGATGTATGGGTCGAAGACTTTGCTCTTGCTGATCTATGTTGTCGTGGGGAGGAATGTCTTCAGGCTGAGCATTGTCTTCATGTGGATCAGGTACTGAGATGATAAGTTCTTCTTCAGGATGAGCTTCAGAAGGTATAATTTCTCCAGTTCCCATTAGCTTGATTGATTCACTAGCTGGAACTTCATCTAGCACATCTGGCAGTTGCTCTCTTTGTGACCCATTGGTCTCATCGAACCGCACATCCACTGTAGGAGTGCGAATCCTTTCCATATCCAAGCATAAAGGCCTCATGTGCTTTTGGAGCAAATTTTGAGGTGTGGTGAGGGTCCTTGATCCAGCATCTTGAGCCAAATACTCTGAAGTAACTGACATTTGGCTTCTTGCCAGTTAGAAGTTCATAAGATGTCTTGTTCAGAAACTTGTGAAGATAGACACGGTTGATTGTATGGCATGCAGTGTCAATGGCTTCAGTCCAGAATTTTCTTGGAGTGTTCTGTTCTGGCCATCTAGCATTGTTCTGGCCATCTCAATGAGTGTTCTGTTCTTGCGTTCGACGATGCCATTCTGCCATGGCGTGTACGGAGCTGAGAATTCATGAGTGATGCCCAATGTATCAAGATATGTGTCAAGGCCAGTGTTCTTGAATTCAGTGCCATTGTCACTTCTGATGTGCTTTATCTTGGCGCCATAATTGTTCATAGCCCGATTTGCGAAGCGTCTAAAGACATCCTGCACTTCAGTCTTGTAAAGGATTATGTGCAGCCAAGTATATCTAGAGTAATCATCAACAATGACAAATCCGTAGAGGCAAGCAGTAGTGGAAAAAGTTGAGTAGTGAGTGGGACCAAAGAGATCCATGTGAAGCAGTTCGAAGGGTCGAGTAGTGGTCATGATTGTCTTCGAAGGATGTTTTGCCCTTGTCATCTTCCCTGCTTCACAGGCACTGCATAAGTGATCTTTCTTGAACTTGACGCCCTCGATGCCTATGACATGCTTCTTCTTCGCAAGGGTGTGGAGGTTCCTCATGCCAGCATGCCCAAGCCTCCGATGCCAAAGCCAGCATTCTGAAGCCTTTGCGAGAAGACATACTGCAAGCTGTGGCCCTGCTGAGAAATCTACCACGTACAAATCATCTTTCCGATACCCTTCAAACACTAGAGACTTGTCATATTCCATTAGTACCAAGCAACGATATTTTCCAAAGATTACAATCATGTTCAAATCGCAAAGCATTGAGACAGACCTTAAGTTGAAGCCAAGGGATTCAACAAACATGACTTTATCCATGTGTTGATCCTTTGAGATTGCAACTCTACCTAGACCCAATACCTTACTTTTACCAGTGTCAGCAAATGTGATGTGGCTCTTGTCAGATGGACGTAAGGTTGAGTCCATAAAGAGACTTCTTTTGCCAGTCATGTGATTCGTACACCCACTATCAATAATCCATTCTGAAGACTCTGAAGTCGCTGGTGTCGTACCCTACAGTGCAGTTAGGGGGATAGGCTTCACGAAGAGTATTGTGAAGCAAAAACATTTGACGAACCAGTGGGTTATGAAAACTTAGATCCAGGTTAGGACTAGTAGGGAGAGTAGCATGCGATTTAGGTACGAAATACATAGTGATGCCATTCGGGCATTTGATCTTGCGCCCCACAAGATTTTTAAGGTCCCCAGCAATAGCGTCAGAAGATTTTGGTTTTCTGCCGGAGACCTTTCCCTGCAAAAGAGAGTTAAGCTTTCTTAACCACCCACATCTTCAAGGGTGGCTTAGAAGCAATAAGTCTAAGTGCAGCATCTGAGAATTTTGGCTTTGGAGCCCTGGCAAATAGTCTAGCAGGCGGGCAATAGTACTCATAAGAATAGGCAGAATAGTTCTTGGTCATATGAGCATGACGGTTTGAAGAACCGCTCTCATATGCCTGAGCATGGTTTCCTTGCAAAACATTTGTGTTAGTGCGACTCAGGTGAGTCCTCTGCCTGTATGAAGCCTTTGGACCATATGAAGCCTTTGGTCTGAGGTTTGTCTTCTTCATGTGAGGTGTCATGAGGACATTCACAGGAAGATTCTCCAGACACGTTTTTGGAACCCAGATCTTCTTCATAGGCGGTCCATTCCTGCAGTTAGTACCAATGTACCTGGCAAATACTTCACCATTCTGATTTCTAAACAGTTTATAGTTTGCATCAAAGGATTCATCAATGATAATAGGATCAACACAAGTGAAGCCAGATAGATTGGATGGATCTGCTGAGGATTCCTTTGCAGATCCATCTGCATTAATTTTCCTCACAAACCCAACACCCTCTTTCCTAGGGTTTCGGTTCAGAATCTGCTTCTTGAGGGCATCACATAATGTCTGATGTCCTTTGAGACTTTTGTACATCCCTGTTTCAAGCAATGTCTTCAACCTAGCATTCTCATCAGCAATAGTAGTGGTATCCTCAGTAGAGGGGTTAGTTACCACTTCAACAGTTGAAGATATTGCAACAGCAGTAGCAGTGGAACATTCAACAACAGAAGTAGCATTATCACGCTCAATGCATTTAAGGCATGGTGGTTCAAATCCTTCCTGAGCAGAACTGATCTGTTCGGCTGGAAGTGACTCGTTTTCCTTTTGAAGATCTTCATGATCCGCTCTCAACTTCTCAAGATCTTGCTTCTTTGGAAGATAATCATAGGAAAGCTTTTCATGAGTAGTTGAGAGAGTCTCAAGACGATCTTCGAGTTCCTGATACTTAACATGAAGATTTTTTATGTCTTCAATTAAGGATTCAGAACGAGTCATTTCAGCACCCAACAGATCATCGCTTCTGTCTAACAGTTTTTGAATATGTTCCATGGCCTTTTGTTGTTCAGTTGCAATTTTAGCAAGTGTTTTGTAGCTGGGTTTTGAATCACAATCAGAGTCATCGTCACTGGATGTTTGATAGTGAGTAGTGCGTGTGTTTACCTTGGCACCGCGTGCCATGAAGCAGTAGGTAGGAGTAGAGTCGTCCTTGTCATTTGCATCGGTGTTGGTGATGAAGTCATTTTCTTCAGTGCTGAAGATGGACTTGGCGACGTAGGCTGTAGCCAGACTCGCAATGCCAGAATCAGACTCCTCCTCAGACTCCACCTCTGCCTCCTCAGAAGCGGACTCCTCCTCTGAATCCATTTCCTTGCCAACAAACGCACGAGCCTTGCCAGTTGAGCTCTTCTTGTGTGATGAAGACTTTGAGGAAGACTTGGAAGAAGACTTTGAGTATTTCTTCTTCTTGTCGTTGGAGTCATATTCCTTGCTCTTCTTCTTCTTTCTGCTCTCATTGTCCCACTGTGGACACTCAGAGATGAAGTGTCCAGTTTTCTTGCACTTGTGACATGTTTTCTTCTTGTAGTCATGAGCAGATGCTTCATCATTCCTTGAGCTTGATCGTGAAGACTTTCTGAAGCCTTTCTTCTTGGTGAATTTCTGGAACTTCTTCACTAGCATTGCAAGTTCCCGTCCAATGTCTTCAGGATCATCAGAACAGCTGTCAGATTCATCTTCAGATGAGGACACAGCTTTTGCCTTCAAGGCACGAGTTCGCCCATAGTTTGGACCATAGATATCTCTTTTCTCAGAAAGCTGAAACTCATGTGTGTTGAGCCTCTCAAGTATGTTAGACGGATCGAGTGTATTGAAATCTGGACGTTCCTGAATCATCAGGGCTAGGATGTCAAACGAACTGTCAAGTGCTCTCAACAGCATCTTGACGATTTCATGTTTGGTGATCTCAGTGGCGCCGAGGGCTTGAAGCTCATTTGTGATGTCAGTGAGCCGGTCAAATGTGTGCTGGACATTCTCATTGTCATTTCGCTTGAAGCGGTTGAAGAGATTGCGAAGAACACTGATTCTCTGATCTCTCTGGGTTGAGATGCCTTCATTGACTTTGGAGAGCCAGTCCCAGACCAGCTTGGATGTCTTCAAGGCACTCACACGGCCGTACTGTCCCTTGGTCAGATGACCACAGATGATATTCTTGGCAGTAGAGTCCAGTTGAGTGAACTTCTTGACATCAGCAGCAGTGACACCTTCTCCAGCCTTGGGAACGCCGTTTTCGATGACATACCATAGGTCGACATCAATGGCTTCAAGATGCATGCGCATCTTATTCTTCTAGTAGGGATATTCAGTTCCATCAAAGACGGGGCACGCAGCGGAGACTTTAATTATCCCTGCAGTCGACATAGCTAAAACTCTAGGTGGTTAAACCGAATCACACAGAACAAGGGAGCACCTTGCTCTGATACCAATTGAAAGTGCGTTATATCGACTAGAGGGGGGTGAATAGGCGATTTTTATGAAAGTCTTCAAAACATGGAAGTTATGAAGACAAACAGTATGGACAAGCCTATCACTATGCAGCGGAAGTTAGATTACACAAGGCAAGCCATGGTCAAGTATACAATATAGTGAAAGCACAGTGACAAACAGCTTCAGTGTAATAAGGATCAGGTAGGAAGAAGTTATGAAGCCAAACAAATCATACAGTCAAGTTGTGAAGACAGAAGATAAAGCAAGCATGCAATGGCTTCACAATGTGTAATGGTAAGTAAAGGGAGGTGAAGATGAAACTAGTGACATGCTGAAGACAATGATTTGTTGGACCAGTTCCAGTTGCTGTGACAACTGTACGTATGGTTGGAGCGGCTACGTATTTAAACCAAAGGACACACAGTCCCGGACACCCAGTCCTGAACACGCAGCTCAGGACACCCAGTCCTCACCGTTTTCTCCTTGAGCTAAGGTCACACAGACCTCGCCCAATCACTCTGGTAAGTCTTCAAGGTAGACTCCCAAACCTTCACAGACTTCGTTCACCGGCAATCCACAATTTCTCTTGGATGCTCAGAACGCGACGCCTAACCGGCTGGAGGATGCACAGTCCTCAAGTGTAATAAGTCTTCAGATCACTCAAACAAGAAGACTTAAGTGATGCCCAATTACTCTGGCTCTGGGTGGTTAGGGCTTTTCTCCTCGCTAGGGATTTTCTCTCAAAGGCTTCGAGGTGGGTTGCTCTCAAACGACAAAAGCCGTGCACTGAAATCTGAGCAGCCAACCGTTTATGGTTGTAGGGGTGGACTATTTATAGCCACTTGGCAACCCGACCTGATTTGTCCGAAATGACCCTGGGTCACTAAGGAACTGCCACGTGTATCAACGGTCGAATTTTTAACTCACATGGCAACTTTACTTGGGCTAGAAGCAAAGCTGACTTGTCCATCTCTGGACAAGATTTGCTCTCATAGTCTTCGCTCGAAGACATACGATTTGAATTAGGCATCACTTCAGTCATCCTGACTGGTTCTCTTGGACCCCACTTAACAGTACGGTGGTTCCTATGACACAACATGAATGAAGTAAAACTACGAAGGATCTAAGTCTTCGAGTTCCATAAGCTTCATAGGGAGTCTTCACATGTCATTGTCTTCAATATGAATATCTTCATAAACCACCATTGTCTTCAATGTCTTCGTACATTTTTAGGGGTCATCTCTGGTAGCTAAACCGAATCAATGAGGGACTTCTACCTGTGTTATCCTGCAATTCTCACGAACACATTAGTCCCTCAACTAGGTTTGTCGTCAATACTCCAAAACCAACTAGGGGTGGCACTAGATGCACTTACAAACCCTAGGTCCCTCCTGTGTCTATATAAACCGGAGGGCTAGGTCCGTAGAGAGACAATCATAATCATAGTCAGACAGGCTAGATTTTTAGGGTTTAGCCATTACGATCTCGTGGTAGATCAACTCTTGTGACACTCATATTCATCAAGATCAATCAAGTAGGAAGTAGGGTATTACCTCCGTAGAGAGGGCCCGAACCTGGGTAAACATTGTGTCCCTTGTCTCCTGTTACCATCGACCTTAGACGCATAGTTCGGGACCCGCTACCCAAGATCCGCCGGTTTTGACACCGACATTGGTGCTTTCATTGAGAGTTCCACTGTGCCGTCGTCAAAAGGTTTGATGGCTCCTTCAATCAATTTACAACGACACTGTCCAAGGGGAAGTCTTCCTCCCTGGACAGATCTTCGTGTTTGGCGGCACTGCGGGCCAACTCGCTTGGCCATCTGGAGCAGATCGAAAGCTACGCCCCTGGCCACCAGGTCAGATTTGGAAGCTTGAACTACGTCGCGGATATCCGTGGAGACTTGATCTTCGACGGATTCGAGACCACGGCAGCCGCTCCCTGCCACCACGATGAACATGATGCCAATCTGTCATTGGTCCCTATGCAGGATATAGCACCTGTAGCTGCTCGGGCCCTAGATCCGGAGCAGCTTGCGTCATCCGAAGACAGAAGCTCAACCCCGTCACGGAAGCCGCAGACTGAGCGGTGTTGGAGCCGCACATGCTCTTAACTTCAAGTAACATCTATGTCACCGGAACCACGGACTTGTCTTCGGCTACAGGTTTCGAACCTTGCGCGTTCGCGTATGTCGAGCTTGATCCGTCACCGATCATCGAATTCAGCTCCGCGGATATCTTCCGACACTCGCCTTTGGGTGACGTCCTAAGCTCGTTAAGAGCACTATCTTTAGCGAGGGGCTCACAGCCGAATTGTATCCGGCTCGAACCGGAGGCTGATGACGGAGAATTTCGCTTCCCACCCACCGCCCACTTCATAGCCACTGTCGAAGACTTAACCGACATGCTCGATTACAGTTCCGACGAAATCGACGGTATGGGCGATGATGTTGGTGAAGAGGAGGCCCAGAACCCGCCGTTTATTGGACGCTGGACGGCCGCTTCCTTGTATGATGTATACATGGTGGATGCACCAAAAGAGAATAGCGGCGACGACACAGAACACCCAATTGAGGATAAACCTCCCGAGATACAATCAAAGCACCGGCGTTAGCGCCGCCATTCCAAGTCACGCCGCAACAAAGACAACAACACTGGCACAGGAGAAGATAACACTCCGGATGGCGCCGAAGACAACGAGGACCCCATCGATGCAACTGCCGAATAGGATGAATAGGAAGATGGGCAAGTTAGCCCTGGTAAACAGGCCACACACGAAGACTCAGAGGACAGTAATTATCTTCCGCCCTCCGAGGACGAGGCAAGCCTCGGTACTGAGGATTTTATCGTGCCGGGGGTACCTCTTGAGTAGGAGCGCTTCAAGCGCCAGCTAATAGCCACTGCAAGGAGCCTGAAAAAGAAGCAGCAGCAGCTTCAAGCTGACCAAGACCTGCTCAACGATAAATGGACCGATGTCCTAGAAGCCAAAGAATACAGCCTTAAATGCCCAGCCAAAAGTTACCCGAAGCGCAAATTGCTACCTTAGTTCGATGACAAGGTGCTGGAGCCCATACCATCATCACACAATGGGGCGGGCCGACGACCACATGGTCGGGACAAAGTGGCAACTCAAGCCGAATACCATCCCGCCCTGCCTCATTATAAAGGCAAAGATCAAACAGCTCGTGGTCACACATATGACCTTCGGCAGGACCTGAACAACAGAGCAGGACATACCAGATCGATCTACGGATTGCGAGGACATACCTCAACACGTGTCGGCAACTATCTATTCGGACATGACAAACCTAGTCACACACGGGCTGAATGTCACACATAGGCCGAATGCCGCAAACGGACCCCATCTGAGCTACATCGCAAGGTGGCCCGATATAGAGGCGCCGCACACCCTCTTTGCTTCACTGACGAAGTAATGGATCACGAATTCCGAGAAGGGTTTAAACCCGTAAACATCGAATCATACGATGGAACAACTAACCCCGCAGTATGGATCGAGGACTTTATTCTCCACATTCATATGGCTCATGGAGATGACCTCCACGCCATCAAATACCTCCCGTTAAAACTCAAAGGGCCAGCTCGGCACTGGTTGAACAGTCTGCCCAAAAATTCTATCGGCAGCTAGGAGGACTTGGAAGAAGCCTTCCTTGACAACTTCCAAGGAACATATGTCCGGCCACTAGATGCCGATGACTTAAGTCATATTGTCCAGCAGTCCGGGGAGTCAGCCAGGAAGCTCTGGACTAGGTTCTTAGTTAAAAAGAACCAAATCGTCGACTGTCCGGATGCGGAAGCCCTAGCGGCCTTCAAGCACAGCGTCCGAGACGAATGGCTCGCTCGCCACCTCGGTCAAGAAAAGCTAAAATCCATGTCAGCCCTTACCGCTCTGATGACCCACTTTTGCGCGGGAGAAGACAGCTGGCTCGCTCGTAGAAGCAACAGTGCCAACGATCCTAGCACTTCCGAAGTCCGAGACAGCAATGGCAAACCACGACGCAGTAAATACAAACGTCGCAATGATACTGAAAGAACGCACGACACCGCGGTTAACGCCGGATTCAGCGTCCCCAAAGTCGGTCAACGTAAAAAGGCATTCAAGGATAACAGAGATGGCCCATCCAATTTGGACAAGATATTGGATCAGCCCTGCCAGATTCATGGCCGCCCTGACAAACCAGCTAATCATACCAATAGAAGTTGTTGGGTCTTCAAGCAGGCCGGCAAGCTCAACGCCGAACACAAGGGGAGGAGGCCGCCAGGCGATGGCATTGATGAAGAGGCTCACCAACCACATACCGGGGCCAAAAGCAATTTCCCGTAGAAGTGAAAACAATGAACATGGTATACATGACACACAACTCTACGGGGGAGCAGGAAAAACACTCCCTCCGGACTGAGGATCACACTACGGCAACCTCAGCCGAAGAACAAAGCGGTCCCATTAAACCGCATACCTTGTTGGCCATCAAGCCACTGGTCTCCATTCAACAGGATCGACCAATTTTGGAGCAGGACTAGCAGTTTGGCTTCCGCTGTCTACCTCATACACCTGCGAAATCTATATCCCGCATACACAACTATGCACTTCAAATACCCCGGGCATCGGTGGAAGCACAATACGGATGGGTCTACATATACTCCCATAAACTACTTCCTTTTTTTCCTTTTTTAAGTTACTTTCTTTTCCTTTATCCCTTGCCATAGGTGGCGCAAAGGCTGATCTCCCATGGACTATATCGGAGTTTGGGTTCATAAATTCACTCAAAGTCTACTCCTATTAAGGAGCCCCTCCACCAAGGAAAGGCGGCGCAGACGTGCAACAGGAGGTCCAAAACAACTTTTTTGTAGACCACACTCTCTATTTTGCGAGCCTGTAAAGTGCCTGTTTCCTCAGCCGCCGACCCCTAGCATATCAAATAGCCAGGGTTGTGGCGTTATTATCTATAAAATGACATTTGGCATGTCACCCAGGTTCTAGTGAATGTACTCTATATCCGGTTGAGGGAGTCCTGGACTAAGGGGTCCTCGGGCGCCCGGCCTGTTATCCATGGGCCGGACTGATGGGCTGTGAAGATATGAAGGCCGAAGACTATACCTGTGTCCGGATTGGACTCTCCTTGGCGTGGAAGGCAAGCTTGGAGACCGACTATGAAGATTCCTTCTTATGTAACCGACTCTATGTAAACCCTAGATCCCCTCGGTGTCTATATAAACCGAAGGGGTTAGTCCGGAAAGGATATACTCATTACCATAGTCATATAGGCTAGGCTTCTGGGGTTTAGCCATTACGATCTTGTGGTAGATCAACTCTTGTAACACACATATTCTTCAATATCAATCAAGCAGGACGTAGGGTATTACCTCTATAGAGAGGGCCCGAACCTGGGTAAACATCGTGTCCCCCGTCCCCTGTTACCATCGATCCTAGACGCACAGTTCGGGACCCCCTACCCGAGATCCGCCGGTTTTGACACCGACATTGGTGCTTTCATTGAGAGTTCCACTGTGCCGTCAATAAAGGGTTCGATGCCCCCTTCAATCATATATAGCGACGCTGCCCAAGGATAAACCTTCCTCCCCGAATAGATTTTTGTGTTCGGCGACTTCGTACTGCGGCCCAACTCGCTTGGCCATCTAGAGCAGATCGATAGCTACGTCCTTGGCCACCAGGTCAGATTTGGAAGCTTGAACTACGTCATGGATATCCGTGGAGACTTGATCTTCAATGGATTTGAGACCGCAGTGATCGCTCCGCCTCACCCCGATGAACATGACTTAAATCTGTCATCGGATCACATCCAGGAGATGGTCCCTGTTGGTGCAACATCCTTAGAACCGGAGCGGATCGTGCCATCTGAGGCCACAAAGTCCGTGGCGTTGGAGCCGCACACGGACTCGGCACCCCGCAATATTTGCGTCAATGGAACTCCGGATTCGCCTCCGGCTATAAGTCCCAGACCGGGTATGCCTGCGGACACCGAGCTGGATCAGTTATCGATTTTCGAATTTTGCGCCGCAAACATCTTCCAGCACTCACTTTTGGGTGATGTGCTAAACTCTTTAAAGAACTTGTCCTTGGAGAAGGACTCACAACCGAACTATGTTCAGTTCGAGCCAGAGGCTGATGATGGGGAATTTCGCTTCCCACCCGCCACCCACTTCATAGCCACCGTCGATGACTTAACTGACATGCTCGATTACGTCTTCGAAGACATCGACGGTATGGATGACGATGCCGACACGGAGCAAGGCCAAGACCCATCGTTCACTAGACGGTGGACGACCACCTCTTCGTATGATGTGTACATGGTCGACACACCTAAAAAAGCTAGTGACGATGACAAAGGAGATCCAGTTGCGAATAAACCTTCTGAGACACAGTCCAAACGCCAGCGCCCTAAACGCCACTCTAAGCCTCGTCGCTCAAAATGATGGCAACACTGGCACCGGAGAAAATAGTACTCCAGGCGACGCCGAAAATAATGAAAACCCCGTCAGGGCTGCATCCGAACAGGAGGAACAAAACAACGGGCAAGATAACCCTAATAATCAAGCCATGCCCAGTGACCCAGACGATGATAGTTATCGTCCAGTCTCCGAGGATGATGAGAGCCTTGGCAATGAGGACTTCATCGTGCCTGAGGCACCCCTCGAGCAGGAGCGCTTCAAGCGCCTGCTAATAGCCACTACAAGAAGCCTAAAGAAGAAGAAGAAGCAGCTCCAAGCTGATCAAGACCTGCTCATTGATAGGTGGACTGATGTCCTGGCAGCCAAAGAATACGGCCTCAAGCGCCCAGCCAAGAGTTACCCAAAGCGCAGACTGCTACCTCAATTCGATGAGGAGGCACCAGATCCCATACATCCCTCATGCAATGCGGACCAACCACGACGTGGTCGGGATAGTGCGGTGGACCGACCACCCCGCAGTCGGATAAAATGGCAACTCAGGCCGAACAACAGCCCGCCCCACCACCTCACAAAAATAGGGACAAAACAGCTCGGGATCATACATACGACCTTCAGCAGGAGCTGGACAGTAGAGCGGGACACACCAGATCAATCTACGGATCGCGAGGACACTTCCCGAGTCGGGATGACAGCTACCTATTCGGATGTGACAAACCTACTCACACCCGGGCCGATAACCGCAGACGGACTCCATCGGAAGTGCGCCATGATGCGCCCGATATAGAGGCGCCGCGCACCCTCTCTGCTTCACAGATGAGGTGCTGGATCACGAATTCCCCGAGGGGTTCAAGCCCGTCAATATTGAATCATACGACGGAATAACTGATCCCGCAGTATGGATTGAGGACTTTATTCTCCACATCCACATGGCCTGTGGAGACAACCTCCACACCATCAAATACCTCCCACTGAAACTCAAAGGGCCAGCTTGACACTGACTGAACAGCTTGCCCGAGAATTCCATCGGCACCTGGGAGGACTTGGAATAGGCCTTCCTTGACAACTTCCAAGGTACATATGTCCGACCACTTGATGCCGATGACTTAAGCCACATAGTTCAACAACCTGGAGAACCAGCCAGAAAATTCTGGACTAGGTTCCTAACCAAAAAGAGCCACATCGTTGACTGTCCGGATGCCGAAGCCCTAGCGGCATTTAAACACAACATCCATGATGAATGGCTAGCACGCCACCTCAGCCAAGAAAAGTCGAAGTCCATGGCAGCCCTTACGACACTCATGGCCCGCTTTTGCGCGGGTGAGGACAGCTGGTTGGCTCGTGGCAAAAACACAGCCAGTGAGACAGGCCCCTCTGAGGCCCAGAACAGCTCCGGCAAGCTCCGGCGCAACAGACACAAACGCCGAAGCAATGACGACAACACCGATGACACCACCGTTAACGGCGGATTCAGCGGCTCCAAGTCCGGCCAGCGAAAGAAGCCCTACAAAAGCAGAAGTGAGGGACCATCCAGCCTGGATCACATACTCGGTCGTCCGTGTCAGATACATGGTACCCCAGATAAACAAGCCAATCACACCAACGGAGACTGTTGGGTTTTCAAACAGGCTGGCAAGTTAAATGCCGAAAACAAAGAAAAGGGATCACAAAGTGAGGACGAGGACGAAGATCCCCAGCAGCCGAACACTGGAGGGCAGAAGAAATCTCCCCCACATCCCCAAAAGGGGGTGTAAGCGAGCACTAAGGGACGTCCACGTGGTAGAGCCAGTCGCCACAAAATTCAATCCGTGGTCGTCATTCCCGATCACCTTCGATCGTCGAGATCACCCAACTAGTATTCGGCATGGAGGTTCAGCCGCACTGGTCCTCGACCCAATCATCAACGGATTTCACCTAACATGAGTCCTAATGGACGGTGGTAGCAGCGTCAACTTGCTCTATCAGGATACAGTGGGAAGATGGGTATTAATCCCTCACGAATCATACCAACAAAGACTACCTTTAAAGGAGTTATACCAGGTGTAGAGGCCCGCTGCACGGGCTCAATTATGCTGGAGGTGGTCTTCGGTTCTCCATACAACTTCCGAAGCGATGAGTTAATCTTCGATATCGTCCCCTTCCGCAGCAGCTACCACGCACTGCTCGGACGAACCGCGTTTGCTAGATTCAACACAGTGCCACACTATGCTTATCTCAAGCTCAAGATGCCCGGTCCACGCGGCGTCATAATGCGGGGCAGCGCGAGGAGCAGAGAGGGAGCGAGGAGGGATGCGCGGAGATGAGTGCAGCGGCGGGGCTCACATGGGGGCGTAGGGAACAGGGCAGTGGGAGTCGGGGTGGTCGACAGGGACGGCGGCGTACAGGAGGCAGGCCAGTGGAGGAGTCTGGCGAGGCGTTCTCCGGCGAGGTCCAGGCGGGCTCCGGTCGGCGACGGACGAGGTGGCCACGATGGCGCGGCGACGGGGTCGGGTCACCCGATCCCGATCCTGTTGGGGGGGGGGAGTGGGAGTGGTGAGTGGGGTCGTGGGGTTAGGGTTTCAGGGGGAGGGGATATGGAGAGAGAGTGGGGGGGGGGGTGGCCGGCTGGGCCGGTCCGTTGCGGCCTGGTGGGCCGAAGCCCAAGGGGCCGGGGGGCTTTCTCCTTTTTTTTAGTTTTAGTTTTGGTTTTTCCTTTTCTTGTATTTTATTTCTTTTACTTATTTTCTATTCTGTTTTATTTCATTTAAAATCATTTAGGCATTTTCTAAAAATATGTTTGCTGCACTATAATTACCCGTGTAATATTCGGCAACCACCGAACATTTTTGTCTCAATTTTTGGAAACTTTTGTTGTTGACATTAATTTGAATTTGAATTTTGAAATGGTTTCGAATTAACCCGAGATTAACTACAGTGACCGAGGTGATGTGGCACCATTAACGTGAGATTACTGTAGCATGATTATCCGGGCGTTACAAATGTCCTCCACTACAAGAAATCTCGTCCCGAGATTTAGGAGGTAGAAGGAAACAGTGCGGGGTATTCATCACGCAGGCGGTCCTCGCGTTCCCAAGTAGCTTCATCTTCAGAGTGATGTGACCACTGGACTTTGAGGAACTTGATCGCCTTCTGACGTGTGCGGCGTTCAGCTTGGTCGAGAATGCAGACCGGATGATCTTTATAGGAGAGGTCTTGTTGCAATTCGAGCACTTCATGATCCACTGCTCGGATTGGATCCTTGAAGCAACGGCGGAGTTGTGACACGTGGAACACATCGTGAACCTGGGAAAGGTTCGTCAGAAGCTCCAGTTGATATGCCACCTTTCCACGCCTTTCGAGAATAGTGAAGGGACCAATATAGCAAGGAGCTGGCTTGCCCTTGATCCCGAAGCGGTGAGCACCCTTCATTGGTGTAACTCGAAGATAAGCCTTTTTGCCAGGTTGATAGACCATGTCTTTGTGATGACGGTCATAATTACTCTTTTGACGTGACTGACCAGTCTTGAGATTCTCGCGAATAATGCGGACTTGTTCTTCGGCATGTTGGATAATATCCAGACCAAAGAGTGGACGTTCCCTAGTTTCTGACCAGTTCGGAGGGGTTCAGCACATTCGTCCATATAACACTTCGAAGGGGGCCATCTTCAGACTAGCTTCATAGCTATTATTATAAGAGAACTTGGCATATGGAAGAGATTCCTCCCATTTCTTGCCGAAGGAAACTACACAAGCTTGAAGCATGCCTTCCAGAACTTGGTTGACACGTTCAACTTGACCTTGCGACTGAGGATGAAACGCAGTACTGAACAATAGATGAGTTCGCATAGCTTCTTGGAAACTTGCCCAAAATCTTGAAGTGAATAAGCTGCCACGGTCTGAATTGATAACCAGTGGAATACCGTGAAGTGAAACAATTCTGGACATGTAGAGAGTTGCAAGCTGGCTAGCACTGATTGTTTCTTTGACCGCCAGAAAATTTGCAACTTTAGAAAGCCGGTCAATGACGACAAGAATAGCATCATTACCTTTCTATGATTTGGGAAATCCAGTGACGAAGTCCATTTCAACATGGTCCCATTTCCATTCAGGAATAGAGATAGGTTGCAGTGTTCCAGGAGGCCTTTGATGCTCAGCTTTGATACGACAGCAAATGTCACACTCAGCAACATAACGAGCAATGTCCTGCTTCATATTAGACCACCAGAATCTCTGACGAATATCCTGATACATCTTGGTACTACCAGGATGGATAGATAGAGGCGTATCGTGAGCTTCTTTCATAACCTCTTGTGTCATATCATTGTTTATCTCTGAACATGGCACCACTAGGCGGCCTTTGAACTACAAGGCACCATCATCGGCGATAGTGAAGAATGTGGGCTTTCCTTCTTCTAGATGCGTTTAATCTTGTGGACTTGAGAGTCATATCCCTGAATTCTCTTGATGGATTCCAAGAGATCTGGTTCGACAGCCAGGGTATTGAGGGAACCCTGGGAAACAACACGGAGGTTCATCTTGGGGAACTCCGGGGGAGGGGGAGCGAGTGCACTAGGAGGAACAATATGAAGGTTCAGCTTTCTAAATTCTTCGACAAGCAAGGGCTGAACTTTGTGAACCTGGAGGTGATTGCAGTAAGACTTGCGGCTCAAGGCATCAGCCATTACATTAGCCTTGCCAGGGGTATAGGATAGACCCATGTCAAAGTCTGCAATAGTCTCCATCCATCTCTACTGACGGAGGTTCAGATCTGGCTGAGTAAACAGATACTTCAGACTTTGGTGGTCGGTGAAGATTTCGCAACGATTACCGAGAAGGTAATGTTGCCACTGCTTTACTGCATGAATGACAGCAGTAAGCTCGAGGTCATGAACTAGGTAGTTTTTCTTCATGAGGGCGCAGTTGACGAGAGGCATAAGCAATCACTCTGCGCTCTTGCATTAGGACACAGCCTAATCCTTGACGGGAGGCGTCGCAGTAAATGACGAAGTCCTTCTTAGTATCAGGTGGAGCAAGCACTGGGGCAGAAGTCAACTTGTCTTTGAGCGCCTGGAAACTTTCCTGACACTTGTCTGTCCATTCAAACTTGACACCCTTATGCAACAGATTAGTCAGAGGCCTGGCAATCTTGGAGAAGTTCTCGACGAATCGACGGCAATAGCAGGCAAGACCGAGAAAACTTCGGACTTGCTTGACATTCTTCGGAGGAGTCCAATCGAGAATATCCTGAACTCGTTCAGGGTTGACGGCAATACCATCGTTGGAGATGACATGCCCAAGATAGGTTACTTTAGAGAGCCAGAATTCACACTTGGAATACTTAGCATACAGTTGATGCTCTCGAAGCTTTTCCAGCACAAGACGAAGATGTTCAGCATGTTCTTCCTTGTTCTTGGAATATACAAGGATATCGTCCAAATAAACCACGACGAACTTGTCGAGGTAATCCATGAATATATAGTTCATCGGACGAGAGAAGGTGGCTGGAGCATTCGTTAAGCCGAATGACATGAAGGTGTACTCGTATGATCCATACCGAGTCACGAAGGCGGTTTTAGGGATGTCCTCTTCACAAACACGGATCTGGTGGTAACCCAACCTCAAGTCGAGTTTGGAGAACACTGATGAACCAGCCAGTTGATCATAAAGATCATTGATCCAAGGAAGAGGATATTTATTATGAATGGTAGCTTGGTTTATAAGACGGTAGTCTTGGACTAATCGATTTGTCCCATCCTTCTTCTTAACAAAGAGAGAAGGTGCTCCCCAAGGAGAGCAACTTGGGCGAATGAAACCTTTGACAAGAGATTTGTCGATTTCCTCCTTAAGCTCAATGAGTTCATGTGGCGGCATCTTGTAGGGTCGTTTAGCTATAGGGGTGGTGCCGGGTTTGAAGTCGATGATGATTTCGACAGCTCTAGCAGGGGGAATCCCTGGAAGTTCTTCCGGGAAGACGTCTTGCAATTCACGAACGATGGGAATGCTTTCAATGCCCCCGAGTGGTGCAGCGTTCAACGCATTCAAGGCATAAAGCCATGCCTCGGCGTTCTGAACTAGATGAGCTTGGTAAGCAATTATTTCATCAGAAGGGTGTAGCAGATGGATGACCTTAGTGGCGCAAACTATAGAAGCAGCATGCGCTTTCAACCAATCCATTCCCAGAATAAGGTCGATGCTACAGGACTTCAGTATGATGGGAGAGGCTGTTGGGGAACGTAGTAATTTCAAAATTTTCCTACGCACACGCAAGATCATGGTGATGCATAGCAACGAGGGGGAGAGTCTGATCTACGTACCCTTGTAGATCGCAATGGAAGCGTTGACACAACGTAGAGGAAGTAGTCGTACGTCTTCTTCCCAATCCGACCGATCCAAGCACCGTTACTCCGGCACCTCCGAGTTCATAGCACACGTACAACTCGATGACGATCCCCGGGCTCCGATCCAGCAAAGCTTCGGGGAGGAGTTCCGTCAGCACGACGGCGTGGTGACGATCTTGATGTTCTACCGACGCAGGGCTTCGCCTAAGCTCTACAACGATATGATCGAGGTGGAATATGGTGGCAGGGGGCACCGCACACGGCTAAGGAACGATCTCAATGATCAACTTGTGTGTCTAGAGGTGCCCCCTGCCCCCGTATATAAAGGATCCAAGGGGGAGGGGCTGGTCGGCCAAGAGGAGGGCCCAGGAGGAGTCCTACTCCTACCGGGAGTAGGACCCCCCCCCCAATCCTATTCCAAATAGGACTCCCAAGGGGGAAAGAGAGAGAGAGAGGTGGCCGGCCACCTCTCCTAGTCCTAATAGGACTAGGGGAGGGGGGAGGCGCGCAGCCCACCATGGCAGCCCCTTTCACCTTTCCACTAAAGCCCAATAAGGCCCATATGGCTCCCGGGGGGTTCCGGTAACCTCCCGGTAATCCGGTAAAATCCCGATTTCACCCGGAACACTTCCGATATCCAAATATAGGCTTCCAATATATAAATCTTTATGTCTCGACAATTTCAAGACTCCTCGTCATGTCCGTGATCACATCCGGGACTCCGAACTACCTTCGGTACATCAAAATGCATAAACTCATAATAACTATCATCGTAACGTTAAGCGTGCGGACCCTACGGTTCGAGAACAATTTATACATGACCGAGACACGTCTCCGGTCAATAACCAATAGCGGGACCTGTATGCCCATATTGGCTCCTGCATATTCTACGAAGATCTTTATCGGTCAGACCGCATAACAACATACGTTGTTCCCTTTGTCATCGGTATGTTACTTGCCCGAGATTCGATCGTCGGTATCCAATACCTAGTTCAATCTCGTTATCGGCAAGTCTCTTTACTCGTTCTGTAATACATCATCCCGCAACTAACTCATTAGTTGCAATGCTTGCAAGGCTTGTGTAATGTGCATTACCGAGAGGGCCCAGAGATACCTCTCCGACAATCGGAGTGACAAATCCTATTCTCGAAATACGCCAACCCAACATCTACCATTGGAGACACCTGTAGAGCTCCTTTATAATCACCCAGTTACGTTGTGACGTTTGGTAGCACACAAAGTGTTCCTCTGGCAAACGGGAGTTGCATAATCTCATAGTCATAGGAACATGTATAAGTCATGAAGAAAGCAATAGCAACATACTAAACGATCGGGTGCTAAGCTAATGGAATGGGTCATGTCAATCAGATCATTCAACTAATGATGTGACCTCGTTAATCAAATAACAACTCTTTGTTTATGGTTAGGAAACTTAACCATCTTTGATTAACGAGCTAGTCTAGTAGAGGCATACTAGTGACACTCTGTTTGTCTATGTATTCACACATGTATTATGTTTCCGGTTAATACAATTCTAGCATGAATAATAAACATTTATCATGATATAAGGAAATAAATAATAACTTTATTATTGCCTTTAGGGCATATTTCCTTCAGCCTCCCACTTGCACTAGAGTCAATAATCTAGATTACACAGTAATGATTCTAACACCCATGGAGCCTTGGTGCTGATCATGTTTTGCTCGTGGAAGAGGCTTAGTCAACGGGTCCGCAACATTCAGATCCGTATGTATCTTGCAAATCTCTATGTCTCCCACCTGGACTAGATCCCGGATGGAATTGAAGCGTCTCTTGATGTGTTTGGTCCTTTTGTGAAATCTGGATTCCTTTGCCAAAGCAATTGCACCAGTATTGTCACAAAAGATTTTCATTGGACCCGATGTACTAGGTATGACACCTAGATCGGATATGAACTCCTTCATCCAAACTCCTTCGTTTGCTGCTTCCGAAGCAGCTATGTACTCCGCTTCACATGTAGATCCCGCTACGACGCTTTGTTTAGAACTGCACCAACTAACAGCTCCACCATTTAAAGTAAACACGTATCCGATTTGCGATTTAGAATCGTCCGGATCAGTGTCAAAGCTTGCATCAACGTAACCTCTTACGGTGAGCTCTTTGTCACCTCCATATACGAGAAACATATCCTTAGTCCTTTTTAGGTATTTCAGGATGTTCTTGACCGCTGTCCAGTGATCCACTCCTGGATTACTTTGGTACCTCCCTGCTAAACTTATAGCAAGGCATACATCAGGTATGGTACACAGCATTGCATACATGATAGAGCCTATGGCTGAAGCATAGGGAACATCTTTCATTTTCTCTCTATCTTCTGCAGTGGTCGGGCATTGAGTCTGGCTCAACTTCACACCTTGTAACACAGGCAAGAACCCTTTCTTTGCTTGATCCATTTTGAACTTCTTCAAAATCTTGTCAAGGTATGTGCTTTGTGAAAGTCCAATTAAGCGTCTTGATCTATGTCTATAGATCTTTATGCCTAATATGTAAGCAGCTTCACCGAGGTCTTTCATTGAAAAACTCTTATTCAAGTATCCCTTTATGCTATTCAGAAATTCTATATCATTTCCAATCAGCAATATGTCATCCACATATAATATCAGAAATGCTACAGAGCTCCCACTCACTTTCTTGTAAATACAGGCTTCACCGAAAGTTTGTATAAAACCAAATGCTTTGATCACACTATCAAAGCGTTTATTCCAACTCCGAGATGCTTGCACCAGTCCATAAATGGATCGCTGGAGCTTGCACACTTTGTTAGCTCCCTTTGGATCGACAAAACCTTCCGGTTGCATCATATACAACTCTTTTCCAGAAATCCATTCAGGAATGCAGTTTTGACATCCATCTGCCATATTTCATAATCATAAAACGCAGCAATTGCTAACATGATTCGGACAGACTTAAGCATCGCTATGGGTGAGAAGGTCTCATCGTAGTCAACCCCTTGAACTTGTCGAAAACCTTTTGCGACAAGTCGAGCTTTATAGACAGTAACATTACCGTCAGCGTCAATCTTTTTCTTGAAGATCCATTTACTCTCAATTGCTTGCCGATCATCGGGCAAGTCAACCAAAGTCCATACTTTGTTCTCATACATGGATCCCATCTCAGATTTCATGGCTTCAAGCCACTTTGCGGAATCTGGGCTCACCATCGCTTCTTCATAGTTCGTAGGTTCATCATGATCTAGTAGCATGACTTCCAGAACTGGATTACCGTACCACTCTGGCGCGGATCTTGCTCTGGTTGATCTACGAGGTTCAGTAGTATCTTGGTCTGAAGTTTCATGATCATTATCACTAACTTCCTCACTTATTGGTGTATGTGTCGCAGAAACTGTTTTCTGTGATGTACTACTTTCTAATAAGGGAGCGGGTACAGTTACCTCGTCAAGTTCTACTTTCCTCCCACTCACTTCTTTCGAGAGAAACTCCTTCTCAAGAAAGTTTCCGAATTTTGCAACAAAAGTCTTGCCTTCGGATCCGTGATAGAAGGTGTATCCAATAGTTTCCTTTGGATATCCTATGAAGACACATTTCTCCGATTTGGGTTCGAGCTTATCAGGTTGAAGCTTTTTCACATAAGCATCACAGCCCCAAACTTTCAGAAACGAGAACTTTGGTTTCTTGCCAAACCATAGTTCATAAGGCGTCGTCTCAACGGATTTTGATGGTGCCCTATTTAACGTGAATTTGGCCGTCTCTAGAGCGTATCCCCAAAACGATAGCGGTAAATTGGTAAGGGACATCATAGATCGCACCATATCTAGTAAAGTACGATTATGACATTAAGACACACCATTACGCTGTGGTGTTCCGGGTGGCGTGAGTTGCGAAACTATTCCACAATTTTTCAAATGTACACCAAACTCGTAACTCAAATATTCTCCTCCACGATCAGATCGTAGAAACTTTATTTTCTTGTTACGATGATTTTCTACTTCACTCTGAAATTCTTTGAACTTTTCAAATGTTTCAGACTTATGTTTCATTAAGTAGATATACCCATATCTGCTTAAATCATCTGTGAAGGTGAGAAAATAACGATATCTGCCACGAGCCTCAATATTGATCGGACCGCATACATCTGTATGTATGATTTCCAACAAATCTGTTGCTCTCTCCATAGTACCGGAGAATGGTGTTTTAGTCATCTTGCCCATGAGGCACGGTTCGCAAGTACCAAGTGATTCATAATCAAGTGGTTCCAAAAGTCCATCAGTATGGAGTTTCTTCATGCGCTTTACACCGATATGACCTAAACGGCAGTGCCACAAATAAGTTGCACTATCATTATCAACTCTGCATCTTTTGGCTTCTACATTATGAGTATGTGTATCACTACTATCGAGATTTAACAAGAATAGACCACTCTTCAAGGGTGCATGACCATAAAAGATATTACTCATATAAATAGAACAACCATTATTCTCTGATTTAAATGAATAACCGTCTCACATTAAACAAGATCCAGATATAATGTTCATGCTCAACGCTGGCACCAAATAACAATTATTTAGGTCTAATATTAATCCCGATGGTAGATGTAGAGGTAGCGTGCCGACCGCGATCACATCGACTTTGGAACCGTTTCCCACGCGCATCATCACCTCGTCCTTAGCCAATCTTCACTTAATCCGTAGTCCCTGTTTCGAGTGGCAAATATTAGCAACAGAACCAGTATCAAATACCCAGGTGCTACTGCGAGCATTAGTAAGGTACACATCAATAACATGTATATCACATATACCTTTGTTCACCTTGCCATCCTTCTTATCCGCCAAATACTTGGGGCAGTTCCGCTTCCAGTGACCAGTCTGCTTGCAGTAGAAGCACTCAGTTTCAGGCTTAGGTCCAGACTTGGGCTTCTTTTCCTGAGCAGCAACTTGCTTGCCGTTCTTCTTGAAGTTCCCCTTCTTCTTCCCTTTGCCCTTTTTCTTGAAACTAGTGGTCTTGTTAACCATCAACACTTGATGCTCCTTCTTGATTTCTACCTCCGCAGCTTTCAGCATTGCGAAGAGCTCGGGAATAGTCTTGTTCATCCCTTGCATATTATAGTTCATCATGAAGCTCTTGTAGCTTGGTGGCAGTGATTGGAGAATTCTGTCAATGACGCAATCATCTGGAAGATTAACTCCCATCTGAATCAAGTGATTGTTATACCCAGACATTTTGAGTATATGCTCACTGACAGAACTGTTCTCCTCCATCTTGCAGCTATAGAACTTATTGGAGACTTCATATCTCTCAATCCGGGCATTTGCTTGAAATATTAACTTCAACTCCTGGAACATCTCATATGCTCCCTGACGTTCAAAACATCGTTGAAGTCCCGATTCTAAGCCGTAAAGCACGGCACACTGAACTATCGAGTAGTCATCAGCTTTACTCTGCCAGACGTTCATAACATCTGGTGTTGCTCCAGCAGCAGGCCTGGCACCCATCGGTGCTTCCAGGACGTAATTCTTCTGTGCAGCAATGAGGATAATCCTCAAGTTACGGACCCAGTCCGTGTAATTTCTACCATCATCTTTCAACTTTGCTTTCTCAAGGAACGCATTAAAATTCAACAGAACAACAGCACGAGCCATCTATCTACAATCAACATAAACAAGCAAGATACTATCAGGTACTAAGTTCATGATAAATTTAAGTTCGATTAATCATATTACTTAAGAACTCCCACTTAGATAGACATCCCTCTAATCCTCTAAGTGATCACGTGATCCAAATCAACTAAACCATGTCCGATCATCACGTGAGATGGAGTAGTTTCATCGGTGAACATCATTATATTGATCATATCTACTATATGATTCACGCTCGACCTTTCAGTCTCCGTGTTCCGAGGCCATATCTGTATATGCTTGGCTCGTCAAGTATAACCTGAGTATTCCGCGTGTGCAACTGTTTTGCACCCGTTGTATTTGAACGTAGAGCCTATCACACCCGATCATCACGTGGTGTCTCAGCACGAAGAACTTTCGCAACGGTGCATACTCAGGGAGAACACTTCTTGATAATTTAGTGAGAGATCATCTTATAATGCTACCGTCAATCAAAGCAAGATAAGATGCATAAAAGATAAAAATCACATGCAATCACTATAAGTGATATGATATGGCCATCATCGTCTTGTGCTTGTGATCTCCATCTCTGAAGCACCGTCATGATCACCATCGTCACCGGCGCGACACCTTGATCTCCATCGTAGCATCGTTGTCGTCTCGCCAATCTCATGCTTCCTCGACTATCGCTACCGTTTAGTGATAAAGTAAAGCATTACATCGCGATTGCATTGCATACAATAAAGCGACAACCATATGGCTCCTGCCAGTTGCCGATAACTCGGTTACAAAACATGATCATCTCATACAATAAAATTTAGCATCATGTCTTGACCATATCACATCACAACATACCCTGCAAAAACAAGTTAGACGTCCTCTACTTTGTTGTTGCAAGTTTTACGTGGCTGCTATGGGCATTAAGTAAGAACCAATCTCACCTACGCATCAAAACCACAACGATAGTTTGTCAAATAGACTACGTTTTAACCTTCTCAAGGACCGGGCATAGCCACACTCGGTTCAACTAAAGTTGGAGAGACAGTCGCCCGCAAGCCATCTATGTGCAAAGCACGTCGAGGGAACCGGTCTCGCGTACGCGTACGCGTAAGGTTGGTCCGGGTCGTCTCGTCCAACAATACTGCCGAACCAAAGTATGACATGCTGGTAGGCAGTATGACTTATATCGTCCACAACTCACTTGTGTTCTACTCGTGCACATAACATCAAACCATAAAACCTAGGCTCGGATGCCACTGTCGGGGAACGTAGTAATTTCAAAATTTTCCTACGCACATGCAAGATCATGGTGATACATAGCAATGAGGGGGAGAGTCTGATCTACGTACCCTTGTAGATCGCAATGGAAGCGTTGACACAACATAGAGGAAGTAGTCGTACGTCTTCTTCTCGATCCGACCGATCCAAGCACCGTTACTCCGGCACCTCCGAGTTCTTAGCACACGTACAGCTCGATGACGATCCCCAGGCTCCGATCCACCAAAGCTTCGGGGAGGAGTTCCATCAGCACGACGGCGTTGTGACGATCTTGATGTTCTACCGACGCAGGGCTTCGCCTAAGCTCTACAACGATATGATCGAGGTGGAATATGGTGGCAGGGGGCACCGCACACGGCTAAGGAATGATCTCAATGATCAACTTGTGTGTCTAGAGGTGCCCCCTGCCCCCGTATATAAAGGATCCAAGGGGGAGGGGCTGGTCGGCCAAGAAGAGGGCGCAGGAGGAGTCCTACTCCTACCGGGAGTAGGACTCCCCCCCAATCCTATTCCAAATAGGACTCCCAAGGGGGAAAGAGAGAGAGAGGTGGCCGGCCACCTCTCCTAGTCCTAATAGGACTAGGGGAGGGGGGAGGGGCACAGCCCACCATGGCAGCCCCTTTCACCTTTCCACTAAAGCCCAACAAGGCCCATATGGCTCCCGGGGGGTTCCGGTAACCTCCCGGTAATCCGGTAAAATCCCAATTTTACCCGGAACACTTCCGATATCCAAATATAGGCTTCCAATATATCAATCTTTATGTCTCGACCATTTCAAGACTCCTCGTCATGTCCGTGATCACATCCGGGACTCCGAACTACCTTCGGTACATCAAAATGCATAAACTCATAATAACTGTCATCGTAACGTTAAGCGTGCGGACCCTACAGTTCGAGAACAATGTAGACATGACCGGGACACATCTCCGGTCAATAACCAATAGCGGGACCTGGATGCCCATATTGGCTCCTGCATATTCTACGAAGATCTTTATCGGTCAGACCGCATAACAACATACGTTGTTCCCTTTGTCATCGGTATGTTACTTGCCCGAGATTCGATCGTCGGTATCCAATACCTAGTTCAATCTCGTTACCGGCAAGTCTCTTTACTCGTTCTGTCATACATCATCCCGCAACTAACTCATTAGTTGCAATGCTTGCAAGGCTTGTGTAATGTGCATTACCGAGAGGGCCCAGAGATACCTCTCCGACAATCGGAGTGACAAATCCTATTCTCTAAATACGCCAACCCAACATCTACCATTGGAGACACCTGTAGAGCTCCTTTATAATCATCCAGTTATGTTGTGATGTTTGGTAGCACACAAAGTGTTCCTCCGGCAAACGGGAGTTGCATAATCTCATAGTCATAGGAACATGTATAAGTCATGAAGAAAGCAATAGCAACATACTAAACGATCGGGTGCTAAGCTAATGGAATGGGTCATGTCAATCAGATCATTCAACTAATGATGTGACCTCGTTAATCAAATAACAACTCTTTGTTTATGGTTAGGAAACTTAACCATCTTTGATTAACGAGCTAGTCTAGTAGAGGCATACTAGTGACACTCTGTTTGTCTATGTATTCACACATGTATTATGTTTCCGATTAATACAATTCTAGCATGAATAATAAACATTTATCATGATATAAGGAAATAAATAATAACTTTATTATTGCCTCTAGGGCATATTTCCTTCAGAGGCAAGGAATTCCAGTCCTTCGATTTCAACGGGGACGTCGTTGCAAATCATGGAGGTCCGACATTGGCCCGCGGGACTGTGCACTAATAGTGAAGTGTTCATTTTCTCACATTTAATGTCGTGCAAGCATGCAAAATCTTCTGACATGAATGAATGCGATGGACCTGTATCAAATAAAACAGATGATGGTACTGAATTTATGAGAAGTGTACCCATCACGGTAGCAGGCTGGTCTAGAACTTTATTGAGATCAACGTGGTTGGCATGAACATGACCATAAGACCTGGCATTGTTGTTGCGAGGCTGGTTGCTTCCATGACCAGCTGCAGGAAGGGCCAGTTGATTCTGGTTCTGAAAGCAGTTCCTGGCGAGGTGACCTGGTTGGCCACACTTGTAGCACAGACCATTATTGGGAGTGGGAAACAGGAGCTTGGGGTGGTGGAGCTGGAAGCCTTGGCTGCCTAGTTGGTGGGGGAGGCAGACGCGGTGCAGCATAGGACTGCCTTGGAGCAGGTGCAGTTGGCTAGTACATGCTGTTGGGAATCCATATCCTACGCTTCTGTGAGGACGGTTCCGAAGATGAGCCCGTGTCACGGTTGCGACTGTGAGAGCTCTGGTGTTCCTGCAGACCAGTTTCTGCATTGATGGCCTTGTTCACCAAGGTGGCGAAATCAGCAAAGTCATGCACTAGAAGGGCGAGCTTGATATCAGCTTGAAGGCCATCACGGAACTTCTCCTGCCTGCGTGCATCAGTTGCAATTTCTTCTTCAGCATAGCGGGATAGATCCAGAAACTCCCGCTGATAAGCTTCCACAGTTTTGTTGCCCTGAGTGAGGTTGCGAAACTCGCGCTTCTTTCGGTCCATGACTCCCCGAGGAATGAAGCGAGCACGGAAGGTAGCTTGGAAGTCTGGCCAGGTGATGATTGTTCCAACTGGCAGAGTATGCCTGTGGCTGTCCCACCATTGAGCAGCGGGTCCCTTCAAGAAGAAGGAAGCAAAGGTCACATAGCTGGCAGGGGCTACATCAGCAGACTCCATCTCATAGGTGATGTCACGGAGTCAGCCATCAGCATCCAGAGGCTGAGTTGAGCTACGATACACAGTTGGGTTGAGGTGCATGAAATCCTGCAGAGTCACTTGGGCTCGCTGCTGGTTCATATTGGGGCGAGGAAACTGAGCCATCATATTTTCCATGAACTGGCGATTCATCTCACGTTGTTGGATCATACCAGCCATGTACTCAGGCGGTGGTGGGGCGTTGCCACCACGACCACGACCATATGGTCTAACCATCCTGCTAATATATAACAGGGGTAGTTCAGCATTGAGAATTTGCAAGGGCAAAAATCATTCATGATGAAACATGCATAATGAAAGGAACACGATAGATACTACTTAGTAGTTGGCATAGCTTACAAAAGAGATCATGCATAGATTTTGGTACACAGAGTTTAGTACAAAGACTAAGAACATCATAGGCGGCACGCAGGCTCACGGTGAATGCATCTAACACTAACAAGCAAGCCTACATCAGTCCTAGGAGGAACTGTGAGGTAGGTGTAGCCTGACAGGTGGTAGTGACGCAAAGGGAAGACCTCCACGCGAGTAGCCTGGGGTCCGTGGATACTCTGGTGCGGAACCCGGCGCGCAGGTGGCAGGAGAGGACCAAGTGCGGGAGAGTAGCCTCCCACATCTGGCCAGCCGACGCCCTGGGGCATCACGGTCCTGGCAGGGTAGATCACAGAACGCGATAGATCACCAGATCGGACAGAGGGGTGCAACAGCGTCAAAGCATGATACAGGTGTTGACGGGTGGTGTACAACTTGTGGCGAAGAGCTCGGTTAGCTCTATCCAGCCCATCAGCATGCAGAACCAGGTTCTGATGGTAGAAGGGCTCTCGGGTGACAGTGGAGTAGGCAGCAGTGTAGTATCCCTCCGCACCAACATCGGATGCGATAGCAATGTGCCTGAAGGGGGAGGTGTCCAACTCCTGGTACTCTCCACGAAGACGTGTCAGAGCAGCATAAGCAGCATCATGGACCGCCATGTCGATAGTCACTCCAACACCATGAGCAGTGTGCAGCACGGTAGTGGAGTCATACTCCTGAGAGTAGAGGTGGACAATGGCATGGTACTACTCCTGGTTGAAGTCCTGATACTCCTCATAGACGGTGTACTCAGGGTGCCAGCGATAACCCAGATAGGTCATCATCTCAACCAACACAGCAGGTGACCCTGAGGCACCAATGGCCGTCGTGTGGCGCACGACCTGTCTCGTGGGTTTCATCTGAAAACAAAGATGTTTCAAAGGAGTCAACTGACAGTGTGGATAATGTTCAATATACTACTCTAAAGAATAGGTAGGGCTTATCCAACTTTGGGGTGAACGTGGTCACGGGATCCTAGTGTTAAAGTTAGTAAAATCGTTTAACCCGAGTAGAAGAGAGTTCAGAGTCCCAGAGTAAGGATCGAGGAGTAAAAGATTCTAATACCACCCAGATGGCGACGTGGGCCTATAAGGCACACAACCATGTTAGTAAAAAGTTTTGTAATATCTGGACTCGACTTCGGCCAAGGAGTGTGGAAGGGGGATTCCTACAGGCAGTCGGCTCTGATACCAACTTGTGACGCCCCCGATTCAATCATACACTAATCATACACGCAAACGTGTACGATCAAGATCAGGGACTCACGGGAAGATATCACAACACAACTCTACAAATAAAATAAGTCATACAAGCATCATATTACAAGCCAGGGGCCTCGAGGGCTCGAATACAAGAGCTCGATCATAGACGAGTCAACGAAAGCAACAATATCTGAGTACAGACATAAGTTAAACAAGTTTGTCTTAAGAAGACTAGCACAAACTGGGATACAGATCGAAAGAGGCATAGGCCTCCTGCCTAGGATCCTCCTAAACTACTACTCGTCATCGTCAGCGGGCTGCATGTAGTAGTAGGCACCTCCCGAGTAGTAGTAGTTGTCGTCGACGGTGGCGTCAGGCTCCTGGGCTCCAACGTCTGGTCGCAACAATCGAGTATAGAAAGGGGGAAAAGAGGGAGCAAAGCAACCGTGAGTACTCATCCAAAGTACTCACAAGCAAGGAGCTACACTACATAAGTATGCATTGGTATCAAATGGAATAAGGGTATCATATGTGGACTGAACTGCAGAAAGCCGGAATAAGAGGGGGATAGCTAATCCTGTCGAAGACTACGCTTTTGGTAACCTCCATCTTGCAGCAGAAGAAGAGAGTAGATGGTAAGTTCACCAACTAGCATCGCATAGCATAAACCTAACCGATGATCCTCCCCTCATCGCCCTGTGAGAGAGCGACCACCGGTTGTATCTGGCACTTGGAAGGGTGTGTTTTATTAAGTATCCAGTTCTAGTTGTCATAAGGTCAAGGTACAACTCCAAGTCGTCCTGTTACTGAAGATCACGACTATTCGAATAGATTAACTTCCCTGCAGGGGTGCACCACATTTCCCAACACGCTTGATCCCTTTCTTTGGACACACTTTTCTGGGTCATGCCCAGCCTCGGAAGATCAACACATCGCAGCCCTACCTAGGCACAACAGGGAGGTCAGCACGTCGGTCTAAATCCTATGCGCGCAGGGGTCTGGGCCCATCGCCCATTGCACACCTGCATGTTGCGTGGGCGGCCGGAGAGCAGACCTAGCAACCTCTATTACAAAGGAAGTTGCTTTACGCGGTCCAACCCGGCGCGCGCAGCTCAGTCGCTGATGTCACGAAGGCTTCGGCTGATACCACGATGTCGAGTGCCCATAACTGTCCCCGCGTAGATGGTTAGTGCGTATAGGCCAGTGGCCAGACTCAGATCAAATACCAAGATCTCGTTAAACGTGTTATCTTGAAATAACCGTGGACCCCGACCAGGGCCAGGCCCACCTCTCTCCTAGGTGGTCTCAACCTGCCCTATCGCTTCGCCACAAAAATCCACACAGAGGGCCATTGGGACAAAGGTCCTTTCAGCCCCCAATCCGTGAATCACTTGCGGGTGCTCCACGAGTCGACCTGACTTTAGTCACCACATGTATCATGTATAAAGTATATAGTATATACCCGTGATCACCTCCCGAGTGATCACGGCCCGATAGTATAGCATGTCAGACGGACAAGTAGGTAGGGCCACTGATGATAAACTAGCATCCTATACTAAGCATTAGGATTGCAGGTAAAGGTAACAACAGTAGTAGCAAGGACATGCTATGCATCAGGATAGGATTAACGGAGAGCTGTAACGTGCTACACTACTCTAAAGCAAGTAGTATAGAGAAGAGTAGGCGATATCTGGTGATCAAGGGGGGGCTTGCCTAGTTGCTCTAGCAAGAGAGAGGGGTCGTCAACACCGTAGTCGTACTGGGTAGCAGCGGCGTCGGTCTCGGTGTATAGTGAGAGAAGAGGGGGAAGAAACAATAAATATTAAGCAAACAGATGCATAGCGATGCATGACATGACAAGTATCGGTGCTAGGGGTGCCCTAACGCGGTACGAGGTGGTACCGGTGAAGGGGGAAAACATCCGGGAAAGTATTCCCGGTGTTTCGCGTTTTCGGACAGATGAACTGGAGGGGGAAAGTTGCGTGTTTGCTATGCTAGGTATGTGTGGCGGATGAACGGGTTGTGTATCCGGATTCGTCTCGTCGTTCTGAGCAACTTTCATGTACAAAGTTTTTTCATCCGAGCTACGGTTTATTTCATATTAATTTTAAAAGATTTAAATCGTTTTTAGGATTTATTTAATTATTTAATTTCAACATTATCCAGAATAGTGTTTGCTGACGTCAGCATGACGTCAGCAGTCAACGTTGACCGTTGACCTGGTCAACCTGACGTGTGGGTCTAGTGGGACCCACCTGTCATTCTCTGCTTAGCCAAATTAGGGTTTAGGTTAATTAACTAGGATTAATTAGTTGTTTTAGTTTAATTAATCAAAATTAATTAAGTTAATTAATTCTTTAACTAATCCTCTAATTAATTAATTAATTAATAATTTTTTATTATTTATTCATTTTTAATTTCTTTTTTCAATAAACGTCCTGGGGCGTGGGCCCCATATGTCATACTCACTGGGGGGCCTTAGCGGGTTAGCGGGCAGGGGCGTGTGGGTTGTTGGCATCGCCCGCGCTAAGGCCAAGCCCGACTGGAGGGGGGCAAGGCAAGCCTGCGGCCGGAGCGGGGCTGAGCGGTTGTGGCCGGCGTGGGCGACGACCGACGACTACGTACGACGGCGGCGAAGGGAGGGACTGGAGCGGGGGCCAGCCCGTCGGAGGCAGGTGCAGATGGTCGCGGTGGCCGACGAGGTGGCCGCGAGCGGTCCTGAGCAGAGGGAGCGAGCGGGGTGACATATGCACGCGGTGGCGCGTGCGGGGCGATGCAGAGCAACGACAGGGGCGCGTCTGCGCACGGGCAGCGGCGGCAAGCTGCAGGTGGAGCGGCGGAGCCTGCGCGTCATGCGGCGAGGCAGACACGAGGCAAGGAGGGCGCAGGCCGGCGCGGTGACGCGCACAAGCGCGGCCAGGGCGCGGTTCTATGGTGAGCGGCACCGCGGTGGGAGGCCCGGCCGGCAGCGGGTGGGCGCCGGAGCGGGGAGAGCAGGGGACGAGGCGGCGCGGGTCGGCGTGCGCGCGTGGGACGGCACGGGCGCACGCGAGTGCGGGACATGGGCGAGCGGGGCCGCGGCTGTGGCCGCATGGGCGCGCGCGTGCACGACCGCGTGGCGGTGCGAGGAGCAGAGAGGAAGCGAGGAGATGAGCGCGGCGGCAGGGCTCACATGGGGGCGTAGGGAACGGGGCAGTGGGAGTCGGGGTGGTCGACGGGGATAGCGGCGTAGAGGAGGTAGGCCGGTGGAGGAGTCCGGCGAGGCATTGTCCGGCGAGGTCCAGGCGGGCTCCGGTCGGCGACCGACGAGGTGGCCGCGATGGTGCGGCGACGTGGTCGGGTCGCCCGATCCCGATCCAATCGGGGGGGAGTGGGAGTGGTGAGTGGGGTGGTGGGGTTAGGGTTTCGGGGGGAGGGGGTTATGGAGAGAGTGGGGGGTGGCCGGCTGGGCCGGTCCGTTGCGGCCTGGTGGGCCGAAGCCCAAGGGGCCGGGGGCTTTCTCCTTTTTTTAGTTTTAGTTTTGGTTTTTCCTCTTTTTGTATTTTCTTTCTTTTACTTATTTTCTATTCTGTTTTATTTCATTTTAAATCATTTAGGCATTTTCTAAAAATATGTTTGCTGCACTATAATTACCCTTGTAATATTCGGCAAGCACGGAACATTTTTGTCTCAATTTTTGAAAACTTTTGTTGTTGACATTAATTTGAATTTGAATTTTGAAACGGTTTCGAATTAACCCGAGATTAACTACAGTGACCGAGGTGACGTGGCACCATTAACGTGAGATTATTGTAGCATAATTATCTGTGCGTTACAGGAAGCCACGAGGTAGGGGGCGTGCCTACCCCCTCCCAGGCGCGCCCTCCACCCTCATGGGCCCCCTGTTGCTCCACCGACGTACTCCTTCCTCCTATATATACATACGTACCCACAAACGATCAGATACGGAGCCAAAACACTAATTCCACCGCCGCAACTTTCTGTATCCATGAGATCCCATCTTGGGGCCTGTTCCGGAGCTCCGTCGGAGGGGGTATCCATCTTGGAGGGCTTCTACATCAACACCATAGCCCCTCCGATGAAGTGTGAGTAGTTTACTTCAGACCTACGGGTCCATAGTTAGTAGCTAGATGGCTTCTTCTCTCTTTTTGGATCTCAATACAATGTTATCGCCCTCTCTTGTGGAGATCTATTCGATGTAATCTTCTTTCTGCGGTGTGTTTGTTGAGACCGATGAATTGTGGGTTTATGATCAAGTCTATCTATGAACAATATTTGAATCTTCTCTTAATTCTTTTATGTATGATTGGTTATCTTTGCAAGTCTCTTCGAATTATCAGTTTGGTTTGGCCTACTAGATTGATCTTTCTTGCAATGGGAGAAGTGCTTAGCTTTGGGTTCAATCTTGCGGTGTCCTTTCCCAGTGACGGTAGGGGCAGCAAGGCACGTATTGTATTGTTGCCATCGAGGATAACAAGATGGGGTTTTCATCATATTGCATGAGTTTATCCTTCTACATCATGTCATCTTGCTTAAGGCGTTACTCTGTTTCATTAACTTAATACTCTAGATGCATGTTGGATAGCGGTCGATGAGTGGAGTAATAGTAGTAGATGCAGGCAGGAGTCGGTCTTTTTGTCTCGGACGTGATGCCTATATACATGATCATACCTAGATATTCTCATAACTATGCTCAATTCTGTCAATTGCTCAATAGTAATTCGTTCACCCACCGTAGAATACTTATGCTCTCGAGAGAAGCCACTAGTGAAACCTATGGCCCCCGGGTCTATCTTCATCATATTAATCTACCAATACTTAGTTATTTCCTTTTACTTTTACTTTGCATCTTTATCATAAAAATACCAAAAATATTATCTTATCATATCTATCAGATCTCACTCTCATAAGTGGTCGTGTAGGGATTGACAACCCCTATTCGCGTTGGTTGCGAGGATTTATTTGTTTTGTGTAGGTACGAGGGACTCGCGCATAGCCTCCTACTGGATTGATACCTTGGTTCTCAAAAACTGAGGGAAATACTTACGCTACTTTGCTGCATCATCCCTTTCTCTTCGGGGAAAACCAACGAAGTGCTCAAGAGGTAGCAAGAAGGATTTCTGGCGCCGTTTCCAGGGAGGTCTACGCAAAAGTCAATATACCAAGTACCCATCACATACCCTTATCTCCCGCATTAAATTATTTGCCATTTGCCTCTCGTTTTCCTCTCCCCCACTTCACCCTTGCCGTTTTATTCGCCCTCTCTCTCTATCCTCCCTCTCTTTCTCTATTTGCCCCTTTTTGCCTGCTTGCTTTTGTTTGCTTTTGTGTTGGATTGCTTGCTTGTCGTTATGGCTAGTCCCTTATCTTCTCCGTTGTCTCCCGAGAATGAAATTCTAAATTTTAAGCAAAGGGAGGGAGAAAATCTAAAAGACGCTTGGTATAGAATTTCCAATGCTCAAAATAGATCTACTAGGAAGCAATCTACTTCCTTTCTTCTTTGCAATTTTTATGTAGGCATTACTCCTTGGCACAGATACGTTCTTGATAGTATTACTGGAGGGAACTTCCTGGGTAGCCATACTTTTGATTCTTATAATGCTATGATAGATTTATTTGGCTCACCCCCTCTTTTGGTTAATGGAACTGTATTAACTTTGGAGCATGTAATGCAAAGGCTTGAAATTATTGAAAATAAGGTTGCTACCGTAGAGTTAATTGAAAATTTGGATAAAAAGATCCACAGCCGAATCTCTCAATATGGATCTAAATTAGGAGTTACTTTGAAAAATATTAAAGAAAAGGAACCCATAAGTAATGAGAAAATAAATTGCGATTCCACTAGGATCGATAAACTTGAGGATATTATTACCAACTTGGGAACTGCTTTTTCTTCCGTAAAGAATACTCCAAGTCCTCCCACTAAAATTTCCAAGCTTATGTATGTTCCTAAAAATAAGGGTGAATCCTCTAGTAAGGAAACCGCGGATCTCAAATCTATAAGTATTCATCCCAATCTTTTTGCTATCATTAAGGAACCATTTTTTACAAATGAATTTTTCGATCTTGGGCCTAAAATTTTGATAATTAATAAAAATAAAGAAATTCCTAAAGATGGTAGATGCCTCATTGAAGAATTTCCAACCAAAGATGGCAATACCTAGATCTATCCTTGCTTGTTATGCCTAGCTAGGGGCGTTAAACGATAGCGCTTGTTGGGAGGCAACCCAATTTTATTTTTATTCATTGATTTTTCCTCCTGTTTAGTAATAAATAATTTATCTATCCTCTGTTTTGGTTGTGTCTTTTGTGTTTAATTAGTGTTTGTGCCAAGTAGAACCGTTGGGAAGACTTGGGGAAAGTCATGTTGAACTTGCTGTAAAAAAACAGAAACTTTAGCGCTCACGAGAACTGCTGTCATTTTTATTTGGAAAGTGCTATTTAGTTAATTGTTTTTGCAGACGTTTAATAGATAAATTACTCACGTCCAGCAATTTATTTTAGAATTTTTGGGGTTCCAGATCTTGCGCTAGGTACAGATTACTACAGACTGATCTGTTTTTGATAGATTCTGTTTTTCGTGTGTTGTTTGCTTATTTTGATGAATCTATGGCTAGTAATATAGTTTATAAACCATAGAGAAGTTGGAATACAGTAGGTTTAACACCAATATAAATAAAGAATGAGTTCATTGCAGTACCTTAAAGTGGTCTTTTGTTTTGTTTCGCTAACGGAGCTCACGAGATTTTCTACTTTGAGTTTTGTGTTGTGAAGTTTTCAAGTTTTGGGTAAAGATTTGATGGATTATGGAACAAGGAGTGGCAAGAGCCTAAGCTTGGGGATGAACATGGCACCCCCAAGATAATCTAAGGACACCTAAAAGTCAAAGCTTGGGGGTGCCCCGGTAGGCATCCCCTCTTTCATCTACTTATATTGGTAACTTTACTTGGAGCTATATTTTTATTCACCACATGATATGTGTTTTGCTTGGAGTGTCTTGTATGATTTGAGTCTTTGCTTTTTAGTTTACCACAATCATCCTTGATGTACACACCTTTTTGAGAGAGCCATACATGATTTGGAATTTGTTAGAATACTCTATGTGCTTCGCTTATATCTTTTGAGTTATATAGTTTTGCTCTAGTACTTCACTTATATCTTTTTAGAGAACGGTGGTGGATTTGTTTTATAGAAACTATTGATCTCTCATGCTTAACTTAGATTATTTTGAGAGACTTAATACCATGGTAATTTGCTTAAAATCCTAATATGCTAGGTATTCAAGAATAATAAAATTCTCTTATGAGTGTGTTGAATACTATGAGAAGTTTGATACTTGATAATTGTTTTGAGATATGGAGATGGTGATATTAAAGTCATGCTAGTTGAGTAGTTGTGAATTTGAGAAATACTTGTGTTGAAGCTTGTGATTCCCGTAGCATGCACATATGGTGAACCATTATGTGATGAAGTTGGAGCATGATTTATTTATTGACTGTCTTCCTTATGAGTGGCGGTCGGGGACGAGCGATGGTCTTTTCCTACCAATCTATCCCCCTAGGAGCATGCGCGTAATTCTTTGCTTTGATAACTTGTAGATTTTCGCAATAAGTATATGAGTTCTTTATGACTAATGTTGAGTCCATGGATCATACGCACTCTCACCCTTCCACCATTGCTAGCCTCTCTAATACCGCGCACCTTTCGTCGGTATCATACACCCACCATATACATTCCTCAAAACAGCCACCATACCTACCTATCATGGCATTTCCATAGCCATTCTGAGATATATTGCCATGCAACTTTCCACCTTTCCGTTTATTATGACACACTCCATGATTGTCATATTGCTTTGCATGATCATGTAGTTGACATCGTCTTTGTAGCAAAGCCACCGTTCATAATTCTTTCATACATGTCACTCATGAGTCATTGCATATCCCGGTACACCGCTGGAGGCATTCATATACAGTCATATCTTGTTCTAAGTATCGAGTTGTAATTCTTGAGTTGTAAGAAAATAAAAGTGTGATGATCATCATTATTAGAGCATTGTCCCAGTGAGGAAAGGATGATGGAGCCTATGATTCCCCCATAAGTCGGGATGAGACTCCGGACGAAAAATAAAAATAAAAAAAAGAAAGAAAAAAGAGGCCATAAAAAAGAGAAAAGGCCCAAATAAAAAAATATGAGAGAAAAAGAGAGAAGGGACAATGCTGCTATCCTTGTGCTTCAAAGTAGCACCATGATCTTCAAGATGGAGAGTCTCCTATGTTGTCACTTTCATATACTAGTGGGAATTTTTTATTATAGAACTTGGATTGTATATTCCAATGATGGGCTTCCTCAAATTGCCCTAGGTCTTCGTGAGCAAGCGAGTTGGATGCACACCCACTTAGTTTCTTTTTGAGATTTCACATACTTATAGCTCTAGTGCATCCGTTGCATGGCAATCCCTACTCACTCACATTGATATCTATTGATGGGCATCTCCATAACCCGTTGATACGCCTAGTTGATGTGAGACTATCTTCTCCCTTTTCGTCTTCTCCACAACCACCACTCTATTCAACCTATAGTGTTATATCCATGGCTCACGCTCATGTATTGCGTGAAGATCGAAAAGTTTTGAGAATGGCAAAATTATGAAACAATTGCTTGGCTTGTCATCAGGGTTGTGCATGATTTAAATACTTTGTGTGGTGAAGATAGAGCATAGCCAGACTATATGATTTTGTAGGGATAACTTTCTTTAGACATGTTATTTTGAGAAGACATAATAGCTTAGTTAGTATGCTTGAAGTATTATTATTTTTATGTCAATATGAACTTTTGTCTTGGATCTTTCGGATCTGAATATTCATGCCACATGTGAGAAGAATTACATTAAAATTATGCCAAGTAGCACTCCGCATCAAAAATTCTGTTTTTATCATTTGCCTACTCGAGGACGAGCAGGAATTAAGCTTGGGGATGCTTGATACGTCTCCAACGTATCTATCATTTTTGATTGCTCCATGTTATATTATCTACTGTTTTGGACATTATTGGGCTTTATTATCCACTTTTATATTATTTTTGGGACTAACCTGTTAACCGGAGGCCCAGCCCAGAATTGCTATTTTTTTTGCCTATTTTAGGGTTTCGAAGAAAAGGAATATCAAACGGAGTCCAAATGGAATGAAACCTTCGGGAACGTGATTTTCTCAACGAACAAGACCCAGGAAACTTGGACCCTACGTCAAGACACAAAAGAGGAAGCCACGAGGTAGGGGGGCGCGCCTACCCCCCCCCCCCCCAGGCGCGCCCTCCACCCTCATGGGCCCCCTATTGCTCCACCGACATACTCCTTCCTCCTATATATACCTACGTACCCCCAAACGATCAGATACTGAGCCAAAACCCTAATTCCACCGCTGCAACTTTCTGTATCCACGAGATCCCATCTTGGGGCCTGTTCTGGAGCTCCGCCGGAGGGGGTATCCATCACGGAGGGCTTCTACATCAACACCATAGCCCCTCCGATGAAGTGTGAGTAGTTTACTTCAGACCTACGGGTCCATAGTTAGTAGCTAGATGGCTTCTTCTATCTTTTTGGATCTCAATACAATGTTCTCCCCCTCTCTTGTGGAGATCTATTCGATGTAATCTTCTTTTTGCGGTGTGTTTGTTGGGACCGATGAATTGTGGGTTTATGATCAAGTCTATCTATGAACAATATTTGAATCTTCTCTGAATTCTTTCATGTATGATCGGTTATCTTTGCAAGTCTCTTCGAATTATCAGTTTGGTTTGTCCTACTAGATTGATCTTTCTTGCAATGGGAGAAGTGCTTAGCTTTGGGTTCAATCTTGCAGTGTCCTTTCCCAGTGACAGTAGGGGCAGCAAGGCATGTATTGTATTGTTGCCATCGAGGATAACAAGATGGGGTTTTCATCATATTGCATGAGTTTATCCCTCTACATCATGTCATCTTGCTTAAGGCGTTACTCTGTTTTCATTAACTTAATACTCTAGATGCATGCTGGATAGCGGTCGATGAGTGGAGTAATAGTAGTAGATGTAGGCAGGAGTCGGTCTTTTTGTCTCGGACGTGATGCCTATATACATGATCATACCTAGATATTCACATAACTATGCTCAATTCTGTCAGTTGCTCAACAGTAATTCGTTCACACACCGTAGAATACTTATGCTCTCGAGAGAAGCCACTAGTGAAACCTATGGCCCCCGGGTCTATCTTCATCATATTAATCTACCAATACTTAGTTATTTCCTTTTGCTTTTACTTTTCTTTTATTTTACTTTGCATCTTTATCATAAAAATACCAAAAATATTATATTGTCATATCTATCAAATCTCACTCTCGTAAGTGGCCATGTAGGGATTGACAACCCCTATTCGCGTTGGTTGCGAGGATTTATTTGTTTTGTGTAGGTACAAGGGACTCGTGCGTAGCCTCCTACTGGATTGATACCTTGGTTCTCAAAAACTGAGGGAAATACTTACGCTACTTTGTTGCATCATCCCTTCCTCTTCGGGGAAAACCAACGCAGTGCTCAAGAGGTAGCAATAGGCATTGTCAGGTCAGCAACATTCTGAACTTCGAAAGCATGCAGGGCATCCACCTGGTGTTCTGCATGAGCCTCAACATGCAACTGAACATGCATAGGAGAAGCAGGCTGATCATGACTGACTGACTGGTTGATAGAGCCAGAGAAATCTTACTGGTTAATGACCATTGACTCATGATCTTGCACCACATCATTCTGAGGCAGATCATCCTAACCAGCATTATCATCTGCATGCCATCCCCACCCACCTCCCTGCTGAACATTATTCATAGGTGGCGGAGGTGGGGGAACATCGTTCCACCCAAGAGCTGGGTACGAGGGGGAGCAAAAATATTGTCCTCATGTATCAACTGACCAGGCAGCAGGTGAGGATCGTCGTCAATCGGCATGGGATCTTCATCTTGTGGCATCTGTTCAGCAAATTTGTTCCTAAGATGTAACAGGGGGGCATCCAAGAAACTTTTGCTCCACCCCAATCCGCGTAGTCAGAGAAAACCACATCCCTAGGAACCAGAATATCCTCTGGGAAGGAGGCAAAAATAAAAGATCTTACTAGGTACGGATCATCACTAATCCAGTGATGAAATTTCCCAAAGGTGTTGACAGCGGCCTGCAGATTATTAGAGTTTTCCCTAGCAACCCTAGTAAGCCTTTCCATAGCATCATTATCTATGAGCTTAGGGAGGACAGAGGAGTTATCCAAAGCATTGAATCTCGGGAGAAACCCCTTAGCTTCTCTACGGTCGGTCATGGCGACAAAGAAGAGAGTTTAAGAGAACGGAAAAATAGCGAATGAAAAAGAGGGCGAATAAAACGACAAATTTTTGTGAAGTGGGGGAGAGGAAAATGAGAGGCAAATGGCAAATAATGTAAATTGCGAGGAGATGAGATTTGTGATTAGGAACCTGGTATATGTTGAAGATCCTCCTCGCTAATGGCGCTAGAAATGGTGTGTGGCCGGGAGACTATCTTGACTTGATCCTCCCCGGCAACGGCGCCAGAAATTCCTTTCGATGTCGCTTGAAGCTACGTCGGTATTTCCCCAAAGGGGAAGGGATCATGCAGCACAGCGGCGGTAGGTATTTCCCTTAGATGTGAAACCAAGGTTATCGAACCAGTAGGAGAACCAAGAAACACAACGTAAACAACACCTGCACACAAATAACAACTACTCGCAACCCGACGTGTAAACGGGCTTGTCAATCCCTTTCGGGTAGCGGTGCCAGAAATTGGCAAACGGACATGAGATAAAATAGTAGATATTGATAGATCGAACGCCAAATAAAATAAATAAGAATAAATTGCAGCAAGGTATGATACCTCTCCAACGTATCTATAATTTTTTATTGTTCGATGCTATTATATTATCTGTTTTGGATGTTTAATGGGCTTTATTATGCACTTTTATATTATTTTTGGGACTAACCTATACACCGAAGGCCCAGTGCAAATTGCTGTTTTTTTGCCTATTTCAGTGTTTCGCAGAAAAGGAATATCAAACGGAATCCAAATGGAATGAAACCTTCGTGAGGATCGTTTTTGGAACAAACGTGGTCCAGGAGACTTGGAGTGGACGTCAAGGAAGCAGCGAGGCGGCCACGAGGTAGGAGGGCGCGCCCCCCACCCTCGTGGCCCCCTCGCAGCTCCACCTACCTACTTCTTTTGCCTATATATACTCATATACCCTGAAAACATCCAAGAGCACCACGAAACCCTATTTCCACCGCTGCAACCTTCTATACTCATGAGATCCCATCTTGGGGACTTTTCCGGCGCTCCGCCGGAGAGGGAATCGATCACGGAGGGCTTCTACATCAACACCATAGCCTCTCCGATGATGTGTGAGTAGTTTACCACAGACCTTCGGGTCCATAGTTATTAGCTAGATGGCTTCTTATCTCTCTTTGGATCTCAATACAAAGTTCTCCTCGATTCTGTTGGAGATCTATTCGATGTAATTCTTTTTGCGGTGTGTTTGTCGAGAACCGATGAATTGTGGGTTTATGATCAAGATTATCTATGAACAATATTTGGTTCTTCTCTGAATTCTTTTATGCATGATTTAAATACCTTTTCAAGTCTCTTCGAATTATCAGTTTGGTTTGGGCTTCTAGATTGATCTTTCTTGCAATGGGAGAAGTGCTTAGCTTTGGGTTCAATCTTACGGTGTCCTTTCCAAATGACACCAGGGGCAGCAAGGCACGTATTGAATTGTTGCCATTGAGGATAAAAAGATGGGGTTTATATCGTATTGCTTGAGTTTATCCCTCTACATCATCTCATCTTGCCTAATGCGTTACTCTGTTCTTATGAACTTAATACTCTATATGCATGCTAGATAGCGGTCGATGTGTGGAGTAATAGTAGTAGATGCAGACTCGTTTCGGTCTACTTGTCACAGACGTGATGCCTATATACATGATCATGCCTAGATATTCTCATAACTATGCACTTTTCTATCAATTGCTCGACAGTAATTTGTTCACCCACCGTAGTTTATGCTATCTTGAGAGAAGCCACTAGTGAAACCTATGGCCCCCGGGTCTATTCTCCATTATATTATTTTCCCGTCAACTAGTTATTTCTGTCGCCGTTTATTTTGCAATCTTTACTTTTCAATTTATACAACAATAATACCAAAAATATTTATCTTATTATCTTTATCAGATCTCACTTCTGCAAGTGGCCGTGAAGGGACTAACAACTGTGACACCCCGAAAATTTTAATTTGGTTTTCTTCAAAAACTTTGTTGGATTTTAAAAGAGAGCATTTAAAATTTCTTTTCTAGAAATCCTTCCTCTTAAAAGCTTCTTTTCTTTGGTAAGGATTTTTATTTTTCTTCAAACTATGGTGTTTGATCATTCAAAACTTCCTCTATTGGTTCCCTTCTCAAATTATATTTTTGGGAGTTCAGTCTTTTTCTTTTAAAAAGAAACTCTATGAAAATTGGGGATTTTCATATCTTGAACCCCCCCCCCCATGACCTTGTATTTTTGCCCATATGGTAAAACCTCCCAAAATCCTTTCCTCCTCCTTGTAATCAACCTTAGTTCTCTGTCCCAACTAATCCAAACAAGTTTTGGATTTTATTCTAATTATTTTTCCTCTCAAATCATTTCTGTCAATTATTTCGAGCCTGAGTGTTTTTCAAAGTAAGTACCTTATTTCATTTGAGTTTTGACCTCAAACCAACTCCTCTGGATTGTCCTTAGCATCCACAACCTAGAACCATCTTGATCCACTCCTCCTCTTTTCAAATTTTTCAAATTTCAGCCTCTGCAAGTTTGGACCAGATTTGCCAAATTTGGTGATATTCATATCTATACTTCTCCAAAAATTCCACCAAAATTCAGGCAGCCTACTGGAGCAATGAGTAGCCACTCCACCAAAAATCAGCTCAAGGAAAAATCCCTAGAGGCCAAATTCATTCTGTCGAACACTTGGCGTGCATTGTTTTTGTTCATGTTCAGTAAATTCAGAATTTGCAGTGTCGTTCTCCGTCAGAGATTCAGTCACATGTCCACAGTGCCCTTGGCAAGTTCCTCGCCGCCTCTTCCTCTTGTCTGGAGCACCGCACGCGTGCTTGGCGCCATCCTGGCGTCGGTAGCACCCTGGCCCGCCTGCGCCGGCGTGTCTTGCGGCGGCCGAACCACCGTAGCGGCCGACAGGGAGCAGAACGGCGGCTCAACGCCGTTCGGCGCCGCCCAACGCTTCTCTGCCCTCCGCGTGGCTCATGCACGCCAGCGCAGCCCCGCAGCACCGTCGCCGTGGCCCGGCAAGCACAGAACGTGCTCTCTGCCGCCGACGGACCCGCGCCGTCCCGTTCCGACCAAAACCTGCCCTAAGCTTCTAATCCAAGTCCGTTTAGCGTCTGAATGGATCCAGTGGACCTCCACATTGATGCCCAACCTCCTAAACTCCCCGACCAAGCACTACGCCGCCGTAATCCATCACCGGAGATCCCCGTTCACGGCCACCGCCTTGGATCGCCTATAAAAGGAGACCCCGAGCTCGCCCTCGAGCACGCACCACCACTACACACCACAAACACCCCGCCAGGCCACTAGGAGGACCTCGAAGAGGTCTCCTCCCCCGACTCCGGCCGCCTCGTTCCGCCTCGGCCTCCACCTCGATTCGCTCCGGTGAGGCCATCTCCGGCGCCCAAACCTCGTCAGTAGCTTCCTCGGGCACCCAGTAAGCTAACCCAAGCGTCAATTTTGACCTTCGCAGCTCTCCCCGACGAGATCCATCTCCACCCGAGCCGCCGTCCGCCGAAGCAAGGCTCGCCGTCAACGTGGTACTCGCCGGCGACCACCACCACCACCAACCAACGCGGAAGGGCGCCCTGAACACGGAGGTACTCTCCGATCCCCCTGCCTCGTCGTGGATCGCCGCCGGCGACCACCGCGGCTCTCGGGCGCTGACGAGCTTCGTCCCCCGTTTGAATATTTAAACCTGACGGGTGGGACACGCCAGTCAGCCTCTCAGTTCTTTTTGCACGAATCGTTTTCTGAAAACGCCTTCGGGCAAAATACGTTTCCCTCTCTGGGTTGGCGTATTCGAGACTGGAGCGTTTTCTATTTTTATAAGCTAGCCCCTGGAAACTTTCTGTTTCATTACAGATGAGTCCCTGGACAAAAACATTTATAACTTGTTAACAGAAGCATATTTTGGATTGATTCTTTTTGTGTCCTCTTTAAAATTTTGTCTAGTTTTTTATCAGATTTATTTGAAAAATATTTGGAATACTTTTTGTGCACCTCTTGGTATTCACGATAGCGCATATATTTTCTTTATACCGTAGATACCGAAGGAGGTGACGGAGCCGCGAACTTCACCGAGCTAGGCTCCGACTACTCTAAACCAGGCAAGCATGTTTGAACTTTTGATATGATGAGTGTCTTGGCATGTTTTGCATTTAGTTAGTTTCATGGCATGTTGATGAGCATACCGATGAACGTTATTTTCATGCATTGTTGAGGTAAGTAAGCTCGATGATCCATAGGTGGATGGATGTGAGTATGAATGGCCATGTGTTGGCATGAGGATGGGTAAGATGGCAGTGTTGTAGCATGCCAGTCTTATGCCAGACTATATGACTACAGTGTCAAACCGTATCGGTCCAGTTCCTCCCGTTTCCTTCCTTGTACTACCACATGTTTTCCGCAAGGAATATGGATTAGTAAGTTGCAAACCGCTTTCCTGGTACACACCAAAAGGAGAGGCCGGGATGATGGTTCCATGGCCCTGGATTAAAGCCAGTCATCCGGTCAGGGGGCATGGGTGTTTCCGGTTGGGACCGAGAGGGGGGCACCCCTTAGAGCGCGCGTATATAAATTTGATCCCATGCTATTCGAGATTGTGATCTCCCCGTCTCAAAAGTTTTTCTTGGACGATGTCTAGGGTGAGTCCTGGCATCGAGAGGTAGGATGGGTGTGTACTGGTTAGCTGTGTTTTCTTCCGAAATACTGTAAGCGGAACTAGTCCTTCGTGACTACGGAAATCCGTTAACTGTGGGAAATTTTTGTACAAACTCTGCAGAGTCATAAATCTCCAAATCATCTTATCCATATCCAAATTTTGCGCTAACTTATTCTGACAAGTGCCAGTTTTGGTGACAGATACTCCGGTGAATCACATGAGTGCTAAGCCCGGTTAAATGTTTATTCCTGTGGATGGACTAACCCGTTTATTATCATGAATTGAATATTTATTATAAGTATTATTTACTTGTGAGAAAAGCCCTTTCTGTGATGTCGCTCAGACGTCCGACTGTGGCATTTCTTTTAAAGCCCTTTCTGTGATGTCGCTCAGACGTCCGACTGTGGCATTTCTTTTAAAGCCCTTTCTGTGATGTCGCTCAGACGTCCGACTGTGGCATTTCTTTTAAAGCCCTTTCTGTGATGTCGCTCAGACGTCCGACTATGGCATTTCTTTTAAAGCCCTTTCTGTGATGTCGCTCAGACGTCCGACTGTGGCATTTCTTTTAAAGCCCTTTCTGTGATGTCGCTCAGACGTCTGACTCTGGCATTTCTTTTAAAGCCCTTTCTGTGATGTCGCTCAGACGTCCGACTGTGGCATTTCTTTTAAAGCCCTTTCTGTGATGTCGCCCCGACGTCCGACTGTGGCATTTCTTTTAAAAGCCCTTTATGTGGTGTCGCTAAGACGCCCGACTGTGGCATGATTTTCTGTTATTATTTGTTCACCTTTCGAGGCGTCGCTTCAGACACCCGACCGGTGTTCATTTATATTTTGTTGGGATTTCAGGCGGACTACCGCCGTTTCCCTTGTACTTACTTCGTTATGCAAATTTTTGTATGTGCATTGGAAAGATTAATCATGACGCATTCATGCATGCATTTGTTATATCTTACGTCCGAACTGTCTTGCGAGTACTTTCAAAGTACTCACTGGCTTGTTGATTTGGCCAGATGCTGACGAAGGCGATCTCTTGGATGAAGAGTTCGATAGCGAGTCCGACGCCTAGAGGATTCCTAGTCAGTCTCGTGCGACCCTGGATTTGGTCACTGTATTATATCCGCTTCCGCAACTCGAATAACATTCATCGAGCCTCACCTCGATGCTCGATGAGATGCCAGTCTGAGAGTCATGTTATCACACTCCCCACTGTGTTATTCCACCATCACTTTATCCTCGAGTCAGTAGTATGCCACCACACCATTGTGTTAAATCCGCCATTATGTATAATTATTGGCGCGCTTGTAATAATTTGTTGAGAAGCCCTAGCTCAACCCTGTAATATATTCTATGCTACTGGCTTATTGTATCAAGAATTTGTCTACCAGTGAGGACGATTTCTCTCATGCTGGGCTCAAAAGATTGGTTTTTCAATAAATATTTTTATTGGAAAACCGGTCGTGACAAGCTTGGTACGAGAGCCAGGCTGACTGTAGGAAGCCACTAGGTGTGATCGCTAATCGGTTATTAGCATGATAGAGCCGATTTTTTGCAATTGTAGTCATTTTCTGACAGTCAGCATAAATTTATGATCTGACCATTCAGGATTTTTGCCTACTTTTGTAGATGGCCGACAACAGCTGCGAGTCTCAGACCTTCGCCAACGTACCCGATGGGTTCGTCAAGCTTCTCTCCTTCATCGTTCAGGTCGCGATGGGGCCATCCGTGCGCCCAGTCTTCACACTCCGCCAGCACAAAGTCAACGACAGTCTGACCATGCACCAGGCCACGGTGCAGTTCAAGGGAGGGCGTGGTGAGTTACGCCGCTTCCTGTTCGTGAGAAGAGCCATGCCTACGGAGAGGCATGCTATGCATATGGCAGCCCGTGAGGCGATAGCTCGCCTCAGGGATGTCCTTCCCGCGATGAAGACTCGTCGCTACCGATATCTTCCATGTCATGTGCCCTACACCTGTCACTACGCATTCTCCTGCCCCAGAGGAGAACGAGACGAGGCTTTTGAGATGCTTATTGAGTATCTCCGGGCCCTGGAGGCAGCCTTCGACAACCTGGTGGACGACTTCGTGGCTGCCCGCATGGACTCAGTCCATGGTTGTGCCGCCAACAGGAGGGAGCTCCTGCCCGCCGCACCGCCACTGACTTTTGTCTCGTCATCAGCATCTTATGCACCTACTCGTCGCCTGCCTACCATCGAAGAGTTCAACCAGGCCTTTGCGCCCACTCCAACGTGCACTGCACCACCCGTTGTGCCTACTCCTATTCGTGTTGCTCCGCCCCTGGCACCCGCTCCATCTACCCGACGCAGCTCTTCACGTCCGGAGCCTATTAGTGAGGAGGAGCTCGAGTCCCCAGCCTCACTGTGCCTCACCCTTGGCAGGGCCAAGGAGATCGTCAACATATCCGGCTGAGTGCGCTTGCCCGTCATGCGATGTACCGCTTTGTAAGATATGTACATAGGTTGTGAGAAGTAGCTTGTTCGCGCATCATGTGGAACTGGAGAAGTGTACTAGCCTAAATAACATGTCAGGATTATGTGCGCATATCCTGGGTGATGTACTGTATAATTATCGCCCGCGTGTAAGATATGTAATGAGCAGTCCTTCTCCGTGCGCAAATCACTTTGTTTTCTTAAGTGATCTTGGTCATTTAAATTATTTTCCATCCTTGTGCATTTTTGGAGTTGTTTTTTTGGCGACCATTTTCACTTTTCTTATGAGTTTTACAAAATATTTCCCAGAGTGAAAAATGTCTCGCCCTTGGACTCGCTCCATGCCTACTCCGCCAGAGGAAAATTATGACACTCAACCAGGCAACAATTTCACACAAGGGCAGTCGAGTCAACAGGGCAGTGAAACGGCACTCTCCCAAATGTGCCGCCTTTATGAACAGAGTCAGCAACAACATCGTCAAATGATGAACCAAGTCGTCAATATGGGAAATCACCATGGACAGTATCAGCAGCATTCCAAGTTATCTGAGCTACAAAAGACACGTCCCCAAACATTTTCTCATACTGACAAGCCTCTTGAAGCCGAGGACTGGCTTCGAGATATGGAGAGGAAATTAATTATTGCAAAATGTTCAGACCCCGAAAAGGTATTGTATGCTCCGCACTATCTCACAGGAGCAGCCGCATCATGGTGGGAGAATTTTCTGCACATGCATCCCAACGAAAATGACATAACCTGGGATGATTTCAAGGAAGGTTTCCGTGGTGCACACATTCCTAAGAGCATTATGAAAATCAAGAAAAGAGAGTTCGATGACCTCAAACAAAGGAACATGACAGTGGCAGATTACAACGGTCAATTTACTCTATTGTCTCGCTACGCCAATGAGGAGCGTATGACTGAAAGTAAGAAGATGGAGAAATTCCTTGATGGTCTGGCGCCCGCGCTTAAATGCCAACTAGTCGTGCACACTTTTCCAGATTTTAAAACTCTGGTGGACAAAGCGATTACTCTGGAAAATGAGAGACGCAGCCTGGAAGATATCCGCAAGCGAAAAGGGGACCAGACCAATCATGCTCGCAATCACCGAAGCAGGACAGATTTTCAAAAGGGTGGGACGCACAAATCCTCATCCAACGTCTCACGCCCAATCAAGAATTTTCATGCAAGGGACAAGGAGTTCACATATCGCCCCGGCGTTACCTGTTACGCCTATGGAGAGGAAGGACACTATGCCAAACAGTGTCCCAAGCCTAGAAACTCAACCCCAAAGCCGAACAACGGCGGCAATAATTCAGCGCCCAAGCGAAACAATTTCAATCCCAGCAACAACCACAGGAAGGGTCATCTGAACCACGTAACCAAAGAGGAGGCACAAAATGCTCCGGATATCGTACTCGGTACGTTTCCTGTCAACACAATACCTGCAATGGTTTTGTTTGATTTTGGAGCTTCTCACTCTTTCATCCCGAAAAGTTTTGCTTTGCAAAATAATTTTTCGATGCTTCCTTTGGAGAAATCCATGATCATCAAGTCCCCTGGGATTCAGCAAGTCACTCAGAATTACTGTCAGGATGTGGTCATTGAGTTCGAAGGATTGGAGTTTCACGCCAATCTTATTGTACTGGAAAACAAAGGACTAGATGTCATCCTAGGGATGGACTGGCTAACCGCCAACAAGGGTTTTATTGATTGTTTCAACCGGACCATAATCCTCACGCACCACCACGGGAAGACAATAAGAGTGTCAGCCAAGGAAGGAAAAATACCCCGGCAATCGAGATTGAATAAGGTGGACGTTTCTGAGCTAAACAAGGTTCCAGTAGTGTGTGAATTTCCAGACATATTCCCTGAAGAGCTACCAGGCATGCCACCAGACCGAGAGATAGAGTTCAGCATTGAGCTCGCACCAGGAACCACCCCCATATACAAGAAACCATATCGAATGGCACCATCCGAGTTGGTTGAATTGAAGAAACAAATAAAAGAATTGCTAGACAAAGGATACATTCGAGCCAGCTCCTCACCTTGGGGATCACCAATTCTATTTGCCAAAAAGAAGGATGGAACACTGAGATTGTCTATTGACTATCGAGCACTTAACATGGTCATAGTCAAGAACAAATACCCGATGCCAAGGATAAATGATTTGTTTGATCAACTCGCTCAGGCCAAGGTATTCTCAAAAATTGACCTAAGGTCTGGATACCATCAATTAAAGGTGCAAACGGAAGATATCCCCAAAACAGCCTTCACCTCCAGATATGGACTGTACGAGTTCACAGTAATGCCATTTGGATTAACTAATGCCCCTGCATATTTTGTTCACCTCATGAACAAAGTATTTATGAGGTTTATGGACAAGTTCGTTGTGGTATTCATTGACGACATTCTGGTATACTCCAAGACACCAGAAGAGCACGCAGAACATCTCAGGATTGTGCTAGGAGAACTCAGGAAACACCAATTGTATGCCAAGTTCAGCAAGTGCGAATTTTGGCTAAGACAAGTAGGCTTCCTAGGCCACGTACTAACCCAAGACGGTATCGCAGTAGACCCGGAGAAAGTCAAGGCCATACTTGGCTGGAAGTCGCCAGCGAGCGTAACAGACATACGTAGTTTCTTGGGAATGGCAGGATATTACCGCAGATTTATTGAAGGATTCTCCACCATAGCCAAGCCTATGACGCAGTTACTCAAGAAAGACAAGAAGTTTGAATGGACAGAAGCCTGCGAAAAAAGTTTCCAAGAGCTAAAGCGGAAATTAACAACAGCACCAGTATTAATTGTGCCAGACATACACAAAAATTTTGAAGCGTTTTGTGACGCGTCCAGAAAGGGTCTCGGATGCGTGTTGATGCAAGAAGGCAAGGTTGTCGCCTATGCTTCAAGGCAACTTCACAAACATGAGGAAAATTATCCCACTCATGACTTGGAAATGGCAGCAGTCATTCATGCACTCAAGGAATGGAGGCATTTCTTACTTGGGAATCGATGTGAAATATATACGGATCATAAAAGTCTCAAATATATTTTCATGCAGCCAGAACTAAATTTACGGCAACGACGCTGGTTGGAATTGGTAAAGGATTATGATGTTGGTATCCACTACCATCCAGGTAAAGCAAATGTAGTGGCCGATGCTCTTAGTCGGAACCCCAGCTCCGATGAAAACAGTCTGCAAAGCTTGAGGCCCGAATTCCAACAAGAATTTGCCAAACTCAACTTGATAATGGTAGCAAAAGGCACCATATCAAACTTGGAAATACAACCCGACCTTGTGGAGGGAATTAAAGAAGCTCAGCCTGGTCACCCCAGCATCGAAGGCATCAAAAGAAAGGTAAGTATGGGCAAGGCCTCGGCATTCGTCATAGACGATGGAGGAATATTATGGTACGGAGACAGACTTTGCGTACCAAATATAAAGGACCTCAAACAGCAAATCCTAGCTGAAGCCCACACCACCCCGTACTCGATCCACCCTGGAGGAACCAAGATGTATAAAGATATTCAGGAAAGATTTTGGTGGCACGGTGTGAAGAGGGACATAGCCACCTTCATTGCATGTTGCGACTCTTGTCAACGCATAAAAGCTGAGCATCAGAGGCCAGCCGGACTACTGCAACCGAACAAAATACCCGAGTGGAAATGGGATGAAATAGTGATGGATTTCATTGTCGGACTACCTCGGTCACGACATGGGAATGATACCATATGGGTCATCACCGACAGGTTAACCAAGGTGGAACATTTCATTCCAGTGAAGACAACCTACAACGCTCAGAGGCTTGCCAGGATCTATCTCTCCCGTATAGTTTGTCTACACGGTGTCCCGAATACCATAATATCCGACAGGGGCACTCAGTTCGTCTCGAGATTTTGGGAGCATTTACAACAGGCTCTGGGAACTCAACTAGCCTTCAGTACAGCATACCACCCACAGACTGATGGACAAACGGAACGCGTAAACCAGGTTTTAGAAGACATGCTGAGGGCATGTGTCCTCACATATGGAACCAGTTGGGAAGAAAGCCTGCCATACGTCGAGTTCGCATACAACAATAGCTACCAGGTCAGCCTGCAAATGGCACCATTTGAGGCTTTATACGGACGGAGATGTCGTACCCCGTTAAATTGGTCAGAGACCGGAGACAGCCGCATCTTCGGACCAGACATGCTCAGAGAAGCCGAGGAAAAAGTCAAGCTAATTAGAGACCGACTTAAGACCGCTCAAAGTCAACAGAAGAGTTATTATGATCAGAAACATCGTAGGGTCAGCTTCAAGCCCGGTGAGTTCGTATACCTAAGAGTATCTCCTATGAGAGGATTGCAACGATTCAAGATTAAAGGGAAGCTAGCACCAAGATTCATTGGACCATTCTGTATAATGGCGCGAAGAGGCACGGTAGCCTACCAGCTAGACTTACCTGAGGAACTATCAGATATCCACAACGTGTTCCATGTTTCGCAGTTAAGAAAGTGCGTGAGCAACCCAGAGAAACAAGTATCCCATGAGAGCATTGACGTGCAGCCAGACCTCACTTATCAGGAACGTCCAGTAAGAATATTAGAGGAGTCTGAAAGGAGGACCCGACAGAAGACCATCAAATTCTTCAGAGTCCAGTGGAGCAATCACACCGACAGTGAAGCAACTTGGGAAAGAGAGGATTTTCTTCGGACAGAGCATCCACACTTATTTGAGGGACAGCTGAAATCTCGGGGACGAGATTTTTCCTAAGGGGGTAGGTGTTGTGACACTCCAAAATTTTTAATTTGGTTTTCTTCAAAAACTTTGTTGGATTTTAAAAGAGAGCATTTAAAATTTCTTTTCTAGAAATCCTTCCTCTTAAAAGCTTCCTTTTCTTTGGTAAGGATTTTTATTTTTCTTCAAACTATGGTGTTTGATCATTCAAAAATTCCTCTGTTGGTTCCCTTCTCAAATTATATTTTTGGGAGTTTAGTCTTTTTCTTTTAAAAAGAAACTCTATGAAAATTGGGGATTTTCATATCTTGAAACCCCCCCCCATGACCTTGTATTTTTGCCCATATGGTAAAACCTCCCAAAATCCTTTCCTCCTCCTTGTAATCAACCTTAGTTCTCTGTCCCAACTAATCCAAACAAGTTTTGGATTTTATTCTAATTATTTTTCCTCTCAAATCATTTCTATCAATTATTTGGAGCCTGAGTGTTTTTCAAAGTAAGTACCTTATTTCATTTGAGTTTTGACCTCAAACCAACTCCTCTGGATTGTCCTTCGCATCCACAACCTAGAACCATCTTGATCCACTCCTCCTCTTTTCAAATTTTTCAAATTTCAGCCTCTCCAAGTTTGGACCAGATTTGCCAAATTTGGTGATATTCATATCTATACTTCTCCAAAAATTCCACCAAAATTCAGGCAGCCTACTGGAGCAATGAGTAGCCACTCCACCAAAAATCAGCTCAAGGAAAAATCCCTAGAGGCCAAATTCATTCTGTCGAACACTTCGCACGCATTGTTTTTGTTCATGTTCAGTAAATTCAGAATTTGCAGTGTCGTTCTCCGTCAGAGATTCAGTCACATGTCCACAGTGCCCTTGGCACGTTCCTCACCGCCTCTTCCTCTTGTCTGGAGCACCGCACGCGCGCTTGGCGCCATCCTGGCGTCGGTAGCACCCTGGCCCGCCTGCGCCGGCATGTCTTGCGGCGGCCGAACCACCGTAGCGGCCGACAGGGAGCAGAACGGCGACTCAATGCCGTTCGGCGCCGCCCAACGCTTCTCTGCCCTCCGCGTGGCTCATGCACGCCAGCGCAGCCCCGCAGCACCGTCGCCGTGGCCCGGCAAGCACAGAACGTGCTCTCTGCCGCCGATGGACCCGCGCCGTCCCGTTCCGACCAAAACCTGCCCTAAGCTTCTAATCCAAGTCCGTTTAGCGTCTGAATGGAACCAGTGGACCTCCACATTGATGCCCAACCTCCTAAACTCCCCGACCAAGCACTGCGCCGCCGTAATCCATCACCGGAGATCCCCGTTCACGGCCACCGCCTTGGATCGCCAATAAAAGGAGACCCCGAGCTCGCCCTCGAGCACGCACCACCACTGCACACCACAAACACCCCGCCAGGCCACTAGGAGGACCTCGAAGAGGTCTCCTCCCCCGACTCCGGTCGCCTCGTTCCGCCTCGGCCTCCACCTCGATTCGCTCCGGTGAGGCCATCTCCGGCGCCCAAACCTCGTCAGTAGCCTCCTCGGGCACCCAGTAAGCTAACCCAAGCGTCAATTTTGACCTTGGCAGCTCTCCCCGACGAGATCCATCTCCACCCGAGCCGCCGTTCGCCGGAGCAAGGCTCGCCGTCGACGTGGTACTCGCCGGCGACCACCACCACCACCAACCGACGCGGAAGGGCGCCCTGAACACGGAGGTACTCTCCGATCCCCCTGCCTCGCCGTGGATCGCCGCCGGCGACCACCGCGGCTCTCGGGCGCCGACGAGCTTCGTCCCCCGTTTGAATATTTAAACCTGACTGGTGGGACACGCCAGTCAGCCTCTCAGTTCTTTTTGCATGAATCGTTTTCTGAAAACGCCTTCGGGCAAAATACGTTTCCCTCTTTGGGCTGGCGTATTCGAGACTGGAGCGTTTTCTGTTTTTATAAGCTAGCCCCTGGAAACTTTCTGTTTCATTACAGATGAGTCCCTGGACAAAAACCTTTATAACTTGTTAACAGAAGCATATTTTGGATTGATTCTTTTTGTGTCCTCTTTAAAATTTTGTCTAGTTTTTTATCAGATTTATTTGAAAAATATTTGGAATACTTTTTGTGCGCCTCTTGGTATTCATGATAGCGCATATATTTTCTTTATACCGTACATACCGAAGGAGGTGACGGAGCCACGAACTTCACCGAGCTAGGCTCCGACTACTCTGAACCAGGCAAGCATGTTTGAACTTTTGATATGATGAGTGTCTTGGCATGTTTTGCATTTAGTTAGTTTCATGGCATGTTGATGAGCATACCGATGAATGTTATTTTCATGCATTGTTGAGGTAAGTGAGCTCGATGATCCATAGGTGGATGGATGTGAGTATGAATCCTCATGTGTTTGCATGAGGATGGGTAAGATGGCAGTGTTGTAGCGTGCCAGTCTTATGCCAGACTATATGACTACAGTGTCAAACCGTATCGGTCCAGTTCCTCCCATTTCCTTCCTTGTACTACCACATATTTTCCGCAAGGAATATGGATTAGTAAGTTGCAAACCGCTTTCCTGGTACACACCAAAAGGAGAGGCCGGGATGATGGTTCCATGGCCCTGGATTAAAGCCAGTCATCCGGTCAGGGGGCATGGGTGTTTCCGGTTGGGACCGAGAGGGGGGCACCCCTTAGAGCGCGCGTATATAAATTTGATCCCATGCTATTCGAGATTGTGATCTCCCCGTCTCAAAAGTTTTTCTTGGATGATGTCTAGGGTGAGTCCTGGCATCGAGAGGTAGGATGGGTGTGTACTGGTTAGCTGTGTTTTCTTCCGAAATACCGTAAGCGGAACTAGTCCTTCGTGACTACGGAAATCCGTTAACTGTGGGTAATTTTTGTACAAACTCTGCAGAGTCATAAATCTCCAAATCATCTTATCCATATCCAAATTTTGCGCTAACTTATTCTGACAAGTGCCAGTTTTGGTGACAGATACTCCGGTGAATCACATGAGTGCTAAGCCCGGTTAAATGTTTATTCCTGTGGATGGACTAACCCGTTTATTATCATGAATTGAATATTTATTATGAGTATTATTTACTTGTGAGTAAAGCCCTTTCTGTGATGTCGCTCAGACGTCCGACTGTGGCATTTCTTTTAAAGCCCTTTCTGTGATGTCGCTCAGACGTCCGACTGTGGCATTTCTTTTGAAGCCCTTTCTGTGATGTCGCTCAGACGTCCGACTGTGGCATTTCTTTTAAAGCCCTTTCTGTGATGTCGCTCAAACGTCCGACTGTGGCATTTCTTTTAAAGCCCTTTCTGTGATGTCACTCAGACGTCCGACTGTGGCATTTCTTTTAAAGTCCTTTCTATGATGTCGCTCAGACGTCCGACTGTGGCATTTCTTTTAAAGCCCTTTCTGTGATGTCGCCCCGACGTCCGACTGTGGCATTTCTTTTAAAAGCCCTTTATGTGGTGTCGCTAAGATGCCCGACTGTGGCATGATTTTCTGTTATTATTTGTTCACCTTTCGAGGCGTCGCTTCAGACACCCGACCGGTGTTCATTTATATTTTGTTGGGATTTCAGGTGGACTACCGCCGTTTCCCTTGTACTTACTTCGTTATGCAAATTTTTGTATGTGCATTGGAAAGATTAATCATGATGCATTCATGCATGCATTTGTTATATCCTACGCCCGAACTATCTTGCGAGTACTTTCAAAGTACTCACTGGCTTGTTGGTTTGGCCAGATGCTGACGAAGGCGATCTCTTGGATGAAGAGTTCGATAGCGAGTCCGACGCCTAGAGGATTCCCAGTCAGTCTCGTGCGACCCTGGATTTGGTCACTGTATTATATCCGCTTCTGTAACTCGAATAACATTCATCGAGCCTCACCTCGACGCTCGATGAGATGCCAGTCTAAGAGTCATGTTATCACACTCCCCACTATGTTATTCCACCATCACTTTATCCTCGAGTCAGTAGTATGCCACCACACCATTGTGTTAAATCCGCCATTATGTATAATTATTGGCGCGCTTGTAATAATTTGTTGAGCAGCCCTAGCTCAACCCTGTAATATATTCTATGCTACTAGCTTATTGTATCAAGAATTTGTCTACCAGTGAGGAGGATTTTCTCATGCTGGGCTCAAAAGATTGGTTTTTCAATAAATATTTTTATTGGAAAACCGGTCGTGACAACAACCCCTTTATCGCGTTGGTTGCAAGGTTCTTGATTGTTTGTGCAGGTACGAGGGACTTGTGTGTAGTATCCTACTAGATTTATACCTTGATTCTCAAAAACTGAGGGAAATACTTACGCTACTTTGTTGCATCACCCTTTCCTCTTCAAGGGAAAACCAATGCATGCTCAAGAGGTAGCAAGAAGGATTTCTGGCACCGTTGCCGGGGAGGCTTACACCAAGTCAAGTCAAGATTTGATCTCCCGCCAACGTGTGGATTTCTGGCGCCGTTGCCGAGGAGATCTACGCACAAGTCAAGACATACCAAGTACCCATCACAAACTCTTCTCCCTCACATTACATTATTTGTCATTTGCCTCTCGTTTCCTCTCCCCCACTTCAACCTTGCTGTTTTATTCGCCTCTTTTCCGTTCGCCCTTTTTTAATTCGTCTTTTTTTGCTTGCCTCTTGTTTGCTTGTGTGTTGGATTGATTGTTTGTCATGATGGCTCAATACAATACTAAATTGTGTGACTTTTCCAATACCAACAATAATGATTTTATTAGCACTCCGATTGCTCCTCTTACCGATGTTGAATCTTGTGAAATTAATACTGCTTTGCTGAATCTTGTCATGAAAGATCAATTTGCTGGCCTTCCTAGTGAAGATGACGCTACCCATCTAAACAGTTTTGTTGATTTATGTGATATGCAAAAGAAGAAATATGTGGATAATGGTATTATTAAATTGAAGCTATTTCCGTTTTCTCTTAGAGATCGTGCTAAAACTTGGTTCTCCTCATTGCCTAAAAATAGTATTGATTCATTGAATAAGTGCAAAGATGTTTTTATCTCTAAGTATTTTCCTCCCGCTAAGATCATCTCTCTTAGAAACGATATTATGAATTTTAAGCAACTTGATCATGAGCATGTTGCACAAGCTTGGGAGAGGATGAAATTAATGATACGTAATTGCCCTACACATGGTTTGAATTTATGGATGATTATACAAAAAATTATGCTAGATTGAATTTTGCTTCTAGAAATCTTTTAGATTCGGTCGCGGGAGGCACTTTTATGGAAATCACTTTAGGAGAAGCTACTAAACTCCTAGATAGTATTATGATTAATTATTCTCAATGGCATACCGAAAGATCTACTAGTAAAAAGGTTCATGCGATAGAAGACATTAATGTTTTGAGTGGAAAGATGGATGAACTTATGAAGTTGTTTGCTAATAAGAGTGTTTCTTCTGATCCTAATGATATGCCTTTGTCTACTTTGATTGAGAATAACAATGAATCTATGGATGTGAATTTTGTTGGTAGGAACAATTTTGGTAACAACGCGTATAGAGGAAACTTTAATTCTAGGCCTTTCCCTAGTAATTCCTCTAATAATTATGGTAATTCCTACAACATCTCTTGTGGAAATTTTAATAAGATGCCCTCTGATTTTGAGACTAGTGTTAAAGAATTTATGATTTCTCAAAAGAATTTCAATGCTTTGCTTGAAGAAAAATTGCCTAAGATTGATGAGTTGGCTAGGAACGTGGATAGAATTTCTCTTGATGTTGATTCTTTGAAACTTAGATCTATTCCTCCTAAGCATGGTATCAATTAATTTCTCAAAGCCATGAGAATTTCCATTGATGAGTGCAAAGAAAGAACCGCTAGGATGCGTACTAAAAAGGATTGCTTTGTAAAAGTGTGTTCTTCTAGTTTCGATGATAATAATGATGAAGATCTAAAAGTGATTGATGTGTACCCTATTAAGTATTTGTTTTCCAATATGAATCTTGATAAATATGGGACTGGAGATGAGTCAACTTTAGTTAAAAGGCGTCCCAATGATTCGGAGTTTTTAGATCTTGATGCAAAAATTGGTAAAAGTGGGATTGAAGAGGTCAAAACTTTACATAGCAATGAACCCACTATTTTGGATTTCAAGTAATTTAGTTATCATAATTGTTCTTTAATAGATTGTATTTCCTTTTTGCAATCCGTGCTCAATTCTCTTCATGCTTATGATCAAAACAAAGCTTTTACCAAACATATCATTGATGCTTTAATGCAATCTTATGATGAGAAACTTGAATTAGAAGTCTCTATCCCTAGAAAACTTTATGATGAGTGGGAACCTACTATTAAAATTAAGATTAAAGATTATGAATGCTATGCTTTATGTGATTTGGGTGCTAGTGTTTCCACGATTCTAAAAACTTTGTGTGATGTGTTAGGTTTCCGTGAATTTGATGATTGTTCTTTAAAGTTGCATCTTGCGGATTTCACCATTAAGAAACATATGGGAAGAATTAATGATGTTCTTATTGTTTCAAATAGGAATTATGTGCCCGTAGATTTCATTGTTCTTGATATAGATTTCAATCCTACTTGTCATATTATTCTTGGTAGACCTTTCCTTAGAACGATTTGTGCAATTATTGATATGAAAGAAGGAAATATTAGATTCCAATTTACATTAAAGAAGGGAATGGAACACTTTACTAGGAAGAAAATTAAATTACCTTATGAATCTATTATGAGAGCCACTTATGGATTGCATACCAAAGGTGACAATACCTAGATCTATTCTTGTTTTTATGTCTAGCTAGGGGCGTTAAACGATAGCGCTTGTTGGGAGGCAACCCAATTTTATTTTTGTTTCTTGTTTTTTGTTCCTATTTAGTAATAAATAAATCATCTATAATCTGTTATGATTGTGTTTTTATGTTTCAATTAGTTTTTTCCCAAGTAAAGCCTTTAGGATCTTCTTGGATGATTGTTGTTTGATCTTGCTGAAAAAAATAGAAAGTATGCGCTCACGAGAATAATTTTCATTTTTAACAAGAGAGCGATAAAATACTGATTCCAATTGCAGTATATCAATATACAAATTATTTAGGTCTTCGTAATTTGGTATAATTTTTTAAGTTACATAAGTATTCGAAACCTACATATTACTACAGACTGTTCTGTTTTTCAAAGAAATCTGTTTTTCGTGTGTTGTTTGCTTATTTTGATGAATCTATGGCTAGTATCGGGGGGTATGAACCATAGAGAAGTTAGGAATACATTAGGTGTAACACCAATATAAATAAAGAATGAGTTCATTACAGTACCTTGAAGTGGTGGTTTGTTTTCTTATACTAACGGAGCTCATGAGATTTTCTGTTGAGTTTTGTGTTGTAAAGTTTTCATGTTTTGGGTAAAGATTTGATGGATTTTGGAATAAGGAGTGGTAAGATCCTAAGCTTGGGGATGCTCATGGAACCCCAAGGTAAAATTCAAGGACAGCTAAAAGACTAAGCTTGGGGATACCCCAGAAGGCATCCCCTCTTTCTTCTTCGTCCATCGGTAACTTTACTTGAGGCTATATTTTTATTCACCACATGATATGTGTTTTGCTTGGAGTGTCTTGTATGATTTGAGTCTTCGCCTTTCAGTTTACCACAATCATCCTTGTTGTACACACCTTTTGGAGAGACACACGTGAATCGGAATTTATTAGAATACTCTATGTGCTCCACTTATATCTTTTGAGCTAGATAATTTTGCTCTAGTGCTTCACTTATATCTTTTTAAGAGCACGGTGGTGGTTTTATTTTATAGAAATTATTGATCTCTCATGCTTCACTTATATCATTTTGAGAGTCTTTTAGAACATCATGGTGATTTTCTTTGGCTATAAAATTAGTCCTAATATTATAGGCATCCAACATGGGTATAATAAAAACTTTCATATAAAGTGCATTGAATACTATGAGAAGTTTGATACTTGATGATTGTTTTTAGATATGAAGATGGTAATATTAGAGTCATGCTAGTTGAGTAGTTGTGAATTTGAGAGATACTTGTGTTAAAGTTTGTGATTCCCATAGCATGCACGTATGGTGAACCGTTATGTGATGAAGTCGGAGCATGATTTATTTATTGATTTTCTTCCTTATGAGTGGCGGTCGGGGACGAGCGATGGTCTTTTCCTACCAATCTATCCCCCTAGGAGCATGAGCATAGTACTTTTTTTGATAACTAATAGATTTTTGCAATAAGTATGTGAGTTCTTTATGACTAATGTTGAGTCCATGGATTATACGCACTCTCACCCTTCCACCATTACTAGCCTCTCTAGTACCGCGCAACTTTTGCCGGTACCATAAACCCACCTTATATCTTCCTCAAGACAGCCACCATACCTACCTATTATGGCATTTCCATAGCCATTTCCGAGATATATTGCCATGTAACTTTCCACCGTTCCATTTATTATGACACGCTTCATCATTGTCATATTGATTTGCATGATCATGTAGTTGACATCTTATTTGTGGCAAAGCCAACGTTCATAATTCTTTCATACATGTCACTCTTGATTCATTGCATATCCCGGTTCACCGCCGCAGGCATTCACATAGAGTCATATTTTTGTTCTAGTATCGAGTTGTAATTCTTGAGTTGTAAGTAAATAAAAGTGCGATGATCATCATTATTAGAGCATTGTCCCATTGAGGAAAGGATGATGGAGACTATGATTCCCCCACAAGTCGGGATGAGACTCCGGACAAAAAAAAGAGGCAAAAAAGGCCCAAAAAGGAGAAAAATAGAGAAGGGTCAATGCTACTATCCTTTTACCACACTTGTGCTTCAAAGTAGCACCATGATCTTCATCATAGAGAGTCTCCTATGTTGTCACTTTCATATACTAGTGGGAATTTTTCATTATAGAACTTGGCTTGCATATTCCAATGATGGGCTTCCTCAAAATGCCCTAGGTCTTCATGAGCAAGCAAGTTCGATGCACACCCACTTAGTTTCTTTTTGAGCTTTCATACACTTATAGCTCTAGTGCATCCGTTGCATGGCAATCCCTACTCACTCACATTGATATCTATTGATGGGCATCTCCATAGCCCGTTGATACGACTAGTTGATGTGAGACTATCTTCTCCTTTTTCGTCTTCTCCACAACCACCATTCTATTCCACCTATAGTGCTATATCCATGGCTCATGCTCATGTATTGCATGAAGATTGAAAAGTTTGAGAACATCAAAAGTATGAAACAATTGCTTGGCTTGTCATCGAGGTTGTGCATGATTTAAATATTTTGTGTGGTGAAGATAGAGCATAGCCAGACTATATGATTTTGTAGGGATAACTTTCTTTGGCCATGTCATTTTGAGAAGACATAATTGCTTAGTTAGTATGCTTGAAGTATTATTATTTTTATGTCAATATTAACCTTTTATCTTGAATCTTTTCGGATCTGAACATTCATGCCACAATAAATAGAATTACTTTGAAAATTATGTTAGGAAGCATTCCACATCAAAAATTCAGTTTTTATCATTTACCTACTCGAGGACGAGCAGGAATTAAGCTTGGGGATGCTTGATACGTCTCCAACATATCTATAATTTTTGATTGTTCCATGCTATTATATTATCTGTTTGGATGTTTAATGGGCTTTATTATGCACTTTTATATTATTTTTGGGACTAACCTACTAACAGAAGGCCCAGTGCAAATTGTTGGTTTTTTGCCTATTTCAGTGTTGCGCAGAAAAGGAATATCAAACGGAATCCAAATGGAATGAAACCTTGACGAGGATCATTTTTGGAACAAACGTGATCCAGAGACCTGGAGTGGACATCAAGGAAGCAGCGAGGCAGCCACGAGGTAGGAGGGCACGCCCCCACCCTCGTGGGCCCCTCACAGCTCCACCGACCTACTTCTTTCGCCTATATATACTCATATGCCCTGAAAACATCCAAGAGCACCATGAAACCCTATTTCCACTGCCGCAACCTTCTGTACCCGTGAGATCCCATCTTGGGGCCTTTTCTGGCGCTCTGCCGAAGGGGGAATCAATCACGGAGGGCTTCTACATCAACACCATAGCCTCTCCGATGATGTGTGAGTAGTCTACCACAGACCTTCGGGTCCATAGTTATTAGCTAGATGGCTTCTTCTCTCTCTTTGGATCTCAATACAAAGTTCTCCTCGATTCTCTTGGAGATCTATTCGATGTAATTCCTTTTGCGGTGTGTTTGTCGAGATCCGATGAATTGTGGGTTTATGATCAAGATTATGTATGAACAATATTTGGTCCTTCTCTGAATTCTTTTATGCATGATTCAAATATCTTTGCAAGTCTCTTCGAATTATCAGTTTGGTTTGGCCTACTAGATTGATCTTTCTTGCAATGGGAAAAGTGCTTAGCTTTGGGTTCAATCTTGGGTGTCCTTTCCCAGTGATAGCAGAGGCAGCAAGGCATGTATTGTATTGTTGCCATCGAGGATAAAAGATGGGGTTTATATCATATTGCTTGAGTTTATCCCTCTACATCATGTCATCTTGCCTAATGTGTTACTCTGTTCTTATGAACTTAATACTCTAGATGGATAGAGGTCGATATGTGGAGTAATAGTAGTACATGCAGAATTGTTTCGGTCTACTTGTCACGGACGTGATGCCTATATACATGATCATGCCTAGATATTCTCATAACTATGTGCTTTTCTATCAATTGCTCGACAGTAATTTGTTGACCCATCGTAGTTTATGCTATCTTGAGAGAAGCCACTAGTGAAACCTATGGCCCCCGGGTCTATTATCCATTATATTATTTTCTCGTCATCTAGTTATTTCTGTCGTCGTTTATTTTGCAATCTTTACTTTTCAATTTATACAACAAAAATACCAAAAATATTTATCTTTTTTTCTTTATCAGATCTCACTTTTGCAAGTGGGCATGAAGGGACTGACAACCCCTTTATCATGTTGGTTGCAAGGTTTTTGATTGTTTGTGCAGGTACGAGGGACTTGCGTGTAGTATCCTACTGGATTGATACCTTGGTTCTCAAAAACCGAGGGAAATACTTATGCTACTTTGCTGCATCACCCTTTTCTCTTCAAGGGAAAACCAACGCATGCTCAAGAGGTAGCAAGGTAAGTTCTCAAAAAAAAGGTAGCAAGGTACTTTTGTGTTTTTGGTTTAGTAGATCTAAAAATAAATGGAAAGGAAAAGTAGATCACGAAGGCAAGTATATGAGAAAGAGACCCGGGGGCCGTAGGTTTCACTAGTGGCTTATCTCGAGAAAAATAGCAAACGGTGGGTGAATAAATTATTGTTGGGCAATTGATAAAACTTCAAATAATCATGACGATATCCCGGCAATGATCATTATATAGGCATCACGTCCAAGATTAGTAGACTGACTCTTGCTTGCATCTACTACTATTACTCCACACTCGACCACTATCCAGCATGCATCTAGTGTATTAAGTTCATGGAGAAACAAAGTAATGCAATAAGAACGATGACATGATGTAGACAAGATCTATCTATGTAGAGATAGACCCCATCGTTTTATCCTTAGTAGCAATGATACATATGTGTCGGTTCCCCTTCTATCACTAGGATCAAGCACCGTAAGATCGAACCCACTACAAAGCACCTCTTCCCATTGCAAGATAAATAGATCAAGTTGGCCAAATAAAACCCAAATATCGGAGAAGAAATACGAGGCTATAAGAGATCATGCATAAAAGAGATCAAAGAAACTCAAATAGTTTCATGGATATAAAAAGATTTAACGGATCATAAACTCAAAGTTCATCAGATCCCAACAAACACACCGCAAAAAGAGTTACATCATATGGATCTCCAAGAGACCATTGTATTGAGAATTTAGCGAGAGAGAGGAAGCCATCTAGCTACTAACTACGGACCCGAAGGTCTACAAAGAACTACTCACACATCATCGGAGAGGCACCAATGGAGGTGGTGAACCCCATCTGAGATGGTGTCTACATTGGATCTGGTGGTTCTGGACTCTGCAGCGGCTGGATAAATATTTCATCGACTCCCCTAGGGTTTTGGGAATATTAGGGTATTATAGAGCAAAGAGGCAGTCTAGGGGGCACCCGAGGTTGGCACAACCCACCAGGGCGCGCCTGGGCCTCCTGGCGCGCCCTGGTGGGTTGTGCTCTCCTCAGAGCCCCCCTGGGCGTAGCTAGGTCCCATTAGGTGTCTTCTGGTCCATAAATATCTCCGTAAAGTTTCGTGGCATTTGGACTCCGTTTGATATTGATTTTCTGCTATGTAAAAAACATGCAAAAAACAGCAACTCGCACTTGGCACTATGTCAATAGGTTAGTACCAAAAAATGACTATAAAATGATTATAAAACATCCAAGATTGATAATATAACAACATGGAACAATCAAAAATTATAGATACGTTGGAGATGTATCATAGCCCTCCTAGATATGAATTTCTTGTGGTACCGGAAGGTTATGTTATGAATGAAGAGACAACTAGAGATATTCTTGCCTGTAAGGATAGAGATGATCTAGAGAAACTATTATGCAAGTACAAAGAAAATTCTCTGAATGCTAGAATGCAATATGATCCTAAATTTGCTACTTCACTTATCTTTATTGATGATAAGGATTATGAATTCTCTGTCGACCCAGAGTTGATTACTTTGGTTGAATCTGATCCTTTCCATGGTTATGGAACATGAAACTGTTGTGGCACATCTTACTAAGTTGAATGACATAGCCACCCTTTTTACTCATAATGAGAAAACTCGCTATTACTGTATTCTCAAGTTATTTCCGTTCTCATTAAAGGGTGATGCTAAAGCTAGGTACAATACTCTTGCTCCTGGTTGTGTGCGTAGTCCCTGGGATATGATTTATTACTTCTCTGAAAATATTTCCCTGCTCATGAGAAACAAGCTACTTTATAGGAAATATTTAACTTTGTGCAAATTAAAGTAGAGAGTCTCCCACAAGCTTGGGGGAGGCTTTGCCAGTTACTTAATGCTTTGCCTGATCATCCTCTTAAGAAAAATGAAATAGTTGGTATCTTCTATAATGGACTAACCGATGCTTCTAGAGATTTCCTAGATAGTTGTGCTGGTTGTGTTTTCAGGGAACGAATTGTTGGGCAAGCTGAAGAATTATTGAATAACATATTGAAAAATTATGATGATTGGACTCTTCCCAAACCACCGCCTAAACCCACTCCGAAGAAGAGGGGTATATTATATCTCAGTCCTGAAGATATGCAAGATACAAAGAAATCTATGAAGGAAAAAGGTATTAAAGCTGAGGATGTTAAAAATTTACCTCCTGTTGAAGAAATACATGGGATTGATACACCACCACCACCTAAGGTGGTAGAGGTAAATTCTCTAATGAAATTCAGTGATAGTGACAATCCTCACAATATGCACCCTAGCCAATGCCTTTATGAGTTTGAAAACTACATTAGAAAACAAGATCACTTCAATGCAAATGTTATGAAACAATTAAAATACAACTCTGGTATGATTGCTCGCTTGAGTGACTTGTTATTTAGAATCTGAAATGATGTTAGTGGTGTTGGAAAACATGCTTCTATGGTTCAAACCCAGTTAGAACAAGTTGCTAAATCTCAAAAAGAGTTGCTAGATGAAATGAACAATAACATACATGACTTTGTTGTTAGAGTAGCAACTAGAGGAGGTAAAATTGAACAGGATTCACAAAGGAACAACACCACTGCACCTAGTCCTTCTAAAAAGAAAAGGAAGAAGAAAAATGATAGGACTTTGCATGCCTCTAGGGAACCTGAAGTAGAAAAACCTCCTGATAATGGTAATGAAATTTCTATTTCTGATGTTGAAACTCAGTCTGGTAATGAACACTCACCTTCTGGTAATGAAAAAGATAATGATGAGTTTCATGAAAATACTCAAACAAATAGTAATGAACCATACAATGATGTTGAGATAGAACCATCAGTTGATCTTGATAACCCACAACCTAAGAATAAAGGGTATGCTAAAAGTGACTTTATTGCTAGAAAACACGGTAAAGAAAGAGAACCATGGGTTCGAAAACCTATGCCTTTTAAACCGAAGTCAACTAAAAAGAAAGATGATGAAGAATTTGAATGCTTTGCTGAAATGCTAAGGCCAGTCCTTTTACGTACTCGCTTGACTGATATCTTGAAAATGCCTCCTTATGCAAAGTATATGAAAGACATCATCACTAATAAGAGGAAAATACCGGAAGCTGAAATCTCCACCATGCTTGCTAATTATACTTTTAAAGATGGAGTACCTAAAAAACTTGGAGATCCGGGAATACCAACTATACCTTGCTCCATCAAAAGAAACTATGTGAAAACTGCTTTATGTGATTTAGGAGCTGGTGTTAGTGTTATGCCTTTCTCTTTATATAAAAGACTTGATTTGAATAAACTCACACCTACTGAAATATCCTTGCAAATGGCTGACAAGTCAACTGACATACCTATCGGTATCTGTGAGGATGTGCCCGTTGTTGTTGCTAATATTACTATTTTGACTGACTTTGTTATACTTGAGATGCCCAAGGACGACAACATGTCGATTATCCTTGGTAGACCCTTCTTGAATACTGCAGGGGATGTTATTGATTGCAATAAAACCAAGGTCACTTTTCATATAAATGGTAATGAGCATACGGTGCACTTTCCGAAGAAACAATTCCAAGTGAATGGTATTAATGTTATTGAAAAATCTCCGACAATCACTATTGGAAGTTTTCAACTACCGCTACCTACTGTTAAAAAGAAATATGAAATGCTTATTTTTTGGGACATTCATATCCCCGTTGAGGTAACTTGGTGATTTACGAAAGTTCTTAGGTTTCATGCTCATCGAAAGTGGTTGTTAATAAGACTTGATCAACCTTATTAATGGATCATTTTTTAGAGGTATGAAGTTGATGAATTTAGTTAGCACTACGTTCTGCCTACCTTTTATTCTTTGTTTTATTTATTAAATAAAATAAAATGCCATGTTTCGTCTGTTTTCTGAATTTCCCGTGCAATAAAAAATGACCCAAAAATAAAAGTTCTCAGAATGCTTTGAAAAATTAATACGATTTTTTTTAATATTTAAGAATTTCTTGTGCAAATAATATCTGAGGGAGGTGCACCAGGTGGGCACAACCCACCTGGGCACGCCAAGACCCCGAGGCGCACCTTGGTGGGTTGTGGTCCCCACGTGGGCCCCCTCACTTATATCTTCACACAACATCATCACCTACCTCCAGAAAAAAAATCACCATTGCTCTCTCCCGTGTTCTTGCTCTCAAACCCGTGGATTTTGATCTCTTTGCTCGAAGCTCCGTTTCTGAAACTGTTTCGGGGGATTGTTTCTTGGTATGTGACTCCACCGTTTGTCTAATTAGTTTTTGTTTTAGTGGTTTATATTTTGAATAATTAGCTACTCTTGGTGCTGCTATAGATGAGCTTACATGTTGAATTCTTAGAGTTCTAATTAGTTTGAATGCTTGTTATGCCTCTATGTATCCCTATGAGTAGCTGCTATCAATCTTGTAAAGTTTTGTTGATAAATTTTTGTCACCCAAAAATTTTCAGAAAATTGTACGCAAACATGATGAACTTATTTGGAAGGTGTTCTTCGAGGAGGAGATCCTCGGGGGCATCTTCTAGTGACAACTCCACTCGTCGGTCTTATTCTGAACCAAGTGAAAGTTCCATTCGAGATGCCGCCACCAAAACATGCCTATGGCCATGCGATGATTATATGGTACGTGTTGGCATTAAGCAGGAATTTGAGCGATATGTTCACAATGCCGGTCTCGGTCCCTACATTTCAGATAAGTGCGATCAACACCACACCCTCACTGAATCATTTGTCAAAGGATTTAAATTCCATCCTCGTGAGTCTAGGGTGTCATTTAAACTATATGAAAATTCATTTACCTTACCACTAGAGAGATTTGCGCACCACTGCAAACTCCCATTTTGGGGTTCGCTTGACGAACCACCAAGGGTTGAGTACCAATCATTCTTGACTAGTCTTTGCTATGGTGAGAAGAGGGGAGTGGCACAAGGTCGAATAAAGAGCAATCATTTTCCCGCAATTTAGTACTTTGCATTATTTAATGGGAAATGTATCATAGGCAAGCAATATTGTAGTACTCTTTGTGCTCCAGACTTGAGCCTCGTACGCACCACTCTCACCGGTGATAGAAGTTATAACCTTGGGGCGATTGTTGCACGCAGGCTGCAACATAATGCTAATAGTGGCTATTTCTATGGCGGAATTTATGCCACACGTTTAGCAAGAGAGCTGGGTGTTTCACCTTTGCCCTTTGACCCTATCCTACCCACGCAGTATTTGGACTTTGATGCTATGAAAAATCATAAGATCCTTAAAGGAGATATTCATAATTTCACCTATAAATTGTTGTTTAACCAAGCATATGTTGTGCACACATATTTTCTAGTGTCTGCTCGCTTTGATTATCACAACAGGGGAAGATATTTTGTTCTTGAGTGCGAGGCCCAAGCCCACAACGCGGCGGTTGAGGCAGCACGGTAGGCCGAGGCATCCGCATCGAGAGCCTCTGTGAGCTACCATGCCGACTAGTATCTAGGCTACTGATCGATTACCAAGCTAGGCCAGAAGTCTAAGCTTGGGGGAGTACGTGTTTTCCACCGACATTACATTCATGTTCACACATTTCATTCCAATTGTCGGTATCCATACTTTTTCATTGTATTAACCATGTTAAATTTATTTTCTTGCTTTCTTCTTGTGTGCTTGAAAAAACTTAGAAAACCCAAAAAAATAGTTGTAGTGAATTTACTTTCCATGCATGCTTAGCTGTAGCACTAAAAAGAAAACCCAAAAAGATTTCCTTGTTCTTCTTTTGCTTGTTGGGAGCTTTCCCGTGTAAATAGTTTTTCTCGTTTTTGCTTTTCCCTTTTATTTGCTTGTTAAAGAAAACCAAAAACTCCAAAAATATTTCAGTGTGTTTCTCTGAATTTATTTTCTTTTTATTCGAGTCATACCGAGGAGAAGACCACGATGAAAATGTTGAGTGGCTCTCATATGAATAATTGTTGATCTAATAAAGAGCCCATTTTACCTTGTCTTCTCCTGTTGAATAAAATGTTTGCAGATTCCAGCTTAGTCGACAACACTCTTGCACTATTATTATTTTCACATCATTCGGTCGTGCAACTTAAAGGCAATAATGACAATATTCGATGAACTGGCCGTGGCAGAGAGAAACGGGTATGAACTCGACTAGTTCTATTTTTGTAAATATGTTTAACCTAGTATCCATGATTCAGTCCATTATGATTAAACATGTTTGCAATGACAATTAGAGATTATAGTTTCTCATGCCATGCATAAGTAGCTAGGTGTGGATAATGATTTATCTTGGATATCAACATTTGCGTTAAAATGATTGTGATGTGGTATGATGATATGGTATCCTCCTCTAAATGTTCGAGTGGCTTGACTTGGCACATGTTCATGCATGTAGTTGAATCAAAACCAACATAGCCTCTATGATATTTATGTTCATGGTGTTCATATCCTACTCATGCTAGTGTCCAACGTTACTTATGCATGATGCATGTTCATGACCATTGTTGCTCTCTAGTTGGCCGCTTCTCAACCTATTTGCTAGCCTTCGCTTGTACTAAGTGGGAATTCTGCTTGTGCATCAAAAACCTTGAACCCAAAGTTATTCCAGATGAGTCCACCATACCTACCTATATGTGGTATTACCCTGTCATCCTAAGTAAATTTGCATGTGCCACCTCTAAAAACTTCTAATAAATATCATTTTTGTGTGCCTGGATCATTCATGGAACGCTAGGAGGTGGTCGTTATCTTCCATGCTAAGCGGGTTATTCTCAGGTCGAGTGTTTATTCACTCGCCATCGCACGAGAAAAGGGCGGTAATAGGGATGCCCAGTCCCAAACTGCAAACAGAAAAAGCTTACAAATAATCAAACAAAAACTCCCAATGGAGTCAAAACCTTTACTTTTATCGGTTGGGAACCGCCACTAGCGTGCTTAGCATGGAAGATGTTGATAACTGATGGTCGTGAAGTAAATGAGAAAGGTGCGTGTCTCAAAATATCATTTACCTCTATTTTAAAACTTGAGCTCTGGCACATCTGCAAATCACTGCTTCCCTCTATGAAGGGACTATCTATTTACTTTTATGTTGTGTCATCACCTTCTAAAATAAGCTCCAGAAACTGAGAGCACTGTTGTCATGCTGATGCATTGTGTGTAGCTAATGTTGGGTGCATCATGATTGGATCTTTTCTATGATGAATTACAATGTTTAGTCACTTCTTGAACTTTGGGGGTGCTCTGCATTTATGTTTTGCAGTCTCAGAAAGGGCTAGCGAGATACCACTATCGTCATATTATATTATGTTATTGATATGAGTTAATATAATTTTTAAGAGTTATTGTTGGCATTGTTAGTTATAATGTTGGATGAAAACCTGGGTGTTGTTTAAGCTTGTTTATGCAAACAAGAGCAGAAGAGTTCGTAAAAGTTTTTTTTTTCACTTTCAGTTTATCAACTGAATTGCTTGAGGACAAGCAAAGGTTTAAGCTTGGGGAGTTGATACGTCTCCAACGTATCTACTTTTCCTAACGCGTTTCCTCTTGTTTTGGACTCTAATTTGCATGATTTGAATGAAACTAACCTCGGACTGACACTGTTTTCAGCAGAACTACCATGGTGTTGTTTTTCTGCAGAAATAAAAGTTCTCGGAATGGAAAGAAACTTTGCGAGGATTTTTTATATCAATAAAGAGAATTTCTGGAGCTAGTATCCACTGGAGGGGGGCACCTAGGTGGGCACAACCCACCAGGGCGCCCCCCCTTCTGGCGCGCCCAGGTGGGTTGTCCCCACCTGGTGGCCCCGCAGACCTCAACCCTGATTCTATAAAATCACATATTCAGAGAAAAAATCAGGGAGAAAGAATTATCGCGGTCCACAAGACAGAGCCACCGTCACGTCCTGTTCTTCATCAGGAGGCCAGATTATGGAGTCCGTTTGGGGCTCCGGAGAGGGGGGTCTTCATTATTCGTCATCACCAACCCTTCTCCATCGCCAATTCCATGATGCTCCCCACCGGGAGTGAGTAATTCCTTCGTAGGCTCGCTAGTTGGTGAGGAGTTGGATGAGATTCATCATGTAATCGAGTTAGTTTTGTTAGGGTCTGATCCTTAGTATCCACTATGTTCTAAGATTGATGTTGCTATGACTTTGCCATGCTTAATGCTTGTCACTTTGGGCCCGGGTACCATGATTTCAGATCTGAACCGTTTCTGTTATCACCATTATATCCATGTTCTAGATCCAATCTTGCAAGTTATAGTCACCTACTACGTGTTATTATCCGGCAACCCCGGAGTGACAATAGTCGGGACCACTTCCGATGATGATCATAGTTTGAGGAGTTCATGTATTCACTGTGTGTTAATGCTTTGTTCCGGCTCTCTATTGAAAGGAGGCCTTAATATCCCTTAGTTTCCAATTGGACCCTGCCGCCACAGGAGGGTAGGACAAAAGATGTCATGCAAGTTCTTTCCATAAGCACGTGTGACTATTTACGGAATACATGCCTACATTATATTGATGAACTGGAGCTAGTGCCGCATCGCCCTAGGTTATAATTTTCTCATGATGAATATCATCCAACAAGTCACCGATCCAAAGCCTATGAATTTATATTATATTGTTCTTGCTAAGTTATTACTGCTATCATTATTGTTGCACTCGCTACAAAATACTGTTATCATTGTTATCGTTAGTATTGATGCTATCACTACTATCAAAACTATCATATTACTTTGCTACTGATCACGTTGCTGTTGATAATTAATCTCAAGGTGTGGTTGAATTGACAACTCGGCTGCTAATACTTGCAAATATTATTTGGCTCCCCTTGTGTCGAATCTATAAATTTGGGTTGAATACTCTACCCTCGAAAACTGTTGCGATCCCCTATACTTATGGGTTATCAATACATAAACAAATATCGTGTCCCTAGTAAGCCTATACTAAACTAGCTTGTTGATCAAAGATGGTTAAGGTTTCCTAACCATGGACATGAGTTGTCATTTGATAACAGGATCACATCATTAGGAGAATGATGTGATGGACAAGACCCGTCCATTAGCTTAGCATAATGATCATTCGGTTTTATTGCTATTGCTTTCTTCATGTCACATGCATATTCCTTCAACTATGAAATTATGCAACTCCTAGATACCGTAGGAATACCTTGCGTGCTAGCAAACATCACAACATAACTGGGTGATCATAAAGATGCTCTATGGGTATCTCCGAAGGTGTTTGTTGAGTTGGCATAAATCGGGATTAGGATTTTTCACTTCGAGTATCGAAGCTCTGGGTCCTCTCTGTAATACACATCACAAGCTTGCAAGCAAATGACTAAGGAGTTGGTCGTGAGGTGATGTATTACGAAATGGGTAAACAGACTTGCCGGTAACGAGATTGAACAAGGTATGAAGATATCGACGATCGAATCTCGGGCAAGTAACATGCCGATGGAAAAAGAGAATTATGTATGTTGTCATAACGGTTCGACCGATAAAGATCTTCGTAGAATATGTAGGAGCCAATATGGGCATTGCTACTTCTTGAGCTTGCGTTGGTTTTTCCCTTGAAGAGGAAAGGGTGATGCAGCAAAGTAGAGATAAGTATTTCCCTTAGTTAGAGAACCAAGGTATCAATCCAGTAGGAGACAATGCACAAATCACCAATACCTGCACAAACAATCAAACAACTTGCACCCAACGCGATAAAGGGGTTGTCAATCCCTTCACGGTTACTTGCAAAAGTGACATCTGATAGAGATAGATGAAACTAAACAAAAGATAAAGTAAATATTTTTGGGTTTTTTGGTTTATAGACCAGAAAGTAAAAGATTGCAAAATAGTAGATCGGAAACTTATATGATGGAAAATAGACCCGGGGGCCATAGGTTTCACTAGAGGCTTCTCTCAAGATAGAAAATTATACAGTGGGTGAACAAATTAATGTCGAGAAGTTGATAGAAAGGCGCAAAGTTATGACGATATCTAAGGCAATTATTATGAAATATAGTCATCCCATCTATGTCAAGTAGACCGAAACGATTCTGTATCTACTACTATTACTCCACACATCGACCGACTCTTGCCTGCATCTAGAGTATTAAGTTCATTAAGAACAGAGTAATGCATTAAGTAAGATGGCATGATGTAGAGGAATAAACATAAGCAATATGATGTAAACCCCATCTTTTTATCCTCGATGGCAACAATACAATACGTGTCTTGCTGCCCCTACTGTCACTGGGAAAGGACACCACGAGACTGCACCGAAATCTAAGCACTTCTCCCATTGCAAGAAAAACCAATCTAGTTGGCGAAACCAAACCGATAGTTCGAATAGAATTACAAAGATACCAAATCATGCATAAAAGAATTCATAGAAGATTCAAAATATGCATAGATAAGCTGGTCATAAATCCACAATTCATCGGATCTAGACAAACCCACCACAAAAGAAGATTACATCGAATAGATCTCCAAGAACATCGAGGAGAACATGGTATTGAGAATCAAAGAGAGAGAAGAAGCCATCTAGCTACTAGCTATGGACCCATAGGTTTGTGGTAAACTGATACGTCTCCAACGTATCTATAATTTTTGATTGCTCCACACTATATTACCTACTGTTTTGGACTATATTGGGCTTTATTTTCCACTTTTATATTATTTTTGGGACTTACCTATTAACCGGAGGCCCAACCCAGAATTGCTGTTTTTTGGCTATTTCAGTGTTTCGGAGAAACAGAATATCAAACGGAGTCCAAACGGAATGAAACCTTCGGGAACGCGATTTTCTCATCAGATAAGACCCAGGAGACTTGGACCCTCCATCAAGAAAGCCATGAGGCGGTCACGACGGTGGAGGGCGCCCCCACCCTAGGGCGCGCCTCCTGCCTCGTGGGCCCCTCGAAGCTCCACTGACGTACTCCTTCCTCCTATATATACCTATGTACCCCCAACGATCAGATACGGAGCCAAAAACCTAATTCCACCGCCGCAACTTTCTGTATCCACAAGATCCCATCTTGGGGCCTGTTCCGGAGCTCCGCCGGAGGGTGCATCGATCACGGAGGGCTTCTACATCATCATCCAGGCCCCTCCGATGAAGCGTGAGTAGTTTACTTCAACCTACGGGTCCATAGTTAGTAGCTAGATGGCTTCTTCTGTCTTTTTGGATCTCAATACAATGTTCTCCCCCTCTCTCGTGGAGATCTATTCGATGTAATCTTCTTTTTGCGGTGTGTTTGTTGAGATCGATGAATTGTGGGTTTATGATCCAGTCTATCTATGAATACTATTTGAATATTCTCTGAATTCTTTTATGTATGATTGGTTATCTTTGCAATTCTCTTCGAATTATCAGTTTGGTTTGGCCTACTAGATTGGTTTTTCTTGCCATGGGAGAAGTGCTTTGCTTTGGGTTCGATCTTGCGGTGTCCTTTCCCAGTGACAGAAGGGGTAGCAAGGCACATATTGTATTGTTGCCATCGAGGATAACAAGATGGTTTTTTTATCATATTGCATGAAACTATCCCTTTACATCATGTCATCTTGCTTAAGGCATTACTCTGTTTTTAACTTAATACTCTAGATGCATGCTAGATAGCGGTCGATGAGTGGAGTAATAGTAGTAGATGCAGGCAGGAGTCGGTCTACTTGTCTCGGACATGATGCCTATATACATGATCATACCTAGATATTCTCATAACTATGCTCAATTCTATCAATTGCTCAACAGTAATTTGTTCACCCACCGTAGAATACTTATGCTATTGAGAGAAGCCACTAGTGAAACCTATGGCCCCCGGGTCTCTTTCTCGTCATATCAATCTCCATCACTTTATTATTGCTTTGCTTTTTTACTTTGCCCTTTTACTTTTTACTTTGCATCTCTATACCAAAAATGCCAAAAATATTATCTATCATCTCTATCAGATCTCACTTTCATAAGTGACCGTGAAGGGATTGACAACCCCTAAGCGCGTTGGTTGCGTTGAGCTATTGTTTTTGTGTAGGTACGAGGGACTCGCGCGTAGCCTCCTACTGGATTGATACCTTGGTTCTCAAAAACTGAGGGAAATACTTACGCTACTTTGCTGCATCATCCTCTCCTCTTTGGGGAAATCCAACGCAGTGCTCAAGAGGTAGCAAGAAGAATTTCTGGCGCCGTTGCTGGGGACTCTGTGCAAAAGTCAACATACCAAGTACCCATCACAATCCCTATCTCCCGCATTACATTATTTGCCATTTGCCTCTAGTTTTCCTCTCCCCCACTTCACCCTTGCCGTTTTATTCGCCCTCTCTCTCTCTATCCTCCCTCTCTTTCTCTGTTTGCCGCTTTTTGCCCGTTTCCCTTTTGTTTGCTCGTGTGTTGGATTGTTTGTTTGTCGCGATGGCTCAAGATAATACCAAATTGTGTGACTTCACCAATACCAACAATAATGATTTCCTCAGCACTCCGATTACTCCTCTTACCGATGCTGAATCTTGTGAAATTAATACTGCTTTGTTGAATCTTGTCATGAAAGATCCGTTTTTCGGCCTTCTTAGTGAAGATGCCGCTACCCATCTTAATAGCTTCGTTGATTTGTGTGACATGCAAAAGAAGAAAGATGTCGATAATGATATTGTTAAATTGAAGAAATTTCCTTTTTCGCTTAGAGATCGTGCTAAAGCTTGGTTTTCATCTTTGCCAAAAAATAGTATTGATTCATGGAACAAGTGCAAAGATGCTTTTATCTCTAAGTATTTTCCTCCCGCTAAGATCATCTCTCTTAGAAACGATATTATGAATTTTAAGCAACTTGATCATGAACATGTTGCACAAGCTTGGGAGAGAATGAAATTAATGATACGTAATTGCCCTACTCATGGTTTGAATTTGTGGATGATTATACAAAAAAAATTATGCCGAATTGAATTTTTCTTCTAGAAATCATTTAGATTCGGCCGTGGGAGGCACTTTTATGGAAATCACTTTAGGAGATGCTACTAAACTCCTAGATAATATTATGGTTAATTATTCTCAATGGCACACCGAAAGATCCACTAATAAAAAAGTGCATGCGATAGAAGAAATTAATGTTTTGAGTGGAAAGATGTATGAACTTATGAAATTATTTGCTATTAAGAGTGTTTCATCTGATCCTAATGATATGCCTTTGTCTACTTTGATTGAGAATAATAATGAATCTATGGATGTGAATTTTGTTGGTAGGAATAATTTTGGTAACAACGCGTATAGAGGAAATTTCAACTCTAGGCCTTATCCTAGTAATCCCTCTAATGATTATGGTAATTCCTACAACAATTCGTATAGAAATTATAATAAGATTCACTCTGATTTTGAATCTAATATTAAAGAATTTATTTCTTCGCAAAAGAATTTTAATGCTATGATTGAAGAAAAATTGCTTAAGATTGATGATTTGGCTAGGAACGTTGATAGAATTTCTCTTGAGGTTGATTCTTTAAAGCTTAGATCTATTCCTCCTAAGCATGATATCAATGAGTCTCCCAAAGCCATGAGAATTACCATTGATGAGTGCAAGGAAAGAACCACTAGGACGCGTGCTATGAAAGATGCCTTTATTAAAGCGTGTTCTTTCGATTCCTATGAAAATAAAGATGAAGATCTAAAAGTTATTGATGTGTCCCCTATTAAATCTTTGTTTTGCAATATTAATCTTGATAATGATGGGACTGAATATGATCCACCTTTACCTAGAAGGCGTTCTAAAAATTTGTAGTATTTAGATCTTGATGATGAAATTGATAAAAGTGGGATTAAAAAAATTAAACCCTAGATGATGCTAAACCCACTACATTGGATTTCAAGGAATTTAATTATGAAAATTGCTCTTTAATTGATTGTATTTCCTTGTTGCAATTCGTGCTAAATTCTCTTCATGCTTATAGTCAAAATAAAGCCTTTGCGGAACATATCGTTGATGCCTTGATGCAATCTTATGAAGAAAAACTTGAGTTGAAAGTTTCTATCCCTAGAAAATTTTATGATGATTGGGAACCTACTATTAAAATTAAAATTAAAGATTATGAGTTTTATGCTTTGTGTGATTTGGGTGCTAGTGTCTCTACTATTCCCAAAACTTTGTGTGATTTGCTAGATTTCTGTGATTTTGATGATTGCTCTCTAAACTTGCATCTTGCGGATTCCACTATTAAGAAACCTATGGGAAGAATTAATGATGTTCTTATTGTTGCAAATAGGAATTATGTGCCCGTATATTTTATCATTCTTGATATAGATTGCAATCCTTCTTGCCCTATTATTCTCGGTAGACCTTTCCTTAGAACGGTTGGTGCAATTATTGATATGAAGGAAGGGAATATTAGGTTTCAATTTCCATTAAAAAAGGGCATGGAACACTTCTATAGAAAGAAAATAAAATTACCATATGAATATATCATGAGAGCCACTTATGGATTGCCTACCAAACATGGCAATACCTAGATCTATTCTTGCTTGTTATGCCTAGCTAGGGGCGTTAAACGATAGCGCTTGTTGGGAGGCAACCCAATTTTATTTTTATTCCTTGCTTTTTGCTACTGTTTAGTAATAAATAAATTACTTAGCCTCTGCTTTGGTTGTGTTTTTTGTGTTTAATTAGTGTTTGTGCCAAGTAGAACCATTGGGAAGACTTGGGGAAAGTCTTGTTGAAGTTGCTGTAAAAAACAGAAACTTTAGCACTCACGAGAATGCTGTCATTTTTATTTGGAGATTGCTATTTACTTAATTATTCCTGAAGATGATTAATAGATAAATTCCTCACGTCCAGAAATTTATTTTAGAATTTTTTGGGTTTCATATCTTGCGCTAGCTACAGATTACTGCAGACTGTTCTGTTTTTGACAGATTCTGTTTTTCGTGTGTTGTTTGCTTATTTTGATGAATCTATGGCTAGTAAAATAGTTTATAAACCATAGAGAAGTTGGAATACAGTAGGTTTAACACCAATATAAATAAATAATGAGTTCATTACAGTACCTTGAAGTGGTCTTTTGTTTTCTTTCGCTAACGGAGCTCACGAGATTTTCTACTTTAAGTTTTGTGTTGTGAAGTTTTCAAGTTTTGGGTAAAGATTTGATGGATTATGGAACAAGGAGTGGCAAGAGCCTAAGCTTGTTGATGCCCATGGCACCCCCAAGATAATCTAAGGACACCTAAAAGTCAAAGCTTGGGGATACCCCTGAAGGCATCCCCTCTTTCGTCTACTTCTATCGGTAACTTTACTTGGAGCTATATTTTTATTCACCACATGATATGTGTTTTGCTTGGAGCATCTTTTATGATTTGAGTCTTTGCTTGTTAGTCTACCCCAATCATCCTTGATGTACACACCTTTTCAGAGAGTCATACATAATTTGGAATTTGATAGAATACTCTATGTGCTTCACTTATATCTTTTGAGCTCTATAGTTTTACTCTAGTGCTTCACTTATATCTTTTGAGTTTTATAGTTTTGCTCTAGTGCTTCACTTATATATTTTAGAGCACGGTGGTGGATTTTTTTATAGAAAATATTGATCTCTCATGCTTCACTTAGCTTATTTTGAGAGTCTTAAATAGCATGGTAATTTGCTTAATAATAATATGCTTGGTATTCAAGATTTGTAAAACTTTCTTTTGAGTGCGTTGAATACTAAGAAAAAATTGATGCTTGATAATTGTTTTGAGATATGAGGATGGTGATATTAGAGTCATGCTAGTTGAGTAGTTTTGAATTTGAGAAATGCTTGTGTTAAAGTTTGTGATTCCCGTAGCATGCACGTATGGTGAACCGTTATGTGATGAAGTCGGAGCATGATTTATTTATTGATTGTCTTCCTTATGAGTGGCGGTCGGGGACGAGCGATGGTCTTTTCCTACCAATCTATCCCCCTAGGAGCATGCGCTTAATACTTTGCTTTGATAACTTCTAGATTTTTGCAACAAGTATATGAGTTCTTTATCAGTAATGTTGAGTCCATGGATTATACGCACTTTCCTTCCATCCACCATTGCTAGCCTCTCTAATACCGCGCACTTTTCGCCGGTATCATACACCCACCAAATACCTTCCCCAAAACAGCCACCATACCTACCTATCATGGCATTTCCATAGCCATTCCGAGATATATTGCCATGCAACTTTCCACGGTTCCGTTCATTATGACACGCTCCATCATTGTCATATTGCTAGCATGATCATGTAGTTGACATCGTATTTGTGGCAAAGCCACCGTTCATAATTCTTTCATACATGTCACTCTTTATTCATATCCTGGTACACCGCCGGAGGCATTCATATAGAGTCATATTTTGTTCTAAGTATCGAGTTGTAATTGTTGAGTTGTAAGAAAAATAAAAAGTGTGACGATCATCATTTTTAGAGCATTGTCCCAAGTGAGGAAAGGATGATGGAGACTATGATTCCCCCACAAGTCGGGATGAGACTCCGGACGAAAAATAAAAAAAAAGAGGCCATAAAAAAAGAGAAAAGGCCCAAACAAAAAAATGAGAGAAAAAGAGAGAAGGGACAATGTTACTATCCTTTTACCACACTTGTGCTTCAAAGTAGCACCATGATCTTCATGATATTGTCGGGGGTGACTAATCCCCACGGACACCTATGGGACCACGACGGACCGAGGCCCCTTTCGGTTCGGCAGGGGGCGGAGAATGCGCGAAGAGCAGATCGAGGCGAAGCGCACGAGCAACGCGATCAGTTTACCCAGGTTCGGGCCGCACGGATGCGTAAAACCCTACTCCTGCTTTGGTTTCTATTTGTGTTCTTGCTCGGGAGCGATGAACGCTATAGTACACTTGAATGGCTAGCGAGACCGAGCGTGAGAATGATCGTCCTCCTTTCCCTGTTGCGCATGGGCCTCCTTTTATATGTCAAAGGGGTCACCGACAGGTGGCAACAGAGATGAGGGTAAAAAGGTAAAAGAGGTGGTGGTTGGCGCCATCGCTTACTACAGTTGTATCATACCTAACCCTGACGGCAGGGGACAAAGGCATTAAATGCCTGTCTGTGTCGCCTAGACGGTGTGGAAAGGGACCGCTAGGGACGCCATTGTTTGCCACGACGGCTATCTTGTCAGCGCCGCTTGCCACCGTGTACCTCTAGCTGCACAGCCTTCCGCCACGTACGCCTGGAAGGGTCCCAGAGCGACACGTTGGCGGATGTGCTGGAGCGCAGGTACAGGACGGAAGCTTACCGCGGCAAGTGCCTTGCCGCGGTTATTATCTTACCGCGCCCAGGAGCTTGCCGCTCACTGGGTCTTGCCGGGACACGAGGTGTGCTGCGGCGGGTTCCTTGATATGTCTTGATTGGCCTCCCCGGCAAGCTCCTCTTGCCGGGGTCTTGTCTCCTTCCCGGCAAGCTCTTCTTGCCGGGGCCTTGGATACTTTGTTCTTGAATGGCTCCAAAGGAACCACGGAGGATCTTGGCGGTCGCCCGGCAAGCCTTGCCGTGGGACGCTGCGACTGCCCGTGCACAAGTTCGGGATACTAAGGTACCACTACTTTAGTACACCGACAGGAGCCCCCGGGCCTGGGCCATACGCGGTGCCGAGCGCTGTTGGGCCAGGCCCAAAACAGGGCACGGGCACGCGCGGCCTAGGTTACACCGTAACTCACTCCGCATCCACCGCGCCCTCTCCGCACGGCACGCGTCGAACGCGGCATCGTGCGTGACGTGGGCGGCGTGCGCGGGGCTAAGCCCCACGTGCATGCGTCACGTCGTGGTAAAGGGGACGGTTCGCGCCCCCCCCCCCCCATAAGCGGAGGGAGGCGTGGTTCATTTACTGGACGGGGCCGATGCGCGGTTTTCGAGGCGTCCACTCCCCACGATCACGGGGTGGGGAGAGGTCGCCTCATCCGTCACCTCGGTTCTGCACGCCTGCCACGCGGCTCCCATGCGCTTGGGGTCGCGGACGGTGGAGGCGGGAGACTGGGCCGTCGCGGGTCGAGGCAGCGGGTCGGCCCCAGCTCCCTGCTCTTCCCGTGTCTTGATTCGCTAAGCGGGGTGGCCGAGCCCCCACCTCGCCCCTTTATAAAGAGCAGGAGGGGAGGACGGAAGCCCACATTTTCTCATCTCCTCCTTCCTCAGCTTCTGCTCCCCTTTGTCTCATTCGCCATGGACAAAGGGAACCCTGGTCCTTCATCGGTGGCGGCGAGGGTCGCCGCCAGACAGCGCATCCCTCCCTGTCCCGCACCCATGGTGGCAGAGCCAGCCGTAAGGGGAAGAGGGAGGGGGCGAGGTCGTGGACGAGGTCGAGGACGAGGTCGAGGCGCTCGGGGAAGAGGTGGACGGGGCGGCGCGCCGGCTTTGCCTCCGCCGGCGGTTCCTCTTCCCACGGCGGTCCATATTGGGGACGACCCTTGCGAGTTCTTCGTCAGGCTGCGCCGGGCGGCTCGTCGTCGCCTCCGACTCCCAGCTCCTTTTGCGAGCGCGATGGAGTTGGACCCGCCCGAGACACTGAGACTGCACATGAGGGGCTGTGGGATCAGCGGCACGCGAGTCCGCGTTGAATTCCCAGCCCCTAATGTGATGTATCTTGGTCGAGGGTGGAAGACGTTCGCCCGTATCCACAGCCTGATGGAGGGGTTCACCCTCCATTTTAAGTTGATGGAGGGCGATCTCCTCTCCGTCAAGGTCTTCGGGTGCTTCGACACTCGGGCAAGGTGCTACGTGGACAGCTCCTCCGATAGCGAAGGCTCCTCTTCGAGCGAGAGTGACGAGGAGGAGAGCGACAGCGACGACGAGGGTAGCGGGCGGCAGGATGACGGGTCCGACTAGGTGTCGGGCGCCGCTCCGTGCGGCACCGGCGACCCCATCATTCGTGTCGCCGGCTCCTTGAACTCCCCGGGGTCGTCTCCTTGGGCGGCTGGCGTAGGGAGGCTACGGAAGAGGAAGAGGGCTAGCGGCAAGGCCGTCAAGTCGGAGTACGAGGGCGTGGTGCCCTCGACAGCGTGCTGACGTCCCGCCGCCTCATCTTTGAGCCCCGCTTCCGGCGCCGCCATCACCGTCCAGCCTTCGGACGGCCCCCGAGATGTTCTCTTGGTGTCTTCTGGCACCCGTAGCTCGCCTAGGCACCCCTTTTGCCCTTTTCGCCTCCTTGACCTACCTCCTGAAGAGAGGGACAAGAAAGGGATTACGGGCATCTTATCTTTTTAATTTGTAAGCCTTCGGGCCTTAGTTGCATTTAAAACTTGTAATCCTCTCTTTCATGTTTTTCATCCTCTATGGGCTGTACCTGAGTGGAATGCTTTTTAATGAAAAGGGGATGCTTGCCAGGTCATTTGTCTCGCGGGTAGAACCCACGTCAAGGAGCAAAGCCTTGGTATCTTTCAGATAGACACTTCTTCTACCGGCAACAGGCCCTGCCGTCTTCCCACGTCGCTCGACCTTTCTCACGCTTTTGACGGAGGCAGGGACGAGGCGGGTGCGGGCCCCTCCTTTCATCCCTTTGCTGCCGCGACTACGACCAAACTTGGCCCCAGGAACGAACCCCAGGGCCTAGAGTTAAGGGAGCACGGTAGTTTTCAGGAAGAAACGAGGTTTCGTATTCCCCAGCCCATAAGAGAATGCATGATGAGGGATGAAAGACTTATCTGAGATTGCAGCCCCCGGCAACTCTGGCTTGCCGTGGGTGAATCTTGGTACTTGCAGCCCCCGGCAACACTGGCTTGCCGGGGTCCAGATGCCGGTACGTCCTTCTTCTCCTTTTCGTCCTCAAGCGGTCCGGCCAGGATATGCGAGCCCTGCGAACCAAGGGAAACGAAAGAAAGGCAAAGGGACGCACACTCGACCTCTAAGCTTGGGGTTAGCCGCTGTTAAGCACTATCAACCCTAACCAAGGACGAGACTCGATCTAGCATGCATGCTATAACTCAGGGCGCCAGCGCTCCATTTACTTGTGCTCAGGGTCTGCGCCTGGCTTTGTACAAAGGATTACATGCAACAGCGGCAAGACTTGTACAAAAGGGTGGTTGCTGGACAGGGTCCGACAACCGCGCCTTACGGGTAAAACTTACGAAGATGCTCAATATTCCAGGAGTTGTTCACCGGAGTGCCATCTTCGGTCTCAAGGCGGACAGCGCCAGGCCTAGCGACTCGTTTCACCCGGTGAGGGCCTTCCCACTTCGACGTCAACTTGTTGGAATTCTTGGCGGACTGAACGCGCCAAAGAACAAGGTCGCCTTCCTCGAAGCTTCTGGCTTTAACTTTGCGGCTATGGTAGCGGCGCAAAGCTTGCTGGTAGCGAGCAGCTCGTACAGTAGCCTGAAGATGATCTTCCTCAAGGAGCAGCGCGTCATCTTCACGCAGCTGCTCTTGCTCAAGCTCATCATAAGCGAGCACTCGAGGTGACCCGTATACGAGTTCCGTGGGGATAACTGCTTCTGCTCCATAGACTAGAGCAAAGGGTGTCTGGCCAGTGGCTCGATTTGGCGTCGTCCTGATCGACCAAAGAACCACCGGCAGCTCCTCGATCCAGTTTCTTCCGCACTTGTGCAGCCTGTCGAAAGTTCTGGTCTTCAGCCCGCGCAGCACTTCAGCATTTGCCCTCTCCGCTTGACCGTTGCTTCTCGGGTGAGCAACAGAAGCGAAGCAGACCTTGGCGCCAAGATCTTGGACGTACTGCATGAAGGTGCGGCTCGTAAATTGTGTACCGTTGTCGGTGATTATCCTGTTAGGGATCCCGAAACGGCAAACAATCGACCTGAAGAACTTGACTGCTGACTGTGTTGTCACCTTCCTCACTGGTTCCACTTCCGGCCACTTTGTGAACTTGTCAATTGCAACGTACAAGTACTGAAAGCCCCCGACAGCTCGGGGAAAGGGGCCGAGGATATCGAGCCCCCAGACCGAAAATGGCCAGGATAAAGGGATCGTCTGGAGAGCTTGAGCTGGCTAGTGTATCTGTTTGGAATGGAACTGGCACGCTTCACACTTGGTTACTTGTGCAGTTGCATCCTGGAGGGCTGTCGGCCAGAAGAAGCCTTGCCGGAATGCTTTTCCGACAAGAGCTCTTGCGCCAATGTGGTGACCACATATGCCTCCATGTATCTCTGCCAACAGCTTTTGTCCATCTTCCCGGGGAATACACTTCAATTTCACACCGTTGAATCTTCTTCTGCACAGTGTGTTATCGACAAACTGGTACATACTAGACTGCCGGGCTACTCTTTCCGCTTCTTCTTGTTCTTCGGGAAGTTCTCCTGTCTGAAGGAAACAGACAATCTGCTGCGCCCATGTTGGAGCCTGTGGCTCGACAACAAGGACTAAAGGCACATCTGCTGCTGCGGGGACATCCGCTTCCACGACAAGAGCCTGCGGCTCCGCCGGAGCTTGACGTTCCCCGGCAAGCTTGCCGGAGCAGAACTTGTCGGGAGTGTCTGCTTCAACAGAACAAACCCTGGGGCTTGTCGGAGCAGACTGCTCCTCAGCATTCTTGTTGTTGATCTTGGGGACCTTATTGGCGGCGGCTTCGAGAAGCTCTGCCGGAAAATAGTCGCCAGAAATCAACTTCCTCTTCTTGCTCTGTCCATTTGTCGGCGTTACGGACGGCTGAGTCAGCTTGAGCACAAAGATCCCTGGTTCCACAGGTGACTTTAGTGCGGCGCACTTTGACAGGCCATCGGCAATGTCATTCTGAGCTCTTGGAACGTGCTCCATCTGCAGGCCATCAAAGCGCTCTTCTAGCTTTCTCACTTCGTCGACGTAAGCTTCCATTAAGGGACTCTGATAATTCTTGTTCACTTGGCGAACGACAAGCTGCGAGTCACCCCTGACAATAAGCTTCTTAATTCCAAGTTCTGCCGCAATCCTGAGACCAGCAAGCAAGCCTTTGTACTCTGCAGTATTGTTTGTCGCTTGCTCCTTGGGAAAGTGCATCTGGACTATGTACTTGAGGTGTTCTCCGGTGGGTGCAACAAGCAGCACTCCGGCACCGGCGCCTTGCAGTGAGAAGGCACCGTCAAAGTACATAAGCCACTCTTTGTTTGCTTCCTTGGCGGGGATGCTCGTCTCCGGAATTTCTTCATCTGGAGTTGGCTTCCACTCTGCTATGAACTCTGCCAATGCTCTGCTTTGGATTGTTGATGTACTCTCAAATTTGAGGCCAAAGCTTGACAGTTCCAGTGCCCACTCAACAATCCTGCCTGTTGCTTCTGGATTTTGCAACATCCTCTTCAGCGGAAAGCGAGTGACAACCGTGATTTCATGTGCTTGGAAGTAATGGCGCAGCTTTCTCGAGGCCATGAGAAGGCCAAAAAGCAACTTCTGCACACCAGAGTACCTCGACCTAGCCCCCTGCAAAAGGTAACTGACAAAGTAAACCGGGCGCTGCACCATCTTCTTCTATATCTCCTCTTGCATCTGCGCAGATCCTTGCTTGTCGGAACCAGAGCTTGTCGGGGAAGCCCCCTGCTTGTCGCTGGATGTGCTTGCCGCGGTTGCTGGCTCGTCATCTGCCTCCCTCTCTGCTACTAACGCAGCACTAACCACTTGATTGGTTGCCACTATGTACAGCAGCAACTTCTCTTGCGGCTTAGGTGCGACAAGTGTTGGAGTGGAGGACAGGTATCTCTTCAAGTCCTGCAGCGCAGCCTCCGCTTCCGGAGTCCATTTCATTGGACCTGCCTTTTTCAAAATTTTGAAAAATGGCAGGGCGCGCTCGGCAGACCGAGAGATAAACCTGCTGAGAGCAGCCACGCAACCGGCAAGCTTCCGTACATCCTTGACGCGCTTTGGTGCTTCAATCTGCTTAATGGCCTTGATCTTGTCGGGATTGGCTTTGATTCCCCGCTGAGACACAAAGAACCCGAGAAGCTTGCCGGAAGGGACTCCAAACACACACTTCTCGGGGTTGAGCTTGAGGTTGATTTTGCGCAGATTTGCAAAAGTCTCTTCTAAATCTTGGATCAGAGTCGCCCTGTCCTTGATCTTAACCACTATATCATCCATGTAAGCTTCTACATTTCTGTGTATCTATGGCTTCAAAGCGACATGGACTACCCTCGCAAATGTTGAACCGGCATTCTTTAATCCGAAAGGCATCCGTACGAAACAGTACGTGCCACATGGAGTAATGAATGCGGTTTTCTCCTCATCCTCTTCTGCCATGAAGATCTGATGGTATCCTGGATATGCGTCAAGAAATGAAAGCAAATCACATCCGGCTGTGGAGTCAACAATCTGATCAATGCGCGGCAAGGGAAATGGATCTTTGGGACAAGATTTATTAACATCAGTAAAGTCAATACAAAGCCTCCATTTCCCATTCGCCTTGCGCACTACAACAGGATTGGCCAACCACGTGGGATGGAGCACCCCTCTGACAAGGCCTGCTGCTTCCAATTTCTTGATTTCTTCTGCTATGAATTCTTGGCGCTCCACTGCCTGTTTCCTGACCTTCTGCTTGACGGGCCGCGCATGAGGACAAACGGCAAGATGGTGCTCAATTACTTTCCTGGGAACACCGGGGATATCAGACGGTTGCCATGCAAACACGTCGACATTCGCCCGCGGGAAAGTAACGAGCGCGCTTTCCTATTTAGGGTCAAGCGTGGCACTGATGGTGAAGGTACCACCAGTGCCGCCCTCCTTGGCGGACACTTTCTTGGTATGTGGTGGAGCTGCCATAGCCTTCTTACAGTTGCCGGTGGAGCTCGATGGTGCGTCCTCGACGGCAGCGCAGCACTCCGAAGAGGTGCGCTTGACGGAGTGGGCATCAGAGCTCTTGCCGGACTTGGTCTTCTTCTTCCCCCCGGTAGCTTCAGCGGCAAGTGTCTTGTGATCTATTGCAGCTGCTGCTTCCCGATAAATCTTGTCGGTGCAGATAAGGGCATCCTTCTTGTCGCCAGGGACAGAGATGACGCTTATCGGGCCTGGCATCTTGAGCATGTTGTATGCATAGTGAGAGGCTGCCATGAACTTGGCGAGCGCTGGACGGCCAAGTATCCCATTGTAAGGCAATGGGAAATCAGCAACGTCAGAAGTGACCCTCTCCATTCTGAAATTCAGCTCGCTGCCAAATGTCACCAGCAACGTGACCTTCCCTTTCGGCTTGCTCCTTCCCGGGTTAATTCCTTGGAACGTGCCGGTGTCTTCGAGTTCGCTGTCAGGGATCTGGAGCTTCTGGAGCACAGCGGAGGAGATCAGATTTAAGCCGGCCCCGCCGTCAACTAGCATCTTAGTGACTTTGAGGTTGCAGATTGTTGGCGAAACCAACAACGGCAAGCACCCGACCGCAGTTGTGCGATCAGGGTGGTCCTCAATGTCAAAGATGATAGGCGTGCTGGACCATTTTAGAAGTTTGCGTGATTCGACATGTGGCTCTGCCGCATTAACTTCCCGCAGCCACTGTTTGAGTTGGTGGTGGGAAGTATGCAGAGAAGCACCGCCGTCAACACACAAAACTTCTGTAGCTTTCTGAAACTCCTGCTCACTGTTCTCAACATCATCCATGTCTTCGTCTTTGTCTTCGTCTTCATCCTTGTCGCGGCCACGGGGAGGTCTGTCTCCTTGCCACTGCTTGGCCTTGCCGCGGCGTCCTCCCCGGCCAGCGCGCTTCTTGCCGGCTTCTCCACCGCCTCCTTGGGCCCTCTCCTTGTCGCGCCGCTCATACTCAGCTTTTTGTTGCTGGACAAGCTGCTCGACCTTCTTGCAGCTCTGGAGATCATGGCCCTTGGTGCGGTGGATCTTGCAGTACTGCTTGTCGGAGCCGTCCTGCTTGTCGGCGGCTGCCACAGCCTAGCAGTTGGTGCACGCGGCAGCCTCCTTGCCGGAGCTACCAACTTTGGCTTGCTTGGCGGCGCCGTCATTGCCGGACTGCTCAACGACTAGCACCTCTTTGCCCTTCTTCTTCCTGTTGCGCCTCCGGTTTTTCTTTGCCAGGGCGGCATCCTCACTGTCAGATCCCCCTGCTCCAGTATTCTCTCCGGGGAGCTTCCTCCCTTCTTCAGCGTGTGCACACTTGTCGGCCAGGGCGTACAGCTCGCTGACGTCTCTGATCCTGCTCATCGCCATCTCCTCCTGCATCCTGCGGTTACGCACGTTCTGATGGAACGCGCTGATAACCGCGGCAGGGTGGATGTCTGGGATGTTGCGCTGCACATGGCTGAATCTCTGAATATACTTGTGCAGGGGCTCTCCTTCCTTCTGGGCAAGCAGGTGGAGATCACTCTCTTGGCCATGGGGTTTGTGGCCGCCTGTAAAGGCGCCGACAAACTGGTGGCACAGGTCAGCCCAAGAAGATATGGAGTTGTCCGGCAAGTGCATGAGCTAGGACCTAACTTCGGGCTTGAGCACCAGCGGGAAGTAGTTGGCAAGGACCTTGTCGTCTCGCCCCCCGGCAGCTTGCACCGCAATGGTGTAGATGCTGAGGAACTCTGACGGGTGCGACTTGCCGTCGTACTTCTCCGGTACGTCTGGCTTGAAGTTCTTCTGGCTGGGCCACTGGACTTGCCGCAGCTCACGGGTAAACGCAGGGCAACCTACCACATACGGCAAGTCGCCTGGTTCTCCAGGTGCATGCATGTCAACAGAGGGCCCGGCGCGCAGGTCTGATTGACGCCGCGCTTCTCTTCGGCGCTCGATGCGAGTACGAGCGTCTTCTTGTTGTCTCTCATGAAGAACTTGGCGCTGATCGCGACGAGCTCGCGGATCTGATGACGCGGTGGAGTCGCTGTCGTGGTGGATCCGGCGAATCGGCGATCTTGGCCTTCGAGGTGGGGAGTGCACAGTGGTTGCACCCTCCCCGGTCTTGTCGCCACCGGCTCGCGCCTGACTGACTTGCCGCGGCTGCGATGCGCTCGGCCGCCGTGGGTTGTCGCCGTTGGCGAAGCCGATGAGACTCTGGATAGTGGCCCTCCAGTCGTCGATCTTGTCTGCCACTGGAGGGTAATCTAAGAGCAGTTGTACTTGCGCCAAAGCTTCCGTCAGAGTGGTGGGCGGCGGCGGTGAACGGTGCGAGGAACGGGATATGCTTGGACTTCTAACTACGTTAGAAGGAGCAGTATCTCGTCCAAGCGACCGTGCCACGCTCGCACCAGCATGTTGGCGTGCGTGCTGGTCTTGAGCACTCCGGGATCCGCCAGCTTGATCTTGGCCCAGCAAACGTATGGTACCGTGAGTACCATGACGCTGCTGGTCCCACGCCTCCTAGGACGGGCGCGGAGCGTGTACGGACGCCGAGGTCTTGGAGTGCGCTCGGTCGTTGTGGGAGCCGACCGCGCCGCCGACGTGCAGCGCAGTCTTGTCCTTGGACCTGGCAGCACCATGAGTCCCCTCGTCGGCGCCCGCTCTTCCGCCGGCGCCTACTCCACCAGCCGTTCGCTCCGGCGATGGTGGGCTCGGCGCAGACGGAGCAGCTACCTCCGAAGCCTTCTTCTTCGGCGGCATGTCGATGAAGAGGATGAAGATTTGGCTCGTGCGAACGCCGGATCAGGTTCACACAACCTCGACGCACCCCTACCTGGTGCGCCAAAGATGTCGGGGGTGACTGATCCCCACGGACACCTATGGGACCACGGCGGACCGAGGCCCCTTTCGGTTCGGCGGGGGGCGGAGAATGCGCGAAGAGCAGACCGAGGCGAAGCGCACGAGCAACGCGATCAGTTTACCCAGGTTTGGGCCGCACGGATGCGTAAAACCCTACTCCTGCTTTGGTTTGTATTTGTGTTCTTGCTCGGGAGCGATGAACGCTACAGTACACTTGAATGGCTAGCGAGACCGAGCGTGAGAATGATCGTCCTTCTTTCCCTGTTGCGCATGGGCCTCCTTTTATATGTCAAAGGGGTCATCTACAGGTGGCAACAGAGATGAGGGTAAAAAGGTAAAAGAGGTGGTGGTTGGCGCCACCGCTTACTATAGTTGTATCATACCTAACCCTGATGGCAGGGGACAAAGGCATTAAATGCCTGTCTGTGTCGCCTAGACGGTGTGGAAAGGGACCGCTAGGGACGCCATTGTTTGCCACGACGGCTATCTTGTCAGCGCCGCTTGCCATCGTGTACCTCTAGCTGCACAGCCTTCCGCCACGTACGCCTGGAAGGGTCCCAGAGCGACACGTTGGCGGATGTGCTGGAGCACAGGTACAGGACGGAAGCTTACCGCGGCAAGTGTCTTGCCGCGGTTATTATCTTGCCGCGCCCAGGAGCTTGCCGCTCACTGGGTCTTGCCGGGACACGAGGTGTGCTGCGGCGGGTTCCTTGATATGTCCTGATTGGCCTCCCCGGCAAGCTCCTCTTGCCGGGGTCTTGTCTCCTTCCCGGCAAGCTCTTCTTGCCGGGGCCTTGGATACTTTGTTCTTGAATGGCTCCAAAGGAACCACGAAGGATCTTGGCGGTCGCCCGGCAAGCCTTGCCGCGGGACGCTGCGACTGCCCGTGCACAAGTTCGGGATACTAAGGTACCCCTACTTTAGTACACCGACAGATATAGAGTCTCCCATTCTGTCACTTTCATATACTAGTGGTAATTTTTCATTATAGAACTTGGCTTCTATATTACAATGATGGGCTTCCTCAAGATGCCCTAGGTCTTCGTGAGCAAGCGAGTTGGATGCACACCCACTTAGTTTCTTTTGTGGAGCTTTCATATACTTATAGCTCTAGTGCATCCATTACATGGAAATCCCTACTCACTCACATTAATATATATTGATGGGCATCTCCATAGCTCATAGATATGCCTAGTTGATGTGAGACTATATTCCCCTCTTTTTGTCTTCTCCACAACCACCATTCTATTCCACATATAGTGCTATATCCATGCTTCACGCTCATGTATTGTGTGAAGATCAAAAAAGTTTTGAATATGTCAAAAGTATGAAACAATTGCTTGGCTTGTCATCGGGGTTGTGCATGATTTAAATACTTTTTGTGGTGAAGATAGAGCATAGCCAGACTATATGATTTTTTAGGTTCTTTGGCCATGTTATTTTGAGAAGACATAATTGCTTTGTTAGTATGCTTGAAGTATTATTATTTTTATGTCAACATGAAATTTTGTCTTGAATCTTTTGAATCTGAATATTCATACCACAATTAAGAAGATTTACATTGAAATTATGCCAAGTAGCACTTCGCATCAAAAATTATGTCTTTATCATTTACCTTCTCGAGGACGAGCAGGAATTAAGCTTGGGGATGCTTGATACGTCTCCAACGTATATATAATTTTTGACTGCTCCATGCTATATTACCTACTATTTTGGACTATATTGGGCTTTATTTTCCACTTTTATATCATTTTTGGGACTAACCTATTAACCGGAGGCCCAGCCCAGAATTGACGTTTTTTGCCTATTTCGGTGTTTCAGAGAAACAGAATATCAAACGGAGTCCAAACGGAATGAAACCTTCGGGAACGCGATTTTCTCATCAGATAAGACCGAGGAGACTTGGACCCTCCGTCAAGAAAGCCATGAGGCGGTCACGAGGGTGGAGGGTGCCCCCCTAGGGCGCGCCCCCTTGCCTCATGGGCCCCTCGAAGCTCCACCGACGTACTCCTTCCTCCTATATATACGTACGTACCCCCAAACAATCAGATACGGAGCCAAAAACCTAATTCCACTGCCGCAACTTTCTGTATCCACGAGATCCCATCTTGGGGCCTGTTCCGGAGCTCCACCGGAGGGGGCATCGATCACGGAGGGCTTCTACATCATCATCCAAGCCCCTCCGATGAAGTGTGAGTAGTTTAGTTTAGACCTATGGGTCCATAGTTAGTAGCTAGATGGCTTCTTCTCTCTTTTTGGATCTCAATACAATGTTCTCCCCCTCTCTCGTGGAAATCTATTCGATGTAATCTTCTTTTTGCGGTGTGTTTGTTGAGACCGATGAATTGTGGGTTTATGATCCAGTCTATCTATGAATAATATTTGAATCTTCTCTGAATTATTTTATGTATGATTGGTTATCTTTGCAAGTCTCTTCGAATTATCAGTTTGGTTTGGCCTACTAGATTGGTTTTTCTTGCCATGGGAGAAGTGCTTTGCTTTGGGTTCGATCTTGCGGTGTCCTTTCCCAGTGACAGAAGGTCCAGCAAGGCACGTATTGTATTGTTGCCATCAAGGATAACAAGATGGTTTTTTTTATCATATTGCATGAAACTATCCCTCTACATCATGTCATCTTGCTTAAGGTGTTACTCTGTTTTTAACTTAATACTCTAGATGCATGCTGGATAGCGGTCGATGAGTGGAGTAATAGTAGTAGATGCAGGCAGGTGTCGGTCTACTTGTCTCGGACGTGATGCCTATATACATGATCATACCTAGATATTCTCATAACTATGCTCAATTCTGTCAATTGCTCAACAGTAATTTGTTCACCCACCGTAGAATACTTATGCTCTTGAGAGAAGCCACTAGTGAAACCTATGCCCCTCGGGTCTCTTTCTCATCATATCAATCTCCATCACTTTATTATTGCTTTGCTTTTTTACTTTGCCATTTTACTTTTTACTTTGCATCTCTATACCAAAAATACCAAAAATATTATCTATCATCTCTATCAGATCTCACTTTCATAAGTGACCGTGAAGGGATTGACAACCCCTAAGCGCTTTGGTTGTGTTGAGCTATTGTTTTTGTGTATGTACGAGGGACTCGCGCGTAGCCTCCTACTGGATTGATACCTTGGTTCTCAAAAACTGAGGGAAATACTTACGCTACTTTGCTGCATCATCCTCTCCTCTTCGGGGAAATCCAACGCAGTGCTCAAGAGGTAGCATAAACTACTCACGCTTCATCGGAAGGGCAATATAGTTGATGTAGAAGCCCTCCATGATTGAATCCCCCTCCGACAGGATGCCGGAAAAGGCCCCTAGATGAGATGTCACGGGAACAGAAGGTTGCGGCGGTGAAAAAGTGCTTTTGTGGATACTTCTGGTGGTTTGGGAATATATGTGAATATGTAGGCCGAAGAATTAGGCTAGGGAGTCAAGAGGGGCCCACAAGGCAGGGGGTGATGTCTACTAGGCAACTTTATCCTCGTAGACGTTGTTGGGCCTCCAAGCGCAGAGTTTTGTTGGATAGTAGTAAATTTCCCTCAAGTGGATGACCTAAGGTTTATCAATCCATGGGAGGCGTAGGTTGAAGATGGTCTCTCTCAAACAACCCTGCAACCACATAACAAAGAGTCTCTTGTGTCCCCAACACACCCAATACAATGATAAATTGTATAGGTGCACTAGTTCGGCGAAGAGATAGTGATACAAGTGCAATATGGATGGTAGATATAGGCTTTTGTAATCTGAAAATATAAAAACAGCAAGGTAACAAGTGGTAAAAGTGAGCAAAAACGGTATTGCAATGCTTAGAAACAAGGCCTAGGGTTCATACTTTCACTAGTGCAAGTTCTCTCAACAATGATAACATAATTAGATCATATAACAATCCCTCAATATGCAACAAAGAGTCACTCCAAAGTCACTAATAGCGGAGAACAAACATAGAGATCATTGTAGGGTACGAAACCACCTCAAAGTTATTCCTTCTGATCGATCTATTGGGCTATTCCTATAAGTGTCACAAATAGCCCTAGAGTTCGTACTAAAATAACACCTTAAGATACACATCAACCAAAACCCTAGTGTCACCTAGATGAAGGAAATATGCCCTAGAGGCAATAATAAAGTTGTTATTTATATTTCCTTATATCATGATAAATGTTTATTATTCATGCTAGAATTGTATTAACCGGAAACTTAGTACATGGGTGAATACAAAGACAAACAGAGTGTCCCTAGTATGCCTCTACTTGACTAGCTCGTTAATCAAAGATGGTTAAGTTTCCTAGCCATAGACATGTGTTGTCATTTAATGAACGGGATCACATCATTAGAGAATGATGTGATGGACTAGACCCATTCGTTAGCTTAGCACTATGATCGTTTAGTTTATTGCTACTGCTTTCTTCATGACTTATACATGTTCCTATGACTATGAGATTATGCAACTCCCGAATGCCGGAGGAACACTTAATGTGCTATCAAATGTCACAACGTAACTGGGTGATTATAAAGATGCTCTACAGGTGTCTCTGATGGTGTTTGTTGAGTTGGCATAGAAGAAGATTAGGATTTGTCACTCCGATTGTCGGAGAGGTATCTCTGGGCCCTCTCAGTAATGCACATCACTATAAGCCTTGCAAGCAATGTGACTAATGAGTTAGTTGAGGGATGATGCATTACGGAACGAGTAAAGAGACTTGCTGGTGACGAGATTGAACTAGGTATGATGATATCGACGATCAAATCTCGGGCAAGTAACATATCGATGACAAAGGGAACAACGTATGTTGTTGTGCAGTTTGACCGATAAACATCTTCATAGAATATGTAGGAACCAATATGAGCATCTAGGTTCCGCTATTGGTTATTTACCGGAGATGTGTCTCGGTCATGTCTACATAGTTCTCGAACCCGTAGGGTCCACACGCTTAACATTCAATGACGATATGTATTATGAGTTATGTGATTTGATGTACCGAAGGTTGTTCGGAGTCTAGGATGAGATCACGGACATGACGAGGAGTTTGGAAATGGTCGAGACATAAAGATTCGTATATTGGAAGGCTACATTCGGACACCGGAATGGTTCGGGTCATTTCGGATAAGTTTCGGAGTACCGGGGGTTACCGGACCCCCCCCCCTCCCCGGGAAGTTATTAGGCCTCATGGGCCTAATAGTGGAAGAGAGGAGGCATGCCAAGGTATGGCGCGCACCCCCCTAGCCTAAACTAAATTGGACTAGGGCTAGGGCCCCCCCCCTTTCCTTCTCTTCGTCCTCTCCTTCCTTCTTCTCCTACTAGGACTGGGAAAGGGGGAAACCTACTCCTACTAGGAGTAGGATTCCCCCCCTTGGGCGCGCCCCTTGTGGCCGGCCCTCCTTCTCCTCCCCTCCTTTATATATGGGGGAGGGGGGAACCCCATGGACACACAAGTTGATCTTTGGCCGTGTGCGGTGCCCCCCTCCACAGTTTTACACCTCGATCATATTGTCGTAGTGCTTAGGTGAAGCCCTGCGTCGGTAACTTCATCATCACCGTCAACACACCGTCGTGCTGACGGAACTCACCCTCGGCCTCAGCTAGATCAAGAGTACGAGGGACGTCACCGAGCTGAACATGTGCAGATCGCGGAGGTGCCGTGCATTCGGTACTTCATCGGTTGGATCACGAAGACGTTCGACTACATCAACCGCGTTACTAAATGCTTCCGCTTTCGGTCTATGAGGGTACGTAGACACACTCTCCCTCTCTTGTTGCTATGCATCTCCTAGATAGATCTTGCATGATCGCAGGAACTTTTTTGAAATGCCGCGTTCCCCAACAGTGGCATCCGAGCCAGGTCTATGCGTAGATGTTATATGCACGAGTAGAACACAAAGAGTTGTGGGCGATAATAGTCATACTGCTTACTAGCATATCATACTTTGATTCAGCGGTATTGTTGGATGAAGCGGCCCAGACCGACATTACATGACCGCGTTCATGAGACTGGTTCTACTAACGTGCTTCGCACAGAGGTGGCTAGTGGGTGTCTGTTTCTCCAGCTTTAGTTGAATCGAGTTTGACTACGCCTGGTCCTTGTTGAAGGTTAAAACAGCACACTTGATGAAAAATCATTGTGGTTTTGATGCGTAGGTAAGAACGGTTCTTGCTAGAAGCCCGTAGCAGCCACGTAAAACTTGCAACAACAAAGTAGAGGATGTCTAACTTGTTTTTGCAGGGCATGTTGTGATGTGATATGGTTAAGACATCATTATATAAATTGTTGCATGAGATGATCATGTTTTGTAACAAAGTTATCAACAACTGGCAGGAGCCATATGGTTGTCGCTTTATTGTATGAAATTCAACCGCCATGTAATTGCTTTACTTTATCACTATGCGGTAGCGATAGTCGTGGAAGCAATAGTTGGCGGACGGCAACGATGCTACGATGGAGATAAAGGTGTCAAGCCGCTGACGATGGTGATCATGACGGTGCTTTGGGGATGGAGATCAAAGGCACAAGATGACAATGGCCATATCATATCACTTATATTGATTGCATGTGATGTTTATCTTTTATGCATCTTATTTTACTTAGTACGGCGGTAGCATTATAAGATGATCTCTCACTAAATTTCAAGGTATAAGTGTTCTCCCTGAGTATGCACCGTTGCTACAGTTCATCGTGCCGAGACACCACGTGATGATCGGGTGTGATAAGCTCTACATTCACATACAACGGGTGCAAGCCAGTTTTGCACAAGCAGAATACTCAGGTTAAACTTGACGAGCCTAGCATATGTAGATATGGCCTTGGAACACTGAGACCGGAAGGTCGAGTGTGAATCATATAGTAGATATGATCAACATAGTGATGTTCACCATTGAAAACTTCTCCATCTCACGTGATGATCGGACATGGTTTAGTTGATATGGATCACGTGATCATTTAGATGACTAGAGGGATGTCTATCTAAGTGGGAGTTCTTAAGTAATATGATTAATTGAACTTTAATTTATCATGAACTTAGTACCTTATAGTATTTTGCATGTCTATGTTGTTGTAGATAAATGGCCCGTGCTACTGTTCCTTTGAATTTTAATGCGTTCCTAGAGAAAGCTAAGTTGAAAGACGATGGTAGCAACTACACGAACTGGGTCCATAACTTGAGGATTATCCTCATTGTTGCACAGAAGAATTATGTCCTGGAAGCACCGCTAGGTGCAAAGCTCGCCGCAGGAGCAACACTAGATGTTATGAACATCTCGCAGAGCAAAGCTGATGACTACTCGACAGTTCAGTGTGCCATGCCTTACGGCTTAGAATCTGGACTTCAACGACGTTTTGAACGTCATGGAGCATATGAGATGTTCCAAGAGTTGAAGTTAATATTTCAAGCAAATGCCTGATTTGAGAGATATGAAGTCTCCAATAAGTTCTATAGCTGCGAGAAGGAGGAGAATAGTTCTGTCAGTGAACATATACTTAGAATGTCTGGGTACCACAACCACTTGACTCAACTGGGAGTTAATCTTCCTGATGATAGTGCCATTGATAGAGTTCTTCAATCACTGCCACCAAGCTACAAAAGCTTCATGATGAACTATAATATGCAAGGGATGGATAAGAAAACTCCTGAGCTCTTCGCAACGCTAAAGGCTGTGGAGGTAGAAATCAAGAAGGAGCATCAAGTGTTGATGGTCAACAAGACCACTAGTTTCAAGAAAAAGGACAAAGGGAAGAAGGGGGACTCAAGAAGAACGGCAAGCAAGTTGCTGCTCAAGTGAAGAAGCCCAAGTCTGGAGCTAAGCTTGAGACTGAGTGCTTCTACTGCAAAGGGACTGGTCACTGGAAGCGGAACTACCCCAAGTATTTGGAGGATAAGAAGGATGGCAAAGTGAAAGGTATATTTGATATACATGTTATTGATGTGTACCTTACTAATGCTCGCAGTAGCGCCTGGGTATTTGATACTGGTTATGTTGCTCATATTTGCAACTCGAAACAGGGGCTACGGATTAAGCAAAGATTGACTAAGGACGAGGTGACGATGCGCGTGGGAAATGGTTCCAAAGTCGATGTGATCGCAGTCGGCACGCTACCTCTACATCTGCCTTCGGGATTAGTATTAGACCTGAATAATCGTTATTTGGTGCCAGCGTTAAGCATGAACATTATATTTGGATCTTGTTTGATGCGAGACATTTATTCATTTAAATCAGAGAATAATGGTTGTTCTATTTATATGAGTAATATCTTTTATGGTCATGCACCCTTAATGAGTGGTCTATTTTATTGAATCTCGATAGTAGTGATACACATATTGATAGTATTGAAGCCAAAAGATATAATTTAATAATGATAGTGCGACTTATTCGTGGCACTGCCGTTTAGGTCATATTGGTTTAAAGCGCATGAAGAAACTCCATGCTGATGGGCTTTTGCAATCACTTGATTCTGAATCACTTGATGCTTGCGAACCATGCCTCACGGGCAATATGACTAAGACTCCGTTCTCCGGAACAATGGAGTGAGCAACAGACTTATTGGAAATAATACATACTAATGTATGCGGTCCGATAAGTGTTGATGCTCGCGGCGGGTATCGTTATTTTCTGACCTTCACAGATGATTTGAGCAGATATGGGTATATCTACTTGATGAAACATAAGTCTGAAACATTTGAAAAGTACAAAGAATTTCATAGTGAAGTGGAAAATCATCGTAACAAGAAAATAAGTTTCTACGATTTGACCGTGGAGGTGAATATTTGAGTTATGAGTTTGGTCTTTATTTGAAACAATGCGGAATAGTTTCGCAACTCACGCCACCTGGAACACCACAGCGTAATGGTGTGTCCGAACATCGTAACCGCACTTTATTAGATATGGTGCGATCTATGATGTCTCTTACTGATTTACTGCTATCGTTTTGGGGTTGTGCTTTAGAGACGGATGCATTCACGTTAAATAGGGCACCATCAAAATCCATTGAGGCGACACCATATGAACTGTGGTTTGGCAAGAAACCCAAGTTGTCGTTTCTTAAGGTTTGGGGTTGTGATGCTTATGTGAAAAAGCTTCAACCTGATAAGCTCGAACCCAAATCGGAGAAATGTGTCTTCATATGATACCCAAAGGATACTGTTGGGTACACCTTGATACGTCTCCAACGTATCTATAATTTTTTATTGTTCCATGCTATTATATTATCAACCTTGGATGTTTTTTATGCATTTATATGCTATTTTATATGATTTTTGGGACTAACCTATTAACCCAGAGCCCAGTGCCAGTTTTTGTTTTTTTGTGCCTATTTTAGGGTTTCTAAGAAAAGGAAAATCAAACGGAGTCCAATTGACCTGAAACTTCACGGAACTTATTTTTGGACCAGAGGAAACCCAGAAGACTTGGAGTGCATGTAAGGCGAGGAAGCCACGAGGTAGGGGGCGCGCCCTCCACCCTCGTGGCTCCCTTGACGTACTTCTTCCATCCATATATCTCCATATACCCTAAAAACATCGGGGAGCACAATAGATAAGGAGTTCCGCCGCCACAAGCCTCCGTAGCCACCGAAAGCCAATCTAGACCCGTTCTGGCACCCTGCCGGAGGGGGCAATCCCTCTCCGGTGGCCATCTTCATCATCCCAGTGCTCTCCATGACTAGGAGGGAGTAGTTCTCCCTCAGGGTTGAGGGTATGTACCAGTAGCTATGTGTTTGATCTCTCTCTCTCTCTCTCTCGTGTTCTTGAGATGATACGATCTTGATGTATCGCGAGCTTTGCTATTATAGTTGGATCTTATGTTTCTCCTCCCCCTCTACTCTCTTGTAATGAATTGAGTTTCCCCTTTGAAGTTATCTTATCGGATTGAGTCTTTAAAGATTTGAGAACACTTGACGTATGTCTTGCCGTGTGTATCTGTGGTGACAATGGGATGCCACATGATTCACTTAATGTATGTTTTGGTGATCAACTTGCGGGTTCCGCCCATGAACCTATGCATAGGGGTTGGCACACGTTTTCGTCGTGATTCTCCGGTAGAAACTTTGGGGCACTCTTTGAGGTTCTATGTGTTGGTTGAATAGATGAATCTGAGATTGTGTGATGCATATCGTATAATCATACCCACGGATACTTGAGGTAACATTGGAGTATCTAGGTGACATCAGGGTTTTGGTTGATTTGTGTCTTAAGGTGTTATTCTAGTACGAACTCTAGGGCTGTTTGTGACACTTATAGGAATAGCCCAACGGATTGATTGGAAAGAATAACTTTGAGGTGGTTTCGTACCCTACCATAATCTCTTCGTTCGTTCTCCGCTATTAGTGACTTTGGAGTGACTCTTTGTTGCATGTTGAGGGATAGTTATATGATCCAACTATGTTATTATTGTTGAGAGGACTTGCACTAGTGAAAGTATGAACCCTAGGCCTTGTTTCCTATCATTGCAATACCGTTTACGCTCACTTTTATCATTAGTTACCTTGCTGTTTTTATATTTTCAGATTACAAAAACTATTATCTAGTATCCATATACCACTTGTATCACCATCTCTTCGCCGAACTAGTGCACCTATACAATTTACCATTGTATTGGGTGTGTTGGGGACACAAGAGACTCTTTGTTATTTGGTTGCAGGGTTGCTTGCGAGAGACCATCTTCATCCTACGCCTCCTACGGATTGATAAACCTTAGGTCATCCACTTGAGGGAAATTTGCTACTGTCCTACAAACCTCTGCACTTGGAGGCCCAACAACGTCTACAAGAAGAAGGTTGTGTAGTAGACATCACACCTTCTATCACAGATCCGAAGGCAAGATATTCGTTGTTAAGAATGGATCCTTTCTAGAGAAGGAGTTTCTCTCGAAAGAAGTGAGTGGGAGGAAAGTAGAACTTGATGCGGTAACTGTACCTTCTCCCTTATTGGAAAGTAGTTCATCACAGAAATCAGTTCCAATGATTCCTACACCAATTAGTGAGGAAGTTAATGATGTTGATCATGAACTTCTAATCAAGTTACCACCGAACCTCGTAGGTCAACCAGAGTAAAATCCACACCATAATGGTACGGTAATCCTGTTTTGGAGGTCATGTTACTTGACCATGACGAACCTACGAACTACGAGGAAGCGATGATGAGCCCAGATTCCGCGAAATGGCTTGAGGCCATGAAATCTGAGATGGGATCCATGTATGAGAACAAAGTGTGGACTTTGGTTGACTTGCCCGATGATCGGCAAGCCATAGAGAATAAATGGATCTTCAAGAAGAAGACTGACGCTGACGATAATGTTATTGTCTACAAAGCTCGACTTGTTGCGAAAGGTTTTCGACAAGTTCAAGGAGTTGACTACGATGAGACCTTCTCACCCGTAGCGATGCTTAAGTCCGTCCGAATCATATTAGCAATTGCCGCATTTTATGATTATGAAATTTGGCAAATGGATGTCAAAACTGCATTCCTTAATGGATATCTTAAAGAAGAGTTGTATATGATGCAAACGGAAGGTTTTTTCGATCCAAAAGGTGCTAACAAAGTGTGCAACCTCTAGCGATCCATTTATGGACTGGTGCAAGCATCTCGGAGTTGGAATACACGCTTTGATAGTGTGATCAAAGCATATGGTTTTATACAGACTTTTGGAGAAGCATGTATTTACAAGAAAGTGAGTGGGAGCTCTGTAGCATTTTTGATATTATATGTGGATGACATATTGTTAATTGGAAATGATACTGAATCTCTGAATAGCATAAAAGGATACTTGAATAAGAATTTTTCAATGAAAGACCTCAGTGAAGCTGCTTATATATTAGGCATCAAGATCTATAGAGATTTATCAAGACACTTAATTGGACTTTCACAGAGCACATACCTTGATAAATTTTTGAAGAAGTTCAAAATGAATCAAGCAAAGAAAGGGTTCTTGCTTGTGTTACAAGGTGTGAAGTTGACTCAGACTCAATGCCTGACCACTGTAGAAGATAGAGAGAAAATGAAAGTCATTCCCTATGCTTCAGCTATAGGTTCTATCATGTATGCAATGTTGTGTACCAGACCTGATGTGTGCCTTGCTATTAGTTTAGCAGGGAGGTACCAAAGTAATCCAGGAGTGGATCACTGGACATCGGTCAAGAACATCCAGAAATACCTGAAAAGGACTAAGGATATGTTTCTCGTTCATGGAGGTGACAAAGAGCTCGTCGTAAACGGTTACGTTGATGCAAGCTTTGGCACTGATCCGGATGACTCTAAGTCACAAACCGGATACGTATTTTTATTGAATGGTGGAGTTGTCAGTTGGTGCAGTTCTAAGCAGAGCGTCGTGGCGGGATCTACGTGTGAAGCGGAATACATAGCTGCTTTGGAAGCAGCAAATGAAGGAATCTGGATGAAGGAGTTCATATCCGATCTAGGTGTAATACCTAGTGCATCGGGTCTAATGAAAATCTTTTGTGACAATATTGGTGCAATTGCCTTGGCAAAGGAATCCAGATTTCAAAAGAGAACTAAGCACGTCAAAAGACACTTCAATTTCGTCCGCAATCAAGTCAAGGAGGTAGACATAGAGATTTGCAAGATACATATGGATCTGAATGTTGCAGACCCATTGAGTAAGCCTCTCTCGCAAGCAAAACATGATCAGCACCAAGACTCCATGGGTGTTAGAATCATTACTATGTAATCTAGATTATTGACTCTAGTGCAAGTGGGAGACTAAAGGAAATATGCCCTAGGGGCAATAATAAAGTTGTTATTTATATTTCCTTATATCATGATAAATGTTTATTATTCATGCTAGAATTGTATTAACCAGAAACTTAGTACATGTGTGAATACATAGACAAACAGAGTGTCCCTGGTATGCCTCTACTTGACTAGCTCGTTAATCAAAGATGTTTAAGTTTCCTAGCCATAGACATGTGTTGTCATTTGATGAACGGGATCACATCATTAGAGAATGATGTGATGGACTAGACCCATCTGTTAGCTTAGCACTATGATCGTTTAGTTTATTGCTATTGCTTTCTTCATGACTTATACATGTTCCTATGACTATGAGATTATGCAACTCCCGAATACCGGAGGAACACTTAGTGTGCTATCAAACGTCACAACGTAACTGGGTGATTACAAAGATGCTCTACAGGTGTCTCCGATGGTGGTTATTGAGTTGGCATAGAACAAGATTAGGATTTGTCACTCCGATTGTCGGAGAGGTATCTCTGGGCCCTCTCAATAATGCACATCACTATAAGCCTTGCAAGCAATGTGACTAATGAGTTACTTGCGGGATTATGCATTACAGAATGAGTAAAGAGACTTGCCAGTGACGAGATTGAACTAGGTATGATGATACCGACGATCGAATCTCGGGCAAGTAACATACCGATGACAAAGGGAACAACGTATGTTGTTGTGTGGTTTGATCGATAAACATCTTCGTAGAATATGTAGGAACCAATATGAGCATCCAGGTTCCGCTATTGGTTATTGACCGGAGATGTGTCTCGGTCATGTCTACATAGTTCTCGAACCCATAGGGTCCGCATGCTTAATGTTTGATGACGATATGTATTATGAGTTATGTGATTTGATGTACCGAAGGTTGTTCGGAGTCCCAGATGAGATCATGGACATGACAAGGAGTCTCGAAATGGTCGAGACATAAAGATTCATATATTGGAAGCCTACATTCCAACACCGAAATGGTTTGGGTCGTTTCGGATAAGTTTCGGAGCACCGCGGGTTACCGGACCCCCCCCCCCCCCCGGGAAGTTATTGGGCCTCATGGGCCTAATGGTGGAAGAGAGGAGGCAGGCCAAGGTGTGCCCCCCTAGCCCAAACCGAATTGTACTAGGGCTAGGGGGTCGTCCCCCCTTTCCTTTTCTTCTTCCTCTCCTTCCTTCTTCTCCTACTAGGACTAGGAAAGGGGGAAAGCTACTCCTACTAGGAGTAGGATTCCCCCCCTTGGGCGCGTCCCTTGTGGCGGCCCTCCTCCTCCCCTCCTTTATATACGGGGGAGGGGGCACCCCATAGACACACAAGTTGATCTTTAGTCATGTGCGGTGCCCCCTCCACAGTTTTACACCTCGGTCATATTGTCGTAGTGCTTAGGTGAAGCCCTGCATCGATAACTTCATCATCACCGTCAACACACCATCGTGCTGACGAAACTCACCCTCGGCCTCGGCTGGATCAAGAGTATGAGGGACGTCACCGAGCTGAACATGTGCAGATCGCGGAGGTGTCGTGCGTTCGGTACTTGTTCAATTGGATCGCGGAGACGTTCGACTACATCGACCGCGTTACGAAACGCTTCTGCTTTCGGTCTATGAGGGTACATAGACACACTCTCCCCCTCTCGTTGCTATGCATATCCTAGATAGATCTTGCGGGATCATAGGAATTTTTTTGAAATACTGGGCTCCCCAACACTAGATACTCCAATGTCACCACAAGTATCCGCGTGTTTGATTATACGATATGCATCACACAATCTCGGATTCATCTATTCAAACCAACACAAAGAACTTCCAAGAGTGCCCAAAAGTTTCTATAGGAGAGTCAAGACGAAAACGTGGGCCAACCCCTATGCATAAGTTCACAATGTCACAGAACCCGCAAGTTGATCACCAAAACATACATCAAGTAGATCACGTGAATATCCCATTGTCACCACAGATAAGCACATCTATACCTACTAATAAAGCAAGGTGTGTTTCGTCAATTTTTTCATCCATTCACCGCCGAAAAGAATTTTTTCTATCCAAGGTGGTACTAAATTCTTAAACATCTGTCTGCTAGAAAAAAGAATTTTCTTAAGTGGGACGCGCGTTGTGGAACAGCGAAGCCAGCCCACTTATTTTTCTACCCACGTGGCTGGGAAAGTTCCATTTTCTGCACAGGGCGACAAATAGTCTAAGTTTCACACAGGGCAACCAATAATGCGCTGGCCTATTTTTCTTTTTGCTATGTTTTATTTCTATTTTTATTCTTCTTTCCCTATGTTTTTTCACTTCCAATTTTACTTTTCTTTTAGAATTTACTAGCACATATGCCCGTGCGTTGCAACGGGAGATAAAATGGTATGTATTTAAAGTTAGTGAGAATTATATGAGCAAGCAAAACCCTGTGTGCACACGAGGAAGGAAACATTTAGCTTTCTAGGTTTTGCCGCGTGTAAATGAATCAATCCGCCATTTTTTCATTCATTGATTGAGGGCATTTAAGAGTTTTGTTACGTCATCATACGCCAGAGAAGACCCATGAGTTATTCAATCTACTATTCCTTTCAATCCTTTCAAGGTATGAAGTTTCTGAATATTCTAGGAAAGATGAACAATTTTTTAAATCCTGAACAATTTTTAAAAAGTTATGTACACTATCAAAAAAGTGCGAACAAAATATGAATGTACATCTTAAATTTCGGTGATTCTAAAAAAGCAATGTTTTTATTCTTCTGTGGTGCTTCCAACAGTTTTGAGTACATAGTTGATAACTTGATAGTCGATACACAACTTAACCAGCTGTAAATATGCATCTCATCATCATCTAACATACAAAAATGTTCCTCTGACAAAGCTATGCTACACATATCTGACTCTGTACACGATGTTCCGCCGGGCGCAGAGTCTGGCCTTCTCTCTATCTCCCATTGGATCATGCCATCTCCCTGACATGCTGGTATGCTTGAAGACTTCGGCTTCCCTTGGCTTGATCATGCCGGTATGGCTAGCTAGAGCTTAGCTAGTGCAAGACATACATCAAGTGTTCTCAAATCCTTAAAGACTCAATCCGATAAGATAACTTCAAAGAGAAAACTCAATCCATTACAAGAAGGTAGAGGGGGAGAAACAGCATAAGATCCAACTATAATAGCAAAGCTCGCGGTACATAAAGATAGTGCCAAATCAAGAACACGAGAGAGAGAGAGAGAGAGAGAGGAGAGAGAGATCAAACACATAGCTACCGGTACATACCCTCAGCCCCGAGGGTGAACTACTCCCTCCTCATCATAGAGAGTGTCGGGATGACGAAGATGGCCACCGGCGATGATTTCCCCCTCCGGCAGGGTGCCGAAACAGGGTCGCGATTGGTTTTTTGTGGCTACAGAGACTTGCGGTGGCGGAACTCCCGATCTAGGTTATGTTCTGTAGGTTTGGGGATATATAACAGGTGTTGGCGTCGAGAACAAGTCAGGGGAGTCCACAAGGGGCTCACAAGGTCGGAGGGCGCGCCCTAAGGGGGTGGGGGAGCCCTCCACCCTTGTGGTGGCCTCGGGACTCCTCTGGTGCATCTCTGGTACTCTGTGGGCTTCTTTTGGCCCAAAAACAATCGTCGTAAAGTTTCATGTCAATTGGACTCCGTTTGATATTCCTTTTCTGCGAAACTCAAAAACAAGGAAAAAATAGGAACTGGCACTCGGCTCTAGGTTAATAGGTTAGTCCCAAAATCATATAAAATAGCATATAAATGCATATAAAACATCCAAGATTGATAATATAATAGCATGGAACAATCAAAAATTATAGATACGTTGGAGACGTATCAGGGGGTAGGGCATGCCCTCCCCCCTTGTGGCCACCTCGTGGCTCTTCCGACTTGATCTTCAACTCTCTGGGTGTCTTCTGGTCCCAGAAAAATCATCGCGAAGGTTTTATTCCATTTGGACTCCGTTTGGTATTCCTTTTCTCCGAAACTCAAAAACAAGGAAAAAAACATAAACTGGCATCCAGCTCTAGGTTAATAGGTTAGTCCCAAAAATAATATAAATAAGCATATTAATGCATATAAAACATCCAAAACAGATAATATAATAGCATGGAACAATCAAACATTATAGATACGTTGGCGACGTATCAAGCATCGCCAAGCTTAATTCCTGCTCGTCCTCGAGTAGGTAAATGATAAAAACAGAATTTTTGATGTGGAATGCTACCTAACATATTTATCCATGTAATTTTTCTTTATTGTGGCATTAATGTTCAGATCCATAAGATTCAAAACAAAAGTTTAACATTGACACAAAAACAATAATACTTCAAGCATACTAACAAGGCAATTATGTCTTCTCAAAATAACATGGCCAAAGAGAGCTTATCCCTACAAAATCATATAGTCTGGCTATGCTCCATCTTCATCACACAAAATATTCAAATCATGCACAACCCCAATGACAAGTCAAGAAATTGTTTCATACTTTTGATGTTCTCAACATGAGCGTGAGCCATGGACATAGCACTATAGGTGCAATAGAATATGGTGGTTGTGGAGAAGACAAAAAGAAGGAGATAGTCTCACATCAACTAGGCGTATCAACATGCCATGGAGATTCCCGTCAATAGATATCAATGTGAGTGAATAGGGATTGCCATGCAACGGATGCACTAGAGCTATAAGTTTATGAAAGCTCAAAAGAAAACTAAGTGGGTGTGCATCCAACTTGCTTGCTCATGAAGACCTAGGGCAATTTGAGGAAGCCCATCGTTGGAATATACAAGCCAAGTTCTATAATGAAAAATTCCCACTACCATATGAAAGTGACAACATAGGAGACTCTCTATCATGAAGATCACGATGCTACGTTAAAGCACAAGTGTGGAAAAAATGATAGTAACATTGCCCCTTCTCTCTTTTTCTCTCTCTCTCTTCTTTTTTGGCTTCTTTGGCCACCCTTTTTCAGGCCTCATTGGCCTCTTTCTTCCTCACATGGGACAATGCTCTAATAATGATGATTATCACACTTTTATTTACTTACAACTCAAGAATTACAACTCGATACTTAGCACAAAATATGACTCTATATGAATTCCTTTGGCGGTGTACCGAGATGTGCAATGACTCAAGAGTGACATGTATGAAATAATTATGAAAGGTGGCTTTGCCACAAATATGCTGTCAACTACATGATCATGCAAACCAATATGACAATGATGGAACGTGTCATAATAAAACAAAACAGTGGAAAGTTGCATGGCAATATATCTCGGAATGGCTATGGAAATGCCATAATAGGTAGGTATATATGGTGGTTGTTTTGAGGAAGGTATATGGTGGGTGTATGGTACCGGCGAAAGTTGTGCGGTACTAGAGAGGCTAGCAATGGTGGAAGGGTGAGAGTGCGTATAATCCATGGACTCAACATTAGTCATAAAGAACTCACATACTTATTGCAAAAATCTATTAGTTATTGAAACAAAGTACTACGCGCATGCTCCTAGCTAGGGGGTAGATTGGTAGGAAAAAACCATTGCTCGTCTCTGACCGCCACTCATAAGGAAGACAATCAATAAATAAATCATGCTCCAACTTAGTTACATAACGGTTCATCATACGTGCATTGCTACAGGAATCACAAACCTTAACACAAGTTTTTATCCAATTCACAATTACTCACTAGCAAGACTCTAATATCACCATCTTTATACCTCAAAACAATCATGAGGAATAAAACTTCTCTTAGTATTCAATGCACTTGATATGAAAGGTTTTATTATACCCCTCTTGGATGTCTATCATATTAGGACTAAATTTATAACCAAATCAAATTACCATGTTGTTTAGAGACTCTCAAAATAATATAAGTGAAGCACATAGAGTATTCTAATAAATCATGATTCATGCGTGTCCCTCTTAAAGGGTGTGTGCAGCAAGGATGATTGTGGAAACTAAAAAGCAAAGAAAAACCAAAGCCTAGTAACTAACTAATGTACAGAGGGAGTACTAATAAGTTTCAAACCCTTTTGAGGGACTGACTGGCTGTTGTTCGTCAGTTTCATGGATATGAAATTTGGAGCGGTGTTCCTAAGTTGGCACAAAAAGGGTCCGCTACCACTACAACAGTAGACATAGCTGAGCTATGTTCATCAGCAAAGCTGCAGGATCATATATACAAAAATTTCTGCGATCCATCATACATACACAGATATAGTACTCCAACAGGTTGCAAGTAATGAGGCAACACACCTAGTTTACTTCTCTGCTCACATTCTGAACCCTGCGGCTGCCCCTAGTTCAGTCTAGATAACTGAACTTCTACCGAAGACTCTGATTTGGCTTTGCAGCCTATGGAGCACAATGGATCTTCTGCCCTTGCACCTGACAACAGTAACAATTCTGAGGACTTAAACCCATCAGACATTCAGATGAACAACATTCTGGCAGATAACTCTGCTCATAGTGATGAGATCCCCCCTGGCGCCAAATTCTAATTTGAATGTTGGGCCTCAAGTACCTGTGCCTGACCCAGTGGAGGAGGGATCGGACTTGGGCCTGGCCCAGGTGCTCTCGGATGTTCTTGGCCCATCACCAGCTCATCCTCGCCGCTCCAAGTTCAAAGCGCCCTTGGTCACCACTGAGGTGCGTCGGAGCACCAGGTCCACTAGATTTGATGGCTTCAGGGTGCCACAGATCACTGATGTGCGCGCTACTACTTCCAAAGTCAAGCCAAGGGTGACTCCCTCTGCTGCTTCAGGCTCCTCCACCGCGATGTTGGATCCGCCACCGCCACCTACCTCTCTTCGCTCCATGCAGGATATTAGCATCAACCATTGTGTGGTTCCTCCCTAGGAGCTCACAGAAGTTGCTCTGCTCGCCTCAGACGCCCCTGCCATCGACCCTACGGGCCTGGAAGAGGGCTCCTCTTCTTCAGCATAATTATCGGCCTCCGATGCCTCTTTTGCGTAGCTGGAATGTCCTATGTTGGAACGTTCACGGGTTAAATTCAGATAAAAAACTTCTTGCTCTGTCTAATGCGATCTATGTTAGTGGATGTGCTATCGTCTGTTTGCAGGAAACTAAAAAACTTGTTATCAATCTAGCTTTTATTAAATCCTGTTGTCCTAAGCGCTTTGATAAGTTTGCTTATATTCCTTCTCGTGGTGCTTTTGGTGGCTTGCTTACTGTGTGGAATAGTACCAATTTTTCTGGCACTGTTATTGTTCAGGAGGATTTTGCTTTGGGCATTCAATTCACCAGCACCCTCCCTGCACAAGCCTGGATGCTCTACAATATATATGGCCCATACACAGGACCTGCGCATGACTCCTTTACCTAATGCCTGTATGACAGGGATATTCACACAGATGAGGACTGCCTATTCCTCGGTGATTTTAATTATATCCGAGGTCCAGAGAACCGTAATAAACCAGGGGGTGATGTTAACGACATGTCAACTTTCAATGATATTATCCGCAAACACAATCTCATTGAATTACCCATTAAGGGTCGGCTATATACGTGGAGCAACATGCAACAAGGCCCTTTGCTCGAGCAACTTGACTGGTTCTTCACATCTATCGACTAGACGAATGTTTACCCCAATACTATGGTAAAGCCCATTTGCAAACCTACATCAGATCACACACCTTGTGTGGTTAACATAGAGACAAAAATTTCACATGCCAAGCTTTTCTGTTTTGAATCATATTGGTTATTGCACCCTGGCTTTATGGATGTGGTTAAAAAAGTTTGGGACAGACCTACCAACACGACCAATGCGACCACCATGCTCTGTCGCAAATTTAAGAGTTTGAGACAGGAGTTAAAAGCTTGGAGTAAGAATATCTCTCGGCTCTCTGTGGCCATTGAAAACACAAACAAAACCCTTGCTGACTTGGATGCTTTGGAGAACCTACGGCCACTCACACTTCCTGAAAATAACTTCCGCAAGATTATCAAGAAGCAGCTCCTCCGTTTGCTAGATTATCAGAAGCAATATTGGAAGAAACGTTGCACAATACGCTGGGTCAAATTTGGCGACGAAAACATGAAGTTCTTCCAAGCAGTGGCCACGAAAAGGTATCGAAAAAATAACATTGCAAACCTGCAAACCCCTGATGGTCTCATGGTGGAAGATCACACTGGTAAAGAGGCACTTCTCTTCCAAGCCTACACTGACAGACTAGGCACATCAACCCCTACGCAAATGCAATTTGATCTTCCATCTTTGATCAGACCTATTGATAATTTGGATCACCTCACTCAACCTTTCACACATTAAGAGATCGATTTGGTTGTTAAAGAAATGTCGGGCGATAGGGCACCTGGCCCGGACGGTTTCAGTGGCCTCTTCCTTAAAGCTTGTTAGCCAATCATCAAGGAAGATTTTTACACGATATGCAATAAATTCCATGCAGGAACACTTAATCTCCAAAGCATTAATGATGGATTGATTACTCTTATCCCAAAGAACGTGTCTCCCTCCACAGTCAATTATTACCTGCCAATCACTCTGCTCAATTGTTGCCTTAAACTCATTACAAAACTCCTTGCCAACCGACTCCAAAAAGTCATTCTAAAAATTATACACCGCAACCAATATGGCTTCATACATGGGAGATCTATCCAGGATTGCCTTGCTTGGACATTCCAATACATCCATCAATGCCAAGCTTCTAAACGCTCGATCGTGCTGCTTAAGCTGGACTTTGCCAAAGCTTTCGACACTATTGAGCATGACCCCATGATCAACATCATGAAACACAAGGCTTCAACGATAAATGGTTATCCTGGATCAAAACAATTTTTTCTTCAGGGAGATCTTCCATCCTTCTTAATGGCGTTCCGGGCAGATAGTTCCATTGCCGTTGTGGAGTCAGACAGGGTGACCCCCTTTCTCCACTCATCTTTGTGCTTGCGGCCGACCTCCTCCAATCAGCTATCAGTGAGGCTTATAGGGAGGGACTGATCCAAATCCCCTTTCCTTGCAATGGCCAAATGGACTACCCCATCGTCCAATACGCTGATGATACGATCTTGCTCATGCCTGCCTGCCCTCAACAAGCTTTGACCATTAAGAATATCCTCACAAAATATTCCCAATCCATTAGCCTCAAGATCAATTTCCATAAATCAACGCTCATTCCCATCAACTTGGAAACTGATCTTGCATCACAAATTGCATATATTTCGAGTGCTCAATTGGTGCCATGCCTTTCACCTACCTAGGCCTCCCCTTGGGCACATCATGACCCACCATTCAAGATTTCATGCCACTTGTCAGTACTACTGAAAGGAGTTTATCATCCATGCTCTCTCTTATGTCCCATGCAGGGAAACTAACCCTGCTCAACTCTACAGTTACTTCCCTGCTCATATATGTGATGTGCACGCTCCACTTTCCACCAAAGCTTATAGAGATGTTGGATAAGATCAAACGCAGATGCTTGTGGATCAAGAAAACTGAATAAGGTGACAAATGCAATTCTTTGGCGGCTTGGGACATGGTGTGGGAGGGCTCGGCGTCCTCAACCTTTGGATCCAAAACAAGGCCTTGCTTTTGAAATTCTTGCATAAATTCTACAATAAGATGGATATTCCATGGGTGCAACTCACTTGGGACTCATATTATGCTCAGAAAATACCGCATGCTTGCGATTCGGCTGGATCGTTTTGGTGGAGGGATGTACTTAAGCTCTCTCCCAAGTTCAGGGGAGTTTCCCGTGTCAACATTGTGTGTGGCACCACGGCACTGTTCCGGAAAGATCTATGGTCCGATCAGATACTGCAAGACTCACATCTGTGTGCTTTCTCCCACTCTTTGAACGAAGATGTCCCTGTCAGGGATTTCTTGGGGATCACATCATTGGGAGAAATGTTCCATCTTCCTCTGACCCCTCAAGCCCATGTAGAAGTCAGACACACGCAGATGATTGCGGCGGAGATACAACCATCGACGGTCGTCTCAGGCGTGTGGCACTATGTTTGGGGCAAAATGATCTTCAAATCAACGGACTACTACCATTTCTTCTTCAGGGACATTCACGTGCACCAAGCGTTCAGCTGGATCTGGAAATCAAAATGCACAATGAAATTAAAGGTTTTGCCTGGTTGTTATTCCACGATAGACTCGACACGCGGAATATGCTCAAAAGGAGGCACTACAACATAGGAGACGACCATAGTTGTCTTCTCTATGGTCTGGACATAGAGGAAACGGTTGAGCATATGTTTTTCACGTGCTCTTTCAGCAAACAATGCTGGGATAAACTTGATATTCACTGGGAACCTTTACCCGGCCGCTTGCAAGCTATCGAAGATCAAAAACATGGCCACCCATCACCAATGTTTTAAGAGAAATTTATTGTAGCGGCCTGGAGCATCTGGAAAGAGAGGAACAATAAACACTTTAGAGCTATAAACCCCTCATTCAGTTCTTGGATTGACAGGTTCAAGAGGGACTTTGAGCTACTCCAACACAAAGTTAAAGAGGCGCGTAGGCCCTTTGTTCTAAATTTTGTACAATATCTATAGTAGTTTCCTTCCTTGTTTAATCCCCCCCCCCCTTGCCACAAAGTGGACAAGGCTCCCCATCATGTAAATACCCCTTTGTACAGTGTAACCTCTATATTAATATATTAACACAGTAGGAGTCTTTCCTACTGTTCATGGTCAAAAAAAATATCTTGTCTTAGATTTGTCTAGATACATGTGTATCTAACACTAAAACATAACTAGATACATCCATATTTAGACAAATCTAAGATAAGAATTTTGGGACGGAGGGAGTACAACATACGTACATCACGAGAAAAAACCAGCCTCTTCGCGTTGCCCCGCTACTTCAGAACCCCTCCTCGATGAGTTTGGCCTCCGTTTAAAAATAAAAATAAAACCTCCTCTACGCGCTATGCTACATGTGCTCCAGCCAGCTGTTGAAGCTATCCAGCGAGTCAAGCTGCATGTCCTAACGTAAACACACACGAGATAAGGAGGTGAGCCATGAGAAATATGCACCGGAAAACGAAATGAGCATGATGAACGCGGCAACACTTACGGCCAGAGAGAAGTGTGGAGACGTTCCGAGGTCGGGGAACCCTTGGAGCGCGTCTGTGTCAACAAGAAGCAGATGCTGCTTCTCAGGGTAGGCAGCGTCCGGGGTTCCACCGTGTGACGGGTGTTCATGAACGGCATGCGACGAGGTTCCGGCGAGCCATTCTGTGGCTCCCCGAACAGCGGATAGGCGGAACTCTTCCTCCACCTGTCATGTAACATGAATGACAGTAAAATGGAGGTGACATAATCTGCTAAGTGTTGACTGTTGTGCTGAGTATATGCGCAATATTATTAATTACGAACAATAAAGGCATAACTTGAGGGGGTTATCTTGGCAGCAGAAGAGGTAAGCTGTGTGTCCTATTCAAGATGTGATTTGGGTTCATGAAAAGCTTGGCACACAAGCTCAGAGATTTATTGTAGTAATCAGGATCGATTATGTATTGAATTTTATAGTGAAGGTAATATTACTGGGAGTCATAAAACTTGCGCTCGATATTTAGTTTGATGCTAAAACTTTAAAAATACGGATTTATGGTCATCCAACTTGCGTTTTCGTGCAAATACGATCACTTCGCTCGTATCCACCTGTGTTATCTGCTCACGTGGCGCGCCAGCCTGACAGAAGCCCGCCCGTTAGTGACTAGGAGTGCGCAAGGCGTTGGGTGACCTTAGCATGCCAGTTTATTAAACCAAAAATGCCATCATAATTTATTTAACTACGCAAAAGCCCTCAAATATGAAAAACCGTTGGCTCTGATGATGTTTAAATCAACTACTCCCTCCGTTCGAAATTACTTGTCTCGGATATGGATATATCTAAAACTAAAATACGTCTAGATACATCTATTTCTGTGACAAGTAATTCCGAACGAAGGGAGTACCTGTCAATTAAACACTTAGAAGTATATCCATCGCACCAGTCCCAATTCGCGTTCGACATGCACAAGTAAGATTTATTTAATTACATACAAAAACCTATCAAGTTTGTCTTGGTCAGTCTGGTTTTTTTAGGCATCCCCGGTCAATCAGATAAATAAGCACACATGTCTAACTGGGTAATTTAGGGATAGGGCCACTAGTCAGGGATACGAAAAACGGATTAGGCTAACCTGGTAATTAAGGTTCTACATAGGGCCCGCCTGTCAGTGGGCTAATCAAAAGTTCATAACCCGGGCGCATGATAATTATGTAGAAAAAAGGTCCTGATGGATTTGATCGACCTCGAGCGTGGAAGCACGGGAGCAAACGACCACACCAAGTACGTGTCTATTTGAACCACAACAACTACTTCCTCCGTTTCAAATTACTCGTTGCATAAATGGATATATCTATAACTAAAATACATTTAGATACATTCATATCTGCGACAAATAATTCAAAACGGAGTGAGTACTTGTATTCAAGTTTTCTCCAGGGCAGAATTTCTGATAACCGACCTGTTATCAGAAATTTCGATGGTCCCCTGAAAAATTTATTATTGCGCAAAAAATTAAATTTAAACGACAAAAATTATGCCAAAAATTATATCTTTCGTATGCATACAATGTAAGAATAACACAGTTAGCTCAGTGGTATGGTATGTGGTTCTATTTCATGTATTGTGTTTTTTCTTACATTATTCATGCTCATTTTTGAAAAAGTTTGGTCTCGGTGCTGCAACAATAAGTTGAACTTGCGACCTTCTATAAGAGGAGTCGAGCTGCCTACTGTAATAGGATGCACTTATTTAAATTATTTGTTAAACTGAATATATTTAGGCATTAAAATATTTGAATTTAAAATTTCATTTCACAGTTTGGGCCAAAAAAATGGAATTCCCGAGATATTTTGAAACCTAGATTTTTCGGCCCCTTCTGAAAAAAAAGGTAATTAAGAAAGATCTCGTTAATGGAAAAGTTTTATACGTTATGGGTTAAACATTACACATTTTATGTGATTTTTTCAAATCTGAATTCCATTTGAATTTTGTTGGCGACAAAAACAAAGATTTTTCAGCAACCGGTTTCTGTCCAAAGCCAGGAAAAAAAGGAATGTAGAAAAAAAGAATCTGCGTCCAACATAAAACCGAGCCCAGTGGTTCACTACTGCATGCGTGTATACAAGGTCGGGCGTGGCCTCTTTTTTTTTCGAATCAAGAGCTTATATTACTCAAAAAGGGGAATTACATCAAACCGAATACAATCAGCTAGGAAAGTAGGCATACAATTAATCCATAGACATCTCCTTCTCTCCTCTGTGGCCTGTTTTGCGCATCGGTGAGCCGCTTCATTGGCTTCCTTATGTACAAAAGTAAGCTCACATCTAATAAAACCTCCCATTAGCTCTTTGATCTCATGGCAAACGGCAGCAAAGGCCGATCTCTCTGAAAAATCAGAGTTGCACATTTTCACCATCTCCTTAGCATCACTCTCTATACAGATCCTGCAGGAAAAAATACACGCGAGCTATTTCACTCCCTGACAATGGGCCACAGCCATGCTGTGGTGCAATATATGAGCGAAGTGACTATATTTATATGAGAACACAAGTTGGATGACCACAGATCCGTATTTTTAAAGTTTTAGCACCAAACTAAACATCTAGCACAACTTTTATGACTTTCGGTGATATTACCTTCTACTAATAAGTTTCAAACCCTTTTGAGGGACTGACTGGTTGTTGTTCGTCAGTTTCATGGATATGAAATTTGGAGCGGTGTTCCTAAGTTGGCAAAAAAATGGGTGTGCTACCACTACAACAGTAGACATAGCTGAGCTATGGTCATCAGCAAGCTGCAGGATCATATATACAAAATTTCCTGAGATCCATCATACATACACAGATATAGTACTCCCTTTGTTTCAAAATTCTTGTCTTAAATTTATCTAGATACAGATGTATCTAACACTGAAACATAACTAGAGACATCCGTATTTAGACAAATCTAAGATAAGAATTTTGTGACGGAGGGAGTACAACATACGTACATCACGAGAAAAAACCAGCCTCTTCGCGTTGCGCCGCTACTTCAGAACCCCTCCTCGATGAGTTTGGCCTCCGTTTAAAAATAAAAATAAAACCTCCTCTACACGCTATGCTACATGTGCTCCAGCCAGCTGTTGAAGCTATCCAGCGAGTCAAGCTGCATGTCCTGCCGTAAACACACACGAGATAAGGAGGTGAGCCATGAGAAATATGCACCGGGAAATGAAACGAGCATGATGAACGCGGCAGCGCTTACGGCCAGAGAGAAGTGTGGAGATGTTCTGAGGTCGGGGAACCCTTGGAGCGCGTCCGAGTCAACAAGAAGCAGATGCTGCTTCTCAGGGTAGGCAGCGTCCGGGGTTTCGCCGCGTGACGGGTGTTCATCAACGGCATGCGACGAGGTTCCGGCGAGCCATTCTGCGGCTCCCCGAACAGCAGATAGGCGGAACTCTTCCTCCTCCTGTCACGTAACATGAATGACAGTGAAATGAAGGTGACATAATCTGATTCCTCGATGAGTCCATAAAGTTAGACAAAACCTTTCACAAAGTTGATGATAGTTTCATTGGTCAATGAAGATTTACCTGATTCTGCTCGGTTTCGGATGGACTACCGTTTGGGGGACAAAGCTGCGGAGGGTGTGTCATTGGGGTTGTAGGATCGATTTTCCCAGCAAATGAATTTGATTCTTCATAAACAGTGAGCATTAGAGACTCTCCAGCTTTCTCTGACGGCAACTGACAGAAGACTTTGCAAACAACAAGCTCCCCGTCCTTTTCATTTTCATCTACCCCAAGGTGATACTGATGCATCGTCCAATTAGTCTTTTCTGCCTTGGCACCTCCTTTCCTAAGAACCATTATTTTCTTCCACCCTTTTATGTCACCGTTATTATCTAAGATATGTCTGGATTTTCCAGTCTTGTGCCATCTGAGATTCTCATCACAAACATTGTAGTCGTTGCTGCTAATCTTGCGACGCTTGCGCGTGCCAACATCATAGGCATTGCATATTTTGTGGAAGAAATGACTGGTGATCCCGTCTAATTTGACACCTGCAAACTTATATGAATTAGCTAACGAACACTTACTCTGCGTAGTATGAGCTAACTTTGTAATTCAGAAAGCCCTGATAACAATTCCAAAATAAGAATCATGTACCAGGGAGATTTTCCGGATGTGTATAGCAGATTCCTTCCGCCATCTCTATGGTTGGAATAAAATCATCTATTAGTACATGGGACACTGCCCTGCCAATCTTGCCTTCTAAATGTCCAAGCAGTTCAAGATCCGTTGGATCAAATTTAACACCAATAGGGAGTCCTGGCCACTGTGATGAAACCTGCAATATGAAGACATGAGGGTTCAGCATTTTACACTTTAACCAAGAGGAAGAAAAGACCACCATACCACTATTTGGAAACAGAGGGGCATAAAAGTAAATGAAACAGTCATATTAAATAGTTAATGGTACTTACATCACTATTATCAATGCGACGTTCGCAGTTTGGGCATTCCATCCCTGCTTCTGGAACCAATTCCCCGTTTCTTATCATCGTAGCAATTATCTTGCCAGTAACAATGAATGGCCTAAAGTAGAAACGTGTGAGATAAATCTATTTTTGGAAGCATCGTTTGATGCCTAGCAGATAAAGAATTTAATTACTGGTGTATTGTAGAGACCCCACTTGTGTCAACAAAAAGCTATCTGCCTTTTTTTAGATTCACAATGTAGCAACTAAACTAAATGGGAATATATGAACGGATTTGTACACATAGACATCTATCTGAATTTCAATGTTCAGTCATAGGATATTAACTGCGGTGAACAGATTTAAAGCCAACTACACCCTCGGTCCCATAATATAATGCGTTTTTACAAACTAAAACAGCTTGCAAAAACATGTTATATTATGGGGCGGAGGGGGTAGTCAAGAATGGTCATGTTCACTAACTCGGAGAAAAATCCTAGGAATGAAGATAATTAGTTATGTGCTAATTATGATAAATTTGATAGATTAGCACTTGTTTGCAGATCTTTTGCCCTGCATTTCTATTTTCAACGTATGTAGCCAGAGACAAATACAGATCACCGATCTCTGTTTCTGAAGAAAGAGGGGCCTGATGCAGGGCATGCCCGTTGATTGATCTGAAGAGCCGGTGATTTAAGCAACATGCACTTGGTGACAACATGTCCAATCATGATCAGATATTCATATTGGCAGAATGCAATCGACAGTTTCCAGCGAGAAACACTTTGATTCACATCACGACGCCCCCCCTGAAACCTGTAGCTGTCATTTTTGTGTCACTGCAAGCAAACGCAAATCAGCAATGTCTACCATATGAAGTGGAGCAGCACGAGATGACCACGAGACAGACAGGTTCGACCGGAGAGCACCACGAGATCAGAATCAGATCAGTCTCTACTTGAAAGAACAGAACGGAACTGAACAGAGCCCTTCTCTGCTTCCTCCGAGTCCGAGAGGTTGGCTCCCTCCTCCTCCAGCACCAATTCAAGCACACCGCGAAGCCCCTGCACCGACAGGTAGAAGCAGGCCGGATTCACGACGGCGAAGCGGCGGCGTTACCCTCCTCTGTTTCGGTCTTTTTTTTTTCAGAACTCCTGTGCTTCCTTCGGGAGGAAGGCTCCTCCAGCACCACGAACTGTCCCAAAGCCAAAACCCCCAGCATGCCTGCCACTGTAGCGACCAACGAGGGGAAGAGGAAACTGGCCGGAATCGCGTCGGCCGCGTTACACCGGTCTGCTCTCCGACGATCTCGCGCGCGTTTGCTCCGTCAGACTGACACCTCCTCTGCCGCGCGCTCAAGCTCCGGAGGAGCATTGGCCCCCTCCGGTCTCCTCCAGAACCACGCACCAGAATCCACCGCTCGCCGATCAGCCGCGACGCCTCTCTGAATCAAAGCCGAAACCCTCCCACACCATCAAAATCCCCAGCCCCCTCGCAACACAGAAGCAGATAACGCCCCAAACCGCGTGTGAAAAAAAAAATCACCCGAGCAGAGAGAGAGAGACCGAGTCGAGAGAAGAAGCAGAATCCAGACGCGGCTCACTTACTCTGCCATGGCGGGCGCCCGGCTTCGCTGCGGAGGCTCGGGAACGGTGGTGAGACACCTGAGAGCAGAGTGGTGAGGGGGGAAGAGAGAGATGGGAGTGTCCAAGCCTCCGATGCGCGCGCCCTTAAATAGGCGAGGGGCAGAAGACGCGCACCGTGACCAGCGGCGCCTGTCCAAATCGTTTTCCCCAGCGCAGCAAACAAGCCTCCTCCCTCCCACTCTCTCTCTCTATCTCTCTCTCTCTCTCTCTCCAAATCGTTTTCCCCAGCGCAGCAAACAAGCCTCCTCTCTCTCTCTCTCTCTCTCTCTCTCGGTGGAGGACTGGGCTCGGCGTGGACTCGGCTTGCCCTCCTTGCTCTTAGACTCTTTTCTACGAGAGGAAACTTTTCCTATACGCTTTGCGCGATCAGCACTCTGCACTAACCCTAAAACGAGAGTGCTTTGCGGTGCGTTTTGTGGTAAGCGAGAGGATGATCCAGTCCAGTGAAACAAGGCTTTGCACAACCCGCTCGCAGAAAAGCCCTCCATTAGTGTCCGGCGTACCACTCCCTTGGTCCAAATAAAACTGATTTGTTCTGCAATCTTGTTCAGTTGTACTACTACATTGGTTCGATCAGGTAGGCGAACATGTCTTCTATGTGAAGCCTTTCGTATGGGTCGAGTGTCAGCATCATGGTTCAGCCTCCATGGATTCGATCTCAGGAACGCAGCCAGTCCAAGTCAAGAGGACGAAGGAGACAGAGGGCACCGAACAAGAGCGGGGCGATTTCACACGGCCTCACCGTAAAAAACGCACAGAAGTGAATGGGTTGGCCTGCCCTGATCTGAGCCAACCGTTGCCCATCCAAAGCTGAGAAAGCCAACTTTCAGATCTTACCTGATTCTGGTTTTCAGGGCATATGTTGCCCGTTTTAGATACGAGGAAGTAGTATCCACTAGTACGTACTCCCTCCGTCCGAAAATACTTGTCATCAAAATGGATAAAAAGAGATGTATCTAGAACTAAAATATATCTAGATGCATTCACTTTTATCCATTTTGATGACAAGTATTACCGGACGGAGGAAGTAGTACTGTATTTCGGATTAACGAACTCAGGAAGAATCTTGTCAAATTTTTCTTCATGTACTACTATGTAGTATGTGCACGGGTCTTCTGCTGGTCAAACTGTACTACAAAATCTGCTTTTTAGATCAGGCAAACTTGCCAACAAGATTTCGGAACGGCATGGAAATGGATACGGCCTATCAGAGGCATGCACGGCAGCAGGCCGCCCCCGGACCAGCCTTCCCTAGTATACCCGGTCTCGGTCGGCATCGGCATCCACGGCCCGCCCCTAGCAAGAGGGGGCTGGGGATTGTTTCTTGCATTGCATTGCCGTCACATCACTTGTTTTCAGCCCGAGGATTTGACAGGAGTAGCGGGATTTCCCTCTTCCCGGGTCAACCAAATGCACGACTAATTTAGCTGGCCCGAGTTATCCACGGATCAGGGCCTGTTTGGTTTCAATAAAACTAGTGACTTATAAGTGAGGCCAACTCCATCGCATGATCCTATCTTGCGTGGTTCCGTTTGTTTGAGGTAAAATGAACAAACAAGGCGGGCGCGCAGGAGCAAACAGACTTTTGTCCGTTTTGTGTCCGCTTTCGACCCATCCGCGGTCCAAGTTTGCGTCGCTTTTTGGGTGAAACGGACATCATGCGGACGCGCGGGTCGTCTACGCGTGTCCTCCCCTGGCCCGCCTGTCGGTGGCACAGGGTAGGCCTTTTTCTATCCGCCCCCCTCCCTCCCTCCGGCTGCACCCCCTCCACTCTTCCCTACTCTTCCCCTCGCTGTCGCCGTCGCCGCCGCTGACATTGCAGCCGTGCAGTTTGGACGCGAGCTCATCCAGACCCTTCCCCTCGGCGCCGCCGAGCTACCCAACCACAGCCATCTGGTGTGCGCACCCGCCGGCCAGATTTGGGACGGATCCGGTCGATCTTGAGCTTGGCCGGCTATGGGAGGCTGGGCCGCGCCATGGACTGGCTGGGCACCTCGCCGGAAGGCCCTGGCAGGGCCGCAAGGCCACATGCAGGCAGCGGTTCCTCCTCTAGCCGCTCGAATCTACATGGTCAGTGGTCCGCCGACAAATCAACCAAGCAGCCATGCGCAGCCGGTTTGGATTTTCCATACGGAGGTATATTTTACCGGTGTATTTGCCCTGAAAACGACAATCCAAGCGGGCCCTTGCAGGGCTGGGTTCCCAGCCGGTGTCCACCTTTTTGGCTTTGGGCATCTTTTCTGTCTGAATTTCTTCTCTTTATGTTTTCTAGGCCTTCTGGGTTTGTTTAATTTTGATTTCGTTTAGTTTCATGCTCCAACTTCTTCCACACCAATGAAGGCATTGGCACAGATCAGCACGAAGATCAAAGAGAATCGCACTAACCTTAAGCCTGAAAGACAAGAAGAACAAAACTATAAGGAACGAACTGAAAGAAAAAGGAAAAATGGCAAACAAAAGAGTAAAACAACTACAGGACCGAGAGCACAAAACATAAGAGCATCTCCAACGGGTGCGGCAAAAGACGCGCCCACGCGTTAAATTTGGTTTTAGCGCGCGCCGGCTGGTTCCGCGCGCTTCAGCGGTGGCAGGAACTTACCGCGCGCGGGAGAAAGCAGCGCGCGACGTGGTAGATTTGGCGCGCCGCTTCGTGCGCGTCTATAAAATGCCGCGCTCGCCACGCGCACAGACATAGCCACGCGCCCTCCCCTCGCAACCTCGTCGCTTCGCCACCTCGCCGCTTTGCCGCTTTCCGCGCCACCATGCCGCCGCGCCGCCGGGGTTCTTCGGGCTACCGCGGCATCCGCGAGCGCCCCAACGGCTGGTACTCCGCCAAGATCCGGTCCGGCGACGTCCAACTCGGCCTCGGGTCGTTCTGGAGCGCGTACGACACGGCGGGGTGGCGCTTGGATAGGCCCCGGTCGTAGATGAACTTCCGGGACGTCTTCACGCGCGAGCAGGCGCAGCGCGTCGCCCCTCCGCCGCGTCTCATCACCGACATGGATCGTGCCGACCACGCTCGTCGCTGCCGCCGCCTCCTCATCGCCGAGGAGGACGAGCGAGCCATGGCGGAGTGGCGCCGTCGCCACCCGGAGGACGTCGCCGACCAGCGTGCCTACTGGGCGGAGAGGACGGCAAGGCGCCACGCGGAGCGGGCGGACCGGCGTCGACGAAAGGCATTGGCGAATGCGGAATCCGATATCGTTGCAGCAGGTGGGAGGTCGATCTTCACGTCAGACGATGAACATTGGGACGACATGTGGCTCGATACCTCGGACAACACGGACGATGATGATGGTGGTGGTAGCGACTTGGAGTAGTTTCTATCTATGTATGCCGTAGTAGTTTCTATCTAGTTGCACCGTAGTTCTATCTATCTATGCTTTCGAACTATCTATCTAGTTGCACCAATGTAAAATACATTTGTATCGTTTTTTATCTATGCAATCTATCGTTTTTATCTATGCTTCCGAAAATGTTGTAAAATGAGCGCGCGTGCTGCATTTTTTGCGCGCTACTGAAGCGGTGCGCGCTGCATCTTAACGCGGCTGCTGGAGCCAACGCTGCACGCCGCGCCAAACCAGGCGATGAGCACGCGGCAAAGCTGTTTTTTGCACGCGGCGCGTTCAGCGTCTGTTGAAGATGCTCTAAGAGTGCATAAATGAAGACTGAAGGAAAAAAAGGGGAGAAAAGATCATGGAGAGATCGCTGGATTAACGGCTCTAATGTCCAGGAGATTGCTGCAGGGCAGTGTGTCAGCAGAAGAACAGTTAGGGAGGGTGTACAGGCACATGGTTGGGCCTCGGACATTTTGGGCAAGCTCAGCTGGACACCGATGGATTAATTCAGCTCATTCATCTTTGGGAGATCATGCTCAGCTTGCCATGCTTGGCTGCTTGCCCTTTAGATTCTTTTCTACATAGGAAACTTTTGCTAGACGCTTTTCCGATCAGCACTTTGCACTGACCGTAAACGAGAGTACTTTGCGCCGGTGCTACAAAGCGAGAGGATGATCCGTTGCTCCGTCTCCTGGTAAACAAGGGGAAATCATCCACACGATCTAAAACGGAAACAAGACTCTGTACAACTCCCTCAAAAAAGCTCCATCGATCCTTTTTGAGAGATGAAGGGAACAAAGGGCATGAACAAGAGTGCGACGATTTCACATGGTCTAGCTGCTGTAAAACGCGCGCAAAAGTTAAGGGGTTGGGCACCCTCGAGCTGAGCCAACCGTTGCCCATCCAACGACGGGAAAGGGAACGTTGCAGATTTACTGGATTCCGGTTTTCACGGCATATCCGCATATGTTTGTCTTTTTTTTAGAGTTAAATACACCTATAGTACATAAATTTGCGTGGTGGGTACATAATCATACATAAAGTTGAAAAATGATGCAAATGGGTCACTGAACTATAATTTCGGGTACATTTTACTACACCTGCTGTTAAATCTAACGGTAATTGCAAGGCTTGCCGTTAACTCGCAGGCCTGCATGGTAGTGGGTATATGTATATGCTGGGTCCACTTGTCAGTTGACTAGAGATGGAGACGCAAATAAAAATATGTAGACGCAGGATTGGACCTTCGGACTTGAGATGTTTCAAGCACAGGGCTATGGGCATTTCCAACGCCGACGCAAACCTCATGTAACGATCCGAACCGAGGAAGTCATCCAACGTGCGCCTGTATCCGTCCGTCGCACGATTCAGACATGATTTCTTCCGCAAATCGGAGATAAAATTGGGGGAGGTTTGCGGGAGTCCGGACCGATCCCAAACCCGTTTCTGACCGTCCTGACCCACTAAAAACCCCTCCCCCTTCCACGCGTTTTTGGTCAGCGCCGCTCCAGAGCACCAACGCCCACATTCATACCCGGTCAAAGCGGATGCGAACGCTCACTGGCGCCGGCATTGAAACAGCGCGCGGGCCGAGAGAGCGCCACCTGCATTGCTTCCCAGTGCAGGCGACTGTCGTGCATTCAAACGGCACGACGGACTCCCATCTGTCCGTCTGTCGCCCGCATTAATGGCACGCGGTTGCTGAGGTGACTCCTCCGGCGCCATCCGTCTGGCCCTCTGCTACCCATCGGTGCTATATGAACTGCTGGCCCGTTGCCCCGGCAATAGCCACGATCATCTCTCTCCACACCGCTCCCCACCAAGGATCCCTCCGCGGCCAAATCTCTCTAGGACAGGCTTACGTTGGAGCGGAAGAAGGCCATGCCCGCCACAGACTTACGTCCACGGGCGCCGCCGACAGCGTGGAAGAGTAGTGCACGGTAGGCCGCCGCCGCTCGTGTCCTGGAAGGCTACTGCTCGTCTTCTCCCGTTGGCGTCAAGCTTGGTGGGCTGAGCATCTTCGGCCGATTAGTAGCTTGGCAGCGACGTCGAGGCAGACAACTTCAGTTCCTGGGGCTTCGGAAATGGAGGTCACAGAGGCGGAGCTGGAGAGCACCGAGGCAGAACTGGAGATGGCGAAGCTTCAGTTCTCGGTGCTGACGGCCGGAGACGGGGACCGAACACCGGTGATCATTTAGATTAGATATTAATTATACTTCAGAGCCCGCCTAGAACCGCTTTAATGTATTTGTAATGAAATCCGTCATGTTTATATGAAATCCGATATGTTTATATGAAATCCGGCCGTGTTTATATGAATTCTGGACATGTTTGAACGAATTTTGTCCGGCTGGTTTGAGTTGTTATGAAAATGTATCCGATTAGCGTTGGATGGCTGTTTCTCTGTCTACAAACTGTTTCCTCTGTCTACGTATAGATGCAGGAGGAAATTTACGGCTTACCGTTGAAGATGCCCTAATCACTGACAGCATAAATTGTTATAAGTATGGTCATTTACAGTTTTATGTAAAGAAGGATACCTGGTCGATCATTTTGCAATTGAATGGACTCAATATCTCACGTACAAGCATGTGGCTTCTCAATCAGGCTAGTGGATTGATATTGCAGCTCGACACGTTAAAGCTAGCTAGCTTTGTACACCAGTGAGATCGTATTGCCAACGGGCCACATACCGAATACACAGGCCGGTGAAGGTCAAGGCCGCTCGTCAACTTTGCTCTACGAGAAGTCCAACCTCCCTGCCGTTGTCACCAGCACATATCTAGTCAGCTGACAGGTGGACCCGCATGCGTATATACAGAACATAGTGGGCTGCAAGTTAATGTCACACCGTTAGATTTAACAGCAAATGTATCAAAATGTACCTGAAGTTATAGTTTAGGGACCCATTTATATCATTTTTCAAGTTTATGTATGAATCTATACCCACCGCGCAAGTTCATATACTATAAGTGTAATTAGCTCTTTTTTTTACTACTATAGATCGGAGGAAGCATCTACTTGGGATTTACTACTACTTTATTGAACTCAGGAAGAATCTTGTCAAGATTTTGTTATGTGATACGTGAATCCTCCTTTGTTGTTTGATCTTCTTTGTTTGTTCACGGATATGCACGGGCAGTATGTGACCATCCCGGGACGGGACCGGCCTTGTTCTTAGTCCTGGTCATGGGCAGCCCGGCCCGAACGGCTCGGCCCGACGCTGCTCCTGGGCCGGGCTCAGGCCTAGATTTTGAGCCCGAAGGCCGGGCCAGGCCGGGCCCGGGTCCGTTGTTTTCGCATTTTCCTGAAGAACAGGCTGGTCCGGCCCGAAGCCGGACGGGCTTTTACGTGTTCGGGTTGGGCTTGGGCCCAGAAAACATGCCCGACGGCTAGGCCGGGCCGAGCTCGGGCCTGGGTTTTTTGCGTCGGGCGTAGCTAGGCCCGGCCTGAAGCCCAGCCCAGCCTGAGGTATGGCCAGGTATACTTATACTGGACTCGGCATGCACAGCCAGCCCTAGCAGTGAGGGGAGGCTCGGGCGGGACCCACGCTTCCTGTCTTTGTTTCTTGCACTGTGTTGCCGTTGCATTGCATCACCAAAGCGTCCAAGCGGTCCCCCCTGATGTCTTCCTCTCCAAGGCAAAGAAGGTAAAGATGCCACCTGGTTCCTCTCCCGAGGCTCGACGTGTCGCCCCAAACACGGAACCACACGCAGGCATGGTGTACAGTGAGAGAAGAAGGGCAAATTTTCGTGTTTTGACCCTTTTCTAAAACCTATTCGAGATTTGACCCTAGTTTGATTATTATTTTTTGAGATCTGACTCTTTTGCTACCGCCAGAGTCCATGGCGGTAGGGTCTAATAGCCTACCGCCAGGGACTTTGGTGGTAGGAAACATCGCTACCGCCAACCAGGCTGGCGGTAGCCTGCACAACCCTACCGCCAAGGTGCTTGGCGGTAGGCACAGGCACGCACTGTGTTCAATACTTAGGAGGTTTTTGGCGGTAGGGCATGCAACCCTAACTGCCGCCAGGGACCTTGGCAGTAGGATGTTATACCCTATCTCCAATGACGGATCTACAGGGTGGACAGGGTGGGCCGCGGCCTTCCCTGGGATTTGGTTCGACCCATATATATACATAGCCCATAAGAGATAAGTGGATGGGCCGGAAGAAAAGAATAGAAAAGCCCAGCCAACACAGTGTCGACTCGTCGCACAGCCTCCAGTCCCCAATTCCCCTCGCGACTGCTCTACGCTCCCGCTCATCTCGCCGCCCTGACTTGCCGCCTGGTTCCGTGCCTCGCCGGCGTCTCTGTTCGCCCCGCACCTGCCCGGCGCGACCGCGTCCAGCCGAAAACCCGCAGCCGCCCGGTCCGCACTCGGCAGTCGCCGCTCAGCATCCGGCGTTCTGCAGCGGCAGCAAGTCTGCAGCCAGCCGGCCAGCAATTCTTGAGGTACCTTCGATGAGATTTCTGCCCATCTCCCTATTTTTTGTCTACTCTTACTCATTGCTCGTCGTGCTGCTACCTATAGAACAGCTCATTACGAGCTTAGGCTTGTTGTGCTCCTTTGTAAATTGTAATGTAGTATTGTGCTGAATTCTGTCCAGGAATGTTACTACTTACTGTTGAACAGTTTTAGTTTGGGTAAGATTTCTAATCTATGTGGCATCTTGAGCTGTAATTTCCAGGAATTTTACTAAGTACTACCGAATTGTTTCAGTTTGGGTCAAACAATTAATAAATTGTTCTCATTTTTTTGAATCAGTGCATGTCATTGTCACATTGAAGAACAAAATGTGAACCACCATCACAGGATTACATACATGTATCAAATGTGGAAGAATGAACACATTCAGATAGTCTTCTTTGAACTTTTCAAGGTACGTAGGCTTTTCTTATGCAAAATTAAGACTTATCTGAGAAAAAATTTGATCAATTTATATTTTGCTATTGGTAAATTAGTTAGTACATTGGCATGCCATATTTGTTGTAAAAAAAGTATTTGGTTGGACCACCCTGCTTCAAAATCTTAGATCCGCCACTGCCTATCGCCATGGTCCCTGGCGGTACCAAAAGGGTCAGATCTCGAAAAAAAATTCAAACTAGGATCAAATCTTGAATAAGTTTTAGAAAAAGGTCAAAATACGAAATTTAGCCGAGAAGGGGTAGGGGTGGGGAGAGGTGATTGGCATGGCATGCTGCCCCGCCCTGAATCTTGCCAAGTCCTTCATGTCCAAGTAAAAAGGTTCTGTGTGGAGTACTCTTCCGTGTGCTACTGTAGATTTTTCTTTTACGCCATTCTTTTTTTTTTTGAGACAATCTTCTTCTTCTTCTTTGGGACAATTTACGCCATTCTCTGTGTTAGACGGGCCCATCCCTGATGATGGCTCCAACAGTTCTTCGTGCATTAAGGCCCAGCCCAGTTTTATCTGGCGGGAGGGATTATTAAGAAGCGAGTGACGCCTTTGTGTGTAATAGTGGTTGGGGTCCGTCATTGCGAGCCGCTTGAGAGAAAATTATGCGTGCATTTCTTTATTTTTAAAGAAAAAAAAACCTCAACTTCATCTTAAAATAAAATAAAAACATTTTTGCATCACGTGCACATCACGTCCATCTAAAAAAGAAAAAGAAAAACCTAGAAAAACTCTTCTAAAATAACAAGTGACGCCTTTGTGTGTATGATGAGCTCGATTTGTGCCCATTTTGTTTTACTTATCTGCTTTGTGCCCCTTAAAAAAAGCTTGATTTGATGTCTTGAGTGTATTCCTTCTGACGGGCATTGTGGGGTAAAACCGTAGGAGTTGGATAATCAATGGAATATAAGGATATGGGGTACGAAACCGGATCCTCTAACATTCCTTTTAGAGAATCTACAATATCCTAACTTTCATTATTTCTATTCATATTATTAAGGTTAAAATGACTTAAATTTATTTTGTAAATTGATGATATATTGTGTACATTTGTAATAATTACGTACAAGCAAATTGACGATAAAATAAAATTAATTTTGAATTATTTATATCTATAATAAATACCAACAGTAAACAACCTGCTAACTATCTACTAACAATCTCTAACTTTTTTCTTCATTTTACACTATACTAGCACTGTAACATCGTGACTTTCTTTCTGAATGTTTGAGGATCCGGCTCCATGGGGTACGGACTGCCAGTACACTTATTTACAATCATGTAATAAAAAGTACTGGTGCATGTACTCCCTCCGTCCCGAAAAACATGTCGCAGCGGTATTTTTGTGAAAAAGTCCTTCAGGTTTATCCGACCGACCCCGCGGTCCAATCGTCTCCTCCACCAGCTCGCTCAGTTCCACTAGCTCCCCCGCAACGCCGGCGACCTCGCGTAGCTCAAGCACACCGCGCCGCCGCGCAGCTCCACCGCAACCCCGCGCGGATCCACCTCTACCCCGTGCAGCTCCACCGCTCCCCCGCACAGCTCCCCCGCTCCCCTTTCCCGCATCCCTAAATTTCCAAGCTTTCTCCCATCCCCTTCCGGAAAATCAGCGCTTGCTGCCCGTCGATTCTCCACTACCACCACCAATCCCGGCCACCGTGGAGGAAAAGGTACCTGGAGCCGGCAAGATAGGGGAGAGCAGGAGGAGAAAAAGGGACCAGACGAGTGGCAGCGGGTGGTGGCGATGCACGGCACGGTCACTGGAGAGGCGTCTGCTGTTGGAAATATGCCCTAGAGGCAATAATAAATTAGTTATTATTATTATATTTCATTGTTCATGATAATCGTTTATTATCCATGCTAGAATTGTATTGATAGGAAACTCAGATACATGTGTGGATACATAGACAACACCATGTCCCTAGTAAGTCTCTAGTTGACTAGCTCGTTGATCAATAGATGGTTACAGTTTCCTGACCATGGACATTGGATGTCGTTGATAACGGGATCACATCATTAGGAGAATGATGTGATGGACAAGACCCAATCCTAAGCCTAGCACAAAGATCGTGTAGTTCGTATGCTAAAGCTTTTCTAATGTCAAGTATCATTTCCTTAGACCATGGGATTGTGCAACTCCCGGATACCGTAGGAGTGCTTTGGGTGTGCCAAACGTCACAACATAACTGGGTGGCTATAAAGGTTCACTACAGGTATCTCCGAAAGTGTCTGTTGGGTTGGCACGAATCGAGACTGGGATTTGTCACTCCGTGTAACGGAGAGGTATCTCTGGGCCCACTCGGTAGGACATCATCATAATGTGCACAATGTGACCAAGGAGTTGATCACGGGATGATGTGTTACGGAACGAGTAAAGAGACTTGCCGATAACGAGATTGAACAAGGTATCGGGATACCGACGATCGAATCTCGGGCAAGTACAATACCGCTGGACAAAGGGAATTGAATACGGGATTGATTGAATCCTCGACATCGTGGTTCATCCGATGAGATCATCGTGGAACATGTGGGAACCAACATGGGTATCCAGATCCCGCTGTTGGTTATTGGCCGGAGAGTTGTCTCGGTCATGTCTGCATGGTTCCCGAACCCGTAGGGTCTACACACTTAAGGTTCGATGATGCTAGGGTTATTAGGAAGACTTGTATGTGATCACCGAATGTTGTTTGGAGTCCCGGATGAGATCCCGGACGTCACGAGGAGTTCCGGAATGGTCCGGAGGTAAAGATTTATATATGGAAAGTTGTTGTTCAGGTTCCGGGAAAAGTTCGGTTTTTTCTGGTATTGTACCACGAAGCTTCCGGAAGGTTCCGGAGGATTCCGGAGGGGCCCGAGGTCCGGAAAATGTTCCACCACGTCCAATACAGCAGGATGGGCTATAGGGGGCACCCTAACCTTAATGAGCCAAGGGCACCACCCCCCCAAGGCCCATGCGCATGGGAGAGGGGAAACCCTAAAGGGGAGGGCCTCCACTTGACATGGGAGGCACTCCTCCCCCCCTTGGCCACCGCCCCCAACCCTAGATGGGATCTAGGGGGGCCGGCCCCCCTCTCTCCCCACCTATAAATAGTGGAGGGGTGGGAGGGCGGCCACACCCTTGAACCTGGCGCAGCCCCTCCCCTCCAATACCTTTCCTCCTCCGCGTGAGCTTGGCGAAGCCGTGCCGGAGAACTGCCACTCCATCACCACCATGCCGTCGTGCTGCTGTTGGACTCTCTTCCTCAACCTCTCCCTCCTCCTTGCTGGATCAAGGCGTGGGATACGTCTCCGTTCCGTACGTGTGTTGAACGCGGAGGTGCCGTCCGTTCGGCGCTAGGATCATCGGTGATTTGGATCACGACGAGTACAACTCCATCAACCCCGTTCACTTGAACGCTTCCACTTAGCGATCTACAAGGGTATGTAGATGCACTCTCCTTCCCCTCGTTGCTAGATTACTCCATAGATTGATCTTGGTGATGCGTAGAAAATTTTAAATTTCTGCTACGATCCCCAACAGTGGCATCATGAGCTAGGTCTATGCGTAGTTTCTATGCACGAGTAGAACACAAAGCAGTTGTGGGCATCGATATTGTCAATTTACTTGCCGTTACTAGTCTTATCCTGATTCGGCGGCATCGTGGGATGAAGCGGCCCGGACCGACCTTACACGTACTCTTACGTGAGACTGGTTCCACCGACTGACATGCACTAGTTGCATAAGGTGGCTAGCGGGTGTCTGTCTCTCCCAGTTTAGTCGGATCGGATTCGATTAAAAGGGTCCTTATGAAGGGTAAATAGAAATTGGCATATCACGTTGTGGTTTTGGCGTAGGTACGTTCTTGCTAGAAACCTATAGCAGCCACGTAACATCTTGCAACAACAATTAGAGGACGTCTAACTTGTTTTTGTAGCATATGCCTTGTGATGTGATATGGCCAAAAGGATGTGATGAATGATATATGTGATGTATGAGATTGATCATGTTCTTGTAATAGGAATCACGACTTGCATGTCGATGAGTATGACAACCGGCAGGAGCCATAGAGTTGTCTTAATTTATTTATGACCTGCGTGTCAACTTAAACGTCATGTAATTACTTTACTTTATTGCTAAAGCGTTAGCCATAGTAGTAGAAGTAATAGATGACGAGACAACTTCAAGAAGACACGATGATGGAGATCATGATGATGGAGATCATGGTGTCATGCCGGTGACAACGATGATCATGGAGCCCCGAAGATGGAGATCAAAAGGAGCAAGATGATATTGGCCATATCATGTCACTATTTGATTGCATGTGATGTTTATCATGTTTTACATCTTATTTGCTTAGAACAACGGTAGGTTAAATAAGATGATCCCTCACTAAAATTTCAAGAAAAGTGTTCCCCCTAACTATGCACCGTTGCGAAGGTTCGTTGTTTCGAAGCACCACGTGATGATCGGGTGTGATAGATTCTAACGTTCAGATACAACGGGTGTTGATGAGCCTAGCATGTACAGACATGGCCTCGGGACACATGCGGAACACTTAGGTTGGCTTGACGAGCCTAGCATGTACAGACATGGCCTCGGAACACGGAAGACCGAAAGGTCGAACATGAGTCGTATAGAAGATACGATCAACATGAGATGTTCACCGTTGATGACTAGTCCGTCTCACGTGATGATCGGACACGGCCTAGTCGATTCGGATCATGTTTCACTTAGATGACTAGAGGGATGTCTATCTGAGTGGGAGTTCATTAAATAATTTGATTAGATGAACTCAATTATCATGAACATAGTCTAAATTGTCTTTGCAAATATGTTGTAGATAAATAGCTCACGTTGTAGGTCCCTGTTTCAATACGTTCCTAGAGAAAGATCAAGTTGAAAGATATTGTAAGCAATGATGCGGACTAGGTCGTAGTCCGAGGAGTGTCCTCACTGCTACACAGAAGGCTTACGTCTTTGATGCACCGCTCGATGTGCAAACCCCTACAACGTCGTCTGTGGATGTTGTGAACACCTGACAGACACATCATGATGACTACTTGATAGTTTAGTGCACCATACGTTACGGCTTAGAATCGGGATTCCAATGACGTTTTGAACGCCATAGAACATATGAGATGTTCCAAGAGCTGAAATTGGGATTTCAGGCTCATGCCCGTGTTGAGAGGTGTGAGACCTCTGACAAGTTCTTTTGCCAACAAGATGGAGGAGAATAGCTCAGCTAGTGAACATGTGCTCAGAATGTCTGGGTGCTACAATCACTTAAATCAAGTGGGAGTTAAACTTCCAGATAAGATACTGATTGATAGAGTTCTCTAGCCACTATCACTAAGCTACTAGATCTTCGTGATGAACTATGGCATGCAAGGGATGGAGTTGATCCCGAAGCTGTTCGCGGTGCTTAAGACCGCAAAAGGTAGAAATCAAGAAGGAGCATCAAGTGTTGATGGTTTAACAAGACCACATGTTTCAAGAAGGGCAAGGGCTAGAAGGGAAACTTCATGGATGGCAAACCAGTTGCCGCTCCAGTGAAGGAACCCAAGGTTGAACCCAAACCCGAGACTAAGTGCTTCTATTGTAAGGGGAACGGTCACTGGTAGCGGAATTGAAGGAAATATGCCCTAGAGGCAATAATAAAGTTATTATTTATTTCCTTATATCATGATAAATGTTTATTATTCATGCTAGAATTGTATTAACCGGAAACATAATACATGTGTGAATACATAGACAAACAGAGTGTCACTAGTATGCCTCTACTTGACTAGCTCGTTAATCAAAGATGGTTATGTTTCCTAACCATGGACAAAAGAGTTGTTATTTGATTAACGAGGTCACATCATTAGTTGAATGATCTGATTGACATGACCCATTCCATTAGCTTAGCACCCGGTCGTTTAGTATGTTGCTATTGCTTTCTTCATGACTTATACATGTTCCTATAATTATGAGATTATGCAACTCCCGTTTACCGGAGGAACACTTTGGGTACTACCAAACGTCACAACGTAACTGGGTGATTATAAAGGAGTACTACAGGTGTCTCCAATGGTAGATGTTGGGTTGGCGTATTTCGAGATTAGGGTTTGTCACTCCGATTATCGGAGAGGTATCTCTGGGCCCTCTCGGTAATACACATCACATAAGCCTTGCAAGCATAATAACTAAGATGTTAGTTATGAGATGATGTATTACGGAACGAGTAAAGAGACTTGCCGGTAACGAGATTGAACTAGGTATTGGATACCGACGATCGAATCTCGGGCAAGTAACATACCGATGACAAAGGGAACAACGTATGTTGTTATGCGGTCTGACCGATAAAGATCTTCGTAGAATATGTAGGAGCCAATATGGGCATCCAGGTCCCGCTATTGGTTATTGACCGGAGACGTGTCTCGGTCATGTCTACATTGTTCTCGAACCGTAGGGTCCGCACGCTTAACGTTACGATGACAGTTATTATGAGTTTATGCATTTTGATGTACCGAAGGTTGTTCGGAGTCCCGGATGAGATCACGGACATGACGAGGAGTCTCGAAATGGTCGAGACGTAAAGATTGATATATTGGAAGCCTATGTTTGGACATAGGAAGTGTTCCGGGTGAAATCGGGATTTTACCGGAATACCGGGAGGGTTACCGGAACCCCCCGGGAGACTAATGGGCCTATTGGGCTTTAGTGGAAAAGAGAAAAGGGAAGCCCACAAGCTGGCCGGCGCCCCCCCCCCTTTCCCTAAGTCCTAGTAGGACTAGGATAGGGGGGCGGCCCCCCTTCTCTCTCCTTTTCCCCCCGGGAGTCCTAATAGGATTAGGATTGGAGGGAGGAGTCCTACTCCCGGTGGGAGTAGGACTCCCCTGCGCCTCCTCTCCCTGGCCGGCCGGCTCCCCCTCCTCCAACCTTTATATACGGGGGCAGGGGGCACCCCAAGGGACACAAGTTGATCCTTGAGATCGTTCCTTAGCCGTGTGCGGTGCCCCCTGCCACCAAATTCCACCTCGATCATACCGTTGTAGTGCTTAGGCGAAGCCCTGCGTCGGTAGTACATCAAGATCGTCACCATGCCGTTGTGCTGACGGAACTCTTCCTCGACGCTTTGCTGGATCGGAGCCCGAGGATCGTCATCGAGCTGAACGTGTGCTAAGAACTCGGAGGTGCCGGAGTAACGGTGCTTGGATCGGTCGGATCGGGAAGAAGACGTACGACTACTTCCTCTACGTTGTGTGATCGCTTCCGCAGTCGGTCTGCGTTGGTACGTAGACAACACTCTCCCCTCTCGTTGCTATGCATCACCATGATCTTGCATGTGCGTAGGAAAATTTTCGAAATTACTACGTTCCGCAACAGTGGCATCAGAGCCTAGGTTTTATGGTTTGATGTTATTTGCACGAGTAGAACACAAGTGAGTTGTGGGCGATATAAGTCATACTGCCTACCAGCATGTCATACTTTGGTTCGGCGGTATTGTTGGATGAAGCGGCCCGGACCGACATTACGCGTACGCTTACGCGAGACCGGTTTCCCCGACGTGCTTTGCACATAGGTGACTTGCGGGTGACTATTTCTCCAATTTTAGTTGAACCGAGTGTGGCTACGCCCGGTCCTTGCGAAGGTTAAAACGGAGTCTATTTGACAAACTATCGTTGTGGTTTTGATGCGTAGGTGAGATTGGTTCTTGCTTAAGCCCGTAGCAGCCACGTAAAACTTGCAACAACAAAGTAGAGGACGTCTAACTTGTTTTTGCAGGGCATGTTGTGATATGATATGGTCAAGACGTGATGAGATATAAGTTGTTGTATGAGATGATCATGTTTTGTTGAAGTTATCGGCAACTGGCAAAAGCCTTATGGTTGTCTCTTTATTGCATAAGATGCAAGCGCCAAATAATTGCTTTACTTTATCGCTATGCGATAGCAATAGTTGCAAGAGCAATAGTTGGCGAGACGACCGTGTGACGACACATTGATATAGATCAAGATGATGGAGATCATGGTGTCATGCCGGTGATGACAGAGATCATGACAGTACTTTGGAGATGGAGATCAAAGAAGCAAGATGATGATGGCCATATCATGTCACATATTTTGATTGCATATGATGTTTATCTTTTATACATCTTATTTTTGCTTTGATTGACGGTAGCATTATAAGATGATCTCTCACTAAATTATCAAGAAGTGTTCTCCCTGAGTACGCACCGTTGCCAAAGTTCGTCGTGCCCAGACACCACGTGATGATCAAGTGTGATAAGCTCTACGTCCAAATACAACGGGTGTAAAATAGTTGCACACGCAGAATACTCAGGTTATACTTGACGAGCCAAGCATATACAGATATGGCCTCGGAACACGGAGGCCGAAAGGTCGAGCGTGAATCATATAGTAGATATGATCAACATAATGATGTTCACCATTGAAAACTACTCCATCTCACGTGATGATCGGTTATGGTTTAGTTGATTTGGATCACGTGATCACTTAGAGGATTAGAGGGATATCTATCTAAGTGGGAGTTCTTAAGTAATATGATTAATTGAACTTAAATTTATCATGAACTTAGTCCTGGTAGTATTTTGCAAATTATGTTGTAGATCAATAGCTCGCGTTGTTGCTTCCCTGTGTTTATTTTGATATGTTCCTAGAGAAATTGTGTTGAAAGATGTTAGTAGCAATGATGCGGATTGGATCCGTGATCTGAGGTTTATCCTCATTGCTGCACAGAAAAATTATGTCCTTGATGCACCGCTGGGTGACAGACCTATTGCAGGAGCAGATGCAGACGTTATGAACGTTTGGCTAGCTCAATATGATGACTACTTGATAGTTTAGTGCACCATGCTTAATGGCTTAGAATCGGGACTTCAAAGACGTTTTGAACGTCATGGACCATATGAGATGTTCCAAGAGTTGAAGTTAATATTTCAAGCAAATACCCGAGTTGAGAGATATGAAGTCTCCAGCAAGTTCTATAGCTAAAAGATGGAGGAGAATCGCTCAACTAGTGAGCATGTGCTCAGATTGTCTGGGTACTACAATCGCTTGAATCAAGTGGGAGTTTATCTTCCAGATAAGATAGTGATTGACAGAATTCTCTAGTCACCATCACCAAGTTAGCAGAACGTCGTGATGAACCATAATATGCAAGGGATAACGGAAACAACTCCCAAGCTCTTCGTGATGCTGAAATCAACGAAGGTAGAAATCAAGAAAAACATCAAGTGTTGATGGTTGACAAGACCACTAGTTTCAAGAAAAGGGCAAAGGGAAGAAGGGGAACTTCAAGAAGAACGGCAAGCAAGTTGCTGCTCAAGTGAAGAAGCCCAAGTCTGATCCTAAGCCTGAGACTAAGTGCTTCTACTGCAAAGGGACTGGTCACTGGAAGCGGAACTACCCCAAGTGATTGGCGGATAAGAAGGATGGCAAAGTGAACATAAGTATATTTGATATACATGTTATTGATGTGTACTTTACTAGTGTTTATAGCAAACCCTCAGTATTTGATACTAGTTCAGTTGCTAAGATTAGTAACTCGAAATGGGAGTTGCAGAATAAACAGAGACTAGTTAAGGGTGAAGTGACGATGTGTGTTGGAAGTGGTTCCAAGATTGATATGATCATCATCGCACACTCCCTATACTTTCGGGATTAGTGTTGAACCTAAATAAGTGTTATTTGGTGTTTGCGTTGAGCATGAATATGATTTGATCATGTTTATTGTAATACGGTTATTCATTTAAGTAAGAGAATAAATTGTTGTTCTGTTTACATGAATAAAACCTTATATGGTTACACACCCAATGAAAATAGTTCGTTGGATCTCGATCGTAGTGATACACATAATCATAATATTGAAACCAAAAGATGCAAAGTTAATAATGATAGTGCAACTTATTTGTAGCACTGCCGTTTAGGTCATATTGGTGTAAAGCGCATGAAGAAACTCCATGCTGATGGGATTTTGGAATCACTTGATTATGAATCACTTGATGCTTGCGAACCATGCCTTATGGGCAAGATGACTAAAACGCCGTTCTCCGGAACAATGGAGCGAGAAAAGATTTGATGGAAATCATACATACTGATGTATGTGGTCCGATGAATATTGAGGCTCACGACAGGTATCATTATTTTCTGATCTTCACAAATGATTTGAGCAGATATGAGTATATCTACTTGATGAAACATAAGTCTGAAACATTTGAAAAGTTCAAAGAACTTCAGAGTGAAGTGAAAAACATCGTGACAAGAAAATAAAGTTTCTACGATCTGATCGCGGAGACAAATATTTGAGTTACGAGTTTGGTCTTCAGTTAAAACAAAGTGAAATAGTTTCACTACTCACGCCACCTGGAACACCACATCATAATGGTGTGTCCGAACGTCATAACCGTACTTTATTGGATATAGTGCAATCTATGATGTTTCTTACCGATTTACCACTATCGTTTTTGGGGTCATGCATTAGAGACAGCTGCATTCACGTTAAAAAAGGGGCACCATCTATATCCGTCCAGACGACGCCTTATGAACTATGGTTTGGCAAGAAACCAAAGTTGTCGTTTCTTAAAGTTTGGAGTTGCGATGCTTATGTGAAAAAGTTTCATCTTGATAAGCTCAAAACTCAAATCGGAGAATTATGTCTCCATAGGATATCCAAAGGAGACAGTTGGGTATACCTTCTATCACAAATCCGAAGGCAAGACATTCGTTGCTAAGAATGGATCATTTCTAGAGAAGGAGTTTCTCTCGAAAGAAGTGAGTGGGAGGAAAGTAGAACTTGATAAGGTAATTGTACCTTCTCCTTTATTGGAAAGTAGTTCATCACAGAAATCTGTTCTTGTGACTCCTACACCAATTAGTGAGGAAGCTAATGATAATGATCATGAAACTTTGGATCAAGTTACTACCGAATCTCGTAGGTAAACCAGAGTGAGATCCGCACCAGAGTGGTACGGTAATCCTGTTCTGGAGGTCATGTTACTTGACCATGACGAACCTACGAACTATGAGGAAGCGATGATGAGCCCAGATTCCGTGAAATGGTTTGAGGCCATGAAATCTGAGATATGATCCATGTATGAGAACAAAGTTTGGACTTTGGTTGACTTGCCCGATGATCGGCAAGCAATTGAGAATAAATGGATCTTCAAGAGGAAGACGGACGCTGATAGTAATGTTATTATCTACAAAGCTAGAATTGTCGCAAAAGGTTTTCGACAAGTTCAAGGAGTTGACTACGATGAGACTTTCTCACCCGTATCTATGCTTAAGTCTGTCCGAATCATGTTAGTAATTGCCGCATTTTATGAAATCTGGCAAATGGATAAACAAAACTGCATTCCTTAATAGATTTATTAAAGAAGAGTTGTATATGATGCAACCGGAAGGTTTTGTCGATCCAAATGGAGCTAACAAAGTGTGCAAGCTCCAGCGATCCATTTATGGACTGGTGCAAGCATCTCGGAGTTGGAATATACGCTTTGATGAGTTAATCAAAGCATATAGTTTTATACAGACTTGCGGTGAAGCCTGTATTTACAAGAAAGTGAGTGGGAGCACTACAGCATTTCTGATAAGTATATGTGACTGACATATTGATGATCGGAAATAATGTAGAATTATTCTGTAAAGCATAAAAGGAGTGTTTGAAAGGAGTTTTTCAAAGAAAGACTTCGGTAAAGCTGCTTACATATTGAGCTTCAAGATCTATAGAGATAGATCAAGACGCTTGATAAGTTTTCCAATAAGTACATACCTTGACAAGATTTTGAAGTAGTTCAAAACGGAACAGTCAAAGAAAAAGTTTCTTGCCTGTGTTACAAGGTGTGAAGTTGAGTAAAGACTCAAAGCCCGACCACGGCAGAAGATAGAAAGAGAATGAAAGTCATTCCCTATGCCTCATTCATAGGTTCTATAAAGTATGCCATGCTGTGTACCAGATCTATTGTACACCCTGCACTGATTTGGCAAGGGAGTACAATAGTGATCTAGGAGTAGATCACTGGACAGCAGTCAGAATTATCCTTAGTGAAATAAGGATGTGTTTCTCGATTATGGACGTGACAAAAAGGTTCGTCGTAAAGGGTTACGTCGATGCAAGTTTTTGACACTGATCCAGATGAATCTAAAGTCACAATCTGGATACATATTGAAAGTGGGAGCAATTAGCTAGAGTAGCTCCGTGCAGAGCATTATAGACAAAGAATTTTGCAAAATACTTACGGATCTGAATGTGACAGACCCGTTGACTAAAATTATCTCACAAGCAAAAACATGACCACACCTTAGTACTCTTTGGGTGTTAATCACATAGATATGTGAACTAGATTACTGACTCTAGTAAACCTTTTGAGTGTTGGTCACATGACGATGTGAACTATGGGTGTTAATCACATGGTGATGTGAACTATTGCTGCTAAATCACATGGCGATGTGAACTAGATTATTGACTCTAGTGCAAGTGGGAGACTGAAGAAAATATGCCCTAGAGGCAATAATAAAGTTATTATTTATTTCCTTATATCATGATAAATGTTTATTATTCATGCTAGAATTGTATTAACCGGAAACATAATACATGTGTGAATACATAGACAAACAGAGTGTCACTAGTATGCCTCTACTTGACTAGCTCGTTAATCAAAGATGGTTATGTTTCCTAACCATGGACAAAAGAGTTGTTATTTGATTAACGAGGTCACATCATTAGTTGAATGATCTGATTGACATGACCCATTCCATTAGCTTAGCACCCGATCGTTTAGTATGTTGCTATTGCTTTCTTCATGACTTATACATGTTCCTATAACTATGAGATTATGCAACTCCCGTTTACCGGAGGAACACTTTGGGTACTACCAAACGTCACAACGTAACTGGGTGATTATAAAGGAGTACTACAGGTGTCTCCAATGGTAGATGTTGGGTTGGCGTATTTCGAGATTAGGGTTTGTCACTCCGATTGTCGGAGAGGTATCTCTGGGCCCTCTCGGTAATACACATCACATAAGCCTTGCAAGCATAATAACTAAGATGTTAGTTATGAGATGATGTATTACGGAACGAGTAAAAAGACTTGCCGGTAACGAGATTGAACTAGGTATTGGATACCGACGATCGAATCTCGGGCAAGTAACATACCGATGACAAAGGGAACAACGTATGTTGTTATGCGGTCTGACCGATAAAGATCTTCGTAGAATATGTAGGAGCCAATATGGGCATCCAGGTCCCGCTATTGGTTATTGACCGGAGACGTGTCTCGGTCATGTCTACATTGTTCTCGAACCGTAGGGTCCGCACGCTTAACGTTACGATGACAGTTATTATGAGTTTATGCATTTTGATGTACCGAAGGTTGTTCGGAGTCCCGGATGAGATCACGGACATGACGAGGAGTCTCGAAATGGTCGAGACGTAAAGATTGATATATTGGAAGCCTATGTTTGGACATAGGAAGTGTTCCGGGTGAAATCGGGATTTTACCGGAATACCGGGAGGGTTACCGGAACCCCCCGGGAGACTAATGGGCCTATTGGGCTTTAGTGGAAAAGAGAAAAGGGAAGCCCACAAGCTGGCCGGCGCCCCCCCCCCCTTTCCCCAAGTCCTAGTAGGACTAGGATAGGGGGCCGGCCCCCCTTCTCTCTCCTTTTCCCCCCGGGAGTCCTAATAGGATTAGGATTGGAGGGAGGAGTCCTACTCCCGGTGGGAGTAGGACTCCCCTGCGCCTCCTCTCCCTGGCCGGCCGGCTCCCCCTCCTCCAACCTTTATATACGGGGGCAGGGGGCACCCCAAGGGACACAAGTTGATCCTTGAGATCGTTCCTTAGCCGTGTGCGGTGCCCCCTGCCACCAAATTCCACCTCGATCATACCGTTGTAGTGCTTAGGCGAAGCCCTGCGTCGGTAGTACATCAAGATCGTCACCACGCCGTTGTGCTGACGGAACTCTTCCTCGACGCTTTGCTGGATCGGAGCCCGAGGATCGTCATCGAGCTGAACGTGTGCTAAGAACTCGGAGGTGCCGAAGTAACGATGCTTGGATCGGTCGGATCGGGAAGAAGACGTACGACTACTTCCTCTATGTTGTGTGATCGCTTCCGCAGTCGGTCTGCGTTGGTACGTAGACAACACTCTCCCCTCTCGTTGCTATGCATCACCATGATCTTGCATGTGCGTAGGAAATTTTTCGAAATTACTACGTTCCCCAACAGGAATTACCCCACATGCATGGTAGATAAGAAGGCTGACTTCAACAAAGTATATAAGTGTTATTAATGTGTACCTCACTAGTACTCCAGGTAGCACCTGGGTATTGGATACCGGTTCAGTTACTATTATTGGTGACTTGAAGCAAAAGCTACGGACTAAATGGAGACTAGCTAAGGGCGAGGTGACGATGTGTGTTGGAAGTGTTTCCAAAGTTGATGAGATCACCATCGCATGCTCCATCTGCCTTCGGGATTAGTATTGAACCTAGATAAATGTTATCAGGTGTCTACGTTGAGCATGAATATGATTAGATCATGTTCATTGCAATACGGTTATTCATTTAAGTTAGAGAATAATGGTTATTCTGTTTACATGAATAATACCTTTCATGGTCATGCACCCTATGTGAATGGTTCATTGAATCTCGGTCGTGGTAATACACATGTTCACGCCAAAAGATGTAGAGTTTATAATGATAGTACCACTTTGTTGTGGCACTGCCGCTTAGGTCATATTGGCGTAAGATGCATGAAGAAACTCCATATCGATGGATGTTTGGAGTCACTTGATTTTGAATCGCTTGACACATGCAAGCCATGCCTCATGGGCAGGATGACTAAGACCCCGTTTTCAGGTACAATGAAACGGGCAAGTGACTAGTTGGAAATCATACATGCTGATGCGTGTGATCTAATGAGAATTGAAGCGTGCGGTGGATATCGCTATTTTCTCATCTTCACTGACGATTTGGGTAGATATAGGTATATTTACTTAATGAAGCACAAGTCTGAAACGTTTGAAAAGCTCAAGCGATTTCAGAGTGAAGTTAAGAACCATCATAACAAGAAGATCAAATTCCTACGATTTGATCGATGAGAATTTCTGAGTTATGATTTTGGCAATCACTTAAGACATTGTGGAATTGTTTCACAGTTGAAGCCACCTGGAACACCATAGGGTTATGGTGTGTCCGGACGTCGTAATCGAACCTTATGAGATATGGTGCGATCTATGATGTCTCTTATCGATCTACCACTATTATTTTGAGGTTATGCATTAGAGACAGCTGCATTCACTTTAGATAGGACACCGTATAAGTCCGTTGAGACGACGTCGTATGAACATTGGTTTGGCAAGAAACCAAAGTTGTCGTTTCTTAATGTTTGGGGCTGCGATGCTTAAGGCTTTAGCCGGAGAAGCTCAAACCCAAAAGCGGACAAACACATCTTCATAGAATACCCAAAGGTGACAGTTGGGTATACCTTCTATCTCAGATCCGAGGGCAAATTGTTTGTCGCTGAGAAGAGGTCCTTTCTCGAGAAGGAGTTTCTCTCGAAAGAATTGAGTGGGAGGAAGATAGAACTTGATGAGGTTGTCGAACCTTTACTTCAACCAGAGAGTGATGCGACACAGAAAGATGTTTTCTGTGGCGCCTACGTCTGTTGAAGAGGAAGTTAATGATAGTAATCATGAAGCTTCGGATCAAGTTGCTATCGAACCTCATAGGTCGACAAGGATATGTACTACTCCCGAGTGGTACGGTAATCCTGTCTTAAATATCATGTTGTTAGACAATAATGAACCTACGAGCTATGGCGAAGCGATGGTGGGCCCGTATTCCGAAAAATGGTTAGAAGCCATGAAATCCGAGATAGGATCCATGTATCAGAACAAAGTATGGACTTTGGTGGACTTGCCCGTTGATCGGCAAGCCATTGAGATAAATGGATCTTTAAGAAGAAGACGGCGTGGGCGGTAATGTTACCGTCTATGAAGCTCGACTTATGGGAAAGAGTCTTTTCACAAGTTCAATGAGTTGACTGCGATGAGAATTTCTCACCCGTAGCGATGCTTAAGTCCGTCGGAATCATGTTAGCATTAGCTGTATTTTTCGATTATGAAATCTTACAGATGGATGTCAAAACAAGTTTTCTTACCAGTTTTCGTAAGAAAAGTTGTATGTGATACAATAAAAGGTTTTGTCGATCCTAAGGATGCCAAAAGGTATGTTGGCTCCAGCAATCCTTCTATGGACTAGAGCAAGCATCTCGGAATCGGAATATATGTTTTGATGGAGTGATCAAAGCTTTTAGGTTTATACAATGTTTGCTAGAAACTTGTATTTACAAGAAAGTGAGTGGGAGCACTACAACATTTCTGATAAGTATATGTGGATGACATATTGTTGATCCGAAATAATGTAGAATTTCTAGAAAGCATAAACGGTTGTTTGAAGAGTGTTTTTCAAAGGAAGACCTGGATAAAGCTGCTTACATATTGGGCATCAAGATCTATAGAAATAGATCAAGACGTCTGATGATACTTTCAAAGAACGCACACCTTGACATGTTTTTGAAGGAGTTCAAAATAGATCAGTCAAAGAAGGGGTTCTTACCTGAGTTGTAAGGTGTGAAGTTGAGTAAGACTCAAAGATTGACCACGGCGGAAGAAAGAAGAAGGACGAAGGTCGTCCCCTATGCTCTTGTCATAGGCTCTATACGGTATGCCATGCCGAAGTACCGCACCTGATGTGTGCCTTGCCACATGTCTGGCAAGAGGGTACAAAGGTGATCTAGGATTGGATCACCAGATAGCGGTCAAAATTATCCTTAGAGGAATAAGGAAATGTTTATCGGTTATGGAGGTGATAAAGAGTTCGACGTAAAGAGTTACGTCGATGCAAGCTTAACACCTATCCGGATAGCTCTGAGTAGAGATACCGGATACGTATAATGGAGCAACAATTTGGAATATTTCCAAGTGGAACATGGTAGCAGCATCTACGATATGACATAAAGTTTTGCGAAATACATAGGGATCTGGATATGCCAAGACCCGTTGACTACAACCTCTCTCACAAGCATAACATGATCAAACCCAGAACTCATTGAGTATTAATCACATAGTGATGTGAACTAGATTAGTGACTCTAGTAAACTCTTTGGATGTTGGTCACCTCGCGATGTGACCTGTGAGTGTTAATCACATGGCGATGTGAACTAGATTATTGACTCTAGTGCAAGTGGGAGACTGTTGGAAATATGCCCTAGAGGCAATAATAAATTAGTTATTATTATTATATTTCATTGTTCATGATAATCGTTTATTATCCATGCTAGAATTGTATTGATAGGAAACTCAGATACATGTGTGGATACATAGACAACACCATGTCCCTAGTAAGTCTCTAGTTGACTAGCTCGTTGATCAATAGATGGTTACAGTTTCCTGACCATGGACATTGGATGTCGTTGATAACGGGATCACATCATTAGGAGAATGATGTGATGGACAAGACCCAATCCTAAGCCTAGCACAAAGATCGTGTAGTTCATATGCTAAGCTTTTCTAATGTCAAGTATCATTTCCGTAGACCATGAGATTGTGCCACTCCCGGATATCGTAGGAGTGCTTTGGGTGTGCCAAACGTCACAATGTAACTGGGTGGCTATAAAGGTTCACTACAGGTATCTCCGAAAGTGTCTGTTGGGTTGGCACGAATCGAGACTGGGATTTGTCACTCCGTGTAACGGAGAGGTATCTCTGGGCCCACTCGGTAGGACATCATCATAATGTGCACAATGTGACCAAGGAGTTGATCACGGGATGATGTGTTACGGAACGAGTAAAGAGACTTGCCGGTAACGAGATTGAACAAGGTATCGGGATACCGACGATCGAATCTCGGGCAAGTACAATACCGCTGGACAAAGGGAATTGAATACGGGATTGATTGAATCCTCGACATCGTGGTTCACCCGATGAGATCATCGTGGAACATGTGGGAGCCAACATGGGTATCCAGATCCCGCTGTTGGTTATTAGCCGGAGAGTTGTCTCGGTCATGTTTGCATGGTTCCCGAACCCGTAGGGTCTACACACTTAAGGTTCGATGACGCTAGGGTTATTAGGAAGACTTGTATGTGATTACCGAATGTTGTTCGGAGTCCCGGATGATATCCCGGCTATCACGAGGAGTTCCGGAGTGGTCCGGAGGTAAAGATTTATATATGGAAAGTTGTTGTTCGGGTTCCGGGAAAAGTTCGATTTTTTCGGTATTATACCAGGAAGCTTCCCGAAGGTTCCGGAGGATTCCGGAGGGGTCCAGAGGTCCGGAAAATATTCCACCACGTCCAATACAGCAGCATGGGCTGTAGGGGGCGCCCTAACCTTAATGGGCCAAGGGCACCAGCCCCCCAAGGCCCATGCACATGGGAGAGGGGAAACCCTAAAGGGGAGGGCCTCCACTTGACTTGGGAGGCACTCCTCCCCCCCTTGGCCGCTGCCCCCAACCCTAGATGGGATCTAGGGGGGCCGCCCCCCTCTCTCCCCACCTATAAATAGTGGAGGGGTGGGAGGGTGGCCACACCCTTGAACCTGGCGCAGCCCCTCCCCTCCAATACCTCTCCTCCTCCGCGTGAGCTTGGCGAAGCCGTGCCGGAGAACTGCCACTCCATCACCACCACGCCGTCGTGCTGCTGTTGGACTCTCTTCCTCAACCTCTCCCTCCTCCTTGCTGGATCAAGGCATGGGATACATCTCCGTTCCGTACGTGTGTTGAACACGGAGGTGCCGTCCGTTCGGCGCTAGGATCATTGGTGATTTGGATCACGACGAGTATGACTCCATCAACCCTGTTCACTTGAACGCTTCCGCTTAACGATCTACAAGGGTATGTAGATGCACTCTCCTTCCCCTCGTTGCTAGATTACTCCATAGATTGATCTTGGTGATGCGTAGAAAATTTTAAATTTCTGCTACGATCCCCAACATCTGCGACGGAGCTCGTCGGCGTCGCGTATGCCAGGGCGTCGAAGCCGACCAACGCGTCCGCCGCCTCGTCTACTGGAGCGGGCGGCCACAACTACAAGGGCGCCTCCGCATCCGCCGTGCTGGCCTGCCTGGCTGGCGGCAACAGCTGGCACTAGGATGACGACGGCGGTGAAATTGAGGAATTGTAGGAGGTCAGCCGTCCACATCCCTCCTCTGTTGGTGAAGCATCATGGAGTAATCCTGTTAATTTATCTGCTGTTGTTTGTGGTCCAGCTCCTGTTAATTTTACTTCAGAAAGAATTCCAATCCATCTGTTGCTATTTGTTGTGTGTACATACTGTTAATTGATATGCAGATTGTGGAGCTGTAAGGAATATCGTGGACTAATCTTGTTAATTGATCATGTGTGATTGTCTCCGTGAGTAGTCCTGTTAATTGTCCCTGTGTACTATCTAATTGTTCATGCAACATCATGGATTTTTATGACCTGAACTTATCATGTTGAATAAAATTAATGGAGAAGGGATTCATTCTTCTTCAGACCTTGTTTGTTTCTTTCTGCTTGAATGCAGGGTGTACAGTACAAGTTCATGAACAAGGGACCTTTTTTTTGCAATTGCAAACTCTGAATGCTCAAGTCTGGAAGTGTTTACAAATTCAGAGAGTTCAGATGACTACTGGTCAAATAATTCAGTGTAAATCTAGTCTGAAACTAGTAGAGCTCTTGGTGATATACAAATTCAGTGTAAATAGAAATCTGCAACATGACTACTGATCATGTATGCAAGATGTTACTACTGGATGAGCACAATAACTACTCAGTAGATTTTGATTAAAAGTTTGACACCTGATCATGTATGCAAGATGTTTCTACTGGATGCATGGATGCATGACTGGGACATGACTACTTGGTAGATTATGTACTCCAAGTAGACAAGATCATCTAAGTTAGACCAAATTGTGAGATTCAAATAAATTCAAATTAATCCAAAGGCCTTGACTAAATTATTTAGATTAATTTAATAAATCCAAATAAATTAAAAAATCAAATAAATATATTCTTTGGATTGATGATCAAAGTTCAAAGAATTAGCCTGAATGCACATTGATGATCCCAGAGAATGAGCCGTTCAAATCAGCTAGGCTTTGAACTTTGGTGATTTTTTTAGTTCAAAGCACTTTGAGTACTCCACAAATTTCAGTAAACTTTCCTACACTGGACATTGTAAACTTTCATTACACAAAATTCAGTTATCTTTTCAGTAGGAAAATTTATGTAACAAATCCCAGAAGCTTGCATTTTCCTACTCTTGTTGGCAATAGTCATTATCAGTTTACTGTCTGAGGGAGTCCTGTACTAGGGGGTCTCCGGACAGCCGGACTATCTCCATTGGCCGGACTGTTAGACTATGAAGATGCAAGATTGAAGACTTCGTCTCGTGTTCGGATGGGACTCTACTTGGCGTGGAAGGCAAGCTAGGCAATACGTATATGGATATCTCCTCCTTTGTAACCGACCTTGTGTGACCCTAACCCTCTCCGATGTCTATATAAACCGAAGATTTTTAGTCCGTAGGACAACAATCACAACATACAATCATACCGTAGGCTAGCTTCTAGGGTTTAGCCTCTCTGATCTCGTGGTAGATCTACTCTTGTAACACCCATATCATCAATATCAATCGAGCAGGGCGTAGGGTTTTACCTCCATCAAGAGGGCCCGAACCTGGGTAAAACTTCGTGTCCCTTGCCTCATGTTACCATCCGGCCTAGACGCACAGTTCGGGACCCCCTACCCGAGATCCGTCGGTTTTGACACCGACATTGGTGCTTTCATTGAGAGTTCCTCTGTGTCATCGCCGTTAGGCTTGATGGCTCCTACTATCATCGGTAGCGATGCGGTCCAGGGTGAGACTTTTCTCCCCGGACAGATCTTTGTATTCAGCTGCTTTGCATTGCGGGCTAATTTGCTTGGCCATCTGGAGCAGATTGAAAGCTACGCCCCTGGCCATCAGGTCAGATTTGGAAATTTGAACTACACGGCCGACATCCGCGGAGACTTGATCTTCGACGGATTCGAGCCACAGCCAGGCGCGCCGCATTGTCTCAATGGGCATGACCTAGCTCTGCCACCGGATGGTACTCCAGAGGCCGCGCCCACACCAGCTCCGACCCTTAGCTTGGAGCCAACTGCGCCAATCGAGGACGGGTGGCTAGACACCGCCTCAGGGGCTGCAGTCTCGACGGTGATCGAGCCAAACACCAGCATAATCCTCTGCGCAGCCCGTGACTCCAAGGTGCCGGACTCTCTTCCGGACCCCAAACCATCCGCGCCCCTGCCAATCGAATCCGAGTGGGCGCCGATCATGGAATTCACCGCCGCGGATATCTTTCAGCACTCGCCCTTCGGCGATATTCTGAATTCACTAAGGTCTCTCTCTTTGTCAGGAGAGCCCTGGCCGGATTATGGCCAACAGGACTGGGATGCGGACGACGAAGAAATTCGACGCCCACCCACCACCCACTTTGTAGCCACTGTCGATGATTTAACCGACATGCTCGACTTCGACTCTGAAGACATCGACGGTATGGACGACGATGTAGGAGACGAACATGAACCAGCACCTATAGGGCACTGGAAAGCCACCTTGTCGTATGACATATACATGGTGGATACACCCAATGAAGGCAACGGCGACGAGATAGCGGAGGATGACCCCTCCAAGAAGCAACCCAAGCACCGACGATAGCGGCGCCGCTCTAAGTCCCGCCAAAGCAAAAGTGGTGATACCGGCGTAGGAGATAATAACACTCCGGATAGCGCCGAAAACAACGAAAAACCCCTCCAGCAAGAGTTAGAGGATGAAGGTGCCAGCTCTCCGGAGAAAGCGGCTGGCGGAGAGGAGGAGGATGACAATTACATGCCCCCCTCCAAAGACGAGGCAAGCCCCGGCGACGATGAATTCGCCGTACCAGAGGATCCCGTCGAACAAGAGCGCTTCAAGCGCGGGCTTATGGCCACGGCAAATAGCCTGAAGAAAAAGCAGCAGCAGCTTCAAGCTGATCAAGATCTGCTAGCTCACAAATGGACTGAAGTCCTCGCAGCCGAGGAATATAAACTCGAGTGTCCCTCCAAGAGTTACTCAAGGCGTAGGTTACTACCCCGACTGGAGGAAGAAGCGTATGATATGGCTGACCGGCCACCTCGTGGTCGCGATAGAGAGGCATTCCTGCCGAAAGCTCAGCCTCCACCCCAACGCCATCCTAATAAAAAGGCATGGGGAGATACGCCAGACCTGCGAGACATATTGGAGGACAAAGCAAAGCACTCAAGATCGATCTACGGATCACGAGGGCGCACCACTCTATGAGACGGTAAACGTCACGCCGGATACAGTAAAAGCAAATCCGGCCGGGGCGAACACAGCAGGCAGGACCCATACGAGCTGCGTCACGATATAGCCCAATATAGAGGCGCCACACACCCCTTATGCTTCACAGACGAAGTAATGGAACATCAATTCCCAGAAGGTTTCAAACCTATAAACATTGAATCATACGACGGCACAACAGATCCCGCGGTATGGATTGAGGACTTTCTCCTCCACATCCACATGGCCCGCGGTGATGACTTACATGCCATCAAGTACCTCCCACTAAAACTCAAAGGATCAGCACGACATTGGCTTAATAGCTTGCCAGCGGACTCCATTAGCTATTGGGAAGATCTGGAAGCCGCATTCCTCGACAACTTTCAGGGCACTTATGTGCGACCACCAGACGTCGATGACTTGAGCCACATAATTCAGCAGCCAGAAGAGTCGGCCAGGCAATTCTGGACTCGGTTCCTTACAAAGAAAAACCAAATTGTCGACTGTCTGGATGCGGAGGCCTTAGCAGCTTTCAAGCACAACATCCGAGACGAGTGGCTAGCCCGGCATCTTGGTCAGGAAAAGCCAAAATCTATGGCAGCCCTCACGATGCTCATGACCCGCTTTTGTGCGGGAGAAGACAGCTGGTTGGCTCGCAGTAACAACATATCAAAGAACCATGGTACCTCAGATACCAAGGACGGCAACAGCAGGTCGCATCGCAACAAGCATAAGCACCGCATTAATGGCGAAAGTATTGAGGATACGGCAGTCAACGCCGGATTCAAAGACTCTAAACCCGGTCAGCGGAAAAAGCCATTCAAACAAAGTATGCCGGGTCCGTCCAGCTTGGACCGTATACTCGATCGCTCGTGCCAAATACACGGCACCCCAGACAAGCCAGCCAATCACACCAACAGGGATTGTTGGGTGTTCAAGCAGGCCAGCAAGTTAATCGCCGAAAACAAGGACAAGGGGCTGCATAGCGATGACGAGGAAGAACCCCGGCAGCCGCACACTGGAGGACATAAAAGGTTTCCCCCGCAAGTGCGGACGGTGAACATGATATACGCAACTCACATCCCCAAGAGGGAGCGGAAGCGTGCGCTCAGGGACGTATATGCGTTGGAGCCAGTCGCCCCAAAGTTCTACCCTTGGTCCTCCTGTCCGATCACCTTCGATCGCAGGGACCACCCACTAGTATCCGTCACGGCGGATTCACCGCACTAGTCCTAGACCCAATCATCGACAGATTTCACCTCACTCGAGTCCTTATGGACGGCTGCGGCAGCCTGAACCTGCTTTATCAGGACACAGTGCACAAAATGGGCATAGACCCTTCAAGGATCAAACCCACAAAGACGACCTTTAAAGGCGTCATTACAGGCGTAGAGGCCCACTGCACAGGCTCAATTACACTGGAAGTGGTCTTCGGATCCCCGGATAACTTCCGAAGTGAAGAGTTAATCTTTGATAGTCTCGTTCCGCAGTGGTTATCACGCAATGCTCGGACGAACCGCATTCGCTAGATTCAATGCGGTACCACATTATGCATACCTCAAGCTCAAGATGCCAGGACCTCGCGGAGTTATTACAATTAATGGAAACATAGAGCGCTCTCTCCGAATAGAGGAGCACACCGCGGCCCTCGTAGCAGAAGCGCAAAGCAGCCTCTCAAGGCAATCTACCAGTTCGGCGTTTCAAAGCCCGGACACCTTCAAGCGCGCTCGGGGCAATCGGCAAATAGACCGCCTGGCGCGATCTAAGCTCGCGTAGCAATACAACGGCCACCCCAATCCCAGCCCAACGACGTTGTTCGTGCCGCGCGTACATCATTACGCATTAAAAGTACCATGGGCACAGATGGGGAGGGGGGCATAACTACGGCACGTCCCAAAACGCGGCCTAAACCGCACCAGGGGCTTCCCGTTTGGTTATTTTTCTTTTTCTTTCAGGACTTCAATCTCTGGAAACACTGTCCGGCAGCTCTATTGCCGAACACATGATACAGCAACCAAGGAGGCCGATGACTACGGAATTCCCAAGTGGATTACAAATTTCACATAATTCCTCAGCTCGCCCTTGGAAGGGACATAGTCCTACTCTTTTGCTCATTATACTATTTGTATCACTCTGCTTTAATGCAATTTTTAATATACAATGCATGACATTACGATTATTATCGCACTTTTGTTATATGTATACATATCTATATGTTCATTAATGACGCCTAGCAACCGTAAACTCTGGTACGGCCAATGCACCAGGGGCTTACGTACCCACAATATGGTGTAAAAAGTCCGAACACTTTCACAAGTGCGGCACCCCGAACTTATAGCATTATATGCATCAGCTCCGAATCATGTCTTTGGTCAAATGTTGGGTTTGCCCGGCACCTATGTTTTGGTACCTTACGTTCCGCTCTATCGGCTAAGGTAGCGCTAGGAGAACTACTGCGATTGTGCCCCAGTTCTGCCGGGCCGAGCACCTCAGTAGAGAAAGCTAAAACTGATTGTCATGATAAGGCGAGAGACTGGTCGCTGTTCGGCGAGGTTTTTCGAGTCCCTAAAGACTTATGCCGCTTAGGGCGAGGGGCCGGCTCCGTCCGGCTTACAGGCGTGTATCGTGCCCCGAATTCGGCCTTCCGAATACCAGGGGCTTTGCCAAAATTTAAAATTATAGAATTATATGGCTAAGTGAGAGTGATAAAGCATTATTAGTCCGGTTGCCTTGTTCGTTGTGCTGAGCACCTCCCTCGAAGGACCCAAACATGGGAACAAGAGTGCTCAGGTTTATCCCGAACACCCTATTGGGGAACGTAGTAATTTCAAAAAAATTCCTACGCACACACAAGATCATGGTGATGCATAGCAACGAGGGGGAGAGTCTGATCTACGTACCCTTGTAGATCGCAACAGAAGCGTTGACACAACGTAGAGGAAGTAGTCGTACGTCTTCTTCCCGATCCGACCGATCCAAGCACCGTTACTCCGGCACCTCCGAGTTCTTAGCACACGTACAGCTCGATGACGATCCCCGGGCTCCGATCCAGCAAAGCTTCGGGGAGGAGTTCCGTCAGCACGACGGCGTGGTGACGATCTTGATGTTCTACCGACGCAGGGCTTCGCCTAAGCACTACAACGATATGATCGAGGTGGAATATGGTGGCAGGGGGCACCGCACACGGCTAAGGAACGATCACAATGATCAACTTGTGTGTCTAGAGGTGCCCCCTGCCCCTGTATATAAAGGAGCAAGAGGGGAGAGGTGCGGCCAGCCTTGGGGCGCGCCAGGAGGAGTCCTACTCCTACCGGGAGTAGGACTCCCCCCCCCCCCAATCCTAGTTGGAATAGGAATCCTCAAAGGGGAAAGAGAGAGAGGGGGCCGGCCACCTCTCCTAGTCCTAATAGGACTAGGGGAGGGGGGAGGCGCGTGGCCACCTTGGGCTGCCCCCTTCTCCTTTCCACTAAGGCCCACTATGGCCCATATGATTCCCGGGGGGTTCCGGTAACCTCCCGGTACTCCGGTAAAATCCCGATTTCACCCGGAACACTTCCGATGTCCAAACATAGGCTTCCAATATATCAATCTTTATGTCTCGACCATTTTGAGACTCCTCGTCATGTCCGTGATCACATCCGGGACTCCGAACAACCTTCGGTACATCAAAATGCATAAACTCATAATAACTGTCATCGTAACGTTAAGCGTGCGGACCCTACGGTTCGAGAACAATGTCGACATGACTGAGACACATCTCCGGTCAATAACCAATAGCGGGACCTGGATGCCCATATTGGTTCCTACATATTCTACGAAGATCTTTATCGGTCAGACCGCATAACAACATACGTTGTTCCCTTTGTCATCGGTATGTTACTTGCCGAGATTCGATCGTCGGTATCCAATACCTAGTTCAATCTCGTTACCGGCAAGTCTCTTTACTCGTTCCGTAATACATCATCCCGCAACTAACTCATTAGTTGCAATGCTTGCAAGGCTTAAGTGATGTGCATTACCGAGAGGGCCCAGAGATACCTCTCCGACAATCGGAGTGACAAATCCTATTCTCGAAATACGCCAACCCAACATCTACCATTGGAGACACATGTAGTACTCCTTTATAATCACCCAGTTACGTTGTGACGTTTGGTAGCACCCAAAGTGTTCCTCCGGCAAACGGGAGTTGCATAATCTCATAGTTATAGGAACATGTATAAGTCATGAAGAAAGTAATAGCAACATACTAAACGATCGGGTGCCAAGCTAATGGAATGGGTCATGTCAATCAGATCATTCAACTAATGATGTGACCTCGTTAATCAAATAACAACTCTTTGCTCATGGTTAGGAAACATAACCATCTTTGATTAACGAGCTAGTCTAGTAGAGGCATACTAGTGACACTCTGTTTGTCTATGTATTCACACATGTATTATGTTTCCGGTTAATACAATTCTTAGCATGAATAATAAACATTTATCATGATATAAGGAAATAAATAATAACTTTATTATTGCCTCTAGGGCATATTTCCCTCACACCCCGTCACTCATGGCATGGCGGCAGAAGCCGAGGACTAGCCATCTATCAGATTGGATAAACAGCCAAACAGAAGGTAATATTTTATATTCACACAAGCATTGCATACCGCATATGAAACGAGTTTTCATTACACGGGATAAAAAATGAGCAAGTCTCATTCAAATATTACATTTTGTGAACACTCATCCGCGATAAGACGGGCGCCCGGCAGAACACCCTCGTAGTAAATCTCGGGGTGGCGGTGCTCCTTGCCCTCCGGTGGCCCCTCCTTGATAAGCTTCACGGCGTCTAGCTTGACCCACTGCGTTTTCACACGGGCGAAGGCCCGGCATGCACCTTCAATGCAGATGGATCGCTTGACGACCTCCAGCCGTGGGCAGGCACCCACAAGCTGCCTCACCAGGCCGAAGAAGCTGTTCGGAAGGGCGTCGCCAGGCCACAACCGGACTATGAAGCCCTTCATGGCCTGATCGGCCACCTTGTGTAGCTCGGCCATCTGCTTCAGCTGGTCGCTCATTGGCACCGGATGTTCCGCCTCAGCATACTGAGACCAGAACAGCTTCTCCGTCGAGGACCGTCCTCAACCTTGTAGAATAGTGCGGCATCGGACACACTGCGGGGCAAATCTGCGAATGCTCCTGAAGAGCTCCGGATTCAGGTAAGTAATCGGTAATTCACCCTTGCATGATTGCTTTGCATATAGAAAGCCTTACCTGCCGCTATCTTCTTCATCGCGTCGATCTCCTGAAGGGCCTTCTGGGCCTTGGCCTTGGCACTCTTCGCGCTCTCACGGGCCGCGGCAAGCTCAGACTCTCTCGTCTTCAAGTCAAGCTCCAACGCCTTGTGCTTCGTCACGAGAGCTTGGAGCTCTTGCTGCACCTCGCCCACTCGATCCTCGTGCCTCTCTCGCTCGATACGCTCCTGGGCCGCCTTTTCTTCAGCTTGGGACAGCGCTTGCTTCAGGGTCGCCACCTTGGTCATGGCCCCCGGCAAACATACAATGATCCTGTCATTTAGCAATCGCGTCCTTTTTTCTCATCTACAGATGGGGTATTACTTACCCTTGTTATCCTTGAGCTGCCTCTTAGCAAGGTCGAGCTCTTTCTGGGACCCCTCGAGGGCCTCCTTCGGCACGGCGACCTCCGCAGTTAGTGCGGCGGACGCCAGTAGCGAAGCCTGCATATGCATATTGACATACTTATATTAGACTCCTGCGATATTATTTGATCCTCTGTTCGGCTTTTCTTTGTGAACACCGAACACAGCATCAGGGACTACTGTCTATGCAGTAACACTTCTACTACATTTTAAAATACTTACTTCGAAGCCTGTTAGAAGGCTAGTACAGGCTTCAGTCAATCCGCTCTTCGTGGACTGAACCTTCTGGATCACCGCACTCATGATAGTGCGGTGTGAAGGAAATATGCCCTAGAGGCAATAATAAAGTTATTATTTATTTCCTTCTATCATGATAAATGTTTATTATTCATGCTAGAATTGTATTAACCGGAAACATAATACATGTGTGAATACATAGACAAACTTAGTGTCACTAGTATGCCTCTACTTGACTAGCTCGTTAATCAAAGATGGTTATGTTTCCTAACCATGAACAAGGTGTTGTTATTTGATTAACGAGGTCACATCATTAGTTGAATGATCTGATTGACATGACCCATTTCATTAGCTTAGCACCCGATCGTTTAGTATGTTGCTATTGCTTTCTTCATGACTTATACATGTTCCTATGACTATGAGATTATGCAACTCCCATTTACCAAAGGAACACTTTGTGTGCTACCAAACGTCACAACGTAACTGGGTGATTATAAAGGAGCTCTACAGGTGTCTCCAAAGGTAGATGTTGGGTTGGCGTATTTCGAGATTAGGATTTGTCACTCCGATTGTCGGAGAGGTATCTCTGGGCCCTCTCGGTAATGCACATCACATAAGCCTTGCAAGCATTGCGACTAATGAGTTAGTTGCGAGATGATGTGTTATGGAACGAGTAAAGAGACTTGCCGGTAACGAGATTGAACTAGGTATTGGATACCGACGATCGAATCTCGGACAAGTAACATACCGATGACAAAGGGAACAACGTATGTTGTTATGCGGTCTGACCGATAAAGATCTTCGTAGAATATGTAGGAGCCAATATGGGCATCCAGGTCCCGCTATTGGTTATTGACCAGAGATGTGTCTCAGTCATGTCTACATTGTTCTCGAACCGTAGGGTCCGCACGCTTAACGTTACGATGACAGTTATTATGAGTTTATGCATTTTGATGTACCGAAGTTAGTTCGGAGTCCCGGATGTGATCACGGACATGATGAGGAGTCTCGAAATGGTCGAGACATAAAGATTGATATATTGGAAGCCTATATTTGGATATCGGAAGTGTTCCGGGTGAAATCAGGATTTTACCGGAGTACCGGGAGGTTACCGGAACCCCCCGGGAGCCATATGGGCCTTAATGGGCTTTAGTGGAAAGGAGAAAGGGGCAGCCCAAGGTGGCCGCGCGCCTCCCCCCTCCCCTAGTCCTATTAGGACTAGGAGAGGTGGCCGGCCCCCCTCTCTCTCTTTCCCCCTCGAGGAATCCTAGTCCAACTAGGATTGGGGGGGGAGTCCTACTCCCGGTAGGAGTAGGACTCCTCCTGCGCCCTCCTCCTGGCCGGCGGCCCCCTCCCCCTTGGCTCCTTTATATACGGAGGCAGGGGGCACCTCTATACACACAAGTTGATCATTGAGATCGTTCCTTAGCCGTGTGCGGTGCCCCCTGCCACCATATTCCACCTCGATCATATCGTTGTAGTGCTTAGGCGAAGCCCTGCGTCGGTAGAACATCAAGATCGTCACCACGCCATCGTGCTGACGGAACTCCTCCCCGGCGCTTTGCTGGATCGGAGCCCGGGGATCGTCATCGAGCTATACGTGTGCTAAGAACTCGGAGGTGCCGGAGTAACGGTGCTTGGATCGGTCGGATCGGGAAGACGTACGACTACTTCCTCTACGTTGTGTCAACGCTTCCGCAGTCGGTCTGCGTGGGTACGTAGACAACACTCTCCCCTCTCGTTGCTGTGCATCACCATGATCTTGCGTGTGCGTAGGAATTTTTTTGAAATTACTACGTTCCCCAACACGGTGCTCCTCGTCGATGGAAGCGCTGCGAAGTGCTTCCAACATAGTGTCCGGCGCCTCTGGGTGGACAGAGGTCACCGGCATTGGTGTCTCACCCTCCTTAGAAGGGGACCGCCTGCCCGAGCTCGGATCCGTTAGAGGGTCCGGCGCAGTGTTCGGCTGAGCGCCGAACTCGGAGTTTCCGGGGACCCCGTCCCCTCGGCTCCCGGAGTCCGGAAGGTCGCCTTGAGGCGCCTCCGGGACTGTCCCCCCCCCCTGATCCGGTGCCTCTTGAGACAGCACCTCGGTGTCGTCGGCCGGATGAGGGGAGGTGGCCGTCGGGACTGGATCGCTATCCATGTCCGACGCGCCCAGGGAGCCGTCCGAGGATACCTCGATATTGGCTCGGGGCGGCCTGCACAATTGAGTTCGGCGTTAGGGAAAGCAATGCGACAAAGGAATCCTATGGGTTACTTTGGTATCTGAATACTTACAATCTCCCCTGGGGCTTGCCCCTGGGCAACCACTCGTCTTCACTTTCGTCGGCGGCGGTGGAGCTGCCTGGAAGGAGCATCCTTCCCTTCTTGGACCCTTCGGCCTCCCCAGTTGGGGCGGCCTTCCTTTTCTTGTCTCCCCCAGTCGGTGGGGGAGCCTCCTCTTCCTCTTCCTCGTCTTCGAGGGAAGAGTGCACCGCAGAGTCATCGGACGGTGAGTCCGACGACGCCTGGCGTCGGGAACTCTTTCGAGCTCCCTTGGCCTTCTTGGTCTTCTCCGGCACCTTATAAGGGGCCGGAGTCAGCATCTTCGTTAGAAGAGCGTCTGCGGGGCCTTCGGGCAAGGGAGCCGGACAGTCGATCTGTCCGGCCATCTACTGCCAGTCCTGTCAAAATTACTGGAGTTTAGATCCCGCATAGAGCCAATATATATATATATATATATATATATAGTGTTACTATTCATCACCCAAGGTGCAGAATAAGTTATTCTTCACCCAAGGTAATATTACGATCATTTCATAATTAAATTACGTTTGGAATTCAAATAGTTACATTCCTATCGATTCACGATGTAAAATTTGACATAAAAATAAAAATATAGGTCATAAGACAAGGAAAATTACAGTTTATGTGTATTTTACACTATGTTTTTACATTTGTAATTTTACATAACATAAAATATTTTTTTCGACGATTATATATTTTTTTACGGTCTCTTTTTACTTCGGAAATAAAGCAAAATTTACAGAACGTAAAATTACGGTCCATTGATGGTAAAATAGAGGGGGTGAAGAATAACTATTCCTCACCCAGGGTGACGAATAGTCAATCCCTATATATATATATATATATATATATATATATATATATATATATATAACAAATATCCTGTAAGAGGTAAAACAACTTACCGCACTAGCGTGGCACTTCGCGCTGAATCCGCGATCCTCAGTAATGGGGGGAGGGACCGCGGCGCCCTTGAACAGCACCCTCCAAGAATCTTCATGAGTTGTGTCGAAAAGCCTGTTCAGAGTTCGGTGCTGCGCCGGATTGAACTCCCACAAGGTAAACTCCCGTTGTTGGCACGGGAGTATCCGGCGAACGAGCATAACCTGGACTATGTTGACAAGCTTGAGCTTCTTATCCACCATGTTCTGAATACATGACTAGAGTCCGGTCAGCTCTTTTGAATTACCCCAGGACAGGCCCTTCTCTTTCCAGGAGGTGAGCCGCATGGGGATGCCAGATCGGAATTCGGGGGCCGCTACCCATGCGGGGTCGCGCGGCTCGGTGATATAGAACCACTCCGATTGCCACCCCTTTATGGTGTCCATGAAGGTGCCCTCGAGCCATGTGATGTTGGGCATCTTGCCCACCATGGCGCCTCCGCACTCCGCCTGGCGGCCGCTCACTACCTTCGGCTTGACATTGAAGGCCTTCAGCCATAAGCCGAAGTGGGGCTTGATGCGGAGGAAGGCCTCGCACACGACGATAAACGCCGAGATGTTGAGGATGAAGTTCGGGGCCAGATCGTGGAAATCCAGGACGTAATAAAACATGAGCCCCCGGACGAAGGGATGGAGAGGAAATCCCAGTCCGCGGAGGAAATGAGTGAGGAATACCACCCTCTCATGGGGCTCAGGGGTGGGGATGAGCTGTCCCTCATCTAGGAGCCGGTGCGCGATGTCGTCGTGCAGGTATCCGGCTCTCCTCAGTTTCTTGACGTCTCCCTCCGTGACGGAGGAGACCATCCACTTGCCTCCCGCTCCGGACATGGTTGGAGAAGGTTGAGGTGGAAGTGAGAGCTTGGGCGCTAGAGCTCGAGTATGCGGGAGCGGATAAGCAGAGGAGGAAGAAGGCGTGGATAGAAAGGTGAATCCTTATCCCTTTATATGGGCGGACAAAATTAAACGTCCCCACTTGCCTAGTAAAACTCGCTTATCCCCCAAGCGCCGCAATTGATGGCGCGGTTGGGTTACCCACGCTCGTATTGATGAGAATCCCGTAATAGGGGGGCACGATCTCTGCTTTGACAAGACGTGTCGAAAAACTGCCTCGCGTTATGTGCGGGGCTGGTTAAAAGAAACGGTTCAAATAATCACCGGGCCATGACGTAACGTCATGTTGCCAAAGCAAGCTAGCGGATTAGATCTGCGAAAGCATTATTCTCTCTATGGTGGAATGTGGAACTTATTTTGCAGGGTCGGACACTATCCTCGTATTCAAATTCTTCTGTGATGTATTCGGAGAAGGAACTCGCCTTGCAATGCCAAAGACAACTGCGCGCCGGACTCATCGTCATTGAATCCTGGTTCAGGGGCTACTGAGGGAGTCCTATACTAGAGGGTCTCCGGACAGCCGGACTATCTCCATTGGCCGGGCTGTTAGACTATGAAGATGCAAGATTGAAGACTTCGTCTCGTGTCCGGATGGGACTCTACTTGGCGTGGAAGGCAGGCTAGGCAATACGTATATGGATATCTCCTCCTTTGTAACCGACCTTGTGTAACCCTAACCCTCTCCGGTGTCTATATAAACCGAAGAGTTTTAGTCCATAGGACAACAATCACAACATACAATCATACTGTAGGCTAGCTTCTAGGGTTTAGCCTCTCTGATCTCGTGGTAGATCTACTCTTGTAACACCCATATCATCAATGTCAATCGAGCAGGACGTATGGTTTTACCTCCATCAAGAGGGCCCGAACCTGGGTAAAACTTCGTGTCCCTTGCCTCCTGTTACCATCCGGCCTCCGGCCTAGACGCACAGTTCGGGACCCCCTACCCGAGATCCGCCGGTTTTGACACCGACACTATCCATTTTAGCCTAGCCTTCAGTTATCTTTTCACCGATTTTTCTGTCCATTCAGTTATATTTTCAATAGGAAAATCTCTGTAACAAATTACAGTTTACTGTCATTATTAGTTTACTGTCCATTTTTGTTTTGATTTCAAAAAGTTGCCCATCAGCCACATTTTTGTCCATTAGCTATCATATTGTAGTAGTGAAAATGGGTGCAGTTCCCTGCCTCAAGTGGAGCATCGACATAACTTGACAGCATATGGTTGTTTCCTAATTTTAATCTTGTTTTCTAGTTCTAATTTCAAATACAGATCAGACTGTATTGTGCATATCTACATCTTGGAAAACATGTTCTAATTTAGTTTCTGAAATTTATAGTATTGGTCATCCTAACCGAAACATGTTATGACGTTCAACTTGCTCATGTTTTAAAACATCATAAAATCGTTGTACCTGAAGAGCAGAGGCGCCGGGCAAGTTTGATCTTTGATCTGATGTAAAAAAAAGTTTGATCTTTGATCTTGCTACAGATACTGCTGATATCGATCATTTGCTGCTACAGAAGATACCGCTCCTACAGATACTACTGCTACAGATGATAGTCCTCTGTGTTGATCAATTGATCTGCGGCTGATACTCTGCTTAACTGATCTCTTGATCTGCAGGTGAGAAGTAGAGGATCTACTGCTGGGCGAGCAGTGAGGTGCTGGGCGTGGAGGAGGAGAAGCGCCTGGGCTTGGAGGAGGAGCGGTGCCTAGTCGTGGAGAGGAGGTGCTGGGCATGGAGGAGTCGGACAGGCGACCGGAGCTTAGGCGTGGGCGGGGGAAAGTCCAGGGACCGTCGATTTGGTGGGCGTCGGCGGGGATGGGCGGCGGAAATTACCGGTGACCATCGCTCAAGTGGGCAGCAGGGGAGCTCCGGCGACAGCTCGAGCAGGGGAGCAGCAGCACGAGCCTGGCGGAACAGGATAAGCAGGAGGATGAGCTTGAGGTCTAGGCGCGCTCGGGAGCTTGAGGAGGACGAGATCCACCGGATCTTGGTGGCGCAGGTCCTGCGCGGCAGCGGCGGAGGGGATCGCGGGAGGAGTGGATTACGGCAGCTTAGGTCCTGGGCGGCTGTGGCGCAGGTACCAGGCGGCGGAGGAGCTGGCCCTGGGCGACGCAGGCGATGAATCGGCCGACGACGGCCTTGGCCCAATGCACGGGAGCTAGATCGGGCGGAGGAAGACGGAAGGACTTGTTTGTAAAAGATTCGAAGATACAAAGGGTTTTTTTGTAAAATTTACATTACACTATGCTTGCGACATGTTTTTCGGGACGAAGGGAGTATTAAACGGTGACATGACACTTTAGTTTGACTCGTGCCGAAGACCAAGACCTGCACGCCATGCCTTGCCTTGTCCACTGTCGTAAAGCTGAATATCTTGTTCACCGTGTACGTATCCCTACGCCTGTACTGTCCGCTGGGTCTATGGAAACCAAATGATTCGCAGGAGACATTACTCGCTGCTGCCGCCCGACGAGACAGCACGCGGCAAGCAAGATCGTGCCAAATCCCCTGCATGTTCCATCTGCACGACGCTGTCTCCGATCCCAAAGTTTTTTTTTCCTCGTTGCGTGGATAAAGTCCAGTCAACTTGACTTTGACGCGACCTTAGTCAAAGTCTCGCCATGGCTTGCGTGCAGGTTTGCCATGGCTGCTATACTCCGTCGTGACGATGACTATACGTAACGTACGGGAGAGAGATATTATTACGTACGTATTTTTGAGACAAGTACGGTGAGGGGGATGATTACTCGAGCCAGTTCAGACGCGATCCCATAGTCCAGACCAGTCCGTCCTTTGATCCTGGCTTTGACTGGTTTTTGACTGTTTGACCCAGCGACCGGCCTATGGAAAGACAGCTACCTCAAGGCTAGCGGCGCACGTGAGTGAGGGAAGGAGTCCGAGCCCAGGGTTTGGTCCAGCCTGCACCGCCCAAGGCTAGCCAACAGAGCTACGCCTCGCAGGATCGCCATTCTCATCAAGACAAGGAGTGTCTATTTAACATCGGGTCTGCAGTAACTGATCTTTCAATTAGCTAACACTGCCATTTCTTGCCGCTCATGAACGCCCGTGTGTCCTCCCTTGATCAGCGACCACATATGCCCAACAGTTGGCAGGTCTGTGTTCCCAGCCGGTGTCTGCTTTTTCGGCTTTGGGCAATTTCCCCTTTTCTAGGCCTTCTGGGTTTTATTACTGTACTATTTTCGTTCTATCTTTCTATCTGAACTTGAACTTGATGGACAAACATAGCCTAATTGATTCACCGACAAAGCTAATTTCCTGCCGGCAGGAAATCTACAACAGATCCGAACAACCCCATCGTCATTGACAGGATTCGAACCCACGACCTCCTGCAATTGGCCCACCACGGTAACCAACTCATCCGGACTTTGTTGCTGTCAAAAGCGCACAGTCTATGAATATATTGCGTAGTGGCTCTTTGTTCAAGATTTAAAATGTGAACGACTCGCTAACTTTGATTGCGAATTTAGTGGGAAGAATCTGAAGACTATGCCGTTGACTGTCGTGATTTTTCTCTAAATTGGATTTGTCATTTTTTTTGGGATGCTAGATCTATTGGCACGCCCTCATTACATTTTTAGTCAAAAAAATCATGTTGAATATAAGATTTGAACTCACGCCTAGCAACTAATGTGAAACACACACTAACTAGCTCAGCTGGACCATTTGTTGCGAAAAAGAATGCACGCCATATTATTTGACCATTCCATGTTGCTTTCTTTTTTTCTTTTCTGTGAGGAGTTGATCAAATATACCCCGGTAACTGTTATGTGAATAGCATGGTCACTCACATATCGCAAACCCGATAACTTATATATCCCTGTCCTGATAACTTTGGCGACCGAAGGGGGAGGGGGGACTTGACGAACTTTTGTGTGAATAGCATGGTAATTCACACATTGCAGACCTAATAATTTATGCACCCTATCCTCATAACTTTGGCCGTGGGGGGGGGGGGGGGGGGGGGGGGGGGTTGATGAAATATCCTCTCGATAGCTTTTGTGTCAATAGCATGGTAACTCACACATCGTAGTCCTGATAGCTGATGCACAAATAACGTAGTAGCTTTTTTGACCCAAAAAAACTAGTTTAAACATACTCCCTCCTTCCATCTATATAGGGCCTAATACATTTTTCGAGGCTAAGTTTGACCAAATGTTAGAGCAATAATATATGACATGCAAGTTACACAAAGCACATCGTCAAATTCGTATGCGAAAGGAGCTTTCAATGATATAATTTTCACATTATGCATGACATCTACTATTAATCTTGGCAACAGTCAAACGCGGTCTTGAAAAACGCATTAGGCCCTATATAGATGGAAGGAGGGAGTACCTTCGATAACTTTTTGTATGAATAGCATGGTAACTCACACATCGCATACCTGATAACTAATGCCACTCATCCTGGTAACTTTGACAACGAGGGGGGGGGGAGTTGATGAAATATCCCCTCGGTAGCTTTTGCGTGAATAGCATGGTAACTCACACATCGTAGACCTGATAATTTATGTACCCAGGTCCTGATAACTTTGGCGAGGGTGGGGGGAGTTCATGAAATATCCCCTCGGTAGCTTTTGTGTGAATAGCATGGTAACTCACACATCGTAGACATGATAACTTATGTACCCAGGTCCTGATATACTTTGGCGATGAGGGTGGGGGGGGGGGGGGGGGGGGGTTTGATAAAACATCCCCTCGATAGCTTTTGTGTGAATAGTATGATAACTCACACATCGCAGATCTGATAACTTATGTACCTGACCCTGATGAAAAAGTCATAGAGGAGTCCCTCTACACATTCACACGTATAGTACATCATCATTTATGCAGTGATTTTTTTCAAAAAAATACCTTTCTTTTTGTCATCAGACAATGGTGAAAGAGTTTTAAAAAACTTTTGTTTTCAAGTTTTTAACAACAGCATGTGTTGGTGTAATGGTTGTTGGTCATGGTATTAGGCGTGCCCTAGTTATTTGATGCAGGTTCGAATCTCATGTAGCGCACTCGTGCGGATCTGTCGCTAACGACTAACACAGCCCTTGATTCACGGGAAGAATCAGGAAGAATCGCACTGACCTTAGACTCGACAAAAAGCGTCTCCAAGTACAGTTGAAGCACCAACTGTAGACAATAACGACGCCCATTCTCTCCCTATACACATTGGCAAATCGGTACTTGTTTAGATCACTACGAAGGGAGTACGTGACTGACAATATGGTGGTGTTTGGTTCACAGATTTATAACATAACCTGTTTACCGTGGTAAGCGATACAGTCAAACCTGTTCCGGTGCCCGTGCCATACGTGCAGCCCGTCTGGGCCAAGGAGGTTTGTTTTCTTGAGAGGAATTAATTGCCATTACGTTAACCAAACAAGTTTGTGTTTTCTTCGATTACGTTAACAGTAATGGCGCCATTTCATCACGTTCAGTAACAGCGTCATCTCATTGCGTTTACCTTACCTCTGAGGAACCAAACACCTCCTGTACGGAATGAACTGTAAGAAATAGAGACTGAACATGAGGGTACATAAATGAAGACTGAAGAAGAAGAAGAAAAAGGGAGATAAGATCATGGAAAGATCGCCGGATTGATGGCTCTAATGTCCAGGAGGTTGCTGCAGTGTATGAACAGAAGAACAGTTAGAGAAGGTGTGCTTGAGACATTTTGGGCAAGCTGGACACAGATGGATTAATTCAGCTCATTCATCTCTGGGAGATCATGCTAACGGTGCAGCTCATACCAGACACCAAGATGACCGAGCTATCCTGGAAGTGGCGGAGGGAGGCACTTACTCGTCAGCATCAACATATCGGATGCCCTCTGAAGGAGCCATTAGAGTCTCTCATGCGAGTGCCATCTAGCGTTGCAAAATCTTAATGTGGCTCACAATACAACACAGAATATGGACCTCGGATCGGAGACAGCGGCACAGACCGCAAGAGCTGCCTTCTCCTTGTTACCTTTGTGAACAGGAGGAGCTTCTTCGGTGTGTGCTATCCAGGTATGTGTGGGACTCTTGCATTAGAATGGCGAGAATCGATGTGACTTTGACTCCAGATCAGAATGATAGGCTCCAACCCTGGACGGAATGGTTGCGGCTTTGGTGACCAGCAGGGTAGTGTCTGCCTTGGACATTGCTGCGCTCATCTTCAATGAGTTGGTGTGTTCATCATGCAATAGTGTAGTGTGTAAGAGCGGCGTGTGGTGGGAGCCAAATCTTGTTTCTTGTATGTATCACTTTACCTTCTACGGAGTATAAAGCTACGGTACGAAAATGGGCTGACAAGGCACGAGTGACTGATATATAGGACTCAAGGAAAGCACAAGAAAATTATGAGATACCAAATTTGCCACAAGAATGAACATGCAGATAAAAGAAATGAAAATTGAACAAAGCAAATAAAGAAAGAGAGGCCAAAGGAATCAAAGGAAAAGCTCAACTGACAAGACAAAACTGAAAGCAAAACTATTGAAATACTGCACCAATAAACTTGATAATACAAGCACTACAAGAGATTAAATTATAAACAAAGGCTAAAACTGGCGAAAAGGAGCAACTGAGGACTGGGGGACTGAAGAAAGAGAGATAGAAGAATGAAGAAGCTACCCAAACTGGTAAACTTGTCATCCTCTACAAAATCACGACTGATAATAAAAAGTACATAAATGAATTACAGAAAGCAAAATGGTAATGACTGATAACTGAGTATTGCATTTTCTTCCCTTTCTAGTTTGGAGGACATGTCCCAGTGTTCTACTAACAGATTGTTTGTTAATCATCACTCCCTCTGTTTTGCTACTTGATCATATAAGAGAACTATAATCGAGTCTCTCATTTGATTGTTGTTTTAGACAAGTAATTTGCAGAACTATTTCTTCATAAAATAATTGCTTCTCAGTAACTTGGAACTAGTAAAGAGTCACTATCTAATTGGAAAAGATCAGTAGTATAACAAACTGGGGTTCAGCCAAGCCCACTGCAGTTAGATACCGTTCAAAGCACGAATGTATTCAGCTACAGGAACCTACCAAGTTTAACCAATTTGGCCCCAGTCAAGCATAACTACAGGGACAGGGAGGAAACAAGTCACTAAAAATTGCCTAGCATTATCCGAAAAAGAAACTAAAATTTGCCTAGCAAAATATTCGAACACTGACAGGAACATATTTGCCACACACAGGACAGGGAAAACAATTATGCATTTCTAGGCAGAAGATGAAACACTTGCTGCTCTGCAAGCCGCAGTTCTGAAAAGACCAGCAGGTTAATAGATACCTAAACCACATGCACAATTAGGATTCGGTACACCATCATTCCTTAATCTACTATACATTTAGATTAGACAAATGTATTGGTACCACAACATAAACAAAAAGGGTCTTTAGCTTCAGATAAGGTATTGGTGCTACAAATAATGAAAATTCAACAGAAGCATGATATGAAGGTCCAAAAACCCTTGCTACTGAACAAAACTCGTAAACAACTGAGGAATTATTCCTTCAGTTTTAAACTTCAGAACAAAAAAAATCCATACACAAAAGAAACCTATTGCATGATACTTGGACACTCGCACATTCCAGCCCAATGGAGTCATCTGCGTCAAACAAATAAGACAAACAGAGCATAATTGATTCACTGGAACCAAACACGAAATGCTGAATGACCAAACATTTTAAGGAGGTTTGTTCAGCAAGAAGCCTTCAAGACCTTTTACAGGACCCCGTAACACAAAAGCGATAGCTTGGAAAAACAAGGGGCAGGAAAACATGCACGGGAAAAACTGAACAGATGATACAGATGTCAGTCCAAGGGTTACCAACATTCCCCTGCAACTTTTTTTGCCACGGCACCTTTCAAGTCTGTTCACAGCTGCAAAATGTTGAAATTGTACTTACCCGGTCACCTAAGTTTCAAAACAGTCTTGGAAGCCAGAACTTCTTAAGATGGGAATCAGAAAATCCAGTAATCAGGAAATCAGATTTTCATCGGTGCCATCAACACAAGAAACAGAGCACCAAGGTTTAAAATAGGAACACATGCATATGTAATTATCTGCACGGTAAGGCCACTTGTATAGCATATAAATCTGAAATCTCACATAGTGTTCATTTCTCCATTACAGCTTTGAGTTTACACATCAATCAGGGAGGAAATATGAATGGCAATGACTTCTGGTGGTAAGCATACACCGTTGAGCTCTTCTGGGAAGGTAACGATCAAGCATGCGCTATGCTGTCATATCCTCCAATGTTTCATTACACGGCACAAAATCATGAACTTGTCCATAACCACTAGCCCAAGCAACCGTCCAACTTAGCCAATCATATCAGATGCAATTGCAACAGCCAACCACTCTCAAGCAGCTTAGGCAGTGGCACCCATGCACAACAGCTTGCAAAGTAAACCACAGAACCTAGCCACTTTCTCTCCTGCAGTTCCCGGGGAGAAGATAACGGTACCGGTCAAAATTCTGAAGCAGATAACTAGGAAGATGAACAGCAGAGAATGTGCTTGGAATGTTGCCCAACTTTGCAATGATTTCTTGGAACGTATACTCTTCAGGAAGCATGTCAAAAAGATCCGCCCCTCTGCAAATGACATCTTGAATCCTCTCAGGGTTCAGGAAGTACTTGAATCTGATCCTATCCACATGGCTATAAGCTTTCATCTTGAAGGCAAAATCACTGATGTGCCGGAAACAAAAGCTGCAGTGCCACCCTGAATCGGCAAGAAGTTCATCTGTCTGCCGAAAATGAGCATATCTTGTCTTCCCAGATACGTATCTGTGAATTGACGCCCTCCAACTCTTGTCATCCAGAAAAAACTCAAACGAGTAGAGATAATTCCTGAGCTGAAGATGGAGTATCTTAGGAGTGTCGTCACACCATCTTAAGAGATTGATGGTGTGGCCACTTGGGATTTCATCAACATCTGACATGATCAATATGTCGTCATTTTCAATTCTTGCAATCCTAATGAGCTGATCCAGGGCAACCCTCTGAAATGACTCCTCAACAAATGGATTTTCCCCCTTCATGAATCTTCCTCCATATGTGCCATATGTCAGCCGCGATTCAGCAAACCTAAATCGATGGCGGTTTTCCTTGAAGTAGAGTGGCTTTACCACGCCAGTGAAAGTTGAGTTGGACTCAAGCAGGACGAACTCTGACACATAGGGGCTGAGTTCATTCCAACGAAGTTCAAGGATATCAAGCTCATTACTGAAGAGTACAGCATCAAACACACGACGTGGAGTCTCCCGGACTTTCCACCCATGTAACTTGCAGAGGTTCTCCATGGTGACATTCTCATTGTAGTAGTGAGGGATTATCTTGAAAGGCTCGGGAGGAGATTCCCATATTGGCCGGAGGAAGTATGTGACCTTCTGACCATGCGCATATATCATTAACATTACCAGCGGCACACCAATCAAGAGAGCCAGAAGTACCCTGAAATCAAACCCCCGAAGCGCACACTTGAGCCTTGACATGGCCATAACTGCCTTTGAGGTGGGCTGCAAGTGAATGAATTCATAAATAAATTAGATAAGAAAGCAATAATAGACATAAGTAAATTCATGAAGGAAATAAGTACACCAGGCACTGATATGCTGGTACACATAACTGAAGGAGCGTTTTAACATCGGTTCATTCAGGTTCAGAGGTAGCAAAACAGATGACTGAATATTTTGACGCTGCCAAGGGATATTTTAAGCTGAGCAATTTACCTAAAAATGATCAGGAAATATCACACGTAATTGGGAATCATTTGGTGAATCACGTTTGAGGACAGGCTCGGATGAAAACAGGTCTACTGTCCTGCAACTCGTCGATGCACGGAACAGAAGACGAGCATGCTGTTTGTTCTGGTTCAGAGGTAACTAAATTACTGAATTAGGAAATTTTGCATTCGAGGAGAGGCGAAAATGGCTTGAAAAGCTCATGTGTGAGCACAGATATCCAACTGTTCACTTGCTGATGACAAAAGGGTGTTACCAGATCACGCCATTAAAAACGGCAAGAACAAGGTAACTTACTACAGCACCAGAGCATTTCCACCGCTCGACACAAACTGAAGACATAGCACAACTACTTGAGGCAACCATTTAAAATTCAGGCACACGCATGTATACTCTGTAAAGTCTATATCCCTAAAGCAGGAACAAACACATGCCTGCACGGCAATAACCAAAGCCTGCTTGCCAAAAGGATATAACCTCCCAAAGCAGTTGCGGAACATTCCCTTTTCACAACAAGATATGCTACAGCCATAAAAGGTTGCATGAAAAGGTCATCAGAACTGACCACCAGCGTGTAAAACTAGTAAACTACTACAGTAACGAACCAATGAAGAACTAGCGCCAGAGCTACAAGCAGGAATCCAAAAGGATAAGGACAACATCAGTCACAAATAATGAGGCGCGAGGTTGGCAAGATTATGCAAGATAGCAACAGCTGAACCTAGAGCGGTGGGAAATCAAAATGTCCAAGCTACAATCGAGACCAGCGCTATCAACAAGAACACTAGCTACAGACATACCGGTACTGATAACTAACCGAAAGCTGCCCCTTTCCCTAACCAAATTTTAGGGTTGAACAGTCGAGCTTAAACCTGCAATTTTGCAGGCCAACGAAGTTTTCACAGCAAAAGCGCTCGTGAACGAAGAAAGAAGCAGAAAAGCCCCCTGCTCATCGCAAGAAATTTTAGTAGTGCCGCGGTTGGGGATAGCAGCCCAAAAACACGCGATTCCGACACGTCGCGAGATTCTTCTACCTCCAAAAAGGCGTGAAGAATCCGAACTCCGTGGCTCCACCTAACAATATCCCCTCCATCATCCGAAGCAAAAGCATGGAAGAGCAGAGGGCCTCCTCCTCTGCTCCTCCCAATCCTACCAAATTCCGACCGGCATCCCAACAGAAAATCGGAGCACAGGAAAATAAAATAAAGCAGCAGCACGCATCGACGCCGAATCGAGGTACAGTACAAGGCAGCAAGCATGCGGCGCGGACCTAATGCTCTGGGCATCCCGATGAGGGAAGCACGCATCTCGGGGGCCAGCGAATCAACCCCGCCGCAGCGAAGAGGGCAGATCTGGAAGGGGAATGGCTCACCTCGCCGCAGACGCTGTTGCAGATGCCGTCGTCCTTCTTGTGGGTGTAGCGGCCGGCCTCGGGCATCGCGGCGGCGAGGAGGAACCCGCCACCAGAGCAAGGCAAGGGACGGGGAACTGGAAACAATTCCCCTCCAACTCCAAGGCGGCCGCGCGCGGGGCGGGGGCGGGGGCTCTTCCAATGGCGCGCGGGGCGACGGAGCCGCGCGCGCTTGGGCAGCCGGAATCTCCCGAGCGATCGCCGGCGGGGAGCTGCGCCGCTGCGCGAGGGGCTCCGCTCCGGTGGTTGGTTGGGTGGCTCTAGGCCTCGGGGTCTTTAGGCCCCTGCCGTTTCCCTTAACGTTACGGGGGTCTCGGTCGGGCCGTGCTGTGCTGTGCCGGGGTGTGGCTCTGGAGGAGAGGAGAGGAGAGGAGGGTAATTTGCTCGCGTTGCGCAACGAACCAAGTGAAGTTAAACGTGGAGGCGGAGGAGTCTGGAGCGTTTGCGCTCCCGAACCGCCTAATTATAGCCGTTTGGGTCCGGCGCTTTTGTCCGCACCGCCGGGCGGCAGGAGGCCTCGTGCGCCACGCACAATGTTCCTCTTGGGATGGATAATAGGATGGGCATCCAACGAATATGCTTCCAAGCATCATTGTTTTTGCCCATCTCACAAACAAAACTAGTAGGAGTAGTAGTAGTACCACTACTGTTTTCCCCCCTTGTTCTATAGAAATTGATTATGCTGTTTCGTGGTTTCCATTTCTTGTTTCGCTTCCGGTCAAGCAGTTTGTTCCAGTTCATAAAGCCTGCCGGCATTCTTGGCGGAGGGAAGCCATTTTCTTTTCCCCGTCGACGATGACATGGTTGCTAAAAGATGCAGCACATGATTGGCATCCATCCAGCTCATCGTATTTCCCTACCTAAAGGATAACGTAGAACAAGCCGGGACGCCATGGTATTGGTAATCATGGGAAGGCATCCAGCCATCCCCGGGGGGAGATGCCCCTCCACGAGCTACTAGTACAACTGATTTCTTTTCTCGCATGATCATCCATCTGTTTGTTGCCCCCGGCCTCAAACTTTATTGTGCACAGACTGATTAAACTTAAAGTGATTATCCATTTCCTGGCGTACGTCCACCAACCGATCGGACCTGGACAATTCATCGGACGCACGACTCGCACCGCATCATCTTCCCGAGACGCAACGCAAGTGCAGTGCGAGGCCGGGAATTTTCCGCGGGCATCTTCTCTTCCCCGCGGACGTGATCCAAGCGATTCCGGGACGGATTCCCGGGAAGCCGTCTGTTTCCCCATCAATACGTCGAGACAGCATGGCAACGTCGGGATTGGGACGCGCGTGTTTACTGCTGACCGGGGGGCTGATTGGGACGGCGCGCACCGCGCACCGCGGGTCGATCTTTTGGTTGGATTCTCTCAGCGGGAACTCTCGGGATTTTTTCCCGTTGAGTGGATTCACCCGCTCCGGACTCGGAACGAGTGGCTCTGTTGCTCCCGAGCGGCTCGGTGTTCCATCTTTTTTTACTACTGTAGAGAGAGAGTATAAAATTTTGTTTTGGTTTTCTGTATAAGTTTGAAAAAAGTCTCCCACGTACGTACGCGTCAGGGAACGTCTATGAGAGCCTGACTTATCTTTTTGGTGCAGATAAACTTACACAGGGAAAAGAGGTAAATACACCGGGAGTCATAGAACTTGCACGGGACATTTAGTTTGGTGCATAAACTCGTAAAATACGTGTTTTTGGTCATCTAACTTGTCCTCTCATTCATATACGATGCTTTCTTTCGTATCCGGCCGTACCCAGGCACACGTGGCGTGCCAATGTCGTGGGGGCTCATTTTCACTGTTTTTTAATCCTTGCATTTTATTTATTTATGCAGAAAATTCTCAAATAAAATTAAAACCAAACTTTTCTGATCCCTTGCATTTTATCTACGCGAATAATTCTCAAATGAAATTGAAAAGACGGGTACATGCTGGGCTTCGAACTACTCGACCAACCTGATGTTTGGTGATTAGTACGCACAGTTAGCTCCATATTATATGGATAGTACGAAGAAAGTAGAAATTTAAACAGGAAAAGCTGTGCAAAAAAGGGATAGCCCCGGTTCAAACCTATGACCTCCTGACTAGCTCGCCGCATGTGCAATTATAGAGATATACACAATTTATCTTTTGTATTTTTTCTTTTTTCTATGTAAGAAAATAACTTATATTCTAGATAAACTTTTCGGACAAATCATTCAACTTTTCCCCGCAAAAAAATCATTAAAATTTTGTTTGAATTCGTATAATATTAAATTTGAAAAATCTAGATAGAAGAAATATAGTGCAGAATGAATGTACATGATTTTTTTAGACAAATAAACTACATTTTTGTTTAAATTCGAATAATTTTAACTTAAACAATCTAGTGCAGAATGAATGCACGTATTTTTGGACAAATAGACGGAAATTGTGTTTGAATTCAAATAAATTTAATTTTTTAAATCTAGATAAAGGAAAATATAGGTCAGAATGCTTGTACGTAAATTCTTCGGACAAATAAACTATTTCTTCTGAATTTGAATAATTAAAATTTTAAAAATCTAGATAAAAGAAGATATATTGCAGAATAAATGTACACAAATTTCTTTCAGGCAAATTAGCGGGGGTTTTTTCGAATACGAATAATTTTAAAGTTGAAAATCTAGATAAATGAAATATAGTTCAGCATACTTTTAAAGTTATTTTAATTACACAAATATTTTTAAAATTTTAATTTCTTAAAATATCACATACTTTTTTTTACAACATAGAACATTTTTGAAACGTCACAAACAACAAAATATAAGTTGTTTTCTTACATCATTTTATTCCTGCGGGAATTACACGAACATGTTTTTAGTTTTCGTTTATTCTTTTGTTGGCTAAGCGAACATAGTATTAAAGAAAATTTTGTTTGTGAGTTTGATGTCAATTTATTCTTGGTCGAGTGGCTAGTGTAGTTATCTTTTAGTTTTAAGGACGTCCGTTCTAGTCCCCTGGCGCTATTTTATTCGTCTTTCTTGAAAGAAACTGTGTGCCTTGATGTGCGTAATTAAATAAAAATCAAAGATGCTTTTTGCAAAAGAAAAGTAATGCATGGCTGACCCAACACCTCACCACTCACAGCCCCCGACATGTGGGCCGTATTCATGCTGACACAACACGTGAGCACAAGATACGGCTGGACACAAAAAAAGTAACCGTATTTGCACGCATAGGCAAGTTATGTGACTGAAATGACGTATTTTATAACTTTTAGCACCAAACTGAACATCATATGTAAGTTATATGACTGTCATTGATATTAACATGGAAAGGAGGGAACGGCTCTTGAGTAGCGAACCGATCGCGCATTGGCGCCGCAAAGCGAGAAGCACGAGGGAGCGGTGGCCGTTTCCTCGATCGTCGTGCCTTGCCTTGCTCGTTCCGAGTATTCTATTTTCAGTTCAATGGTCTCTCGCGGCCGGCTACGAGATTGTGCTACTCCGACGAAGGCGCGCCCGCCCAACGAGAAGCTGGGCGATCCGCCGGCCGTCCACGCTACCGGCGAGGCGACGGTTGTCTCGCTCTCGAGACGGACGAAAAGCGCCGGACTTGACGAGGGACGTCGACAGCCGGACGGCCGGACGACAAACGGTTATAAGTATAAAATTTTGGACTGCAAGAAAATATGTCTCTGTATTTGGCATGTGGCTCTCCATTTTCTCGCCTTGGTGCCGAAGCAGCAGCTACCCTCCAGGGGTTCTCAAACAAGCAGATCCTATTGTTTAATTTTGCCATGGACATCTCCAAAGCTCTGAGAGTGGCCCTGTCGGCAAGACGTAAACTGGTAGAGCTGAATGGACCCCATTTACAGACGCAAATAGCGCGTGAGAAGTCAGGTCAATAGTAGTAGTATTTTACTGAGATCAGATCGTGTTGGATGTAAGTGGTAGTTTCGTGTTGTGATACAGTTTGATACTGGCACACAACGTCTGACCGGGCAAGCGACACGGCGTACGACGGTATTATTCGGAAAATACTGCCTTCTCGTACACATCACGCTCGTCGCTATTTGTCATCTTCGCAAAAAGCAGAGCGGCTTCGCTATCCATTGACCGACCCGAGAAATCGACACACACCTAGTGCTGCTGGTGCTTCAGTGGTTCTCGTAGACCAGTGCTAGTGGCGCCACCACCATCGATCATAGGCAATCCACTGAACGGGAGAGTGGCTGGCGTTGATTAGACGGCCGTTGCCAATTCTACAGGAGCCACGAATTCGATCATCCGCATGTGCGCGCATGCATGTAGATAAGCCTCTGCGAGCCGGTCCAAGTCATCGTTCCAAGATACGTGCGTAAACGGGTGCTTCGTCTTGGCAACGTATAGACACCGACACGTCCGCTTGGCACTTGAAGCGCTCCATCAACGAGTGATGGGTCATTTTATCTGCCAAGAGCATCTCAATAGAAAGGCATGGCCTCCCTCACAATGCTTATTAGTTGGATCATCTGTCAAGATGGGAATGGGCCGGGTCGGCCCGCTGGGTCACTGACCCGACCCAAAAAGTCGAGGTCAATGGGCCAAATGGGTCGGCCTTAAGTAATATATGGGTCAATGGAGCCGGCACCGTGCGACCCAATGGGTCAGACGGGTCGACCCGGTAAAATAGCTATTCCCTAGTCGCTGCCCCCGAGCATCTCTGCCGACGCCACAAGTCACGCACAGGTTTTGGTTCTTCGTTAGTGTTGTATGTAGTAGCTTCAGTTTAGATTCTGGTGCGTATATGTGTTGGAATTTTTGTCAATCTTGTAGACTGCAGCGAACATTGTGTTTGGGCTGCAGTGCATCTCCAATATGATGCTCAGGCCCTACATCAACAAACAACAGGGGGCGCAGCCGCAAAGTGAATCCTCACTTGATTAATATCAGACCTACAGAATAATAATTATGTGTTTCGGCTGTATCAAAGACATACTGTAGATGATTTTCAGTGTTGATTCTGCTGGATTTTGGATCGGCCACATTTACCCAACGGGTCAATGAGGCCACAAATATCTGATGAAATGGGCCGACCCATGGCCTCACATATTGACCTTGGGGCCATGGGGCCAGGTCCAAGGCCAGGTCCGGGTCGGCCCATTCCCATCTTGAATCATCTCGACTAATGATTTTGTACAAGAGTATCCTGCCTTCGATCCTTCTCAACAACATCGAAACGAGGCAAAGCTTTCATCTTTTGGTTACCGCGGGAGCCAAGAAACTAGAGGGAATAGTATCAGGAGAGTGATGGTTTTGTAATAATGGCATGTGTGAAGCAAACTATATTCTCTTCTTAATTATGGATTAAGTAAATCTTATGCCTCCGTTTTGAAAAGAAAAAAATGTTCGTGGGAAGTTGCACTGAACTGCATACTCTTACATGGACTACATTAATACGCCACGATTCATCCATCATGCTAAGCGGACTATATAGAGTAGAGTGATCCATTTACAACCCAAATCATGATGGATGGCATACCTACATGTGGAGGAAGTACAAGATCTCACTCATACTCACTTTGTCGTACCACCGAACGACCACTGTTGGACATCTTATCCGGATTTGACCATTGTCGAGGGTGTAGATCTGTTGCCAAGCGGACCACCTTCCCCCCCTCTCCCCTCTTTTTTGTTCGGTGGGCGTGGTTTCCCATGATTCGCTCTCTACTCAGGTAGGGCAGGGGCAAGATGGTGTTGCGGACGGGTGTCCCGACCACATCCGACCACCGTAGTAGGTGGGCCTAGGTCTTGGACTCGACATCGACCTCTGCAAGTGGCAGTCAGTGGTTGTTAGGGTGGATTTCACCGATGTCTAGATCTACTCGTGCTCGATGATGGGCACGTGGCTAGGTGTTGTCAAGGGGCGGGGAAGGAGTGTCCTTCTAGCCCTCCCCAACGGTAGTCGGTGACTGCAGGCTTGGCGTGGGGACGGTCTTGGTGCCAATAATGCCGGGACATCGATCCCCGGATGGCGGGCTACACGGTGGGTGGGGCCGAGCGAAAGCTTTATGCCTCGGCGGTGGCAGCGGGCGATGCATGTGGGTGTCATGTTCCTCTTGGGGCGACGCTGTGGTCCTCTCCCTACGTTCCGACACTGAGGGTGAAAAACTTTGTCTCCCTGAGTTGTAGCAACAGCCGTTGCACTTCGTATCATGACCCTCTTGGCAGGGCAACCACGACGATGGTGTGTCTTGTGCGCTTCTTCTCGGCGACTCGCTGGACGAGTTTAACTGCGTGCTCTTGTGCACTTTTGGAGTTCTCGGTTAGTTTTGTCGTGTTTTTTTATTTATCAACTTCATGGGACTTTCTCAATGCCTTATCATTTGGTACTGTAGTTTTATTTACATAAAGTGAAGCGAAAACCTGTTTCGAGTTGTCCAGATGGAGTTTGCCCATTACGAGCATGTCAAACAAGTACATGAGTCATTTTTTCGGAGGAATCCACGTCCATGTGCCATTTGTTAATTTCATTCATGCCTTGCTAATTAACGTCTGATTAGGTAGCTCAACCAAATCATGGCACACGAGAGAGGTCTACTCAGGATGATGCAATTGCAATGTGACAAGCTGTCTGTTGTCATGTCTCTTATATACTACTCCTACATCTTGCCATCCACGTCAACAAAACCATTAGTTAGAGGCCATGCCAAGTCATCATTACAGATTCACGATATAAGACACACAAAAATCGATGAAGAACTTTGTAGCGGTGGAGCGACCACGGAGACGACTGGCGCTCCTCAAGAACATAGACATTTCGTGCTGGTCAACTTCCAGTCTTGCAATTTTTAACCTGTTTGGATATACCTAAATATATTTTGCAGGGAAATGTACCTACGTACGCGACTGATTTAACAATGTAATGAATCTCCACTCTAGCCATCAAACACCATTTATTAAGAGTTGAAGACTCTAACATGCATCGTTTAATTATAATATGTACCACCTAACATGTCATCGGAATATTCTTATCATACAATTGGCACCAATAATTGTGCAATCGATCATCTAAATAATCATCCACGCAGTTCTTACTTGTTTACATCCATAGGCAGTGCTACTCATGGTTGAACACGGACTAAATCGATAAATAAATGTTGTTGCCAGGTAAGTGATCATCAATCAAAAGAATAGCACCAACTTAAACTAGCGGCTAAACTGAATCTGGCATTGCATTATGGTTCTAGTATATTGCCCTAAATTAGACTGTGTTGCCTAGGCGGCCAGTTGTTTGATATTGAAAATTCATCAACATCTATTTTACATGTTTGGCTCGTGGTAAAATTCAAAAGCTAGATTTGTCATCTTACTTGATTTGGATGATCTGAGCATGCATGAAATGGGACAGAGTCATATCTTTTCCTTTTGCGAGGAGGGACAGAGTGATATCGGTTTGGCAAATTGCAATATGTTAGGGTTGTACTTGTCATGTCTCTTATGAGCATGCATGAATGGGACATACACATCTTTTTTCTTTTGTGAGGAGGGACAGAGTCATATCCGTTTGGTAAATTGCAATATGTCAGGGTTGTCATTATCATGTCTCTTATGATCTTGCCACCCACACCAGCAAAAGGCCAGAGCTTCTGGCGTGTTTTTTCTTTGAGGGAAAGCCTGTTGGCATTTTTATTTATAACGTGGTAATGTTACATCAAGAAGTACAACAGGTAATAATAAATCAGGAGTAAAATCCACCCAAACATAGCTAGTCTTAGAATCATAGCAAGTCCTAGCCAGAAACTGTGCCAGCCCGTTTGCTTGCCTGGGAGGCTGGGACATGTTTTAAAAGGTACCTCCTATTTAGGGCATAGGGCGCTGGGTGACGCACAGATGCGCAACCCCCCTACCCGACGCGCACTTCTCGCCGGCCCATGTGTGGGGAGGACGCGGTCCTGCTTTTCTCTTTCATTTTTTCATTTTTTATTTCTTACTTTTACTTTCTATTTTTTGGCTTATATACAGAATGTTAAAGATTTTAAAAATATTCTGAAATTCAAAAATTGCTCATGATTTTCGTTTTTCCATCCAAATTTCGTAAAATCTTCACAAAATGAAAACTGTTCCTGCTTTTAAAAAATCGAATTTGAAAAAAAATGCAAAGTTAAAAACTGTTCTGATATTTTTAAAAATGTTTACAAAATTTAAAATATTCATCTATTTGAAAATGTGCCAAATTTTTAAAAATGTTGATGAATTCAAAAGGACATTCACAACTGCTAAAATGTTCCTATTTCAAAAAAAATCTTTGACTCAAAAATTAATGCGAATACAAAATATGTTCATGGATTAAAAAAACTGTTCCCCAATTAAAAAAATGTTCATCAATTCAGAAAATGTCACAAGTTCAAAAAAATGTTCACTGATTCATAAAAAAAATCACGGAGTCGATAAAAGTTCACGCATTTCAAAATTGTTCCTAAATTTAAAGATGTTCATGGATTTCAAAAAATTCACGAGTTCAAAAAATATCCACAAATTTTAAAAACTGTTCATCTGTTTTAATAAGTTCATGAATTTCAAATAATGTTCATGAGTTTGAAACTTGTTATTTTTTTGAAAAATATTCGCTTATTTGAAAAAAATGATGAATTGGAATTTTTTTCTTGATTTTCAATAAAGTTTACGAATTTAAAAAGTGTTTGGGATTTTCAAAAAAAATCATGAATATGAAAATAGTTTGTAATTTTCAAAATAGTTCATTATTTTTCTAATAAGTTCATAAATTTGGAAACTAAAAAATAAAAAAAATAAGTGAAAAAAAGAATAAAGAAGAAAAAGCGCAAGAAAGAAAAAGGACATAAACAAACTAACAGCCCACCCATTACTGGGGGCGACAGTGCGTGTTTTGTAGCCCACCCATGACCCGCGCAAGGAATGAGATCCCCGGTGTTGTAGGGCAGGGAACGAACGGGAATATTAGCATGTTTTCTTTCTTTGATTTGACGAGATAAATATTTAGGGTGATCGAAAGGTAATAGGTCGCTTGAGAATTAGAGCCATAGGTAGTGAAAAAGTTAGAAACTAAGGGGGTACATCATGTCCAAATACAAGGGTATTTCTTACTTCTTAGTGTTGTGAACGTATCATAGGGAGGTTGTGCTACTCCATCTGATTCGAATTAATTGATGCGGCCTCTATACAATATTGTATAGAGGTTGTGTAAGAGTTGTGTCAATTAATTTGGATCGAAGGCATGAGTAAACAATTGGTGGTTCCATGATTTCATCCATGCACGGGGTGATCATGAAATTATTCGATTTGCAACTATTTCAAAACAGTGAAACGAAGCATCAGCATAATGATTCCCATGATAGCCAACTAAGTGGCTTTCCAGGATGACAGGGGAGGGGTCTCGGAGTCCTTCCAGGTGTTTAGATTCATCAAATACGCGTTGTGGTACCGATCACCATGGACAGCGTCCATGGTGGCGTAGGATTCCAGCTCAGTCATCTCCTCAGCCGTGAGCTGCACAGACAATGCTCTCACGTTCTGGCTGAAATTCTCAACTTTGGTTGTGCCAGGTATGGGGCACACATCGCTTCCCTGGTGGTGAACCCAAGCCAGCGCGAGCTGCGACGACGTGCAACCCTTCCTTGCAGCCATCTCGCTCACACGCTTGAATATCACCGCGTTCTTCTCCATGTTCTCGGGCTGAAATCTTGGGAGATTCTGGAAACACAATGTGATACGTTTGTTAGAAAAAGGAAGGAGAAAAATAAGCTAGCTAACCGCATGAAGGATCATGGGTAGTTCATTACCTTGCGGAAATCGTCCTCTGGTAATGTGTCCATCAGTTTAGGTCCCGTGGATAGAAAACCTCTACCTAGTGGACTGTACGCCACAACTCCAATGCCAAGTTCTCTGAAACAGAAAATAATTTTGAAGTTCTTTTTAGGACATTTCGTCAGTACTATGAAGCTGTTTTTGAAAACAAACTGTGAAAAGAAAAAGGTAATTCTGTGGTCGTTGCAGAAACCTGCAAGTTGGGATTATATCTTCTTCAACGTCTCTTGACCACATAGACCACTCCAGCTGAACGGCGGTGATGGGATGAACTGCGTGTGCTCGTCTTATTGTCGATGATGAGGCCTCCGACAACCCGATATATTTCACCTTTCCTTCTTGGACTAGCTTCTTGATCTCACCCATCTACATGCATACAGAAGTCAAGAAGGTAGACTGGTCAATACCTACAAGGCCTCAATGTGTATAAATGAGACGAAGTTGAACAAGTGCTAGTAATACGTAGGGAGTGTATTGAGTTTCCTCCAGGGAAAGCAGTGCCGACCCCCCCCTCCCCCCTTCGGGCGGCGACTAGGGTTTCCCCGTCGCGCCGCCGCTCCCTCAACCTCCCTCCCTCGCCGCCACCTGAGAAAGCCGCCGGATCCGCTCGCGCGGCCGCCCGTGATGGTGGCGGCGAGGCCTCGGCCGCTCCTTTCCTCAAGGAGGACCTCGGATCTGGGGTGGCGGCCCTTCTTGGCGAGGCGGCGGCGCCTTTCGGCCGGCGTCGTTCGCGGGGTGCTCTGGCCGGCGGCTTCGACCACGCGGGTGGTGAGACGACGGCGGGTGGCGGCGGTGGCGCGGAGGTCTTCCCCTCCTCGTCAGATCTGAGGGTGGCTCCTTTCCCCTGTCTCCCTCGTCCCCGCCGCTTCTCACCAGCCTCCTCCTGAGCGCCGGTATGATGTGGGTGGGTGTTCGGTGGTCTGGTTCTGGGCCGCGGGAAACCGTTGGCCGGCTTGGCCGGCCTGGCAGCATCGACGTCCCCGACGCCGTCTCCTCCTTGGAGGTGCTGCAGAGGTCCTCCCCCTTTCCACCCCTGTTCCTCCTCCCGGGTGAAAGCCCAAAATCCGGCTTGGATTGGGCGGCGATGGCGCGCTGTGCGTCGTGTCTTCCTTGGGGGCGCCGCCTGGGGAGGGTTGCGCTCAGGTGAGGGGTTCAAGGTCGGAGCTTGGGTGGCTTGGGTGGTCCGGTGACGGCGGTGTCACGAGGTTCTCCTCGTTGGCCTGCTGGTTTACTTGATGCCTCTGCGGCCTTTCTTCAGTAGCTGCACCTGGTGGTTTTCCTGTAGCTCTCCGGCGTTCTAGGTTGTGGCGATGCAGCAGTCGCGGAGTGCTCGAATGTTCAAGTGGTGGTGTGCTGCGGCTGCTCCAGGCCTCGAAGCTGGCACGTCCCCTGCTCTAGGGTGAGCGTCTCTCAAGTCCGCTGGGTACGGCGCCTTGCGAGCCATGGCGAGAGGGAAGGGTCCCTTTGCGGCGAGAGAGACGGTGGATGTGTGATGTCTTTCTACTTGGGCGTTGGCCGGGCTCACTTGCCACACTCTGTTGCAAGCAGGTCCTTGTCGTGTTCGTGTGTGCCTCACCCCTAGATGGCTGTTTGGCTGTAGTCTTCGGCTAGGACAAGCTTCGAGCTTTGTTTTCTTGTATTTTTTTTTTAGCTTGTGCGACCCGTTGAGTTGTAAGCCTCCTAGAGTGTCCCCTTGTATCGTTTGGTCGTAGGGTTTGTGTGTGTTTGTATTTCCTGATCGGTTGATGGCTTTGTTAATTCAAAGCCGGGCTCTTCACGAGCCTTCGTTCTAAAAAAAAATATGTAGGAAGTACGTCAATCACTACAACAGTGATCTAGAGGCTTTTATATTTCTTTACTTTTTTACAGAGGGAGTACGTAGTACTGACCGTGATCTCGACGGGGACATTCTTGTCGATGCGGTGCTGGTAGTAGAGGTCGATGCAGTCGACGCCGAGCCGAGCGAGGCTGCCCTCGCACGCCGCCCGCACGTACGCCGGATCGCCATGGACCTCCCGGGCCGGCGTGATGCCGAATTTCGTGGCCAACTGGACCTTCTCCCTCGCCCCTCCCTGCAGCGCCTGCTTTATCACAGAGAACTCTTGCCGGTCAGACATCCGCGTGCGAATGATATGGCAACTACTAGCAGGGAGCCAAGGAGCACGTCGGGTGGCTATGCTATGGTAATTACCTTGCCGAGCAAGAGCTCGTTGGTGTGGGGGCCGTAGATGTCGGAGGTGTCGAGGAAGGTGACGCCGGCGGCGACGGCGTGGCGGAGGAGCGCGATCATGTCCTGCTCGGGCTTGCGCTCGCCGTAGACAGCGGACATGCCCATGCAGCCGAGGCCCTGCGCCGAGACCTCCAGCCCCTGAGAGCCCAGCTTCATGCGCGGCACGACCACCGGAGCAGCAGCCATGTCGTCCGTGTGATGGACTGATGATTGGTGGATGAGTAAGTAGGTCAGGAGCTTTGAGCTGCGGTGCAATTTATAGTGCGGTCGAGGGCGTCATGGAGTAGGTCATCAGGCTGCGGGTTGAATAAGCTGCCAAAGTAGAGCAGAGGATCGCGTACGTTAAATTGAAATGGACATGATCTTTGGGCATGATAAAATATCTTCTAATATATTGTTAAATTGAAATGCACATCGATGACCCCCGCCGTACCGCCAAAAAAATGGTGAGGTCCTCTTCTAGATTTTTCGTACTCCATGACAGTGAGTGGCGGGGGCGAGCAGGTGATCGAGCCGATCGCGCACAAGATCGAGGACACCGCTCGACGGAGGCAGGGTGGCGGCGGAGTCCGAGATGAGACCGGCAATGACGGACGGTGTGGGACGATATGTGGACGAGCGCGTCAGCACTGGCACCCGGGCTGCCAAAACAGCGCCGGTGCCCGGGCAGCGAGGCCGGAGCGACCAATGTAGCAGCGGCGCCCGAGCTTAGGCAGCCGACGAGCCCGACGCAGCTAAGGACGAGGCCGGCGAGGCAGACCACATGGCCACCGTGCAGACGCGGCGAAGGCGGGTGGCATGGATCGATGGGCGGGCCGGTGCGCGAACGGCGGCTATGATGGGCTGCCGCATGGCGTGAGGCCGTCGGGTCAGGCGATGCAGGAGTCCCGGTCGAAGCAGGGCGGAGACGGCCGGCGTAGATCGACGGGTGTTCCGGCGCACGGGTGACGGCCGTGAGGGGCCGCCTGTTGTGCGAGGCCGCTGGGTCGGTGATGGAACCGGCCGATCGCGCCGGTGTTGGAGTAGAGGCACACGGGGGTCAATGACGGCGGTGGGTGACGCAAACCGATCTAAGATCGGAAACCAAAAAAGAAATGCCGATCAAGATGACCGGCGGGAGAGAGACAAAAAAATCTGAAGCGCGAGCTCGGGAAAAAAAGACTCTCTAGGGCAACCGATCAACATGACCGGCGGACGAACCCTAGGAGGAGCGGCATGGCCCCCAGCGGCGGTCATGGAGGCCGACCGCCTCGGGGGCGGCGCGCAGGGCGGAAGCAGTGGGCAGCGGCGAGGGTTTGAATCGGTTAGGATGATACCATGTTAGAAGGGAACAAAGAGGGATTGGCGGAATATAATGAATGTATTATTGAGCCTTGAGGACAAGTATATATTAAATGCAAGACTTGAAAAACAAAAAGCCTTTTCTAAAAATAAGATAGAAGACAAATTACAAATTCTAAACTATCAAATACATGTATCCTAAATATATCTCTAACAACAGTTCAGCGGCAGGGCAGTTCGAATGAGACGCCACGCTGGCTGGCTGTTGCAACGGATGGGCACGCCACGGGGAAAAGGAATCGTGTGCGTCCAGGAGGCAGATGCCACGGTGACCGACGTCCAGGGTTGGGTTGGGGGTTGGTGCGTGCTGACGGATCACCGCCCTTCTCTGCCACGCGAAAATTCCGATGGTTGCCCGATGGCCTTTATCTTTGTTTAGGCCAACACCAACGCATGACCCTGATCGATTTTCATGTTTGCGAAAAGTTCTATAGACGAGCTTAACATGATCAGGGATAAGCAGCAACAACCTACCCAACCATCATTAGACTTGCCTACAATTATTCAGAAACGCCAAAAGGCTCTGCCGGCTGCCCATGTAGACGCCGGGTGCATGCAAGACGAGAGGAATCTGCAGCAGTAGTGTGTCGTGACAGCAACGGCAATTATGTTGGCAGCTCATCACTGGTGATAGCTGGAATCGAGGAAAGGGCAATCCTTGAGGCCATCGCATGCAGAGAGGTACTATCCCTTGCAGAAGATCTTCACGTTCAAAATTTTGTCATCTCCTCGGACTCCAAGCAGGTCATCTCACACATCAATAAGGGATCTAAAGGTCGTTTTGGTGCTATAATTAGTGAAATTAGGCTCAAGTCAAGTACTATGAATTGTTCTTTTAATTTTAAAAGTCGTGCAGTTAAAGTCGAAGCACATAGGTTAGCTAGGTACTATCTTAATCTTGGTCACGGGCGCCACATATGGCTTGGCCAACCCTGTGATCCAATTTGTATCCCACTATTTGTGATATATGATGAATAAAACATTCCTAAAAAAAACAACGCATGACCCCATATGGGAAAATCCTATCTGTCGCATTCTGCGGCAGATTGTCGTAGATTCGTACCGAGCGAGCGACCAGAGAGTGAACTGGGCCGGCCCAATTATTTGTAAAAACACGCTATAGTACTGGCCGGTTTTGGGAACGTTGTAGGAGGTTCTAGTTGATTATTTTCTAGTTTTAGAAAACCTCTAGAACGTAAAGGAAGTTCTTGAACCGTTTTTTTGTCTTTTTCCTTTCTTTTTATTTTCTCCTGTTTCTCCTATTCTTTCCTATCCTTTTTTTCTTTAATTTTTGTTTTTTATTTTCTTTGTTTAGTTTTATCTTTTCTTTCCTTTTTATTTTTATTTTTCAACGAATCTTAAGAAATTTAAAAAGTATTTGCATTTAAAAAACCCTTCATTTTTTCTAAAATGTTCCTATTTTGTAATTTTGTTAACATATTCCAAGAAAAATAGAATTTCTAAAAACCTCTACTTTGCAACAAATCTTCAAAAATTCAACAAAGTTTAGAATTTCTAATTTAAAAAATGTTCGCATTTTATTTTATTTTTTCACAAATTCAGAAAATATGTGGGAATAAGATGTTCCCACTTTCAGAATTTGTTCACAAATTCACAAAATGTTCTCGAAATTTGTTCGCGAAATCGAAATATGTTCCGGTGATCTAAAAAATGTTCGCCTTGGAATTTTTGTTCACAAATTGAAAAAATGTTCTGGAATTTTACTTTCCAAATATGTTCACGAATAAAAAATTTCATGTTTTCAAATGTGTTTAACAATTCAAACATTGTTCAGGGAATTTCAGAAAGTATTTGCATTTTGGAAAATTTGTTCATAATTTCAAAAAATGCATTATTAGATTTTTTTTCTTGTTTGTCAAAACATGTTCACATTTTCAAAAATATATTTGCATTATTAATTTGTATTCTTGTTTGTCAAAAAATGTTTACATTTAAAAAAAATTCGTAATTTATAAAATGCCCCCCTTTGAAATTGGTTCTTTTTCAAAAAAATCTTTGTGTTTCAAAAAATGTTCTACTTTAAAAAAAATCAGAAATTATAAAATGTTCAAGTTTCAAAAAACATTAACTTTTTTCAACATGAAAATCATGTTTAAAATTTCAAAATAATTTTAATCTGTTTATGGCTTATAGTTCATACACACTTGGCTGCCATTTTGGACACCTAATCTCAGTAATGATGGATAAGTTTAATCTGTTTATGGCTTATAGTTCATACACACTTGGCTGCCATTTTGGACACCTAATCTGAGTAATGATAGTGGCTAGCGACGTTGTTCCTAGCAATAGGACCTCGGTTCGATCCCTCGCGCATACTTTTGTTTATTCGAATTTGTGCTACCGGGTGTTTAAGTTTTGCATCTGTTGTTTATTTCTTTAAGTGTAGCGCTGCCAATCTAATGACTATTTCTCGCTTTAACCAAGACATAGGGATCTCTGGCAGTGTGTGACTACAGTAATGGGCCGACCCGCTAGCGCATTTTTCTGAAATACTCATAGACACTTGGCTGCCGTTTTGGATACCTAACATCTATTATTAAAGCAGAATTGAACATCTTGATGGTTGGACCGCCTCCTTCTATGGCCCCCTCGTCGATCGTTCCACGCAAAGATTCTCTTTACCTTCTTCCACTTCCACCTTTGGTTTACAAAAAAATAGTCCTACCCACGCACGCACACCTCACGATCCATAACTACTGGGGCACACGTCGTTCCTTTCTTAGGATTCTCCCCTCGTGCGACCCTCAACTCCAATCCATAGGACACATCCATGATCTGCTAGGGCCAAGAACCAAATCCCCCCACCCCAATTGTCGCCTACAACTGTTGTCCTGCCGCCATCAGAACTGGCCCTCCCTCTCCGCACTACTGCCGATGATCTGGCCTCATTCCTCGTCATGCTCATCAAGCTGCCATGGTGTCGGCCGCCGTGTGCACCGCGTTGCCATGGTGTTCCACTATGAGGAGTGCGTTACTAGCGATTGGCGCTGAAATGGACGAGGACGAGGCCGGTGCACGGGGGTTTGCATTTACAGTAGCACTGGCCATCGCGATCTACCTCCTGACCTTCGAACTCACCGGTATTGTGGCGGCGACGAGGCCGTTTGGGCCCGCTTCATCACTGTGCTCTCCATGGCCCCGTCACGGTGACCTTGTGGTCCTGGATGAAGCCCGTCCAGCAAGAGTTGGATGAATCTCTACTATTAAAGCAGAATTGAACGTCATGATGGTTCGACCACCTCCTCCTACAACCCCTCGTCGATCGTTCCATGCAAAGATTTTCTTTACCTTCTTCCACTTCCACCTTCAGTTTACAGAAAAAAAAACAATCCTACCCACGCACGCACACCTCACGATCCCCAACAACTATTGTTGGACGAGGGCACATGTCGTTCCTTTCTCAGGATTCTCCCTTGTGCGATCCTCGAGTCCAATCCACAAGACACATCCATGATCTGCTAGGGCTAAGAACCAAATCCTCCCACCCCCCAATCATCGCCTGCAACTGCTATCCCGCCGCCATCAGAACTGGCCCTCCCTCGCCGCACTACTGCCGATGATCTGGCCTCGTTCCTCGGCTTGCTCGCCAAGTCGCGATGGTGTCGGCCGCCGTGTGCATCGCGTCACCATGGTGTTCCACCGTGAGGAGCGTGTTACTGGCGAGCGACGCTAAAATGAACGAGGACGAGGCCATTGCATGGGGTTTTGCATTTACCGTAGCGCTGGCCATCACGATCTACCTCCTAGCCTCTGAACTCACCGACATTGTGGCGGCAGCGAGGTCGTTTGGGCCCGCTTCATCGTCGTGCTCTCCGTGGCCCCGTTGCGGTGACCTGGTGGTCCTGGATGAAGCCATGCGAAGAAATCTTACGCGAAGGAGGCATTGACATGGTCGACCGCCTTGCTTCTCCTTGCATCACATCCATGATGTTGAGAACCTTGGTGTGTTTCATTGCATTGTTCTTAAGGTGGCATCTCTGCTACTCTTGGTGTTCTTCATGGTAAATATCCAGGTTCATTAGGCCACACAAGTACTTCACACTGATGGTTCGAGAACTTGCTGGTGTTGATGTTTGGGCAAGGGAAAATATACAAGCTCATTTGAATCATCTGACTCAAGAAAGAGATGCAATTAATGTTTGCAAGAAAAAAACAAAAGGTAACAGTCTCCTTTTCCTTCCTTGGAATGTTTCTGACTTTTTCGATTAACATAATGTAGGCTCATAAGAGGAATCATCTAGATAGTGGATGCTCAATGGTTGGATAGTTTAATCAAGCAAATTCAGTTGAATAAATGGAGGAGGTGGTAAGAATTTCGTGATGGTGACTGTATTCCCCTCCCTGTGTTACAATATTATATGGTTTTGATCTGGCATCTAATCTCAAAACTATTCCGATGTTTTAGATCATGACTCGTGAGGAAAGAGAATACTATAGAACATGATACAATTTGTTTGAAAAAGAGAAGCTTTTTTCATTGAAGAGATTAATGAACTAAAAACCCAAAGGAAGCAAGTCTGTTCCAATATGGGCTCAATGCCTGAAACCAATGAAGCATTCCATCAAGTGGGTCACATGCATTGACGATATAAGGTGTTATTTCGAAAGCAACACTTGTTATTCTCAGTTTTAGTTTCATCCAATTTTAATTTTTTTAGAAGGAGGATATACCCCGACTTCTACATCTAAACGATGCATGCAACCATTTTATTAATTATTCACAAAGACCTTACAAAGTGATATATCAGTATGCCTGAAGCCACCATCTTGGCAACACACATGTCGCTACCACTACTGCAGGATGCTGCTAACGCGACACTATGGTCAGAGATCCTTCGACGAAACTGTGTGCAATGCCATAATCGTAAACGGTGGTGTAAAAAAACCGTCAAAAAAGGTACAAAATGTTTACGATGGAGGATGCATCAAACACGATTCAGATTTTAGTTGCTTGTGCGATGCAGGGCATACGGTTCAGCTCAACTAATTGTTTGTGATGAGGAGGAACAAAAGAAACGGGCAGCCAGATAAAGGTGTGTGCGATATACAACATAAGGTTCACTCGGATGAACTGTTTGTGATTAGGCAACTGCTACCTCTTGAGTATGCATTGGTTTTCCCTTGAAGAGGAAAGGGTGATGCAGCAAAGTAGCGTAAGTATTTCCCTCAGTTTGTGAGAACCAAGGTATCAATCTAGTAGGAGGTCACACGCAAATCACCTAGTACCTGCACAAACAAATAAGAACCTTGCAACCAACGCGATAAAGGGGTTGTCAGTCCCTTCACGGCATTTGCAAAAGTGAGATCTGATAGAGATAATAAGATAAATATTTTTGGTATTTTTATTGTACAGATTGGAAAATAAAGATTGCAAAATAAAAAGTAAACTAAGATTGTAGATTGAAAACTTTATATTATATGAAGTAGACCCGGGGGCCATAGGTTTCACTAGTGTCTTCTCTCATGATAGCATATATTATGGTGGGTGAACAAACTATTGTCGAGCAATTGATAGAAAAGTGCATAGTTATGAGAATATCTAGGCATGATCATGAACATAGGCATCACATCCGTGTCAAGTAGACCGAAACGATTCTGCATCTACTACTATTACTGCACACGTTGACCGCTATCCAGCATGCATCTAGAGTATTAAATTCATAAGAAAAGAGTAACACATTAGGCAAGATGACATGATGTAGAGGGATAAACTCAAGCAATATGATATAAACCCCATCTTTTTATCCTCGATGGCAACAATACAATACGTGCCTTGCTGCCCCTGCTGTCACTGGCAAAGGACACCGCAAGATTGAACCCAAAGCTAAGCACTTCTCCCATTGCAAGAAAGATCAATCTAGTAGGCCAAACCAAACTGATAATTCGAAGAGACTTGCAAAGATATCAAATCATGCATATAAGAATTCAGAGAAGAATCAAATATTGTTCATAGATAATCTTGATCATAAACCCACAATTCATCGGATCTCGACAAACACACCGCAAAAGAATTACATCAAATAGATCTCCAAGAGAATCAAGGAGAACTTTGTACTGAGATCCAAAGAGAGAGAAGAAGCCATCTAGCTTATAACTATGGACCCAAAGGTCTGTGGTAAACTGCTCACACATCATCGGAGAGGCTATGGTGTTGATGTAGAAGCCCTCCGTGATCGAATCCCCCTCCGGCAGATCGCCGGAAAAGGCCCTAGATGGGATCTCATGGGTACAGAAGGTTGCGGCGGTGGAAAAAGTGTTTCGTGGCTCTCCTGGATGTTTTCAGGGTACGAGAGTATATATAGGCGAAAGAAGTAGGTCGGTGGAGCTGCGAGGGGCCCACGAGGGTGGGGGGCGCGCCCCTACCTCATGGCCGCCTCGTTGCTTGCTTGACCTCTACTCCAAGTCTCTTGGATTGCGTTTGTTCCAAAAAAGATCCTTGCGAAGGTTTCATTTCGTTTGGATTCCGTTTGATATTCCTTTTCTGTGAAACACTGAAATAGGGAAAAAACAACAATTGGCACTGGGCCTTCGGTTAGTAGGTTAGTCCCAGAAATAATATAAAAGTGCATATTAAATCCCATTAAACATCCAAAATAGATAATATAATAGCATGGAACAATAAAAAAATTATAGATACGCTGGAGACGTATCAGCATCCACAAGCTGAATTCCTGCTCGTCCTCGAGTAGGTAAATGATAAAAACATAATTTTTGATGTGGAATGCTTCCTAAAATAATTTCCAATGTAATTCTTTTTATTGTGGCATGAATGTTCAGATCCGAAAGATTCAAGACAAAAGTTTAGTATTGACATAAAAATAAAAATACTTCAAGCATACTAACTAAGCAATTATGTCTTATCAAAATAACATAGCCAAAGAAAGCTCATCCCTACAAAATCATATAGTTTGGTCATGCTCCATCTTCATCACGCAAAATGCTCTCATCATGCACAACCGCGATGACAATCCAAGCAATTGTTTCATACTTTAGTGATCTCAAACTTTTTCAACTTTCACGCAATACATGAGCGCGAGCCATGGACATAACACTATGGGTGGAATAGAATATGATAATGGAGGTTGTGTGGAGAAGACAAAAAGGGAGAAAGTCTCACATTGACGTGGCTAATCAACGGGCTATGGAGATGCCCATCAATTGATGTCAATGCCAGGGGTAGGGATTGCCATGCAACAGATGCACTAGAGCTATAAATGTATGAAAGCTCAACAAAAGAAACTAAGTGGGTGTGCATCAAACTTGCTTGCTCACGAAGACCTAGGGCATTTGAGGAAGCCCATTGTTGGAATTTACAAGCCAAGTTCTATAGTGAAAAATTCCCACTAGTATATGAAAGTGACAAAATAAGAGACTCTCTATCATGAAGATCATGGTGCTACTTTGAAGCACAAGTGTGAAAAAAGGATAGTAGCATTGCCCCTTCTCTCTTTTTTTCCTTTCCTTTTATTTTTGGGCCTTTTTATATGGCCTTTCTCTTTTTATTTATTTATTTCCTCACATGGGACAATGCTCTAATAATGATGATCATCACACTTCTATTTATTTACAACTCAAGGATTACAACTCGATACTAGAACAAAATATGACTCTATATGAGTGCCTCCGGCGGTGTATCGGGATGGGCAATGAATCAAGAGTGACATGTATAAAAAATCATGCATGGTGGCTTTTCCACAAATACGATGTCAACTACATGATCATGCAAGGCAATACGAGAATGATGTTGCGTGTCATGATGAACGAAACGGTGGAAAGTTACATGGCAATATATCTCGGAATGGCTATGGAAATGCCATAATAGGTAGGTATGGTGGCTGTTTTGAGGAAGATATAAGGGGGTTTATGTGTGATAGAGCGTATCATATCACGAGGTTTGGATGCACCAGTGAAGTTTGCACCAACTCTCGAGGTGAGAAAGGGCAATGCACGGTACCGAAGAGGCTAGCAATGATGGAAGGGTGAGAGTGCGTATAATCCATGGACACAACATTAGTCATAAAGAACTCACATACTTATTGCAAAAATCTAAAAGTCATAAAAAACCAAGCATTATGCGCATGCTCCTAGGGGGATAGATTGGTAGGAAAAGACCATCGCTCGTCCCCGACCGCCACTCATAAGGAAGACAATCAAAGAACACCTCATGCTTCAAATTTGTTACACAACGGTTACCATACGTGCATGCTACAGGACTTGCAAACCTCAACATAAGTATTTCTAAATTCTACAATTACTCAACTAGCATAACTCTAATATCACTATCTCCATGTCTCAAAACAATCATCAAGTATCAAACTTCTCATAGTATTCAATGCACTTCATATGAAAGTTTTTATTATACCCATCTTGGATGCCTATCATATTAGGGCTAATTTTATAGCCAAAGAAAATTACCATGCTGTTATAAAAGACTCTCAAAATAATATAAGTGAAGCATGAGAGATAAATAATTTCTATAAAATAAAACCACCACCGTGCTCTAAAAAGATATAAGTGAAACACTAGAGCAAAATTATCTAGCTCAAAAGATATAAGTGAAGCACATAGAGTATTCTAATAAATTCCGATTCATGTGTGTCTCTCCCAAAAGGTGTGTACAGCAAGGATGATTGTGGTAAACTAAAAAGCAAAGACTCAAATCATACAAGACGCTCCAAGGAAAACACATATCATGTGGTGAATATAAATATAGCCTCAAGTAAAGTTACCGATAGACGAAGAAGAAAGAGGGGATGCCTTCCGGGGCATCCCCAAGCTTAGGCTTTTGGTTGTCCTTGGATTTTACCTTGGGGTGCCATGGGAATCCCCAAGCTTAGGATCTTGCCACTCCTTGTTCCAAAATCCATCAAATCTTTACCCAAAAACTTGAAAACTTCACAACACAAAACTCAACAGAAAATCTCATGAGCTCCGTTAGTATAACAAACCACCACTTCAAGGTACTGTAATGAACTCATTCTTTATTTATATTGGTGTTAAACCTACTGTATTACAACTTCTCTATGGTTCATACCCCCCGATACTAGCCATAGATTCATCAAAATAAGCAAAAAACACACGAAAAACAAAATCTATCAAAAACAGAATAGTGTGTAGCAATCTAGATAGTTCGAATACTTCAGATAGTCAAAAATTCTGAAAAATTAGGGCAACCAGGAAAATTTGTATGGTGATCTAGTGCAATTGGAATCGGTATTTTATCACTCTGGTAAAAGATGAGAATTATTTTCGTGAGCGCATACTTTCTGTTTTTATCAGCAAGATCAAACAACAATCACCCAAGAAGATCCTAAAGGCTTTACTTGGCACAAACACTAATTAAAACATAAAAAACACAATCATAACATAGGATAGATTAATTATATATTACTAAACAGGAACAAAAATAAAATTGGGTTGCCTCCCAACAAGCGCTATCGTTTAACGCCCCTAGCTAGGCAATGAGAATTCAATGATGCTCACATGAAAGACAAGAATTGAAGACAAAGAGAGCATCATGAAACACACGACAAACACATCTAAGTATAACATACTTCCTATGCATAGGCATCTTATAGGCAAACAAATTATCATAGCAAGCAAAAACTAGCATATGCAAGGAAGCGGAAAGAAACAATAGCAATCTTAACATAACGAGAGGTAATTTAGTAACATGAAAATTTCTACAATCATATTTTCCTTTCTCATAATAATTACATGTGGGATCATAAGCAAATTCAACAAAATAGCTATCTGATACGTCTCCAACGCATCTATAATTTTTAATTGTTCCATGCTATTATATTATCTATTTTGGATGTTTAATGGGATTTATTATACACTTTTGTATTATTTTTGGGACTAACCTACTAACCCAAGGCCCAGTCCAAATTGCTGTTTTTTTGCCTATTTCAGTGTTTCGCAGAAAAGGAATATCAAACGGAATCCAAACAGAATGAAAACTTCGGGAGAGTGATTTTTGGAACAAACGTGATCCAGAGGACTTGGAGTGGACGTCAAGAAAGAAGCGAGAGGGACACGAGGCAGGGAGGCGCGCCTGCCCCCCTAGGCGTTCCCCGCACCCTCGTGGGCCCCTCGCAGCTCCACCGACGTACTTCTTCCTCCTATATATACCCATATACTGAAGGAAATATGCCCTAGAGGCAATAATAAAGTTATTATTTATTTCCTTATATCATGATAAATGTTTATTATTCATGCTAGAATTGTATTAACCGGAAACATAATACATGTGTGAATACATAGACCAACAGAGTGTCACTAGTATGCCTCTACTTGACTAGCTCGTTAATCAAAGATGGTTATGTTTCCTAACCATGAACAAAGAGTTGTTATTTGATTAACGAGGTCACATCATTAGTTGAATGATCTGATTGACATGACCCATTCCATTAGCTTAGCACCCGATCGTTTAGTATGTTGCTATTGCTTTCTTCATGACTTATACATGTTCCTATAACTATGAGATTATGCAACTCCCGTTTACCGGAGGAACACTTTGGGTACTACCAAACGTCACAACGTAACTGGGTGATTATAAAGGAGTACTACAGGTGTCTCCAATGGTAGATGTTGGGTTGGCGTATTTCGAGATTAGGGTTTGTCACTCCGATTGTCGGAGAGGTATCTCTGGGCCCTCTCGGTAATGCACATCACATAAGCCTTGCAAGCACTGCAACTAATATGTTAGTTGTGAGATGATGTATTACGGAACGAGTAAAGAGACTTGCCAGTAACGAGATTGAACTAGGTATTGGATACCGACGATCGAATCTCGGGCAAGTAACATACCGATGACAAAGGGAACAACGTATGTTGTTATGCGGTCTGACCGATAAAGATCTTCGTAGAATATGTAGGAGCCAATATGGGCATCCAGGTCCCGCTATTGGTTATTGACCGGAGACGTGTCTCGGTCATGTCTACATTGTTCTCGAACCGTAGGGTCCGCACGCTTAACGTTACGATGACAGTTATTATGAGTTTATGCATTTTGATGTACCGAAGGTTGTTCGGAGTCCCGGATGAGATCACGGACATGACGAGGAGTCTCGAAATGGTCGAGACGTAAAGATTGATATATTGGAAGCCTATGTTTGGACATAGGAAGTGTTCCGGGTGAAATCGGGATTTTACCGGAATACCGGGAGGGTTACCGGAACCCCCCGGGAGACTAATGGGCCTATTGGGCCTTAGTGAAAAAAGAGAAAAGGGGCAGCCCATAGCTGGCCGGCGCCCCCCCTTTCCCCAAGTCCTAGTAGGACTAGGATAAGGGGCCGGCCCCCCCTTCTCTCTCCTTTTCCCCGAGAGTCCTAATTGGAATAGGATTGGAGGGGGGAGTCCAACTCCCGGTGGGAGTAGGACTCCCCCTGCGCCTCCCTCTCCCTGGCCGGCCGCCCCCCCCTCCTCCAACCTTTATATACGGGGGCAGGGGACACCCCAAGACACACAAGTTGATCCTTGAGATCGTTCCTTAGCCGTGTGCGGTGCCCCCTGCCACCAAATTCCACCTCGATCATACCGTTACAGTGCTTAGGCGAAGCCCTGCGTCGGTAGTACATCAAGATCGTCACCACGCCGTCGTGCTGACGGAACTTTTCCTCGACGCTTTGCTGGATCGGAGCCCGAGGAATGTCATCGAGCTGAACGTGTGCTAAGAACTCGGAGGTGCCGGAGTAACGGTGCTTGGATCGGTCGGATCGGAAAGAAGACGTACGACTACTTCCTCTACGTTGTGTGATCGCTTCCGCAGTCGGTCTGCGTCGGTACGTAGACAACACTCTCCCCTCTCGTTGCTGTGCATCACCATGATCTTGCGTGTGCGTAGGAAAATTTTCGAAATTACTGCGTTCCCCAACAGTGGTATCAGAGCCTAGGTTTTATGGTTTGATGTTATTTGCAAGAGTAGAACACAAGTGAGTTGTGGGCGATACAAGTCATACTGCCTACCAGCATGTCATACTTTGGTTCAGCGGTATTGTTGGGTGAGACGATCCAGACCAACCTTACGCGTACTCTTACGCGAGACCGGTTCCCTCGACGTGCTTTGCACATAGATGGCTCGCGGAAGACTGTCTCTCCAACTTTAGTTGAACCAAGTGTGACTACGCCCGGTCCTTGAGAAGGTTAAAACGGAGTCTATTTGACGAACTATCGTTGTGGTTTTGATGCGTAGGTGAGATGAGTTCTTACTTAAAGCCCGTAGCAGCCACGTAAAACTTGCAACAACAAAGTAGAGGACGTCTAACTTGTTTTTGCAGGGCATGTTGTGATGTGATATGGTCAAGGCATGATGCTGATTTTATTGTATGAGATGATCATGTTTTGTAACCGAGTTATCGGCAACTGGCAGGAGCCATATGGTTGTCGCTTTATTGTATGCAATGCAATCGCGATGTAATGCTTTACTTTATTACTAAACGGTAGTGATAGTCGTGGAAGCATAAGATTGGCGAGACGACAACGATGCTACGATGGAGATCAAGGTGTCGCGCCGGTGACGATGGTGATCATGACGGTGCTTCGGAGATGGAGATCACAAGCACAAGATGATGATGGCCATATCATATCACTTATATTGATTGCATGTGATGTTTATCCCTTTTTATGCATCTTATCTTGCTTTGATTGACGGTAGCATTATAAGATGATCTCTCACTAAAAATTATCAAGAAGTGTTCTCCCTGAGTATGCACCGTTGCCAAAGTTCGTCGTGCCCAGACACCACGTGATGATCGGGTGTGATAAGCTCTACGTCCAAATACAACGGGTGCAAAACAGTTGCACACGCAGAATACTCAGGTTATACTTGACGAGCCAAGCATATACAGATATTTCCTCGGAACACGGAGACCGAAAGGTCGAGCGTGAATCATATAGTAGATATGATCAACATAACGATGTTCACCATTGAAAACTACTCCATCTCACGTGATGATCGGTTATGGTTTAGTTGATTTGGATCACGTGATCACTTAGAAGATTAGAGGGATGTCTATCTAAGTGGGAGTTCCTAAGTAATTTGATTAACTGAACTTAAACTTATCATGAACTTAGTACCTGATAGTATCTTGCTTGTTTATGTTGATTGTAGATAGATGGCTCGTGCTATTGTTCCGTTGAATTTTAATGCGTTCCTTGAGAAAGCAAAGTTGAAAGATGATGGTAGAAATTACACGGACTGGGTCCGTAACCTGAGGATCATCCTCATTGCTGCACAGAAGAATTACGTCCTGGAAGCACCGCTGGGTGACAGGCCTGCTGCTGGAGCAACGCCAGATGTTATGAACTTCTGGCAGAGCAAAGCTGATGACTACTCGATAGTTCAGTGTGCCATGCTTTACGGCTTAGAATCGGGACTTCAACGACGTTTTGAACGTCATGGAGCATATGAGATGTTCCAGGAGTTGAAGTTAATATTTCAAGCAAATGCCCGAATTGAGAGATATGAAGTCTCCAATAAGTTCTATAGCTGCAAGATGGAGGAGAACAGTTCTGTCAGTGAGCATATACTCAAAATGTCTGGGTATAATAATCACTTGATTCAGATGGGAGTTAATCTTCCAGATGACTGCGTCATTGACAGAATTCTCCAATCACTGCCACCAAGCTACAAGAGCTTCGTGATGAACTATAATATGCAAGGGATGAACAAGACTATTCCCGAGCTCTTTGCAATGCTGAAAGCTGCGGAGGTAGAAATCAAGAAGGAGCATCAAGTGTTGATGGTTAGCAAAACCACTAGTTTCAAGAAAAAGGGCAAAGGGAAGAAGAAGGGAAACTTCAAGAAGAACAGCAAGCAAGTTGCTGCTCAAGAGAAGAAACCCAAGTCTGGACCTAAGCCTGAAACTGAGTGCTTCTACTGCAAGCAGACTGGTCACTGGAAGCGGAACTGCCCCAAGTATTTGGCGGATAAGAAGGATGGCAAAGTGAGCAAAGGTATATGTGATATACATGTTATTGATGTGTACCTTACTAGAGCTCGCAGTAGCACCTGGGTATTTGATACTGGTTCTGTTGCTAATATTTGCAACTCGAAACAGGGACTACGGAATAAGCGGACACTAGCAAAGGACGAGGTGACGATGCGCGTGGGAAACGGTTCCAAAGTCGATGTGATCGCGGTCGGCACGCTACCTCTACATCTACCTTCAGGATTAATATTAGACCTAAATAATTGTTATTTGGTGCCAGCATTGAGCATGAACATTATATCTGGATCTTGTTTAATGCGAGACGGTTATTCATTTAAATCAGAGAATAATGGTTGTTCTATTTATATGAGTAATATCTTTTACGGTCATGCACCTTTGAAGAGTGGTCTATTCTTGTTGAATCTCGAAGATAGTGATACACATATTCATAATGTAGAAGCCAAAAGATGCAAAGTTAATAATGATAGTGCAACTTATTTGTGGCACTGCCGTTTAGGTCATATCGGTGTAAAGCGCATGAAGAAACTCCATACTGATGGGCTTTTGGAACCACTTGATTATGAATCACTTGGTACTTGCGAACCGTGCCTCATAGGCAAGATGACTAAAACACCGTTCTCCGGTACTATGGAGAGAGCAACAGATTTATTGGAAATCATACATACCGATGTATGTGGTCCGATGAATATTGAGGCTCGTGGCGGATATCGTTATTTTCTCACCTTCACAGATGATTTAAGCAGATATGGGTATATCTACTTAATGAAACATAAGTCTGAAACATTTGAAAAGTTCAACGAATTTCAGAGTGAGGTTGAAAATCATCGTAACAAGAAAATAAAGTTTCTACGATCTGATCATGGAGGAGAATATTTGAGTTACGAGTTTGGTGTACATTTGAAAAATTGTGGAATAGTTTCGCAACTCACACCACCCGGAACACCACAACGTAATGGTGTGTCCGAACGTCGTAATCGTACTTTACTAGATATGGTGCGATCTATGATGTCTCTTACTGATTTACCGCTATCGTTTTGGGGTTATGCTTTAGAGACGGCCGCATTCACGTTAAACAGGGCACCATCAAAATCCGTTGAGACGACACCTTATGAACTATGGTTTGGCAAGAAACCAAAGTTGTCGTTTCTTAAAGTTTGGGGCTGCGATGCTTATGTGAAAAAGCTTCAACCTGATAAGCTCGAACCCAAATCGGAGAAATGTGTCTTCATAGGATATCCAAAGGAAACTATTGGATACACCTTCTATCACAGATCCGAAGGCAAGACTTTTGTTGCTAAATTCGGAAACTTTCTAGAGAAGGAGTTTCTCTCGAAAGAAGTGAGTGGGAGGAAAGTAGAACTTGACGAGGTAACTGTACCTGCTCCCTTATTGGAAAATAGTACATCACAGAAAACTGTTTCTGCGACACCTATACCAATCAGTGAGGAAGCTAATGATGATGATCATGAAGCTTCAGAACAAGATACTACTGAACCACGTAGATCAACCAGAGTGAGATCCGCACCAGAGTGGTACGGTAATCCAGTTCTGGAAGTCATGATGCTAGATCATGATGAACCTACGAACTATGAAGAAGCGATGGTGAGCCCAGATTCCGCAAAGTGGCTTGAGGCCATGAAATCTGAGATGGGATCCATGTATGAAAACAAAGTATGGACTTTGGTTGACTTGCCCGATGATCGGCAAGCAATTGAGAATAAATGGATCTTCAAGAAAAAGACTGACGCTGACGGTAATATTACTGTCTATAAAGCTCGACTTGTCGCGAAAGGTTTTCGACAAGTTCAAGGAGTTGACTACGATGAGACCTTCTCACCCGTAGCGATGCTTAAGTCCGTCAGAATTATGTTAGCAATTGCCGCATTTTATGATTATGAAATATGGCAGATGGATGTCAAAACTGCATTCCTGAATGGATTTCTGGAAGAAGAGTTGTATATGATACAACCAGAAGGTTTTGTCGATCCAAAGGGATCTAACAAAGTATGCAAACTCCAGCGATCCATTTATGGACTGGTGCAAGCATCTCGGAGTTGGAATAAACGCTTTGATAGTGTGATCAAAGCATTTGGCTTTATACAGACTTTTGGAGAAGCCTGTATTTACAAGAAAGTGAGTGGGAGCTCTGTAGCATTTCTAATATTATATGTGGATGACATATTGCTGATTGGAAATGATATAGAATTTCTGGATAGCATAAAGGGATACTTGAATAAAAGTTTTTCGATGAAAGACCTCGGGGAAGCTGCTTACATATTAGGCATAAAGATCTATAGAGATAGATCAAAACGCTTAATTGGACTTTCACAGAGCACATACCTTGACAAGATTTTGAAGAAGTTCAAAATGGATCAAGCAAAGAAAGGGTTCTTGCCTGTGTTACAAGGTATGAAGTTGAGTCAGACTCAATGCCCGACCACTGCAGAAGATAGAGAGAAAATGAAAGATGTTCCCTATGCTTCAGCCATAGGCTCTATCATGTATGCAATGCTGTGTACCAGACCTGATGTGTGCCTTGCTATAAGTTTAGCAGGGAGGTACCAAAGTAATCCAGGAATGGATCACTGGACAGCGGTCAAGAACATCCTGAAATACCTGAAAAGGACTAAGGATATGTTTCTCGTATATGGAGGTGACAAAGAGCTCACCGTAAGAGGTTACGTTGATGCAAGCTTTGACACTGATCCGGACGATTCTAAATCGCAAACCGGATACGTGTTTACTTTAAACGGTGGAGCTGTCAGTTGGTGCAGTTCTAAACAAAGCGTCGTAGCGGGATCTACATGTGAAGCGGAGTACATAGCTGCTTTGGAAGCAGCAAACGAGGGAGTCTGGATGAAGGAGTTCATATCCGATCTAGGTGTCATACCTAGTGCATCGGGTCCAATGAAAATCTTCTGTGACAATACTGGTGCAATTGCCTTGGCAAAGGAATCCAGATTTCACAAAAGGACCAAACACATCAAGAGACGCTTCAACTCCATCCGGGATTTAGTCCAGGTGGGAGACATAGAGATTTGCAAGATACATACGGATCTGAACGTTGCAGACCCGTTGACTAAGCCTCTTCCACGAGCAAAACATGATCAGCACCAAGGCTCCATGGGTGTTAGAATCATTACAGTGTAATCTAGATTATTGACTCTAGTGCAAGTGGGAGACTGAAGGAAATATGCCCTAGAGGCAATAATAAAGTTATTATTTATTTCCTTATATCATGATAAATGTTTATTATTCATGCTAGAATTGTATTAACCGGAAACATAATACATGTGTGAATACATAGACCAACAGAGTGTCACTAGTATGCCTCTACTTGACTAGCTCGTTAATCAAAGATGGTTATGTTTCCTAACCATGAACAAAGAGTTGTTATTTGATTAACGAGGTCACATCATTAGTTGAATGATCTGATTGACATGACCCATTCCATTAGCTTAGCACCCGATCGTTTAGTATGTTGCTATTGCTTTCTTCATGACTTATACATGTTCCTATAACTATGAGATTATGCAACTCCCGTTTACCGGAGGAACACTTTGGGTACTACCAAACGTCACAACGTAACTGGGTGATTATAAAGGAGTACTACAGGTGTCTCCAATGGTAGATGTTGGGTTGGCGTATTTCGAGATTAGGGTTTGTCACTCCGATTGTCGGAGAGGTATCTCTGGGCCCTCTCGGTAATGCACATCACATAAGCCTTGCAAGCACTGCAACTAATATGTTAGTTGTGAGATGATGTATTACAGAACGAGTAAAGAGACTTGCCAGTAACGAGATTGAACTAGGTATTGGATACCGACGATCGAATCTCGGGCAAGTAACATACCGATGACAAAGGGAACAATGTATGTTGTTATGCGGTCTGACCGATAAAGATCTTCGTAGAATATGTAGGAGCCAATATGGGCATCCAGGTCCCGCTATTGGTTATTGACCGGAGACGTGTCTCGGTCATGTCTACATTGTTCTCGAACCGTAGGGTCCGCACGCTTAACGTTATGATGATAGTTATTATGAGTTTATGCATTTTGATGTACCGAAGGTTGTTCGGAGTCCCGGATGAGATCACGGACATGAGAGGAGTCTCGAAATGGTCGAGACGTAAAGATTGATATATTGGAAGCCTATGTTTGGACATAGGAAGTGTTCCGGGTGAAATCGGGATTTTACCGGAATACCGGGAGGGTTACTGGAACCCCCCGGGAGACTAATGGGCCTATTGGGCCTTAGTGGAAAAAGAGAAAAGGGGCAGCCCATAGCTGGCCGGCGCCCCCCCTTTCCCCAAGTCCTAGTAGGACTAGGATAAGGGGCCGGCCCCCCCTTCTCTCTCCTTTTCCCCGAGAGTCCTAATTGGAATAGGATTGGAGGGGGGAGTCCTACTCCCGGTGGGAGTAGGACTCCCCCTGCGCCTCCCTCTCCCTGGCCGGCCGGCCCCCCCTCCTCCAACCTTTATATACGGGGGCAGGGGACACCCCAAGACACACAAGTTGATCCTTGAGATCGTTCCTTAGCCGTGTGCGGTGCCCCCTGCCACCAAATTCCACCTCGATCATACCGTTACAGTGCTTAGGCGAAGCCCTGCGTCGGTAGTACATCAAGATCGTCACCACGCCGTCGTGCTGACGGAACTCTTCCTCGACGCTTTGCTGGATCGGAGCCCGAGGAACGTCATCGAGCTAAACATGTGCTAAGAACTCGGAGGTGCCGGAGTAACGGTGCTTGGATCGGTCGGATCGGAAAGAAGACGTACGACTACTTCCTCTACGTTGTTTGATCGCTTCCGCAGTCGGTCTGCGTCGGTACGTAGACAACACTCTCCCCTCTCGTTGCTGTGCATCACCATGATCTTGCGTGTGCGTAGGAAAATTTTCGAAATTACTGCGTTCCCCAACATCCAGGAGAACCACGAAACCCTATTTCCACCGCCACAACCTTTTGTACCCAAGAGATCCCATCTTGGGGCCTTTTCCGGAGCTCCGCCGGAGAGGGAATCAATCACGAAGGGCTTCTACGTCAACACCATAGCCTCTCCGATGATGTGTGAATAGTTTACCTCAGACCTTCAGGTCCATAGTTATTAGCTAGATGGCTTCTTCTCTCTCTTTGGATCTCAATACAAAGTTCTCCTTGATCTTCTTGGAGATCTATTCGATGTAATTCTTTTTGCGGCGTGTTTGTCGAGATCTAATGAATTGTGGGTTTATGATCAAGTTTATCTATGAACAATATTTGAATCTCCTCTGAATTCTTTTATGTATGATTTGTTATCTTTGCAAGTCTCTTCGAATTATCAGTTTGGTTTTGCCTACTAGATTGATCTTTCTTGCAATGGGAGAAGTGCTTAGCTTTGGGTTCAATCTTGCGGTGTCCTTTCCCAGTGATAGCAGGGGCGGCGAGGAACGTATTGTATTGTTGCCATCGAGGATAAAAAGATGGGGTTTATATCATATTGCTTGAGTTTATCCCTCTACATCATGTCATCTTGCTTAATGCGTTACTTTGTTCTTATGAACCTAATACTCTAGATGCAGGCAGGAGTCGGCCGATGTGTGGAGTAATAGTAGTAGATGCAGAATCGTTTCGGTCTACTTGTTGCGGACGTGATGCCTATATACATGATCATGCCTAGATATTCTCATAACTATGCACTTTTCTATCAATTGCTCGACAGTAATTTGTTCACTCACCGTAATACTTGTGCTATCTTGAGAGAAGCCACTAGTGAAACCTATGGCCCCCGGGTCTATCTTTCATCATATAAGTTTCCAATCTATTTTATTTTGCAATCTCTACTTTCAATCTATATCATAAAAATACCAAAAATATTTATTATCTCTATCAGATCTCACTTTTGCAAGTGGCCGTGAAGGGATTGACAACCCCTTTATCGTGTTGGTTGCAAGGTTCTTATTTGTTTGTGTAGGTATGAGGTGACTTGCGTGTGGCCTCCTACTGGATTGATAACTTGGTTCTCAAAAACCGAGGGAAATACTTACACTACTTTGCTGCATCACCCTTTCCTCTTCAAGGGAAAACCAACGCATGCTCAAGAGGTAGCAAGAACGATTTCTGGCGCCGTTGCCGGGGAGTCTACGCACAAGTCAAGATATACCAAGTACCCATCACAACTCGTATCCCTCACATTACATTATTTTCCATTTGCCTCTCGTTTTCCTCTCCCCCACTTCACCTTTGCCATTTTATTCGCCCCTCTTCTGTTCGTCCTTCTGTTTGCTTGTGTTACCATGTGCCTTCTATTTGCTTGCATCTTCACTTGATAAAAAATCTATTGATGTGGATCCTCATCCGCTTGCCAATCTTTTTAAGAGATCCAATTATGATGAACCAATTGCTAGTGAGTTTTGTGCACTAGATTATCTTTATGAAGTTTTGCTTGAAATTCGTGAATCTGAAAATTGTGATGAAGTACTTTATGAAGTGATCCACGATAGATTTTTTTAATAAAAGGCATGATTGCCATAATGTTATTATAAATTCTATGAATTTCAATAGTGCTAATAATATGCAAAACCCTAAGCCTGGGGATGCTAGTTTTGCTATGACTACTACTTGTTGCAATGATCATGATTGGGGTGATTCTTCTTTTGATCTTGAAAATTTATTTAAGCCCCATGATGAATATGAGACTGATAATAGTGTTTGCAATATTATTGAAAGTGGGTTTGGAAGAGTGTCAACTTTAGATCCCACATATTTGGAGATTGTTCAATCTTATGATTTTTTTGATAAAAGTGGGTTTGGAGAGGTCATGACTTTAGTTAATGTTAATCCCACTATTTTGGAAGAGTGTCAACTTTGCATGCATGTGGATCGTGTTGAAAATATTTTATGTGATAGATATTTTGTTGAATTTTCTTATGATCCCACATGTAATTATTATGATAGAGGAAAATATGATTGTAGAAATTTTCATGTTACTAAATTACCTCTCGTTATGTTGAGATTGCTATTGTTTCCTTTTTCTTCCATGCATATGCTAGTTTTTGCTTGTCTTGATAATTTGTTTGCTTATAAAATGCCTATGCATAGGAATTATGTTAGACTTAGATGTGTTTGTCATGTGTTTTGTGATGCTTTCTTTGTGCTTCAACTCTTGTCTTTCATGTGAGCATCACCAAGATTGTCAATGCCTAGCTAGGGGCGTTAAACGATAGCGCTTGTTGGGAGGCAACCCAATTTTATTTTTGTTCCTTAATTTTTTAATTGTTTAGTAATAAATAATTCATCTACCTTCTGTTATGATTGTGTTTTTATGTTTAATTAGTGTTTGTGCCAAGTAAAGCCTTTAGGATCTTCTTGGATGAATGTTGTTTGATCTTGCTGTAAAAAATAGAAAGTTTGCGCTCACGAGAATAATTTTGATTTTTTTACCAGAGAGTGATAAAATATTGATTCCAATTGAAGTGGATCAATATACAAATTTTTTAGGTCTTACTAATTTGGTGGAAGTTTTGGAGTTACAGAAGTATACGTTTGCTACAGACTACTATAGACTGTTATGTTTTTGACAGATTCTGTTTTTCGTGTGTTGTTTGCTTATTTTGATGAATCTATGGCTAGTTTCGGAGGTTATGAACCATATATAAGTTGTAATAGATTAGGTTTAACAACAATATAAATAAATAATGAGTTCATTACAGTACCCTATGATGGTGGTTTGCTTTCTTATACTAACGGAGCTCATGATATTTTCTGTTGAGTTTTGTGTTGTGAACTTTTCAAGTTTTGGGTAAAGATTTGATGGATTATGGAACAAGGAGTGGAAAGAGCCTAAGCTTGGGGATGCCCAAGGCAGCCCAAGGTAAAATCCAAGGGCAACCAAAAGCCTAAGCTTGGGATGCTCCGGAAGGCATCCCCTCTTTTGTCTTCGTCCATCGGTAACTTTACTTGATGCTATATTTTTATTCACCACATGATATGTGTTTTGCTTGGAGCGTCTTGTATGATTTAAGTCTTTGCCTTTTAGTTTACCACAATCATCCTTGCTATACACACCTTTTGGGATAGACACACATGAATCGAAATTTATTAGAATACTCTATGTGCTTCACTTATATCTTTTGAGCTTAATAATTTCACTCTAGTGCTTCACTTATATCTTTTAGAGCACGGTGGTGGTTTTATTTTATATAAATTATTGATCTCTCATGCTTCACTTATATTATTTTGAGAGTCCTTTAGAACAGCATGGTAATTTTCTTTGGCTACAAAATTAGTCCTAATATGATAGGCATCCAAGATGGATATAATAAAAACTTTCATATAAGTGCATTGAAACCAAGGGAAGTTTGATACTTGATGATTGTTTTGAGATATGGAGATAGTGATATTAAAGTTGTGCTAGTTGAGTAGTTGTGAATTTGAGAAATACTTGTGTTGAAGTTTGCAAGTCCCATAGCATGCACATATGGTAAACGTTTTGTAACAAATTTGAAACATGAGGTGTTCTTTGATTGTCATCCTTATGAGTGGCGGTTGGGGACGAGCGATGGTCTTTTCCTACCAATCTATCCCCCTAGGAGCATGCGCGTAGTGCTTGATTTTTGATGACTTGTAGATTTTTGCAATAAGTATGTGAGTTCTTTATGACTAATGTTGAGTCCATGGATTATACGCACTCTCACCCTTCCATCATTGCTAGCCTCTTCGGTACCGTGCATTGCCCTTTCTCACCTTGAGAGTTGGTGCAAACTTCGCCGGTGCATCCAAACCCTGTGATACGATACGCTCTATCACACATAAACCTCCTTATATCTTCCTCAAAATAGCCAGCATATCTACCTATTATGACATTTCCATAGCCATTTCGAGATATATTGCCATGCAACTTTCCATCGTTCATTTATTATGACATGCTTCATCATTGTCATATTGCCTTGCATGATCATGTAGTTGACATCGTATTTGTGGCAAAGCCACCATGCATAATTTTTCTTATATGTCACTCTTGATTCATTGCCCATCCCGGTACACCGCCGGAGGCATTCATATAGAGTCATATTTTGTTCTAGTATCGAGTTGTAAATAAATAGAAGTGTGATGATCATCATTAATAGAGCATTGTGCCAAATAAAAAAAGGCCAAATAAGAAAAAAAAGGCCAAAAAAGGGGCAATGCCACTATCCTTTTCCACACTTGTGCTTCAAAACAGCACCATGATCTTTATGATAGAGAGTCTCTCATTTTGTCACTTTCATATACTAGTGGGAATTTTTCATTATAGAACTTGGCTTGTATATTCCAACAATGGGCTTCCTCAAATGCCCTAGGTCTTCATGAGCAAGCAAGTTGGATGCACACCCACTTAGTTTTTTTGTTGAGCTTTCATACATTTATAGCTCTAGTGCATCCGTTGCATGGCAATCCCTACTCCTTGCATTGACATCAATTGATGGGCATATCCCTAGCCCATTGATTAGCCGCGTCAATGTGAGACTTTATCCTTTTTTGTATTCTCCACATAACTCCCATCATCATATTCTATTCCACCCATAGTGCTATATCCATGGCTCACGCTCATGTATTGCGTGAAAGTTGAAAAAAGTTTGAGATTACTAAAGTATGAAACAATTGCTTGGCTTGTCATCGGGGTTGTGCATGATGAGAGTATTCTTGTGTGACGAAAATGGAGCATGACCAAACTATATGATTTTGTAGGGATGAACTTTCTTTTGCCATGTTATTTTGAAAAGACACGATTGCTTAGTTAGTATGCTTGAAGTATTATTATTTTCATGTCAATATTAAACTTTTATCTTGAATCTTTCGGATCTGAACATTCATGCCGCAATAAATAGAATTACTTAGAAAATATGCCAGGTAGCATTCCACATCAAAAATTCTATTTTTATCATTTACCTACTCGAGGACGAGCAGGAATTAAGCTTGGGGATGCTTGATATGTCTCCAATGTATCTATAATTTTTTGTTGTTCCATGCTATTATATTATCTGTTTTGGATGTTTAATGGGCTTTATTATACACTTTTATATTATTTTTGGGACTAACCTACTAACCCAAGGCCCAGTCCAAATTGCTGTTTTTTGCCTATTTCAGTGTTTCACATAAAAGGAATACCAAACGGAATCCAAACGGAATGAAACCTTCGGGAGAGTGATTTTTGGAACAAACATGATCCAGAGGACTTGGAGTGGACGTCAAGAAAGAAGCGAGAGGGTCACGAGGCAGGGAGGCGCGCCCCCACCCTCGTGGGCCCCTCCAGCTCCACCGACCTACTTCTTCCTCCTATATATACCCATATGCCCCCAAACATCCAGGAGCACCACGAAACCCTATTTCCACCGCTGCAACCTTCTGTACCCAAGAGATCCCATCTTGGGGCCTTTTCTAGAGCTCCTCTGGAGGAGGAATCAATCACGGAGGGCTTCTACATCAACACCATAGCCTCTCCGATGATGTGTGAGTAGTTTACCTCAGACCTTCGGGTCCATAGTTATTAGCTAGATGGCCTCTTCTCTTTGTTTGGATCTCAATACAAACTTCTCCTTGATCTTCTTGGAGATCTATTCGATGTAATTCTTTTTGTGGCGTGTTTGTCGAGATCCGATGAATTATGGGTTTATGATCAAGTTTATCTATGAACAATATTTGAATCTCCTCCGAATTCTTTTATGTATGATTTGTTATCTTTGCAAGTCTCTTGGAATTACCAGTTTGGTTTGGCCTACTAGATTGATCTTTCTTGCAATGGGAGAAGTGCTTAGCTTTGAGTTCAATCTTGCGGTGTCCTTTCCCAGTGACAGCAGGGGCAGCAAGGCACGTATTGTATTGTTGCCATCGAGGATAAAAAGATGGGGTTTATATCATATTGCTTGAGTTTATCCCTCTACATCATGTCATCTTGCCTAATGTGTTACTCTTTTCTTATGAACTTAATACTCTAGATGCATGCTGGATAGCGGTTAACGTGTGCAGTAATAGTAGTAGATGCAGAATCGTTTCGGTCTACTTGACACGGATGTGATGCCTATGTTCATGATCATGCCTAGATATTCTCATAACTATGCACTTTTCTATCAATTGCTCGACAATAGTTTGTTCACCCACCATAATATATGCTATCATGAGAGAAGACAGTAGTGAAACCTATGGCCCCCGGGTCTACTTCATATAATATAAAGTTTTCAATCTACAATCTTAGTTTACTTTTTATTTTGCAATCTTTATTTTCCAATCTGTACAATAAAAATACTTGAGTTTATCCCTCTACATCATGTCATCTTGCCTGATGCGTTACTCTGTTCTTATGAACTTAATACTGTAGATGCATGCTAGATAGCAGTCGATGTGTGGAGTAATAGTAGTAGATGCAGAATCATTTCGGTCTACTTGACACGGACGTGATGCCTATGTTCATGACCATGCCTAGATATTCTCATAACTATGCACTTTTCTATCAATTGTTCGATAGTAATTTGTTCACCCACCGTAATACTTATGCTATCTTGAGAGAAGCCACTAGTGAAACCTATGGCCCCCGGGTCTATCTTTCATCATATAAGTTTCCAATCTATTTTACTTTGCAATCTTTACTTTCAATCTATATCATAAAAATACCAAAAAAATTTATTATCTCTATTAGATCTCACTTTTGCAAGTGGCCATGAAGGGATTGACAACCCCTTTACCGCGTTGGTTGCAAGGTTCTTATTTGTTTGTGTAGGTACGAGGTGACTTGCGTGTGGCATCCTACTGGATTGATACCTTGGTTCTGAAAAACTGAGGGAAATACTCCGATTTTTTATTAATAATAATTAATAATCACGTAATTACGAAACTGGGAAAGGATTGGTCTAAATCTGGAAAATAGGAAGGACGCTGAGGAGAACAGCGTCCAGACCTGGACGCTATTACGCACATTGTTCTGACCTGGACGCTAGTATCAACCGCATCCCTGTAACTGGTTCGATCCGCTGTTGTTAAAAAGAGTAAACTGAATCGTTCTCCTCAAACAGACGGAAGTTTTGTCGCCTGTAAACCCTAGAACGCATGGAATCGCCGCTCTTCAACGTCGCCATGTGCTAATCATCCCCCATCAATCGACGTCTCTGATCACGGTAGCCCTATCTCTCTTATTCCCCGCTCACCATTAGGACCCTCTAATCATCTCGTGGTTGGAACATGAGAGTTGTGCTAAGGTTGTCTTGCATCTTTATTGGTTCTTTGTCCAATTGATTCAATGACTTGTAAGCAAACAATGTTTAGATATTTGGTTTCAATATTCATGTGGTGGTACAGTTTGAAATTGGTATGTTTAAGAGAATTGATAGGTTGCAAAAATTCAACTTTACATGGTCCGCAACAGATCAATGTAAGGTTGTCATATTTACACCTTGCATGTTCATGTTAGCAGGTGAAGATAAGAACATGTTAATCGTACTGGCATATGTGGATGGTGAAGTGCAACATGGATCCACGGGTGTGTATTATAGTGTTCCTCCCGACGTCACTTTTCCAGCATCCGAGGAAACCACTTTTGAAGATGTCAAGAGTGAGATATGCCGAGGACTTGCAGTTGGCGATGATCAGTACAACCTGAATATGCAAGCTCTCTTGGATATTGGAGCTCCTGGACCATAATATTTTCAATTAGTTCCAATATATGAGGAAAGAGGATGGACCATGATTTTTGAGAAGATGAAGTCTCGGACAACATGGCAAGTGATAGAGCTACATGTTAACATCTCGCCAAATGGAGACATGTTGAATCAAGTCAATACTGCAAGGGACATCCGAAGAACTGAAAGTCAAGAACGAACGTATGAAAGTGCAATGCATTGCTCATTACATCAAACCTCGCTCGGTGATTTTCCAGAATGTATCATAGGTGCTCCTCATCTCAACATGTCACATGCTCCACCTTCAAGTCATGTTAATGTAACAAATGATTTGCGAACAAGCATTGGCGATGACCCATATTATCAGGAGGATACAGACCATGAGGATGATTTGATTGGAGATCTTGATGATGATGATCATGATTCTAATAGTGCACCTAGCCAAAGTTCAGATGATGATTCAGAACCAAGGCACATGCATCCTGTCCATGCATTTCTGTTCATGCGGAGCTCTGGAAAGAATGGTGTGAGAGCCTTTAGTGACATATCTGTACTAAGGGAGACAACAACGGATGAAAGTTTTTTGGATGTAAGAAATATTTTGCGAGTCCATTATCGGAGCTTCAGATTTTTTATTCGAAAGAGCACCTCAAAATTGCAATTGGTGAATTTCACATAAACATGAACTTGGGAGTAAAGTACAGCACAAGCAGTCAATCTAAACTTATAGCAGAGTTTATCAATGATAGTTGCATGTGGAGGCTGTATGCAACACCAACAAAAATTGGTTCATGTTGGCAAATAAGAAAGTGTCCTTACTCCCACACTTGTCGTGCACCAGCAAATAGAACTGATCATTCTTAGTTATCGGCCTCTATAATTGCCGATGTGATTTGTGAAGCACTGAAGGATGACCTGGAGTTGAGTATAAAAAATGTTCGAGCATTAGTCAGACAACGTTACCGAAATGTGAAGCCGTCATACAATAAGTTGTGGCGTGGAAGAGAGAAGGCCATAGCACAACTTTTTGGTAGCTGGGAGGGATCATACAATCTCCTGGTCCCTTTCCTCGAAGGTATTAAAGTTAAAAATCCAGGTACAAAGTATACTCTTCTATCGAAACCCATGGTGCAGGATGGGCATAGAAAATTTGAATGTGTGGCTTGGGCATTTGGACCTTGTATTGAAGCTGTTCCTCACATTCGACCTGTAATAAGTGTGGATGCTTCATTTCTATCGGGAAGGTACAAGGGAAGGTTGCTAATGGCTTGTGGATATGACGCTAATAACCAACTAATACCTCTTGCATTTGCCATTGTGGAGAAAGAGGATGCAACAAACTGGGGCTGGTTCATGAGATGGCTTCAGAGGGTGGTAATTGGTGTTGGAAAGTTCGTGTGTGTCATTTCAGATCGCCACAAAGCAATCAAATGGGTGTTTAAGCAGCCACACATTGGTTGGAATGAGGATGCTGGTGAGTGTGTTCATCAATTTTGTTCTCAACATGCTGCAGAGAACCTATACAAATCTTATCGAGATGATAACATTTTGAAAATATTCAAGTGGGCAGTCAAGAAAAAGAAACCTCGTAGGTTTGAGGAGGGCATGTCATCTATTGCACATACTTGTCCTGATGCAATAGCATGTCTTAGAAAGGTCGGTAATTATTTGCAGGAAGATAAAAATGAGAAAGAAAAACCTGAAAAAGTATTTCAATGCATGGATGGGGGTTACCGTTGGGGGATCATGACCAGCAATGGGTCCGAGTCCTTAAACAATGTGTTTAGGCTTTCCCAGAGGCTCCCAGTGGCAGCGACTATGGAGGAAACATTTTCAAAGTATTTGGAGCGGTTTGTGGAAAGAAGGCGAAGTGCTCTTAACTTGGTTGCTGATAGAAAGCAATGGTCCGAACGGGTAGACAAACTTTTGGTGAAAAGGGGTGACAAGGCAGGACATATGCATGTTATTTCATATGGCGATGAAATTGGAATATTTGAGGTCAAGGTTGATCACGAGAGGGTTCCATTACGCCATGGAGATCATGTTGTTTTTATTCATAAAGTCTTCAAGTACAAGGTCATTTTGCAACCAAATAATGCTCCATCTTGCGAATGCCTAAAGCCGAACCTAACTGGTGTGCCATGTGCTTATGTGCTTGCTATTTGCAAGTATCAGAATCTTAATGAAAATGAAATAGTACACTCGTATTACTCTTCTCAAGTGCTTGCAAACACTTGGGATGAGCAATTTCATTCGTATGGTAACCAAAATGAGTGGCCAACATATAATGGACCTACTATTGTTCCCGATGAGAAGTTAGTAAATCGTGGGCGTCGACAGCACAAAAGGATCCCCATGTACATGGATGAAATGCAAGGAAGGCGAATGGGGCACCAGGCCCGACGTTCCACAAGAGACAAAAATCAAATAGGTATTGAAGCTTGTTATACAGTACTGTTTTGTATGTAAAATTTATTTACATTTGACTTAACTTATGTGTCTTACCTTTAGGCACATAATCTAGTCAAGGACAAAACTCATCGTCGAGTCGAGCAAAGAGGTTGAGTCAAGGGAAGAGCACATCATCCATAGGAAAGAGGTTGAGTCAAGGGAAGAACATATCATATAAAGGGAAGAGATCAAGTAAAGAGAAGACCACATCACGTAGTCAAAATTCTGACACTACGACTACCATCTGATGACTAGTATTCCGGGAAAATTTCATTAAATTTGGAGTCTATTGACAGAGTCGCCATTTTTCGTTCAGCCAAAATTTGGCCAAAATTTTGAACTGAAAATAAAAGTGTCCAGAAATTGTTGACCTTTTCATAAAAGTACAACAATATGATGACTACTATTGTGTGAAATTTTCAGCCAATTTTGAGTAACACATTGAGAGATTCGTCCATTCTTCATTTTCAGCCATAATTTTGCCAAAATTTTGAACCTGAAAAAAAGTGTACATGATTTTATGAAAATTTGACAAAAGTACAACAATATGATGACTACTATTGTGTGAAATTTCTAGCCAATTTTGAGTAACACATTGAGAGATTCGTCCATTCTTCGGTTTTAGCCATAATTTGGCCAAAAATTTGAACCTAAAAAATGTGTCCAGAATTTTATGAAATTTTGACACAAGGACTTACATATGATGAATACTATTCTGTGAAATTTTCATCAAATTTTGAGCCACACATTGAGAGATTCGTCCATTCTTTGTTTTCAGCCATAATTTTGAAGTCTGATTCATCTCACGCACATTCAGTTTTACACAGGGCAGGCTGCAACATGAGCTTAGCCAATGCGGAGTGACATGGCTTGAAAGGATTACAACCCATGTGTGGCCTATTACAAAGCATGATCAGGAACTTTTTTGTTGTGCAAAAGGAAATAAACATCTACTCAGTTACACTTCTAGATCGGCGGAGATGAGCATATCATATCACTATATGCTCTCATTCTAGTTTAGTACTTGTGAAGAACTCCTTGACTGAAATCTGGGAGCTTCAGTTGCATCTTGTGTTGTCCGTCCTCCATCTATCATGGATTCACCAACATTGAGATATGTTGTAAAACCTCTCCCAGAGTATATCCAATCATTACATACATCGGAGTTGCTTTCTTTCGGGGGGCTCGGTGGGTGAGCAATATCTGAAACATCATCATCAGATGGGATATCTTCGATCTTCAGCGGCAATCTAGCCTCATCGAGCATGCTTTGCAGTCTAGGCTCCAAGTTGAGATCCATCAAATTTCCTACACAAGACCTCATTATAGATTTGCCTATCTTCTTGCACCCATTGGTAGTAGCACATTTGATCCCACATGCAGCATTCTCTATCTCACGTAGGCTCTACAAAGCGACAATACGAATATTAAATCATGTGATTGTTACTGCATTCCAAATAAATAATGAAAATATTGCACACACTTACAATGCGAGCCAATGGTGGATCGCTGGGCATGTACCCGGTCCATTCGATGCTATCTCGAGGATATGGGATAGGTTTATCTAGGCCTCCTAAGCATTGAGAGTCAAAGAATACTGTGTACATACCATATTGCTGGAACCAATGTCTGTAATCGGGTAAACTAGCTACATCAAAGGGAATATCCTCTGGCATACTCCTACTTGGACATGGTCATACTCTTCAACATATTCTTGAACATACTTGGCATGGACTTCTTTCCAATCATGCGGTTTTCCTGCAGAATGCTTAATTTTTCGCAGTTTGCGAACCTCTACCTCGCCGTGCGGAGGGGAAGGTGGAATGGCTTGTCTTAATCCGAATTGCCGCATCACCCTATTTGGATAGTGAAACTCTATAATCCAAAAATGTATGAGTGGTACTCTAGCAAACCACCAATTAGTACCATCATGTACTTCATTAGGCATCTCATCTAGAAGGTCTTCATATGGTTGCCATTCAATTGCACCTTCTCGAATCAAATCAATCTGATTTTGATAATATTCGGTACCTATATGGTTCATTTGCAAGTGAGAAAAATTAGTTGGCACAACACAAACAATGGCTAATAGATGAGGTGAGTACAGTACGATACCCGCATTATGTGGAACATCAAATTCATGTCCAGCACACCACTTTGCTCCAAATACAAAGTTATAATCCAAGTCTAATTCTTCATCTTCCTCATCTCTAGGTTCGTCCCTTTCCTTTGGCTTCTCAATAATATTTTTAGGGCGACCAAGTGGCAAATGAGACCAGGACCATAACTGTAGCAGCAACAAAGGCCTCGAAATTTCTAATCTCTCCTTCTCAGCCCCCATGCTCAACTGTCTATATAACATAGCAAGAACAGCTACTCCCCAATTATACTCTGTTGGTTGCCCTTCATTCTGCATAAACTGAAGATACATAGCTGGCACTCCATCTCCAGATGTATCAGTGAACACCATGGAGCCAAGGATTTCTAGAACAATCGCTTGAGCATGCCAATGAATCTCCCGATCCACTGGATTATCCGGCATCACCTGGAAGCGTTCTCGTAGTTTACCCAAATTTAAAGAGTACTATGAATTCTTCACAACAACATTGTCATCATCTTTCCGCCTTCTCTTTTGCTTCATGTGTTGTTCATCTACAGGAATCCCAAAAAACCTCTCAATCAATCCAGACCATGCAGCATCAGCTTTGCCAATAAGTGGTTTACCATGGATAGGCAACCCCCACAAACAACTCACGTCTTGTAGTGTAACAGTCATTTCTCCTACAGGTAAATGAAAACTATTTGTCTTAGGCCGCCAATGCTCGACCAATGCTGATATCAAATATTTGTCGACATTGATTTTCTTCATTTTTGGAATTTGATAAAAACCAAGGTTCTCTAAGGCCGCGCTACAAAGAGGATCCACTGGAATGCCAACACGATGACACCGAACATTCAAGCAAATGTTAGGCTGCATTAAGATATACAAAAATCAGTTTCAACCAACCACAAAGTGCAACAGACCACATGGAAATTTGATAAATACTCACATTTTCCCAAGATTTGGATATTTTATGTTGGCTGTGCGGCATCCATAATAAATCACTGAAACACTGACTTGTATTCATTTCAGTACCCTGTTACAAGATAAAACAACATTTAAGCAGTTCAAGTGAAATACCATGTCAATCATTTGCATTTATTCTTCAAAGAACTCCACTAGATGAACCTCAATTAATCCTACTGTCATTCAGACTTGTGCTTATGAAACAACTAAAAATCAGTAAAGTAAAGCTGCATCATCAAGAATAGCAATCAATTACTCTCAACTTCTTACAAGGACCATGTCACACTCATGAAATTTTAGGCATACACATTATTTCGGTTTGATGCACTATCAATATCAATCTATCAATCACACAAAGAGACAAGTAAAGATATAAATAGAAGAGATTTGCTAGCATCTATTGTAGTAACAAGCCTCAGTTAGAGACCAGGAAGAATCGTACACCAGTTTAAGAGAAAAAGACAGTGCCTACCTGTGGTGCTCTACTGCGGGCGACAATTGACGCTGTGAGGCTAGCTGGGACGAGGAACGGACGAGATGTGGAGAATGCAGTGGAGAGATGAGAGATTGGCTGTCACGTCCACCGGACTCGTCGCGGTGGCGCAACCTACTTTGACCGTCAGGTGGTGGACGAGGGGACGAGGCAGAGGCGGGAGCCTGCCATGAGGTGGTGCGCGAGGGAATGACGTAGATGCGGCCGGGAAGAGGCGGAGGGCGGCGATAGGGGAGAGGAGGAGGGCGGTGGTGGAGAGGAGCTCGGGGGGACGAAACGCCAAAGCAGAGTCAACCGGCTTGGTTGCGAGTGGGGCCAACCTAGTACGGGGTTGATACTAGCGTCCAGGTCAGAACGCTGGGCATAATAGCTGTAACACCCTCGATGCGACTATATCTCCCATGTCGAGGCACGACTTAGAGGCATAATCGCATTGAAGGCATATGTCGCAAGTCAGGCAATCATCACAAACATCCCATGTAATATAGATAATGAAAAGGGATAACAAAGTTGGCTTACACTCGCCACGTCAATCAAGTACATAAATAACATACATCATCCAAACACTCATGGCCCGACTACGGCACCAAAATGAAAGATAACCCAACAAGCGACATGGTCCCGATCACCCCCAACAGGGCACCACTACTGATCATCAGGAAAGGAAACATAGTAACGTTGAGAGTCCTCGTCGAACTCCCACTTGAGCTCGAACGCATCACCTGGAGCGGAATCACCTGGACCTGCATCTGGTATAATAGTAATCTATGAGCCATAGGGACTCAGCAATCTCGCACCCTCGCGATCAAGACTATTTAAGCTTAAAAGGTAGGGCAAGGTAAATATATGTGGAGCTGCAGCAAGCGACTAGCATATATGGTGGCTAACTTATTCGCAAAAGAGAGCGAGAAGAGGAGGCAAAGCGCGAGCGAGAAACTAGAGAGCAACCTGCGCAAGCATTACTCCAACACCGTGTCCAGTTCCCGAACTCCGCCGAGAAGAGGCCATCATGGTAACACACACGGTTGATTCATTTTAATTAAGTTAAGGTTTAAGTTATCTACAACCAGACATTAACAAATTCCCATCTGCCCATAACCGCGGGCACAGCTTTCGAAAGTTCAATCCCTGAAGGGGAGTCCCAACTTAGCCCATGACAAGCTCTCACGGTCAACGAAGGAATAGACCTCCTCCCAAGACGTTCCGATCAGACTCGGTATCTCGGTACAACAAGACACTTCGACAGGTTAAAACAAGACCAGCAACACCGCCCGAATGTGTCGACAAATCCTGATAGGAGCTGCACATATCTCGTTCTCAGGGCACACTCAGATGAGACTAGCTACGAGTAAAACCAACCCTCAAGTTTCCCCAAGGTGTCCCCGCAGGCAGCTCAGTTCGGACCAACACTCAGAGGAGCACTGGCCCCGGGGGGGGGGGGGGGGGTTAAATAAGGTGACCCTCGGGCTCCGGAAACCCAAGGGAAAAAGAGGCTAGGTGGCAAATGGTAAGACCAAGGTTGGGCATTGCTGGAAAGCTTTAATCAAGATGAACTATCAAAGGGTTCCCATTATAACCCAACCGCGTAAGGAACGCAAAATCCGGGAACATAACACCGATATGACGGAAACTAGGGCGGCAAGAGTGGAACAAAACACTAGGCGAGAGGCCGAGCCTTCCACCCTTTACCAAGTATATAGATGCATTAAGATAACAAGATAATATAATGATATCCCAACAAGTAAATAAATGTCCCAACAAGGAACGGCCTTCAATCTTCACCTGCAACTAGCAACGCTATAAGAGGGGCTGAGCAAAGCGGTAACATAGCCAATCAACGGTTTGCTAGGACATGGTGGGTTAGAGGTTTGACATGGCAATTTGGGAGGCTGACAAGCAAATGGTAGGCATCATAGCATTGGCATAGCAAAAGAGCGAGCAATCTAGCATAGCAAAGATAGTAGTGATTTCGAGGGTATGATCATCTTGCCTGCAAAGCTGTCAGAGTTGACTGGATCCTCGAAAGCAAACTCAACGGGCTCCTCGTTAGCGAACTCGTCTCCCGGCTCTACCCAAACAAGACAAACAAGATAACAGAACACAATCAACCCCGTGCAAGGATCATACAACATGATGCAAAGATGATATGCTATGCGGGATGCGATGCGGGATGCATATGCGAGATGTGATAGAAAATGCATGAACCTGGCCTCAACTTGGGAATCCAAGTGTTCCACTGGAAAGATGAGATGAAATCACTTGAAAACGATATAAAGAACATCGGAATTGGAGTTACGGTTTGGAAATGGCAAGCGATTCAAATATGACACCGGTCTGCGATTTACAGCAAGTAGCCATCTAGATGCAATGAGATGAACATGCTACAGCACTCAAACATGGCATCAAAATACACGGCAGGGAAGCATTCAAGATGCTTAACAAAAGTCTAGCACTGAGCTACGGCCAATTCATCCATTAACAGGTTCAAACAAGCATGGCAAAAATGCAAATGGCAAACAGATCTCAGACTTAGTGAACTTGTCTGGAATTTCAGACCAAGTAGCTCTCTTCGGAGCAACAAAACAACATGCTACAGGATTTGAACATGACAAAGTAAAACATGGCATGGAGCTACTCAAATAGCTTAACAAAAGTCCCTTAGTGACCTTGAGCCAAAAGGGATCAGAAAATATACTAACAAGCACATGAACATAGCAAAAACATAATCAGTTTTCAGACTTAGTGAAAACTGACACATGCTCAAACATAACTCAAGTAGGCATGTTTACGAGCTCGATGCACTCACTATGGTGCAAGTCATGGCAAGACAAGCATACATCCATTAATAAGGCACAAAATGCAAGCTAGACATGGCAAGAACAATGGCATAGCATGCACGGATCAACTACAACAACATCGGCAAAATCACAAACAAGTTGACGATCTGCCCAGATTCACAAAGTAGCAAAAGTAGAGCTCGATTGACTCAAGCTAGGGTGCTCCATAATTGCAAACAAAGACATGGATGGATAGAGCACTACAAGATTAATAAAACTCCCTTACTGATCATCCTCAAAAGAGGCACGGATCACTAGGAAACAACACGAACATAAGGCATCATGAGATAAACGATCCTAGGACTTGGTGAAATTACTAAGTCCCGGAAAACAGAGTTACCGGGTGCCTCACTTTGCAAGCTTGCACTAGGCACCACACACATCACAAAAATACATGGGTTGCACCTCTGGAAAGATGACAAAACCCTTAACAAAACATATGTAGAGCATCAGGGCATATCATGCACACATTAATCATGGCAAAAATGACAAAATCCTAAATGGAGTAGCAGATCTGACAATTAACTCAAGTAGCCCTCTTTTAACAGAATTTCGGGCATCAAGATGAACTCAAATGAAAATGATGCAATGGAATGAAATGATATACTCTCTGAGACGAACATTTTGATATGCTATATGCATGAATCGGATCTACGGATGCAAAGTTACGGGGTCATGAACATATGCACTTGGACTGAAATTTCTGGGACTTAGGAAAAATTCAACCTCCGGATTAGTTTTTTTTCAGATCTGAATCGGGCGAAGGCACTGTAGCACGGCGGCGCGGATCCGAGGTCGCCAGCGTCGGGGTTCTTGCCGGAAGGAGGGGAGGCGAGGCCGGCTCCGGGCGGCGGTCACCGGAGCGCCGAAGACGGGCGGCTAACGGCGCGGGGCCGAGGCGATGCGGGGCGCGGCCGGGCGGCGGAGTGACGACGGTGGCGCGGCGAACGGCGAGGTTGCGCGGCAGGGCGGCGATGGTGTGCGGCGGCGCCGGCCACTGGAGTCGAGGGAGGCGGCGGCGCTCGGGCGCGGGGAGCTGGGAGGCGCGGGCGGCGGCGGATGGGCTCGCGGGGGCCCCGAGCGGGCCTCGCGGGCCTCGGGCGGTGGCAGGCGGCGGACACCACGTGGTGGGACGCCACTGGTGCGGGCGGCGGCGGTGATTTTGTCCGGCGCCGGCGGACACGTCCGGCGCGGCGCGAGGTGGATTTAGGGTTTCGGGGAGAGGGGATCCGGGATATTTCGAGGGGAACCTATTTATAGGCATAGAGGGAGCTAGGAGAGTCCAAATGAGGTGCGGTTTTCGGCCACGCGATCGTGATCGAACGATATAGATGATGGAGCAGAGTTTGGTGGGTTTTGGGCCAAATTGGAGGGGTGTTGGGCTGCAACATACACGAGGCCTTTTCGATCCCTCGGTTAACCGTTGGAGTATCAAGCGAAGTCCAAATGATATGAAACTTGACAGGCGGTCTACCGGTAGTAAACCAAGGCCGCTTGGCAAGTCTTGGTCCAATCCGGAAATGTTTAATCGCCACACACGAAAGAAGGCTAGAAATGACCACCGGAGGAGAATGAAGCGCCGGATTGCAAAACGGACAACGGGGAAAATGCTCGAATGCATGAGACGAACACGTATGCAAATGCAATGCACATGATGACATGATATGAGATGCATGACAACGATAACAACACACTGAGACAAAGACCCGAACCCGAGAAAATAAAATAACTTAACGCCGGAAACGGCAAGAGTTGGAGTATAAATTGGGTAAGTTATATCCGGGGTGTTACAACACTCCACCACTACGAAAGGATCTCGTCCCGAGATCTAGGACTGAAAGAACGCCGGGTACTCAGAACGGAGGTGATCCTCACGTTCCCAGGTAGCTTCACGGTCGGAATGGTGTGACCACTTGACTTTGAGAAATTTGATTGACTTGTTGCGAGTCTTGCGTTCAGTCTCTTCAAGAATAGCAACTGGGTGCTCACGATAAGAGAGATCTTCTTGGAGCTCAATGTCCTCGAAGTTGACTGTGCGGTCAGGAGTCTTGAAGCACTTTCGAAGCTGAGAGACATGGAACACATCATGAACATTTGCAAAGTTTGACGGAAGCTCGAGTTGATAGGCGAGGTCGCCTCTCTTGCTGACAATCTTGAAAGGTCCCACGTATCTGGGGGCAAGCTTCCCTTTGATACCAAAGCGACGAGTACCTTTCATAGGAGAGACACGGAGGTAAACATGATCTCCGATCTCGAAAGCCAAATCACGGTGCTTACTATCATAGTAGCTCTTCTGGCGGGATTGGGCTGCTTTGAGGTTATCACGAATGACTTTGCACATTTCTTCTGCCTCTGTGATTAAGTCATTGCCCAAAAGCTGACGTTCACCGGTTTCAGACCAGTTGAGAGGTGTACAACACTTCCTGCCATACAGAATTTCAAATGGGGCCTTGCCCGAACTTGCTTGAAAACTGTTGTTGTAGGAGAATTTAGCATAAGGAAGACAATCCTCCCACTTCATGCCGAAGGAGATCACACAAGCCCTGAGCATATCTTCAAGAATCTGGTTGACACGCTCGACTTGACCGCTAGTTTGAGGATGGAAAGCTATGCTGAAGCGGATGTTGGTGCCCATGGCCTTCTGAAAAGAATCCCAAAACTTGGAGGTAAAGATGCTGCCACGGTCTAAAGAGATCACTTGTGGAATACCGTGCAGAGAGACAATTCGAGAGGTATAGAGTTCCGCCAATTGAGCTGCAGTGATTGACTGTTTGATAGGCAGAAAGTGAGCCACTTTGGTGAGTTTGTCGATGACAACGAATATAGCATCATTGCCACGCTTGGACTTTGGAAACCCAGTCACGAAGTCCATTTCAATGTGGTCAAACTTCCATTCTGGAATGGCAAGAGGTTGGAGGAGACCTGCTGGCCTTTGGTGTTCTGCCTTCACTCTTCTGCAGACATCACATTCGTTCACAAATTGAGCAATCTCGCGCTTCATTCGAGTCCACCAATAAGCCTGCTTGAGGTCCTGATACATCTTCGTGCTCCCAGGGTGGATGGAGAGGAGAGAATTGTGAGCCTCGTTCATGATCACTTTACGAAGGTCACCTTTGGGTACCACAATACGATCCTCGAAGAAGAGAGTGTCCTTGTCATCAAGGCGGTAGCACTTGTACTTGGGTTGACTCTTGGTAATCCCAATCTTCACCTTTTTCATCATAGCATCAAGAAGCTGGGCTTGGCGAATCTGGTCTTCCAAGGTAGGAGAGACTTGAAGGTTGGCGAGGAAACCTTGCGGAACAACTTGCAGATTAAGTTTGCGGAAAGCTTCACAAAGCTCGGGTTGATAAGGCTTGAGAATCAGACTATTGCAATACGCTTTTCTGCTCAAAGCGTCAGCAATCACATTGGCCTTGCCCGGAGTATACTCGATACTCGGATTATACTCTTGAATCATTTCGACCCATCGAGTTTGCCTGAGGTTGAGATTAGGCTGAGTGAAGATGTACTTGAGACTCTTGTGATCAGTGAAAATGTCCACTTTTCTTCCCAATAGAAGATGTCTCCAAGTCAAAAGAGCATGCACAACTGCCGCCAACTCGAGATCATGAGTGGGGTAGTTCTTCTCATTAGGCTTCAACTGGCGAGAGGTATAAGCAACGACTTTATTCTCTTGCATCAATACCGCGCCAAGACCTTGGAGAGAGGCATCACAAAAGACCTCGTACGATTTGGATTCATCAGGCGGAGTCAGAATTGGAGCAGTGATCAATTTCTCTTTCAAAGTGTTGAAAGCAATATCACACTCCGGAGACCAAACATACTTGATGTGCTTCTGGAGAAGATTTGAGAGAGGCTTCGCGATCTTAGAAAAGTTTTCAACGAATCTTCGGCAGTAGCTTGCGAGACCAAGGAAGCTACGGAGTTGCTTCACGTTCTGAGGAGGTTCCCAATTCACAATTGCAGACACCTTCTCAGGATTCACGGCAATGCCCTTGGCAGAGATGATATGGCCAAGATAAAGAACCTCATCGAGCCAAAATTCACACTTGGAGAACTTGGCGTAGAACTGATGGTCCCTGAGCTTATCAAGAACCAAACGCAAGTGCTTGGCATGATCTTCCTTGTTCTTCGAGAAAACCAGAATGTCGTCGAGATAGACCAAAATGAAGTCATTGGTGTAGGCATTGAAGATGAAATTCATCATGCGAGAGAACGTCGGAGGAGCGTTGACGAGGCCAAAAGACATGACAGTGTATTCGTATGAACCAAAGCTTGTCCTGAAAGCCGTCTTGGGAATATCTTGCTCACGGATTCGAATCTGATGATAACCCATACGGAGATCAAGCTTGGAGAATACTTGAGCACCTTTGAGTTGTTCGAACAGCTCATTGATGTTAGGAAGTGGGTATTTGTTCTTGATGGTCTTCTTGTTCAATGGACGGTAATCAACACAAAGTCGGTCCGTTCCATCCTTCTTCTTCACAAAAAGAACACCACAACCCCACGGAGAAGAACTAGGCCGGATGAGACCCATTCTCTCTTGCTCATCGAGTTGCTTCTTCAGCTCCTTTAACTCTTCAGATCCGAGCTTGTAAGGACGCTTGCACACAGGTTCCGTACCAGGCTCAAGATCAATAACGAATTCAACTGGCCGGTGCGGAGGCATTCCTGGAAGATCTTCTGGAAAGACGTCTTGATATTCGCAAATGACTGGAATTTGCGAGATGGCATCCAATTCACCCTTCTCACTGAGAAAACAGACGGATAGTATTATCCCGAGCGGCAAAGACAATTACATCCTTAGACGAATGAGTCAATTGAATCTGCCTGGCTGCACAATCAAGCTGAGCCTTGTGCTTAGAAAGCCAATCCATCCCGAGAGTAAGATCAATATCCGAGTTACCAAGAACCATTGGAGATGCCAGAAACTTGAAATCACCCATCATGATAGAAATATCCAGAATCTCGTGATTAGCGAGCAAACATTTTCCCAGAGAGACAACTGCTAACGGATTATGCATAACTTGGGAAGTTAACTCATGCTTAGATGCAAAAGGCTTCGAGATGAAACAATGCGATGCACCAGTATCAAAAAGTACTTTTGCGGGAACATCATTAACAGGAAGGTTACCCATGATCACATCTGACGAGTCCTCTGCCTGAGCTGCATTCATCAAATTGACCTTGGCGTGCTTGGGGTTATGCTTGACCACAGCTGTACTTGCCGATCTCACCAGAGGAGGAGGAAGACGCCTCTGGTTGAAACACTTGTTGGCATAGTGACCCTTTTCTTGGCACTTGTTGCACGTGACCTCTGAAAGCGGACGGTGGTACAGAGCACTCGATCTTGGAGCTTGAGACGAAGTTTTGTTCTAAAAGCCAGGGTTGGGTGGGTGGGAAGAACCACTGCCACCTTTGCTCTTCTGCTGATACGGCTGACGGAATGGAGGAGGAGGAAGCCAATACTTCTGCTGCTTGGCCACTTGAGTAGAGGAAGAAGGCGTAGTGTCTCTGACTCGCTTCTTGGAAGCATCACACCTCAACTAAGCAGCCTCTTGCTTTAGTGCCATGTTGTAGAACTCATCGTACCTCAAGGGCTCAAAGAGAACAAGAGCGAGCTGAATTTCTTCTCTGAGACCACCCCTGAACTGTTATATCATGCTCTTCTCATCAGGTACGTCCTGCTTGGCAAAGCGGGCGAGCTTCTGAAACAACTTGTTGTAGTCATAGACAGACAGAGAGCCTTGCTTCAGGTTGCGGAATTCCTCATGCTTACTTTCAAACACGCTCTGAGGGATGTGATGAGCTCGGAAATCTTGACAGAATTCATCCCAAGTGATCAGACGTCCACCTCTGGAATCCTTGTACTGCTGGAACCATTCTGTAGCTTGATCTTTGAGTTGGAAGGAAGCAAACTTGACGAAATCTTCAGGCCTGACGTTGCTGCACTCAAAATGCTTACACAGATCCACAAGCCAATCGTCAGCATCGGTTGCCTCAACACAATTGCTGAAAGTCTTTGGCCCATTAGCAAGGAACTGGTTGAGTGTAGCAAAGTGATTCTGATTGTTGCCTTGATTCCCTTGGCTGCCTTGATTGCGCTCTTGGAGGATTTGCATGATCAACTGCGTGTTTGCATTGGTTGCGGCCATCACAACTTGCCATGCCTCCGGAGGAGGTGGAGGTGGTGGCGGATCTTGATTCTGATTCTGACTGGTGCTCTTAGCGGGAGCCATCCTGAAGAGGTTGACCAACGTTAGCACATAGACAGATAAATGAAGTTGAAACCAACGGAATGAAAATTGCAACATAAAGTCTTCACATCCGAACAAAATGAACGAATGCATTCCTCTTGAAATGGTCACATATCCATAAATTGAGAAGCCACGTTGAATTAAGGTAGATAAATAAATCAACAAGGTACGGCTCAAGAATGAATAATCGGTAAGAAATCCCAATCTCAAACCAATATCCGTGGAAGAAGAACTAGAGCTACTAGAATTCCCACCTATGAAACTCCCAAACCTTTCCGGTTATGCAATCAGGTGTTGGGGATACAGGGGAAGCATAATATCTCACCCAAAGCAAATCCTACATCCAGCTGTATCCATCCTTCAACACATAACCGAGAAAAACTTCGGAAACCATCTACCTCAACCTACGAAAAGCATCCGTTATACAAGTTATGGCGATACTCCCGAACTCCCGCCCCAGTACCGGGTGGCGTCGAGGTTATCTCTCCAATGAACTGCATAAAAGAGATTTTCGATGTCGGCGTACTAAACTCAAGTATTCGAGAATTGCAACAATAAAATTATGATGACAACACCTCAGAGCTCAACTCCCCGGGACACTTCCACTAAACCCCTGACAGGAGACACCAAGACAATGTTCTCATCATAAAACCATCGGAACGATTCCAAGATACCCGCGTGATCCTAAATTTTTTTTAGTGAAATTTGAGAAGAGAAGAGTCAAAACTCTACGACAGGATGCCTTACCAAAGCGATGAGGAGACTGGGAAGTAAAAAGAATTCCTAAACTCTCCGATATATAATTCCTAAATGACTCAAAACATTTTTCTAGACACAACTCGGCTTCTAAAAACGATCAAGCAATGGGGCTCCTAAGGTCGGGGAAGGCTCTGATTACCAACTTAACACCCTCGATGCGACTATATCTCCCACGTGTCGAGGCACGACTTAGAGGCATAATCACATTGAAGGCATATGTCGCAAGTCAGGTAATCATCACAAACATCCCATGTAATATAGATAATGAAAAGGGATAACATAGTTGGCTTACACTCGCCACGTCAATCAAGTACATAAATAACATACATCGTCCAAACACTCATGGCCCGACTACGACGCCAAAATGAAAGATAACCCAACAAGCGACATGGTCCCGATCACCCCCAACAGGGCACCACTACTGATCATCAGGAAAGGAAACATAGTAACATTGAGAGTCCTCATCGAACTCCCACTTGAGCTCGAACGCGTCACCTGGAGCAGAATCACCTGGACCTGCATCTGGTGTAATAGTAATCTGTGAGCCACAGGGACTCAGCAATCTCGCACCCTCGCGATCAAGACTATTTAAGCTTAAAAGGTAGGGCAAGGTAAATATATGTGGAGCTGCAGCAAGCGACTAGCATATATGGTGGGTAACTTATTCGAAAAAGAGAGCGAGAAGAGGAGGCAAAGCGCGAGCGAGAAACTAGAGAGCAACCTGCGCAAGCATTACTCCAACACCGTGTCCACTTCCCGGACTCCGCCGAGAAGAGGCCATCACGGTAACACACAGGTTGATCATTTTAATTAAGTTAAGGTTTAAGTTATCTACAACCGGACATTAACAAATTCCCATCTGCCCATAACCGCGGGCACGGCTTTTAAAGTTCAATCCCTGCAGGGGAGTCCCAACTTAGCCCATGACAAGCTCTCATGGTCAACGAAGGAATAGACCTCCTCCCAAGACGTTCCGATCAGACTCGGTATCTCGATACAACAAGACACTTCGACAGGTTAAAACAAGACCAACAACATCGCCCGAATGTGCCGACAAATCCCGATAGGAGCTGCACATATTTCGTTCTCAGGGCACACTCAGATGAGACTAGCTACGAGTAAAACCAACCCTCAAGTTTCCCCGAGGTGGCCCCGCAGGCAGCTCAATTCAGACCAACACTCAGATGAGCACTGGCCGGGGGGGGGGGGTGGTTTAAATAAGATGACCCTCGGGCTCCGGAAACCCAAGGGAAAAAGCGGCTAAGTGGCAAATGGTAAGAGCAAGGTTGGGCATTGCTGGAAAAGCTTTAATCAAGACGAACTATCAAGGGGTTCCCATTATAACCCAACCGCGTAAAGAATGCAAAATCCGGGAACATAACACCGATATGACGGAAACTAGGGCGGCAAGAGTGGAACAAAACACTAGGAGAGAGGCCGAGCCTTCCACCCTTTACCAAGTATATAGATGCATTAAGATAACAAGATAATATAATGATATCCCAACAAGTAAATAAATGTCCCAACAAGGAACGGCCTTCAATCTTCACCTGCAACTAGCAACGCTATAAGAGGGGCTGAGCAAAGCGGTAACATAGCCAATCAACGGTTTGCTAGGACATGGTGGGTTAGAGGTTTGACATGGCAATTTGGGAGGCTGAAAAGCAAATGGTAGGCATCGTAGCATTGGCATAGCAAAGGAGCGAGCAATCTAGCATAGCAAAGATAGTAGTGATTTCGAGGGTATGATCATCTTGCCTGCAAAGCTGTCAAAGTTGATTGGATCCTCGAAAGCAAACTCAACAGGCTACTCGTTAGCGAACTCGTCTCCCAGCTCTACCCAAATAAGACAAACAAGCAAACGGAACACAATCAACCACGTGCAAGGATCATACAACATGATGCAAAGATGATATGCTATGCGGGATGCGATGCGGGATGCATATGCGAGATGTGACAGGAAATGCATGAACCTGGCCTCAACTTGGGAATCCAAGTGTGCCACTGGAAAGATGAGATGAAATCGCTTGAAAACAATATAAAGAACATCGGAATCGGAGTTACGGTTTGGAAATGGCAAGCGATTCAAATATGACACCGGTCTGCGATTTACAGCAAGTAGCCATCTAGATGCAATGAGATGAACATGCTACAGCACTCAAACATGGCATCAAAATACACGGCAGGGAAGCATTCAAGATGCTTAACAAAAGTCTAGCACTAAGCTACGGCCAATTCATCCATTAACAGGTTCAAACAAGCATGGCAAAAATGCAAATGGCAAACAGATCTCAGACTTAGTGAAATTAACACTTGTCTGGAATTTCAGACCAAGTAGCTCTCTTCGGAGCAACAAAACAACATGCTACAGGACCTGAACATGACAAAGTAAAACATGGGATGGAGCTACTCAAATAGCTTAACAAAAGTCCCTTAGTGACCTTGAGCCAAAAGGGATCAGAAAATATACTAACAAGCACATGAACATAGCAAAAACATAATCAGTTTTCAGACTTAGTGAAAACTGACACATGCTCAAACATAACTCAAGTAGGCATGTTTACGAACTCGATGCACTCACTATGGTGCAAGTCATGGCAATACAAGCATACATCCATTAAGAAGGCACAAAATGCAAGCTAGACATGGCAAGAACAATGGCATAGCATGCACGAATCAACTAATACAACATCGGCAAAATCGCAAACAAGTTGACGATCTGCCCAGATTCACAAAGTAGCAAAAGTAGAGCTCGATTGACTCAAGCTAGGGTGCTCCATAATTGCAAACAAAGACATGGATGGATAGAGCACTACAAGATTAATAAAACTCCCTTACTGATCATCCTCAAAAGAGGCACGGATCACTAGGAAACAACACGAACATAAGGCATCATGAGATAAACGATCCTAGGACTTAGTGAAATTACTAAGTCCCTGAAAACAGAGTTACCGGGTGCCTCACTTTGCAAGCTTGCACTAGGCACCACACACATCACAAAAATACATGGGTTGCACCTCTGGAAAGATGACAAAACCCTTAACAAAACATATGTAGAGCATCAGGGCATATCATGCACACATTAATCATGGCAAAAATGACAAAATCCTAAATGGAGTAGCAGATCTGACAATTAACTCAAGTATCCCTCTTCTAACAGCATTTCGGGCATCAAGATGAACTCAAATGAAAATGATGCAATGGAATGAAATGATATACTCTCTGAGACGAACATTTTGATATGCTATATGCATGAATCGGATCTACGCATGCAAAGTTACGGGGTCATGAACATATGCACTTGGACTGAAATTTCTGGGACTTAGGAAAAATTCAACCTCCGGATTAGGGTTTTTTTTCAGATCTGAATCGGGCGAAGGCACTGTAGCACGGCGGCGCGGATCCGAGGTCGCCGGCGTCGGGGTTCTTGCCGGAAGGAGGGGAGGCGAGGCCGGCTCCGGGCGGCGGCCACCGGAGCGCCGGAGACGGGCGGCTGACGGCGCGGGGCCGAGGCGATGCGGGGCGCGGCCGGGCGGCGGAGTGACGGCGATGGCACGGCGACCGGCGAGGTTGTGCGGTGGGGCGGCGATGGCGCCAGCCATCAGAGTCGAGGGAGGCGGCGGCGCTCGGGCGCGGGGAGTTGGGAGGCGCGGGCGGCGCCGGATGGGCTCGCGGGGGCCCCGTGCGGGCCTCGCGGGCCTCGAGCGGCGGCAGGCGGCGGACGCCACGTGGCGGGACGCCACTGGTGCGGGCGGCGGCGGCGATTTTGTCCGGCGCCGGTGGACACGTCCGGCGCGACGCGAGGTGGATTTAGGGTTCCGGGAGAGGGGATCCGGGATATTTCGAGGGGAACCCATTTATAGGCATAGAGGGAGCTAGGAGAGTCCAAATGAGGTGCGGTTTTCGGCCACGCGATCGTGATCAAATGGTCTAGATGATGGAGCATAGTTTGGTGGGTTTTGGGACAAATTGGAGGGGTGTTGGGCTGCAACACACACGAGGCCTTTTCGGTCCCTCGGTTAACCGTTGGAGTATCAAACGAAGTCCAAATGATACGAAACTTGACAGGCGGTCTACCAGTAGTAAACCAAGGCTGCTTGGCAAGTCTCGGTCCAATCCGGAATTGTTTAATCCCCACACACGAAAGAAGGCTAGAAATGACCACTGGAGGAGAACGAAGCGCCGGAATGCAAAACGGACAACGGGGAAAATGCTCGAATGCGTGAGACGAACACGTATGCAAATGCAATGCACATGATGACATGATATGAGATGCATGACAATGATAACAACGCACAGAGACAAAGACCCGAACCCGAGAAAATAAAATAACTTAACGCCGGAAATGGCAAGAGTTGGAGTACAAATTGGGTAAGTTATATCCGGGGTGTTATAATAGCATCCAGGTCTGGACGCTGTTTTCCTTAGCGTCCTCCCTAATTTTAATAATTAGACCAATCCTTTCCCAGTTTTGTAATTACATGATTATCAATAAAAAAATTCGCGAAATACTTACATTGCTTTGCTTCACCACCCTTTCCTCTTCAAGGGAAAAACAGCGCATGCTCAAGAGGTAGCACTATCACATAAAAAATTCAACACGATCCACATGCATGCAAAGTTGACACTCTTCCAAAATAGTGGGATTAACATTAACTAATGTCATGACCTCTCCAAACCCACTTTTATCAAAAATGTCATAAGATTGAGCGTTCTCCAAATATGCGGGATCTAAAGTTGACACTCTTCCAAACCCACTTTCAATAATATTGCAAACACTATTATGAATCTCATATTCATCATGGGGCTTAAATAAATTTTCAAGATCATAAGAAGAATCACCCCAATCATGATCATTGCAACAAGTAGTGTACATAGCAAAACTAGCATCCCCAAGCTTAGGGTTTTGCATATCATTAACACGATTGACATTAAGAGAATTTATAATAACATCATTGCAATCATGCTTTTCATTCAAAGATCTATCGTTAATCACATCATAAAGTATTTCATCACAATTATCAGATTCACAGATTTCAAGCAAAACTCCATAAAGATAATCTAGTGCACTCAACTCACTAGCAATTGGTTCATCATAATTGGACCCTTTAAAAAGATCAGCAAGTGGATGGGGATCCATAAACTCTTAGCAAGTGAAGATGCAAGCAAAAAGAAGGCACATGGTAACACAAGATTGAACGGAAGAAGGGCGAAGAAAAGGCAAAGGTTGTGAAGGGGGGAGAGGAAAACGAGAGGCGAATGGCAAATAATGTAATGCGAGGGAGAAGAGTTTTAATGGGTACTTGGTATGTCTTGACTTGAGCATAGATCTCCCCGGCATCTGCGCCAGAAATGCTTCTTGCTACCTCTTGACCATGCGTTGGTTTTCCCTTGAAGAGGAAAGGGTGATGCAGCAAAGTAGCGTAAGTATTTCCCTTAGTTTTTGAGAACCAATGTATTAATCCAGTAGGAGGTCACACGCAAATCGCCTAGTACCTGCACAAACAAATAAGAACCTTGCAACCAATGTGATAAAGGGGTTGTTAGTCCCTTCACGACCACTTGCAAAAGTGAGACCTGATAGAGATAATAAGATAAATATTTTTGGTATTTTTATTGTATATATTGGAAAATAAAGATTGCAAAATAAAAAGTAAACTAAGATTGTAGATTGGAAACTTTATATTATATGTAGACCCGGGGGCCATTGGTTTCACCAGTGGCTTCTCTCATGATAGCATATATTACGGTGGGTGAATAAATTACTGTCGAGCAATTGATAGAAAAGTGCATAGTTATGAGAATATCTAGGCATGATCATGAACATAGGCATCACGTCCGTGTCAAGTAGACCGAAACGATTCTTCATCTACTACTATTACTCCACACATCGACTGCTATCCAGCATGCATCTAGAGTATTAAGTTCATCAGAACAGAGTAACACATCAGGCAAGATGACATGATGTAGAGGGATAAACTCAAGCAATATGATATAAACCCCATCTTTTTATCCTTGATGGCAACAATACAATACGTGCCTTGCTGTCCCTGCTGTCACTGGGAAAGGACACCGCAAGATTGAACCCAAAGCTAAGCACTTCTCCCATTGCAAGAAAGATCAATCTAGTAGGCCAAACCAAACTGATAATTCAAAGAGACTTGCAAAGATATCAAATCATGCATATAAGAATTCAGAGAAGAATAAAATATTCTTCATAGATAATCTAGATCATAAACCCACAATTCATCGGATATCGACAAACACACCGCAAAAGAATTACATCAAATAGATCTCCAAGAGAATCGAGGAGAACTTTGTATTGAGATCCAAAGAGAGAGAAGAAGCCATCTAGCTAATAACTATGGACCCGAAGGTCTGTGGTAAACTACTCACACATCATCGGAGAGGCTATGGTGTTGATGTAGAAGCCCTTCGTGATCGAATCCCCCTCCGGCAGATCACCGAAAAAGGCCCCAGATGGGATCTCATGGGTACAGAAGGTTGAGGCGGTGGAAAAAGTGTTTCGTGGCTCTCCTGGATGTTTTCAGGGTACGAGAGTATATATAGGCAAAAGAAATAGGTCGGTGGAGTTGCGAGGGGCCCACGAGGGTGGGGGCACGCCTACCCCCCTGGGCGCGCCCCTACCTCATGGCCGCCTCGTTGCTTGCTTGACCTCTACTCCAAGTCTCCTGGATTGCGTTTGTTCCAAAAAAGATCCTCGCGAAGGTTTCATTCGTTTGGATTCCGTTTGATATTCCTTTTCTGTGAAACACTGAAATAGGGAAAAAACAACAACTGACACTGGGCCTCCGGTTAGTAGGTTAGTCCCAAAAATAATATAAAAGTGCATATTAAAGCCCATTAAACATCCAAAACATATAATATAATAGCATGGAACAATAAAAAATTATAGATATGTTGGAGACGTATCAGCAACACAAAAGAAACAGGCAGCCAGATGAAGGTGTGTGCGATATACGGCATGCAGTTCACTCGGATGAATTGTTTGCGTTGAGGCAAGAGAACAAAAACGGTTCAATATAACAAGATGTTTGTGATACGTGGCAAACAGGTCTGTAATAAAAAATGTGTGCGAATACCGATAATAACAGAAACGGTTCCCTAGTGTGGTCCGTGTTCATCTCATCATCATCTCCTTCTTGTGCTAGCTCGATGTTCCTTCTATGCTAAGTTTCCATTAATTGATGGCGTTTTATGAACACGCCACCGTTTCCCGCCATTTCCTCACCTGTTCCCCGCCACCCAGCAATATTGCGCATAGGTGCTGCGCGACACAGGAGGTGACAAGTGCAACCTGTAGCACATCCACCTTTTCCAAGCATGCCAACCCACCAAAGTGCCTCCTCTACCATCAACCTCGTCGACGAGGAAAACAAGCAGGCGCCACGGGCCATCGAGGCCCAGGCACTCCCCGGCAACGCGATGGACGACGCTGTGATGCGCATCATCGCCAGGGTTGAGCAGACCTTTGGTGCATGGGGCTTGAGCGCCGCGGATCAAGATAGGCATGTCAGGGCCGACAGGCTGTAGCTCGCCACACAACATGATCGATGGTGCGCTGCAGAGCAAGCTAGGCGCGTCCGCGCCAATAGGCTGCGGCTCGCCGCACGGCGAGACTGTTGGAGCGCTGTAGAGCGAGAGGCGCGGCGCGCCGCACAACAAGAGCGGATCCATCGGTGCTTGCCTGCTGTGGACACGGCATCGCAGCTAGGTACACGTCCGTTCAGTACCTCCATTCCTCGCCAGGAGTGGGCAGAGGCCCTCAGCGCCGTACTTGCACCAGAGGCCGGCTGCGCCATACTTGCACCGGATGCCCGCCACGCCGTTTGCATGGGTGCCGCTGTTCGACTTGTCCACGGCCCGCTGGATGCCAACGCACTGGTCCATAGGCTCGACCGCCTCCTTGGCCCAGGTGTCCACCTGGGCACAGTAAAGGAACATGGCCGTCGCATCCTCGAGCTGGTGATCTCCGATGAAATAGCCAACTTGGAGCTCGAGATCGCGCTCTAGATGTACCCCGAGCGTGTCGACCGCTTGGACGAACGCCTGCATGAGTTCAGGTAGAGCCAAGAGCTACCGTAGGCAAGGGCTGCTGGTCATGGTCTCATGGACGCATTTTATTTTGAAAAGTCATTTCGACATGGATAGCTATGTATTCACAACAATCATAGTATTGCTCTATTTATTGCTCTGTTTCAATGTGTGTACTCTATTTTCCATTCTTATATGTTCTGTTTCAATGTGTGTATATACGCTTTCCATTCTGTATATGTGGATGATAACAACTAGATTCAAATTAGTATACAAAAACAGATAGAAAATGGAATTCATAATATATATATATATTAAATGTTCATTAGTTGATCACAGAATATATATATATATATATGTATGTATGTATAATATCATCACATATACGTGATGATACTTAACTAGTAGGTGCAATGCATAAAATTGAAAACGAACAGTACTAAAACTAATAATCCCTCCTGGGGCCAGTATTTCAGCAGCCCCTCGCTAGCAGCTCCCTGGTGCGCGGCGTCTTCCCAGTGCAGAGGCAGTACTCCGCCTCCTCCGCCTCGCAGCGCTTGACGTACCGATCTGCCTCTTGCTGGCAGACAAGCGCGGCCGATCTTTCTGTTTCGTTGGGCGCCCACCGGAGCTCCTCGTCGGTGGCACGCTAGAGCTTATCGGTTTGTGAGGGGTGTGTGTCCAAACTTTCGTCAAACAGGCCAATTTTTTTACCACATCATCTTGGTGGTTTGACATTAAATCAAGCAAGGTTTCATTTGTTTCTGGTCATTTTTTTAATTTTTTGGAATTAAAAATGCCATGGCACTCCATGCATGTGTGCCCATGCCTTCAGACCAATATGTTTGAAAATTCCTTCTAATTTACTGCACATGGAATTAACTCGCACACAAGTACACAAAAATATAATTTTTCAAACCGTTATGGTTAGGCGTTGCATGTAGATGTAGTTCAAATTTGAATTATGGTCATCAAATGGCTAGAAAATCACTTAAATGTCTTTAAAAGGTCAAATGACCCGTGAAATTTTCAAAAATTTGACATGACAGCTGTATTAGTGCATGTTAGACGTAGAAAAAAAATTTGAAGGCCGTAAGAGGAAACTATCTCTCATTCGTCATCAAGCATGCATTGTTCCCTCTCGGAACCACGAACCTTCTAGTGAGTTGTTTCGGTTTGTGAGAGGTGTGTGTCCAAACTTTCGTCAAACAGGCCAATTTTTTTACCACATCATCCTGGTGGCATGACATTAAATCAAGCAAGGTTTCATGTTTTTCTGAATATTTTTATTTTTTTTTGGAATTAAAATGCCATGGCACTCCATGCATGTGTGCCCATGCCTTGAGACCAATATGTTTGAAAATTCCTTCTAATTTACTGCACATGGAATTAACTCGCACACAAGTACACAAAAATATGTTTTTTCAAACCGTTATGGTTAGGCGTTGCATGTAGATGTAGTTCAAATTTGAATTATGGTCATTAAATGGCTAGAAAATCACTTAAATGTCTTTAAAAGGTCAAATTACCCCTGAAATTTTCAAAAATTTCACATGATAGTTGTATTAGTGCATGTTAGATGTAGAAAAAAAATTGAAGTCCGTAAGAGGAAGCTATCTCCTGTTCGTCATCAAACATGCATTGTTCCCTCTCGAACCACAAACCATCTAGTGAGTTGCTCCGTTTTGTGAGGGGTGTATGTCCAAACTTTCGTCAAACAGGCCAATTTTTTACCACATCATCTTGGTGGCATGACATTAAATCAACCAAGGTATCATGTTTTTCTGATCATTTTTTAATTCTTTGGAATTAAAATGCCATGTCACTCCATGCATACGTATGCATGTGTCCATGTCGTGAGACCAATATGTTTGGAAATTCCTTCTTATTTACTGCACATGGAATTAACTTGCACAAAAGTACACAGATATGATTTTTCAAACCGTTTTGGTTAGGCATTGCATGCAGATGTAGTTCAAAATTGAATTACGGTCATTAAATGGCTAGAAAATCACTTAAATGTCTTTAAAAGGTCAAATGACCCCTAGAATTTTCAAAAATTCCACATTACAATTGTATTAATGCACGTTAGACGTAGAAAAAAAATTCAAGGCCGTAAGAGGAAGCTATCTCCCGTTCGTCATCAAACATGCATTGTTCCCTCTTGGAACCACAAGCCTTCTAGTGAGTTGCTCCGGTTTGTGAGGGGTGTGTGTCCAAACTTTCGTCAAACATGCCAATTTCTTTACCACATCATTTTGGTGGCATGACATTACATCAACCAAGGTTTCATGTTTTTCTGATCATTTTTTTATTTTTTGGAATTAAAATGCCATGTCACTCCATGCATACGTATGCATGCATGTGTCCATGTCGTGAGACCAATATGTTTGAAAATTTCCTTCTAATTTACTGCACATGGAATTAACTCGCACACAAGTATATAGATAAGATTTCAAACTGTTTTGGTTAGGCGTTGCATGTAGTTGTAGTTCAAATTTGAATTATGGTCATTAAATGGCTAGAAAATCACTTAAATGTCTTTAAAAGGTCAAATGACCCTAGAATTTTTTAAAAATTCACATTACAATTGTAGTAGTGCACGTTAGACGTAGAAAAAATTGAAGGCCGTAAGAGGAAGCTATCTCCCGTTCGTCATCAAACATGCATTGTTCCCTTTCGGAACCATGAGCCTTCTAGTGAGTTGCTCCCGTTTGTTAGGGGTGTGTGTCCAAACTTTCATCAAACATGCCAATTTTTTACCACATCATCTTGGTGGCATGACATTACATCAACCAAGGTTTAATGTGTTTTTGATATTTTTTTAATTTCTTGGAATTAAAATGCCATGTCACTCCATGCATACATATGCATGTGTCCATGTCGCGAGACAAATATGTTTGAAAATTCCTTCTAATTTACTGCACATGGAATTAACTCGCACACAAGTACACAAATATGATTTGTCAAACCGTTATGGTTAGGCGTTGCATGTAGATGTAGTTCAAATTTGAATTAAATGGCTAGAAAATCACTTAAATGTCTTTAAAAGATCAAATGACCCCTAGAATTTTCCAAAATTTCACATTACAGTTGTAGTAGTGCACATTAAACATAGAAAAAATTGAAGGCTGTAAGAGGAAGCTATCTCCCGTTCGTCATCAAACATGCATTGTTCTCTCTCGGAACCACGAGCCTTCTAGTGAGTTTCTCCGATTTGTGAGGGGTGTGTGTCCAAACTTTCGTCAAACATGCTGAATTTTTTCCACATCATCCTGGTGTCATGACATTACATCAACCAAGGTTTCATGTGTTTCTGATTTTTTTTGGAATTAAAATGCCATGTCACTCCATGCTTAATTGTATCATAGCCGTCAGACCAATATGTTTGAAAGTTCCTTCCAATTTACTGCACATGGAATTAAATCGCACACAATTACACAAAATATGAGTTTTCAAACCGTTATGGTTAGCTCTTGCATGTACATGTAGTTCAAATTTCAATTGCGGCCATTAAATGGCTAGAAAATCAGTTAAATGTCTTAAAAGGTCAAATGACCCCTGAAATTTTCCAAAATTTGACATGACAGATGTATTAGTACTACAAAATTTCTCGTACATTTAAAACACCATCCGTTGCCACTGTACTCCAAATTCATCTTTCACAGCTAATAAAAAATATCTACAACATCACACACAATTGTTTTCTGGGAACTGTTTGCGATGAAAATATCTGGGTCTATTTAAGTCTCCCTCCTTGAGCTTCACCGGCTCGTCTGCTCCAGGGCCGGCAACCCCCCGAATCCACAAATCCTGACCCCCATTTCCGCACCCCCTTCTTGCAAAGATGATGCTGTGGAAACGCTTCGTGAAGGCACGTACGATGGCCGCCCCCCCCCCCGAGCGCTGGCGCCTGTGCCGAGAGTGCGGTTGCCTACGCCAAGAGTGCCGCCACATTCGCATTGAGCGCAACCGCTTCTGTCGAGAGGGCGTCTGCAGCAGCCGAGACGGCTGCAGCTGCTGCTGCGACGGCGGCTGCAAATGCCAAGAGTGCTCGAGATGCCGTCCGTGCCGCCGATGTCGCCCTGGCCCAGGTCGAGGCCATCCATGCCAAGATCGAGGATGCACACGCTAAGATATTCCAGGCCACCTCGGACTCCAGCATGCAACCCACGTCTGAAAAGGTGGCGGTGGTCATGGAGCACCTGCTTCCTCATGAGGCCGCGGAGCGGGAGCTAGAGATGCAGGTGAAGGAAATATGCCCTAGAGGCAATCATAAAAGTTGTTATTTATATATCATGATAAATGTTTATTATTCATGCTAGAATTGTACTAACCGGAAACTTAGTACATGTGTGAATACACAGACAAACAGAGTGTCACTAGTATGCCTCTACTTGACTAGCTCGTTGAATTAAAGTTGGTTAAGTTTCCTAGCCATAGACATGAGTTGTCATTTGATTAACGGGATCACATCATTAGAGAATGATGTGATTGATTTGACCCATTCCGTTAGCTTAGCACTTGATAGTTTAGTATATTGCTATTGCTTTCTTCATGACTTATACATGTTCCTATGACTATGAGCTTATGCAACTCCTGAATACCGGAGGAACACTTTGTGTGCTACCAAACATCAAAATGTAACTGGGTGATTATAAAGGTGCTATATAGGTGTCTCTGATAGTACTTGTTGAGTTGGCATAGATCGAGATTAGGATTTGTCACTTCAATTGTCGGATAGGTATCTCTGGGCCCTCTCGGTAATGCACATCACTATAAGCCTTGCAAGCAATGTGACTAATGAGTTAGTTGCGGGATGATGCATTACAGAACGAGTAAAGAGACTTGCCGGTAATGAGATTGAACTAGGTATTGAGATACCGACGGTCGAATCTCGGGCAAGTAACATACCGGTGACAAAGGGAACAACATATGTTGTTATGCGGTTTGACCGATAAAGATCTTCGTGGAATATGTGGGAGCCAATATGAACATCCAGGTTCTGCTATTGGTTATTGACCATGGACGTGTCTCAGTCATGTCTAGATAGTTCTCGAACCCGTAGGGTCCGCATGCTTAACGTTTGGTGACGATCGATATTATGAGTTTATGTGTTTTGATGTACCGAAGATAGTTCGGAGTCCCAGATGTGATCACGGACATGACGAGGAGCCTCGAAATGGTAGAGACATAAAGATTGATACATTGGATGACCATATTCGGACACCGGATGAGTTTCGGGGGTCACCAGATAATTATCGGAGTGCCAGGGGTTATCGGAACCCCCGGGGGGACTATTGGTCCTACATGGGCCATAGGGAAGAGGGGAGGCAGCCAACAAGGGGCAGCCGCGCCCCTCCCTATAGGGAGTCCGAATTGGACTAGGGAAGGGCCCCCCCTTTCCTTCTCCTTCCTTCCCCCTTCTTCCTCCTAGTTGGACTAGGAAAGGGGGAGTCCTACTCCTACTAGGAGGAGGACTCCTCCCCTTCCTTGGCGCACCCCAAGGGCCGGCCGGCCTCCTCCCTTGCTCCTTCATATATGGGGGCACCCTAAGACACACAAGTTGATCATTGATCCCTTAGCCATGTGCAGTGCCCCTTCCACCATAATCCACCTCGGTCATATCATGATAGTGCTTAGACGAAGCCCTGTGCCGGTAGCTTCATCATCACCGTCATCACACCGTCGTGCTGACGAAGCTCTCCCTCAACATTCTACTGGATCGTGAGTTCATGGGACGTCACCGAGCCGAACATGTGCAAATCGCGGAGGTGCCGTACTTTCGGTACTAGGATCGTTCGATTGTGAAGATGTACGACTACATGAACCGCGTTGTCATAACGCTTCCGCTTTTGGTCTATGAGGGTACGTGGACAACACTCTGCCCTCTCGTTGCTATGCATCACCATGATCTTGCGTGTGCGTAGGATTTTTTTTGAAATTACTACGTTCCCCAATAGCAGGAGGCGGCAGAGATCGAGGAGCGCCGGGAGGAGGAGTTGCGCGTGGCCGGGGTCGAGGTAGAGAAGAGTCTGTCCGTCGAGGAATCAGCGGTGGATTACCAACACGAGAGCACAACCACTACTACGAGTACTACAACCTTGAGGGCGGCGTCGAGGACGAGGACACAGTTGACTTCAGCAGGGGGGACGCGGAGTCCACCAACGGCGGCATGTCGCCAGGACAAGTCATCGACGTCTCATCTCACACCGGCGATGCCTAGGCCGGCGCGGTGACCAATTTGTTAAATTATGCGTACTTAGGCTTTGTTTTTAATGTTGGTCTTTTGTTAGAGCAATGTTTAGGTCAACTGGCTCTGTTTAATTACTAAAATTGCTCGACTCAGTAAGTGTGGTCTGTCTGCTATACACTCTTTTGTGTGCCCAAATTAGCAAGCGATGTTAAATTATGCAATGACGTACTCGGGGAAATTTCCACCAAAATTTGAATTATCAAACTCATCCCATGGGCATAAAGCAGAAGAATCATTTGCGATGCACACAATCGTTCAAAGTGAAAGGTCTCGTGGCACCGCGCGCAAAGTTTCCCTCCACATTTCCAAAATTTTGGCCTACCGCCAAAATATCTACCCCCGCCCCCCTTCCGCACCCCCTTTTCTCCCCGACCACAAGTCACATTTCCCCTGTTTCCTCCTTCCTTCCTTCCTTGCTAAGCTATAGCCGCTTCCTCGCTCTCGCCTTCTCGCATCCTACCGCCGAGGTCGCTATGGTCTTCTTCAAAGACCTCACAAAGAGGTTCCTTGATACGTCTCCAACGTATCTATAATTTTTTATTGCTCCATGCTATATTATCTACTGTTTGGACATTATTGGGCTTTATTTTCCACTTTTATATTATTTTTGGGACTAACATATTAACCGGAGGCCCAACCCAGAATTGCTGTTTTTTGACTATTTTAGGGTTTCGAAGAAAAGGAATATCAAACGGAGTCCAAACGGAATGAAACCTTCGGGAACGTGATTTTCTCACCGAACATGATCCAGGAGACTTGGACCCTATGTCAAGAAACAAAGGAGGAGGCCACGAGGTAGGGGGCGCGCCTACCCCCCCAGGCAAGCCCTCCACCCTTGTGGGCCCCCTGTTGCTCCACCGACGTACTCCTTCCTCCTATATATACCTATGTACCCCAAACGATCAGATACGGAGCCAAAACCCTAATTCCACCGCAGTAACTTTCTGTATCCATGAGATCCCATCTTGGGGCCTGTTCCGGAGCTCTGCTGGAGGGGGTATCCATCACGGAGGGCTTCTACATCAACACCATAGCCTCTCCGATGAAGTGTGAGTAGTTTACCTCAGACCTTCGGGTCCATAGTTATTAGCTAGATGGCTTCTTCTCTCCTTTTGGATCTCAATACAATGTTCCCCCCTCTCTTGTTGAGATCTATTCGATGTAATCTTCTTTTTGCGGTGTGTTTGTTGAGACTGATGAATTGTGGGTTTATGATCAAGTTTATCTATGAACAATATTTGAATCTTCTCTGAATTCTTTTATGTATGATTGGTTATCTTTGCAAGCCTCTTCGAATTATCAGTTTGGTTTGGCCTACTAGATTGATCTTTCTTGCAATGGGAGAAGTGCTTAGCTTTGGGTTCAATATTGCGGTGTCCTTTCCCAGTGACAGTAGGGGCAGCAAGGCACGTATTGTATTGTTGCCATCGAGGATAACAAGATGGGTTTTTTTTATCATATTGCATGAATTTATCCCTCTACATCATGTCATCTTGCTTAAGGCGTTACTCTGTTTTCATGAACTTAATACTCTAGATGCATGCTGGATAGCGGTCGATGAGTGGAGTAATAGTAGTAGATGCAGGCAGGAGTCGGTCTACTTGTCTTGGACGTGATGCCTATATACATGATCATACCTAGATATTCTCATAACTATGCTCAATTCTGTCAATTGCTCAACAGTAATTCATTCACCCACCGTAGAATACTTATGCTCTTGAGAGAAGCCACTAGTGAAACCTATGGCCCCCGGGTCTATCTTCATCATATTAATCTTCCAATACTTAGTTATTTACTTTGCTTTTTATTTTACTTTGCATCTTTATCACAAAAATACCAAAAATATTATCTTACCATATCTATCTTATCTCACTCTCGTAAGTGACCGTGAAGGGATTGAGAACCCCTTACCGCGTTGGTTGCGAGGAGTTATTTGCTTTGTGCAGGTACTAGGGGACGCGCGCGCAACCTCCTACTGGATTAATACCTTGGTTCTCAAAAACTGAGGGAAATACTTACGCTACTTTGTTGCATCATCCTTTCCTCTTTGGGGAAATCCAACGCAGTGCTCAAGAGGTAGCAAGAAGAATTTCTGGCGCCGTTGCCGGGGAGGTTCGCGCAAGTCAAGATTTGACTTCCGACAACAAGCCATTTCTGGCGCCTACGCAGAAGTCAACATACCAAGTACCCATCACAATCCTTATCTCCTGCATTATATTATTTTCCATTCGCCTCTCATTTTCCTCTCCCCCACTTCACCCTTGCTGTTTTATTCGCCCTCTCTCTCTCTATCCTCTCTTTCTTTTCCGCTTGCCTCTTTTCCGTTTGCTTGTCGTTATGGCGAGTCCTCTATCTTCTCCGTTGTCTCCCGGGAATGAAGTTCTAAATTTTAAGCAAAGGGAGGGAGAAAATCTAGAAGACGCTTGGTATAGAATTTGCAATGCTCAAAATAGATCTACCAGGAATCAATCTACTTCCGTTCTTCTTTGCAATTTTTATGTAGGCATTGCTCCTTGGTAGAGATATGTCCTTGATACCATTATCGGAGGGAATTTCTTGGGTAGCCACACTTTTGATTCTTATAATGCTATGATAGATTTATTTGGCTCACCACCTCTTTTTGTTAATGGAACTGTATTAACTTTGGAGCACGTAATGCAAAGCCTCGAAATTATTGAAAATAAGGTTGCTACCGTAGAGTCAATTGAAAATTTGGATAAAAAGATCCACAACCGAATCTCTCAATATGGATCTAAAGTAGGAGTAACTTTGAGAAATATTAAAGAGAAAGAACCTATAGTTAATGAAAGAATAAATCATGATTCCACTAGAATCGATAAACTTGAGGGTATCATTACCAACTTGGGAACCGCTTTTTCTTCCGTAAAGAATACTCCAAGTCCTTCGACTAAAATTGCCAAGCTTATGTATGTTCCTAAAAATAAGGGTGAATCCTCTAGTAAGGAAATTGCGGATCTCAAATCTATAAGTATTCATCCCAATCTTGTTGCTATCATTAAGGAACCATTTGTTACAAATGAATTTTTCGATCTTGTGCCTAAAAGTTTGATAATAACTAAAAAATAAAGAAATTCCTAAGGATGGTAGATGCCTCATTGAAGAATTACCAACCAAAGATGGCAATACTTATATCTATACTTGCTTTTTATGCCTAGCTAGGGGCGTTAAACGATAGCGCTTGTTGGGAGGCAACCCAATTTTATTTTTATTCCTTGCTTTTTACTCCTGTTTAGTAATAAATAATTTATCTAGCCTCTGTTTTGGTTGTGTTTTTTGTGTTTAATTAGTGTTTGTGCCAAGTAGAACTGTTGGGAAGACTTGGGTAAAGTCTTGATATCTTGCTGTAAAAAACAGAAACTTTAGCGCTCACGAGAACTGCTGCCATTTTTATTTGGAAAGTACTATTTAGTTAATTCTTTTTGCAGATTATTAATAGATAAATTCCTCACGTCCAGAAAGTTATTTTAGAATTTTTGGGGTTCCAGATCTTGCGCTAGCTACAGATTACTACAAACTGTTCTATTTTTGACAGATTCTGTTTTTCGTGTGTTGTTTGCTTATTTTGATGAATCTATGGCTAGTAAAATAGTTTATAAACCATAGACAAGTTGGAATACAGTAGGTTGAACACCAATATAAATAAAGAATGAGTTGATTACAGTACCTTGAAGTGGTCTTTTGTTTTCTTTCGCTAACGGAGCTCACGAGATTTTCTACTTTGAGTTTTGTGTTGTGAAGTTTTCAAGTTTTGGGTAAAGATTTGATGGATTATGGAACAAGTAGTTGCAATAGCCTAAGCTTGGGGATGCCCATGGCACCCCCAATATAATCTAAGGACACCTAAAAGCCAAAGCTTGGGGATTCCCCGGAAGACACCCCCTCTTTCGTCTACTTCTATCGGTAACTTTACTTGGAGCTATATTTTTATTCACCACATGATATGTGTTTTGCTTGGAGCGTCTTGTATGAGTTGAGTCTTTGATTTTCAGTTTACCACAATCATCCTTGCTGTACACACCTTTTGAGAGAGCCATACATGATTTGGAATTTGTTAGAATACTCTGTATGCTTCGCTTATATCTTTTGAGTTATATAGTTTTGCTCTAGTACTTCACTTATATCTTTTAGAGCACGGTGGTGGATTTGTTTTATAGAAACTATTGATCTCTCATGATTAACTTAGCTTATTTTGAGAGTCTTAAATAGCATGGTAATTTGCTTAAATAATCCTAATATGCTAGGTATTCAAGATTAGTAAAAAATTCTTATGAGTATTTTGAATACTAAGAGAAGTTTGATGCTTGATGATTGTTTTGAGATATGGAGGTAATAATATAAAAGTCATGCTAGTTGAGTAGTTGTGAATTTGAGAAGTTCTTGTGTTGAAGTTTGCAAGTCCCGTAGCATGCGCGTATGGTAAACATTATGTAACAAATTTGAAACATGAGGTGTTATTTGATTGTCCTCCTTATGAGTGGCGGTCGGGGACGAGCGATGGTCTTTTCCTACCAATCTACCCCCTAGGAGCATGCATGTAGTGCTTGGTTTTTGATGACTTGTCGATTTTTGCAATAAGTATGTGAGTTCTTTATGACTAATGTTGAGTCCATGGATTATACGCACTCTCACCCTTGCATCATTGCTAGCCTCTTCAGTACCGTGCATTGCCCTTTCTCACATTGAGAGTTGGTGCAAACTTCGCCGGTGCATCCAAACCCCGTGTTATGATAAGCTCTTTCACACATAAACCGCCTTATATGTTCCTCAAAACAGCCACCATACATACCTATAATGGCATTTCCATAGTCATTCCGAGATATATTGCCATGGAACTTTCCACCATTCCTTTTATCATGACACATTCATCATTGTCATATTGCTTAGCATGATCATGTAGTTGACATAGTATTTGTGGCAAAGCCACCATTCATAATTCTTTCATACATCTCACTCTTGATTCATTGCATATCTCGGTACACCACCAGAGGCATTCATATAGAGTCATCTTTTGTTCTAGTATCGAGTTGAAATCATTGAGTTGTAAAAAAATAGAAGTGTGATGATCATCATTTTCTAGAGCATTGTCCCAAGTGAGGAATATATATAAAAAAGAGAAAGGCCATAAAAAAAGAGAAGGCCCAAAAAATGAGAGAAAAAGAGAGAAGGGGCAATGCTACTATCCTTTTCCACACTTGTGCTTCAAAGTAGCACCATAATCTTCATGATAGAGAGTCTTTTGTTTTGTCACTTTCATATACTAGTGGGAATTTTCATTATAGAACTTGGCTTGTATATTCCAAGAATGGGCCTCCTCAAGTGCCCTAGGTCTTCGTGAGGAAGCAAGTTGGATGCACACCCACTTAGTTTCTTTTGTTGAGCTTTCATACATTTATAGCTCTAGTGCATCCGCTGCATGGCAATCCCTACTCCTTGCATTAACATCAATTGATGGGCATCTCCATAGCCTATTGATTAGCCTCGTTGATGTGAGACTTTCTCCCTTTTTGTCTTCTCCACATAACCCCATCATCATATTCTATTCCACCCATAGTGCTATGTCCATGGCTCGCGCTCATATATTGCGTGAAAGTTTATAGGTTTGAGATTTCTAAAGTATGAAACAATTGCTTGGCTTGTGATCGGGGTTGTGCATGATGAGAGCATTCTTGTGTGACGAAAATGGAGCATGACTAAACTATATGATTTTGTAGGGATGAACTTTCTTTGGCCATGTTATTTTGAGAAGACACAATTGCTTAGTTAGTATGCTTGAAGTATTATTATTTTTATGTCAATATGAACTTTTATCTTGAATCTTCCAGATCTGAATATTCGTGCCACAATTAAGAAGAATTACATTGAAATTACGCCAAGTAGCACTCCGCATCAAAAATTCTGTTTTTATCATTTACCTACTCGAGGACGAGCATGAATTAAGCTTGGGGATGCTTGATACGTCTCCAACATATCTATAATTTTTTATTGCTCCATGCTATATTATATACTGTTTTGGACATTATTGCGCTTTATTTTACACTTTTATATTATTTTTGGGACTAACCTATTAACTGGAGGCCCAACCCAGAATTGCTGTTTTTTTTGCCTATTTTAGGGTTTCAAAGAAAAGGAATATCAAACGGAGTCCAAACGGAATGAAACCTTCGGGAACGTGATTTTCTCACCGAACATGATCCAGGAGACTTGGACCCTACGTCAAGAAACAAAGGAGGAGGCCACGAGGTAGGGGGCGCGCCTACCCCCCCAGGCGCGCCCTCCACCCTCGTGGGCCCCCTGTTGCTCCACCGACATACTCCTTCCTCCTATATATACCTACGTACCCCCAAACGATCATGTACGGAGCCAAAACCCTAATTCCACTGCAGTAACTTTCTGTATCCACGAGATCCCATCTTGGGGCCTATTCCGGAGCTCTGCCGGAGGGGGTATCCATCACGGAGGGCTTCTACATCAACACCATAGCCTCTCCAATGAAGTGTGAGTAGTTTACCTTAGACCTTCGGGTCCATAGTTATTAGCTAGATGGCTTCTTCTCTCCTTTTGGATCTCAATACAATGTTCTCCCCCTCTCTTGTTGAGATCTATTCGATGTAATCTTCTTTTTGCGGTGTGTTTGTTGAGACTGATGAATTGTGGGTTTATGATCAAGTTTATCTATGAACAATATTTGAATCTTCTCTGAATTCTTTTATGTATGATTGGTTATCTTTGCAAGCCTCTTTGAATTATCAGTTTGGTTTGGCCTACTAGATTGATCTTTCTTGCAATGGGAGAAGTGCTTAGCTTTGGGTTCAATCTTGCGGTGTCCTTTCCCAGTGACAGTAGGGGCAGCAAGGCACGTATTGTATTGTTGCCATCGAGTATAACAAGATGTTTTTTTTATCATATTGCATGAATTTATCCCTCTACATCATGTCATCTTGCTTAAGGCATTACTCTGTTTTCATGAACTTAATACTCTAGATGCATGCTGGATAGCGGTCGATGAGTGGAGTTATAGTAGTAGATGCAGGCCGGAGTTGGTCTACTTGTCTCGGACGTGATGCCTATATACATGATCATACCTAGATATTCTCATAACTATGCTCAATTCTGTCAATTGCTCAACAGTAATTCGTTCACCCACCGTAGAATACCTATGCTCTTGAGAGAAGCCACTAGTGAAACCTATGGCCCCCGGGTCTATCTTCATCATATTAATCTTCCAATACTTAGTTATTTACTTTGCTTTTTATTTTACTTTGCATCTTTATCACAAAAATACCAAAAATATTATCTTACCATATCTATCTTATCTCACTCTCGTAAGTGACCGTGAAGGGATTGAGAACCCCTTATCACGTTGGTTGCGAGGAGTTATTTGCTTTGTGCAGGTACTAGGGGACGCGCGCGCAACCTCCTACTGGATTGATACCTTGGTTCTCAAAAACTGAGGGAAATACTTACACCACTTTGCTGCATCATCCTTTCCTCTTTGGGGAAATCCAATGCAGTGCTCAAGAGGTAGCATTCCTCCTCCGGCGATGACTCCTTCACCACCCGGGTATGCCTCTCTTCTCTCTCTATCGGGCTATGAGTTGGAATGAATGATTTTGACCCGACAGTCGATTTGAGTCATTTCTTCCTCTTGTAGGTCCCTAGGACCATCAGTGGCAACGAATGGAGCGGGGTGGCTGAAAATCTATCTGCTCGTTGTCACCATCAATCTCCATGCGTGAAGCTACTTGCGTTTGATTCTGTGGAAAGTGGGAAGACGTTTCTGGCATATGCAGAGAGGGTTAGACCCTCTTTCGTTGTTACAAATCATTTGTTAGATGTGATTCAGAAAATGTCACGATCCCAACCCATTCATAGCACACCTTCAACCAAACGCATCCTAAGACAATCTCACAATTTGTACCTAGTATCTTAAATTGTTGCCATCTCATCAGCGGTGCCATTAGAAAATTATTTGGCACCGCTTCAGCAGTTTGTGCAGCCAACTTTGGTCCACACATCCGAGCAGCCAAGCAGTAAAATACTAAATCTTTATGGCACAAAGGAATGGGCATCGGAGCAACTACGTGCTCCGGAGTCCGGGTCCCTATTTTTTCGCGGCATCGGCTCGCTAGTGCAGGGCACCAGTGCGAGATATAGCAACAGTTGTCTTTACCCCAGTTTTGGCATACATAGTGGACGGCCTTAGTGCTATTAGTTCTATGTTACTAAAATTGTGCATGTACACCCCTGTTAGTATCAATTTGCTGTCATCCAAACACTGTCGCTATCCTGTTGCAGTTATATTTACCTTCCTCATAAAATGTTCAATTTGTTATTTATTATACATGAGTAAGAACTTGTAGCGTCATTGTAGTTAATTATAGCTTCTGATGTTCTAGAATTTGGTTGTTGTCTCAGTACCAATTATTTCATTTGCACATTGATCTTTTTGAGAAGATATGTCATAATTAACATGTTTCTTCAGTTTTTCAAAATAAGAATAGGTGATTTTGTATGTTGATATAAACCAATTTCCCCTACAATTTTTACTGATCTAGTTTTAAATATAATAGGATGAACGTAAGTGTTCTTACTTGGAGTGGGTTGATCAAGAGTGGCCACAGTCTTCGAAGATGTGCCTAGTGAAGCTCTGGAGCATGTATGAGGAAGAGAACAGACATAGGCTTACAGAAACTGTTGTCAAGACTGAAGAATATTTGAAGATGCGGGATAAAAATTTGAAGGTGGAGAATGAGCTCAGATTTTTTAAATTAGACTTTGCTAAGATGGTGTTGGCGAAGGAGGAGGCACTTTCCCAGTTGGCCCATGCAAAACAGGTTCTTACGGAACTGAAAGCAAAGGTGGCTAAGACGAGCCTGGATGATGTCGATTAGGGAAATGAATATATTGTTATTATGAAGTTGAACTAGCTATATGTTTAACCGTGCTGTTTTCATGTAGCTACCGTACTGTGATGTTATAATATATTTATGTGCCTGATATGAAATTGGCAAACAGCTGTTTGATATGAAATGTGAATTTGCGTAATACTAGAATTATTAATTGTAAACTAATAAACCTGCTAAATGTGCCATGGACCTTTACAAACGGTTCTAGCAGTAAAAGCGCTTGCGATGGATAACCCAATGCCACATAGTTTTCTTCATCAAATCGTGTGTGATATAGTTGATAAAAACAAACAGTTAACCAAGGAAGACCGCGTGTGATAGTTACACCTTTCACACATGAGCCTACAAATAAAACTATGTGGGATGTACATATGAACGGAAACGTTTTTCCCTGAATTGACTGTGTGGGATGTACATAAGAACGGAAACGTATTCCTTGGATTGACTGTGTGTGATATACATACGAACGGAAATGTTTTTCTAGGATTCACCGTGTGGGATGTACATACCTACGGAAATGATTTTCTCAGATTACCATGTGGGATGTACATACCTACGGAAATGATTGGGTTTCGATGCCTTGCCCGATCGCACACGACCTCAGCCTGGATCCCAAGAGGGCCTATCCCTGACGATTTATGGGTTGTGTGGAAGGACCCCCTATCGCCCACACTCACTTGGTGACGGTTCCAAATGTTGTCGTGGAAAGGGGTTAAAAACCGTTTTTTTAGGATCGACACGTACAAGTGTACTCCTATCCCCTTGATGAAGGGGTGCCAAATGTCCGAGCCTAATACCAAACAGACATCGCACCAAATCCTAACATCTAAAGCCGGATACCCCAACCAAGCCACAATGCCGGAACTGGGTCACACACCGGTTTGGTTTCATCATATTTCATGTTGATCCTTGTTCTCTTTTGTCGACTTTGAAGGACGTGGATTTGTACTTTTCAAAAATCTGAAGTCCCTTGATGAGAATTGAATAACAAGTGTATGTTGAGAGAGCAGTTCTGGGAAAATCCCCTGACGATGAGAGAGCAGTTCTGGAAAAAATAAATTATGAATTGTATGTTGCCTATGGAGTATGACAAGAGGCCTAATGTAAAAATGTAAGTATTCAAGATAGGCTTGTGATGTTCATTCTGTGGTGAAATATTTTTATGCTAAATAAACAAAACTGACATAGTTATTCCTTCCGAAGTTTTACACCATCCTTAAATGGGAGGCTTATTGTTAGGTTAAATAATGGGAAAGCCCAAATACTAATTAAGCCTGGGTGAGAATGTAAGTAGTATTAGTTCCAAACATGATTGGTTATACTGATTAATAGATTGACTATGTTTATTTTTTACCTGAAAACAGTAAGGTGAAAAGAAAATAGTTACAAAGAAAGTAGAAACAAGAAAAGAAAAGGAGAAGAAAAGAAAAGAAGGCAAACAAGGGAATGAGAAGAAAACTAGAATCTACATTGGGTGATTGACTTCATGTTAGTAGTAAAATAACACTTTATTTTAGTGTCATGATTTCACCAGTTTACAAAGTGTGTAACTTGCCATGCTATCTATTTCGCGCTTATACCCCCTGTACCGCTAATGATGATGTGCCTGGGAAGGTAAGTTTCCTTTGTTTGGAGAAACACTACTGTGGTAGGAGAAATATTCTTGTATGTTATACAATGTTTACTATGTCTTGGTGATGAGGCAGGGAAGGCAAGTTTCCTTTGTTAGGAGATATACTCATATACTACTACAGTAGTGGCTACCAATGCACATTCTCAACCACATCAAAGAAGAAGATGGTGGCCATGCATCTGGAACACACCAGAGAAGAAACCCGCCACATGCATGGGAGGGCACTAGAGTCATACCAATCACGACCATGGCGAGGAAGAAGACAGGCAACCCGGGAGATGCTCACAGTAGAGTCGGTTGATCGTCACCACTCTGATCACCATGGACACATGGCCATACCACACCCATTGATTATGTTGGAAACATACATGGCCAAGCTGGTTCCTACAAAGGAAAATGGAACGGACCGGTGCATTTTTACTTGTCACTGAAGTAAGTTTTCTCCATTTGCATAAAAGTTTTGCTAAGAATTACACACTCAGACTCTTCAGCTGGTTCATGCTTATTAATAAACCATAGGGTCATACAGATGTTCATGTGAACCTTTCTGCCCTTCGTAAGCTTGAGTCCATGCTAATTGTATGTTGTTCTCACTGAATTAATCTTACCATTATATGAATATGCATATCTAAAATAGTTTCCATCTGTACTGAAAAATGACCTATCCAATTTTGTATACTTAATATATTATGCATATTTGCTACAATTTTGATACTCCCACAGATCCATATTACTTGTCGCTCAAATGAATCTATGTAGACGTTTTTCGATGTTACATACACCCGTTAGAGCGACAAGTAATATGGATCGGATGGTGTATATCAATGAAGGAAATATGCCCTAGAGGTAATAATAAAGTTGTTATTTATATTTCCTTATATCATGATAAATTTTTATTATTCATGAGAATTGTATTAACCAGAAACTTAGTACATGTGTGAATACATAGACAAAACAGAGTGTCCCTAGTATGCCTCTACTTGACAAGCTCGTTAATCAAAGATGGTTAAGTTTCCTAACCATAGACATGTGTTGTCATTTGATGAACGGGATTACATCATTAGAGAATGATATGATGGACAAGACCCATCCGTTAGCTTAGCATTATGATCATTTAGTATTATTGCTATTGCTTTCTTCATGACTTATACATATTCCTCTAACTATGAGATTATGCAACTCCCGAATACCGGAGGAACACCTTGTGTGCTATCAAACGTCACACCGTAATTGGGTGATTATAAAGATGCTCTATAGGTGTCTCTGAAGGTGTTTGTTGAGTTGGCATAGATCAAGATTAGGATTTGTCACTCCGTGTATCGGAGATGTATCTCTGGGCCCTCTCGGTAATGCACATCACTTTAAGCCTTGCAAGCAATGTGACTAATGAGTTAGTTGCGGGATGATAAATTACAGAACGAGTAAAGAGACTTGCCGGTAATGAGATTGAACTAGGTATGATGATACCAATGATCGAATCTCGGGAAAGTAACATACCGATGACAAAGGGAATGACGTATGTTGTTATGCAATTTGACCGATAAAGATCTTCGTAGACTATGTAGGAACCAATATGAGCATCTAGGTTCCGCTATTGGTTATTGACCGGAGATGTGTCTCGGTCATGTCTACATAGTTCTCGAACCCATAGGGTCCGCACGCTTAACGTTCGATGACGATTTGTAGGTGTTTTGGTGACCGAAGTTTGTCCGGAGTCTCGGATGAGATCTCGGACATGACGAGGAGTCTCGAAATGGTCAAGAGGTAAAGATTCATATATTGGAAGGTTGTATTCGGACATAAGAATGGTTCCAAGTGATTCAGGTATTTTTTCCGGAGTACCGAGGGGTTACCGGAACCCCCCGGGGAAGTGTTGGGCCAACATGGGCCTAAAGGGAGAGAGAGAGGGAAGCCTACGGGAGGTGGCCGCTGATACGTCTCCAACGTATCTACTTTTCCAAACACTTTTGCCCTTGTTTTGGACTCTAACTTGCATGATTTGAATGGAACTAACCCGGACTGACGCTGTTTTTAGCAGAATTACCATGGTGTTATTTATGTGCAGGAGCAAACGTTCTCGGAATGACCTGAAACTTCATGGAGTGACTTTTCAGAAAATAAGAAAAATACCTGCAAAAGATGGAGGCCAGGGGGGCCACCACCTTACCACGAGGGTGGGGGGCGCGCCCCCTACCTCGTGGGCCCCCTGTTGCGTTTCTGACTCCAACTCCACCTCCATATATTGAGTCTCGATGAGAAAAAAACCAGAGAGAAGAAATCATCGCATTTTACTATATGGAGCTGCCGCCAAGCCCTAAAGCCTCTCGAGAGGGCTGATCTGGAGTCCGTTCGGGGCTCCGGAGAGGGGAATCCGTCGCCATCGTCATCATCAACCATCCTCCATCACCAATTTCATGATGCTCACCTCCGTGCGTGAGTAATTCCATCGTAGGCTTGCTGGACGGTGATGGGTTGGATGGGATCTATCATGTAATCGAGTTAGTTTTGTTAGGGTTTGATCCCTAGTTTCCACTATGTTCTGAGATTGATGTTGCTATGACTTTGCTATGCTTAATGCTTGTCACTAGGACCCGAGTGCCATGATTTCAGATCTGAACCTATTATGTTTTCATCAATATATGAGTGTTCTTGATCCTATCTTGCAAGTCTATAGTCACCTATTATGTGTTATGATCCGTTAACCCCGAAGTGACAATAATCGGGATACTTACCGGTGATGACCGTAGTTTGAGGAGTTCATGTATTCACTATGTGTTAATGCTTTGTTCCGGCTCTCTATTAAAAGGAGGCCTTAATATCCCTTAGTTTCCGTAAGGACCCCGCTGCCACGGGAGGGTAGGACAAAAGATGCCATGCAAGTTCTTTTCCATAAGCACGTATGACTATGTTTGGAATACATGCCTACATTATATCAATGAACTGGAGCTAGTTCTATGTCACCCTAGGTTATGACCGTTACAAGATGAACCACATCCGGCATAATTCTCCATCACCGATCCATTGCCTACGAGCTTTCCATATATTGTTCTTCGCTTATTTACATTCCCGCTACTATTTGCTACCATCACTACAAAATACCAAAAACATTAGTTTTACTACTATTACCTTTTGCTACCGTTATCACTACTATCATATTACTTTGCTACTAAACACTTTGCTGCAGATATTAAGTTTCTAGGTGTGGTTGAATTGACAACTCATCTTCTAATACTTGAGAGTATTCTCTGGCTCCCCTTGTGTCAAATCAATAAATTTGGGTTGAATACTTTACCCTCGAAAACTGTTGCGATCCCCTATACTTGTGGGTTATCAAGACTATTTTCTGGCGCCGTTGCCGGGGAGCATAGCTCTATTCTTTGAGTCACTTGGGATATATATCTGCTTATCATTATGAAGAACTTGAGAGATCCAAAAACCAAGATCTATCCCTCAACTACGAGGAGAGGTAAGGAACTGCCATCTAGCTCTGCACTTGATTCACCTTCTGTTATGAGTAAGTTTGCGACACCTACACCTGCTTCTGCTATTCGTTCTGATATGTTGCATGTTATTGATGATGCCACTTCTGCTATGCATGATACTTATGATGAAACTACCTCTATGCCTGATGCTACTATGCCACTTGGTGATTTTCTTTATGAACGAATTGCTAGGGATAGAGAAATTGAAAATATTGAATCTGATGATACTGATGAAAGCGATGATGAAGAATCACTTATTATTCCTAAGGGTTATGTTTTTGATCAAGAAGCTTCTTTCACTATCTTAGCTTGCGAAAATAGAAATGAACTTAAAAGGTTATTAGCTAAATGGAGTAAGCAATCTCTAAGTGCTAGAATGAAACCTGACCCTGCTTTTGCTACTTCACATATCTGTATTACTGATAAGGATTATGAATTCTCTGTTGATCCTGATATAATTACTTTAGTTGAATCTGATCCTTTTCATGGTTATGAATCTAAAGCTGTTGTGGCACATCTTACTAAATTAAATGATATAGCCACCCTGTTCACTAAAGATGAGAGAACTCGTTACTTTTACATCCTTAAAATATTTCCGTTCTCATTAAAGGGTGATGCTAAGATATGGTTTAAATCTCTTGAACCTGGTTGTGTGCGTAGTCCCCAGGATATGATTTATTACTTCTCTGCTAAATATTTCCCTGCTCATAAGAAACAAGCTGCTTTAAGGGATATATATAATTTTGTGCAAAATGAAGAAGAGAGTCTCCCACAAGCTTGGGGGAGGCTTCTCCAATTACTTAATGCTTTGCCTGATCATCCTCTTAAGAAAAATGAAATACTTGATATCTTTTATAATGGACTAACCGATGCCTCTAGAGATTACCTGGATAGTTGTGCTGGTTCTGTTTTCAGGGAAAGAACACAGGATGAAGCTGAAATTCTATTGAATAATATGTTGACAAACGAAAATAATTGGACACCTCGGTGCCAATTCCTGAGCCTATTCCTAAACCAACTCCGAAGAAGAGGGGTATTCTATTTCTCAGTCCTCAAGATATGCAAGAGCCAAAGAAATCTATGAAAGAAAAATGTATTAGAGATGAAGATGTTAAGAATTTACCTCCTATTGAAGAAATACATGGTCTTAATTTACCGACTGTTGAAGAAATATATGATCTTAATCCTTCTCCTATTGAAGAAACTCATGGTCTTGATAACCCGACACAGGTAGTAAAGGTAAATTCTCTCTCTATATATGATAAAGCTGAAATCCCATTTACTAAGTTTGCTAGCCCATGCTTAGATGAGTTTGATAAATTTATGGCTAAGCAAGAAGATTTTAATGCTTATTTTGGTAGACAATTGAAATACAATTCAAATATGCTTGAACACTTGGGTGATTATATGGCTAATGTCAAAGGTGAACTTAAACTTATTAGTAAACATGCTTCTATGGTTACCACTCAAGTAGAACAAGTACTTAAAGCTCAAAATGATTTGCTCAATGAATTGAATAATAAAGATAATGATTATGCTGTTAGAGTGGCTACTAGAACTGGTAGAATGACTCAGGAACCTTTGTATCCTGAAGGCCACCCTAATAGAATTGAGCAAGATTCTCAGAGAAATAATATAGATGCACCTAGTCCTTCTAAAAGGAAGAAAAAGAAAAATGATAGGACTTTGCATGCTTATAGTGAACCTGTTATTGAACCACCTGAGAATCCAAATGATATTTCTATTTCTGATGCTAAAACACAATCTGGTAATGAACCTGAAACTAGTGATAATGTTAATAATAATGTTCATGATGATGCTCAACCTAGTAATGATAATGATGTAGAAATTGAACCTGCTGTTGATCTTGATAACCCACAATCAAAGAATCAACGTTATGATAAGAAAGACTTTGTTGCTAGGAAACATGGTAAAGAAAGAGAGCCTTGGGTTCAGAAACCCATGCCTTTTCCTCCCAAACCATCCAAGAAAAAGGATGATGAGGATTTTGAGCGCTTTGCTGAAATGATTAGACCTATCTTTTTGCATATGCAATTAACTGATATGCTCAAAACCAATCCTTATGCTAAGTACATGAAAGATATCATTACAAATAAAAGAAAGATACCAGAAGCTGAAATTTCCACCATGCTTGCTAATTATACTTTTAAGGGTGGAATACCAAAGAAACTTGGAGATCCCGGTGTACCCACTATACCATGCTCTATTAAAAGAAACTATATTAAAACTGCTTTATGTGATCTTGGAGCTGGAGTTAGTGTTATGCTTCTCTCTTTATATCGTAGACTTGATTTGAATAAGTTTACACCTACTGAAATATCTTTGCAAATGGTTGATAAATCAACTACTATACCTGTCGGTATTTATGAGGATGTGCCTGTTGTAGTTGCAAACGTTACTATTTTAACGGACTTTGTTATTCTTGATATTCCCAAGGACGATAGTATGTCTATTATTCTTGGAAGACCCTTTTTGAATACTGCAGGGGCTGTTATTGACTGCACTAAAGGCAATGTCACCTTTCATGTTAATGGCAATGAGCATACGGTACACTTTCCGAGGAAACAACCTCAAGTTTGTAGTATCAACTCTATTGGAAAAATTCCATTGATTATATTTGGAGGTTTTGAATTTCCTCTTCCTACTATTAAGAAGAAATATGATATTCTTATTATTGGGGATGTGCATATCCCCGTTGAGGTAACATAGTGTTATTCGAAATTTCTCCGGTTCCATGTTATTCGAAATGAGTTCGTTAACAAGACTTGATCAACCTTGTTAGTGGATTCCTTTGGATGAGCATGAGATGGATGAAACTAGAAGGCACAACCTTCTGTACCCCACTTTTACTTTCTGTTTTTTATATGAAATAAAATAAAAATAAATATTTTTCTGTCTGTTATCTGATTATCCGTGCAATATAAAAATACCTCGAAAATAAAAGTTCTCCAAATGCCCTGAAATTTAAATATGATTTTTTCTAGAATATTTGAGAATATTTGGCACTAAGAACACAACAGGGGGTCAACCACCTGCCCACGAGGGTGGAGGGCGCGCCCTACCCCCCTGGGCGCGCCCCATGCCTCGTGGGCCCACGGTGGCCCTCCTCCACTTATCCTTTCACCCATACACTTCTTCTTCCTCCCAAAAACACGAATATCTAGCTCAAGCACGAGTTCTAGCTCTCTTTGTTGCCATTTTCGATCTCCTTGCTCAAAGCACCTATCACAAAACTGCTTGGGGAGATTGTTCCTTGGTATGTGACTCCTCCAATGGTTCAATTAGTTTTTGTTCTAGTGCTTTATTCATTGCAAAGTTTTGCTGCTTAGGTGACCCTGTTCTTGAGCTTGCATGTCAAATTTATATGGTCAAAAGTAGTTTTGATGCATGATATAGGCCCTAGGCACTTGTAGGAGTAGTTGCTATCAATATTATTGAGTTTGGTTTACTTTTATTTTGAAGTTACTAAAAAATTTCAGAATTTTTTATAGGAGGAAATATGCTTAGGAAAATGTTACAAGGTGGTTCCTCACGGAAGCAAGGGCCCAGGCTTGCAATGCGTGATGCTGATGACGAGCCACCAAGAAACGCTCCAGTGCGTCCTTGTGAATGGCCTTCTGAGAACTTTATGGATCGAGCGGGAATTAAAGAAGAATTCAACGCATATTTGCGTAATGCTGATCTCGTGAGCTTCGAGGAAGAGAAGTGCAACCAGTATCACAACCTCACCAGTACCTTTGTTAGGAGGTTTGAATTTTCAACTTCACGTAATTCTCCAACTGTCCTGTTTGATCTTTATGATAAATCTTACAATATGGACTTAGAGGATTTTACCACTGCATGCAAACTTCCACAATGGGGTAGTATAAGGGATCCTCACAAATCTGAATTTAGAGATTTTCTTGCTAGCATAACTGTGGGAGAATCTAGAGATATTACACAGGCTACCATAGGGAGCATTCACTTTCCTGCTATACATTATTTTGCTCTCTTCATGGGTAGATGCATCAATGGTAAGGATGAGGCATGTCACATGTGTGTCCCCGATCTCAGTATTCTTAGGAGTGCTGTGTTAGGAGACCAATCTTATAATTTGGGAGCCATTGTTGCACGTAGGTTGCACCTGAATAGATATAATCAAGATTTCTTTGGAGGAATTTATGCAACCCGCATAGCTAATTTTCTTGGTATAGACATACGCAAAGATGATATTGAATTACCACCTACTTATTTATATTTTAATGCTATGGTTCACCACCAGTTTGTCGAGAGGAACGAATCACCTCTCCAGTATCGACTAATCTTTGACAAACGCCGTGCTGTCCGTATTACGCTCCCTGCTCCTGTCTTCTTTGATTATCAGGCAAGAGGAAGATATACTATCACCAGAGAGGAGGCAGATGAGTACGAGAGGAGAGAGGAGGCCGCTCGTCGCCACACTTCAGCTCAGCAGGCGATAGCCGCTGCATCGCAGTACGACCCCAACTACTATTATGGATATCCGCCAGGCCAGCCATGGCCATAGACCAACTTAGGCCAAAAGCCTAAGTTTGGGGGAGTATGTATTTCTCACCAACATTACATTTATGTTCACTCACTCATTGCTAGATGTCAGTGGTCATACTTTTTCATTGTATCATCCATGCTACTTTAATTTCCCTTTTATGCTTTCTTCTTGTGTGTTTAATAAACCTTAAGAAAAACCAAAAAAATTAGTTGCAGCTTTTAGTTAGTTTACTTTCCATGCTTGTAGTAGTAATTAAAAAGAAAACCCAAAAAGATTTCCTGTTCTTCTTTTTGCTTGTTGGGAGCTTTCCCGTGTAAATAGTTTTATTTCTTTTCTTTTCTTTGGGGGTCGATAGGAGAAGACCATGATTAAATTGTTGAAGTGGCTCTTATATGCATTATTGTTGATCTGACAAAAGAGCCCATATCACCTTGTCTTCTCCTGTTTATTGAATGCTTGTAGATTCCAGCTTAGTCCAATGCACGTGCACTATTATTATTATTCACACTATTCGGTCGTGCAAGTGAAAGGCAATAATGATGATTATATGATGAACTTATTAGGATGAGAAAAGCTGGTATGAACTCGACCTCTTTTGTTTTTGTAAATATGATTAGTTCATCGTTCCTGATTCAGCCTATTATGAATAAACATGTTTGCAATGACAACTAGAGATCATAGTTTCTTGTGCCATGCTTGATTAGCTATGAGTTATAATGGTTTACCTTGCGTGCCAACATGCTATTGAGATAGTTATAATGTGGTATGATAGGGTGGTATCCTCCTCTGAATGATTTAAGTGACTTGACTTGGTGCATGTTCACGCATGTAGTTAAAACAAAATCAACATAGCCTTCACGATAGTTATGTTCATGGTGGATTATATCCTACTCATGCTTGCATTCGGTGTTGATTAATTTTAATGCATGTTCATGACTGTTGCCGCTCTCTAGCTGGTCGCTTCCCAGTCTTTTGCTAGCCTTCACTTGTACTAAGCAGGAATACTGCTTGTGCATCCAATCCCTTAAACCCCAAAGTTATTCCACATGAGTCCACTATACCTACCTATATACGGTATCTACCTATCGTTCCAAGTAAATTTGTATGTGCCAAACTCTAAACCTTCAAATAAATATCCTGTTTTGTATGCTCGAATGGCTCATGTATCAACTAGGGCTGTCTGTATCTTCCATGTTAGGCGGGTTATTCTCAAGAGGAGTGGACTCTGCTCCTCACTCACGAGATAAATGGCTGGTCACTGGGATGCCAGTCCCATGCTTTATGCAAAATAAATCAAAATAATTACAAACAAAACTCCCCCTGGGACTCTTGTTAGTCGGAGGCACTCGTTGTTTCGAGCAAGCCATGGATTGATGCTTGTTGGTGGAAGGGGGAGTATAAACTTTACCATTCTGTTTGGGAACCGCCTATAATGTGTGTAGCATGGAAGATATCGCCATCTCTTGGTTGTTATGTTGACAATGAAAGTATACCGCTCAAAATATTATTCACCTCTGTTTCAAAACCGAGCTATGGCACCTCTACAAATCCCTGCTTCCCTCTGTGAAGGGCCTATCTATTTGCTTTTATGCTGAGTCATCACCTTCTTATTAAAAAGCACCAGTTGGAGAGCACCGCTGTCATTTGCATTCATTATTGTTAGTTTACATTGAGTATGACTTGACTGGATCTCTTTTACCATGAATTACAATGTCTAGTCAGTCCTTGGTCTTTAAAGGTGCTCTGCATTTATGTTTTGCGGTCTCAGAAAGGGCTAGCGAGATACCATCTTGTTATATCATATTATGATTGTTTTGAGAAAGTGTTGTCATCCGAGATTTATTATTATTGCTAGCTAGTTGATTATGCCATTGATACGAGTAAACTTGAGACCTATGCGTTATTGTGAATGTGGTTAGTTATAATCTTTGCTGAAAACATGAATGCTGGCTTTACATATTTACAACAACAAGAGCAAACATATTTTGTAAAAGTTTTTCTTTATCACTTTCAGTTTGTTAACTGAATTGCTTGAGGACAAGCAAGGGTTTAAGCTTGGGGGAGTTGATACGTCTCCAACGTATCTACTTTTCCAAACATTTTTCCCTTGTTTTGGACTCTAACTTGCATGATTTGAATGGAACTAACCCGGACTGACGCTGTTTTCAGCAGAATTACCATGGTGTTATTTATGTGCAGGAGAAAACATTCTCGGAATGACCTGAAACTTCACGGAGCGTCTTTTCAGGAAATAAGAAAAATACCTGCAAAAGATGGAGGCTAGGGGGCCCACCACCTTGCCACGCAGGTGGGGGGCGCGCCTGCCCCCCTAGGGCGCGCCCCAACCTCGTGGGCCCCTTGTTGCGTTTCCGACTCCAACTCCACCTCCATATATTGAGTCTCGATGAGAAAAAAATCAAAGAGAAGAAATCATCGCGTTTTACGATACGGAGCCGCCGGCAAGCCCTAAAACCTCCCGGGAGGGCTGATCTAGAGTTTGTTCAGGGCTCCGGAGAGGGGAATCCGTCGCCATCGTCATCATCAACCATCCTCCATCACCAATTTCATGATGCTCACCGCCGTGCGTGAGTAATTCCATCGTAGGCTTGCTAGACGGTGATGGGTTGGATGGGATCTATCATGTAATTGAGTTAGTTTTGTTAGGGTTTGATCCCTAGTATCCACTATGTTCTGAGATTGATGTTGCTATGACTTTGCTATGCTTAATGCTTGTCACTAGGGCCTGAGTGCCATAATTTCATATCTGAACCTATTATGTTTTCATCAATATATGAGTGTTCTTGATCCTATCTCGCAAGTCTATAGTCACCTATTATGTGTTATGATCCGTTAACCCCGAAGTGAACAATAATCGGGATACTTACCGGTGATGACCGTAGTTTGAGGAGTTCATGTATTCACTATGTGTTAATGCTTTGTTCCGGTTCTCTATTAAAAGGAGGCCTTAATATCCCTTAGTTTCCGTAAGGACCCCACTGCCACGGGAGGGTAGGACAAAATATGTCATGCAAGTTCTTTTCCATAAGCACGTATGACTATGTTTGGAATACATGCCTACATTATATCAATGAACTGGAGCTAGTTCTATGTCACCCTAGGTTATGACTGTTACATGATGAACCACATCCGGCATAATTCTCCATCACTGATCCGTTGCCTACGAGCTTTCCATATATTGTTCTTCGCTTATTTACATTCCCGCTGCTATTTGCTATCATCACTACAAAATACCAAAAACATTACTTTTACTACTGTTACCTTTTGCTACCGTTATCACTACTATCCTTTGCTACTAAACACTTTGCTGCAGATATTAAATTTCCAGGTGTGGTTGAATTAACAACTCAGCTGCTAATACTTGAGAGTATTCTTTGGCTCCCCTTGTGTCGAATCAATAAATTTGGGTTGAATACTTTACCCTCGAAAACTGTTGCGACCCCCTATAGTTGTGGGTTATCAGCCACCGCCCCCTACTAGGGAGTCCGAATAGGACAAGGAGGAGTGGGCGGCGCCCCCCTTCCCTTCCCCTCTCCTTCTCCCTCTCCTTCCTATTCCCTCCGGTGGAAGAAAGGAAAAAGGGGGGAGGATCCTACTTGGACTAGGAGTCCAAGTAGGACTCCCCCCATGGCGCGCCCCTCCTGGCCGCCGGCCTCCCTCCCCCTCCTTTATATATGTGGGCAGGGGCACCCCAAAGGCATACCAATAGTCCTCTTAGCCATGTGCGGTGCCCCCCTCCACAGTTTACTCCTCTTGTCATAGCATCATAGTGCTTAGGCGAAACCCTGTGCGGATCACATCACCATCACCGTCACCACACCGTCATGCTGATGGAACTCTCCCTCGACCCTCTACTGGATCAAGAGTTCAAGGGACGTCATCGAGCTAAACATGTGCTGAAAATGGAGGTGCCGTACATTCGGTACTTGGATCGGTTGGATCGTGAAGACGTTCGACTACATCAACCGCGTTAACCTAATGCTTCCGCTTTCGGTCTACGAGGGTACGTGGACACACTTTCCCCGTCTCGTTGCTATGCATCTCCTAGATAGATCTTGCGTGATCATAGGAATTTTTTTGAAATTGCCTGCTACATTCCCCAATGGTGGCATCCGAGCCAGGTCTATGGGTAGATGATATGCACGAGTAGAACACAAAGAGTTGTGGGCAATAATAGTCATATTGCTTACCACCAACATCTTAGTTTGATTCAGCGATATTGTTGGATGAAGCGGCCTGGACCAACATTACATGACCGTGTTCATGAGACTGGTTCTACTGACGTGCTTCGCACATAGGTGGCTAGCGGGTGTCTGTTTCTCCAACTTTAGTTGAATCGAGTTTGACTATGGCTGGTCCTTGTTGAAGGTTAAAACATCACACTTGACGAAAAATCATTGTGGTTTTGATGCGTAGGTAAGAACGGTTCTTGCTAGAAGCCCGTAGCAGCCACATAAAACTTGCAACAACAAAGTAGAGCACGTCTGACTTGATTTTGCAGGGCATGTTGTGATGTGATATGGTCAAGACGTGATGAGATATAAGTTATTGTATGAAATGATCATGTTTTGTAAAAGTTATCGGCTACTGGCAGGAGCCTTATGGTTGTCACTTTATTGTATGAAATTCAGTCACCATGTAATTTCTTTACTTTATCACTGAGCGGTAGCGATAGTTGTAGAAGCAATAGTTGGCGAGATGACAACGACGCTGCGTTGGAGATCAAGGTGTGAAGTCGGTGACGATGGAGATCTTGACGGTGCTTTGGAGATGGAGATCAAAGGCACAAGATGATGATGGCCATATCATGTCACATATTTTGATTACATGTGATGTTTATCCTATATGCATCTTATTTTGCTTAGTACAACAATAGCATTATAAGATGATCCCTCACTAAATTTCAAGGTACAAGTATTCTCCCTGAGTATGCACCGTTGCTACAGTTCGTCGTGCCGAGACACCACGTGATGATCGGGTGTGATAAGCTCTACGTTCACATACAACGGGTGCAAGCCAGTTTTGCACGCGCAGAATACTCGGGTTAAACTTGACGAGCCTAGCATATGTAGATATGGCCTCGAAACACTGAGACCGAAAGCTCGAACATGAATCATATAGTAGATATGATCAACATAGTAATGTTCACCATTGAAAACTACTCCATCTCACGTGATGATCGGACATGGTTTAGTTGATATGGATCACATGATCATTTGGATGACTAGAGGGATATCAATCTAAGTGGGAGTTCTTAAGTAATATGATTAATTGAACTTTAATTTATCATGAACTTAGTACCTGATAGTTTTTGCATATCTATGTTATTGTAGATCAATGGCCTGTGCTACCGTTCCCTTGAATTTTAATGCGTTCCTAGAGAAAGCTAAGTTGAAAGATGATGGTAGCAACTACACGGACTGGGTCCGTAACTTGAGGATTATCCTCATTGCTGCATAGAAGAATTACATCATGTAAGCACCACTAGGTGCAAGACGCGCTACAGGAGCAACTCCGGACGTTATGAACGTCTGGCAGAGCAAAGCTGATGACTACTCGATAGTTTAGTGTGCCATGCTTTACGGCTTAGAATCGGGACTTGAAAGACGTTTTGAATGTCATGGAGCATATGAGATGTTCTAGAAGTTGAAGTTAATATTTGAAGCAAATGCCTGAGTTGAGAGATATGAAGTCTCCAACAAGTTCTATAGCTGCAAAATGGAGGGGAATAGTTCTGTCAGCGAACACATACTCAGAATGTTTGGGTACCACAACCACTTGACTCGGTTGGGAGTTAATCTTCCTGATGATAGTGTCATTGACAGAGTTCTTCAATCACTGCCACCAAGCTATAAAGGCTTCTTGATGAACTATAATATGCAAGGGATGGAAAAGACAATTCCCGAGCTCTTCGCAATGCTAAAGGCTGTGGAGGTAGAAATCAAGAAGGAACATCAAGTGTTGATGGTGAACAAGACCACTAGTTTCAAGAAAAAGGGCAAAGGGAAGAAGGGGAACTTCAAGAAGAACACCAAGCAAGTTGTTGCTCAAGGGAAGAAGCCCAAGTCTGGACCTAAGACTGAGACTGAGTGCTTCTACTGCAAAGGGACTGGTCACTAGAAGCGGAACTGCCCCAAGTATTTGGCGGATAAGCAGGATGGCAAAGTGAAAGGTATATTTGATATACATGTTATTTATGTGTACCTTACTAATGCTCGTAGTAGCGCCTGGGTATTTGATACTAGTGCTGTTGCTTATATTTGCAACTCGAAACAGGGGCTACGGATTAAACGAAGATTGGCTAAGGACGAGGTGACGATGCACGTGGGAAATGGTTCCAAGGTTGATGTGATCACCGTCGGCATGCTACCTCTACATCTACCGTCGGGATTATTTTAAGACCTGAATAATTGTTATTTGGTGCCAGCGTTGAGCATGAACATTATATCTGGATCTTGTTTGATGTGATAGGTTATTCATTTAAATCAGAGAATAATGGTTGTTCCATTTATATGAGTTATATCTTTTATGGTCATGCACCCTTGATGACTGGTCTATTTTTGTTGAATCTCGATCATAGTGATACAAAAATTCATAATATTGAAGCCAAACTATGCAAAGTTAATAATGATAGTGCAACTTATTTATGGCACTACCGTTTAGGTCATATTGGTGTAAAGCGCATGAAGAAACTCCATGCCGATGGGCTTTTGGAATCACTTGATTATGAATCACATGATGCTTGCGAACCATGCCTCATGGGCAAGATGACTAAGACTCCGTTCTACGGAACAATGGAGCGAGCAACTGACTTATTCGAAATAATACATATAGATGTATGCGGTCTGATGAGTGTTGAGGCTTGTTGGGGATATGATTACTGGAGGTAAACCGGATAAAAGTGGCCGGATTAACTCCATGAAGATAGAAGCCCATGAAGACGTGAGGATGGAGGCGCTTTACGAAGGCCCAAGGCCCAAAGGCGGGTTAAGGCCTGTAGATGAAAACCGACTCTTCCATGTAACTTGTGTTGTTAGTTAGAGGAATAGAGACCGAGCCAGACACGTTTATGATCCGGCCTCGGGACTCTGTAAACCGGCGGGCGTCAACCTATGTATATAAAGGGACGACCCGACCGCGGTTTAGGGACAACAGACAACAACTCGAGAATCAGGCAAAGCGTATTTGCTCCCTGGTCATCGAAACCCTAGCAATACTAATCACAACTAGACGTAGGCTTTTACCTTCATCAAAGGGGCCGAACTAGTATAAAATTCCTCGTGTCCCTTGCCCGGTTTAACCCCTTTAAGCTAACCCGTAGCGATGGCTCCATGAATAAGTCCTTTCACAAGGACATCCGCCGTGACAAACCCACGATAGTTGGCGCCCACCGTGGGGCTATCGCACGATGGTTTCGAGTTCTTGAAGGGCAGCTTCGTTGGACTGAAGGGATACGCTGTTGGCCGGATGATGAAGAGTCGTCGCGTCAAGCTCTACATCGACGACGCAGGATGGGGTCCCGAGGCCGGTTCAATCGAGTACGGGTACCGGGTCCCCTTTGGTGGGATTCATGTCTTCATCGGCAAGATCGGCGAACCAGGCCCTGAGCCGGGCACCTGCACCGACATCATCGAGACGGCTCAGCGTGCAAGCCCTTCCCCGGTTCAGCCCGCAGCGAGGCATGTTTTCGTAGGTGTCATCCATGGAGCGGAATATGAGGATGGACCGGCATCTGATGGAGAAACCATTGTCTGTTCTGATGAGGAGTTTTCAACTGGAGAGACCGAATCGCTGTATCAGTTGCAGGACGGCCGGATTAGCGGAGGATCCGATGGAAACAGTATTCCGGACCCCCTCGATCTGCCAAGCCGGGTCGCTATCTTCATGGCCAGTACACAATCAGCGCACCACTCATCAACCACCGCGGCAATGCTCTCCGGTTCCGCGACAGCAACGCCAGCGGGAGCAGGGGGCTCTGCGCCACCTCCGGCTCAAGTTCTGTCTGATTTGTTTGACGCTTTAGCAACATTGATGACCGCGGAGGTGGACGCAGCAGCCCGGGATTAGCACAATATAGAGATTGCAAAGGTGAAAGATCAGATAACTCAGGCTAAAGCGGACCTAGCGGCAGAGAACGCTAGGTGGCTACAGAATGGGCCAAGTTGGAAGCTCAGGCCTACCGGCTTAGGCTGGATCAGAATGCCTCAGATGAAGTCATGAGAAGAAGATACCAGTCGCACCTCCCGCTGGGTTATGAACCAAGAAATATCTTCAACATGCTTGGAGCAGGAACCAGTAACCAGCCACTGTTAAACCGGACGGAGGCGCTGGGAACAGGAGAGCCGGTTCAGCCGCGCACGATGGACCCACCTCGTCAAAACAACATTGTGCTGCAGTATGTTCCGACGCCCTCGGGGCATTACTCCAATCCGTTGGACAACATTGTGGCTGCCGCTTCCCGATTGGCAGCCCTCCCAATAGACGATGAGTCACCAGTTGCGATTGAGGCACGACAGGCCAGAGAGCTCCTGCAAACAGCTTTAAACCAGAAGCATGCTTATTCGCATAGTCGTGAGAGGATTCATTCCACCCCCACCCGAGCCGGAGCTACAGCAGGCATGTTGAGGATGAACCAGATGTGTCAAGCAGTGCACGTCACCGTAACTCGCCGCAAGGGTACAACCCGACAGGTGGAGGTGCTAATGCGTAGGATGTGGTGGATCATGGTCATGCACGTCAAGAGGCCGAGTTGGCAGCTCTGCATGCAGCTCGTCAACCTACTCCGGTTCTCCCTACCACTTCAGTGGAGCCAGGTGTGGTCTTCAGTTCCTTAGAGGTGCCCTGTCTCACCCCCGCTTTATGTAATGTGCGATTGCCCAAGGATTTTAAAGGCCCTCGTAAGGTGCCCAATTATACCGCCAATTTGCAACCAGAGTCATGGGTTGAAAGTTATGAGATGGAAATGGAGATGTTGGATGTGGATGAAGCAGTGTGCGCTAAATACTTCACCATGATGTTGGAGGGGACATCTCGTACTTGGTTAAGAGCTTACCGGTTAACTCTGTCAGATCATGGGCCGAGTTAAAACACTGGTTTATCCAGAATTTTAAGGATACTTGTAAGCAGCCTATGTCGATTGTGGGCCTGGCCGCTTCTGTTCAAGAAGATGGGGAGTCTACAACCCATTGGGTGAAGCGGGTCTCAACTATTTTGCATTCATCGGATCACATCAATGCGGACACACCAGTATTAACATTCGAAGGCAATTGCCGGTTTCTACCACTAAAACAGAAGTTAGGAAGGCTCAAACGTCACTGCAATGATATGGAAACGCTTATGGCCGCTTTGGTTAAATATGTCGATTCAGATAATACCAAGGACCCTGAGTCAGAGGAGGAAAAACAGGGGAAAGGGAAGAAGAACGACAACACCAAGGGACAGCAGCATAACCCGGCAGGTCACGGGAACAATGGTAAGCGCAAGGCAGACAATAGTTTGGACTTTTTGGCTAACACCAATGCTCAAGATAACGGCCAGCATCGTAAGGGTAAACAACCCCAGAGGGGCGGAGGTTCAGGCCCCAATCTGGAGCCCCTGTTAAATCAATCTTGTCCAAAGCATGGATCGAAGGAGAGGCCAGCTTCACATCTTTGGAAGGATTGTTATATCATGCGAGAGTTCAAGAACTCCAATATGTTTCAATACGACAATGGCCCGCCCGGCGGTTCAGGAGGTGGTTTTCATGGGCCGGGTTATGGAGGCGGTAGCTCCGGTTCAGGATTTCAAGGCAATCAAACCGGACATAACAATCAAGGGAACCAGGGCAACCGGGGAGGTTATAACCATCAGGGGAATCAGCAGCAGCAGCAGTCAGGTTATCAGAGCAATCCGAAACATTTGAATAGTGGGCAGTATCATGTCTTCACCACTAGCTTGTGTAAGCGTGATCAGAAGCTTCACAAGAGGGCCGTGAACTCCGTTGAACCGACAGTGCCTCAATATTTGCGCTGGTCTAAGCAACCCATTTTATGGAGTAGAGAGGATCACCCACCCTGGGTTGATAATCCAGGTCACCTAGCTTTAGTGGTGGCACCTCAAGTTGGGGGGTATAAGTTCACCAAGGTGCTCATGGATGGGGGAAGCAGTATCAATATTCTCTACTATGACACCTTTCGCCGTATGGGGTTGACAGATAAGAATCTTAAATCGTCGAACACCGTTTTTCATGGTGTGGTGCCTGGTAAATCTGCATATCCAGTGGGAAAGATAGCCCTAGAGGTGGCCTTTGGAGATGATCATGATTCAAGGTTAGAAACATTGACTTTTGAGGTGGTGAAAATCAAGAGTCCGTATCACGCTCTGTTTGGGCGACCGGCTTACGCCAAGTTCATGGCGAGGCCGTGTTATGTTTATCTGGAGCTTAAGATGCCAGGTCACAAGGGGACCATCACAGTACATGGGAGCAGGAAGATTGCTCTGGAATGTGAGGAAGGTGATGCGGCTTACGCTGAGTCGGTCTGTGCCATGGAAGAGCTGAAGTTTTATAAAGACAAGGTTGATCAGGAAGACATGACTTCTTTGAAAAAGCCAACTACGAAGCACGATCCGGCGTTGAAGTTTAAATCGACCACATACACCAAGATGGTTGATTTTGTTCCTGGTGATTCATCCAAGTAGTTCAGCATCAGCGCTAACCTGGATCCCAAATAGGAAAGCGCGCTCATCGAGTTCATCCGTGAGAACTGGGACATCTTTGCATGGAAACCTTCTGACATGCCAGGTGTACCGAGGGAACTCGCTGAGCACACACTTAATATAGATCCTAAGTTTAAACTGGTCAGACAGTTTCTCTGCCGCTTCAACAAAGAAAGGCGCAAGGTTATCGGTGAGGAGGTAGCTTGGCTGTTGGCCGCAGGGTTTATCGTGGAGGTCTTTCACCCAGAGTGGTTGGCTAATCCGGTGCTGGTTCTCAAGAAAAACGGCACTTGGCGTATGTGTGTGGACTACACAGATTTGAACAAGGCCTGCCCAGCAGATCCCTTTGCCCTCCCTTGTATTGATCAGATTATTGATGCTACAGCGGGTTGTGACCGTCTGTGTTTTCTGGATGCTTATTCTGGTTATCATCACATCAAAATGGCAGTTAAGGACTAGGAGAAGACAACTTTTATAATTCCCTTTGGAGCCTTCTGCTATGTCTCCATGCCCTTTGGGCTCAAGAGTGCCCAAGCGACTTATCAACGCCGTGTTCAGAATTGTCTTCATAAACAGATTGGGCACAATGTTCATGCATATGTGGATGATATTGTGGTAAAGTCCAGGAAGGAGGAAACATTGATAGATGACTTAAGAGAAACCTTTGATAACCTCCGGGTTTATAAGATGATGCTTAATCCGGACAAATGTGTCTTTGGTGTTCCGGCAGGCAAGCTCTTGGGTTTTCTGGTGTCAAAGAGGGGCATTGAGGCTAATCTGGAAAAAAATTCAGCAATCACGTCTTTGGCTAAATCGGCGTGTATCAATGACATTCAACGTTTAGTCGGCCGGGTTGCGGCTTTGAGCCGGTTTATCAGTTGTCTCGGGGAGAAAGCTATCCCTTTATACTAGATGTTAAAGAAAACAGATGACTTTGTCTGGAGCGATGCGGCTGATAAAGCATTTGAGGATCTAAAGAGGCAGTTAGCTGAACCGCTTATGCTTGCAGCTTCGATCGATAAAGAGCCTTTACTGTTGTATGTGGCTGCTAATCACTACAAAAAAATATACACTTCCGTGATGATACATGTTTGTCACAGTAGGTCGCGTTTTTGTCATGCATGTACATCCATGACAAATTTATGACAGAATCAAGATAGTCATACCTGTGCTATCGTAGAAGTGTTACATGACATTACCAAAATTATCATCACAGAAGTGTCCACTTCCATGATGATAAATCGCGCGTCACAAAAGTGCTTTCGTCAAGGGTGACCGACACGTGGCATCCACCATAACGGAACGCCGTTAAGCTATCAGGTCGGGTTTTGGATCCGATAACCCGTTAACAGCCCCGACCAATGGGAAATTTCCACGTGTAAAATTCTTATTGGCCGGACGAAACACGTGTCAGCTCGTCAGTGGGTCAGATAGGCACCTATGATACGTCGACATGTGGCATGGCCCAGCAGAGGCCCATTCCTGTGAAAAGGCCGGCCCTTTTGACTTGGTCAAAAGGTGGCGGGCCGGCCCATGTAAAGCCTGTTAACGGCATGTTCGCATATAGCCCATTTACAACCCGCTAATCCAAGGCCCGTTACGCCCTATCCGAATTAGGCCCAGTAGCATCATCCGGGCCACCCAATATGATTCCAGCCCATTTTCACTTCTAGCCCATGTATGGCCCATGACGTCTTTCGGCCCATATGAGGCCCTATGTAACTCTTGGCCTACTAACGGCCCGTGGTGAAACAGGCCCGTAATGAATAGTGTATCACTTTACACCCATTAACGGCCCGTGGTGAAACTGGCCCATAATGAATAGTGTATCACTTTATACCCATTAACGGCCCATTATTTTGTTGGGCTGTTTCCAGCCCATGTTATCTTTCGGCCTTCTCAGAGCCCATTTATTATTGGGCTCATTTCCAGCATTCGTTTACTTATGGCCCGTTACTGTCATTTTCTGCTTGTGGGCCAAATTCAACCCATGGTTATAGTCGGCCCATTTGTGGTCCGTTAATACGTTGGGCCGTTTTCATAGCGTCATCAAATACGACCTATTAACGATGGCCTGTTATGGTCGGCCCATGAACGGACGATTCCATCTCTAGCCCGTTTACGGCCATAATGCGGCCTATTATTGGCCCATGTTTGGCCATCGATCATACTGCCCGTTTAAGGCCCATTGATGATATGACCCGTAGAAGGCCCATTGTTTCTACGGCCCATAGAAGGCCCATTGTTTCTACGGCCCGTAGAAGGCCCACTGTTTCTACGGCCCGTAGGAGGCCCAGTGTCACTATAGTAAATATTAGCCCATGGTTATTGTGGCCTAGTTTTTAAAAACAGGTTGTTGCATCCACTAGCAAACCGCAGAAAAAGAACTGCAATGACTAGAAGCAAACAAATAAACAAGACAACAAGGAAATAAATAAGCAAGCAACTTATGCTAGGCTATCACGGCTATCACACATATTACATCCACTGGGCATCAAAGTTCGCCACCAGTGCAAATAAATGCACCGACAAAAGAATATACAAAACTGAGATAGATGCCATGTCGCCCCCCAAACAGCTAAAGAAGCTGAGTAGACCTCAGTTGTGTCAATGATAGATGCATCAACACTAGATTTAAGGCATGATGGTGCGCACGGCAGTCCTCTGACATCTTCATTGCATCTTTGACTTCAAGTCGGAGCTGAGCTGAAGCAAGCCTTTCCGCTTTAAGTTGAGACTGAAGAAGTCGAACTGATTGAGGCAGGGACTGCATAGAGGTTGTCTCACACCTACTGGTGAGTAGCTTCAACTCACTGTCTTCATCAAGACAGGACCTTGGGGTCATCTCGCTGTCCTCAAGATGGTTTGGCGCACTACCTTCCCTAAAGTTCTGCCTGGCATAAGAGATACGAGTCTGAAAGAGAAACAAGGAGACACGCAACATGTTTCACAATTATGTAAGCAAATAAATGGATCTATTCTGCATAAGGAACATGTTTTTACAACTACAATTTGAAACTGGTAGTTGTTGCAAACATCCAATCAGATGTAAATAGCAAAGCAAACAATAGTGGAGGAAATGATGCCTATCCAAATCTATACTAGAACAAAGTTTGAAGGCTTGAGAAGGATGAACTTACATTACATGTTAACACGGGCTGGACAAAGCCCTTCTCCATGTTGATGGAAGGATAATTCAATAAATTCCCCAAAGAAAATTCTTTATAAGCGTTGCCATTATTCTACATTTTGCAAAGAGTAAATATAGATCAAATAATATTGGAAGAAACAGAGGATAATGAAGCTCAGGTGCAGACTCATGATACATAATCAAATAGCAATTAATTAAGTACAGCGTTACAAGGCAAAAGGGAGAGAGGTACTACCAAGAGCAATGCAGAGCCCATTATTGTTTTGAGATCGTATGATCCTTTGAGCAAGGAGATTTATCTGAAATTAGTTTTCATACAAGAGAGAAGGTAAGGCACAAGCAGAAATTTAGGAGTTCAAATTTTGAATTGATATCATAGACAGTACCTGACGCTGGGCTCCTAGCAGTTCTAATAGGGGTTTGGCCACTGGAGTAGGGGTAAAGTGTGGTACAGTTGGGCCTGTGTTTTCTGTGGCTGCTGATCTATCTGATTTAACAGGTATCACTACATTTTCCAAATACCTAGTTTGTACTCCTTGACGACCTGCACTCGCCCTCTTCCTTTTGGACACCTATTACGAAAGAACAACATTTGACTGGAAAAACATAGTGTGAGGACACATGGAATAGGTACAGAAAATGGATAGGTATGGCATATACTCATATATGATGCTTAAACTAAGCAAATGGTGTAACAAAGTAGAAGTAATGCAAGAGGTCAGAAGCAAAATATGTGTGACCAATACAACTTTGCAAAGTTAGAGCAAGCACCTTGATGGGTGAATAAGATAGGCCATCCTCCACTATGCCAAGTTTGTTAGGCAGTGGATCATTCCGCAATATTCCTCTCGTGCGCCCATTCTCATATTCATTTTGATAATGTTCAATATCTGACATGCATGAAAACATAAAAACAAGTGAGATTTTCTTTGTAATGCAGAAGTGATTCTAATCCAATACTGCCTCCCTGTAAACCCCTTTGTGCTATCTCTGCAATTCTTTTAAAAGATGCCATGCATGCTGTAATTTGTTGTGTGCATTAATATAATGTGGCCTACTACTCAAAATATGAGAGCTCCAGAAGTGATGACACTTCGCAGATGATAGCTTCAACATATAGTAAAGAAGAACAAGTCGACCTGACCTAACAGATTCAAAATATACTAAGGGAGAACAACTCGACCTGACCAGTCGACCGCAAGAGAAGAGTATCATCTTAAAGAAGAGCAGAAGAGCAAGCAGATTGAAGATATTACAAGTCTTTTAATACAATGTCGGTTGGCCACCCATGGTGAACCAGAGCGCACAGAGAAATACTATTCTTTCCGGTCTCTCCATATGTGGCTTACATGCATTTCAAAACTAAAGTATGAACATTTAGCTAACCAATTAAACATCTCTCAGTTTTACTAATATCAGCAATAATATCAGATATGAATTTGTACAACTAAGCTTGTTTAGCTCGATGGGTGGAGCAGTGCTATTACGATACGAACCACGTAGGCTGATTGTGGTCATCATAAAATGGGGAAAACATAAGCATGATGAGTACAGTGTTGACCGTGGCAGTGGGATGGCAGATCTGAAGCTGCAAACCGCGCAAAGGGTAGTTAGCAACCGACGTTTGCTTTGAAATAACAACTAAGATTTGGTATGGACAAGAAAGTGCGGTCAACAAGTGACAAAGAAATGCAATTATGCTGCCTATCTATATGTCGTGACATGAATTTGGAAACTCAAGTGGGACCTTTAGCTAACCAATTAAATGTGTCAGTTAACAAATATCAGTATCATATCACAATCATATTTGAACAACTAAGCTTTCAAATTCTGAGTGTTGTGTTGTTTAGCTTGAAGGGTGGAGTAATGCTAGTACGACAGAAAGCACCTACGCAGATCATAGTAGAGTAGATAAAAGGGGGAAAACCCTAAGCATCAAGAGAAAAATCAGGAAAGTGGAACTAGCTGGACCAGTGGGTGCCGCATATGCTTTTCGAAATGAATATAGGAACATTAGGTGACCAATTAAACGTTCTCTGTTTTAGTGATATGAGAATCATATCAGATTCGTATTTCAACACGTAAGCTTTGGGTTGAGGTCTTCAGGAGCAGTGCTAGCACGACACGAAGCACCTACGATGATGGTAGTGAATATAAAGGGGGGAAACCATAAGCTTTACGAGTATAGTGCCCGTGCCATGGCGGATCTGAAGGTGCAAACCGGACAAAGCTACTTCGCAACCAATGTTTGCTTTCAACTAGCCACTATGATTTGGTACGGACAAGAAAAGTACAGTAAACAAATTACGATCTATTTTCCGGGTGAGATCAATAACTTAAGCACATATGGAAGAGTACCACCTCTCTTGTGACGCCGTGTAGGCCTATGCTGATATGTTGAGGGTGCTGCGGGTGCGATGGCTGTCGGCGGCGGGGAAGAAGACTTTAGACAGCAGACGACCGGGTCGGGGGATATATCCTGTTGCCGTGGACGAGGCGGTCGTAGGAGCGGCAACGGCAAGGTGGACGACGGCGCCGATGAAGCGAGAGGAGGCGATGAAAGGATGCTGGTCCAGCACCGTGGATGAGAGACATCCATCTCTTGCAGTGGGCGACAGGGTAGGGGTAGCGGCTCCGGCAAGGTGGAGGATGGGTGGCGGACGGAGGAGGCTGGCCGCAGTGCGGAGGTTGTTGTGCCGCCGACGGTGTATGAATGGGGAATGGAGGGGAGGGGGTGGGACTCAAACTTTGGGACGCGCTTCTCTGAAATGGGGGAAAGTTACGAACTTATCCTCCGTTTAAAATTTTGGACATCGCATCGGTTGGGGATAGGACGGTAATCTCGCATCTCCCAAATATTTGCCGGTAACTATTTCGGGAGAGGAGAGGGTGTTTTGCCGCCCACGGTTGGCGCCCACGGTGTATGAACGGGGCTGACAGGTAGGGCGGTTGTGTCACGTCTGATGGAAGTTACACATCTGCCCGTATTTAAAATATAAGCCTACATCGATTTCGGACGAGGAGAGTTTGTTTTGCCACCCATCGTGTATGAATGGGGAAATGGAGGAAGAGACACATGTCTTTCAGACGAGCTTGAATCAAATGTGTTTTGCCGCCCACGTTTGGTGCCCACCGTGTCTGAATGGGCTCAGAGGCCGTCGTGTCACGTCTGATTGAAGTTACTAGTCTACCCCTATTGACAGCAGTGTAAATCCTGTCGATAAGGATGTCAAGTGTCAGGGGTAGACATTAATTTCCATCTCACAAACACTTGCTTCGAACTGGCCACAAATTATAGTGGGTGTTTAGCCGCTTCTTTCAAAACTTGGGAGAATTAGCATTCACGTTTGCCCCGGGACCTGGCAAACTAAATTCAAATCCAATTTGTATTCGATTACGAATATCCACAGATAATTATACGTTTTGTTATTTATTTCTTCAAAACCACAACAAAGATTTATTCCACCTTTATATATGATTATGATTTAGAAATGCCGTGATCTTCGAATTCAGTAGGTTGGATACACTCTGAGTCAAACAGTTATTTCATCCAATACAATATGCTCACACGACAAACAATTCACCTTATGTCAATCATACAAGTTCTGAGGATTACCTCGCCTAAAAAATTCGGATCATTACAAAACATGGACAACATAGGGGGTCTTCCAACATAATCCATTCAGAGACATGACACAACATACAAGTACAATAATCTAATGAAAATTTCAACTGGTATCTAAAGAAGAACCGGGATTATCTTGGGCTTGAGATAGCAGAAACAGCAGGACCTTCTCCGTCTTCAAATGCAACATTCTTACTTCCTCCAATTCTTGGGTTGCTTGCATAATGCGTGCCGCTAATTCGTAATTTCCAGCCTCAAGATAAATATTACCTCATTCATGGCAGCCACACCATCTCTTTCTGCCTCTAGTAGAGCCTCAAGCACTATAATATCTGTGCTCAGACTGCTCTCAGGCGGTGTTGCCTCTGAACTGCTACCATCTGGTAACATGGATGGCGCACTGCTTCCACAAATAGATTCTGGGGTTGTACATTGTTTCCCAGTGTGAACGTTATCCTGAAAGGTTTCCACTGGACATCAGTAAGAGATAGTTATCATATGATCCAGGCAGTAAGCTTACATGGTAAATGACGGATGAATTATTGCTGAGCATTGCAAACTATATTTAAATGGTTCGAAGCAGCATTAGCCGAAAAGAAATTAAAATGGTAAGATGAAACTAGGGATGTAAGTGGCAAATAAACGAAATCCGCCAGTCCCATCTAGTTACTTTTTGCTACCTCCCTAGTTCATTTTCCTCAAAAAAACAAAAACTCTTTTGAACTATCATACCACTAGTGGACTTTAATCGGGATTAAACCGGACCCAGTTGACATCCTTAGTTGAAAGGGAGTGTACAACCGCTATATTTAAGTTGCCAAGGCATCTAAGCAGTTGAAATAATCTGAGAAAGCACTTAACAGTGTGGCCTCATATAAACTACGAAGACAGTCTTGTGATGAAGTTGAGAGGAAAAGTTAAGGACTCAAATGAAATAGGCATGCATTTCTTTACGATAGTACAACAGGCACTGCTGACATATTGGCCAACTCAGGTATAGCGTAACAACAAATAAGCATTCGTATCAAGCAATACAGCAAAGCAGACAACTGAACTATTTGTAATTCGGTAGGATTACACGTTGAGGGCACAAGCCAAGAAAGCAGCCCACTCGCATTACATTTCATATGTACTAAAACACACTGGCTTACCATATGTTGCTGTGAAGCCTAGCTGCTGCTGCAATGTTCTTTGAAGATATCGTCAGCATCCCATGGTTGCAAATCTAGTTGTTGTAGTTTATTCTGCACCATCTATTTAGGTAAAATTAATTTTAATCACATGCACTGGTCCAAATTGATCATCAATGGTTCATCTAAACTAATGAAAGAAGGGTGTGTGCATACACGACAATACTCCCACCAATTCTTTTTTACTTTGCGTATAACTTTTTCTCAGTTTTCCCGTATTAGTCTGCGTGTTGCCGATTCCTTGCGCTGGTTTCCTTTTGTGCCCCGCCCCATCCGCCTTTGCCCTAATTAATTGGCAAATTAGTCCAGAAAAATTAAACCAGTGCCCTCCTTGGTATGCGGGTCAAGAGTTATGCGCAGAGTAAATAGAATCGGAGGGAGTATATCTGCTTCCCTCTATTTTTATGCTTGTTCGAGGTGCCAGCCCCAAAAGAACAAATATTTTGCTTGATGGGGTTGGCATATCCATAATTAATAGAAGCATCAAATTAGTCATGCAACTTGGGAAGATCAAGAACACACAAACAAGTAATGAACAGAGGCTCGGAGCAGTGATGTAATAGCTAGCATCAGAAAACGTAGGTTAAAACGAACAAAAAGCAGCGGAACCACATGCTAGTTTGCTGATGTGTAATTAAGCATAGAGAACATTAAGCAGTCTTATGGAACCAACAGGTGGCATCAGAACAAAACTAAAGCATATTAACTATATGTGCACTGGTATGTAATTTAGCACATGTAACATGTTCATTGCCAGAAGTATGGCCCTACAGGTGCAAGCAGAATAACATGTCTCATGAAAAACTGAATGATGCCCTGAAGAAATTCAAAGGTGCGGTGCTTATGCTAGGAAAGTGAACGTAGGCGCCGGTCGTTGGATAATAGTACCTGATTCTTGGCGGCGTATGGGTATCGTTGTCATACTTGATAGCTAAGGATCGTCGATGGTGCTCGTGTTGCGGTTGAGTTTGGGCCGGCTGAGCCATCGCTGAAGCGGCTCCGGTGCTACGGTTGCGGCGCCTGTCGACATACAAGAAAGCTCATCTGTGGTAAGTGAACAGTTGCACGATAAAGAGAAAAACCGAAGGAGTACAACTCGAAATAACCTGATGAGGCTGCAGCGTCGGTAAAGCAGGGCCGGTGGAGTTGAATATGGCGTCCGTGGAGCGGGTCCGGTGCAGTGGATGAAGGCTTCAGCGGGCGTGTTGTAAAGTGCTTTCGGTGAGGCGAATCTGTTGCGGCGGACGAGGGCTTGTATGAAGGGCCAGCGAAGGGGTGGACGAGGGAGTCAGTGAAGGGCCTACGCTATGGTGGACGAGGGCGCCAGTTAAGCAGATCCGGTGCGGTAGACCATGATGGCGGTCAAGGATATCTGGAGCGGTGGACAAGCCAGTCGCTGAAGCGGCTCCCGTGAAGTGGTGAGTTGGCAGTTGGGGGTTCCAAGGTGCGGAAGGTAGATCCGGCAAGGTGTGAGGTCCACCACTACGACAGAGGACTAGATTCGGCGTCTTGCCGTGGTTGGGGGGTGGCGGGGAGGGGAAGGGGAAGGGGAGGGGCTCTGGGAAGATTGTTGGGGGCAAAGAGGGGAAAACAATGGAGTTACCAAAGCAGCCCTTTTCCGTTCATGTGGCAGGGTTAAAACAGGAATATTGCAGGGCTAAACTTTCGGGCGCGTGATATTTCGATGTGAGCGGGAAGTTTGAAAGCTTTTGGCGCCTAAAATTATAAGTATTCTACTCTCGTATGGCCGACAATTTGTTTGTTTTGCACGCAAAAAATGTGCAAGTTTTGAAAATCAATGTCTCCAACTCGAAACTTAGATTGTCCATTCAATTCAAATATTCATCATTGAGCTACTACAAGCAAGTACCATCATACAGTCCAATTCAAATGAAATTCCAAATGTGTTTATCCTAAATATGATGACAAAAGCAAAAATGTGTATGTGTATGAATAAAGTGGATGATTATAAAGTTTGAACATGCCCGTATGTGTATATCTCTAAGTTTGATATATGAATCTGAAATCACGAAATCGTGGCTTAAAAAAATGTACCTCCGTTTAAATGAATTACAAAAGCTAATGATGGAGTCGAATTCCAAAATTCCAATCTTAGGTTTGTAACTCTGGTACATCAAGGTATATCACGCATGTTCAAAAGTATCGTTATTCATAGTACAAACTGTGAAACAAATTGATCAACCATGAGTGCACAATATCCCAATTACGCTAAAGTCCCTCAAATATAGACACCTCACTCTTTATCTGAAGTCAACCCCCCCCCCCACACACACACAGAGAGAGAGAGAGAGAGAAGTTGTTCTCTCCCCCAAACACCAACACACGAGCACATTAACACCCCTCTCTCTTGTAAAGTCCGGACCCCAACATAGGTCTCTATCACTTTGTCTCTCGGGCATGCACACATCTGTTCCCTCACTCTCTAGGTCTCTCGCTATCTCTCTTACCCAAGCACACACACTATGTAGAGTGTATATTTCCCATACACACAAACCGTCGCCCCAAACGTCTATCTCCCTAGTTATGTGGTTCTCGCGCACTCACCTCACACACCACCCCCACTGCAAAACAAGCAAACTTTGTCTCCTTGTGCACCACTCTCCTCTTTCTATCTCTCCCACATGCGGACCCACCCCAGCTCCTTCCATGTATACATATATGTCGTGACTCTTTGCATAGCTCCCTAATTGAAAGTGCGTTATATCGACTAGAGGGGGGTGAATAGGCGATTTTTATGAAAGTCTTCAAAATGTGGAAGTTATGAAGACAAACAGAGTGGACAAGCCTATCACTATGCAGCGGAAGTTAGATTACACAACGCAAGCCATAGTCAAGTATACAATATAGTGAAAGCATAGTGACAAACAGCTTTAGTGTAATGAGGATCAGGTAGGAAGAAGTTATGAAGCCAAACAAATCATACAGTCAAGTTGTGAAGACAGAAGATAAAGCAAGCATGCAATGGCTTCACAATGTGTACTGGTAAGTAAAGGGAGGTGAAGATGAAACCAGTGACACGCTGAAGACAATGATTTGTTGGACCAGTTCCAGTTGCTGTGACAACTGTACGTCTGGTTGGAGCGGCTAGGTATTTAAACCAAAGGACACACAGTCCCGGACACCCAGTCCTGAACACGCAGCTCAGGACACCCAATCCTCACCGTTTTCTCCTTGAGCTAAGGCCACACAGACCTCGCCCAATCACTCTGGTAAGTCTTCAAGGTAGACTCCCAAACCTTCACAGACTCCGTTCACCGGCAATCCACAATTTCTCTTGGATGCTCAGAACGCGACGCCTAACCGGCTGGAGGATGCACAGTCCTCAAGTGCAATAAGTCTTCAGATCACTCAGACAAGAAGACTCAAGTGATGCCCAATTACTCTGGCTCTGGGTGGTTAGGGCTTTTCTCCTCGCTAGGGATTTTCTCTCAAAGGCTTCGAGGTGGGTTGCTCTCAAACGACAAAAGCCGTGCACTGAAATCTGAGCAGCCAACAGTTTATGGTTGTAGGGGTGGACTATTTATAGCCACTTGGCAACCCGACCTGATTTGTCCGAAATGACCCTGGGTCACTAAGGAACTGACACGTGTATCAACGGTCGAATTTCGAACTCACACGTCAACTTTACTTGGGCTACAAGTAAAGCTGACTTGTCTGAGTCTGGACAAGATTTTCTCTCATTGTCTTCACTCGAAGACATAGGATTTGAATTAGGCATCACTTCAGTCATCCTGACTGGTTCTCTTGGACCCCACTTAACAGTACGGTGGTTCCTATGACACAACATGAATGAAGTAAAACTACGAAGGATCTAAGTCTTCGAGTTCCATAAGCTTCATGGGGAGTCTTCACATGTCATTGTCTTCGACATGAATGTCTTCATAAACCACCATTGTCTTCAATGTCTTCGTTCATTTTTAGGGGTCATCTCTGGTAGCTAAACCGAATCAATGAGGGACTTCTACCTGTGTTATCCTGCAATTCTCACAAACACATTAGTCCCTCAACTAGGTTTGTCGTCAATACTCCAAAACCAACTAGGGGTGGCACTAGATGCACTTACACTAATGTATAACCGTTCTCGATTTTGCACATTTTTCTCTACACCATCTATTCTAGCTCTCTCATGAAGTCCCTATCACACACACGATGACTCGCTTCCCTTGCGTCTCCGTTCATATGCCAATTTCGGACAACATCAACATTGTCTCCCTATCTATACGCCATTTATGGACACAAACGACCCCTCTCACCCCCTCTCTTCCTCTCTCTCTCTCTCTCTCTCTCTCTCTCTCTTTCTCTCTCTCTCTCTCCGTTGCTAGCTCTCTCTTTCTCTCGCTCTCACACCCCTCTCCCACAGACACTCGATGTCTCTTCCAAATAGTCTGCTCCCCCTGCCCACACCTGTGCTATCTCGCTACTACACATGTCACACCATTCCCCCTTCCCTTATACTAGGTTTACATCATCAGTGGTCTCTCTACTCCACATACACTCTCTCCCTCTCACACACAAACGCGTGCACAAACACACACAGACACGCACAAACACCCATTTACCTGGATCCTCATCTCTCCTCATGTCTGCATGTGTATCTCACACACTCACTCTCTAATTATGTATATGTGTCTCCACGTTACACAACACAAAGCCCGATGTTCATCTCTCTCTCTCTCTCTCGCAAACACGCTCAACAAGGGTTTCCCCATGAATAACTTACCGTCTATTCATGAACAGTTGTGGCAGTACGGCGAACACGAGATGTGAAAAGAATAAATATACACGTGCTTAGACCACCTAGTATGACTACTAGGACTAGAGCAAGCCAAAAAGCGCGTCGCCGTCACCCCCTCCTTGTCGGCGACGGGAAAATCTTCGTTTTACACAGTCGAGAAGTCATTGTGCTAAGGCCCCACATGCCAAGGCGTTGAATAGAATGTAGATGCTAGTTTACGGAAGCAAGTATCGATAATACGTTTGTATCTCCATACTTATATTTCTTCTCTTATAAAAAACCGAGTTGGTGATGATGGTACATGTGCCATCTTGCAATATAGACCGTCCGATCTATATCTGACGGATGGAAATTAAACTAAAAGATACCCGCACCCCTCTCCACATTTGCAGACAAGGCCTTCCCTCGTTCATCCTTATCTCCAACAAACCTCATTGTTGAGCAATTAAGAAAGGAAGCCTCTGGAACAAACTGGCCTGGTGGCCGCTGCCGGCGTCGTCAATCCCCATGCCTCGCTCAGTTCGACCACCAACCACCATCACATCCCACTCCTCTTCACCTTATCTCATATTTCTTGAGATATCAATAGTTTTTACACATGGGATTACTCCCTCAAGGGTCAATCACAACAAGTGTTTTATTAAAAAATGCATCTTGATGTTCCGTGCAATGCACGGATCTTGCTAGTACTCCTACACAAGACTAAGTTGGTGATGTTGGTGTGTCTGCCATCCGTCGTTTCTGACCATTAGATCTACATCTAACGATTGTGAGGTAAGTTGTTGCCTTTTCTCACCAACATCCCACTTGTCTACCAATTTGCAGAAAAACCCATAATTAGTATCTTAAAACCAACCACATCCCTCCCTGACCTCACCAAAACAGCCCAAGGAATATATTCTAATTGAAACATAATATATCTCTAGTGACATATGTATATCAAAATTAGAGTGTTTTGTACCAGGTTTGTGAATAAGTCTTATTCTAATTATGATTCGTTGCAATGGACGTGAACATTGCTAGTATTTCCAACCATGCATTTCTTTTGCTAGTATTCCATAGTTTTGAGTTTTCCATCAAGATATTAGTCACTCATGGTTGATATTTACTTTCAATCATGTACACATATGCACTATGTAACTACCCTTGCTTATTGGCTTCCAAAGCTTAACTTTCACTCCTACTTACAATATGTAGAGTATTTAACAAAAAACTACCACTTTCAACCAGCCCTAGGAAGAATCTATTGTACAAAAAATAGCAAAAACATACCCAAAATTTCTTAATCCACGCCAAAAATTACCTAGTACTCCTACCGATTAGGTTCGTTTAAACCCATTTATGACAGGGTTGGCCCACATGTCCGTGCTGACGAGGTAGCTTAAACCAACACATTTTGTTTGACCGTTGACACGAGGGACCCACATCTGACCTTCTATCCTGTTATTCCCCCTCAAATCATTATTTTTCCTGAACATTACTTCAAACAGTATTGATGCGTGTTCGTCGGTGGCGCCGGTGACGAGCAAGTTGGCCGTCGCTCCGCCGGACGGGCCGGACGCCGCGCTGGCCTCCATACGGGTTGGCAGGCTGGCCCGAGCGTGACTCACGAGTGAACAAGCCACCGCGCTGGCCTTCGCTCAAGCCAGATGGCAGGCCTTAGCGTGGCGCGCGCGAGCAAGCCGCCGCGCTGCCTTGCTAATCTAGCTAGCAAACCTTGCAGACAAGCAGCTGGATGGAGCTATATTGGCTAGCTAGCGACCGCGAGCGCCGGACGGAGCTGGCATCCGGGCTGCCGCAACATGGGCTCCGCACCGGCGGCGGTTTTGACCTCGCCTTCTACTGGCGGCAGTAGCTGCGTCCCATGGCCGAGGATGACTAGGTGGACGGGCCGGAGGTAGGAGGTCACTCGAGGATTTTTGTTGGTAAGAGCATGTACAATGGTTGATAAGGTAGTCTTATCCTAAGTCTGCCACGTATGCAAGTGGTAGTAGTTTCTTGGCATTTTAGTGGTTTCTTGCATTATTAGAGCAAGTACAATAGAGCTGAGTCAGCGGGCTATAAGAAGTAAACTACTACTACATGTTGGCTATAAGATGGGCTGTAGATGACATGGCACTGGCTTATAGCGAGCAGCTGGCTATACTATTAACCATGCTCTTAGGGGTTTCTTGTAAGGAACAATGTATGTACTACTAGAGACAAAAGGCGATTCTAGGTTGCGTTGTACTCCAACGAGTACTACTAGTGGTCGCGGGAGTGTATACCTTGTTTTGTGGGTTCGATCCCGGCCGAATGCACGGCGGCCTTTTTTTAAAAAAATAGTACTACTGCACTTTGCTGTGAGCCAATATTTTACATGGGTAGTTTGAGTTTTGAAGTCAAACGGACGTGCGGCCCCACAATCTGGGTGCACTGGATGGCCTAGCCACATGAACGGGTTTTCCTTCCCAGCATCCCGTGGCTCGCGTGCTCGCCCTAGCCGCACCTGGCTTGCAGCTTCCAGCTAGTAGCATATTTAAACTAGTGCCTCCCAATTAAGCCCGAGGAGTCGAAAAAGCCTGGCGGGGCATTGGAACTGTGCAATATGGCTCTATACGTAAAGTGCTCTACTACTACTCTGTAGCTTGTGGCGTTGCATGCATGGACTTCACTCCATTATCGGCTCTACTATAAAAGAAATTCTTCTTGCCGTGTTTTTTTCAAACGGAGGCAAAAGCTTTGCTTCATCTCATTCATAAAGAAGGAACTACTAACAAAGTTCGACGAGATCCATTACACCTCCACAAATGAAAGCGAAAAGCCTAGTCTCGCTGTATCAAATAACTCAAATATTCTGCCCCCGCAGTAACCATCGCTGATAAACAGGCTGCTAGTGTGTGCGTGAGAGGAGCGGCTGAGTAGGCCAGCTACGTGAGAGGAGCGGCTGAATAGAGCACCGAGAGTATCCACTAGGCCACTACGCAGGTGTACTTCCCCTGCATTGATAGTACAACGATGGTTCTAGAGAATAGTAGTACCCTCCACTTCCAACTGTAGCTCCTTGGCCCTGAGATTCAAGACTTCAAAACTGGTGCACTATACTAGACTAGACTAGAAGTATAGTACATCGCACTACTAGTTGAGAAAAGTAGTACTAGTACTGCTATAGTACGAGTACGTACTCCTCCGTCACATAATGTAAGACATTTTTTGACACTAGTTGGCGTGTACAAAAAATGGCAAAAACATACCCAAAATTTCTTAATCACCCCAAAAACTACTACCTAGTGCCAAAAATTTCCTACTAGTGCTAATTACAGTATAATGCAATCCCATAACGTTCCATAATCCTTTTCTTTCAAAAAAATCTCCTCTGGAGAGAAGATTGCTATCTCCACACGAGCTTCTCATAGGCCAGCGCCACCGCATGCAGTCATGTGAGAGAGAGGGAGACATCCATGCAACATGCAGAGAGAGGAGAATGCGGGGGGACAGCCAATGGGCTGCATGGGGCATTTATAGTTGCTAACTCCTCCCATCCATGCGCCAGGGGTATTTCCGTCCAGAAAGCATGCAGCGAGCCCCTGCCTTGGTATCCGGGTCTTCTCTTATGCGCAGAGTAAAAAGAATTGGAGGGAGTACTAGTAGTAAATAATAGCCTCACCCCTTCGTTGAGGAACGATCTACAGTTGGAAGGGACGAGGCCCTGCGGTTACTACGCTCTTATCTCCTCCTCGCTAGTTCCCCTTCCCCCGAAGAGAAGCAGTTCGTCGCTGCTCCCATGGATTCGCCAGGCGGTTCTCCTCCGCATCAGGGCTGGGAGACCTTGGACGACGATCCTGTGGGAGAAATCGCACGCCGCTCCAACGTCCTCACCGCCGCAAGACTCGTTGCTTCCTGCACCAACTTTTTCAAGACGCTGCTTAAATAGGCCATGCTTGTTGGTCTTCCATGCATCCTCGAGGAGAAGGTTCTTCTATGGGACAATCCTTCGAATAGTCCACCGCTCCCTGGCCATGGTTGCACGTTGACTCCGCTAGAGTTGCCGACGTTGAGAGGTAGTCGGATTTTGTCCGATGAGCAGGTCAGTAATGGAGTTTGATCATGTAGTACTTAGTTATTCCATTTCCATCCCGTAATTTCTCCGCTGCCCACCGTATTATATATAGGTCTGGGTCGGTGCCAACGAAGTTTGGCTTGCATACCTCCGGCCGGATACCACCATCATTTTGCACAACATCCACAGCAGTGCGGCCATTCCGGTAGACCCCTTCTCCACCATTGGGATCGGCCTTCCGGACTGGCTGGGCAAGAATACATATGATGATGCCTACATGAGATTGAAGAAGATAGCAATTGCGGACCCACCGACAAAGCGACGCGGCTACGACGATTACTATCTCATCGCAGTGTTCGACATAAGGATTGCCATCAATGCAGGAGGCAGTAACGGCAGAGGCTGGCGCATGTTGGCGGCGACAGATTTGTACCCCTACATGTTCGAAGACGCCATGCGCCATCTAGGCCGCATCTTCGCGGTGACAAGCCAGGGGACTTGTTTCATATGGTTGACATCCTACAGTATGGGAGATTACAAACGGAATGCACAAACCATCATTTGCATCCCTAACGGTACTCCATTATTTTATAGGGACCAGTCATCCCCCGATCAAAATAAGATCGCCGATCCTGGATGTGCATTTGCATCCGTGATTCAGTCTAACCTGGAACCTTGTAGATGACTTTGGCATATTGGGATCAACTATGTTAGCAGTCGTTACCCATGGTACCACTGATGTGCAACATGGTCACATAATCTACCACGATCGGACCGTCACCATCTACCCAGGCATTTCATTTTTTAACCCTCTCGCCTTCTCTTTCTTTGTTGTACTAGTAGTATACTTTGTAGTACTAGTAGGAGTACTTTTCACCTTGGAGGACGCGTATAGCTAGCTAGGCCCTTGAAGACTTGAACCCACTAGCTGCCACCATTTTTGTTTTTCCATGTCTTACTATCTTATCCATGTAGCCAAGAGTGGCTATATATAATAAGCCGGTTATTTTACTTCCTCTATACCGGAGTAGTACTATTTGCTGCACAGTATTACTGACCGCCACATTTGAGCACAACATTATTATGCATGGACCTTGACTATGTATGTCACCATGTGTCCAGATCTGGGATGCCGCGTGTACCAGATGAACGGCGCCGAGTTCGACCCCCGTGATGCTACGTGGGTGCCGAGGAACACTCTTGGAGAGTACTCGCTTTTCATCGGGGACAACTACCCCATTGTGAAGCGGATGCCACCTTCCGTGCACGACACGGAAGGCCTGTCATTCATGAAGCATGGTTGTGTCTTCAATGCGCACCACTGGATGAACGACATGCTGGGACACGATATCCCTGATTTATGCCGCTTCAGCTTGGATGAGTCTCCATCGTGTGGAACTGGACTAGAAAGCTGCGACAATGACTCCCGTTGCCCACCGCTATGGATCGTGCCATCCACGAAGAACACCCGGGACTGGAACCTGGAGGAGGACATGTAGCCCATCTATAACGTGTAAGTGGAGTACGGTAATTGTGAACGGTAGCGCTGTGAATATATGTAGACTAGTTGTGCACAAATTTATCACATGAGTTGGAGATGAACTTGTGTGGCATACTGGCATTTGTCCTTTAGAATTTATTACTAGTAAATGTGTTATGTGTACGTGCAACTTGTGTGGTTGTTGCATGGGCTCCAACACACTCTTTGAGAAAAAAAGGTGGCACAACTTTGGATATACGTGACGTGGCGGCATCATACAGTAGCATCGTTCGCTATAGTTGTACTAGTACACCCCTACTAGGACGACAACTCCTATAACACCTTGCGCTTGGCTCTTTGCCTCTTCAGGAGGTTCAACTGTTCGTACTCATGTGAACCTTGCACTTGGCTCTTCGCCTCTTCGGAAGGTCCAACAATGATGATACTACAGTACAATATGCTTCTGGCAATCTGACACCGATTGAACTGCTGCACGTCAACCGCGAGGGCGAGGGCGAGGGAGAGGGAGAGGGCATTGTAGTCAAAACCCTCTCCTCGTCCTGCGAACCACCACGCGCGTGAGCGAGGGAGAGGCGTAGTAAGCAAGCTTCTCCTTGTTCGGCGAGTTGACGGGACACATCAAAGCAGTACTAGTACTAGTAGTAGTAGTCCATACTGCGTCCTTTCTGATTAATATGGCTTAATTTGAAATGAGAAAAATACACTGGCGGTCAACATATGTAACAGTACGCTCTTTACAGTCACTATATATAGTTTTGCGGCGATTATGCGATCACTAGCTCATCCTAGAGCACCGTATTGCACCCTACTGACCGGCCACATAGTCGACGTGGCACTTTGTTGACTAGTTAAATTGTCACCTGGTTTATGGGTCCCACCTGTCAGTTGGCAGAGCAAAGAAATCAGTTAAACAAAACTTTACGCAGGCGCGACATGAGTCCAACCCTTGCGCGCAGACCGCCCTGGCTGTGTATGTGATTTCATGCACGTGTCCTCCCTCGGTCTTCCAACAAAGAGTGTACTACATGATGTACATCTACACTTCCCATGCATTTAGCCTTTAATCTAAATCGATATTGATTGACTAATGCACCAACTTGTGCTGTATGTATAGGCTACATGTCTATCCTTAATTACAGCATGCAATGACCTTCATTTAATCTTCTTATCTCAATGGTCGCATGCACACATAAGTCTGCTACTTTTGGGCGTTAATTATGCCTTGGTCAATGTGTAAATCTCTAAATGTACAGTCTTTCACGGACGTAGGGAGTAGGTTGAGCACTTGAGCGTGAGCGTGTGTGTTGCGTCATGTGCTGTGTGCCGCATGGGTGCGTGAGTGTTGTGTGCGTCCATGTGTACGTGTGAGTGTTGCATGTTGCATGCATGCATGCATGGGGCTTACTCCCTCCCATTGACATGTTCATATTTCAAGCTTCCTCTCTTCCCTCCATATGGTGATACTCCCTCTGTTCCCAAATAGTACGGAGTAAAAGCCTCCCTCTGTTCCCAAATACAGAGTATTTGTCTTTCTACAGATTTCAACAAGTGACTAGGTACGGAGCAAAATGAGTGCAGTGAGCATAGAGGCATAGGGATACCGTAGAAAGGAAGTCCTCGCGATCCATTTATTTCCCATCTCGGTCAGAGAGAACTATTCAACTAGTCTCTTCTTCTTCCTCCTCTCTTCTTCTTCCTCCTCTCTTCCCCATCGTCAGCCGCACACCATTTTACCCCCGCTCACTGCTCGCCCGCCTGCGCCATCTTCCTTGGTAGCTAGCGCGTACCATATCCCCTCGCTCACTACTCGGCCACACGAGGAGAAGCTTCTTCGCTCGCCCACCCGAATCCACTTCCCCGCTGGCTCGCAGGCACCGAAAACCCCAATGGCAGAACTGACTGACACGCAGAGCCGCGATTGGAATTCCCTCCTCGATGTTCTCTTGGAGCGTAGTCGTATGGACCTACTCAGCACCGTCCGTCTAGCCGCATGCTCGGTGTCTTTGTACCGTCTACTCGTCTGCAACTGGCCGACTCTTTTCAAGACACCCTGCTTGATGATGCCCGATCCTCGCAGGTGGCCCAGACACCGACTTGATGATCCTACGGAGGTTGCCGTGGTGCCCCGCGACATGCTACCACTACCCGTCCACCCGTCCTTCATGCGTGACCACTACTGGGCGGGCATGAAGGCCAGCTGGATCATCCTCATCCACCACACCGGTAGTCCGTGGCGTCTCGTGGATATCTACACCCAGCAAGAGATCACCCTTCCATCGTTGGATACCGCCGCCATCGAGCCTCGCGGCCCGCCGGACACTCCTGCCTACTACGCACGAGACGCGTCAAGCTTTTGGCTCGACCTCTGTTTGCAGAAAGTTGTAATCTGCGAAGTGCCCACACCATCAGAAGACTACATGGATTACAAGCTCATTGCCTTGTTCAACAAGGGATTAGTCTATCTGGAATCCGGTTGCCATACATGGTTATGGCTCATCATCAATCCTGTTGAGGAAACATTTCTGTCTGATGCTATAGTGCATGATGGCATCGTTTACGCGGTCGACGCATAGATTGGCTACCTATATTGGTGGAATCTATCGTCGTGTAATTGTTCTATCTCATCTCATCTTTACCTTATGAATATGACTGCCTGTTCATTTGTTACAAATTTAGAATGCATAGCATGTCTATAACCACATCATTGCTATATGTTCCTCTCATTTCCTAGATTTTTATGACCACACATGTTATTGTTAGAGTTGATATGAGAACAATTGGCATCTAATGATTGTTAGAATACATATTATGAGCATAACATCATGATTGCTATATGTTACTCTTGTTTACAAGATTTTTATAACAACGCATGTTATTGCTTAGAGTTGATATGAGAACACTAGTAGTAAGTGCTATGGTAGAATATGAGTAGGCGCTGTCATAGCTGTTTTCCTCTCATTGTTACATGATGTTTGAACCATGACATATTGCTAGAATATGAAAGCCATTGGCTTATTTTTTTAACTTGGGGTATGATTATGACCACGACATTGCAATTCTCTGTCTATGATATGTGTCACTGTTATAATAATCTTAATTCCACACATACTCTGAACATGATTGTTTATTTTTGTCCTTTTGGTCTCCAATTTGAATTGTTGCAGCAGACGCAAATGCACTGGCCTTCATGATTCCAGGACCTGGAATCATAGCAGCCGATGGGTGGTGGTTTATCGCTCGTTCAGCTGACGACGGTCATTTGATGCTCATTCGCACGTACCAAATTGACCAAACCATTACATCAAACCACATGCAATACAATGCGTGGGGCGTTCGTGACATGGATGGCTATGGCTGCTTCATGTTCGAGAAAGATCCCAGCTCCGTTGGGCCAGGCGTATTCAACTGGAGGCGGGTTTACAGCCTCGACAACCACTCCTTGTTCCTCGGGCTCAATTACCCGATAATCCAACCAATCATCGATCTTATCACCAGCGATGATTACTATCCTATGAAACTTCCATTCGCGAGGGGGGGCTATGTTTACACATCATACCATGGGTTTCATGAATCACCATATCCAGAGATTCGTCGACACAGCTTGTTGCCAGATAATCTTCAGTGTGTGAAAGACATCAAGCTTCCATGCGATGGATGGCTTTTGCAAACCTGACATGCGGCGATGTGGTTCATGCCAACATCAAATATGCACAACTTGATTCGTGCTGATATCTAGACTGAGCCTTGTATTCTGCTGCTGTAGCACGACCCTCTTTTGTTGGATATTATGTACTATTGTTAGTTTGAAGCACTCCTTTGGTTTGAATGATAGATACCTTCATGGGATCAAGTGCATCCTAACTCACCTGTGTAGGATGTAGTGATAATGATGATGGAGATGCTGTGTAGAAGCCATATATATATATATATATATATATATATCAGTTAGGCTTCAAGTGCGTACTTGTTAGTTAAACCTATGTATAAATTGTGACACTAAATACGACTAGTAAGGAGTAGTACAGTAGCAGTACTAGTATACGTCGGTCAAATTATTCATCATGTCCACACATTGAATTGACGTGACAACACGCTGCGCGTGAGGTGACCCAAGAATCCCGGCGGTGTGTTCAAGTATTCTGGACTTCAGATTTGGAGTACCACTTATCTGTCGAAATCTTTCATCATTCACTTAAAACAGTCGATTGATCATACATTGAGTACCATATAACTAGAATTACCGATGCAAGTCGAAGACGGATTGGCCCGTGCTGCCGGCTGGCGTCAAGTTCGATCCCATGGATCAAGAGCTAATCGAGCACCTTGAGGCCAAAGTGAGTGCTGATAGTCGGAGTGTGGCATGCACGTGATGTGGCACAAGACCGCCAATACCTTGCCGGTGATGGTCAACGGCCGGCAGACGGGCAGCAAAAAAGGTTCTAGTGCTGCACACCAACAAGAACTTCGACCAGCAGAGGACCAACTGGGTGATGCACCAGTACCACCTCGGGGACCTGGAGCAAGAGAAGGATCGGGAGCTGGTCCTCTGCAAGATTTTCTACCAGACGAACACTAGGGCTAGGAGTAAAAATATTATAAGTTAGTTTGGTATTGGTAGTTGTACTACCTTGTCGTCCGCAAGTTGGTATTGTTGTTAACGATCTTTTGGTCTGAACTTGCATTTGCTTCCAACCATCATGCCGAGGGTCGACGTGGATATAAAGCTGAATCATTTGTTTTGAAACGAATTTTCAGGCACCTGATTTTTATTCAATGGGTAGCATAAGCACCCGCCGTTCGAATTCCCAGTTCTCCAATTTTTTCGAAACAAGTACATGCACTTATTATCACAATAAAAAAACAATATCCGTGCTGCATCCTAGTTATCAGTCTGTACTTGCAGAATTCTCTCGTTTATTGAGCACGTATATTGTTTTTTCAGGTCGAGCAAGTTTCAACTGGGTTGTAGATTGCCCAGGGTTGTTTTGTTTTTAACAGGCCCAGCGCATGACGACAACAGGGCACAAAGATCCAGCAGGTATCTACTGGCCTCTGGCCCGCCAACGTTAGTTATATTTTGTCTTACAACATCCGCAGGCAGTTTTTTTACTGAATCAAACACACAGCCCAGTTCTATTTTCCTCTTGAAACGCATGTCCTACATCCGTTTTCTAATCTGTACCTATAGTTTTACTAGTTCATATACACGTATCATTATATTGAAAACACATAAAATTCCCTTTTCATATTTACATCCTTATTTTTGTTGTTTTTCCCCACCCAACGCTGATTTTTTTACCACTGGTTTTCCCTTAAACCAACTAAATTGTCCCCTGTCTTATTTGCTTACAAAAACAAAATGATTTTTTGGCAAATCAATAAGTTCTTAAAAAATGTTTATCATTTTGGGATTACAACAGTTCGGACTCCACCGAAATATGCAAAATAAGGTTGGAGTTTTTGACCGTGGTCCTGGGCAGAAAATGGGCTGTAATAAATTACTTAAGAATTAGCAAATGGGTTGCAAATTATAGAAAATAGCAAATGGGCTTTATGTTGTCTGCCACAGATTTGGAGGCTGACTTGTGGGCCTACTAAGTTCATGCATACACAAGGTTTCTCAAAAAAAAACTTAGTCAGCAATCGACTCTACCAGCGTCAGACCGTTAGATGTCAATCTAACGGCAATCGTGCTTCTTCAGTCTCTGATCTTCCTGCCCTAGCCGCCCAAACTAGCGCTGTCGGAACCGCCTGCTCCCGCCTCCTGTGGCCGGCAGTGCTGCCGGGAAGGCCTCATGGCCCCATCATACTCGCATCCCTGGCCTATCTATCCCTCTACTCACCCACACCTCCTGTTATTTTCTGGCGACGACAGCCGAACCAGTCAACCCTCGTACTCTCCACCACGTGGGCAGCCACTACCATGTCTTCCTCGGCTTCGTGTCGTTCCCTTTGTAGGCCTCGCCGTCGTCCACCGCCCTGGTGCTCTCGGTGCAGCATGGTCAACGATGTCCATCCAACGGCCGTAGTGCTTCTTCAACCTCTGGTCTTCTTGCCCCAGCCACCCAAAGCAGCGCCAGTCGTGCCGCATGCTCCTGCCTCCCGTGGCCGGCTGTGCTGCCGAGGAGGCCTCACCATCCCCATACTACTCCCACCACTGGCCAAGCCATCCCTCCAATCACCCACTCCCCCTGTTATTCTGCGGCGACGACAGCCTCACACCGCAGCCGAACCAGTGAACCCTCGTACTCCTCTCCGCGTGGGCATCCACTGCCGCGTCTTCCCCAGCTCCGCGTCGTCCCCTTCCTAGTCCTTGCCGTCGTCCACCGCCGTGGTGCTCTCGGCGCGGTGTGGTCAATGTGGTCAACGACCGACTTCCATCGGAAGAGTACTGTACATGGAGAGGCTGACAGCTGGATCCACGGCAGCCGCAAGGAAGTGCCTCCTTATTACGCATAAAATAATTATTCCTCCACCTGACAGCAGGGACCCACCGGATGGACCACCGGTATTTCGCGGAAAAAACATTTCCCCCCTGACTGTTGGGACCCACCGGACGGGCCACCATATTTCGTGAAAAAAACGTTTGCCCCTGACTGCTGGGACCCACCGGACGGACCACCGTATTTTGCGAAAAAAATGTTCCACCCCGCTGTCAGCTCGGACCCACCGAAAGTGCCTCCTTATTACGCACAGAAAAATGAATACTCCCCCTGCTAGCTGGGACCCACAATTGTGGGAGGCTGACTTGTGGGCCTACTAAGTTGACGAGGATGGATGGCTTTGTCAACTTAGTCAATATGAACAATTCTAGCTCCAGTGACCGTACGATGTCCATCCAACGGCCGTAGTGCTTCTTCAACCTCTGGTCTTCTTGCTCCAGCCGCCCAAAGCTGCGCCGGTCATGCCGCGTGCTCCTGCCTCTCGTGGCCGGCTGTGATGCCGCGGAGGCCTCACCGCCCCCTACTACTCCCACCGCTGGCCCATGCTATCCCTCTACTCACCCACACCCCCTGTTATTCTGCCGCGATGACAGCCTCACGCCGCAGCCGAACCAGTGAACCCTCGTACTCCTCTCTGTGTGGGCATCCACTGCCTCATCTTCCCCGGCTCCGCGTCGTCCCCTTCCTAGGCCTTGCCGTCGTTCACCGCCTTGGTGCTCTCGGCGTGGCGTGGTCAATGTGGTCAACGACCGACTTCCATCGGAAGAGTACTGTACGTGGAGAGGCTGACAGCTGGGTCCACGGCCACAGCCCAGTTTTTTTGTGATTTGCCAAGTAAGTCGCTTTGTCGGGCCTGTTGGGCTACAAATCTTTCAAGACGAGGAGAGCTTCATTCGGCTGGCCAAGAAAATGGCCCATCAGTAATGAGAAATGGGTTGTACATTTTTAAAACACATCAAACCGGCAATTAGTTTAAAATATCTTTTTTTTCATTTAAAGATTTTAAATAACATTAATTTTTATGCGTGGAGAATTTGTTGGATTTTATATTGATATACATTTATTTTTAAAATCAGTTTGAATGTGAGTCGAAATTTCGGGATTAAAAATAGTTCAGACCGCACCGAAATATGTGAAATTTCGTTAATTTTTTAACCGTGGCCACATATATGGGCTGTAATGCTAACAAAAAGAATACGGGCTCCAAAAAAACCTTAAGAATTAGCAAATGCGCTGTAAATTATTAGATATAATGGCAGATGGGCTGTATGCTGTTTTCCACAGATTTGAGGCTTTCCTAAAAAAAGGTTGACGCACAAGTAGTGACTGTTGGATGTCCATCGAACGACCGTCGTGCTTCTTCAATCTCTGCTCTTCCTGCTCTAGCCGCTCAAACAAGTGCCGGCGGGACTGCCTGCTCCCTCCTCCCCGCGGTCGGCTGTGCTGCCGCGCAGGCCTCACCGCCCCATCGTACTCCCATCGCTGGCCTAGCCATCCCTCTACTCACCCACACCTGCTGTTATTCTCCGGTGATGGCAGACGAACCAGTAAACCCTCGTACAGTCGTACTCCCCTCCGCGTGGGAAACAACTGCCGAGTCTTCCCTGCCTCCGTGTCGTTCCCTTCCTAGGCCTCTCCATCGTCCACCACCCTGGTGCTCTCGGCGCGGCCTGGTCAACATGGTCAACGACCGACATGCATCTGAAGTGGACTGTACGTGGAGCGGCCGACAGCTGGGTCCATGGCCGCACGCAAGGAAATGCCTCCTTATTACGCGCAAAATAATGATTCCTCCACCTGAAATCAGGGACCCACCGAAAGGGCCTCTGTATTTCGCGAAAAAAACATTACCGCCACTGACAGCTCGGACCCACCAGCTATATCTTCACTCGCAAGGAGGTGCCTCCTTATTACGCTAAAAAAATGAATACCCCCTGCTAGCTGGGACCCACCTTGGTGGGAGGCTGACTTGTGGGCCTACTAAGTTGACGGGGATGGAGGGCTTTGTCAACTTAGTCAATATGCACGATTCTAGCTCCAGTGACCATACGATGTCCATCCAATGGCCGTAGTGCTTATTCAACCTCTAGTCTTCTTGCTCCAGCCACCCAAACCAGCGCCGGTCATGCCTCGTGCTCCTGCCTCCCGTGGCCGGCTGCGATGCGGCGGAGGCCTCACCGCCCCCTACTACTCCCACCGCAGGCCAGGCCATCCCTCTACTCACCCACACCCCCTGTTATTCTGCGGCGACGGCAGCCTCACACCGCAGCGAACCAGTGAACCCTCGCACTCCTCTACGCGTGAGCATCCACTGCCGCGTCTTCCCTGGCTGCACGTCGTCCCCTTCCTAGGCCTCGCCGTCGTCCACCGCCCTGGTGCTCTTGGCGCGGCGTGGTCAACGTGGTCAAGGAACGGCCTCCATCGGACGTGGATTATACGTGGAGAGGCTGACAGCTGGGTCCACGGCCGCAGCAAGGAAGTGCCTCCTTATTACGTGCAAAATAATTATTCCTCCACCTAACAGCAGGGACCCACTAGACGGGCCACCGTATATCGCCCCCCTGACTGCTCAGACCCACCAGCTACATCTTCGCACGCATGGAAGTGCCTGATAGTCGGGACCCACCTGGTCGAAGCGTATGTAGAGTTTTCATTCTGGTCGCGAACGTGTACGTACATATATACTGGTCGATGTAGAGGCGCGCACGTGTCGTAGTAGAGGCACGCACGTAGCATGTACACGTACGTACAACGGCCATGGTGCAAAAAAGAAAATATGGCCACGTATGTGTACATACGGGCGGGGTCTCTAACGCCTACTCGCGCATACGTACGACCAGGGCTCGTGTACATGGCTGGGTCGGAACGGAGAAACAACGTCGTCGTCATGTTCATGGGGAGGCAACGGAATGCGTCATGTTCATGGGGAGGCAACGGAATGCGTCGTGTTCATGGGGAGGCAACGGAATGCGTTGTGTTCATCGGGAGGGCTTGGACAGAACAGGCGATGGAAACGAGGCCTGACGTACCATAGAACGGAGGAAACGGCCTTGTGTTCGACCGGCCACATTCGAAACGGGATCCTGTTCATCGGGAAGGGTCTGGCGCACCACAAAATGCAGGAAACGGACCTCCTACGGTCGAAACAGGGGTCCTGTTGATCGGGAGGGGTGTGGCGTACCGCAAAACGGACGAAACAAACTTGTGTTGGAGCGCTACGGTCCAAACGGGGGTCCTGTTCATCGGGAGGGGTGTGGCGTACTGCAAAAGGGGACTCCACGGGATACTGTTCATCTCCACCGTCGACCCCCTCCAGCCTCCACGAGCTACTGTTCATCCACTGTCGACCTCCTCCAACCTCCACGAGCTACTGTTCATCCACCGTCGACCTCCTCCAGCCTCCACCTGCGACTGTTCATCCACGGGCTCCTGTTCATCCAGCCTCCACCGCGCGCTACTCCACCGGCTACTGTTCAACCACCCCTCCATCGTCTACTGTTCATCCAGCCCTCCACACCACGGGGTCCTGTTCAGCCACCCCTCCACGGGCACCCCTCCACCGTCTACTGTTCATCCAGCCCTCCACACCACGGGGTCCTGTTCAACCACCCCTCCACCGTCTACTGTTCATCCAGCCCTCCACACCATGGGGTCCTGTTCATCCACCCCTCCACGGGCACCCCTCCACCGTCTACTGTTTATCCAGCCCTCCACCACACCACGGGGTCCTGTTCATCCAGAGGCAACGCCACCGCTCACTGTTCATCCCATCGACCGGCTTCAGTTAGCAGCAGTAGCGAAGGAATCGCTCGATCAGGTTCAGTTAATAGCCATCGATCGATCGCTCGGGTTCAGTAACGCGTAGCCTGTAGTGCAATCGCTCGGGTTCAGTTAGAGCCCAACGCCTCGCTCGGGTTCAGTTAGAGCCAACGCCTCGCACACACGCGCGTACGTGTATGAGAGAAACGCGCATCGCTCGGCCCCCGACCTCCCACCGTAACCGAGAACTCCTCGAAATCCCCCCTCGCTTCTACCACAGTTTTTTCCGTCATGGACGGCCCAAAGAATGTCATGCAGCCACGTCTCTGGCCTGCCCAGGACGAAAAGCCCATTTTCTATCATGATTTTTTGTCATAGAAGTAGGAGCCCACCGCATCTATGATGATACCAGGTTTTGTCACAATTATCGTCATAGAAGTGTCATATGTATGACAATTTTTTTTCGTTCGGCCCAAAATGTCATGGATGTGTCTTTTTTGTAGTGAATGTCAGGGCCGTTAGTGTGGCTATTGTTGTGGAGCGCAAGGAAGCTGGAAAGGAACATCCGGTTCAACGACCGGTTTATTATATCAGTGAGGTGCTTATAGAATCAAAGCAGAGGTATCCACATTGGCAGAAGCTGGTGTATGGGGTGTTTATGGCAAGCCAGAAGCTCAAACATTACTTTCAGGGTGATCCTATCACAGTGGTCAGTTCAGCCCCTCTGGGAGATATCATTCAAAATAGAGAAGCAACTGGCCGGATTGCCAAGTGGGCTATTGAGCTTGGACCTCACGGGCTGAAGTATACACCTCGCACAACGATCAAATCTCAAGCACTCGTGGATTTCATCAATTATTGGGCAGAGTTGCAGGCACCAGAGGAAAAGCCAGATAACACTTATTGGACTATTCACTTTGATGGGTCCAGGCAATTGGAGGGCTCGGGGGCTGGAGTCATATTAACTTCCCCATGAGGTGACAAGTTTTGTTATGTTCTCCACTTAATGTTCCCTTGTACTAACAATGCAACTGAGTACAAGGCCTTACTCCATGGTCTTCGGATGGCTAAGGAGATGAACTTAAGCCGGGTTAAGTGCTTTGGTGACTCGGACCTGGTGGCTCAACAGGTATCTGACACTTGGGATTCTAAGGACCCACTCATGGCTGTATATCGACGAGAGGTGGACATAGTGGCTGGTCATTTCAAGGGCTATCAAGTTGACCATATAGACCGGCGAAAGAATGAAGCGGCAGACGCTTTAAGTCGCCTTGGCTCTCAACGTAAACCGGTCCCACCTAATATCTTCCTCGACGTACTGCATAATCCGCCGGTCAAGATACCCACAGAGGAGGAGTTGGATATTCCTGACCCAGAGGCCCATTTGGTGGCAGCTTTGCATGTTATACTAGATTGGACAGTCCCATACATGGCTTATATGAACCGGGGCGAGTTACCGGAGGATGAAACCTTAGCCCGGCAGATAATCCGACGTTCCAAGTCAACGGCCATAATCAATGGGGAGTTACATCATTACAGCGTCACAGGAGCAATTCAGCGTTGTGTGTCTCCTCAAGAGGGTTGTGAGATTTTGCGAGAAATCCACGAAGGAGATTGTGGTCACCACGCCGGTTTAAAATCCTTGGTAGCTAAGGCTTTTCGTCACGGTTTCTATTTGTTGACATCTCATGCTGATGCGGAGGATTTAGTCAAAAGGTGTGATGGTTGTCAAAAATTTGCACGCCGCGCTCATGTTCCGGCTCAGGAATTGAGGATGATTCCAATAACTTGGCCGTTTGCAACTTGGGGGCTTGATATGGTTGGACCCTTTAAGAGATCCAAGGACAAAAAGACCCACCTATTAGTGGCAGTGGACAACTTCACCAAGTGGGTGGAAGCAGAGCCAGTCAGTAAGTGTGATGTAGCCACGGTGGTTCAATTCATCAAAAAGGTGATATTCCGGTTTGATTTCCCACACAGTATTATAATTGACAATGGTACTAATCTGTCAAAGGGTGAGATGGAGGAATTTTGCCAACGTGAGCACATCCGGCTTGATGTAGCATTAGTGGCTCACCCCCAGTCTAATGGTCAAGCTGAGAGGGCAAATCAAGAAATTTTGAGAGGTATTAAACCCCGGCTTCTGGTTCCTTTAAAGCGGACACCGGGTTGTTGGGTGGAGGACTTACCTTCTGTGTTATGGAGCATCAACACCGCACCTAACAGATCTATGGGTTACACGCCTTTCTTCATGGTTGATGGAGCCGAGGCGGTTCTTCCTAGTGACATCCGTCACGACTCGCTCCGTGTGGCGGCTTGTGTTGAAGCTGACAATGAGAAGGCACGTCAGGACTCACTGGACCTATTAGATGAGGAGCGTGATCTTGCAGCAGCACGTTCGGCAATTTATCAATAAGATCTCCGACATTATCACAGCCGCCGGGTTAAGACCAGAACTATTCAAGAGGGCGATCTGGTGCTCTGGCTCATCCAAGATTAGATTGATATGCACAAGTTATCCCCACCTTGGGAAGGACCTTTTGTGGTCAGCAAAAATCTGCACAACGGGTCATACTACCTCATTGATGTTCGAGAGCACAAAGACTCACGTAAATCGGAGGAGGAGACCAAGTGTCCGTGGAATATAGCTCTTCTTCGGCCTTACTATACTTGAGCCACATGCTCTTCTTATGTACATACTTATGACAATGTATATATTATATAATAAACCGGAGCCTTGAATGAAGCGGGGTCTCTGTTATTTTTACATCATGTGTAAGCCTACAGGAGCTTCTACTGACAAAGCGGTGTTTTATTAACTCGGCCTATACGACCACACAGATATAAAGAAAAACACTAGGGGGCTTGGTCGTATCCGAACCATAGCTACACTTCTTGACCGGTTTCAAACCAAAAAGGGATATCACTAGGGGGCTTGGTTGTCTTCACACCATAGCTACACCTCTTGAAAGGCTTCAAGCCAAAAGGAAATTATGTGGAACCAAAGAGAGTTTGTTGCATTAAGCACAGCTCAAACATAGGTAACCACTGAGCATAGCTCAAATATTACCTGGGGGCTCCTTGCTTCTCAAAGAACAACGAGCTTGCACCCTTGTAATAGGCTATCAAGCCAGGCTTGGAAGCCAGGTGTATTCACCTAAAACCCCGGGTTATCCTGCCTCTTTAAGTAAGCCACTCCATCCAGGTAAACCTGGTATGACCCATCCAACGTTTGACAAGTCAATCCCATGGACCCTGAACTTGTCAAAGTTAAAACGGTGATTGGTTAAAGATTGAGGTCCATCTTAAAAGGCTTTGCAAAATGGTTTAACTCAGCGGCCTGGTAGCCCATGAAAAGCCTCGATTTAGGGCCTGGCAGCCCATGAAAAGCCTTGCATATTTCATGTCTTTGCTATTTTTTATGATAAGGGATTTATGAATATTTTCCGATAAACCGGTGTTCATTACAACCCGACATGACTTTTAACGCTTAGTTGTCAGTACATGATCAGTTTTAAACTAGTAGTATATTCTTCCGGTCTGGTTTTGACTAGATGTCACCAGCATTATGCGGCTATTATAGCCCAATATGGTTTCTATATGAATCAACAAGAGGGCAAGGAGTTGTCAACACTCCGGATTGGTGTTTTTTTCACCTTTACCATACAAGCACTTGGTCAGCCAACGAGGTATGTCACAGATATTATTTATTTTATCTAGTTAATATAAATCTTGGTTATCCATCCAAGTTATGTATATTTTCTTGGGAATCATGACTCGTCTAGTGGTAAACCACTAGGACGCTTTCAAGTTCTTATATGCAGGAACACAAAGTATAATGGACTATGCATAAATAGATCCCAAAAGGCGAACAAGTTTTCGAAGTATCAAGCAACACAAGCATGCTAGATGGCATGGCAGATAAAGGTGTTTCTGCTATCCTATTACAAGGAGCTTCAAAATGGCTCAAATTGCATAATTGTTTTCACGCAGTGGCAGACTGTAGCTGATAAACCGGTCGCCGGTTTAGGATTCTTCATCAGGACGGCTTGACGATTAAGGGTCATCTTGTGCAGTCACATCCTCTTCATCCCTCCCGGACGCTGGAAATCAACCATTGACCAATCGATTTTGGTTAAAGCTTGAAACACGACCTCTTCATGGATAAGGCTGGAGGGGTGAATGTCAGGAGCGTAAGTATGTTTACGGATTGGAGGCACAAGCTCTTCAACATCATGGATCACAAGGGGCTCTCTCTTTCCCTCAGCATCGTAAACCGGTTGGAAGTGAGATAAATCTGTGTCCTCCACCAGTTTGCTTGCTATTGGCCGCATCTCCTTTGTCAGCCTTCGCAGATCGTCATTATTGAAGTCTGAGCCGCCTCTTTAACGCCAGGATATCCTTTGATGATATCCGCCCGTTCAAGATCCGGAATCCATGCCTTGGCCCGGATTAGCGCGGTCAGCGCTCCTGATCTTGTGGCTGATCTCTTCAGTTCTGTGATCCGGGAAGGTAGCATGGCCATCTTCTCAAGTGTTTACTTTATCAACGATGGCGCCAGCTTGTTATAGGCTGCAGTGCAAATGGCACGTTGGGATCCAGAGAACAACTGTTCTATTAAGGTGTAAGCCGCTTTAAGTTCCATCCGCATATCAGAGCCCAGATGAGCAATGCGGGTCCCTGTCATGGTTCAGCATCAGTAAACCGGCTATTGATAAGATCTTATGAATTACATGAACTGCATGTGAAGGCACTTACCAAACACAGCAGAAGTCATGGCGTCAAGCTGCCGCTTTAAGCCGGTCAGTTCTTCCACCACCGGTTTCAGGGCTGCCTCTGCGTCCTCGGCCTTTTTTACCAAACCGACCTTCTTTGTTTCCCAGTCAGCACGCTCCTTGTTGAAGGTCTCTTTCAACTTCTCCACAGCTTCCAAGGCATTGGTCAGCTCTGCTTTGGCTTTGGAAGCCTCTGCTTGTTGAGACTTTACATTCTCTTAAAGGTCTGCGGTTTGAGCATCCTTCTTATTCAGCTCAGCCTACAAAGATGAGATATATCATTAAAACAGGTTATGAAGTACCAAGCATATAACAAGTTATGCACTCTGTACTTGGGGGGCTAATGCCTATTTGTTCTATCATCAACATATTTCTCACAAGTCTCAAGTACAATGCAAGCATTATCCTTAACACTTGGGGGCTAATGTACATCTGTTCAAAGTTGACGCATTGATGGAAGACCCGGTTTACCTCGCAAAGCTAAACCGGCCCTTGGGGGCTACACAGGAGAAAAACTACATGAATATAATGATCACGTCTGATTTACTTCAAACGATCAGTTGGTATATGGAGGACAAGTTTGTAAAAGTTCATGTCTTATAAACTCCCGGTTTATGATTGTCATCATAAACCGGCCCTTGGGGGCTACTTGGGTTGATGTTTGAACTTTTGTATTTAAGAAAGGAAAGTGATGAAAATACCTCGTAGCGCTTGAGGGAGTCCTGGATTAGGGGGCCTCCGGACAGCCGGATTATATTCTTTGGCCAGACTGTTGGACTATGAAGATACAAGATTGAAGACTTCGTCTCGTGTCCGGGTGGGACTCTACTTGGCGTGGAAGGCAAGCTAGGAAATACGGATATGCATACCTCCTCCTTTGTAACCGGCCTTGTGTAACCTTAGCCCCTTCCGGTGTCTATATAAACTGGAGGGTTTTAGTCCGTAGGACAACATACAATCATACCATAGGCTAGCTTCTAGGGCTTAGCCTCTCTGATCTCGTGGTAGATCTACTCTTGTACTACCCATATCATCAATATCAATCAAGCAGGACGTAGGGTTTTACCTCCATCAAGAGGGCCCGAACCAGGGTAAAGCATTGTGTCCCCTGCCTCCTGTTACCATCCGGCCTAGACGCACAGTTCGGGACCCCCTACCCGAGATCCGCTGGTTTTGACACCGACATTGGTGCTTTCATTGAGAGTTCCGCTGTACCATTGCCATCAGGAATGATGCCTCATCCCGTATTTAAAGACGGCACTGTTGCTAAGGGAGCTTTGGCTGTCGGCCAAACTCTCCGGCTAGGTGGTTTTCTTATGACCGCCTGTTCGGCCGCTGCACCGATGATGACTTCTCGGGTCATCGAAAGCAATCTTCACGTCAACTCGGAACTCGCCGAGCAGTTAGATCCAATGGAGCTCTCTTCCCTAAACGAGCTCTTGGATCGCATCGCCGCCCTAGATTGGGCCTAAACCCGATCTGAGAGAGATCAACTCTCCCCAGGTCACCCATCACATTGCAGTGGTGGAGGAACAATGCGGAAACCCTTCATCTATCTTAAGGACTAGCTATGTCCGGATTCCCGATCCCTCCAAGCCAGATACCCGCAGAGGGGAGGGCGTCACTCAAGACCTGAACCTAGAGTCAGGCAGCGGGCTAGATTCATTGGAAAACATCCAAGAATCCAAACTTCCGAGTTCAGAAACTCCTTGGCCCCTGAGTCTCAGATTGGGTGAGGATTCGGATTCAATTCCACCCACCCACCCAAACATAAGCGATCTATCCCAAATTAGGCAAGAGCCCAAAGAAACAGTACACCATTACTGGGCCAGATTCCTCCTAGTCATGAACAGGATAAAGGACTGCCGCGAGGAACACGCAATTTCATTCTTCTACAATAATTGCACGGACAAGGGAATCCTCAACGCCATAAGTCGCCGCGAAATTACACGCTTTGCCGAATTGGTGTCCATAGTATGAAAGTACTTTGCCATGGAAAACGCCTGGAAAACCGAAATAAAATTTTGGGATAATCCGGCCCTGAATACAAACCCAATCCGAAATAAAAGGTTCCATTATCGCCAGACACCCGGGTTAAACACCAAAAAGCAAAAACCCTCTATAGGGAATGGAACTGTACTGGAGGGATGGCTCAATGGACCCTATAAAATTCACAGTGCAGAGGGCGCCACACCAAGTCATGGCCTTAGAGCATGTTGGATACTCCGACAGGTGGCCAAAAGTGGTGAAGATCTTCTAACCCCAGAAGCCACAGAGCACCAGCCCAAGGATACCAGTACGGTATTAACAGTCTTCGACACTTTCACATCAAATAATATGCGAAAACGAACACTCCGCAGCCTTGCCGAGGTCTACCACGCGGCAACAATAAACCCATGGAGTGACATGGCTATTACTTTTAATGCCAGTGATGAACCTAAATTCTGAACAGCCCGAGCACCAGCCGCATTGGTCCTCAGTCCAATAGTGGACGGCTTTCGACTCACCAAGGTACTCATGGACGGTGGCAGCGGATTGAACCTCATTTATGAGGAAACCCTTCGAAAATGGAAATAGACTGAACCGCATTGAGCGAAGTAGCACAACCTTTAGAGGAATAATCCCCAGTCAGGAAGCGCGCTATACAGGAAAAATCACACTAGATGTGGTGTTCGGCACGCCGGATAATTACAGGTCCGAAGAGGTCACGTTCCAAGTTGCCCCATTCACTAGCGGATACCACGCTCTTTTAGGGCGGGAGGCATTTACAATCTTCCAAGCCATACCCCATTACGGGTACATGAAGCTCAAAATGCCTGGGCCCAACGGAATCATCACTCTTGCTAGTGATCCGGACATAGCACTCCGCACCAAAAATAAGACAGCCGCACTGGCCCTCGAGGCACTATCCGAAGCCCTAGCGGCCGAGGAACTGACTGCGCTGCGCTCCACGGTGAACAGGGATGACGTGATACTCGATAAAAGGTCCAAGTCCACCTCCTTTAAACCGGCGGACGAAATAGTCAAATTCCAAGTCCATCCAACGGACCCTACAAAAACAGCTTCCATCGGGGCACAATTAAACCCTGATGTCGACGCCGCACTACGAGAGTTCCTACGCAAGAACTAGGACATTTTTGCATGGCACCCTTCAGACATGCCAGGAACCCCACGCAGGCTGGCCGAGCACAGCCTAAATATCCTAAAAGGATTCAAGCCAGTCAAGCAGGCTCTTCGGCGTTTCTTTGAACCTAAGAGACAAGCCATGGGAGAGGAACTAGCCAAGCTATTGGAGGCCGGATTCATCAGAGACATAAAACATCCGGACTGGCTAGCAAACCTGGTGATGGTACCAAAGAAGGATAAATCCTGGCGCTAGTGCGTCGATTTTAAGGACCTTAACAAGGCCTGCCCAAAGGATCCCTTCCCCCTCCCCCGCATCGATCAAATCATTGACGCTACCGCAAGACACGATTCATTGTGTTTCCTCGACGCATACTCCGGCTACTATCAAATTAAAAAGGCAGAGCCAGACCAAGCCGCAACGACATTCATCACACCGTACGGCCCATTCTGCTTCAACACAATGCCCTTCGGGCTCAAAACGCCGGCGCAACATATTAGCGCATGATTCAGACATGTCTGGCAAACCAGATCGGCAAAACAGTGGAGGCATACGTAGATGACGTGGTCGTCAAAACCAAGCATGTCGAATCTCTAGTAGATGACTTGAGGCTCACATTCGATAACCTCTGATCATCACCACGCTTGGACTTTGGAAACCCAGTCACGAAGACCCGGACCCGAGGAAATAAATATAACTTAACACCGGAAACGGCAAGAGTTGGAGTACAAATTGGGAAAGTTACATCCGGGGCATTACACACAAGAGGCCGGGCGTTCCGCAGCCCTGGCAGGGATGGAGATGGTCCGCGAGGAGCCGCCAGCGCCTCCGGAGCTTCCCGAGGCCCCTGGGCCTGGGGGCTCATGAGGATCGGCTTCCGTGGCCCACCGAGTCTGCTACACCAACGCTCCTTCGTCCTCAACGTCATCAGGTGACATCCTTCAAGTTTCATTTCTAGCTGGGAGCGCCCCCCAGGGCTGGATTACTCCCAGGCCGTGTGGGTCCATCCCTATGGTGTGTATCCCTTTTATTTCATGTTGATTAGCTTACCTTGTTGGGGGCGCCCCTCGGGCTGCATGATCCCCAAGTCGCTCGGGCCAGGCCCAGCGGCATGTATCCCATTTGCGTTTATTTCCGGTTATGCGTTAGACCCACCATGCTTGATTATTTGATGCCGGTCCACGACACCTCTTCTTCTCCATGCCGACCACTTGCACATTAAAGGGGGCGGTACCTGAGCATCGCGACTCAGGGCTCTTACTGGCTCTCCAGCCCTCACCCTCTGGCCTTGTCCACGGCATCGCGACCTGGCATACCAACGATGGCTGAGACCAGCTCGAGGGCCGGGGCCCGAGGACGTAGAGTGCCGACATCTAACCAAATTTGTAGGGACACATCACAAGATAAGGCCCAGTGCCAGGCGCAACCCGCCTAGAGGTAGGGCCCCATGAGTCCCGCGCTGGCTCACGGGTGCCCAGATACACCTCGCCAGGCCCTACCGTGCCAGCCACGTGTCAGGGCGGGGCTGTACACACCCCGGGGGCTCCTCCCGGAGGGGGGCCCCCTCCCACGTACCAGTGGAAGCACCATGCTCCGCGCTGGCTGACGACACTGCCGAGGAGCGGCTATGCCCGTACACATATGGAAGCGCTATGCTCCGCGCTGGTGATAAACAACTGAGGGTGGCCCCCGGGCCGCATCAACCTCAGGGAGCCCAGAGCTCAGTGTCTAGCCTCATCATAACGCCTCCCCTCGGGAGTGCCGCGCGAGGGGGCTGGGCACGGGGGCTGCGCTTAGGTCACACCCAGACGCACGCCGCCCAGCCAGGCCCCCCCGGCCTGGTTCGTCGCACGTCTCTCCCCGAGCGGAGCCAAGGTACGAAGGCCATTTGAGCGTCAAGGGGGACTCCTGAGCATCGCGACTCCGGAGCCTAACTGGTCACGTAGCCCCTCACTCCTTAGTTCCGAAAGGCTAACGGCGGTTGAGGTATGCGCGCGGCCGGGCTCTGCAGATGTAGAACGGTAGATCCACCCACATCACACCTTCCTACTTCCTATTCGTGCACCAAGGGGGACTCCTGAGCATCGCGACTCAGGAGCCTAACTTGTCACATAGCCCCTCACTCCTTGGCCCCGTCCTGGTTTCCGGTCGGGACCAACGCTGGGTGAGGCATGCGCGGGGCCGGGCTCTGCCGGCGTAGAACATAAGCAAGTAGGAAGGAAAAGCGCAAATTTCAAGGAATTCAAAAGCAAATATTACATTCCAAACTGTTATCTCAATGCCAAACGCAAGTTTAAACGCCTCCCCGAGGCATGATACATGTGCAGGAATTGAAGGCAGGACAGGGGCCACAACGAAGTCACTTGTCGGCGGTGGAGCAGCACGGAGTGGGTTCGCCTCATGGAGCAGTGGGGTCGGCAGCGCCTTGCTTCGGCTTGGTGCTGAAGGCCCGGAACTTCCCCAGCAGAGCCTCCGCACGACCCTTCACGGCCTCGGCAGCGGCAGCGGCACGCTCATCGCTTACTGTCTCCAGCAGGCTGTCGAGGTCGACGCCGGGATCACGAAGGTAGATGTGGGTGAGGACCTGCGTCAGTGCTGCAGAAGACAGGACACGCGCCTCGGCCTCGGCCGTGGGGCCAAGGCCAAGGGTGACATCTTCAAGAGCGCGAACCAGGAAGGGAAGCAGCTTGGCGGGGCCGTCCTCGGCGCCAGCCAGCGGGCTCTCCAGGCCGCTGTCGTAAAGCGTCCTCAGCGAGGAGCGAGCCTTCGCCTCCATCTCCGTGAAGGCCACGCGGTCCTCGGCAAGAACCAGGGCCTTGTCGTCCAGCTCGGCCTTCCTCGCCCCCATCTCCTGCTCCAGCGCGCCTAGGCGGTCGCGGCGTTTCCTGAGCTTGACCTCCCTCTCCTTGACGGCCGCCTCGCGAGCCTTCACGCCTTCTTCCTGCTCTTGGCGAAGGCGGACCTCTTTCGCGAGCTGGTCCCACAAGTCTTGCAGTTCGTCCTCCAGCGCCTTGCAACGACCACGGACGTCGACCACCTCCCCTAGGGATGCGTCACGATCAGCCTTCGCCTCAAGGACGGCCTGGTTCTCCTCGTCGCAAGCCGTCGAGGCCTGGACCAGCGCCGCCCGAATCGAAGCGTCGGAGCAAACCCATCCTGAAGCCAGCTCCAAGCGCCCGGCCACCAAGCGAGGGTCGGCGCCAAGAAGATCCTGCCGCAGTCGGTCCAGCTCAGCAACAGCACGATCCAGAACGGCAGAAGGAGTCGGAGAGACGGCAGCTGGTAGAGTAGGAGGAGAAGGCGGCAGCGCGACCACAGCATCCTGAGGCGGAGTCTGCCGCGCCCCAACGGCTGTAGTGGCGGCGGCAGGCAAGGACACCTCGGGAGTCACTTGGGCCGAGGGGGCTGAGCTCGCCCCAGCCGGCTCAACCAGGCCTCGTGAGGACGACCGGGCAGGAGAAGCCTGTGCATCGCGGTCACCCTCCTTCGCGGGCAGAGGCACTGCCACGGATGGAACCTCAGGAGCTCCCTTCGACTTCTTTGCTGCGGGCGCCAGCCTATCCAAGAGATGCGGACGTCAAGCCTTAGAAGTAGAGCAAGAAATAAAGACAAGAATCAAATGCTTACGGGTCGTCGCCAGCGAGCTCAAGCGGCCTCCGGCCAAATTTGAAGCCTGAAAGCCGGCTGGAAGGGTCAACCTCGGGAAGCTTGGAAGCGGAAGGTGCGTCTGCGGTCCGCCTCGGGGCCAGGGCAGACCCGCGGGAGATCAGCCCGGTCCTGTCCTTCTTCGGGATCGGGGGCAAGCTCCCGCCGCCCTGCTCGTCATTATCCTCGTCGTCATCCTCGTCGTCATCGCTCGGACCCTTTTTCCCGCTCCCCTCCTGCGCCGGGGGAGAACGCGGGACCTGCGCCGGGGGAGGGGAGCCCTCGACTCTCCGTCAGTCGCCTTGGAGTCAGGCCCTTTTCCCCGCTCCCCTCCTTCCTCCTCTTCGCTGGACTCGTCGGAGGGCACATCCACCGGTTCCTCGGGAGTTTCCATGGGCACGGGCCCATCCCCGTTGAAGACGGCCATGGACTCCACTACCTGCTCCCAGTCGTCGCGGAGGAACAAGGGCGTAGGAGCGCCCACCAACCTCGCCACAGCGCCCCCGACCAGAGATTGGAGGACCGCAGCCAGATCTCCGTCGGCCAAGGCCGCGGGGCTCGGACGGGGCCTCCACATCGGAAGTGAGTACTGCCGAAGCGGAGCCAGCTGGTGCTCCAGGAATTCCCTCAGCAGCGACGCGCCGGTCAGCTTTGCTGCCGCCATGTTGGCCGGCCTCAGATCCGCGTCCATCTTCTCCAACACCAGCTTCGCGCGGGGGTCCGTGAGCTCCGCTCGACCCCAATCGCTGGAGCTCGTGGGCTGCTCCGTGGGCAAGATCAGCCGAGGGTGGATGCGCCCAGCATCCACCAAGACCCACTTGCTCCTGAAGCCCTCAATCCTTTTCCCGGGTTTCGAAATGGCAATGGCGCCACCGTACGCGACGAAGCTCGCGCACGCGGAAGCAGAACCGCGAGAGGTCCGGAGGTAGAAGTAATGGTGCAGCAATGCCACTGAGGGCTGCACCCCTACGCGAGCTTCACAGTAATAGGCGAAGATTTCCAGGAGAAGGACGGAGTTGGGGTGGAGATGCAGAGCCTGTAGCTTATAATGGCGGAGGACAGAGAAGAAGAAATCGGAGAAGGGAGGCACCAGGCCAGCAGCAATGGCACATACGAAGAACGGATAGAAGGTGCTCCCTTGACCCTCAGGGGTGGCGGAGCCGGCCTTGAACACCTTCGCACCGTTGATGCCCCGCGTCGTCGCCATCCGGCGCAACCAGGCAAGGCTCGCCTCCGACACATTCGGCGGGTCCAGGGCAGACCAGTACCAAGCTACGGCCGGGGGCTGACGAGGCGCCATGGCTTCCTAGGTCACACGGTCGGAGTAGATCTGGAAATTTTGGGGGAAGGAAGGAGAGGCGCAAGAAAGGGGATCTGAGCAGCAACCGGGGAAAGCAAGAAGCAAAGCTTAGGCGGATGCCGCTCCTTTATCAACTCACGCGGTTGCTAAGGCGCCCACGTCCAATCAACCGCCACGCGGCGCCCAAGACCGCAGGCTGTTAGGGCCCGCGGCGCTTCGCTCTTGCCCTTCCGCCTCCCTGCACGGCCAAGTCCGGGCGCGCCTTGGGCCCGGGGGCTACTGTCGGTGTTCTGGGAACGGGGGTCCCCAGACTTGCCTGCCTGCGGCCTGCGGCCTGCGGCGTGGCTCAAAGGGGCCAGCACGGCCCATCTTCACCAACACAAACCCAAGACCCTCGTGAGGGGCCAAGCCTCGCGGGGCGGACGACGCGGAGCTTCCTCAGGCACGGCCTCATCAGGCTGGCTCGCGAGGAGGCGGAGAGATCAAGGCGGGGTACCTCACGAGGTGCCCGTGACGCAAGCCATGATGACCAAGGGCGCCAGGCGGGTGCCAGCCCGCGTAGTGTCCTCCTTTCCTCTTTGGTGCAAAGGGGCAAGCGCAGCCGCGGAGTACCAAGGCATCAGGCAAAGGTTGCCATTTCGGTGCAACAAGACCAAGACCAGGAGGACTGCAAGACGGAGGTCATCGTGGAGCCCAAGACGGCGTCACCACCAGAGCTTTGTGCAGGCGAAGACTACTTTTGTCAGGATAGCCGGTACTAGCTGTCCCCTTTCAAATTAGCCCGCCATTGTTGGCTCCCTTCCCGCTCGATATTTGGGGAGAGGACCAGGGCCTCTATAAATAGGACCAGCCACCCGCAGGATCGAAGGATCGAAGGATCGGAGGGGCTGAGAGGTTAGGTTTTAGAGAAGGGACAATCGAGAAGAGAGAGTGAGAGAGAGAGAAGGGTGACTGGAGTCCTCCCAGCAGTTCATCGCCCCAGCCAAGAACAGACCCTCGCGAGGCTGTTCTTCCTTGTATTGTTCATCATCATCAGCCCAAGAGGCAATCCACCACACCACACACTGGAGTAGGGTATTACACCACAACGGTGGCCCGAACCAGTATAAACCCTGTGTCTCTCATGTTATTCTTTCCATAGCTCAGATCTTAGCGAGGCGGAGGGGCGCAAGAAGGTAGGAGGCGAAATCTCCACACACACCCCAGTGTTCAAACCTCAAGGGTCTGCCGAAACCCGAAATCTGACACCTATATATACCTACATACCCCGGAACCAACTAGGAGCACCACGAAAACCTAATTCCACCGCCGCAACCTTCTGTACGCATGAGATCCCATCTTGGGGCCTTTTCCGATGCTCTACCGGAGGGGGCATCGATCATGGAGGGCTTCTACATCAACAACATAGCCTCTCCGATGATGTGTGAGTAGTTTACCTCAGACCTTCGGGTCCATAGTTAGTAGACAGATGGCTTCTTCTCTCTCTTTGGATCTCAATACAAAGTTCTCCTCGATCTTCTTGGACATCTATTCGATGTAACTCTTTATGCGGTGTGTTTGTCGAGATCCGATGAATTATGGGTTTATGATCAAGATTATCTATGAACAATATTTGAATTTTCTCTGAATTCTTTTATGTATGATTGGTTATCTTTGCAAGTCTCTTCAAATTATCAGTTTGGTTTGGCCTACTAGATTGATCTTTCTTGCAATGGGCGAAGTGCTTAGCTTTGGGTTCAATTTTGCGGTGCTCGATCCCCGTGATAGAAAGGGAAGCGACACGTATTGTATTGTTTCCATCGAGGATAACAAGATGGGGTTTATATCATATTGCTTGAGTTTATCCCTCTACATCATGTCATCTTACCTAATGCATTACTCTGTTCTTATGAACTTAATACTCAAGATGCAGGCGGGAGTCAGTCGATGTGTGGAGTAATAGTAGTAGATGCAGAATCGTTTCGGTCTACTTGTCACGGACGTGATGCCTATATACATGATCATGCCTAGATACTCTCATAATTATGCACTTTTCTATCAATTGCTGGACAGTAATTTTTTCACCCACCATAATACTTATGCTATCTTGAGAGAAGCCACTAGTGAAACCTATGGCCCCCAGGTCTATTCTCCATCATATAAGTTTTCAATCTATTTTATTTTGCAATCTTTACTTTCAATCTATATCATAAAAATACCAAAAATATTAATCTTATTATTATTATCTCTATCAGATCTCACTCTCGTAAGTGACCGTGAAGGGATTGACAACCCCTTTATTGCGTTGGTTACAAGGTTCTTATTTGTTTGTGTAGGTACAAGGTGACTCGCGCGTAGTCTCCTACTGGAATGATACATTAGTTCTCAAAAATTGAGGGAAATACTTACGCTGCTTTGCTGCATCGCCCTTTCCTCTTCAAGGGAAAACTAACGCATGCTCAAGAGGTAGCATCCTCGGGAGCGTTTTCCTTCATATAAGAGTATGTCCATGCTTGTCCTTTGCTACAAAAAGGATTGGGCCATCTTGCTGCACCTTATTTACTTTCATTACTTGTTACTCGTTACAAATTACCTTATCACAAAACTATCTGTTACCGATAATTTTAGTGCTTGCAGAGAATACCTTACTGAAAATCGCTTGTCATTTCCTTCTGCTCCTCGTTGGGTTCGACACTCTTACTTATCAAAAGGACTACAATAGATCCCCTATACTTGTGGGTCATCACATTGCGCACCCGTTCGTCCTCAGTTAGGGGGAATAAGGGATTTCTATCCCGTTATTTTCTCGCTTCCCTCATAACAAGTTGTCTCTCCTCCTCTGCTGCCCCGCGGATGCGAGCGCAGATCGCCTCCCCTGCTCGTCGTTCCTCCTCTGCTGGCTGTTGCCGCGAGCGCGGATCGACATCGCCGCTTCCCGCTCCTCTTCTACTCCCACGGATGCGAACAGGGGTCTCAGTCACTAGCGTCTGCTTCTCCTCTACTTCCCCAAGGACGCGAGCACAGGCCGCCATGGCTGCTTCCCACTCTCCGCTACCGCCCCATGGATGTGAGCTCAACATCTGCTGCCCCGTGGATGTGAGCGCGAGGCGTCGTGGCCGCCTGCCACTACTAGTGAAAAGCCTAGCAGTAGCGCTGGTTTTTGGCCTAGCAGTAGCGCGGGGGACCATGCTACTGCTACAACGCTACAACTAAAGGTTAGCAATAGCATTGGTTTACCCGCGCTACTACTATAGCTACTTAGTAGCAGCGCTTCTTGCAGAAAGCGCTACTGCTAATTACTAGTAGCCCATTTCTATGCCCGCCCTAGTACTATTATTCTGTAGTCTATTTTTTTATGTCATATTCATACACCATTATACAAGTTTTCATACAGTAGCAATTTATAGATTGTTTTTACATCACAATAAGTTATTAAATCACTAGGTGAAAGAACCGTGGATTAGTTTCAAGTGGATGGATCCTAAGTGACCAAGTCATGGACTTGAAACTAATCTATGGTTGTTTCACCCAATGATATAATAACTCATCATCAGCATATCATTAACATCTTATCATCATAATACATCATTGTCATATAAAAACTCCGCATGATCATCATTTTCGTCAATGAGACATCATATAGCAAGTTGGTCACTAGTCATAATCACAACTCCTCCTCATCATCATCAACTCTAACACATTGTAGCACATAATAACACATTGTGCCTAGGACCTACTACTCTCTCATAGTACCTACTACCCTCTCTTAGGTAAAATAGCATAAAACAAGATAGGCCCTGACTCACCATTATGGAGAATGGAGATTATCCTGTCTCCAATTCTTGTGCTTCACACAATGTTTCTTCCAAGTAGCTTCCTATGATTGACCATACATTTTTTCCAATCTTTGATTTTCATGTCTCCATCAGTTTTAGAAATCTGGTATGAACAGCAGTGATGCGTAGGATGACCTAGCCGTAAGCTCATAACATCAAGGCGACCTTTTGGAAACATCAAATGAGGCACACAATATTTCGGGGTTTTCTATTGAAAACATAGTAATAACATCGTAGTTAGCAATGTAGTTTAGTTTTAGAAGAATTTATGCAAAAGATGCACGGATGTCATAATAGTAAAAAATCTTACCATGCCATCTCCATGGATGTTACCGTAGTTCAACACGTGCACTAGTGGCACATATTGACCATAATGTGCAGGAGTTTGATAATAGGTATTGTAATTCTCAAGATCATTCATAAATGAGATCAGATGATTTTTCTCCTGATAAGTTAATTCTGAGCCATCTGTGTAGTAGGTTCTGTCTACCATCTTCCGCACATTCTTTGAAGAATTAAAATAAGCTATCAATGGAAATAAGCTGTCAACTATTTTGAAATAAACAATATAAATTACTTAATAACTATGTTTGAGAAACTCACATAGAGGTAGAATTGGAAGCGTATCAACAAGGACCCAAATGTCCATATTGTCTTCATCGATGTCAGGATCACCAAGATCCATGGTGACAAGCATACCCTCATGAAAATCATACGTCTTGCAAAGTGCTTCCCAATTAAGGCAACCAAAATGGGATACGCTCTCAAAATTGTATAGATTTACAACAAAATCCATACCATGATGGGTCCTTATGTGAATTGTCTTTGTTTCCATACTTTCATGATCTTCAAAATCCATCCTCTCTAAGACATAGCGTCTTGCATGGCATGGGATAAGCTAGTTGAATTGTAAAAGAAAAAATTACACATTGAAGAAGCAGAAGTCGTGCTTAATTATGAAGAAACGCTTGTCGTCATTGCGTACCGTTTCAACATCGAAGGTCTCCTGGAGCTTAATGCTGAAGCACCGACCTTCTACCAGGTGAGGCCTGTCGCACAGACCCCGTTCGTCGCCGCACCAGTCGCACCCCGCCGGGAGAATTTTGTCGTCCGATGACGACATTTCCTATGTTCATAATTCAAAGATTAAACTTGTACAATTAAATATATGTACTACAAAAACTAAATTAGATCATTATTATTCATCACGGGTTGACTATCGGTCTGTCAGGATTCTCCTTCCCCAGCAGACTTAAAGTCAACTCGAAATGTCATTTAATTCTCTTTCTAGCAAATCCGGGGCACTCGATATTTCCTACATATTCTAGCACAAGTCCTGCTTAAATTCACAAAAATCCAGCATGACCTTTGCTAAAATAGGACATATCGAGTGCCTGAAATTTGCCGGAATGGAAATGAATCAACACTCCGGCAAAACATAGGCCACTCGGATTTTCCCTGCGATACAAAGATGTCCCTTCTGTCATATATCTGAATCAATTATCATAAGCATTCGCACATGAGCATAAACTGGTGCTCATTGCATTTCAATGGTTCAGTATTGACAAAAACATTTTAATATATCTTATATCCCAAACATTTCATTTGGTTAAGAAGCATAACTAAATACCCTAGTTCTACTCTATTCAACACCGAGGAGTAGAGAAGGAGGAGGTGGAATTTTAGCTCACCGACTCGGGTGTAGAGGAAGTAGCTAGAGGTAGCTCGGATGATGATCACTCCAAGGAGACACGACACTACAAAGCCTGCATATTCCCCCAAGTGAAAATTTTAGATCATCAAATCTCATATAGCATTCTTTGATGACAAAGTGATAATGACATGAAAACATTAAATTTTCCAATACAATTCTATATTGAAAAACAAAATTACAAAAAAAAAATCTATACCTATTCACTAGTTTTCTATTACTAAATTTTATATATTAATTAATAAAATTACAAACTATTTCTATACCTAATTATATTACTAAAATTTTCTATTACTAAAACTATTTCTATACCTAATTACAAACTTGTAGAGGAAGGGAGGAGGGAGGAAGGGAGGGAGGGACGTAGGAGGGAGGGAGGGAGGAGGCCGAGATGGCGGGAGATGGAGGGGGAGGAAGGAGTGAGGAGGGGTGTCGTATGGAGGTGGGACAGTGACTGGAGGGGAGGAGGAGGGAGGAGGAGGGAGAGAGGAGGGGTGGAGGGAGGAGGAGGGAGGGAGGACGGCTGCCGAAGGGAGGAGAGAGGAGGGCGATTGGAGGGAGGAGGAGGAGGAGGGAGAGAGGATACCTTGGGGGCGACAGCAATGCAACGGCGGGGGAGGGCCGAATGCTGGCGGCGGCGGAACGCACGGGAGACTGAGAGTGGGAGTGGAGATGGGAGAGTGAGGGGCGGCCGGTTGGAGAAGATAGGATGGGCTTAGGAGTAGCACGCTTTTGGATAAAGCACTACTGCTAAATGCCATAGCAGTAGCGCCTTTTACCAGAGCCGCGCTACTGCTATGCCTATAGCAGTAGCGCCTTGTGAGAAAACGTGCTACTGCTAAGACTGAGCATGTAAAAATAAGCATAAAAATACATTGGTCATCAATGAACTTTTTGTGTACAATATGAATTGTCAATATGAGTCCTCACCGGTTTAGTAACCGGAGAAGACTCATATTGCGGCCACAAATCCTACACAAAGAGTTCAATGAAGACCAAGTGGTTGTGATGGTTTGAGAAGTAACATATTTAAGGTGGTAAACACCCTGTTCGCGGAGCGAGGTGGTACTAAACTTAGTTGCAAGGAGTGGACTAAACTTAGCAGTAGCGAGCTTTGGAGAAAAGCGCTACTGCTAAGCTCAATAGCAGTAGCGCATTTATTAGACATGCGCTACTGCTATACCTAGTTTGGCGACAAGGCCGTGTCAATTATAGTAGTAGCCTTCTTTTCTCCTAACACGCCACTGCTAACTTTATATTACTAGCGCGTTTTATTTTCACGCGCTACTGATAAGTAGCAGCAGCGCCTTATTTTAAACCGCACTGCTGGTAAGATTCTGTGTATAGGGTATTCCCTAGTAGTGTGCCACTCTCCTTTGCTGACCCACGAATGCGAGCGCGGGCTGCGGCTGTTGCCACGTTGAGGCACCTCGCCACCAAGCCAGAGAACTTTGATCAGGTAGAAACTTTGACTAGATTTTTCTTTACCTTAACATCAAGCCCCCTACAGGGTGTAGGAAGTAGCTCACGAGAAACAAACCTTGGTGGATTATACTCTGTAGCAAGTAAAGGAATCTAGTTTCATGAAACACCAACTATCCCCACATATTCAATTATTAAGAGTACCATATTTGGAAGAATCTGCACTTGCGACAACAAAATTAATAATGACCAAAATGATGGACATCAGACAAAGCTCATGGACAGATTCCTCATGGCAGACTTGGGTCAAAATTCAGAAATACAAAGAGTAGCAAAAACATGAATACAATGGTGCTCCTATTTCTTAATAAACTGAGTACAAATAAATACCATGGCCTATAATATGTAGTTTATGTGCTTTGCATGAAACTGAATGCATGGCGGTGAACATATCTCTAAGTTGTTCTGTTATATAAGCACATAATTGGGAGGACTAACATCCACCTTGTGTAAACGAAAGAATTAGCAACATAATTTAGGAGATGCCTATCTTTTGTAGTATGGAATTCAGATAGTCAACAAGTTTGGGATTAACAAGACCCTAAGCACGTCTTCTCCCTTATCAGTAAAAAGTGACATCCCAATTGATAACAGAAAAAGGTATATAACATCCAGAAAAAGGTAGGCTCAGCTCCTCCACTCATGCTTCTCTGAATTTCTACTTTCTAAATCCAGTAAATGCTTCTCCAAATTTCTACAACCTAAGTTTAGCACACCCTTCTCTGAATGTTGGCCTACCAATTCATATGTATTGCAGTCTTGAGAGTGTTGTATGTAGTCCATTTGTGCCAATGGATTACCACATTTTTATTCTAGTTTTAGGCCATTTGAATGAAAGGATTGTAAAAAATCTCAGAATGGGGTTATCAAGTGTCACCATCAGAGGAGGCTAAGTGGAAAAAACCAAACTCTTAAAAAGGCGGCAAGTGAAGATAACGTACCTCAGAATGGGGTTGCTTACTATTTAGAAAGCGAGGTGCGCTTGGTGTGTATACATCATCTAGTGAATCCAAGCTTGCTTTCCTTCACATATGCACAAGAAGATTTCACAAAAAATAGCAATTAAGGAACATTTCAGAATTAGATTAAGACTAAGCAAGGAAGATGTACCTGCACTATAGCTAAAACACTAGAACCCAACTTCATGTTGTGCCTGCCCCGTAGTTGTTTCTGTCAGTGCTAAACCTAGATGAATTTTGAGTTATAGAAACTATGCAAATGCTTTTTGATTGCCTCAATGATTTGGAAATTTTTCTACTCCCTTTGTCCCATAATATAAGATGTTATTACATCTGATATGTGTGTATATAGGATGTAATAATGTCTTATATTATGGGACGAAGGGAGTACTTCGGAACTACATACTTTTAGCAACCGGATATACAATTCATATTAATTCACATCAATGTCTTGCACTAAACCAGTTCAGATAGACAACATTGCATCTTGTCAGAAATGAGAACACAGATTAGCTATAGCATCCAGATTTACATGTAAGAATGTTCAGACCAAGCAAGACTAATCAAATATGCCTTATTGATATGGCATTATATAGAGATATTATGTAATACAAAGACTGCAATTGATTACATAAACTACATAGGTATGGTACATAGAGATATTATTCATTGTGAATAAACTACAAATAAGTACCAGCTTAAGACTGCAATTGTACCAGTGTAAAAGAGCAGTTTCCACAGCCTATAAAATTGCATGAGCAATTGATTACACACAAACATTTTTGCTGCTTCAATCACAATTATGCAGAATAGCTAAAGCAGCCAAGGCATGGGCTTGTGGCGGTCGTAGCGCGAGGCATGGGGCTATGGCTATGGTGGCTGATACGTCTCCAACGTATCAACTTTTCCAAACACTTTTGCCCTTGTTTTGGACTCTAACTTGCATGATTTGAATGGAACTAACCCGGACTGACGCTGTTTTCAGTAGAACTGCCATGGTGTTATTCTTTTACAGAAATAAAAGTTCTCGGAATGACATGAAAATCCACGGAGACATGTTTTGGAATTAATAAAAAATACTGGCGAAACAATCAGCATCAGGGGGCCCACACCCTGTCCACAAAAGTCCTTGGGGTGCGCCCCCTGCCTCGTGGGCCCCCTGGGACTCCACCAACCTCAACCCCAACTCCATATATTCACTTTCGGGGAGAAAAAAATCAGAGAGAAGGATTCATCGCGTTTTACAATAGGGAGCCGCTGCCAAGCCCTAATCTTCCTCGGGAGAGCTGATCTGGAGTCCGTTCGGGGCTTCGGAGAGGGGAATCCTTCACTGTCATCATCATCTACCTTCCTCCATCACCAATATCATGATACTCACCGCTGTGCGTGAGTAATCCCATCGTAGGCTTGCTTGACGGTGATGGGCTGGATGAGATTTACCATGTAATCGAGTTCGTTTTGTTAGGGTTTGATACCTAGTATCCATTATGTTCTAAGATTGATGTTGCTATGACTTTGCTATGCCTAATGCTTGTCACTAGGGCCCGAGTGCCATGATTTCAGTTCTGAACCTATTATGTTTTCATGAATATATGTGAGTTCTTGATCCTATCTTGCAAGTCAATAGTCACCTACTATGTGTTATGATCCGGCAACCCCGAAGTGACAATAATCAGGACCACTCCCGGTGATGACCGTAGTTTGAGGAGTTCATGTATTCACTAAGTGTTAATGCTTTGGTCTAGTACTCTATTAAAAGGAGGCCTTAATATCCCTTAGTTTACAATAGGACCCCGTTGCCACGGGAGGGTAGGACAAAAGATGTCATGCAAGTTCTTTTCCATAAGCACGTATGACTATATTCGTAATACATGCCTACATTACATTGATGAACTGGAGCTACTTATGTGTCACCCTATGTTATAACTGTTGCATGACGAATCGCATCCGACATAATTATCCATCATTGATCCATTGCCTACGAGCTTTTCACATATTGATCTTTGCTTAGTTACTTTTCCGTTGCCACTGTTACGATTGCTACAAAAAACTACTACTATTACTTTTGCCACAGTTATTGTTACTTCCATACTACTTTGCTACTAAATACTTTGCTATAGATATTAAGTCTTTCAGGTGTGGTTGAATTGACAACTCAACTGCTAATACTTGAGAATATTCTTTGGCTCCCCTTGTGTCAAATCAATAAATTTGGCTTGAATACTCTACCCTCACAAACTGTTGTGATCCCCTATACTTGTGGGTTATCAAGACTATTTTCTGGCGCCGTTGTCAGGGAGCATAGCTCTATTCTTTGAGTCACTTGGGATTTATATCTGTTGATCACTATGAGGAAGTTGAAAGATGAAAGAACCAAGATGTTTCCCTCAACTACGAGGGGAGGTAAGGAACTGCCATCTAGCTCTGCACTTGATTCACCTTCTGTTATGAGTAAATTTGCGACACCTACACCTGTTATTGATTCTGATATGTTGCATGCAATTGATGATGCCACTTCTGCTATGGATGATGCTTATGATGAAACTACTTCTATGATTGATAATACTGTGCCATTAGCTGAATTTCTTGATGAGTAACTATCTAGGGTTAGAGAGAATGAAATTATTGAAACAAATAATATTGATGAAAGTGATGATGAAGATTCTCCTGTTGGGGAACGTAGTAATTTCAAAAAATTTCCTACGCACACGCAAGATCATGGTGATGGATAGCAATGAGGGGGAGAGTCTGATCTACGTACCCTTGTAGATTGCAACGGAAGCGTTGACACAACGTAGAGGAAGCAGTCGTACGTCTTCTTCCCAATCCAAGCACCATTACTCCGGCACCTCCGAGTTCTTAGCACACGTACAGCTCGATGACGATCCCCGGGCTCCGATCCAGCAAATCTTCGGGGAGGAGTTCCGTCAGCACGACGGCGTGATGACGATCTTGATGTACTACCGACGCAGGGCTTCGCCTAAGCACTACAACGATATGATCGAGGTGGAATATAGTGGCAGGGGGCACCGCACACGGCTAAGGAATGATCTCAATGATCAACTTGTGTATCTAGAGGTGCCCTCTGCCCCCGTATATAAAGGATCCAAGGGGAGGGGCTGGCCGGCCAAGGGAGGCGCGCCAGGAGAGTCCTACTCCCTCTGGGAGTAGGATCCCCCCCCCCCCCGAATCCTAGTTGGAATAGGATTCATCAAGGGGGCAAAGAGAGAGAGGGGGGCCGGCCACCTCTCCTAGTCCTAATAGGACTAGGGGAGGGGGGAGGTCCGCGGCTGCCTTGGGCTGCCCCTTTCTCCTTTCCACCAAGGCCCACTATGGCCCATATGACTCCCGGGGGGTTCCGGTAACCTCCCGGTTCTCCGGTAAAATCCCGATTTCACCCGGAACACTTCTGATGTCCAAACATAGGCTTCCAATATATCAATCTTTATGTCTCGACCATTTCGAGACTCCTCGTCATGTCCGTGATCACATCTGGGACTCCGAATAACCTTCGGTACATCAAAATGCATAAACTCATAATAACTGTCATCGTAATGTTAAGCGTGCGGACCCTACGGTTCGAGAACAATGTAGACATGACTGAGACACATCTCTGGTAAATAACCAATAGCGGGACCTGGATGCCCATATTGGCTCCTACATATTCTACGAAGATCTTTATCGGTCAGACCGCATAACAACATACGTTGTTCCCTTTGTCATCGGTATGTTACTTGCCCGAGATTCGATCGTCGGTATCCAATACCTAGTTCAATCTTGTTACTGGCAAGTCTCTTTACTCGTTCCGTAATACATCATCCCACAACTAACTCATTGGTTGCAATGCTTGCAAGGCTTAAGTGATGTGTATTACCGAGAGGGCCCAGAGATACCTCTCCGACAATCAGAGTGACAAATCCTATTCTCGAAATACGCCAACCCAACATCTACCATTGGAGACACCTGTAGAGCTCCTTTATAATCACCCAGTTACGTTGTGACGTTTGGTAGCACACAAAGTGTTCCTCCGGCAAACGGGAGTTGCATAATCTCATAGTCATAGGAACATGTATAAGTCATGGAGAAAGCAATAGCAACATACTAAACGATCGGGTGCTAAGCTAATGGAATGGGTCATGTCAATCAGATCATTCAACTAATGATGTGACCTCGTTAATCAAATAACAACTCTTTGTTCATGGTTAGGAAACTTAACCATCTTTGATTAACGAGCTAGTCAAGTAGAGGCATACTAGTGACACTCTGTTTGTCTATGTATTCACACATGTATTATGTTTCCAGTTAATACAATTCTAGCATGAATAATAAACATTTATCATGATATAAGGAAATAAATAATAACTTTATTATTGCCTCTAGGGCATATTTCCTTCAGTCTCCCACTTGCACTAGAGTCAATAATCTAGATTACACAGTAATGATTCTAACACCCATGGAGCCTTGGTGCTGATCATGTTTTGCTCGTGGAAGAGGCTTAGTCAACGGGTCTGCAACATTCAGATTCGTATGTATCTTGCAAATCTCTATGTCTCCCACCTGGACTAGATCCCTGATGGAATTGAAGCGTCTCTTGATGTGCTTGGTCCTCTTGTGAAATCTGGATTCCTTTGCCAAGGCAATTGCACCAGTATTGTCACAAAAGATTTTCATTGGACCCGATGCACTAGGTATGACACCTAGATCGGATATGAACTCCTTCATCCAGACTCCTTCGTTCGCTGCTTCCGAAGCAGCTATGTACTCCGCTTCACATGTAGATCCAGCTACGACGCTTTGTTTAGAACTGCACCAACTGACAGCTCCACCGTTTAAAGTAAACACGTATCCAGTTTGCGATTTAGAATCGTCCGGATCAGTGTCAAAGCTTGCATCAACGTAACCTCTTACGGTGAGCTCTTTGTCACCTCCATATACGAGAAACATATCCTTAGTCCTTTTCAGGTATTTCAGGATCTTCTTGACCGCTGTCCAGTGATCCATTCCTGGATTACTTTGGTACCTCCCTGCTAAACTTATAGCAAGGCACACATCAGGTCTGGTACACAGCATTGCATACATGATAGAGCCTATGGCTGAAGCATAGGGAACATCTTTCATTTTCTCTCTATCTTCTGCAGTGGTCGGGCATTGAGTCTGACTCAACTTCACACCTTGTAACACAGGCAAGAACCCTTTCTTTGCTTGATCCATTTTGAACTTCTTCAAAATTTTGTCAAGGTATGTGCTTTGTGAAAGTCCAATTAAGCGTCTCGATCTATCTCTATAGATCTTAATGCCCAATATGTAAGCAGCTTCACCGAGGTCTTTCATTGAAAAACTCTTATTCAAGTATCCCTTTATGCTATCCAGAAATTCTATATCATTTCCAATCAGCAATATGTCATCCACATATAATATCAGAAATGCTACAGAGCTCCCACTCACTTTCTTGTAAATACAGGCTTCTCCAAAAGTCTGTATAAAACCAAATGCTTTGATCACACTATCAAAGCGTTTATTCCAACTCCGAGATGCTTGCACCAGTCCATAAATGGATCGCTGGAGTTTGCACACTTTGTTAGCTCCCTTTGGATCGACAAAACCTTCCGGTTGCATCATATACAACTCTTCTTCCAGAAATCCATTCAGGAATGCAGTTTTGACATCCATCTGCCATATTTCATAATCATAAAACGCGGCAATTGCTAACATGATTCGGACAGACTTAAGCATTGCTACGGGTGAGAATGTCTCATCATAGTCAACCCCTTGAACTTGTCGAAAACCTTTTGCGACAAGTCGAGCTTTATAGACAGTAACATTACCGTCAGCGTCAGTCTTTTTCTTGAAGATCCATTTATTCTCAATTGATTGCCGATCATCGGGCAAGTCAACCAAAGTCCATACTTTGTTCTCATACATGGATCCCATCTCAGATTTCATGGCTTCAAGCCACTTTGCAGAATCTGGGCTCACCATCGCTTCTTCATAGTTCATAGGTTCATCATGATCTAGCAGCATGACTTCCAGAACTGGATTACCGTACCACTCTGGCGCGGATCTTGCTCTGGTTGATCTACGAGGTTCAGTAGTATCTTGTTCTGAAGTTTCATGATCATTATCATTAACTTCCTCACTTATTGGTGTAGGTGTCGCAGAAACAGTTTTCTGTGATGTACTACTTTCTAACAAGGGAGCGTGTACAGTTACCTCGTCAACTTCTACTTTCCTCCCACTCACTTCTTTCGAGAGAAACTCCTTCTAAAGAAAGTTTCCGAATTTAGCAACAAAGGTCTTGCCTTCGGATCTGTGATAGAAGGTGTATCCAATAGTTTCCTTTGGATATCCTATGAAGACACATTTCTCCGATTTGGGTTCGAGCTTATCAGGTTGAAGCTTTTTCACATAAGCATCGCAGCCCCAAACTTTCAAAAACGACAACTTTGGTTTCTTGCCAAACCATAGTTCATAAGGCGTCGTCTCAACGGATTTTGATGGTGCCCTATTTAACGTGAATGCGGCCGTCTCTAGAGCGTATCCCCAAAACGATAGCGGTAAATCAGTAAGAGACATCATAGATCGCACCATATCTAGTAAAGTACGATTACGACGTTCGGACACACCATTACGCTGTGGTGTTCCGGGTGGCGTGAGTTGCGAAACTATTCCACAATTTTTCAAATGTATACCAAACTCGTAACTCAAATATTCTCCTCCATGATCAGATCGTAGAAACTTTATTTTCTTGTTACGATGATTTTCCACTTCACTCTGAAATTCTTTGAACTTTTCAAATGTTTCAGACTTATGTTTCATTAAGTAGATATACCCATATCTGCTTAAATCATCTGTGAAGGTGAGAAAATAACGATATCCGCCACGAGCCTCAATATTCATCGGACCGCATACATCTGTATGTATGATTTCCAAAAAATCTGTTGCTCTCTCCATAATACCGGAGAACGGTGTTTTAGTCATCTTGCCCATGAGGCACGGTTCGCAAGTACCAAGTGATTCATAATCAAGTGGTTCCAAAAGTCCATCAGTATGGAGTTTCTTCATGCGCTTTACACCGATATGACCTAAACGGCAGTGCCACAAATAAGTTGCACTATCATTATCAACTCTGCATCTTTTGGCTTCTACATTATGAATATGTGTATCACTACTATCGAGATTTAACAAGAATAGACCACTCTTCAAGGGTGCATGACCATAAAAGATATTACTCATATAAATAGAACAACCACTATTCTCTGATTTAAATGAATAACCGTCTCGCATTAAACAAGATCCAGATATAATGTTCATGCTCAACGCTGGCACCAAATAACAATTATTTAGGTCTAATATTAATCCCGAAGGTAGATGTAGAGGTAGCGTGCCGACCGCGATCACATCGACTTTGGAACCGTTTCCCACGCACATCGTCACCTCGTCCTTAGCCAATCTTCGCTTAATCTGTAGTCCCTGTTTCGAGTTGCAAATATTAGCAACAGAACCAATATCAAATACCCACGTGCTACTATGAGCATTAGTAAGGTACACATCAATAACATGTATATCACATATACCTTTGTTCACCTTGCCATCCTTCTTATCCGCCAAATACTTGGGGCAGTTCCGCTTCCAGTGACCAGTCTGCTTGCAGTAGAAGCACTCAGTTTCAGGCTTAGGTCCAGACTTGGGTTTCTTCTCCTGAGCAGCAACTTGCTTGCCGTTCTTCTTGAAGTTCCCTTTCTTCTTCCCTTTGCCCTTTTTCTTGAAACTAGTGGTTTTGTTAACCATCAACACTTGATGCTCCTTCTTGATTTCTACCTCCGCAGCTTTTAGCATTGCGAAGAGCTCGGGAATAGTCTTGTTCATCCCTTGCATATTATAGTTCATCACGAAGCTCTTGTAGCTTGGTGGCAGTGATTGGAGAATTCTGTCAATGACACAATCACCTGGAAGATTAACTCCCATCTGAATCAAGTGATTATTATACCCAGACATTTTGAGTATATGCTCACTGACAAAACTGTTCTCCTCCATCTTGCAGCTATAGAACTTATTGGAGACTTCATATCTCTCAATCCGGGCATTTGCTTGAAATATTAACTTCAACTCCTGAAACATCTCATATGCTCCATGACGTTCAAAACATCGTTGAAGTCCCGATTCTAAGCCGTAAAGCATGGCACACTGAACTATCGAGTAGTCATCAGCTTTGCTCTGCCAGACGTTCATAACATCTGGTGTTGCTCCAGCAGCAGGCCTGGCACCCAGCGGTGCTTCCAGGACGTAATTCTTCTGTGCAGCAATGAGGATAATCCTCAAGTTACGGACCAAGTCCGTGTAATTGCTACCATCATCTTTCAACTTTGCTTTCTCAAGGAACGCATTAAAATTCAACGGAACAACAGCACGAGCCATCTATCTACAATCAACATAAACAAGCAAGATACTATCAGGTACTAAGTTCATGATAAATTTAAGTTCAATTAATCATATTACTTAAGAACTCCCACTTAGATAGACATCCCTCTAATCTTCTAAGTGATTACGTGATCCAAATCAACTAAACCATGTCCGATCATCACGTGAGATGGAGTAGTTTCATTGGTGAACATCATTATGTTGATCATATCTACTATATGATTCACGCTCGACCTTTCGGTCTCCGCGTTCCGAGGCCATATCTGTATATGCTTGGCTCGTCAAGTATAACCTGAGTATTCCGTGTGTGCAACTGTTTTGCACCCGTTGTATTTGAACGTAGAGCCTATCACACCCGATCATCATGTGGTGTCTCAGCACGAAGAACTTTCGCAATGGTGCATACCCAGGGAGAACACTTCTTGATAATTTAGTGAGAGATCATCTTATAATGCTACCGTCAATCAAAGCAAGATAAGATGTATAAAAGATAAACATCACATGCAATCAATATAAGTGATATGATATGGCCATCATCATCTTGTGCTTGTGATCTCCATCTCCGAAGCACCGTCATGATCACCATCGTCACCGGCGCGACACCTTGATCTCCATCGTAGCATCGTTGTCGTCTCGCCAATCTTATGCTTCCACGACTATCGCTACCGTTTAGTGATAAAGTAAAGCATTACATCGCGATTGCATTGCATACAATAAAGCGACAACCATATGGCTCCTGCCAGTTGCCGATAACTCGGTTACAAAACATGATCATCTCATACAATAAAATTTAGCATCATGTCTTGACCATATCACATCACAACATGCCCTGCAAAAACAAGTTAGACGTCCTCTACTTTGTTGTTGCAAGTTTTACGTGGCTGCTACGGGCTTAAGCAAGAACCAATCTCACCTAGGCATCAAAACCACAACGATAGTTTGTCAAATAGACTCTGTTTTAACCTTCGCAAGGACCGGGCGTAGCCACACTCGGTTCAACTAAAGTTGGAGAGACAGTCGCCTGCAAGCCACCTGTGTGCAAAGCACTTCGGGGGAACCGGTCTCGCGTAAGCGTACGCGTAAGGTTGGTCCGGGTCGTCTCATCCAACAATACCGCCGAACCAAAGTATGACATGCTGGTAGGCAGTATGACTTGTATCGCCCACAACTCACTTGTGTTCTACTCGTGCAAATAACATCAAACCATAAAACCTAGGCTCGGATGCCACTGTTGGGGAACGTAGTAATTTCAAAAAAATTCCTACGCACACGCAAGATCATGGTGATGCATAGCAACGAGGGGGAGAGTCTGATCTATGTACCCTTGTAGATTGCAACGGAAGCGTTGACACAACGTAGAGGAAGTAGTCGTACGTCTTCTTCCCGATCCAACCGATCCAAGCACCGTTACTCCGGCACCTCTGAGTTCTTAGCACACGTACAGCTCGATGACGATCCCCGGGCTCCGATCCAGCAAAGCTTCGGGGAGGAGTTCCGTCAGCACGACGGCGTGATGACGATCTTGATGTACTACCGACGCAGGGCTTCGCCTAAGCACTACAACGATATGATCGAGGTGGAATATAGTGGCAGGGGGCACCGCACACGGCTAAGGAACGATCTCAATGATCAACTTGTGTATCTAGAGGTGCCCTCTGCCCCCGTATATAAAGGATCCAAGGGGAGGGGCTGGCCGGCCAAGGGAGGCACGCCAGGAGAGTCCTACTCCCTCTGGGAGTAGGATCCCCCCCCCCAATCCTAGTTGGAATAGGATTCATCAAGGGGGGGGAAGAGAGAGAGGGGGGCCGGCCACCTCTCCTAGTCCTAATAGGACTAGGGGAGGGGGGAGGCGTGCGGCCACCTTGGGCTGCCCCTTTCTCCTTTCCACCAAGGCCCACTATGGCCCATATGACTCCCGGGGGGTTCCGGTAACCTCCCGGTTCTCCGGTAAAATCCCGATTTCACCCGGAACACTTCCGATGTCCAAACATAGGCTTCCAATATATCAATCTTGATGTCTCGACCATTTCGAGACTCCTCGTCATGTCCGTGATCACATACGGGACTCCGAACAACCTTCGGTACATCAAAATGCATAAACTCATAATAACTGTCATCGTAACGTTAAGCGTGCGGACCCTATGGTTCGAGAACAATGTAGACATGACTGAGACACATCTCCGGTCAATAACCAATAGCGGGACCTGGATGCCCATATTGGCTCCTACATATTCTATGAAGATCTTTATCGGTTAGACCGCATAACAACATACGTTGTTCCCTTTGTCATCGGTATGTTACTTGCCCGAGATTCGATCGTCGGTATCCAATACCTAGTTCAATCTCATTACTGGCAAGTCTCTTTACTCGTTCCGTAATACATCATCCCGCAACTAACTCATTGGTTGCAATGCTTGCAAGGCTTAAGTGATGTGTATTACCGAGAGGGCCCAGAGATACCTCTCCGACAATCGGAGTGACAAATCCTATTCTCGAAATACGCCAACCCAACATCTACCATTGGAGACACCTGTAGAGCTCCTTTATAATCACCTAGTTATGTTGTGATATTTGGTAGCACACAAAGTGTTCGTCCGGCAAACGGGAGTTGCATAATCTCATAGTCATAGGAACATGTATAAGTCATGGAGAAAGCAATAGCAACATACTAAACGATCGGGTGCTAAGCTAATGGAATGGGTCATGTCAATCAGATCATTCAACTAATGATGTGACCTCGTTAATCAAATAGCAACTCTTTGTTCATGGTTAGGAAACTTAACCATCTTTGATTAACGAGCTAGTCAAGTAGAGGCATACTAGTGACACTCTGTTTGTCTATGTATTCACACATGTATTATGTTTCCGGTTAATACAATTCTAGCATGAATAATAAACATTTATCATGATATAAGGAAATAAATAATAACTTTATTATTGCCTCTAGGGCATATTTCCTTCAGTCTCCCACTTGCACTAGAGTCAATAATCTAGATTACACAGTAATGATTCTAACACCCATGGAGCCTTGGTGCTGATCATGTTTTGCTCGTGGAAGAGGCTTAGTCAACGGGTCTGCAACATTCAGATTCGTATGTATCTTGCAAATCTCTATGTCTCCCACCTGGACTAGATCCCTGATGGAATTGAAGCGTCTCTTGATGTGCTTGGTCCTCTTGTGAAATCTGGATTCCTTTGCCAAGGCAATTGCACCAGTATTGTCACAAAAGATTTTCATTGGACCCGATGCACTAGGTATGACACCTAGATCGGATATGAACTCCTTCATCCAGACTCCTTTGTTCGCTGCTTCCGAAGCAGCTATGTACTCCGCTTCACATGTAGATCCTGCTACGACGCTTTGTTTAGAACTGCACCAACTGACAGCTCCACCGTTTAAAGTAAACACGTATCCGGTTTGCGATTTTGAATCGTCCGGATCAGTGTCAAAGCTTGCATCAACGTAACCTCTTACGGTGAGCTCTTTGTCACCTCCATATACGAGAAACATATCCGTAGTCCTTTTCAGGTATTTCAGGATGTTCTTGACCGCTGTCCAGTGATCCATTCCTGGATTACTTTGGTACCTCCCTGCTAAACTTATAGCAAGGCACACATCAGGTCTGGTACACAGCATTGCATACATGATAGAGCCTATGGCTGAAGCATAGGGAACATCTTTCATTTTCTCTCTATCTTCTGCAGTGGTCGGGCATTGAGTCTGACTCAACTTCACACCTTGTAACACAGGCAAGAACCCTTTCTTTGCTTGATCCATTTTGAACTTCTTCAAAATTTTGTCAAGGTATGTGCTTTGCGAAAGTCCAATTAAGCGTCTCGATCTATCTCTATAGATCTTAATGCCCAATATGTAAGCAGCTTCACCGAGGTCTTTCATTGAAAAACTCTTATTCAAGTATCCCTTTATGCTATCCAGAAATTCTATATCATTTCCAATCAGCAATATGTCATCCACATATAATATCAGAAATGCTACAGAGCTCCCACTCACTTTCTTGTAAATACAGGCTTCTCCAAAAGTCTGTATAAAACCAAATGCTTTGATCACACTATCAAAGCGTTTATTCCAACTCCGAGATGCTTGCACCAGTCCATAAATGGATCGCTGGAGTTTGCACACTTTGTTAGCTCCCTTTGGATCGACAAAACCTTCCGGTTGCATCATATACAACTCTTCTTCCAGAAATCCATTCAGGAATGCAGTTTTGACATCCATCTGCGATATTTCATAATCATAAAACGCGGGAATTGCTAACATGATTCGGACAGACTTAAGCATTGCTACGGGTGAGAATGTCTCATTGTAGTCAACCCCTTGAACTTGTCGAAAACCTTTTGCGACAAGTCGAGCTTTATAGACAGTAACATTACCGTCAGCGTCAGTCTTTTTCTTGAAGATCCATTTATTCTCAATTGCTTGCCGATCATCGGTTATGTTATGGATGAAGAAACTGCTAGAGACCTTTTTGCTTGCAAAGATAGATATGATCTTAAGAAACTGTTAGCTAAGCTGAAAGAAAAGTCTTTGAAGCTAGAATGAAATATGACCCTGCTTTTGCTACTTCACCTATCTGTACTTCTACTAAGGATTGTGATTTCTCTATCGATCCTGAGTTAATTACTTTCGTTGAATCTGATCCTTTCTATGGCTATGAATCTGAAACTGTTGTGGCACATCTTACTAAATTGAATGATATAGCCACCCTTTTCACTCACGAGGAAAAAATTCGTTACTACTATATCCTTAAGTTATTTTCGTTCTCATTAAAGGGTAATGCTAAAACATGGTTTAATTCTCTTGCTCCTGGTTGTGTGCGTAGCCCCCAGGATATGATTTATTACTTCTCTGCTAAATATTTCCCCGCTCATAAGAAAGAAGTTGCCTTAAGTGATGATGAAGATTCTCCCCCTGGATATGAGTTGTCTGTTGTTCCTGAGGGCTATGTTATGGATGGAGAAACTGCTAGAGATTTTCTTGCGTGCAATGATAGGAGTGATGAAAGTGCAACTATCCCTAGGTGGTTTTGGTAATTCATAACAACATATAGCTCATTGAGCTAATGCTATTACAAGATGATTATTTCAGGAAAGCTCAATGATTGGCATGGCATGGATGTGAAAGTGGAACCCTCAAAATGCTAAGGACAAAGAATTGGCCCAAGCTCAAAAGTTCAAGACTCTTCATTTTATATTTTAGTGATCCAAGATCACATTGAGTCTTTAGGAAAAGCCAATACTATCAAGGAGGGATGAGGTGTTGCTTAATGAGCCTCTTGCTTTATGTGCTTGGTGATATGCTCCAAAATCCTCAACCACTTTTCCATAGCCACAAATGACCTAAATCCTAAACCAAACTCGGTCATACCGATTCTTTCAATCCGGCGCCACCGAGTTTCACTTGTCATTTGCCACTGCCAAACCCTAGCAATTCAGTCCTACCGATAAGGATCTGGGTCTCACCGAGATGGGATTGCAAACTCTCTGTTTCCCTTTCGTAACTTTTCGGTCTCACCGAAAGAGCGAATCGGTCCCACCGATATTGCAATGTAAACTCTATGTTTCCTTCTTGTAACTTTTCGGTCTCACCGAAAGAGCGAGTCGGTCGCACCGAGTTTGCCTGACCAACTCTCTGGTTAGCTTATTGCCAAACTCGGTCTCACCGAGTTTGTGCAATCGGTCTCACCGAGATTATGTTATGCCCAAACCCTAACCGAATCGGTCCTACCGAGTTGCATGTCAGTCCCACCAAAATTCCTAACGGTCACTAGGTTTACTATTTCGGTCCGGCCGAGTTTGTTTATTCGGTCCCACCGAGATTGGTAAATTGTGTGTAACGGTTGGATTTTGTGTGGAGGCTATATATACCCCTCCACCTCCTCTTCACTCGTGGAGAGAGCCATCAGAACACATACACCATTCCAACTCATATGTTCTGAGAGAGAACCACCTACTCATGTGTTGAGACCAAGATATTCCATTCCAACCATATGAATCTTGATCTCTAGCCTTCCCCAAGTTGCTTTCCACTCAAATCTTCTTTCCACCAGATCCAAATCCTATGAGAGAGAGTTGAGTGTTGGGGAGACTATCATTTGAAGCAAAAGAGCAAGGAGTTCATCATCAACACACCATTTGTTACTTCTTGGAGAGTGGTGTCTCCTAGATTGGCTAGGTGTCACTTGGGAGCCTCCGACAAGATTGTGTTTGTAAGGGCAAGGAGATCACCTACTTAATGAAGATCTACCGCTAGTGAGGCAAGTCCTTCGTGGGCGATGGCCATGGTGGGATAGACAAGGTTGCTTCTTCGTGGACCCTTCATGGGTGGAGCCCTCCGTGGACTCGCGCAACCGTTACCCTTCGTGGGTTGAAGTCTCCATCAACGTGGATGTAGGATAGCACCACCTATCCGAACCACGGGAAAAACATCCGTGTCTCCAATTGCGTTTGAATCCTCAAAACCCTTCCCTTTATATTCTTGCAAATTGCATGCTTTACTTTCCGCTGCCAATATACTCTTTGCATGCTTTCTTGAATTGTGTGATGATTGCTTGACTTGTCCTAAGATAGTTAAAATCTGCCAAGAACTAAAATTGGGAAAAGGTTAAGTTTTTATTTGGTCAAGTAGTCTAATCACCCCCCCTCTAGACATACTTTCGATCCTACAAGTGGTATCAGAGCTTTGGTCTCCATTTGCCTTGATCTCCATAGCTTTTGGTGGTCATAGCCTTGGTTTCACAACCTAGGAGAGTATGGTGTCTAGCGAGGGAAATTATCACCGTAGAGGTCCTTACTTTGATGGTACTAATTTTGCTAGTTGGAAGCATAAAATGAAAATGCATATTCTTGGACATAACCCCGCCGTATGGGCTATTGTTTGTGTTGGTTTGCAAGGTGAGTTCTTTGATGGGAGGGAACCAAACCGTGAAGCTACCGCGGATGAGTTGAAGATGTTGCGATACAATGCTCAAGCTTGTGATATTCTCTTCAACGGATTGTGCCCCAAAGAATTCAACAAAATCAGCCGTCTTGAGAATGCAAAGGAAATTTGGGACACTTTGATTGATATGCACGAAGGTACCAACTCCATCAAGGAATCCAAGTTGGATGTGCTCCAAAGTCAACTTGACAAGTTCAAGATGAAGGATGGTGAAGGTGTCGCCGAAATGTACTCTAGGCTTGCTCTCATCACAAATGAGATTGCCGGCTTAGGAAGTGAAGAGATGGCCGATAGATTCATCATCAAGAAGATCCTAAGAGCCTTGGATGGGAAATATGATACCGTGTGCACATTGATTCAAATGATGCCCAATTACAAAGATCTCAAACCAACGGAAGTGATTGGAAGGATTGTTGCTCATGAGATGTCACTCAAGGATAAAGAGGAACTTCACAACAAATCAAGTGGTGCCTACAAAGCCTCATGTGAAGTCCCCACATCATCAAGTGAGAAACAAAACTTCAATGAAGAATTGAGCTTAATGGTGAAGAACTTCAACAAGTTCTACAAGAGTAGAAGCAAAGATAGAAGCTTCAAGTCAAGGTCCTACAATGACAAAAGATCTTCTAGTCGAGAGCGAAACTGCTATAATTGTGGAAGACCCGGACACTATTCCAATGAGTGTACGGCTCCCTACAAGAGAAGAGAAGATTTTCTCCAAAAAGAAGAAGCAAAGAATCACCACCAAGAGAGAGAAGGAGTAGAGATGATCGTTATGAACGGAGATACTCACGGAGAAGCAAGGATTCGGAAAGGAAGGAAAAATCATCAAGGATCTACACAAAACGAAGACATCAAGCTCATGTTGGTGAATGGGTATCCGGCTCCGACTCCGACAGCCACTCCGAGAGAAGTTATCACTCCGACTCCGAAGATACTCAAGATGAAGGTGTTGCCGGTCTAGCACTTGTGTCAACCAACTCCTACGACATATTTGACTCACCAAATGAAGGAATTGGAAGATGCTTCATGGCCAAAGGTCCTAAGGTAACACACCCCGAGTATGTTGATTTTAATAGTGATGAAGATGACTTGTTAGGTGATGATGACTTGCTTGTTGACAACTCTAGTGATGAGTACTATGATGAAACATCAATTAATCATGCTAATCAAGATAAAACGAATGACAATGATAAGGAGAAGATTGAGGCTCTAACTAAAGAACTAAACACTCTTAAGTTAGCTCATGAAACTATCTTCAAAGATCATCGAGAACTTTTAAGAGCTCATGAGAAATTACGCTTTGAAAAGCTCAATCTTGAGCAAGAGCTTGAGTTCTTAAAAGCAATCAATGATGATCTCCGGAAGAAAAGTTCTTCTTACATTGCCAAGCGTTTACTATTATCCACTTACATGCCTCAAGTCAAGTCTAGTAACAAGAACAAGAAAGATTCTTCCTCTAGTAGTAACAATGATCATGCTAAATCCAATATTGTTGCTTCTAGTAGTTCTCTTGATACCACTAATCATTCTCTTAGCCAAGTTACACTTGAGCAAGAAAATAGCTTATTGAAGGGGATTATAGAGAAAGGAGTGTACAAAAGCCTTGCCGGGAGTAAGCAATTCGAGGAAATTGTGCGCAAGCAAGGAATGCACCGGAAGAATCAAGGTGTTGGTTTTGAACGAAAGTTCAATGCCAATGGAGTTGAGTGGGAAGAAGATCAATACCCCAAGACAAAGTTTGTTCCTCAACAAGAGAAGTCTGATACTTCTTTCAAGGGGACACAAGCTCAAGATGATCTTCCACCACAAGACTACAAGCAAAAAGGCAAGGACAAGCTTCAAGAGGAGATTGATGCATTTGAAGAAGCTCCTAAGACCTTAGTCAAGTGGATTCCCAAGACCACGTCAAGTTCCACTTCATCAAGTACGACTACAACTCCAAGGATTCCCATCATGATGGTGTGGATCCAAAAGAAGAAGAACTAGAGAGTTCTTGAGGGTGACTCTGCCAACATAGTTCACTCTCATCATTTTGGCAAGAATAAGTGCAATCAACTTCCACATCATGCACTAGTTCAAGGAGTCACAAACCCTCTTGTTGGTAAGACAAGGGACAAGGTAACCTAAAGTTTTCATGGACATCATCTTGTGTATGCATCACTCTATGTCTATGGATATCCTTGTTTGTTCCTTGTGGGACTAACCCATGTAGGTATTGAAAGTGCAATTCACTCAAATGGATAGCTCCAAGTGATCTACATCAACATTGAGCATCCACATCTTCAACATCTACATGAAGTCATCATCGACAAAACCCAAGGTTAGTTCATCCCTCTTAGGGGGGATATCACATCTAGGGGGAGCTTTACTCTAAAAAACTTGAGCTAAAGCAACTCTAAAGATGTGAATACAACAATGCTTTATGTAAAAGTGGTAACCCCACTTGAGCTTAAACGATGAGTATGACCTACGATCAAGTGTTCTCACTTGACTCCTAAGTCAATATACTCATATATAGATGACCTAGTCATCGCAAATTGCTTGATAGATGCTAGAATTGGTTGTGCATGCTTTGCCACATATTTCATTTGCCATCTTATTGTGTGAGCATGTTGGTTGGATATTTTACTCATTCGAGGACATCCACTTGTTGTTTTGATTGTTTGGCTTTATCTTCTTTTGCCAAGTGGATGGAGAAGAATGCCTAAGAACCTCCTCTAGCTATCTATGATTTTCTCGTCTCGAACTCTATTCATGCTGCATCACAAAATTTGATCAAGTCAGATTCGAACCACTCTGTGTGAGGAGCGCTCGGAGTCCCCGATTCGTCATAGACTTAAACTTCCAAAACCTCTTTGTGATTCTTGGTCTGGCCGATACCATACTTTCGGTCCTACTGAGATCATTAAGTTGATCTAGGTTTTCGATCTCGGTGCAACCAATTTGAACCACTCGGTCACACCGAGTTGCAATAACTGTATACAGTTTTGCATCTCGGTGCCACCGAGTTGTTCCACTCGGTCACACCGACAGGGTCGGGCTATATATAGTGACGGGCAAAAATTTGGAAATTTCTCCGAAACCTCTTTGCCCGCGCATAGCTCGCTCTGCCTCCTGGGTCTCCGGATCGTCCTCCTCGCCGCCAGCCGCCTCCAGTCGCTGGTCTCCGTCGCCGTCAACGGGAATTCTGCCCTGCCGTAGCCGCTGTAGCGAGTCTCCGCTGAACTAGGGTATGGACTCGATCTTTGTGCTATTCTCCAATCCGATTCCTAGCACATTGTGATCATCATGATTCTTGCCATGTTTGATAAACTCCAATCTAGTCAATGAACTCGTAGATTAGGTTTAATTCGAAAATTTTAGGGTTAGGTTTCCGCCGAAACCATCTCGGACCCACCGAGTTGAAAAACTCGGTCCCACTGATATGGCTTATGCCATTGCACAAGTAAAACTCGGTCTGACCGAGAATTACTTATCGGTGTGACCGATTTTGGAACTCTGTGAAACCCTAGCAGTCTCGGTGCCACCGAACTGTGACTCGGTCTGACCGAGTTCACTAGTTCTGGTGCCAAAACTGCTTTGGTGTCACCGAGTTTGAAAATCGGTAGATCCGAGATGATTCCAGTGGGAAACTAAAACTAAGTTTTTGAATTACTCTTTTGCAAAATCTCTGCACTTTGTGATGCTCATCCACTCTATCTCATCTATAATCTATTCACAGGGTCAGCAGTCAGAGTTTGCATCATGTCAGACCAAAGTGACAGCCAGAACCTCTCAGAGCAGCAAGTGGTGATGAGTGAGGGCACTAGTCCCTCCAGCTCTTCAGATGATGGCAGCGGGAGCACCCCCAGCAATCTGCCTAAGGCTGCCACTAGACAAAGGAAGAAGAGAACTTCTGATTCTGAAGATGAAGATTATGTGGCAGAGGAAGAGGCCACATAAAGGAGAGTTGAGCCAGCTCAAGGCACAAAGCCAGGGCTGGAAATCAAAAGGCCAGCAGGCAGGCAACCCATGTCTAAGGTTAGAGCTTCAACTATGAAGCCTGCACCCACAGAGCCAGTTGTTGCTGAGGGCAAAAAGAGGAAGGAAAGGGTCAAGAAGACTGTAGCTAGAGTGCTTGGCAAGGCCTCCATCATGGAAGATGAGAAGGAAGAAGAAGAGGTTGCTGCACCAGCACCCAAGGCACCCAAACTTATGGGAGATGCCATAAGGTCAGGGGAAACTGCATCCAAGCCCAAGGAAGCACCCAAGGCTGCATCTAAGCCAAAGAGTGCACCAAAGAGAAACACAAGAAGCATCCCAGCCACTGAAAAGAACAAGGCCCCAGTGCTTGAAGCTGCAGAGGAAGAGGAAGAGAATGTCCTTAGAAAGCTCAAGCCCAAGATCCCAGACCACAACGATGCTCATCCTGTGGCTGAGGATATGAAGCTCAGGAGAGATTCAGGGCTGAGGAAGTGGAGAGAGACAGACCCCTATGCTACCAGAAGGAGGACTGCAATGGACTACAGGTTTCACACCAAGGAGCAGTAGGATTTCTATGAGACAGTTTTGCTTGACAAGAAGCCAATAGTATGTGACATGAGATGGGTCGACTGGACATACATGAAGGAAAATGAGGAACACTATCCTAGAGTGTATGACAGCTTTAGTGCGTGTGGACTTGTAGACTTTGTTGGGCAGAAGCTCACAAAGTGGAACGAGGAGCTAATCATGCAATTCTACTCCACAGCACACTTCTACCCAGATGGGAGGATCACTTGGATGTCACAAGGTACGAGGTACCAGTCCACAGTTGCTGAATGGGCACAGCTTATCAATGCCCCCGAGGAAAATGAAGATGACTTAGATGTCTACTCCAAGAAGAAGATGGATCACAACTCTATGGTAAATATGTACAAGGAGATTCCAACAGATGATCTTGACACTCACCAGTTTGGGTCTGTGAAACACTTGCTATCAGGATTGCCTACGATCAATTGGATCCTTAGGCACACTCTTTTGCCCAAGTCTGGAGATCACAAGATGATCAGAGGTCACGCGATCAACTTGCTTCATATCTTTGACGTGCCTCAGAAATTCGAAGTCATGAGCCTCATAGTGGAAACAATCAAAAGGATTGCAGCAGATCAGAAGAGGAGTTGTGGGTATGCCCCACAGATTCAGGAGCTCATCAACTCAAAGATGGGCACGGGCACATACTTGTTGGATAAGGAACACCTGCCCATCCGTCCAGACTTCGAAGATAATCAAGTGATCATGACTGAGAATGAGCCATCATCTGCCCAAGCACAAGCCAAGAAGGAGAAGGCGAAGAAGGAGAAAGCTGCCAGGATGCCTACTCAAGAGGAGGCATCTGAATATTTTTTGAAAACCAAACAAGAGCAGCTTGGTTACCTGATTGCGTCCACCCTGCGGATTGAGCAAGGACTAGCCACCCTAACTCAGAACCAGGCAAGCTTAGAGAGGATCATGGAACAGAGGTTCTATGATTTGGACATCAAGGTGACAGAGATACAGACTGCCGTGGAGCAGCTCCAGGATGACATGAATGAGAGAAGAGGCAGGACTACGACTGATGCTTTTGCCAGGGTGCCACGAGGTCCGAGGTCGTCTGCAATGCCAGTTGCTGACACCAGAGCTACCACATCTGCGCCAGCCACAGCCTCAGTTCCACCAGCTCCAGCGTCCACTTCAGCCTCAACTCCGACCACGTCTACCGAAGGCTTCGTCCTTGGAGTGCTCCGGACTCCACCACCACCTGAAGATCAAGCCTGAGCGTTGACTTAGCACTATGCAGTTTTTAGGAACTTTTTGGTAACTTGTTGCCAAAGGGGGAGAAAATGTATAGATCATAGGCTTCGAGAGAGAGTGTTGCTTTTATTCTCTCTTGTTTTATTTGGTGGTTTTTCGAACTTTATTTGCTTGTGTGTGAGATACTACGTCCTTATCTGTGAGACATCGATGATCATGTGTTTGATCATAAGCTACACTTAATGTTTGCTTAATGCTATTATTATTCTATCTATCTTATGTGATCACTCACTATTCTTGGTGATGAGTGCATGTATTTCAATCTTATCATTTTTAGCGCTCCACTAAGATGTATGTGACATGGAAGCGTAACCCATGACTCTAACTCCTTGTGCATTTGCAGTCCAAAGCAAATTCTAAATATGCACAAATTTAGGGAGAGCTCTTACTTTCCACATACTTCTCAAAGCGACTATGTATTTCATGATTATTATAATTTGTCGAAGCTTTGATCTATATGTTGTCATCAATTACCAAAAAGGGGGAGATTGAAAGTGCAACTATCCCTAGGTGGTTTTGGTAATTCATAACAACATATAGCTCATTGAGCTAATGCTATTTCAAGATGATTATTTCAGGAAAGCTCAATGATTGGCATGGCATGGATGTGAAAGTGGAACCCTCAAAATGCTAAGGACAAAGAATTGGCTCAAGCTCAAAAGTTCAAGACTCTTCATTTTATATTTTAGTGATCCAAGATCACATTGAGTCCTTAGGAAAAGCCAATACTATCAAGGAGGGATGAGGTGTTGCTTAATGAGCCTCTTGCTTTATGTGCTTGGTGATATGCTCCAAAATCCTCAACCACTTTTCCATAGCCACAAATGACCTAAACCCTAAACCAAACTCGGTCATACCGATTCTTTCAATCCGGCGCCACCGAGTTTCACTTGTCATTTACCACTGCCAAACCCTAGCAATTCGGTCCTACCGATAAGGATCTCGGTTTCACCGAGATGGGATTGCAAACTCTCTGCTTCCCTTTTGTAACTTTTCGGTCTCACAGAAAGAGGTCCCACCGAGATTGCAATGTAAACTCTATGTTTCCTTCTTGTAACTTTTCGGTCTCACCGAAAGAGCGAGTCGGTCCCACCGAGTTTGCCTCACCAACTCTCTGGTTAGCTTATTGCCAAACTCGGTCTCACCGAGTTTGTGCAACCGGTCTCACCGAGATTACGTTATGCCCAAACCCTAACCGAATCGGTCCTACCGAGTTGCATGTCAGTCCCACCGAAATTCCTAACGGTCACTAGGTTTACTATTTCGGTCCGACCGAGTTTGTTTATTCGGTCCCACCGAGATTGGTAAATTGTGTGTAACGGTTGGATTTTGTGTGGAGGCTATATATACCCCTCCACCTCCTCTTCACTCGTGGAGAGAGCCATCAGAACACATACACCATTCCAACTCATATGTTCTGAGAGAGAACCACCTACTCATGTGTTGAGACCAAGATATTCCATTCCAACCATATGAATCTTGATCTCTAGCCTTCCCCAAGTTGCTTTCCACTCAAATCTTCTTTCCACTAGATCCAAATCCTATGAGAGAGAGTTGAGTGTTGGGGAGACTATCATTTGAAGCACAAGAGCAAGGAGTTCATCATCAACACACCATTTGTTACTTCTTGGAGAGTGGTGTCTCCTAGATTGGCTAGGTGTCACTTGGGAGCCACCGACAAGATTGTGGAGTTGAACCAAGGAGTTTGTAAGGGCAAGGAGATCGCCTACTTCGTGAAGATCTACCGCTAGTGAGGCAAGTCCTTCGTCGGCGATGGCCATGGTGGGATAGACAAGGTTGCTTCTCCGTGGACCCTTCGTGGGTGGAGCCCTCCGTGGACTCGCGCAACCGTTACCCTTCGTGGGTTGAAGTCTCCATCAACGTGGATGTAGGATAGCACCACCTATCCGAACCACGGGAAAAACATCCGTGTCTCCAATTGCGTTTGAATCCTCAAAACCCTTCCCTTTATATTCTTGCTAGTTGCATGCTTTACTTTCCGCTGCCAATATACTCTTTGCATGCTTGCTTGAATTGTGTGATGATTGCTTGACTTGTCCTAAGATAGTTAAAATCTGCCAAGAACTAAAATTGGGAAAAGGTTAAGTTTTTATTTGGTCAAGTAGTCTAATCACCCCCCCCCCCTCTAGACATACTTTCGATCCTACAAGTGATCTTAAGAAATTATTAGCTAAGATGAAACAAAAAACTCTGAATGCTAGAATGAAATATGATCCTACTTATGCTACTTCACCTATCTTTGTTACTAATAAGGAATATGAATTCTCTGTCGACCCTGATATAATTACTTTGGTTGAATCTGATCCTTTATATGGCTATGAATCTGAAACTGTTGTGGCACATCTTACTAAATTAAATGATATAGCCACCCTGTTCACTAATGATGAGAAAACTTGCTACTATTATATCCTTAAGATATTTCCGTTCTCATTAAAGGGTGATGCTAAGATATGGTTTAATTCTCTTGATCCTGGTTGTGTGCGTCGTCCCCAGGATATGATTTATTACTTCTCTGCTAAATATTTCCATGCTCATAAGAAACAAGCTGCTTTAAGGGAAATATATAATTTTGTGCAAATTGAAGAAGAGAGTTTCCCACAAGCTTGGGAAGGCTTCTCTAATTACTTAATGCTTTGCATGATCGTCCTCTCAAGAAAAATGAAATACTTGATATCTTTTATAATGGACTAACAAATGCTGCCAGAGACCACCTGGATAGTTGTGCTGGTTGTGTTTTCAGGGAAAGAACTGTTGAGCAAGCTGAATTGCTATTGAACAACATACTGAGTAATGATAATAATTGTACACTTCCTGAACCAACTCCTAAGCCAACTCCGAAGAAAAGGGGTATTCTATTTCTCAGTCCTGAAGATATGCAAGAGGCAAAGAAATCTATGAAAGAAAATGGTATTAAAGTTGAAGACGTTCTATAGATTTGATGAAGGTGACATTCCTCGAAATAAGTACGTAGTTAAGGTAAATTCTCTCTATAGATTTGATGAAGGTGACATTCCTCGAAATAAGTCTGCTAGCCAATGCTTGGATGAGCTTGATAATTTTATTGTTAAACAAGAAAACTTCAATGCTTATGTTGGTAGACAATTGAAACATAATGCTTATATGGTTGAACACTTGCGTGATTATATGTCTAGAGTTAAAGGTGACCTTAAACTTATTAGTAAACATGCTGCTATGGTTACCACTCAGGTAGAACAAGTGCTTAAAGCTCAAGATGATTTGGTCAATGAATTAAATAATAAGAAAAATGATAATGATGTTAGAGTTATGACTAGAGGGGGTAAAATGACTCAGGAACCTTTTTATCCTGAGGGCCACCCTAAGAGAGTTGAGCAAGATTCTCAGAGAACTAATGTTAATGCACCTAGTCCTTCTAAGAAGAAGAAAAGCAAAAATGATAGGACTTTGCATGCTTCTAGTGAACCTGTTGTTGACACACCTAAGAATCCCAATGATATTTCTATTTCTTATGCTAAAACACAATCTAGTAATGAACATGAACCTAGTGATAATGTTAATGGTGATGTTCATGTTGATGCTCAACCTAGCACTAACAATGATGTAGAGATTGAACCTGTTGTTGATCTTGATAACCCACAATCAAAGAATCAATGTTATGATAAGAGAGACTTCGTTGCTAGGAAGTACGGTAAAGAAAGAGAACCATGGGTTCAGAAACCCATGCCTTTTCCTCCTAAACCATCCAGGAAAAAGGATGATGATGATTTTGAGCGCTTTTCTAAAATGATTAGACCTATCTTTTTGCGTATGCGTTTGACTGATATGCTTAAAATGAATCCTTATGCTAAGTATATGAAATATATTGTTACAAATAAAAGAAAGATACCAGAAGCTGAAATTTCCACCATGCTTGCCAATTATACTTTTAAAGGTGGAATACCTAAGAAACTAGGAGATCCAGGAGTACCAACTATACCATGCTCCATTGAAAGAAACTATGTTAAAACTGATTTATGTGATCTTGGAGCCAGTGTTAGTGTTATGCCTCTCTCTTTATATCATAGACTTGATCTGAATAAGCTGACACGTACTGAAATATCTTTGCAAATGGCCGATAAATCAACTGCTATACCTATCGGTATTTTGTGAGTATGTGCCTGTTGTGGTTGCAAACGTTACTATTTTAATGGACTTTGTTATTCTTGATATTCCCGAGGATGATAGTATGTCTATTATCCTTGGTAGACCCTTTTTGAATACTGCATGAGCTGTTATTGATTGCAACAAAGGCAATGTCACTTTTCATGTTAATGGTAATGACCATACGCTACACTTTCCGAGGAAACAACCTCAAGTCCACAGTATCAATTCTATTGGAAAAAATTTAACGATTACTATTGGAGGTTTTGAATTCCCTCTTCCTACTGTCAAGAAGAAATATGATATTCTTATTGTTGGGGACATGCATATCCCCGTTCAGGTAACCTAGTGTTATTCGAAAATTCTCCAGTTTCATATTATTCAGAAAGAGTTTGTTAACAAGACATGATCAACCTTGTTAGTGGATTACTTTTGACGAGCATGAGATGGATGAAGTTAGAAAGCACAACTCTCTATACCTTCCTTTTACTTTCTGTTATTTAGATTAAATAAAGCAAAAATAGTATTTTCTGTCTGTTTTCTGAATTATCCTTGCAATAAAAATACCCCAAAAATAAAAGTTATCCAAATGTCCTGAAAATGAAATATGATTTTTTGTAGAATATTTAAAAATTACTGGCACTGAGAACACACCAGGGGGGCCCACCATCTATCCACGAGGGCACAGGGCGCGCCCACCCCCCTAGGGCACCCCCTGCCTCGTGGACCCCACGCGGATCCCCTCCACTTATTCCAGCACCCACTCACTTCGTCTTCCTCCAGAAAAAAATCCTCCCATAGCTCAAACCCGTGTTCTAGCTCATCTTGCTGCCATTTTCGATCTCTTTTCTCAAAGCTCCATTCATAAAACTCTTTGGGGAGATTGTTCTTCGGTATGTGACTCCTCCAATGGTCCAATTAGTATTTTGTACTAGTGCTTTATTTATTGCAAATTTTTGCTGCTAAGGTGACCCTGTTCTTGAGCTTGCATGTCAAATTTATATGGTCCAAAGTAGTTTTAATGCATGATATAGCCTCTAGGCACTTGTGGGAGTAATTGATATCAATCTTGTTGAGTTTGGTTCACTTTTATTTTTGAGTCACTAAAAATTTCAGAAATTTTTCAGAGAAAGAAAAATGCATAGGAAAATGTACCAAGGTGGTTCCTCATGGAAGCAAGGACCAAGGCTCGCGATACGTGAGCCGGACGATGAACCACCGAGGGAAGCTCAAGTGCGGCCTTATGAATGGCCGTCAGAGGACTTTATGGTCCAGGCAGGCATCAAGGATGAATTTGACGCGTATGTGCGTAATGCTGATTTTGAGGACTTCGTGTCAGATAAGTGCCTACAGTACCACTACCTAACTGATTCCTTTGTGAGGAGGTTTAAATTTACATCCTCGCGCAATTCTCACACTGTTTGTTTTGATCTTTATGGTAAATCATATACCATGGACTTAGAAGATTTTAATACTGCTTGTAAACTCCCGTAGTGGGGCAATGTTAGTGAACCTCGCAAATCTGAATATAAAGACTTTCTTGCTAATATCACTGTGGGGGAATCTAGGGAAATCACGCAAGCTACCATAGGGAGTATTCATTTCCCTTCCATACGTTATTTTGCTCTCTTTATAGGTAGATGCATTAACGGTAAGGATGAGGCTTGTCACATATGCGTTCTAGATCTTAGTGTCCTCAAGAGTGCGGTATTAGGTGATAAAGAATATAACTTGGGGGGGTCATTGTTGCACTAAGGTTGCATCTTAACGGTATAATTGGAGATTTGTTTGGTGGAATTTATTCAACTCGTGTAGCTAATTATCTTGGTGTACCCATACATGGAAATGATATTGAGTTACCTCCTGCTTATCTAGATTATAGTGTTATGGTTCGCCATCAGTTTCTTGAGAGGAATGAACAGTTCCTCCAGTATTGACTAATCTTTGACAGACAGCACACTGTCCATGTTGCCCTCCCTGCTCCTACTTTCTTTAACTTTCAGGCAAAAAGGAGCTATGTTATAACCAGGGAGGAGGCGAACGAGTACGAGAGGAGGACGAAGGCAGCTCGCCTCCAAGCCGCAACTCTTCAGGCAGTAGCTGCTGCATCTCAGTACGATCCTAACTATAACTTTGGATATCCGCCAGGCCAGCAGTGGACATAGACCAACTTAGGCCAAAAGCCTAAACTTGGGGGAGTACGTATTTCTCACCGACATTACATTCATGTTCACACACTCATGCCAGTTATCGGTGCTCATACTTTTTCATTGTATTATCCATGCTATTTTATTTTCTTTTCTAAGCCTTCTTCTTGTGTGTTTGAAAAACCTAAAGAAAAACAAAAAAAATAGTTGTAGCTTTTAGCTAGTTTACTTTCCATACCTGTAGTAGTAATAATTAAAAGAAAACCCAAAAAGATTTCTTGTTCTTCTTTTGCTTGTTGGGAGCTTTCCCGTGTAGATAGTTTTATTTCTTTTCTTTGGGGGTGAGAGGAGAAGACCATGATGAAAATGTTGAGTGGCTCTCATATGCATTATTGTTGATTTAACCAAGAGCCCATATTACCTTGTCTTCTCCCTTGTATTAAATGTTTGCAGATTCTAGCTCAATCCAATGCACGTGCACTATTATTATTATCCACACCATTCAGTCATGCGAGTGAAAGGCAATAATGAAGATATATGATGGACTGATTGAGATGAGAGAAGCTGGTATGAACTCGACCTATCTTGTTTTTGTAAATATGATTAGTTCATCGTTCCTGATTCAGCCTATTATGAATGAAACATGTTTGCAATGAAAATTAAAGATTATAGTTGCTCATGCCATGCTTAATTTGCTAGGAGTTTATAATGGTTTACCTTGCATGCCAACATGCTATTAAAATAGTTGTAATGTGGTATGATAGGGTGGTATCCTCCTTTGAACGATTCGAGTGGCTTGACTTGGCACATGTTCACGCATGTAGTTGAAACAAAATCAACATAGCCTCCACGATATTTATGTTCATGGTGATTTATATCCTACTCATGCTTGCACTCTTTGTTGATTAATCTTAATGCATGTTCATGACTGTTGTCGCTCTCTAGTTGGTTGCTTCCCAGTCTCTTTCTAGCCTGCACTTGTACTAAGCGGTAATACTGTTTGTGCATCCACTTCCATAAACCCCAAAGTTATTCCATATAAGTCCACCATACCTTCCTATATGTGGTATTTACCTGGAGTTCCAAGTAAATTTGTATGTGCCAAACTCTAAACTTTCAAATGAAATTCTGTTTTGTATGCTCGGATAGCTCATGTATCAACTAGGGCTGTCTATATCTTCCATGCTAGGTGGGTTATTCTCACGATGAGTGGACTCCGCTCATCATTCACGAGAAAATGGCCGGTAACCGGGATGCCCAGTCCCATGCTCAAATCAAAATAATTGCAAACAAAACTCCCCCAGGATTGTTGTTAGTTGGAGGCACCCGTTGTTTCGGACAAGCCATGGATTGATGTTTGTTGGTGGTGGGGGAGAATAAACTTTACCATTCTGTTTGGGAACCGCCTATAATGTGTGTAGCATGGAAGATATCGAGATATCTTGGTTGTTATGTTGACAATGAAAGTATGCCACTCAAAATATTATTTATCTCTGTTTCAAAACTCGAGCTCTGGCGCCTCTGCAATCCCTGCTTCCCTCTGCGAAGGGCCTATCTATTTACTTTTATGTTGAGTCATCATCCTCTTGTTAAAAAGCACCAGTTGGAGAGCACCGCTGTCATTCGCATGCATTGCTATTAATTTATATTGAGTATGACTGTGACTGGATCTCTTTTACCATGAATTACAATGTCTAGTCAGTCCTTGATCTTCAAAGGTGCTCTGCAATTATGTTTTGCGGTCTTAGAAAGGGCTAGCGAGATACCATCTTGTTATATCATGTTATGATTGTTTCGAGAAAGTGTTGTCATCCGAGATTTATTATTATTGCTCGCTAGTTGATTATGCCATTGATATGAGTAAACATGAGACCTAAATGTTATTGTCAATATGGTTAGTTCATAATCTTTGCCGAAAACTTGAATGTTGGCTTTACATATTTGCATAACAAGATCAAACCGAGTTTGTAAAAGTTTTTCTTTATCAATTTCAGTTTGTCAACCGAATTTCTTGAGGACAAGAAAATGTTTAAGCTTGGGGGAGTTGATACGTCTCCAACATATCTAGTTTTCCAAACACTTTTGCCCTTGTTTTGGACCCTAACTTGCATGATTTGAATGGAACTAACCCGGACTGACGTTGTTTTCAGCAACTGCCATGGTGTTATTTTTTGTGCCGAAATAAAAGTTCTCGGAATGACCTTAAAATCCACAAAGACACGTTGGAATTAATAAAAATACTAGCGAAAGAATCAGCATCCGGGGGCCCACACCCAGTCCACGGGGGTGCGGGGCGCCGCCCTGGGGCGCGCCCCCTGCCTCGTGGCCCCCTGGGAATCCACCGACCTCAACCCCAACTCCATATATTCACTTTAGGGGAGAAAAAAAATCAAAGAGAAGGATTCATCGCGTTTTACGACATGGAACCGCCGCCAAGCCCTAATCTTCCTCGGGAGGGCTGATCTGGAGTCCGTTCGGGGCTTCGGAGAGGGGAATTCGTCACCGTCATCATCATCGACCTTCCTCCATCAACAATTTCATGATGCTCACCGCCGTGCGTGAGTTATCCCATCGTAGGCTTGCTGGACGGTGATGGGCTGGATGAGATTTACCATGTAATCGAGTTAGTTTTGTTAGGGTTTGATCCCTAGTAGCCATTATGTTCTAAGATTGATGTTGCTATGACTTTGCTATGCTTAATTCTTGTCACTAGGGCCCGAGTGCCATGATTTCATGTAAAAGCCTGGATTTTTGCCCTTTCCTTTTTCCTTTGATTTTCTTGAATTTCCTGCTTTGTTTTGCTTTTCCATGGCTATGTGGTTCTGAAACTTGGGAAGATCATGTCTTCCTAGGTTTTATAGTGGCTTGTAATCATCATCCCAAGATCATGTCATTTCCATCCTTGACCCAACCCAAGGTTCTTTTGTTGGGAATATTCATTTTCTTATAAAGGAATAACCCTTAAAACCCTAGGTTGTGAAGCAACCTATATTTATGTCACTCCTAAAATTCCTAAATAATTCTCATAAATAGTTTGGGTCCTATCTTTCTCAAATATGGCAAAATATTTCATTGCCATGTTTAAAAATCATCCTCCAATAATTCTTTTCCTATTCTGTCTTAAATGGCACTTTGCAAAGGAAGTGCTATTTATCTTTGCCCATTTGAACCCAAACTTCTTGGACAGCTTTTCCTGTCCATATCATTGACTCATGCCAAAATTCAACTCACTTTGCCTAGTAAATATTCCTGAGCAATTTTTCAAAGTTCCTGTCTGAGGGAAGTGATTGTGAAGGACGTACAATCTAGACATATCCAAATGAGTTTAAATTTTTTAAGGTCCTTCATATGGTCAAATAATGACTCTCCACCAAATATGAGCTCATATAACTCATCTATGTGAGCCCAGCTCCAAATCTTAGTTTTTGGTCAGATTTCAATTTATGAAGCAACTATATTTTATATTGCTTCAATTGAGCTGAACATTTAGCAGGACATGCTTCTACCTATATCAGCTCCTTACACCAAGTTGTACCTCAATTGGTTAACCCAATTGCCCTGTGCAATTTTTTCAAGTTTTTGTCTAGAATGAAGCTTTGTGAAGCAAGTGCCACTTTGGTATTTCCAAATGGCATGAAACTTTTACATCAGCTTCATATCATCATAGAACCTCTATCTGCCAAATTTCAGCTCACAGAGATCTAGTATGTGAGTGTATCATCCAAATCCCTAATTCTGGCCAGATTTGCACTTTCTACAGCAACCCTCATCTAAACTCCTTCTATTAGTCTGATTTTTGGTGATAAGTATCACCTTAGTGTGTTATCATCAGCAGACAAACTAGTTACCACATTACCTAGCTGGTTTAACCATAGCAAGTTACAAATACCTTCTTACTAATTTACTTTTGGAGCTAAGTTCAAATCTCTTCTTTGCCCCTGGATGGATTTATTTCTTCAGTTGGACTGAGGGCACCACGGTCCATCCACTGGACATGGTTGGCCACGCCAAAGAGCGCCGCTTACGCCAGTCCACGTGGTGATCACGCTTGCGTCATGGCTGAGCGCGTGCTCTGGCTTGTTCCGGCCACTATGCTCGTCTCCTCCCTCCTCGTCTCGACCTCAAACCTTGTCCAGGAGCTCGCCCGTGCTCGACAGCATTGCCCTGCATCGCTTCCTCGTCGTGGTTCTCCATTAAAGCTCGGTCGAAAGCTCGCTCCTGAGCTCTAGAGCTCTCCTCCGCGCCTATATAAGGACCCCCGAACCCCTCCGCACCTCACCAGCCTCTCCCCAAGCCTCCTCGCCCACCAGAGTCCTCGGCCCTCTCCTCTTTTCGCCGGAGTTCGCCTCGGCCGCCGCGGTTCCTCCTTGGTCCCGGCTAGCTCGAGCCTCCTCCTCTCCTCCGGTGTTATCCACTAGCTTCCCCACATCCTTTCGCATCGCCCCAACCCCTTGCCCCTCGCCGGAGAGCCCCGGGGGCCGCGTCTCCCAAGTCCGGCCGCGGCCTCCACCGTTCGGCCACCTCGTTGTCGCAGCCATCCGGTGCTGCTCTCTCCCTCCTGTCACCACCAGAGCCTCCCCCTCGTCCCCGCGAGTCGCCCCTCCCACTCTCCCTAGCCTCCTCGTTGCCGGAGTGCTCCCGCTCCAAGAAAAAGGCCGCCGGAGCCCGCTCCTGTTCCTCCATCGCCACAGTCGTTCCGCTCCTCCCCGGTGCCCCCTCTGCCTGGGGATGGGTGCGGCGCGGTCCCACGATCCCGCTGGTGGTCGCCGCTCGGCCTGAGGTGGCCTGAGCCGGCCGCCACGTCGCCGGCAGCGCGGCCCCTCCCCTCCATCTTCTGTCCTGCGCGGGGGAGCAGCGGGACCCCCTCGTCAGCCACCCTGAAGCCGGCCCCGCTCTGCCACGTCACGTAAGTGACAACGTATTTTCCAGGAAATACGTTTTCCTAATTTGAAGGCATATTCCCATCTTCTTTTTCTCAAAATACGTTTTCTCTTCAGAAACGTATTTTCATCTACTGCGGCCCAGAAGACGTTTTCTTCATTCTGAAAGCGTATTTCTGATTTTACGCGTCTGCCTTATCCACTCAGGGACCCGTTGGTGATAAATTTTCACAGATTGGTCCTTCTTCTTCCACACCTCATAACTCCGCAACCGTAACTCCGATCGAGGTGAAACCAGCGCTCACTTCTTCGTCTCGTAGAGCTCTATGTTTTGGTAACATTTTCACTAGGTGTTCTCATAGTGAAAATGACCATTTTGCCCTTGCCTCTAATCAGCCCCCTCTGAGAGAGAACCGTCCGACGATTTGTTCCGCGGCTTCACCGCACTTCTTCCTGGAGTCTTCGTCACCCCAGGCAAGCCACAATACCCACTTGCATGATAGTCATGCAGTAGCCATGGTTTTCAACTTGAATATTTATTAAATGTTTGCTTGCTTAAAATATGGTTATAGTTGTTTTGGTAATGCTTATGGATTCATGCTTACTTTCTTGCTTTGTTGTTATGCACTTGGTTGTCATGCCTTGCTAGTTGTTAGTATTCCTTTCATATGCTTATGCTTGCTAGTAGTATATGTTGATGTTGGTAATGGTCTTCGGTGCATGACTGCCGTTTGTCCCGAGTACCGTCGTTATGCATGTTCCATTGCATCCAGTTGGTTAAATGCTTGCATGATGGCCTTGTTGATATGTTATTGCATGATCTTTATTGTTGATGCTAGTGGTCATGTTATGCTATGAGTAGTGTTGTACTAGTAATATTCATGCTCTTCATTATGCCATGCTCAGTTGGAAATGATTCATTATTGATATGGTGGCTAGTTATGTTGTACCCTCATGACTATGTTGATATCATGCTCATGCATTGTAATTGTATCATGTTATTTTATCATGGCTCAGCATAATTGCATTCAAGTTTAACCGGATTAAATTGAACTTGATCACCTGTTGGCTGAGTCATGGTGCCACCATTTCGAACTGACCAGTGCAACCACGCCTACCTTTATGGGAAGGTCCTAACACTACAAAAAATACACATCCGTGATGATACGTGTTTGTCACAGTAGGTCGCGTTTTCTGTCATGCATGTACATCCATGACAAATTTATGACAGAATCAAGATAGTCATACTTGTGTTGTCGTAGAAGTGTTCCATGACATTGCCAAAATTATCATCACGGAAGTGTCCACTTCCATGACGATAAATCGCGCATCACAGAAGTGCTTTCGTCAAGGGTGACCAACACGTGACATCCACCGTAACGGAACACCGTTAAGCTATCGGGTCAGATTTTGGATCCGATAACCCGTTAACAGCCACGACCAATGCCGATTTTCCACGTGTAAAATTCTCATTGGCTGACGGATCCACGCGTCAGCTCCGCGTTGGCACAGGTGTCACTCATCCAACGGTCGAGATGGGCCTATGATATGTTGACACGTGGACTAGCCCAAAAGTGGCCCACAAAGATTAAATGGGCCGGCCCAACCGAAGGCCCATAAGATTTAGCGGACCATAATGGGACGGCCCAGCTAAAGGCCCACAAAATTTTGCGGACCATAATGGGCCGGCCTAGCTAAAGGCCCACACGATTTTGCAGACCATAATGGGCCGGCCCAGCTAAAGGCCCACAAGATTTTGCGGACCACAATAGGCCGGCCCGGCTAAAGGCCCACAAGATTCTGCCGACCATAATGGGCTGGCCCAGCTAAAGGCCCAACATTCTCTATCAAATCGGCCCGTCAACGGCCTGTCCTAAACTTGTCATAAACGCGGCCCATGGTCACTTCTGGCCAGTTAACAGTCTGCTAAGTAATTGGGCCGAATTACGGCCCGGTGTATTTCCGGCCTGTTAAAGGTCCGGCTTCATTTGGGCCCATTTACAGGCCATCAAAACTTTCGGCCCATAAACGACCATGAAGGATTTGGGTCATATTCGGCCATGTCTGACATTCGGCCTCTAGAGGCCCACTATAGCTTTGGGCCACTTTTGGCCTGTTGTCATTTTCGGCCTGTTAACGCCGGACGTAAACCATGGACCATATGTGGCCCAACGTCATATCGGGCCCATTGACAGCCCATATAAAAATGACGATAATCTAGCCCGACCGAAGTTTCGGCCTGTTAAAGGCCCGTGTATTAGGTCAGCGCATTTACGGCCCGTCCGAATTTCGGCCTGTTAAAGTCCAGTGGGTTATTTGGCATAATCAGGGCCCAATCTCACTTTCGGTCTATTAAAGGCCCATGTATTTTATGGGCTCGAGATATTTACACCTGTAAATGGCCTATTTTTACTGAGGGCCCAAATTATGTTGAGGCCTGTTAAAGGCCCACTATGGGCACAAGCCTACCAGAAAAATATGAAAGCTTATGCTGATTTAGGCCCACATATTTTTAGTGGGCTACATGCCAATTTCGGCCCGTAATTGTTTTTAGCCCAATTGGAATGGGCCCGACGAATGTTGGCATGTTGGGCTCCTACGAAGCTTTCATCCGAATACATTACTAAGGTAAACCTACACTATACAAAAATACCGTCGTAATTACTACAGCCTGAGGCAACATCATAAATGTTGTATCACAACAAAATAAATTCCAACCATACAACAATAGGCCTGTTGGCATAAAGTTTACAGTCCTTCCAGATAAAAGCACCATCAGATGTATAGAAGCACAAATCATTTGACCTGAGTGCTAATGTTTTAGGCTGTAGAATCTGATGGAGCAGCACGATCTCCACCTTTTTTCCACCTTTGCTCTTGAACAACGAAGTGAATGTCTGATAGTCTGGTTTCAAACCCATTCATATCTTGACGACATTTCTCAACCACTATTCTTGTTTCCGAAACAACGTCCATTAGGGATTGGACTTGTGTCTGGAGCACAAATATATCACTCTGTCTAGCAGGAAGATTTTGTTCAGTAGGCGATTTGGACGAGGTTACCTTGACAACCAACCCAGAATTACGCAGAAAGATGCTTTTTGCACTGTTAGTGGAGAGATACTGACGCACTGCAGCAAGAGGTGACATTGTGCCTGTAGTAGCCTCGTCACCTTCAGGTGGTTGTGGCTGTTCAATCATTTGTTCCATAGCTTCCTGAAAGTTTGAACTTGTAGATTAGTGTACCAGATAAGTTACTAATGAGACAAAAACAAACAAAGTAGGTTAAACGTTTATACATAACTTATTTTGGTGAAGTACTGTAATACATTAGCATGTATTGTAGTGCCAACTACATAATAAAATCACTTTCGGAACATATGTCCATGTAGCATGCCTACTGTATTGTCTATTTCCTCACATTCGTTGACATCTAAGGATAAAGAGACATGGTTTAAAGTAGGATGAACATAGTATGACATCATTCATATCATGGGCAAACAGATATAAAACAAACAGGCTATTTTATCATTGTGTGCGCACGTGAACATAACAACTAGATTACAGATCAGGACCAAAAGAATATCCTTCATCTCTTTTAAACCATGTAAGGTGAAATGATACGTTAAGACAACTGTGAATAAAAGTGAACAGAGTAGCTAACATTGGCTGCAAACCAAGTAGTTAAATGAACACATCACAGTACCAATCAGTTCAAGGCAGGAGGATTAAGGACTTACAACAGCGGCTTGAACTGGTGTGCTCATGCCCTTCATCTTGCTGGTGTGGCAATCCTTGAAGATTTGCACTGCATTTGGTTCAGGTTCTTTTTGGTCCGCACGGGATTTCCTCTGTATTTGGAACAAGTCAATATAGATACTATAATATGGCACAAAAAAGAAGGAAGTAGCAGCTATTTACAAGAGCCTCGCAATGTGCAATATAGCTACAAGATCATGTGGTCTGTTGGAATTTCACTTTAGAACGGTTGGTTTTGTTCTTCAAACAGTTAGCCTAGAAGAAGATATACTTGTAAGGCACATACATAAATACAAGTTCAATCTGTGGTCTGATCAAATACATATAGCCTACCTGATACTCTGGATCAGACTAGGGTTTACCGAGGGCTTTCCAGTCTTCATCTGTAATATATTCCACTGGAGATGTTTGGGCGATTTCATTGTTAGCCTTGCCTTCAAAGTGAGATTTTCTAAGGTGGTACCGATACTGTCGCAGAGCAGACTAAAAAACATGAGTGCATGCTTGTCTAGTTGCATCATCTTTCGGATCCAACTTGAACCTCATCTATTGAAAAAAGAATGTGATTCTTATTAGGAGGAAGCTAGAAAGTATGGGACAGAGCAAGACAATATTACTAATTGCGATGAACAACATTATTATGGATAAATGGTCAAGGAAGGTGTTAAACTGGGTATTGTCTTTCTCATTCCTGTACTGGATCCACGTTGGGAGGATACAAGCATGAAACCTAACGGCAACGGCTGCCTCTGATACTAACTTGGCTGACTCTGTAGCATCACGTGGCCTTTTTAAACCTGCCTCAAAATGGATCTCCATTCTTCCTCCTTTAGATTTTGTTAATCTGTCCAGCATTATCCCTGATGTCTGTTTCCGCTTGCGCCTTGGTGCTAGTTCAACAACGAATATGGAAAGTGTTAGTGTACATAAAACTGTGAGAGTGCATATAAAGGAGCATGCAACTGCAACTTGACTTGGTTAGGTACCGTCTTGGTGTTGATGCTCATGAGGTTCATCTGATCTTGCCAAGTCTTGTTGTGTCAGCAGTGCTTCGGAAGTAGTGTTAGGTGTGAAGGCAACTTGGGAACTAGCCAGTTCCGGAGCAAACGAACGAGTAACTGGTTGAGATGCTGGTACAGTTGAAGCGGATGTTGCAACTGGTGGAGCAAGTGATATTGTGTTTGTAGATTTAGCCGGTGGACTTGGACCTTCTACTGCACTATAAGTACCAACAGAATCTGGACGACAAAACCTTTTCTGTTTCACCCGACGAGTAACAGCACTCCCTACTATATTATTTTCCTTGCTCTTTTTTGACTTTGCCATGTCAAGGTGTACCCACAACACAAAAGAATAAAATCACTCTTTAGAACTCATTGATGCAATTTAATCAAAATAGAAGAAATACAGGCTAGACAACATATGCAACATGAAACCAATTATCACACTGTCAACTTAGAGCAAGCACCTGCGATGGTGGAGTACGGGAGATGAACTCATCATGTAGACTTGGGACTTCAACTTCATTAGCAGTAGAAGTGGCAAATCTAGAGAGTCTCTATTTGCGTCGGTGCGGAGGACCACCAACATCCCCTAACTTACTCTTTTCCTTCCTATTTTCTGATATTGCCTTATGAAGTCAAAACCACAAGAAGATGAATAAAATTAGCCCTGCATAACTGGTCGATGCATGATACAAAGGAACACTACTTTGATGTAAGGCAAGCGCGGGATAGGAGGATGGAATATATATACAAAAAAGACAGCGTTTCGTATTCACACGTACGATAGGAGGATGGAATATGTATGAAAAAACAGTAAGCGGAAGGCATTTCAACAAAATTAGAAGAAATGAAAGCTAGGCACCATATGAACATGCAACCAATATCACTCTATCAGGTAAAAAGTGTCTCGTCATAAGTGCCATTTCAAGAAATTAGAAGCAGTACAAGCTAGAAGACAATGCAAGATGCAACCTACATCACAGTCCCAAGTTAAATGTGTCTTATGGGTAAGTGATCATTGCAGGTATAAGTTGTAAGCTACACAGATGCAATTCAACATAATCAGAAGCAATACAAACTAGACATCATACGGAAAACGCAACCACGTATAACAGTTCCAAGTAAGAGCAAGCACCTGTGATGGTGGAGTAGGGGAGATGTGCTCATCATGTACACGTATGTTCTATAAACAGGAACACGTGTCATATTCACTGGCATTATGTGTAAAGCAAGCAGATGCAATTCAAGTTAGAAGCAATACAAGCTAGACATCATACGCAACATGCAACCACATATAATAGTGTCAAGTTAGAGCAAGCACCTGTGATGGTGGAGTAGGGGAGATGTGCTCATCATCTACACAGCTACGTTGACTGTCCAGCCTTGTGTTGTCTTGCGAATCTTGTTGGGAGGATGGCGGAGTAGAATCTATAGAGACCCTCTGTTTGAGTTGCTCCGAAGGACCACCATCATCCACTGCCGGACTAATTTCCTTCAGTTGTAATGATTTTGCATTGTGAAGTCAAACCGATAAGAAAAAGGAATAAAATTCGCTCTTCAGAACTCATTCATGCATGATACTGACGAACACTACTCGGATGAAAGGCAAACACATGATGCGAGGATGGAATATGTATGAAAAACAGGATGGTGTGACATATTCACACCTATGATGTGGTAACTAAGCAGAAGGCATTTCAACAAATTAGAAGCACTGCAAGCTAGACACCATATGAAAGATGCAACCAATATCACTCTGCCAAGTTCAAACTGTATGGCGTTTCAACAAATTAGAAGCAGTACATGCTAGAAGTCATATGCAAGACACAACCAATATCAAAGTGGTGACTTAAAGGTGCCTTATCATAAGATATAGTATGTACCAAAAACAGGAAAGCGCGTCATATTCACATGTATCATGTGTAAGCTAAGCAGATACAGTTTACACTAATTAGGAGCAATACGAGCTAGACACCATATGCAACATGCAACCAGATATCACACTGCCAAGTTAGAGCAAGCACATTGGATGGTGGAGTAGGGGAGCGGAGACTTGGACCTTGTAATGCACTATCAGTACAAGGAGAATCGGTACAGATGCTCCGTTTACGTTGCTGCAGAGGACCACCATCATCGCCTTCCTTACTCTTTTCCTTCCTCTTTCTTGATTTTGCCTTGTCAAGTCAAACCCACAAGAAAAAGGAATAAAATTTGCTCTTCAGAACTCATTGATGCATGATATTGACGAACACTACTTTCATGTAAGATGAACACTACATGTCACACTGCCAAGTAAGAGCAAGCACCTGCGATGGTGGTGTGGGGGAATTGCGGTGATCAACTAGAGAGCTACGTTGACTATCTTCATTTAGCCTTGCTGTTTCTTGAGAATCATGTGGGGAGGATGACATTGCACTCTTTAAACGAGTATGGCGTCTCACAGAAACCCACCCGGGTGACTGTCTCATCATAAGTGATTGACGATGGATACAAAAGAGCATTATTTTGATGTATGAACATGGTTAATAGACATATGTAGTATGTATCAAAAACAGGAAGGCATGTCATTATCAAAGGTATAATGTGTAAAGTAAGCAGATGCAGTTTAACCAAATTGGAAGCAATACAAGCTAGACACCATATGCAACATGCAACCACATTTGACAGCGCAAAGTTAAAGCAAGCACCTGGGATGGTTGTGTGTGGCAATTGAGATCATCAACTGCAGAGCTCGTTTACTGTCTCCAACTGCTGACACTGCACCCGTTAGAGCGTTGGAACGCTTAGTACCTTCGAATTACACTGGAGCGACTTCTGTCTTTTCTTTTCTGCATTCATCAACACTGCGTCAGAGTCTGAAATACCCATGCATAAAAAAACAATAGTGTGAGTATGGGTGAAGTGTGTGCACAATTAGTACAGTGTAAAGGTAGCAGATAGCAGGTCGGTGAGAAATAAATGACGGGAGACATATGATAGCTCTACAACATGCATGGCACACTAAATTACTACAGGATTCTATGAACATAACAGTCGACTGAAAGCAAATAGGCCAGTCCATTTTTTCTGCACCGTTCGATGTACAAAGAACGGGAAGATCGCCTTCATCTACCTCCAGCGAGTCAGTGTTGATGATCTTCCTCGAAACGCCAGTGACTATCGGCCCAGTATTCCCCCTTGCCTGCGCCCTCCCCTCGACCTCACCGCACCGCCGTGCTTGGCACCGCCCCCCGGCCATCCATTCAAGCCCCATCGACCTCCAGATCGGGCGCAAGCAGCTCCTGCGCCCCACACCCCTATGATAGACACCGATGCGCCGCTTCCCTGGGGAACAGGCGGACTAGGTGCTCCACGCGCGTAAGCGGGTGCTGCTTCTTTTAATTGCGGTTTGATTGACCCTAAATTGTAATCCAGGCGGGCTACTGACCTCTAGCAAAGGTGAAATAGTAAAAGGGAGGAAACCCTGTGCATTTATTATCACGAAGAAGATGCAGTAAGAAGCGCTCAACTAGTTTCTTTCGTGGGATAAATACGGTGTGAGCGGAGACGTAAGATTTGCACGAATAAGGGAAGAGGAGTACCTCTTTCTGCTAGCAGTGCTGTGTCCTCCTTCTGTTTTTCCGACGATCTTCTTGTTGTTTGTCGGAAACCAGAAGTTGTGGAGGACGGTGCAGCCTTGGACGAACCCATGGCCAAGTTGTTGAGTGTGGTGCGGTGGCCTTCTGTCAGCGGCGGGGAAGCAGATCCGAGGCGGCGAACGACGGCGTAGCGGGAACAGCTCCGGTGCGGTGGACGGTTGCGACAGTGGAGCCGCAGCAGTGAGGCGTAGGATGGCGTGGTCAGAGTGGTTCTGGTACGGCACACGTCGGCGTCAGCGTCATGGAGGCAGCTCTGCCTCAGCTTCAGCTGCTAAGTCCTTGAGGGCGTTGCGGTTGCGGTTGCGTTGGGCGACGATGTCGGGGTACCGGCTCCGGTGTGATGGAGGAGGGCGGCGGTGGATTGGCCGCTATGGGGTGGAGGACGAAGGAGGCTGGGGTTTTGCGGCTGGTGGAGAGGGCGTTTTCGCGCCCACAGAGTATGAATGGGGAAACGGAGGGAGGCGGGGAACTAAGGGGGAACAATGTTTCGGTTTGGGACGCGCTTGTTTGAAATTTGGGGAAAGTTACAAACTTCCCCCGATCTAAAATTTCAGACATATTGCGGGTTGGGGGTAGGAGAGTCATGTCAGGTGTCCCAAATGTGGGCGGGATAGATTTCGGCCGAGCGCATGGGTAGGTGCCCACGACGTATGAATGCTTCTCTAGCGTCTTGGTGAAGTTACAAACCTACCCCCGGTTTAGACCTTTGGACATCGGGCCGATAGGCTACACGGGCCAGAGTCAGGACAGTACCACCAAAACATTAGTCTCGCGCGGTTTTGGGTGCCCAGAGCCTATTTGGCGCTTCGTTCAATATTTGGGAGTAGAAGCATTAATGTTTTCGGTTCTCTTGAATTGAACTTTCAGGATTTGTCAAACTTCACAAATCTTTACTCTTGAAAATCCTAAAGCTACGATTATTTTGGAATGGAGGGGGTACATTTGAATATACATTGTACATGAGTATATATTAAAAAATATGCAACTTACCTCAGTTCATGCATGGTTCCAGATATAATCTCCTTGGTTGCAAAAAAAAAGTTAGATATGCGTATGAATATATACAGCATGTTCAAACTCACAACAAAGATTGATGCCCCCTTTTACATCTGATTTACAAATGCCATTATCTCGGGTTCAAATAGATGAATGCACTTCCTATGAATTCGAATCTTCGAAACCCCCTTTATGTTGAATTCGACATGTATTCTATTTCGTAGCTAGCAATTTGGAATGTATCCATGCAAGTGACAAATTTATAAAGTGCTTCACACTAACAACATGGAGTGCACTAATTAATGTTTATATATGAATTGCAAAAGCATCCATTGCATGTATTTCAAACCGCTCTCACTCTATGGATCGATAATATGAAATAAACACATGCACATGCTAGAATTCAATTGCAGTTGAAGAAAGAGCCTACTCCTGGTACTGTATATTAGTGATAGGGGTGTGTACAAAGTACACGTGAATACCAGGCATTGTGCGTGTGTGTATACTATCGACGAACTAGCCCCCAAGCTTGTATAACATACTAAGGGCCTAGGGTTAAAAATCATATATAGTCGGCTTATCACCAGTGGGGATAGAGTCCTCCGCGACTCTGGTAGCTTCGTGTTGTACGCCAAGTCCTCCACATGGGTCTTCGTATAACACGTCTCGGTCCAACCTATATGTGGCGCAGGATGGAACCGACCCATGAGTCTTCATGTTGACCCACCACAACTAGAAATGATGTGCCCACCACACCACACATGCAATCGGCCACTAAGAAAATAAGCATATACAATAGTACAACGGTATCTAGCTCACGATACGTCTCCATATTTTGTTGATGACACTGACGGACTTTGCATTTGATGCGCGCTCTGTATTTTGTTGACGACACTTACGGTCATTGTATTTGAAGCGAAAGCACAATATGGTCACTGGACTTCAGAATAAGCTCACCATGGTCAGCACATACATTTTGTCGTGCTAACCAACATGTGGTTGGATGGTTAGAGGACAGTGGTTTCTCGAGCCCACCAAGGTTAAAGTCCCGGTGCTCGCATTTATCTTGTGTTAATTTCGGTATTTTCCGGCGACGTACATTTAGTGGGAGGAGACGTTCCACTAGACTAAGAGGCACCTATGGTGACTTCGTAAAATCTCAAGATCATATATGCTGGCCCACTCTCCCGAAGGTGCTCATAGGGGTAGTATCGTGGAATTGTCATGGCAGATGTCCTTAGTGTCAGGACTTAGTCGCGAGGCCAACACATCTATGTGGTAGCTTGAGAGGGGTTGAGCGGGACGAGAGACGCGATGTTTACCCAGGTTCGGCCCCTCACGGTGGAGGTAAAAGCCTACATCCTGCTTCATTGATATTGATGACGATGATCACGGTTACAAGAGTGCTCTATCTTGAGAGCTATTGTCTAAACCTAACTTGTCCAACTTGTGGAACTTGTGAATCTTGTCCCCTTTTGGGAAGCCCTACCCCTCCTTATATATGTTGAAGGGGCGGTTTACATGTGGAGTCCTATTAGGATTAGGACTAGTCAATCTCTAATACAAACCAGATACAAGTCCAGGTCTTAGCTCCTTGTAAGATAATGTTCCTCATGCATTTCCTCTTAAACCGGCCCACCGTTAAACGTGAACCGACCTTTTGGGCTTTGGGCCTTGTCATCCGTCGATCCCGCACGCCGGATCACCAGTGAGTCATAATGACCAGGTGGGTTGCTTGTAAACCGCCAGGTTAGGGCGGGTTGCTAGTAACTCGCCAAGTGTCAGCGGGGTCTTCAGATAAACCGCCAAGTCCAGCCGGGTTAACTTCCGGCCGGTTTACACCGTGGGGTATATCCCCGACATTAGCCCCCAAGTTTAGCTTGGATTTATTCATGGTAAACTTATGCTGCAAAATAAACACAAGAACAAATTTGACAGGTTATGCTCCGGGTTAAGAATTTTTGTAAACCGGTACCTGATCATCCTTAAGTCCTTGTTATTTCCTCCTGGGAAATCCGGGTCAACAGACCAGCTTCATAATCAATTTGCCGACATTGGCTTGTCATCGAGAAATATTGTGAAGAATAACTCCTTTGACTCAGCTCCGCCGGTTTAAGAAATATGGGTCTGAAAATACTTATCTGATACTCAGCCGGTTTGAAGATGTAAAAATTGTCGGTTTAATATTACCAAAATGGCCGGTTTATAAATATTGATGGCGCCGGGTCATAATTGTTGTCGACACCGGGTCATGTAATTGATCTTCCTGATTTGCTCAAAACTAATAAAATGAAGATGTTCCTCCTTTATATGCATAATACCTGTAGCCCCCAAGTCTTAAGAGGAGAACATAGTGATAACTTAAGACTTGCTCCAATAAGTGTTTCAACCTTGAAGAAATCCAGTTTGTTCATCATATAAACTGAATACTCCATATATGTAGCCCCCAAGTGCCGGGTTGTCATGCTTGCAGCAACCTGGGACTTGCAATTGCTTATAAAAACTTCAATCAGTGTAGCCCCCAAGGGCCGGGTCATTATGCAATAATTAGCAGGGACTTTATAAATATAATCATGTAGACTTGAGCAGTGATGTGTAGCCCCCAAGGGCCGGCTTAGTAAGATAATACTGAACCGGGACTTGATATATACTTCAATGAAAATAACATCTTATAATGTAGCTTCCATCGTAGGGCTTGAACCCACGTTCACAAGGTTAAGAGTTTTGTGCTTTACCAACTGAGCAATGAATCCTTCAATATTATGGACGAAAACTTGTGTACCTTGAATTGTTGACAGGAGCAATTGGTAGCCCCCAAGGGCCGGCTCATTATAATATGATGAGTCGGGTCTTCAATAAGACTAGTAAAAATGACTTTGCATTAGCCCCCAAGTGTCATGATACATGCTTGCAGCGACATGAGACTTGCATGTAATCTCGATTTGAATAATGTAGCCCCCAAGTGCCGGGTTGTAAGCCTGCAACGACTTGGGACTATTCCTTCCATTGTAGAATAAATCACATCCTTTGATAAAAGAGTAGACATTGCGCTATAGCGACTTTGAAAACCTTAATAATAAAAATCCAGCCATGTTGGCTATTCAAGATAATATAATCCGATATGAAAACCTTATTCATTCAATATCATAATGAAATTTCAGCCAAGTTTGGCTATTTGAATAATATAACCCAATGATTTATAAGCGCATGATTCCAATGGCGCAATCCAAATATATATTGGCGACTTATTGTCCAAAGCCAGGCCGGTTTAATAAACACCGGATCATACTACCAGTTTAATAAACACCGGTGATTTATAATCATGCTTTATTCAACCTGTTTCTGCATACAACAAGTTTAAAGTGTCCTGGCAGTTTACCGCCGGACGGGTCATAATGCCCAACATATAACCTGGGTTTATAACCAAGGCTGCATTTAGAATAATCAAATATGAAATATATCATACCTGTGACATTGAATCACATTGTTGGTTTTACCAACTTTTTGTGGTAAGGGTGATAACCCAAATCTTGAGTACTGATAACTCCTTCCATATTGTGCCGGTTTATGATAAAACCGTGCTGGGTTGTGATAAACACTGGTTTAACCATATATAATACTGGCGACTCGTAGTCAAACCAGACCGGGCTGATAATCTCCGGATTATAACTTGATCGTGCACTGACAACTTGTAGTTGAAAGCCGAGCCGGGTTGATAAACACCGGTTTACTCCATAATAGGATGGTAACAGAAAATCAAACCGGGCAGATAGTCTCCGGATTAAGATTTGACCGTGTTCCGTCAATTTGTAATTGACAGTGTGAACCGGTTGAAAATTTTGTCGGTTTAAAAAACGCAATAAAAAGAAAGAAATATCTTTCAAAGAAAAGTGTGAAGCAAAGGCAATGACAAAACCGTTTGCAAAAAAGGTTTATTTGAGCTGATCAGATGGCGTTACCATGGCCGAACACGACCAAGCTCCCGATAGATGTAACTATGGTTCTAGTCAGCCAGGTCCCCAAATGAAACCGTGGCATTTATGCCGATCAAGTGGCATGGCAATGGTTCGGGTTCGACCAAGCCCCCAAGTGATTCTGTGGCCTTAGGCCGATCAAGAGGCATGACTGGTTCAGACGTGACCAAGTCCCCAAGTGATCTGGTGGCTCTCGCCTATCAAGAGGTATTGTATTGGTTCGGACACGACCAAACCCCCAAGTGATATAACATGATGCTTTTAAAAAGCTAACTCAAGGGGTAAACCGAAGGCCGCTTTAGAACAACTCCGTGTAACCACACATGATGTAAAAGAACAGAGATCCCGCTTTATGAAGCAGAAGCCCCCATGTGATCAATAATATGTCAGGCCAGTAAGGCGGGATACCCATGTTTGAACCGCGCATCATGGCAGCGGGTCCTCTTCCGCAATTTTTAACTTTTGCAAGAGATAAATTCTTCTTGAACCGGGATCTTGAACCATATATTGAGAGCTTCAAAGCTTTGTGGGAGATATCTTTCCCTTGAACCGGATTTCAAACCGGAATCCTTATTTTTAGCCGGAAATTTTCTGACGGCCTTTAAACTCGAACTTGCGAGAAGTTAATTTCCTTTTGAACCGAACATTGTTAAACCGGATTTGAGCGCTTCAGAGCTTTGTAGGAGAACAGATTTTTCTTGAACTGGATTGTAAACCGGAGTCATTTCTGATGACCCGGAACTTCTTCATCGAGCCGGGATTGTATAACTGTCATATACTTTCTAAGCCGGAAATTTTCTGACGGCTTTTAAACTTTCATCAATATAACAGTGGCCTCCGAGACCGGGTTATCCTTCCCTCCATTGTCCTGGGGTTCTTAAATTTTCTGAAACTGGCAAGATTCGCTGAGTCATGTCATCGTAGCCCCCGAGTCTCAAAGGTGACTCGAGGAGTTGGCTTGAGACTCTCCGTATTTGACCGTGATATAAACCGGCATAACTTGTATATCATTGGCGTTGATAGCACGACGTGAATCCATAGAACGTTGAGGTGACTACGGCGGGTTGTAAATGATCCCATATGAGCCGTGTCAGCAACTCGGCCAATGGTTCCTTCCAACTGGCGATTTGAAGTTTAATCAAGACTGTAGTGGCGGCGACTTGTGCGCCCAATAAACAGCTCATGCAGACAGGTGTGGCCCGGTATGTTGATGTAGACCAGGCCGTGAGAGACGGACAGCAAAGACGACTGCAGCATCAGTGGCGGCTCCGATAGATGAGTCGGCCGCTGCGTTGTAAGCCGGTGCGGACGGGGAAAATCTTCACCGGTGTTGTAAACCGGCACGGACGGGCGAGTTAATCGCGGGTGCGGTCCCGGTGAGTCAAAGTAGTCCGGGCCACAAGGGCGGCGTTTTGCACACATATTCTTTGATCATTGTGGCACGGTCATATGCTAGCACATGACAGTAATTACGCAATTTATATATCCATGATCCGGCCATCGGCTTTGCAATGACCAATTGTCCTGCATATAAAATGCAAAGACCAAAGTAATTGCTCTCTTACAAAAACAATATGTGCTAAATTATACTTAGAGGGATATCACCTGATTCGCCCGAACAACAGAAGAGTCGGCCGTGGTATTGTAAGCCGGTGTGGACGCGTGAACCGCCATGAGGGCAAATGAACGAGTCATCCATGGCGTTTGTAAAGCGGCGCGGGTGGCGATTCAAACATGATGTTGTTTAACCGGTGTAGATGCACGAATCGGCGGCAGGTGCGGACGGATGTAATCCGAACATCGGGGCGGCGAGTTGCACGTATATTCGTCGAGCATCCTAGCACGGACAAACACCAATGCAAAAAGTGATGTTGATGCGCCCCCTTAGGCGACACCCTTTCGTAACGGTCCTGCAAAAATATTACAAGACCAAGTAATTGTTCTTTGATAAAAACAATATGTTTACCAAAATAAACTTTAGATGGATACCACCTGACTCGTCCGGACAGTAAATGAGTCGGCTGCGGCATGAGCCAGTGCGGACAGGGAAGTCGGCACCGGTATTGTAAACCGGCACAGACGGGAGAATCGGCCGCGACGCTGTAGGCCGGCGCAAACACGCGAGTCGGCCGCAGGCGCAGACAGATGTAAACCGAACAGCGGGGGCGGCGATTTGCACGTGTATCCGTCGAGCAACATGGCACGGAAGAAAACCAGTGTAAAATTATGCTGGCGCGCGCTCCATATCCGTGGCATAACTATACCGCGGTCATGGATAATTATCCTGCATAAAAAAATATTGCAAGACAAAATAATTGTTTTCACAAATTAATATGTACTGTTAAAATAGACCGGACGAATATCACCTGATGTTTGAACAAGAGATGATCTGGTCATATCGCCATAAACAGTAATCCATTGTCCTGTTTTTCTTGGACAAAATATGACTTGTGCGTACGTCCGCCGGAACACACGCGACGCGTCGGCCATGCCAGAGCTGCAGCAGTGGGGGAACGGCCGGGTTAACCCAAGCGGGTTTGACCCAGTTGTTGATGTAGTACGTAGACTTGGCAAGATGTGCTAGTATGGTAACTAGACTTTTGGATTTGTTGGATGCATGTAGATGTAGCACTGATGGTCTTCCCGTGAGTTGTTGTTTGTTTCAACTTTCTCAGGTAGTTAACTTGCTTTTGGCAGTTGATGTACCAGTCCGTCTCGGGATTGATTTTTCTAGCTGCAATTTGATGGTAGTGGCCCGCGGTTTGACAGCGGCCACCTCAACAAACAAATGACTGCCGCCTTGACAATTTTCCCGTGATAGAGAATCCTGTCGGCCCGTACTTCTAGCAGCACCCCTGGAATCAATCTGGTTTCGGATTAGACTGCCTGTCGGTCTTGTCAACTCGGCGAATACACTGGTTTCCTCGTTGGAGCTTGGTCCTCTTTGGTCCCGGCGCCTTCCAGCAAGACACCAAGATCGATCTGGCTCAGATTTCTTAATTGTACAGGGAACAACGCCTGTCGGTCTCGGCGGATCGTAGGATGGCAGTAGCAAACGCACATAAGCGTAGCGATCCTAAGTCTTCTTGAACCTTAACCTTATACTATCCGCTCCAAAAGTTAATCACGATTCAACGATGAATTTTACTGGCTCTGCTCAAAGTTACCTTATGTCGGATTATCGTGCTTGCCTTTTCTTCTTCTTCTTCTTCTTCTTCTTCTTTTTCTTCATCTAGTCAACTGCGAGCTTCTCGATCCATATGGGAGATCCCTCCAAGAACTCAACATCACCGTACGCAGGCCCCACGGTGGGCGCCAACTGTCGTGGAATTGTCACGGCAGATGTTCTTAGTGTCAGGACTTAGTCGCGAGGCCAACGCATCTATGTGGTAGCTTGAGAGGGGTTGAGCGGGACGAGAGACGCGATGTTTACCCAGGTTCGGCCCCTCACGGTGGAGGTAAAAGCCTACATCCTGCTTCATTGATATTGATGATGATGATCACGGTTACAAGAGTGCTCTATCTTGAGAGCTATTGTCTAAACCTAACTTGTCCAACTTGTGGAACTTGTGAATCTTGTCCCCTTTTGGGGAGCCCTGCCCCTCCTTATATATGTTGAAGGGGCGGTTTACATGTGGAGTCCTATTAGGATTAGGACTAGTCTATCTCTAATACAAACCGGATACAAGTCCAGGTCTTAGCTCCTTGTAAGATAATGTTCCTCATGCCTTTCCTCTTAAACCGGCCCACCGTTAAACGTGAACCGGCCTTCTGGGCTTTGGGCCTTGTCATCCGTCGATCCCACACGCCGGATCACCAGTGAGTCATAATGACCAGGTGGGTTGCTTGTAAACCGCCAGGTTAGGGCGGGTTGCTAGTAACTCGCCAAGTGTCAGCGGGGTCTTCAGATAAACCGCCAAGTTCGGCCGGGTTAACTTCCGGCCGGTTTACACCGCGGGGTATATCCCCGACAGGTAGGGTTCGCGTGTGTGTGCTTATAGCGGTGAGTGCTTGCGCGTATATATGAGCCCTTGCGTCTGTACTGTGTTAAACAAATACATATCATGATTATACGGTCACTGGCTCACCCGTACAACTCCGTATTTTGTTGATGACACATTCAATTGACCAGTCAAACGTTCCACGCGGCACAACTAGTGTTGCACCATCGGGGCGCGTAACCATGGGGCCCACCTGTCAGCCCGTATATGAAAAAAGAAATGGTGGTTTGAGTCTGTACTGTGTTAATAAAATAGGAGTACATTTTAGGGTGATCATACGGTCACTAGCTCACCATACAGCTCCATAATTTGTTGATAACACGATCAATTGACTAGTCAAACCGTCCACATTCAGCAGCGCACATTACCATAGGGCCCACCTGTCAGCGCGTATATGAAGGACAGAAATGGTAATAAATTAGTGGTCGGTGGGTATTCGAAGTCGTGAGACCTCTGGTTGGCAGTCACCGGCGGTTGGGGGGCGTTCATTGGGCGGTGGGGTGGGGATCCCCGGAGAAAAAGCTCGGCGGGGAGGGGGGGAGGGCTAGAGGGATGGCTGGTGCGGCGGTGGACCGGCGGTGGGGAGTGGTTTCGGGGAGGGCGGGCCGGCCGCGGGCGGCGGGGGCTGGCGGTTCGGCCGGTGGTGGCTGGCAGCTCAGGGGGGGTGGAGTTTGATGATAAACTGGAGGCCCTTGATTTCATATCCAACGGCTGGAAAATCTAATGACTAGAGATGAAAAAGTCAGTCGACTGACGTGTAGCCTAACCCCGCACGTACACATGCACGCACGCAAGACACGCACACATGTAGGCGTGCAACACTGGCACGTACACACGCACGCATGCTGGCGTGCAACACTGACACGTACACATGCACTCACGAACACACACACGTACGCACCCATGCATGCAACACTGAAACGTGCCCTTGCACGTACGCAACACTCGCACGCCTGCATGCACACAGCACACGACGCAAGACACACGTTCAACCTATACATGCATGCACCCTTTGTTAAGGACATGGATTGTTACGGGTATTAATCAATCTTATCTGTGATAAGAAGAACATTGATGTTTGCATCGGTCTTTATGAATCACAACGTATCGAACGGGCTATCAACATAGTAGGCTTATCTACATGAAAAAGATGACATCACACTCAATGAACAATCATCGGTTTATGAAATGCCCGCTTCTGACCGCCCTGGCCCACCAAAGGTTCCTCTGCTGTGCGCTACCTGCGTTGGGTCACTGACATGCATGCCATGCACCCAAAGAGCCCACATGTCAGTGGAAGAATGGCGCGGTGTCCTAGGTCAGAGTCGAGGGAGCCACTCGCGGCACGCCCGGCTGAATACGTCTCCGTGCCGCATTCAAACGCCTCCATGAAACCCGCCCGTGTGGAAGCCGAGAAACCCACTCTGGACACACGTACGTTCATGACCGGGCCAGCGTTAAACGCAACGCCGGCCGAGCTCCTCCCGTCCGCCATCTATTTAATCTCCTATTTAAACGAGGCCAAACGCTGGCCAAGAATCGCACACCTCTGCCGCTCCCCTATCTCCTCCACCATTTTGTCCACTCTTACCATGGCTTACGAAGAGTAGTTATTCCGCATCCAAGCCAGCTGGGTAGCCCGCCAGATACGAGCTATGCAGCTCGCTGATCCACCTCCCTCCCCTCACCCGACGGAGCTAGTTGCCGCCCCAAGCCAGCGTGCGGTTCAGCAACTCGCTGATCCAGGCCAGCTCGACAAGGAGCGGCGCACGAGCGTCGTTGCTGCCGTCCACGCCGCAGCCTCGTACCGCGTCTCCCGTTTCTGTGGCCAAGACTCCCATGCCGGCGGCCACGCCATGCAAGCAGCGACAGAAGCCGGGTGCGCGGAGAGCGACGAGTCGGCGGCGAGCGCCTCCGCGTCCGCCGCCATCATCGAGGAGAAGTAGAACACGGGAGGCCGCCGCCGCTTGGGTCCCATGAAGGCCACCGCGGAGGCGACGCCGGCGTACACAGCAGGTGTCTTGCCGGATCCTTTTTTTGCGAGGACCTTCGTCGATCCCGCATGGGCTCCATGGAAGAGGGGAATGTTAGGATGAACACAAGCCGGTGCCGGCCATGGCGAAGTAGTGGCCGTGATGAACTCGAACCGGTGCCGGCCACCATCATCTTCGGCACCAGCCAATGATATCAGTTGGGCAGTGGGGAAGCGAGCCGTCCTTTGCGTTGAAGCATATACCTCCGGGGCTCCCGGCAGTCCGGTGATCGTGCTGCCGGACATGAGGAACACAAATCGATCGGTGTGCGACCATTTAGGCCAGGTATTATATACCTGTGCTGTCCAGAACTAGCATCGCGTAGTTCATTTGAATGTAATGAAATCCGTCATGTTTGTATGAAAATTCAGTATTTTATATGATTTCCGTTGTTGTTTATATGAAATATTAGTTTGTCTACGTGTTTGCGTGAATTTCATCCGGTTGGTTGAGTTGCTGTCATAATGTGTACGGCTACGGTTGGATGGCGTAATTTGCGGGTCGTCGGTCGGTCTGCGGGCGGCTCGGGCGGCATTGTGGGACAAAAAACACAGATCATGCGAGCTCGTCTCCCACGTGCGCGTTGGAGGATGCATGACAGGATGAGCACCCGAGCCATTCCTCGTTCATCGGTGGCAAAGGCACCGGTGGACAAAAGGGTCGCCAATATTTTGGCTACCTCGGGCAAGATCCAAACAGCCCCTCCCAATAGATTCAAATCCCTTGTTCGCCATGGAATTTTGCCATGTGTTGTTTTCATGGACTAGCAAGATGCTCGTGCATTGCATGGAACGTCAAGATGCATTTTTTTACAAACTCCTGCATGCATGGTAGGGATACGTAATGTCCTTCTTTGCTAGTACCACGAGGCAAACACCATTAATATTGCATCGATTAGTGTTAGTGGCCTTGTATATCTGCAAATTGTAATTTTGATAGAGGCCCCTTGTATATAAAAATGGAGGGAGAAAGATGAGAGATAAGGTGAGGAGGAGTGGGGCGTGGTGGTGACTGGTGGTCGGACTATGCGGAGGCATGGGGATGGATGGCGCATTATGTCTAGGTTTGTATCTCTCTCACACACACCCACGTAGGTGGGGGACGTGCACGAAGAGAAGAGGTGCACGCACGGCGCACGTACTCCCGTCTCTTTCCCAACCACACCTGCGCGGGTACACGGTGGAGCTCATTTCTGTACGAAAAAGGCAGCCCACGTGGTAATTTGGCACGTGTACTGGTTGTCCACTTGGTGGAGGGAGGATCGTCTACCACGGGTGAACAAACAAATTGCGACTTGACACGTTATGTTAAATTAAAAAAAGAGGCAAACCATGTGGGGCCTAACTTAGAGGCAAGGCTCTATACACTGGAGTACTTGTGATGTGTCCCGTCAACTCGCAGAACGAGGAGAAGCTTGCTTAGTACGCCGTCTCCCCCGCCCACGGGCGCGGTGGCTCACAGGATGAGGTGAAGCTTGCTTACTACGCCTTACGCCCGCTCCCTCGCCCACGCGCGCGGTGGCTCGCAGCACGAGGAGAAAATTTTACTACTCCCTCTGTTTACTCCTCGTCCCTACTACGTACTTTGGTTAGTACTCCCTCCATTTACTTATACAAGGCCACTATAAAAAATACATTTTGCATCTATACAAGGCCACAAATAGTAATCGAGACAAAAGTTACTACTCCCTCCTTTCCAGTTTATGGCTCAATTTCAAAATCTCTCCAACCAAGGTAGACGGTGAGTGGTCGAATTAATTTCGTAGTTTGCACAAGTAATTAGTACGCTCGTTTTTCTCAAGAAGTTATGTTTACCGAGGCATTAATTAGAATGAATGCATGAATGACCACTAAATTTCCATGAACTTGTACATGCATTGGTTAGTTTCCTCTTGACACTGCTTGCGTCGGGTGATCTAACGCACCTCGAAATCCAACATGTAATGGTACTACTACTAGTATAGTAGAATTAAGACTTATCAAATGGAAAAACGAATGTTTTTAGATGAGCCCTATAAACCCTAGTGGGTACGTACTCCGTAAAAACAGATTTTTCCAAAACTAAGTCGCTCCCTTCATGAATTCTGTAGTATCCTCCTCCGTCGACGCTCCCTTCCATGAATTCTGTACTTCCCGTCGCCGACATGTGGGACGTATAGCAGCCGGGTCGACATGTCAACCACCAAATAACAGTGCAGAACAGCAGGGGGGACGCACCCCACTCGTACCAGCCCAGTAGTATTAATGAGCAATGAGACGTCAAATCACAATGCCGCACTTTCCTAGACGGACGAAGCAACCATTATTTCACACTTCGGTTCGCCATCATCTCAAACCACGTACTAGTATTGCTTCTGCCTCAAGAGGGACACATGCATCGCCTTGGTACTGTTGGTAATATGCCCTAGAGGCAATAATAAAATGGTTATTATTATATTTCTTTGTTCATGATAATTGTCTATTATTCATGCTATAATTGTGTTATACGGAAATCGTAATACATGTGTGAATACATAGACCACAACACGTCCCTAGTGAGCCTCTAGTTGACTAGCTCGTTGATCAAAAGATAGTCATGGTTTCCTGACTATGGACATTGGATGTCATTGATAATAGGATCACATCATTAGGAGAATGATGTGATGGACATGACCCAATCCTAAGCATAGCTCAAAGATCATGTAGTTCGTTTGCTGTAGCTTTTCCAAATGTCAAGTATCATTTCCTTAGACCATGGGATTGTGCAACTCCCAAATACTGTAGGAGTTCTTTGGGTGTGCGAAACGTCACAACGTAACTGGGTGACTATAAAGGTACACTACAGGTATCTCCGAAAGTGTCTGTTGGGTTGGCACGAATCGAGACTGGGATTTGTCACTCCGTATGACGGAGAGGTATCTCTGGGCCCACTCGGTAATGCATCATCATAATGAGCTCAATGTAATCGAGTGGTTGATCACGGGATCATGCATTACGGTACGAGTAAAGTGACTTGCCGGTAACAAGATTGAACGAGGTATTGGGATACTGACGATCGAGCCTCGGGCAAGTAACGTACCGATTGACAAAGGGAATTGTATATGGACTGATTGAATCCTCGACATCGTGGTTCATCCGATGAGATCATCGAGGAGCATGTGGGAGCCAACATGGGTATCCATATCCCGCTGTTGGTTATTGACCGGAGAATCGTCTCGGTCATGTCTGCATGTCTCCCGAACCCGTAGGGTCTACACACTTAAGGTTCGGTGACGCGAGGGTTGTTGAGATATTAGTATATGGTAACCCGAAAGTTGTTCGGAGTCCCGGATGAGATCCCGGACGTCACGAGGAGTTCCAGAATGGTCCAGAGGTGAAGATTTATATATAGGAAGTCAAGTTTCGGCCATCGGGAAAGTTTCGGGGGTAATCGGTATTGTACCGGGACCACCGGAAGGGTCCCGGGGGTCCACCGGTTGGGGCCACCTATCCCGGAGGGCCCCATGGGCTGAAGTGGGATGGGAACCAGCCCCTAGTGGGCTGGTGCGCCCCCTTGGGCCTCCCCCTGCGCCTAGGGTTAGAAACCCTAGGGGTGGGGGGCGCCACCCTTGCATTGGGGGGGGCAAGCCACCCCCTTGGCCGCCGCCCCCTAGGAGATTGGATCTCCTAGGGCCGGCGCCCCCCTAGGGAGGGCAGCCGCACCCCAAGCCCCTGGCCTCTCCCTCTCCCTCCCGTGACACTCTTCCGTCTCCCTGCGCTTGGCGAAGCCCTGCCGAGATCACCGTTGCTTCCACCACCACGCCGTCGTGCTGCTGGATCTTCATTAACCTCTCCTTCCCCCTTACCGGATCAAGTTGGAGGAGACATCTTCCCAACCATACGTGTGTTGAATGCGGAGGTGCCGTCCGTTCGGCACTAGGTCATCGGTGATTTGGATCACGTCGAGTACGACTCCATCAACCCCGTTCTCTTGAACGCTTCCGCGCGCGATCTACAAGGGTATGTAGATGCACTCCTCTCTCCCTCATTGCTAGATGACTCCATAGATTAATCTTGGTGATGCGTAGAAAATTTTAAAATTCTGCTCCATTCTCCAACAGGTACATCATGACACGTGGGACCGCATGACAGGCCATGCTCCCCCGCCGATTGCTCGGTAAAATCACCTCATTTTTACTATACTTCCTCCATATCGGTTTACTACATGGCATGCACGTCGTTCTAGGTTGAGAATTTAACTGGCTATATATGTGATGAACAGTACTCTAGCCTTTTAAAAAATGTATACTTTTGTACAGTAGTACTATCAATGAATTGCGTCATGGAGCAAAAATTGAAATTAAAAAAAAGGTGGTACATATAGAGAGCGCTCGTCGCCAAATTATGCATATAGTACTATTAAAAAAGCTAGTACGTTCTTAATTGGGGTGCTAAATTCTATTAAAGTAATACTAGTAGTATGTACATACTGAAGAGTTAAAGTAACGAGAAGAAACATAACATAGTTCTGATGGGGGATCAGCACAACACACCCCTCAAATTAAACTAAGCACACCTGAAATTAAACTATGCAACTAATCCAGTAGACACTGCATTAGAAGTTTAGAACCACCATGAGCAACGACACTGCCACCTTACTCGGAGTCCTCGTCCACGTCCTCGACTTCGTCCTTGTCCCTCTTCCTCTTGGACGATACTTCTTTGCTTGAACCGCACACTTGGCTGTTGCTCTTCATCCAACCCTTGTAGATATTGAAGCAAAGGTAGCCATCCATTGTAGCGTACTGGATGTGGTCTATATCTAGTATATTCCACTGCCATGCATGACAATGAAACGTGTAATGAGGTTTCTCCAGTTTACCGTACGAAGGATGAACCATGGCTCCTGCCAGGGTCAGCATTGAAGGCTGACGAGAGGACACCAGCCGATTCTTCTGGAGGTCGAAGGTGTTGCCTACAACAAGGCCTATCCGACGCATGACTTCTTTGTCGTTACCAAAGTCTACAGTAATGAATTTCACCGTTTTGTCCTTGAGGAAGTTCTTAAAATCCTGGCACTCAATGTCGGCATGGCATATGTGGTAGACCAAGCAAACGTTATGTACGCAAACCTGGATCACGGCGGGCTTCTTCCTCTCTTCGTCCTTTAGATCCTTCTCTCGTCCCAGGACTGTGGTGTACTCAACATCTAGCCCAGCGACCCACTCATCATCTAAGTTTTCGAACATGCGTCCGAAGCAAGAAAGGCATCCTTTCACCATCGCGGAAGAACGGGTGTAGATGATGTCGAACTCATCGCCGGTGATGGTTCTAACCTTGTACTCACCGCCGATCGTGGAGATTTGGGACTCCATGGATTTGGGAGGAGGGTTAGGATTAGTGGAACTGCCGTAATGTGAATGGACGGGACGACTATAAGCGAACCGCCGTATTATTGAAGGACATGCGGGGACGAGTAGGAGCGAACTGCCAGCGTGCGAACGGCAGGGTAGTGGCTTTCATTCTCCCATGATACGGGCTTCCAAGAGCCCTTGTATCTGAGATCGAACAATTGCATGGCGTGATTCTAGACCTATGGGTGAATATCCTATCCTGGAGGGTTATTCTTCAAATTTTCAGCAACTTAGCATGCGACCGTTTGATCTCAGATCCAAGGGCTGCCAGCAGCCCGTATCATGGTCGCGCCTACCACAACCGCCGCATCGCTCGTGCGGTCACACCCTTGGAGATTTAACACGGTGCATTAGGCTATCTGATGTTGGCATGTCATACATAGTCATCACTTAGTCACTCATACCACAACAAGGTTGGCTATAAGTGTATTTTTTACTCCTCTCTATCTCTTTCTTCGTACTAAAGGAAGAAACGGTGCTAAGCGCGTGTATTTATTGCATTTGCCAAGGAGTGACCTCTTCAAATGAAATGGTGTTGCTAAGTTTGCTTCATTTAATTAGCTATAGACTCAAAATTTTCATTTCACCTAGGTACACGTGCTTAGCACCATTTCTTCCTTGCGTCACCAAACTAGTCTCTCTCTTCTTCATTAACTTGCCACATCAGACTTTTTCCCTATGTGGCAAGCTTAAGCACCTGTAGGAGCAAGTAAAAGTAAGTACAATAGTGCGCTTTACATGGCATTTTTGCATATGTGGAGGAAATAGAGGAAAGGAAAAAGTGGAGAAGTGGGCTCTCATGCAAGAGCCAGCCTCTACTACATGGTGGAGCATTGGGAGAGGCACCTGTATGGAGGTGGTCAGGAATCTGGGAGACTCACGCCGGTCGTAGCACCGCAGTTAAAATGATAATGGCAAGTCAAATCACGGGGCCCCACCTGTCCAGCAGTAACTCAATGTCAAATCACACAGCCCTACGTTTGCAGCAGCCTACTCCCTCGTCTTCTCGCGTCTCTGTCGAACCGACTAAGCGAAACTGCCCCGCAGCCTACCGCGCAGGAAAAGCCCCGCCCTCGACTTTTAAATACAACTACATCCGCTTAAGAATCCAATGATATACTTTTTGTGACATAGTAACTCATATTTAGTTAGTCAAATGGATGACCTAGAACTACGTGCAGGCCCTATAAACCGAGACGACTAAAAATAAAAAAACCGAGACGGAGAGGGTAGTTCAGCACGTATCTTTTTAGATCAATATAGTCGGGATTCACCAAGGAGCAAAACCAAGTGGTAGGCTGCTCCTGTCGTGTTGGCGTAGCAACTCAAGCAGGGTCAGTCCGCACACGAAATGGCGACACACTTAACAGGACCCCTTTGGCCGACATGTGGCTCATCCACCATCTTGTTCCACGTGCGATGCACCAAATTACAGTTCGGAGCAGCAATTGGAATTGGAGGCACCCCGGTCGTAATGCCGCAGTAGTAGAAAATGAGCGACAAAGGGTCAAATCACAAAGCCCCACCTTTCCCGCATTAAGTTGGACGGACGAAGTAACCATCATTTCACTCCAGGGCGCAAGAGAATAAAGAAAAGTGAAAACAATGATGCGCGCGGCAGCTACCTATGGCACCCTAGTGTAGGGGTCTCCACGACAGATCTTTTTTTCAAAGCGCCTCCACTACAAATTGGCTTCTCCCTCGTCCTCTTGAAGAAAACCGATGATGAGTGCAGCGGTAGGGTTTGTAGGAGTACTACGGCATGCGGGGCCACTTCGTAGTAAACGGGTTCGAGCCGACGCCTTAAATATGTGTGGGCCGCTTGGTTTTATGGGAATGAGGCACCATTTTGGGTTCGGGGACCAGTGAAGATATAGTACGTACAAAAAAAATTGTGGACGTAGGTTCGACCGAAAGGCAATGATGCATGGGCCCTGCATTTTAATATACCCGGGGCCGCGTGAAATTTGCTACTCTACTCAAAACTAGTAAGGTACACATGTATTGAACGCATGAGATTTCGAAACCAAATTATGAATAAATACACACTATAGCATGTAAAGCTTTGAGTCATATATGCATGATGTAGATGTTAGTTTAGTTCTTATAGTTCATCTCATTCAAAATCAATAAGTTTTATAAAAATGTTAAGATTCATGGGGTTGTGCATTGTACTCCCTCCGTTCCAAAATAGATGACCCAACTTTGCACTAAAGTTAGTGCAAAGTTGGGTCATCTATTTTGGAATGGAGGGAGTAAATCATAAAGTAAAAAAATAATGGTAGTTCATTTAGAAAAAAATAATCAATTACGATACAGAAGATTCTAGAATAAAGGAGAAGTGCTTGTGTTTTGAGGTTTGTGCATTATGCGTAAGTTCAACCATGGAGTCTTCTAAATTGTACATGTGGCAGATCTGGTGGAATGTTGATGATATCCAACGACCATTACTGCTCGGATTTGCCTATCTCTGCACTGTCGGGTTAGCTTCATCCAGCGACCATCTTTCAAAGTTATTGGCACACTATATAGTTCTTGTGCCATAGTTGCATGTTTTGGAAAAAAGCTACTAGTGGGTTGTACTATCTATTTAGGAATAGAAGATGTATACATGGAAGTTGTAGGGAAAGAGATGACATGGAGCATCTCAATTCCTATGAGTAGGGATTGGAAAAGAGATGTCATTTGGTTCACATCATAGGAACTTTCCTATTGAATCTAGAGATGACATGTTTCTCAATTCCTATGAGGAGGGATTAGAAAAGAGATGTAATTTGGTTCATATCATAGGAACTTTTCTATTGAATATACGCTAATGTTTATTTTCCTTTGAAAGTAAGGGAGTATAGGAATCCATTCATATGAACCAAGTGGCTCTAAAGCTATAGAAATGATATCATGTTTATTTCCTTTGAAATGTGGAGTATATGAATCTATTCCTATGAACCAATTGGCTCTAAAGGAAAAAATCCTATAAAAATCATATCATATAGATTTCCCATGATATTCCTCGACACTAAAGGATGCTTGAAATTGTTGCGGGTGATACGATGGTCTTTCTTTGTAGACTCCTCACCCAACTTTATAGTTACCTCTCGGAGATGAATGAAATGATATATATATATATACATGGTATTCTACATGTGCAATTTGGTACGCGAAAACTCGGTAAAAGTTTGCGAGGTTCGAATTATCAATAAAGCTATATGCACTGCATTTCGGAACGGAGGGAGCATACGGCAGTTGCTAACACTCACATGGAAGATTTGTGTGTAGGAGGAGTGGTTGTTCTGTTAAATGACATGGTAAAACTGACACTGTCGGATGCCGATCTAACGGTCCTTATGGCGTTCGTCAGGAAAAGGCTTGTGGCGAATGTTTGTCGGATAATGATTTACGGACACATGCATTGCATTGATACGTGCCCCCCTCTCTCTCACGCACACGCACCCTCACGAGTCACGACTCTCCCGAGTCCTCTCGCAGACTCGCATGTCACACCCACCGTCTATCTGCAGGTAGACGTCATGCACATATGTGCTCTTCACACCCTACCCTCAAAACTTCTGAAAAACAAAAGATGGCGCGCACATTTTATTTTAGCTCACACGTCACACACTTGTATTATTACTCTTGCGGCGAACGTTCTTTGGGCATAGTATATTGTACTCTCACGAAGAGAAGCGGTGCACGCACGCACTAGTTCTCTCACACCCACTCGCGGGTACACGTAGGAGCGCATTTTTTTGAAGCTGGTAAAACAAAATCACTCCACTATATATAAAAGCAGGAGCCTTAGCGCTTGCTTTACTAGGGTTCCTCTCGTTCACTCTCTCATGCTCTCCAGATCTAAGCAACACATATGTGGCCACACTCTCTCTCAGCTCATGGCTGGTCACAAATCCGGCCGGACAACCTCGACCGGGGCAGGGGTGTAGGCACATCGTTCACGCTGTCGTCGGCGGCGAGGGAGGAGACTAACGGCTGCCCGCGCGTCCTGATCGGCGGCCGTGCCGTTCTCTCCGAGAGAGCGCCGGCTCGGGAGGGCCTCCGGCCCCTTCTTCCTCCCTGCGGTATTGTGGCCAAGATGCGGCCTCCCGACACCGTCTTTGCGACATGCCGACGACCCTCAGGTATATATTCCTTCGAAACCTGCCTTGCTCTACTGCCCCAGCTCCCTTCGTGTGGATCCTTTTCTACTTTCGTCCGTTGTTCCAAAGCCACCTAGACTTCTACTATTATTAGAAGTAAAGCTATTTCATACAGTCGACTCAAAGTGTTGGTTCAAACAGGGAAGAAAGTGGGAAAGCTGTAGCATGAATCTAGGACTTGGTTCTAAGAGGAAACGGGGGAAAGTAGTAATATCTGCCACTGTTTAAATAACCACATTTCTTATTTGCGCAAACAGGGATGTCTGTCTCCATATCGTTTCGGGATGTTTGTCTCCGTATTGTTTCTATCCGTGCAATCAAAAGCACACACCTCAGTTTTAGTACAATTGCGCAAAATGAGATGGCTATCCCTCGCTGCCGTCGTCTAACCTCCCGTCTTCAAGGTATCCCTACATTGGTAGTTACTAAGGTAGAATGACCAACGCAATCTAAAAGAAGCTGATTCGTACGTTTTACTTCCTGATTGCAGTGCAGGGACGAGCGAAAACAACTGCATCCTAGTCCGGAATGCACTTTCTTCCAGTTCATCCGTGGACCAAGGACTAGCTGGCACGACAGTTTTTTGGACAGGTGCACGGACAAGAGGCATTGTGGTCTGCTTATTTCTGCAAATAGCGGTGCTTAAATTTAGTGGAATGCACAAGCATTTCAGCTGGTCAGTACACTGCATGGTTCAGTTCAGCATTCCAGCTGAGACCACAATTATAATTGGTTATTCTGGAATGAGAGAACCTAGCCCTGAGTGGTGGCAACAAGAAAAAACCAGAGTGAAGTCCAGGAAATTAAAGCCTGCCGGCAGGCCGTTTGCTCAAAGAGAAGCCTTGCTTGTTTTTTTCTTGATTTGTAAACCTTCTCACAACTTTGTCTTTTGCTGTGAACTAGTATATGTTTGTTATGTTCTATGAATCATTGAGATGTATAAAATTGCTTAACTTATGCTTTTCAAGTTTTTTATGAAGACGAGTTTAATGTGAGTGTTCCACATGAGCGCTGGACTAGCGTGTGAACATTTGGAATTTATTACATTGTGGCCTCAATTAACTGCATGAACCACTGTAACAAGATACATAGTTGTTTATATGTCAGATAGTAGATTGTTGATTGTTAGATGGTCGATAGCCTAGTGTTGAAGCGAGCTGAGCCAATGTGTCATGTTTTGCACAACTGCTTACAAGTGGGATAGCACCAACAGTGTTTACAAGTACTTATGTATACGTCGGCGCATGGTTCTCGAACGAGTGCTCTATTTCATCAAAACACACACTGCTCGTATGATAAACCGTGACAACTTATGTCTTACCATGCCATATTCATGAAAAAACTAGTGAGGACGCATCTGTTTCGGCAACAATTATGATGGTTCTCACATGATTCACGGGCAAACAAAGTTAGCAGCAGTTCCCATAGACGGATTCAAATAGAGTACTAGCCCCAGAGGGGTCGATAACAGGCAAGGTTCGGATAATTAGACACAATCCAAACTACTATTAAATACTAGCTGGGGCAACTATTTCATGCCTCGATCTAATTTGGGCTGGACACAAGACGGACCTTGCCATGAACATCATCGAGGACGTCCCGCAGTAGCTCAATCCTGTGAAGCTTCATGAAGACAACCTTGTGGCCTTGCCACTGATAAACTTGTTTGTGGAGGCATGCCACGTCATCTTCCTGCGTAAGCTTGACAAGAACAGTATTCCTCACAAACGAAGGAGTAGCTTTGAACTTCTTATGCTTCAGTACCCCCTAGACAACACGCAAGACAACAGTGAGGCTGGAATACAACTCTTCATTGGTATAACCACAAATGGCTTCCAGGATCCAACAGCCTAAGAACTCTATTTTCCCAGTGCGTATATTCAGGTCTTCCGCCTCATAGCGAGTGACATGTACAACCACACAATCCTTGTCTGCATCAGGGCTCTAATTGAAACAGAAACAAATTCTGAATTACTTTTCAGTATAAGAAACACAAGTTATTTAAACCACTACGTATACCATGGCATCGAAGCTAATAAAATTTTGCATTATTAATCGCCACATACTTCCTTTTCTAAAAAATCACCACATACTTATATGAAAAACCACAATAGAGATCGGCAAAGAAGGAAATCACCTTGGGTAGCTCAGCAGGGGGGGACACATCCTCGAAGGGGGAAAACTGCTCCTACAGTGCCATGGGGGCTGTAACCTCAAACGGGGCATTGACCATCTCAGTATCTCGGGTCGCCTCGGTGGTTGCCTCCATCTTCTTGGAGCTCTCTGTCTCATGGGGATCAGCCTCCCGCCTCTGCTCCAATATCGGCAGATCTTTGCCTGGTTCTCCTTGGTCCATCATGAAACTGACGAATACTAGGAGACCACTAAAAGGAAACCACAATCGCAGTGATAATGAAACAAAAAAGAGAGTGAGGATCGGTTACTGCTTTGCAAAAGTTCTTTTTTTCCTCTGAACAAAAATATACCAACATCACAGATCCTCTTACCTTCCCTTCATTCGGAGAGAAGAACAGTGGCAGATGGAAGTGTTGCCTTTCTTGAAGACGGTGAGGGAGAAGGGGCTTCAGCGAAGAGTGAAATGATGGTTGCTTCGTCCGTCAAACTTAGACTGCGGGGAGGTACGGTTTTGTGATACGACGGCTCGTTACTACCGCGGTACGACCGGGGTGACTCTCCGCATGCATACTGCCTTCTAATTTGGTGGATGGCATTTGGGCCCACGCGCTGCATGGCCCGCATGTCGGTGAACAAAAGTATAACGGCATTCAGTAGAGGGAGACGTTTCAATGACCTAGGAGGATCCAGAAGCGGTAGAGTGTCTCCACTGTACTAGTAGTAATTGTTTTTCTGGGTAGCTGTAGATTGTCTCCACTGTACTAGTAGTAATTGTTTCTCGGGTCCCAAGACAAAACATCCCATCCACACTAGTAAATAGTAAAATCAATTCAAAAGCCCATATATTTACTGAATGAGAGGCGCTACCCACACCCAGCACACCGCCCCCCCCCCAAAACCTGGGTGCTCTTCTTCCTCCTCGCTCCCACCCACCTCACGTCAGCTCGCTCCACTCGTACCCCAAAATTCCTCACCTCACTCCTACAGAAAACCCCAGCTCCCCTTCTTCCTCACTCCTACAAAAAAACCCCAGCTCCCCTTCTTCTTCGCTCTCACTACAACTAGGCTCATCATTCGTTATTCTGCTCAAATCCGTGAGCGCGACGCGACGCCCTCGAGGAAAATGGAGTCGGCTGACCCCAGCGCCAAGAAGATGAGGCTCCCGCTAGCGGCGACGCATGTTCTAGATCCTGCACCTAGCAGCACAGGGAGAAGCGGCGACCCCCCCCCCACCGGATCCCAGGAACCCGTAGAATCTCGGGTGGACCGCATCAGTGATCTCCCGGACGCCATCCTTAGGGAGATCATCTCGCTTCTCCCCACCAAGGATTGCTGTCGCACCCAAGTCCTCTCAATTTGATGGCGCCCTCTATGGCATGCCGTTCCCCTTAATCTCGACTGTCGTCAGCTATCTCTCTTCAATGATTTTGAAATCCCCAGAGCCATCATCTCCTCCCACCAGGGCTCTGTTCAAAGCCTCTGCATCCCGTCATGCTACCTGAGCAAGCATACCATGCCCTACGCGGTGGACGCCTGGCTGGAATCCCCTGAATTCACAAAACTACAACTGCTTGAGTTCTAATATTCCCCTGGAAATCACATACCACATACCGAACGCCATGAACTTGTGCCCTCAGCACCGATGTCCATCTCGGGGTTTTCGTCCTCTCTCCACACCGCCACCTTTGCGTAGTGCTACCTACCAGACAATCTGGTACTAAACCTTCGACTCCCATTTCTCAAGAAACTTTCACTTGTGCGGGTTCGTATATCGGAGGCCTCATTGCGCAACATCATCCACTCCAGTTGCCCTGCGCTGGAGTGCTTGGTGCTTGTTTTCACAGTTAGAATCGGTTGTCTCCAAATAAAGTCGCCTAACCTTGTAAGAATTGGAATTTCTTTTGAAGGAAGGCAGCTCATCATCCAAGATGCCCCTTCACTTCAAAGTTTGATCCTTGATTCTAGTTATTCACCGTTGCAAATAACCGTCCTCTCTGTGCCTAAACTGGAGACCTTGGGTGTAATACATGATCTATGTGCTCATTTCAATATGGTGTTTGGCTCCACAGTTCTTCAGCTACTTTATATTATCATCTACAGTTGTAACCATAAGCTGCATTTTAAATTTTTGTGCATAATTTATATATCATCTTGGAGTACACATTTTGTACTAATATTATATTCTATGCTCAATGAAGAGTTTCTCCATGGGTGGCCTATCAATGGTGTTGGATTCTGTCAAGATCTTATATATCCAAATGAATAGTTTTGATCTGAACAAGATTATTGGCTTGCTGCAATGCTTTCCATGTCTGGAGAAGTTGTATATAAAGGTGATAATTTCACGCACATTGGAAGCCCGCATATAGTGTACTAGAATTAACCGTTCAGCTGTTGCTCTTTCGACACTCTTCTTTTAGACCTTAACTGTTTTCAATCTTCATGTCTATTTAGGCAACAGGACGGGGTAAGAAAATTATAACCAATCAGTGGATTCGTAAGCATCGGGATTTTCTCAATTCTCATGAGATTCGATTGAAGACAATAACGCTAGAACGATATGTAGCCAACCATGCAAACACAAGATTTGTCACATTCTTCCTGCTGAATGCGAGGTTACTATTGTCCATCAGGCTTAAGTTTATCAGCAGCATGGTTTTGACGGATGGGTATGTCGAAGAGCAAAAAAAGGAGTTTCAGGTGGGCAAAAGAGCTTCTGAACGTGCCCGGCTTCTATTTACAACATATTGTGGTCATAATCCAGTAAATTTTACGACCCAAGATGTTCATTCTATGGACCTGACCGATCCATTTGACTGTGACTACCGAAAACAGTGCTGGAGTTAGATGTTGTTGCCCTTTTCAATCTGGTTTTTTTGTAAACCTGATGAACAATTAACCCTCGTGCTTTTGTAGAGTTTGTAAGCTGGAGTTAGATGTTCCTGCCCTTTTAAACTCGGCTGTGACTGTCATATTTTCTTTGAAACAAGGCAAATGGCTTGCCATTCGTTTAATTTAGAGTGAAATATTGTGACAAATCCAAACCAAGGGAAATAACATCAAATGGGCTGTAAATTTTCATAGGAAAGGCTGCATGACCGTGACAGATTTGGATTCTGACATTTGGGACCCGCGAGGAAATAGCCTATCCAAGGTGGTGTCGACTTACTAGCGAGTCAACAAACAATTCTGCCTACCAGCCGTTGGATTGACATCCAACATCTGTCGTGTATCTTCTATCTCCTATCTTCTTCTTCCTCCAGTCGCCCAAACCAAACCACCCCGTCGGCTCCGCCCGCTCCCGCCTCCCATGGCTGGCTGCGCCTCCGCCGCCCTACCATACGTACCCTCCAACATTGGCCAGTCCCTCCCTCTATTCCCCCACACGTCCTGTTATTCTCCGGTGACGTCAGCCCCAACATGCACCCGCGCCCGAACCAGTCAACCCTCATACTCCCCTCCACTTGCGACTGCACCGGCACATCTTCAACGGCTCCTGTTCGTTCCGTCCGAGGCCTCGCCGTCGTCCTCCGCCTTGCGGCCTTGGTTCGCTCGCCGTGCGCAGTGCGCCGCCCTCTTGTGTTGTCAACGTCGTCAACAACCGAGAGGAACAAGGAGATGACTGTACGTGGAGAGGATGACAGTAGGGATCCACCAGTGTCATGGCAGTACGCAAGCAAGTGCCTCTATAGTACAAGCCCAAAAATATGGTTCCTCCTAACGGTTGGACATCTGGGCTTCACGCCATTGTCAACATAGTCAATAAACAAGAGAATTACACTACGAGCGGCTGACACCAGGGACCCAGCAAGTCGCGCAGTTTATTTTGAGGAACAAGCAGTTGTTATTTATACTAGTTTTAGTGACGGATCAGGGTAACAACGGGGTTGTGCGGGGGCTGTGGCCCGTCTAGCCAGGGTTTTATTTATGTTTACCACATCATGAGCCCAGTTGTGTTTTTTTTCTTGCTGAAAATGGCTAGCCCAGTTCTATTTTTTTAAAGAAATACCCAAACAAGGCCTACTTGCTTTATCGGCCCTGCTGGGCTGCAAAACTTTCAAGACGAGGAGAGTTTCATTCGGTTTGCCCAGAAATGGGCGGTACATTTTTAAAACACATTAAACTGGGAATTAGTTTCAATTTTTTTTCATTAAAAGATCTAAAATTCTATTGATTTTTATGCGTGGACAATTATTTGGATTTTATATTTATATAAATTATTTTTCAAAATAGTTTGAATGTGAATCGATATTTCTAGATTAAAAACAGTTGACCGCACCGAAATATGCAAAATTTCGTATACTTTTTAACCGTGGCCACAATATGGGGTGTGATGCTAACAAAAAGAAGATGGGCTCCAAAACAATTCTTAAGAATTAGCAAATGGGTTGTACATTATTATAAATAATGGCAGATGGGATGTATGCTGTTTTCTACAGATTTGAGGCTGACTTGTGCGCCTACTACAGGTTGACGCGTATGCTTTCATAAAAAAGGTTGACGCACACGCAACGCCCTGTCAACTTAGTCAACACACGAGAGCAGTGACTGTTGGATGTCCATCCAATGGCTGTCGTGCTTCTTCAATCTCTGCTCTTCATGCTCAAGCCGCTCAAACAAGCGCCGGCGGGACTGCCTGCTCCCTCCTCCCGCGGCCGGCTATGCTGCCACGCAGGCCTCACGGACCCATCGTACTCCCATCGCTGGCCTAGCCATCCCTCTACTCACCCACACATGTTGTTATTCTCCGGTGACGGCAGACGAACCAGTAAACCCTCGTACTCCTCCGCGTGGGAAACAACTGTCGAGTATTCCCTGGCTCCGTGTCATTCCCTTCCTAGGCCTCGCCATCGTCCACCGCCCTGGTGCCCTCGGCGCGTCCTGGTCAACATGGTCAATGAACGACATCCATCGGAAGTGGACTGTACGTGGAGAGGCAGACAGCTGGGTCCATGACCGCACGCAAGGAAATGCCTCCTCATTACGCGCAAAATAATGATTCCTCCACCTGACAGCTAGGACCCACAGGAAGGGCCTCTGTATTTCGTGGAAAAAACGTTCCCCCCGCTGACAGGTCGGACCCACCAGCTATATCTTCGCATGCAAGGAAGTGCCTCCTTATTACGCCCAAAAAAATGAATACCCCCTGCTAGCTGGGACCCACCATATTGTTGGGCTGACTTGTGGGCCTACTAAGTTGACAGGGACGAAGAGCTTTGTCAACTTAGTCAATACTTGAGTGACCGTATGATGTCCATCCAACGACCATAGTGCTTCTTCAACCTCTGGTCTTCTTGCTCCAGCCGCCCAAAGTAGCGCCGGTTGTGCCGCCTGCTCCTGCCTCCCCTGGCCGGCTGTGCTACTGCGGAGGCCTCACCGCCCCCATACTACTCCCACCACTGGCCAGGCCATCCCTCCACTCACCCACACCCCCTGTTATTCTGCGGCGACGGCAGCCTCACACCGCAGCCGAACAAGTGAACGCTCGTACTCCTCTCCGCGTGGGCATCCACTGCCGCGTCTTGCATGGCTCCATGTCGTCCCCTTCCTAGGCCTCGCTGTCGTCCACCGCCATGGTGCTCTCGGTGCGGCGTGGTCAATGTGGTCAACGACCGACTTCCCTCGGAAGAGTACTGTACGTGGAGAGTTTGACAGCTGGGTCCACGGCAGCCGCAAGGAACTGCCTCCTTATTACGCGGAAAATAATTATTCCTCCACCTGACAGCGGGGACCCACCGGACGGGCCACCAGTATTTTGTGGAAAAATCGTTTCCCCCTGACTGCTGGGACCCATCGGACGGTCCACCGTATTTCACGAAAAAATGTCCCCTCCCCCCCCCCCCCCCCGCTGTCAGCTCGGACCCACGGGAAGTGCCTCCTTATTACGCACAAAAAATGAATACTCCCTCGGCTAGCTGGGACCCACCTTGCTGGGAGGCTGACTTGTGGGCCTACTAAGTTGACGGGGACGAAGGGCTTTGTCAACTTAGTCAATATGAATGATTCTAGCTCCAGTGACCGTACGATGTCCATCCAACGGCCGTAGTGCTTCTTCAACCTCTGGTCTTCTTGCTCCAGCCGCCCAAAGTAGCGCCGGTCGTGCCACATGCTCCTGCCTCCCGTGGCCGGTTGTGCTGCCGCAGAGGCCTCACCGCCCCCTACTATTCCCACCGCTGGCCAGGCCCTGCGGCGACGGCAGCCTCACACCGCAGCCGAACCAATGAACCCTCGTAGTCCTCTCCGCGCGGGGTTCCACTACCGCGTCGCCCCTTCCTAGGCCTCGCCGTCGTCCACCACTGTGGTGCTCTCCGCGCGGCATGGTCTACGTGGTCAAGGAACGACTTCCATCGGAAGAGTAATATACGTGGAGAGGCTGACAGCTGGGTCCACGGCCACAACCCAGTTTTTTTGTGATTTGCCAAGTAAGTCGCTTTGTCAGGCCTGTTGGGCTGCAAATCTTTCAAGACAAGGAGAGCTTTCATTCGGCTGGCCAAGAAAATGGCTCATCAGTAATGAGAAATGGGTTGTACATTTTTAAAACACATCAAACCGACAATTAGTTTCAAATATCTTTTTTCATTTCAAGATTTTAAATTACATTAATTTTTATGCGTGGAGAATTTGTTGGATTTTATATTGATATACATTTATTTTTAAAATCAGTTTGAATGTGAGTCAAAATTTCGGGATTAAAAACAGTTCGGACCGCACCGAAATATGCAAAATTTCGTATAATTTTTAACCATTGGCACAATATGGGCTGTAATGCTAACAAAAAGAATATGGGCTCCAAAAAAACCTTAAGAATTAGCAAATGGGTTGTAAATTATTAGAAATAATGGTAGATGGGTTGTATGCTGTTTTCCACAGATTTGAGGCTTTCCTAAAAAAGGTTGACGCACAAGCACTGACTGTTGGATGTCCATCCAACGGCCGTCGTGCTTCTTCAATCTCTGCTCTTCCTGCTCCAGCCGCTCAAACAAGCGCCGGCGGGACTGCCTGCTCCCTCCTCCTCACGGCCGGCTGTGCTGCCGTGCAAGCCTCACCGCCCGACCGTACTCCCATCGCTGGCCTAGCCATCCCTCTACTCACCCACACCTGCTATTATTCTCTGGCGACGGCAGACGAACCAGTAAACCCTCATACAGCTGTACTCCCCTCCGCGTGGGAAACAACTGCCGAGTCTTCCCTGCCTCCATGTCGTCCCCTTCCTAGGCCTCGCCGTCGTCCACCGCCCTGGTGCTCTCTGCACGGCGTGGTCAACATGGTCAAGGAAAGACTTCCATCAGACGTGGACTGTACGTGGAGAGGCTGACAGCTGGGTCCACGGCCGCAGCAAGGAAGTGCCTCCTTATTACGCGGAAATAATGATTCCTCCACCTGACAGCTGGGACCCACCGGACGGGCCACTGTATTTTGCGAATAAAACTTTCCCCCTGACTGCTAGAACCCACCAGCTACATCTTCGCACGCAAGGAAGTGCGTCCGGGCAAAAAAAATGATTCGCCCCCTGACTGCCGGGACCCACCAGCTACATCTTCGCAAGCAAGGAAGTGCGTGACAGTCGGGACCCACCTGGTCGAAGCGTACGTAGCATTGTCATTCTGGTCGCGAACGTGTACGTACATACTAGTCGATGTAGAGGCGCGCACGTGTCGTAGTAGAGGCGCGCACGTGTCATAGTAGAGGCGCGCACGTAGCATGTACACGTATGTACAACGGCCAAGGTGCAAGAAAGAAAATACGGCCACGTATGTGTACATACGGGTGGGGTCTCGAACGCCTACTCGCGCATACGTACGGCCAGGGCTCGTGTACATGGCTGGGTCGGAATGGAGAAACAACGTCTTCGTCGTGTTCGTGGGGAGGCAACGGAATGCATCGTGTTCATGGGGAGGCAACGGAATGCGTCGTGTTCATGGGGAGGCAACGGAATGCGTGGGAGCCAACCGGCTGGGTCGGAACGAAATGCGTGGTCGTGTTCATCAGGAGGGCTTGGACGGAACAGGTGATGGAAACGAGGCCTGGTGTACCACACAAGGGAGGAAACGGACCTCCTACTTTTGGAACAGGGTCTTGTTGATCGGGAGGGGTCTGGCGTACCGCAAAACAGAGGAAACGGACCACCTACGCTTGAAACGGGGGTCCTGTTGATCAGGAGGGGTGTGGCGTACCGCAAAACGGACGAAACAAACTTGTGTTGGAGTGCTACGGTCGAAACGGGGGTCCTGTTCATCGGGAGGGGTGTGGCGTACCGCAAAACGGGAATCCACGGGATACTGTTCATCTCCATCGTCGACCCCCTCCAGCCTCCACGAGCTACTGTTCATCCACCGTCGACCTCCTCCAGCCTCCACCTGTGACTGTTCATCCACGGGCTCTTGTTCATCCAGCCTCCACCGCGCGCTACTCCACCGGCTACTGTTCAACCATCCCTCTCCACGGGCTCCTTTTCAACCACCCCTCCACGGGCTACTGTTCATCCTGCCCTCCACCATCTACTGTTCATCCTGCCCTCCATGGGGCGGTCCTATTAATCCAGCCCTCCACGGGGTCCTGTTCATCCAGCCCAAACCGGCTCGATCGATCGGGGTCCTGTTCATCCAGAGGCAACACCATGGGGTCCTATTCATCCACCCCCACCGGGAACTGTTCATCCAACCCCCCTGCAATGCTCACTGTTCATCCAGAGGCAGCATCGACCGGCTTCAGTTAGCAGCAATAGCGAAGGAATCGCTCGATCGGGTTCAGTTAACAGCCATCGATCGATCGCTCGGGTTCAGTAACGCGTAGCTTGCAGTGCAATCGCTTGGGTCCAGTTAGAGCCCAACGCCTCGCTCGGGTTCAGTTAGAGCCAACGCCTTGCACACACACGCGTACGTGTATGAGAGAAACGTGCATCGCTTGGCCCCTGACCTCCCACCGTAACCGGGAACTCCCCGAAATTTTACTCGACCTCGCTTCTACCACGGTTTTTTCCGTCATGGACTGCCCAAAGAATGTCATGCAGCTGCGTCTCCAGCCCGCAAAGGACGAAAAGCCCATTTTCTGTCATGATTTTTTGTCATAGAAGTAGGAGCCCACCACATCTATGATGATACCGGGTTTTGTCACAATTATCATCATAGAAGTGTCATATGTATGGCAGAAAAAAATTTCGTTCGGCCCAAAATGTCACGGATGTGTCTTTTTTTGTAGTGTAACTGGGTCTATTGTCGTGCCTCTCGCCGGTGCCTCCAACTAGGGAAGGTTATGGGCATGCGTACCCTGGCCCGGTAAGCAGACCTAACCATGTGTGCCCATTGTTGTTATTATGGATCCGATCCCCGTGAGGGACGTTTTGGCCACGACGGTGGTCGTTGTGTCTTTGGTAGACATGGGGCCACCCAAAACTAGCCCAGTTGGGAGTGGGTCGGAGTGGCCGGGAGAGTGTCATGGCAGTAGATCGGTTTTGTCAGAATGTTGTTGGTCCACCCGAATGGGAGTACGAGGCCATGGGTTCCGTAGTGTGGGTACAGTGTACTAACCTCTGCAGAGTGTATATTAAATCTATCGATATCCGCGTCCGCGGATAAGGGCCCAGTTCGTGTCGGTCACACTATGAGTCAACAGTAATAATAATTATGTGCTAGATAACAACCCCAGTTCAAGGATGAGATAAGTTGGTTGTGATCGCCGGAAGGATCACTATTTGAGACAAAGTGTTGGTCATGGTTGTGATCGCTGGAATGATCACCGTGGTATCGATAATACCAAGTTGTTGGATATTTGTGATGTTGTGCGAGAATCATGGGTAAAGATCAAGCTCCTTGTGGTCATTGGATGATTACTACGGTATTGTTTATACCAAGCTTGATTTGATCCTGAGATGATCGTGTAATGTCCGAAGTTGGTAAGTGATGCATGTGATGGTTACGAGGTAACCCGAGCAGAATAAATGGTGCATGTAGTGTCATCATGTTGCATGCTAGTATCATCAGATTTATATGTTCTTTCCATGATCATATTGTTCTAGCAGTATTATGTTCATGTTGTTCATGTTATGTTATCCTGATGATCTCATGATGATTCCTGATTAACCGGTAATTGCCATGTTGTTGTTTGTCTTGAATGCTTCTAATTATTGCGAGCTTGCAAGTACATTCAATGTACTGACCTGGCGTGTCATGCCAGTTTGCAGATCGTGCCTAGATTGCCTTCTTGTTTGGTGTTGTTCCTGTGTTCACGAGCTAGGATAAATGTTCCAGCCAGAGTCCCTGTGGATTGGAGTCCATCGTCATCGTTCGTTGTTCCGCTGCCAGTAGTTGTTCTGCTCCTTCGAGTTGTTATGTTGCTTGTACATAGCAACCGTGGTTGGCATAGCGTCGTGATACGTCTCCAACGTATCTAGAATTTTTGATTGCTCCATGCTATATTATCTACAGTTTTGGACATTATTGGGCTTTATTATCCACTTTTATATTATTTTTGGGACTAACCTATTAACCGGAGGCCCAGCCCAGAATTGTTGTTTTTTTGCCTATTTCAGAGTTTCGCAGAAAAGGAATATCAAATGGAGTCCAAACGGAATGAAACCTTCAGGAACGTGATTTTCGAAATGAACATGATCCAGGAGACTTGGACCCTACGTCAAGAAATAAAGGAGGAAGCCACGAGGTAGGGGGCGCGCCTTCCCCCCCAGGCGCGCCCTCCACCCTTGTGGGCCCCCTGTTGCTCCGTCGACGTACTCCTTCCTCCTATATATACCTACGTACCCCCAAATGATCAGATACGGAGCCAAAAAACTAATTCCACCTCTACAACTTTCTGTATCCACGAGATCCCATCTTGGGGCCTGTTCCGGAGCTCCGCCGGAGGGGGCATCCATCACGGAGGGCTTCTACATCAACACCATAGCTTCTCCGATGAAGTGTGAGTAGTTTACCTCAGACCTTCGGGTCCATAGTTATTAGCAAGATGGCTTCTTCTCTCTTTTTGGATCTCAATACAATGTTCTCCCCCTCTCTTGTGGAGATCTATTCGATGTAATCTTGTTTTTGTGGTGTGTTTGTTGAGACCGATTAATTGTGGGTTTATGGTCAAGATTATCTATGAACAATATTTGAATCTTCTCTGAAGTCTTTTATGTATGATTGGTTATCTTTGCAAGTCTCTTTGAATTATCCGTTTGGTTTGGCCTACTAGATTGATCTTTCTTGCAATGGGAGAAGTGCTTAGCTTTGGGTTCAATCTTGCGGTGTCCTTTCCCAGTGACAGTAGGGGCAGCAAGGCACGTATTGTATTGTTGCCATCGAGGATAACAAGATGGTTTTTTATCATATTGCATGAATTTATCCCTCTACATCATGTCATCTTGCTTTAGGCGTTACTCTGTTTCCATGAACTTAATACTCTAGATGCATGCTGGATAGCGGTCGATGAGTGTCGTAATAGTAGTAGATGCAAGCAAGAGTCAGTCTACTTGTCTCGGACGTGATGCCTATATACATGATCATACCTAGATATTCTCACAACTATGCTCAATTATATCAATTGCTCAACAGTAATTCGTTCACCCACCGTAAAATACTTATGCTCTTGAGAGAAGCCACTAGTGAAAGCTATGGCCCCCGGGTCTATCTTCATCATATTAATCTTCCAATACTTAGTTATTTCCTTTGCTTTTATTTTAGTTTGCATCTTTATCACAAAAATACCAAAAATATTATCTTATCATATCTATGAGATCTCACTCTCGTAAGTGACCGTGAAGGGATTGACAACCCCTTATCGCGTTGGTTGCGATGAGTTATTTGTTTTGTGCAGGTACGAGGGACTCGCGCGTAGCCTCCTACTGGATTGATACCTTGGTTCTCAAAAACTGAGGGAAATACTTACGCTACTTTGCGGCATCATCCTTTCCTCTTCAAGGAAATCCAACGCAGTGCTGAAGAGGTAGCAAAAAGATTTCTGGCGCCGTTGCCGGGAAGTTCGGGCAAGTCAAGATTTGACTCCCGACAACGAGCCATTTCTGGCGCCGATGCCGGGGAGTCTACGCAAAAGTCAACATACCAAGTACCCATCACAACCCTTATCTCCCGCATTACATTATTTGCCATTTGCCTCTCGTTTTTCTCTCCCCCACTTCACCCTTGCCGTTTTATTCGCCCTATCTCTCTCTATCCTCCCTCTCTTTCTCTATTTGCCTCTTTTTGCCCGCTTGCTTTTTGTTTGCTTGTGTGTTGGATTGCTTGCTTGTCACGATGGCTCAAGATAATACTAAATTGTGTGACTTTTCCAATACCAACAACAATGATTTTATTAGCACTCCGATTGCTCCTCTTACCAATGTTGAATCTTGTGAAATTAATGCCGCTTTGCTGAATCTTGTCATGAAAGATCTGTTTTCCGGCGTTCCTAGTGAAGATGCCGCTACCCATCTAAATAGCTTCGTTGATTTGTGTGATATGCAAAAGAAGGAAGATGTGGACAATGATATTGTTAAGTTGAAGCTATTTCCTCTTTCGCTTAGAGATCGTGCTAAAGCTTGGTTTTCGTCTTTGCCTAAAAATAGTATTGACTCTTGGAACAAGTGCAAAGATGCTTTTATCTCTAAGTATTTTTCCTCCCGCTAAGATCATCTCCCTTAGAAACGATATTATGAATTTTAAGCAACTTGATCATGAACATGTTGCACAAGCTTGGGAGGGGATGAAATTAATGATACGTAACTGCCCTACTCATGGTTTGAATTTGTGGATGATTATACACAAAATTTATGCCGGATTGAATTTTGCTTCTAGAAATATTTTAGATTCGGTCGCGGGAGGCACTTTTATGGAAATCACTTTAGGAGAAGCTACTAAACTCCTCGATAATATTATGGTTAATTATTCTCAATGGCATACTGAAAGATCTACTAATAAAAAGGTGCATGTGATAGAAGAAATTAATATTTTGAGTGGAAAGATGGATGAACTTATGAAATTATTTGCTAGTAAGAGTGTTTCTTCTGATCCTAATGATATGCCCTTGTCTACTTTGATTGAGAACAATAATGAATCTATGGATGTGCATTTTGTTGGTAGGAATAATTTTGGTAACAACGCGTATAGAGGAAACTTTAATCCTAGGCCTTATCCTAGTAATCCCTCTAATAATTATGGAAATTCCTACAGCAATTCTTATGGAAATTTCAATAAGATGCCCTCTGAATTTGAGAATAGTGTTAAGGAATTTATGAATTCGCAAAAGAATTTCAGTGCTTTGCTTCAAGAGAAATTGCTTAAAGTTGATGATTTGGCTAGAACGTTGATAGGATTTCTCTTGATGTTGATTCTTTAAAGCTTAGATCTATTCCTCCTAAGCATGATATCAATAAGTCTCTCAAATCCATGAGAATTTCCATTGATGAGTGCAAAGAAAGAACTGCTAGGATGCGTGCTAAGAAAGATGCCTTTATAAGAGCGTGTTCTAGTTCCTATGAAAATAAAGATGAAGACCTAAAAGTTATTGATGTGTCCCCTATTAATCTTTGTTTTTCAATATGAATATTGATAATGATGGGACTAAATATGATCCACCTTTACCTAGAAGGCGTTTCAAAAATTTAGAGTTTTTAGATCTTGATGCTAAATTTGCTGAAAGTGGGATTGAAGAAATTAAAACCCTAGATGTTGCTAAACCCACTATTTTGGATTTCAAGGAATTTAATTATGAAAATTGCTCTTTGATTGATTGTATTTCCTTGTTGCAATCCGTGCTAAATTCTCCTCATGCTTATAGTCAAAATAAAGCGTTTACTAAACATATCGTTGATGCCTTGATGCAATCTTATGAAGAAAAACTTGAGTTGGAAGTTTCTATCCCTAGAAAACTTTATGATGAGTGGGAACCAACTATTAAAATTAAGAAAGATCATGAGTTCTATGCTTTTATGTGATTTGGGTGCTAGTGTTTCCACGATTACAAAGACTTTGTGTGATTTGTTAGGTTTCCGTGATTTTGATGATTACTCTTTAAACTTGCACCTTGCGGATTCCACTATTAAGAAACCAATGGGAAGAATCAATGATGTTCTTATTGTCGCAAATAGCAATTATGTGCCCATAGATTTTATTGTTCTTGACATAGATTGCAATCCTTCATGTCCTATTATCCTTGGTAGACCTTTCCTTAGAATGATTGGTGCAATTATTGATATGAAGGAAGGAAATATTAGATTCCAATTTCCGTTAAGGAAATGCATGGAACACTTTCCTAGAAAGAAAATTAAATTACCATATGAATCTATTATGAGAGCCACTTATGGATTGCCTACCAAAGATGACAATACCTAGATCTATCCTTGCTTTTTATGCCTAGCTAGGGGCGTTAAACGATAGCGCTTGTTGGGAGGCAACCCAATTTTTTTTATTCCTTGCTTTTTGATCCTGTTTAGTAATAAATAATTTACCTATCCTCTGTTTTGGTTGTGTTTTTTGTGTTTAATTAGTGTTTGTGCCAAGTAGAACCGTTGGGAAGACTTGGGGAAAGTCTTGTTATCTTGCTGTAAAAAACAGAAACTTTAGCGCTCACGAGAACTGCTGCCATTTTTATTTGGAAAGAGCTATTTAGTTAATTATTTTTGAAGATTATTAATAGATAGATTCCTCACGTCCAGAAATTTATTTTATAATTTTTTGGGTTCCAGATCTTGTGCTAGTTACATATTACTACAGACTGTTCTGTTTTTGACAGATTCTGTTTTTCGTGTGTTGTTTGCTTATTTTGATGAATCTACGGCTAGTAAAATAGTTTATAAACCATAGAGAAGTTGGAATACAGTAGGTTTAACACCAATATAAATAAAGAATGAGTTCATTATAGTACCTTGAAGTGGTCTTTTGTTTTCTTTCGCTAACGGAGCTCACAAGATTTTGTACTTTAAGTTTTGTGTTGTGAAGTTTTCAAGTTTTGGGTAAAGATTTGATGGATTATGGAACAAGGAGTGGCAAGAGCCTAAGCTTGGGGATTCCCATGGCACCCCCAAGATAATATAAGTACACCTAAAAGCCAAAGCATTGGGATGCCCCGGAAGGCATCCCCTCTTTCGTCTACTTCCAATGGTAACTTTACTTGGAGCTATATTTTTATTCACCACATGATATGCGTTTTGCTTGGAGCGTCTTGTATGATTTGAGTCTTTGCTTTTTAGTTTACGACAATCATCCTTTCTGTACACACCTTTTGAGAGAGCCATACATGATTTGGAATTTTTTAGAATAATCTATGTGCTTCACTTATATCTTTTGAGTTATATAGTTTTGCTCTAGTACTTCACTTATATCTTTTAGATCATGGTGGTGGATTTGTTTTGTAGAAACTATTGATCTCTCATGCTTCACTTAGATTATTTTGAGAGTCATAAATAGCATGGTAATTTTCTTAAATAATCCTAATATGCTAGGTATTCAAGATTAGTAAAAAAATTCTTATGAGTGTTTTGAATACTAAGAGAAGTTTGATGCTTGATGATTGTTTTGAGATATGGAGGTAATAATATCAAAGTCATGCTAGTTGAGTAGTTGTGAATTTGAGAAATGCTTGTGTTGAAGTTTGCAAGTCCCGTAGCATGCACGCATGGTAAACGTTATGTAACAAATTTGAAACATGAGGTATTATTTGATTGTCCGCCTTATGAGTGGCGGTCGGGGACGAGCGATGGTCTTTTCCTACCAATCTATCCCCCTAGGAGCATGCGTGTAGTGCTTGGTTTTTGATGACTTGTAGATTTTTGCAATAAGTATGTGAGTTCTTTATGACTAATGTTGAGTCCATGGATTATACGCACTCTCACCCTTCCATCATTGCTAGCCTCTTCGGTACCGTGCATTGCCCTTTCTCACATTGAGAGTTGGTGCAAACTTCGCCAGCGCATCCAAACCCTGTGATATGATACACTCTTTCACACATAAACCTCCTTATATCTTCCTCAAAACAGCCACCATACCTACCTATTATGGCATTTCCATAGCCATTCCGAGATATATTGCCATGCAACTTTCCACCATTCCATTTATCATGACACATTCATCATTGTCATATTGCTTAGCATGATCATGTAGTTGACATAGTATTTGTGGAAAAGCCACCGTTCATAACTCTTTCATACATGTCACTCTTGGTTCATTGCATATCCCGGTACACCGTCGGAGGCATTCATATAGAGTCATCTTTTGTTCTAGCATCGAGTTGTAATCATTGAGTTGTAAATAAATAGAAGTGTGATGATCATCATTTTCTAGAGCATTGTCCCAAGTGAGTAATTAAAAAAAAGAGAGAGAAAGGCCATAAAAAAAGAAGTGAAGTCCCCCCCAAAAAAAGAGAGAAGGGACAATGCTACTATCCTTTCACACACTTGTGCTTCAAAGTAGCACCATAATCTTCATGATAGAGAGTCTTTTGTTTTGTCACTTTCATATACTAGTGGGAATTTTTCATTGTAGAACTTGGCTTGTATATTCCAACAATGGGCCTCCTCAAGTGCCCTAGGTCTTCGTGAGCAAGCAAGTTGGATGCACACCCACTTAGTTTCTTTTGTTGAGCTTTCATACATTTATAGCTCTAGTGCATCCGTTGCATGGCAATCCCAACTCCTTGCATTAACATCAATCGATGGGCATATCCATAGCCCATTGATTAGCCTCGTTGATGTGAGACTTTCTCCTTTTTTGTCTTCTCCACATAACCCCCATCATCATATTCTATTCCACCCATAGTGCTATGTCCATGGCTCTCGCTCAAATATTGCGTGAAAGTTCATAGGTTTGAGATTACTAAAGTATGAAACAATTGCTTGGCTTGTCATCGGGGTTGTGCATGATGAGAGCATTCTTGTGTGACAAAAATGGAGCATGACTAAACTATATGATTTATAGGGATGAACTTTCTATGGCCATGTTATAGAAGACATCAATGCTTAGTTAGTATGCTTGAAGTATTATTATTTTTATGTCAATATGAATTTTTATCTTGAATCTTTCAGATCTGAATATTCATACCACAATTAAGAAGAATTGCATTAAAATTATGCCAAGTAGCACTCCGCATCAAAATTATCTTTTTTATCATTTACCTACTCGAGGACGAGCGGGAATTAAGCTTGGGGATGCTTGATACGTCTCCAACGTATCTATAATTTTTGATTGCTCCATGCTATATTATCTACTATTTTGGACATTATTGGGCTTTATTATCCACTTTTATATTATTTTGGGACTAACCTATTAACCGGAGGCCCAACCTAGAATTGCTGTTTTTTGCCTATTTCAGAGTTTCGTAGAAAAGGAATATCAAACGGAGTCCAAACGGAATGAAACCTTCAGGAACGTAATTTTTGGAACGAACATGATCCAGGAGACTTGGACCCTACGTCAAGAAATAAAGGAGGAAGCCACGAGGTATGGGGGCGCGCCTACCCCCCCCCCCCCCCCAAGCGCGCCCTCCACCCTCGTGGCCCCCCTGTTGCTCCACCAACGTACTCCTTCCTCCTATATATACCTACGTACCCCCAAACGATCAGAGGCGGAGCCAATAACCTAATTTCACCGCCGCAACTTTCTGTATCCACAAGATCCCATCTTGGGGCCTGTTCCGGAGCTCCGCTGGAGGGGGCATCCATCACGGAGGGCTTCTACATCAACACCATAGCCTCTCCGATGAAGTGTGAGTAATTTACCTCAGACCTTCGGGTCCATTGTTATTAGCTAGATGGCTTCTTCTCTCTTTTTGGATCTCAATACAATGTTCTCCCCCTCTCTTGTGGAGACCTATTCGATGTAATCTTCTTTTTGCAGTGTGTTTGTTGAGACCGATGAATTGTGGGTTTATGATCAAGATTATCTATGAACAATATTTGAATCTTCTCTAAATTCTTTTATGTATGATTGGTTATCTTTGCAAGCCTCTTCGAATTATCAGTTTGGTTTGGCCTGCTAGATTGATCTTTCTTGCAATGTGAGAAGTGCTTAGCTTTGGGTTCAATCATGCGGTGTCCTTTCCTAGTGACAGTAGGGGCAGCAAGGCACGTACTTTATTATTGCCATCGAGGATAACAAGATGGGGTGTTATCATATTGCATGAATTTATCCCTCGACGTCATGTCATCTTGCTTAAGGTGTTACTCTGTTTTTAGGAACTTAATACTCTAGATGCATGCTGGATAGCGGTCGATGAGTGGAGTAATAGTAGTAGATGTAGGCAGGAGTCGGTCTACTTGTCTTGGACGTGATGCCTATATACATGATCATACCTAGATATTCTCATAACTATGCTCAATTCTGTCAATTGCTCAACAGTAATTCGTTCACCCACCGTAAAATACTCATGCTCTTGAGAGAAGCCACTAGTGAAACCTATGGCCCCCGAGTCTATCTTCATCATATTAATCTTCCAATACTTAGTTATTTCCTTTGCTTTTATTTTACTTTGCATCTTTATCACAAAAATACCAAAAGTATTATCTTATCATATCTATAAGATCTCACTCTCGTAAGTGACCGTGAAGGGATTGACAACCCCTTATCGTGTTGGTTGCGCGGAGTTATTTGTTTTGTGCAGGTACGAGGGACTCGCGCGTAGCCTCCTACTGGATTGATACCTTGGTTCTCAAAAACTGAGGGAAATAGTTACGCTACTTTGCTGCATCATCCTTTCCTCTTCAAGGAAATCCAACGCAGTGCTCAAGAGGTAGCACGTCGCCGTGCCGATGTTATTCATTGTAATATCGGAACCCGCGTATTCCTATTCATGTTGTAATAGAGAGTTGGTTCGTTCTATACGAAGGAGTGTCGTTGTCGGTGTCAAAACCGGCGGATCTCGGGTAGGGGGTCCCAAACTGTGCGTCTAAGGCGGATGGTAACAGGAGGCAGGGAACACAGTGTTTTACCCAGGTTCGGTCCCTCTTGATGGAGGTAAAACTCTACGTCCTGCTTGATTTATTCTTGATGATATGAGTATTACAAGAGTTGATCTACCACGAGATTGGAGAGGCTAAACCCTAAAAGCTAGCCTATGGTATGATTGGATGTTGTCCTACGGACTAAAACCCTCCGGTTTATATAGACACCGGAGGGGGCTAGGGTTACACAAGGTCGGTTACAAAGGAGGAGATATTCATATCCGTACTGCCTAGCTTGCCTTCGTTGCCAAGTAGAGTCCCATCCGGACATGATACGAAGTCTTCAATCTTGTATCTTCATAGTCCAACAGTCCGGCCAAAGGATAGAGTCCGGCTGTCCAGAGACCCCCTAATGTCGGACTCCCTCAGTAGCCCCTGAACCAGGCTTCAATGACGACGAGTCCAGCGCGCAGTGTTGTCTTCAGCATTGCAAGGCGGGTTCCTCCTCCGAATATACCACAGAAGAGTTCAAATAAAGGATAGTGTCTGACCCTGCAAAATAAGTTCCACATACCACCGCAGAGAGAATAATATTTCCACAAAGCTAATCTGCTGACACATTTAGGCAACATGACATCATGCCATGGTCGACGATTATTCGAACCGTTTTTCTTTAACTAGCCCCGCACATAACGCGAGGCAGTTTCTTGAAACGTCTTGTCAAGGTAGAGATCGTGTTCCCCTTATTACGGGATTCTCATCAATATGGGCGTGGGTAACCCAACCGTGCCTAGGACTCCTAGATTTTAGGCAAGTCCCAAACGGCTACGGGGAGGACGCTTGATATTCACCCTCTTTATAAAGGGACAAGGCTTTTACTTTTTCCCTCCCGTGCTCAATCGAGTCCGTCCCTCGCCTCGAGTTCTAACACCCAAAGCCTAGGTCAGGTGCTTCCTATCTTCAATCATGTCCGGATCCAACCTCCAGGGCTGGTGGATGCCCTCCTCTGTCACGAAAGAGGATATCAAGAAGTTGAGGGAGGCAAGATACCTGACCGCCGAAGTCTCACATCGGCTGCCCGCCCGAGGGCAGGTCGTCCCTACTCCTAAACCCAACGAAGACGTCGTGTTCATCTCCCACTTCCACCGAGGACTAGGCCTCACTCTGGATCCCTTCGTAAGGGGTTTAATGTTCTATTACGGGCTTGATTTCCACGATCTAGCCCCGAATTCCTTTCTCCACATATCGGCATTTATTGTCATATATGAGGCCTTCCTCCGCATTACCCCTCACTTCGGCCTGTGGCTCAAGACCTTTGATGTGAAGCCGAAGACAGTCGAGGGGCATTATGCAGCGTGCAGAGGCGCATTAATAAGCAAGATTGCAGGAGCTCCGTGGCCAAAAGGTTCCTTTCCAGAGGTGTCCGGATTATGGCAACGGGAGTGGTTCTACATCACCGCTCCCAGAAGTGCCAAGTGGGTAGCTTCCCCCGCCTTTCACTCGGGCCCTCCACCACAACTGATGTCATGGATTAGCAGGGGGCTGAGCTGGGGTCTAGCCAAGGATGTGCCCATATTGCAGGGCCGCATCCGAGATCTCTTCAAGGGAGATTTAGTTTGGTTATGGTAGTGCAATTCATGCTGGTTCGTCGAGTCCAGCCATGCAAACGCCGGCCCCTCTGCTTGTGGGAATTCAACCCAGAAGGACCGCGCGCTATTCAGAATTTCCTCGGCATGACGCATAAGGAGATGTATAAATCATTCTTCGGACCTCAAATAGAGTGTCCAGATACTACCAAGGACGTGGGCCTGAGCAGCAACCGCACCACCGACCAAGTAAGTAATCCTCTAGCCGAACACACCGTCTTTCATTTATCATGATGTCATTCTGAGAAATCGCTCTTCGATCAAGACTGGCTAACAAAGGCGAAGATGATTCGGTGTTCGGCCCCCCTTCCTGAGGGTTTGGACAATCCGGTACTGGAAAAGATGCTCGAGCTAGCACCTTGCCTGGAGCCCTCAAAGGAAGATAAACGGGGGAATAATGAGGGCAAAAGCGGGCCCCCATCACTACCAATTCCAACTGAGGGAATGAGCGCCTCCATGAAGGAGGATAACCAAGGGGAAGATTCTGACCTTCTCTCGCTCCGGGGAAGGAAGAGGACTGCCTCTGAGGATCCGGAAACCAAGGCTTCCAAACGGGAGAAGAAGTCTCCAACAGAGGGTCCTGCCTTGGGGTGTGCTCTTGCCGCACAAATTCCGTGAGGGGATCAGCCCTCTAACGAGCCGTAAGTGATCAAAAAATACTTAATAGTAAAGATATTCTACCTTACTTCCGAGGAAAATTAACAAAGTGTTTATCTTGCAGTTCAGATCTTAGCCCTTCTCAATAGAGCTTGTCTTTAGGGGACCTTCTTTCGGAGATGATGGAGAGCGAAACACCTCCTTCGGACTCCCCCCCTCAAGAAGCGGGCAACCTTGAAGTGTCGTCACGGAGGGCCTTTCCGGATCCGGTGAGGCCAGAGGATAATCCTATAGTCACCCGAAGTCCCCAGCGTCCGGATCTTGAAGAGAGCAAACAAAGGAGTATGGCGCCGTATGGTATGTGGTCGGACGCACTGAGGGATCTGCTAAAGCGAGCGACCATCTCAGAAGAACACCGTACGTTGATGGGTACGGTGATGGAAAGGATTTCGTCCACCGAAAGCGGGTTGCATGACGCCTTTATGAGTCTACTAACGGGCTTTGAGGTACATAAAATGATATACATTTGTGATTGTACCGCACACTTTTAGGTGTGCCCTATGTAGATAGTAGCCCCTGAGACTCTAGTTGTTGCCGAGAGCGGCGGCAAACAAAGGATCGTAGTCCAATGAAATAACCAGACTGCTTTTATGTGCAGGTGGTGGAAGCTCCGATGGCTAGTCGGACTGATGAGTTTGCCGAACTAAAGCGGCAACTGGATGCGGCGGATGCTGACATCGAGCTTGTTAATAAGCGGCTTGACGAGGCACAGGGTAAGTGATGTTTTCTGGTGAATGTCACATAGTAAGAGCAGCATGATGCCAGTATCTTTAATATGCGTTGACTGCAGATGGAGCTACCACCGTGGAGACCCTTCGGGCGGAACTTGCCCGAGCCAAAGAACAAGCAAGGAGTAGTAATGCAGCTGCTTTGAAGGCGGCCGAAGAGTTAAGAGCCGAGAAGGCCGCGCATTGCGAGAGCAAAGAGAAGATGGCCAAGATGGCTGTAAAGTTAAAAGACACTGCCGACCGTTGCCAGTTCCTTGAAGAAGAAAACCGAGCGAAGGCGACAGACCTCGAAAAGGCCACGATGGCGGCCAAAGATACCCGCTCTGCCATGAGGGCGAAGAAGGAAGAGCTGCGTGAAGCCAGTGATATTGTGGCTGGGAAGCCCTTTTTGATGCGGAGGAAGTTCGGAGATCCGCGGTATGCCCCTCTGGATCGGCTATGGAGTTCGGCAGACGCATATCTGGATTTGACATCAAGTGTTGTTGATGCGGTCGAATACTTCCGAGATCAAACAGATCGTGAAGTGGACAAGCTATTCTGGTCGCAGTTTAACGTTCCAGAGCGTCCGCTTCCACTAACTGATCAGCTTGCCGAATGGGCCGAACTCAATAGATTGTCCAGACTTGCCATGAGGTCCGTCGTAGATCATCTGTGGCCTGAAAAGCCGAAGCCGAACAGCTATTTCAGCTTAGTGTAGTAGTTCCTTGTTGCGGTGCCGCGCATCAATGCGATGAAGAGGTCGGCGAGCATAGAAGGCTCGCGGATGGCCCTTGCCCCTGTCAAAGCATACTGGGCGGAGATGGATGCTACCAGTGTTGCGATGCAGGGTTCGGCCATAGGCCATGTGGCTGCCGAGCACTATTTTGAAGAAGTTCTTGAGGGTGCTCGTTTGATAGAGGCCCAGTGCTCGAAGAATATTATGTTTGAGTGACATGTATTCCCATTGTAAAAACAATGTTTTATTGAATTTATCAAGGCTGTATTTATACTTGTGCCCGAAAGTATTGTGATGCCTCCTATGCGGCCGTTTATGTATACATGTATATAACCTGAAAGATTGCAGTTGTCGGCTTCAGCCCCCACGCATATAATGCGGGGGTGTTCGCAGAAGACACATATTCACACTCAATCCAACGTCTTGGTCCTAATAAGGAGGTGATAGCGCAGCGAACTAGGCAACCGGACTATAATGCTTTAACACTTTCACTTAGCCATAGGAGTTTGATAGTGAGGCTACTATATAGCCCCTGGTGGCTCCGCACTCACCCGAATTCGGGGTGCGTACATGCCCGGCCGGGAAACGGCCCTTCGTTAAGCGGAGGAATTCTAAGATTCCGATAGGTCATCGAGTGGTTGACCAGTTTCGCGCTATATCATGACAGTTAGTTTTCGGCTTTCTCTACCGAGGTGCTCGTCCGGATGAACCAGGGCACAATTGCAGTTGTTCTCCTGGTGTCGCCTTCGCCGATAGAGCGGAACGTAAGGCAGCAAAACATAGGAGCCGAGCAAACCCAACATTTGACCAAAGACATGATTCGGAGCTGATGCATATAAGGCCAAACTCGCGACGCCGAACACTCCCTAAGGTATTCTGTCTTTATGGTGTAAACCGGGCCTAAACAGTGCTCTTTGTAAGAAGCCCCTGGTGTCCAGGTACGTGCATTGTTCTGGCCAGGCCACATGCCAAGACGTCAGCATACTTCTCAATTGTACTGAGGATCCGAGGGATGTGTATCAACAAGAGACAGTAAAAAAGGTTGACGCAGGGTCTTAATCTAAAAAGAATCCTTTGAACGGGTCCCTGCTGCACGTCTGCGCCTGTGTCTCCGTTGTGCCGTATCCTGGACGGGTGTATCATGATGGTCATCTGTAAAAGAGAGGAACTTAGGTGAAAAGTTGTCGTGCAAAAAGGTAGGTTTAAAGAAACCATGTACAGTTCAAGATGAGTAAAAATTGCCACTTGTCTGCGCGCGTTGAGCCCCTTGTATTTGTAATAGGGGTGTGGTCAACAAACCTGTATGAATTACATATAGCAGCGCCGGACTCGTCTAACTGTGTCTGTGGTCTTGACGACCTATCGAATTCTTTAGTTGGTGAGGCCGTTTTAGTGTGCGGCTGCCAAGGCAGCCGCACTCTCTTCGGCGCGCAGGGATCACTCAATATTTCCATTTACTATAATGATGCCACGTGGACCGGGCATCTTAAGCGTGAGGGAAGCATAATGCGGTATTTCATTAAAGCGAGCGAAAGCTTCGCGTCCAAGTGGTGCTTGATAGCCACTTTGGAACAGAGCAATGTGGAAGGTTAAATTTTCGCTACGGAAGTTGTCGGGGAAGCCGAATATAACCTCTAGTAGCAGGGAGCCCATGCAATGAGCCCCTGGGCCTGGCATTACACCTCTAAAGGTAGTATTGCTGTGGCGAATTTTCGTTGGGCCTATCCCCATTTTGCGGATTGTGTCCTGATATATCAGGTTTAAGCTGCTACCGCCGTCCATCAGGACTCGTGTGAAGTGGTATCCATCAATTATTGAATCTAATACCAAGGCAGCCCATCCTGTGCTCCGGATACTTGCTGAGTAATCCTGATGGTCGAAGGTGATCAGTTGAGACGGCCAGTGGCAGAACTCCGCGGTGATAGGCCCTTGGGCATGTTTATCTAGGAGTGCCGTTTTGCTTCTCCCCTTTATCACGTGTAACACGTTTACTGTTTTGACTTCTGGTGGAAATTTCTTCTGTTCCCCAGTGTTTTGCTTGCGAGGCTCATCCTCGTCTTCACTTGGTGTACCCTGCCCCTTATGTTCAGCGTTGAGCTTGCCGGACTGCTTGAAGACCCAACATTCTCTGTGGGTATGATTTGCAGGTTTATCGGGGGTGCTATGGATCTGACATATTTGGTCCAGAATTTTGTTTAAGCTGGACAGTTCATCTCTGGCGCCTTTAGAGGGCGGCTTTTGCTGACCTGGCCGAGAGCTTCTGAATCCGGCGTTTACCGACGTGCTCTTCGGGCTGTCTTCTTTATTCCAACACTTATTATTTTTGCTGCATCATGATTTCCCGTTTCCGTCTCTAACTTCGGATGTACTTGGGTCGCTGGTGCTGCATCGGGCTAGCCAGCTGTCCTCGCTCGCGCAAAAGCGGGTCATGAGGCTTGTTAACGCTGCCATTGTTCTCGGCTTTTCTTGGCCGAGGTGTCTGGAAAGCCATTCGTCTCGGACGTTGTGCTTAAAGGCTACCAAGGCTTCGGCGTCCGGACAGTCGACTATTCGGTTCTTTTTAGTAAGAAACCTATTCCAAAGCTTTCGGGGTGACTCTCCGGGCTGTTGAGTTATATGACTCAAATCGTCCGCATCCGGAGGTCGGACATAAGTCCGTTGAAAATTCACCTGAAAAGCATCTTCGAGTTCTTCCCAGCTTCCAATGGAGCTTTCAGGGAGGCTTTTAAGCCAGTGCCGAGCTAGCCCTTTGAGCTTGAGGGGTAAGTACTTGATGGCGTGGAGATCATCTCCTCGAGCCATATGAATATGGAGGATATAGTCCTCAATCCAAACCCCCAGGGTCTGTTGTTCCGTCGTATGCCTCTATGTTTACGGGTCTGAATCCCTCTGGAAATTCATGGTCCAGCACCTCATCGGTGAAACATAGGGGGTGTGCGGCACCCCTGTATCTGGGTGTACCGTGGTGTTCGGATGTTTGTTGTGTTGCATCATATGCTAGAGGGCACTTGCGTGGTCCATAAATGGATCTGGTTGAGTCTTCCTTTTGATGCGAGCCCTCGCATGGGTCACATATTGGCTTATGTGCGGCATTGTTCGCCGTTCTATGATGGCCTTTTTGATTTTTGGTTGCGGGGGATCTAAGGCCTCCTCATCGAATTCAGGTAGCAACTTCCGCTTCGGGTAGCTCTTGGTGTGGCGATTACCGCCGTACTTCGCCGCTGTGTTGAATACTTTACTCCATCTGATTCTGAGTGTGTCTTGCGCAGCCTTGAGCCTTTGCTTCTGCTTTTTTTAGACTCCTCGCGGTGGCAACAAGCCTTTGATGGGCATTCTGTTGCTCCGGGTGTCTGTCCGGTGTGATGTCGTCCGGATTATTATCTTTGACAGAATCGGGTTGTTTTGTTTGATTCTCCGTGTTGCCGTGGTCCGGCGATTGTTCACCCTGCTCTAATGTTGGGTCTATATGATCGTTCTTTCTGCTGAGGCGGGATTTGGGGCGGCGCTTACACCACCGCTTTGACTACTTCTCGAGGGGACAACCCTTCGTTGCGTCCTTCCGTTCCTCGTCGTCGTTTTCTTTTGGTGTGTCCACCATGTATACGTCATGTGATGAAGTGGGCATCTGGTGCCCTGTGGGTAGTTGTTCATGTTTGTCTCCTGCATCATCGTCCATACCGTCGATGTCTTCGGAGTCGAAGTCGAGCATGTCGGTTAAATCGTCGACAGTGGCTACTAAGTGGGTGGTGGGTGGGAGGCGAATTTATTCGTCATCCGCATCCCAATCTTCCCGGACATAATTCGGCCAGGATCCTCCTGACAAGGAGAGCGACCTTAATGAGTTCAGTACGTCGCCGAAGGGCGAGTGCTGAAAAATATCCGCGGAGGTAAACTCCATGATCGGCGCCCAATCATATTCGCTAGGAACGGGCGCAGGCGGTTCGGAGTCCGTGGCCGAAGAAGGATCCAGCAGTTTGACAACACGGCTCTCGTGCAGGGTAAGTTCGATGTTCGGCTCGATCGCCGCTGAGGATAAGGCCTCCGTGGCGGGGTCCATCCACCCGTCCATGGACGGCGCAACTGGCTCCGAATTGAGGGTCGGAGCGGCTGCCGGCGCGATCTCCTGAACACTGTCCGATGGTAGAGCTAAATCGTACTCATCGTGACCGTGTGGCGCACAAGGCAGAGGCTTGAATCCATCGAAGATCAAGTCTCCGTGGATATCATCTGTGTAGTTTAAGCTTCCAAACCTGACCTGGTGGCCAGGGGCGTAACTTTCGATCTGCTCCAGATGGCCAAGCGAGTTGGCCCGCAGTGCGAAGCCGCCGAACACAAAGATTTGTCCAGGGAGAAAAGTCTCACCCTGGACTGCATCAGTATTGATGATCGTAGGAGCCATCAAGCCTAACGGCGACAACACAGAGGAACTCTCAATGAAAGCACCAATGTCGGTGTCAAAACCGGCGGATCTTGGGTAGGGGGTCCCGAACTGTTCGTCTAAGGCGGATGGTAACAGGAGGCAGGGAACACGATGTTTTACCCAGGTTCGGGCCCTCTTGATGGAGGTAAAACCCTACGTCCTGCTTGATTTATTCTTGATGATAGGAGTATTACAGGAGTTCATCTACCACGAGATCAGAAAGGCTAAACCCTAGAAGCTAGCCTATGGTATGATTGTATGTTGTCCTATGGACTAAAACCCTCTGGTTTATAGACACTGGTGGGGGCTAGGGTTACACAAGGTCGGTTACAAAGGAGGAGATATACATATCCGTACTGCCTAGCTTGCCTTCGACGCCAAGTAGAGTCCCATCCGGACACGAGACGAAGTCTTCAATCTTGTATCTTCATAGTCCAACAGTCCGGCCAAAGGATAGAGTCCGGCTGTCCGGAGACCCCCTAATCCCAGACTCCCTCAGCCGTATTCCAGAAGACTTCACCTTGATCTTTGGGCTAGAATACGGGGCGTTCCGGTTTTCTCTGAGCCGGGTTGCCATATTTCAGATCTGAACCTATTATGTTTTCATGAATATATGTGAGTTCTTGATCCTATCTTGCAAGTCAATAGTCACCCACTATCTGTTATGATCCGGCAACCCCGAAGTGACAATAATCGGGACCACTCCCGATGATGATCGTAGTTTGAGGAGTTCATGTATTCACTAAGTGTTAATGCTTTGGTCCGGTACTCTCTTAAAAGGAGGCCTTAATATCCCTTAGTTTCCAATAGGACCCTGCCGCCAAGGGAGGGTAGGACAAAAGATGTCATGCAAGTTCTTTTCCATAAGCACGTATGACTATATTCGAAATACATGCCTAGATTACATTGATGAACTGGAGCTAGTTCTGTGTCACCCTATGTTATAACTGTTGCATTAGGAATCGCATCCGACATAATTATCCATCATTGATCCATTGCCTACGAGCTTTCACATATTGATCTTTGCTTAGTTACTTTTCCGTTGCCACTGTTATGATTTCTACAAAAACTACTACTATTATTTTTATCACCGTTACCGTTACTTCCTTACTACTTTGCTACTAAATACTTTGCTGCAGATATTATGTCTTTCAGATGTGGTTAAATTGACAACTCAACTGCTAATACTTGAGAATATTCTTTGGCCTCCCTTGTGTCGAATCAATAAATTTGGGCTGAATACTCTACCCTCGAAAACTGTTGCGATCCCCTATACTTGTGAGTTATCAGTGGCGGCGTTGAGGCACATGGAGCGCCATCGGACAGAGCCGAACCGAGCAGAGGGGGATGGCGAAATACCAGTCACGCTCGAGGTGAGGAGGGCGTCGACCATCCACTCTGGAGCATGTCGTACTTGGCCACATGGTGAGGCTCGCGAGATGCCGAACCCATCGGAGCAGGGCACTCGCTCAGACTCCGCGTCTTGTCCCGCGGGAGGAGGAGTTAGGCGTTGTAGAGCCCTCCATCGTTCACGTCAAGTCTGCGACCGAGGATCTAGTGGAGACGAAGTGTGCGCCTCCGTTGACGGAGGTGGAGAGGCAAAGGGAAGGTCGCCCGTCTCAACAGCAGTGGGGACTAGTGAGGGGCGGTCGCTGCTGAAGCAACGCACGACAAGGGAGGGGGAGGGTCCCTGCGCCGGTGACGGGATGCAGTGGGGAGGGCGGAGGCGCTGCTTGTACTCTGTCCGTGCGAGAGAGAGAGAGAAATAGAGGGAGGAAGATGAAGATGAGAGTGTCAGTGGTGTGTGTAGCCACAGGTGTCTTATCTTTTTATTAATAATTTTTTCTGACTCCATCATTCAGGCCGCCAGGGCGTGCTTTAAAGGTTGTGAATGGATAATATAAAGAGTCCATTGGCAGTTAAATTTTAATTTAAGATTATTAATATTTTTGGGTAGAAATTTTGTTGAATAATATATGTCTGATGAGGATGAAGCTATAGAAATATAGTCCCTCTGTACCACGTGACCACAGAAGCGATTTTGGTACACTAAAAGTGAAGCAACAAACAATATCTATGCCATTGCACATAGAAGTGGACCTTTATTAGAGAACAAATAGGGTACAATGTTGCTAAATATTTTGTTTTTTAATTGTTGCTTCAAACTGGGATTGAATTGTTTTTTTTGGAAACTAATAATAATATATTTTCATACTTTGTCGATTTAAAAAATTGTCGTGTGTGTGAATCGTACATTTTTTTGATGGGCAATAGACTATAGTTCTCATATAATGGTCATATATCATTTACAATGAGATGAGAAATAAAGTCCAGGATCGAATCTTCCCATGAACTAGAAGATCGACTACTATAAAGATTTGCTAGAGAACCTGCAACTTGGTTTGCTTTGTGGAAGTAATTCTTAAAGTTTATTTTGGTCAAGTTCGTCGCAAATTGCTTACACTCCGTAATTACTGCCACATCCAGATCCAAATTATCATCGATCAATTGTACTGATTCTACCGCGAACATGCAGTTCAACTGTTTCCACGCTTTTGCTACTAATATTTTCTGCAAGAAACATGCCATTTCTGATAGCAGTTTCCTTTGTTGAATCATCATGCTTACACTGTAGGCCCATGATACCCTATTTAGGTGAAAAAGAACTAATAAAAGTCAACTCAACAAAAAGTAAATAGATTTCAAAAGAACTGTGTTATATTTGAGAGATGTGTGTTGGACGTGCACGCTTGCTAGTAGAGTAAAATTGTTCATCAACTCCTCAAAGATGCGAAGTCTGCCATGAACATGTCCTGCTTCAGATAACCTCACAATAGTTGGCCATACTTCTCGTGGTTCATGCATTGCTCACAATGGAATTCACAAAGAATCCTGATGGGGGAAGTTCCTACTGACGTACAAAGTTTCCCAAAGAAATTATTTCCGTGTTCGTTTCGGCGGAAAAATAAAATTGCAACGTTCATATAGAATTGATTTTGTTTCTTTTGCACAGAACGCCATGGAAGTTATTTCCTTGTGAGACTTTACATGTGGGTATTAGATAAGACCATATTTGTTACAAAAGAAATCAGAATAGTTTGACTTCTTTTACATTTAAAAAAATATGTTTTCCACTTGGCGTGCCAAGACCAATATTCCACAGGGTATTTTTGTATTGTTTCATCACTACATATTTTCATTCTCCCGTTTAATATTGTTTAATCACTATATATTTTGGTTCTCTCGTGGCAACGCACGTGCATTCGACTAGTCTTAGTAATGATGGTGGCTAGCGACGTTGTTCCTAGCAATAGGACCTCGGTTTGATCCCTCACACATACTTTTGTTTATCCGAATTCGTGCTACCGGGTGTTTAAGTTTTGCCTCTGTTATTTATTTCTTTAAGTGTGGCGCCATGCCCTCAGTTCGATCCCTCACACACACTGTTGTTTATCCGAATTTGTGCTACCGTGTGTTTAAGTTTTGCCTCTGTCATTTATTTCTTTAAGTGTGGCACTTCCAATCTAATGGCTATTTCTCGCTTAAGCGAGACGTGCGGGATCTCTCGCACTACAGTAACGGGCCGGCCCACTAGCGCATTTATTCTCTCCAAAAAATAGAGCAAAACACCATGCCCTCACGAGTCTTGATCCTAGGTTCTCCTTGTTTCATCAATGCACTACTAACCACTACGCCACCATCAACCTCATGTTCAATGTATAGAACTTGTTCAACTGAAGGGAGCCAAGCTAGTTTTCTCCGGGTTTTTTTGTTTTGTTTTGTTTTTATTCTTCTCTGAGTTTTTTCATTTGTGTCTTCGTTTTTTTCCTTTGGTTTATTTTATTTCTTTTTCGGTTTTTATTTTTATTTTTATTTTTCTTTCTACAACCTTATATACATTTTCAACAATTCTTCAATGTAACATCCCAAATTCTTAATTTGGAATGTTATACGCTAGATCATCATTGCATATCATAATTTATTTGTTTTTGGTTTTGATCCTAAAAATTCTACGCAACTCAAGGACCCACAGAGAGAGTTGGGGATTTCGTTATTCTCATATTTGAGTCTTCTCAAATTTTGAGAATAGGATCATTTGATTTTAATTATTTTATCATCAATTATTTCTATTACAAAAATATGAGAGAGAGAATAAAATGACTTTCCCAAAATAAAGAAATATTGAGGATTTAATAATAAAATCAAATAAGATTTTATTTTGGAGTTTTTCGATATTTTATTTGAATTTAGGAAAAATGTGCGTTTTCCAAAATTGCATTTAGGCCCCAAATAAATGTTCACCTTGTGCGGCTTGATTTTAGAAGCCGGGGAAATTTTATTTCGGAATTTTTGGAGTCGGTTTAGTATTTCTTTTATTTGTTTTTCTGCGCGGAATAATTTAAAAAAAAAACGCAACCGACCTACGGGCCGTGTCCGACCTGGACACCAGGCCCGTCCGGGCTTTATAAGCGGGGAGCCCAGCCCGGGAGCCTCCCCAAACCCTAGCCCCACCCCACGCCGCACCGCAGCCCCGCGTCGCGCCGCCGCCGCCGACCGCCTCGCCACCGCCACCGACCGCCGCCGCCGACCGCCACCGCCGGATCTGTCGCCGGAGTTTGCCGGGTATTTTTTTTTCTTAGACGCCGGTTTTTCCTGAAAAACCGTTCGGTTTTTTCGACGGTTTTGTTCGTTTTTTTATTAGTTTCGGTTTTTTTAAATAGATCGGTTTTTCCAATTTATTTAAATAGCGAGCGTTCGTTCGTTCGTTCTAGCGAACGTTCGTCGTTTTTTTCTTTTCTCGGATTAAATCCGTGATTTTTCTGATCGCGATTCCTGATCCGATTTTCGTTTTAGTATAACTTTTCGCTCGTTTATCGAAATCAGGCGATTCAAGCGCCTGGAGTTTCGTCTCGAAACCCTCTATCAGTTTAACGAACTTAAACAAGTTTTTGCCACTGTAATAATTGCCCTAGATCCAGAATAGTAAACAAAGCCTGTTTCTATTGCCATTTGACTTTCGTTGCTTCGTTTGATTTGATTCTTTTTGCAAACCGGAGTTCTTAAGTTGAACTTTCTGGTTAGATCTCTTATTTGAGTTCTACCTGTGCATTAGATGAATACTTATTGTATGCTTGTTTGTTTGTCTGCGATAGAATACCCGGAGTGCGCCGCCTGTTACTTCAAATCTCTAGGTTTCGTGGATCATCAGCAAGGCAAGTAACACTTTGATCATACCTCCTGCTACCCAGTTTTATTGCATTAGATCAATCCGCAAACATTGCATGATTATGATCTAATTAAATTATGGGTTTGGGAAGTAGTTGAGGTAGTACGTATTACCTGTTTGTATTATCAAACCTTTGAGAGTTACTTCTAGTTTGCCTATTATGCCATGTTATGCTAGTAGACGTGGATTGGGTGAGTGATATCCATAACAGAAGTGAGTTTGTTAATTAATGGTTTATCTAAGGTGGCAACTTAAACACACATCTGGGTGGATTGACATACCTGGGTATTCCAGGATTGCCTGTTTTTCTTTATGGACCGCCACCCAGGCCCAAAGGGATCATGAGATTTTTCATACTAGAAATTTCCGTGTACAGCCACAAGCTATTATGGGCTCTAGCATAGTTGATTAAGTCGTGCGAACTCTTACAGGGTGGACTAGCAGATGTAGGGGAAAGTAGGTGTAACGGTCTATCCATCGTAAGGTGCTAGCGCTTCTGAAAGACTATGTCTCGGTCATCCGTTTCTCAAACACCGTGTAGTGCGAGAAACCAAACGGAGGCGATCGAGTCTTGTGGGGAAAAATGTGCAAACCTCTGCAGAGTGTATAAACTAATCATGGTTAGCCGTGTCCCCGGTTATGGACATCTTGAGTATCTAGTACCTGGATTATCATGTGAATCTCAACATGTTACCCTAAGATTTAATTTTGTTGGGTTTTGTTTAATGATGATGCTTAATTGGGATTGAGAATGCTGTCAACCATTCTCAATGTTTAACAACTACCATGATAGTTAAATAAAATTTATTCCTTTGCAGTAGGGAAAAATTAGCTTTACGCAAAACTGTAACCATAGAGCTTTCCACCAGCCAAATATGCATATAGTATAGCTGTTTCATTCCATTACTCTCTATGTGTTACCTTGCCAGCATATTCCATGTGCTGACCCATTTCGGGCTGCAACGTTAATGTTGCAGACTTTTCAGACGACGATTAAGGAGTTTTAGGTCGTGGTTCTATACTCAGTGATGCCGCTGGAGTTGATGGACTCACTTATCTTCTAAGCCTTCCGCTGTTATCGTTATTAGATGGCCTTAAGCCATATTATTTGTAATAAGTTCTCTATTGAGACACTCGATGTAATAAGTGTGTGGTTGCTACTCTGTTATAAATCCTTCAAGTACTGTGTGGTGTCAGCATTACTGATCCAGGGATGACACCTGAGCACAGGGATCAGACTGTTTGAGGTCTGGTCGCTACAAAGATGGTATCAGAGCACACACTGACTGTAGGACACGACCACTAAGCTAAAGACCTAGATCACTACTCACTCTCTTCTCTTCTAACCTCTCATCTTTTCTACTCTTTAGGATGGCGGATGCAAGGAACAAGTTCACGCAACCGGATGAAGATACACCCTTTGGACGTCACCTGAAGGAAGTCACTAGATACCTGAACATAGGAGTACCAAGCTTCACCGGAACCTACAACGCCACCTTACCTGAAGAAGAGCGCTGGATGATTCAAGTTCAAGTTCCAGGAAGGACGTTCATGCCAGTCACTGAGCCCATAGAGTTTTCTTTTGATGCACCAACTTGGAGTCTAGGAAAGAGCATGGAAGCTCATATCGCCATGGGACGCATTGGAGAAGTCTAGCGCAATGATCTCAAGGACACTATCTACCAGATTTGTGGGCACCGAGATGAGCACTGGGAGATGATCGGCACCAGAAAGGATAGATCAATTGCAGCTTTTATCCAGGAATTAAACCAGCACATTCGACGTCAGGAGAACCAGATGTGCGCCGACATAATAGACCTGAAGAAGGCAAGGACAAAAATCAAGGAACTGGAGGAAGAACTCAAGGCTACACGTGAAGATTATGAAGAAGAAATAGAAGTATTAGTGAAGAAGAATGACGATCTGATCAAGAAGATCGGGATATTTGTGGGAGACCCTACACTAGTAGAAGAAGACGAAGACCCCAAGGAGATTCGCCCGGAAGACTACATCATCATCGACGACACTGACTCGGATCCAGATGATAGCGATGATGACTATGTTGATGAAGCCGGAGCAGATATCATGGAGTCTGCAATCGAAAAATATTTCTAGTAGACCACCTCATCAGTAGTAGTAGTCCACCATGTAAATATAGTAGTCCGAGCACTTTTGCGATAGTTAGATCGATTGTATGCCCTTGTTTGATTGGCTGAAGTGAATTGTTTGCTTTTGCCTCATGTGCATATGGGTAGTGTTTTCTCTTTAGACCCCTTCTATTCTTAAATCTCGCCTTTTCTAAACCCTCAGATGCCTCTGAGACGTGATCCCGGATTTAACTTTCCACCGGAGCTCACCCAGTTGATCCAGCAGCAGAACACATTGATGCAGTTGCTAGTCCAGAATCAGAATCAAGGGAACAACAACAACAACCCACCACCACCACCACCTGTTGATCACTTAGCCCGTTTTCTTCGGCTAAATCCGCCGGTGTTTTCCAGTAGCACCCAGCCGATAGTAGCAGATGATTGGCTCCGCAAGACAGCAAGGGAGTTGACCACAACAGGATGCATGGATGCGGAAAAGGTGAAGTTTGCCGCACATCATCTTGAAGGACCCGCAGCATCATGGTGGGAGAATTTCACAGCCACTTTCCCTGTCGACACTGTCACATGGGACCAGTTTCAGCAGGCTTTTCGAACTGCTCATATTTCAGCAGGAGCTATGGCCTTGAAGAAGCGAGAGTTTCGCAACTTGCCCCAAGGAGGACGGACAGTTGGCCAGTATGTGGAGGACTTTAGTAAATTAGCACGTTATGCCCAAGATGACGTTGCTACGGATGCAGCTAAGCAGGAGAAGTTTCTGGAAGGACTGAATGATAAGTTCAGCATGTAGTTGATGGTAGCAACCTTCAACAACTATTAGGAGTTGGTAGATCGTGCTCTTATGATTGAAGGGAAGCAGCAGCAAATTGAAAATCGCAAGAGGAAGTATGCACAAGGAAAGTTCAATTCAGGAGCTCAGCAGAAGCCATGATTTACCCCTAGATCGGGAGGAAATTTTCAGCATACCCATGGAGGAGGTAGCTCACACAATCACAATGGCACCAAGAATGGTAATGGTAATGGAGGAAGCAACGGCCAGAACCGTACCAACCCATCAACCCTAGCCAAGAAAGACCTGAGCCAAGTCACTTGCTTTAAGTGTCAGAAGACCGGACATTATGCCAATGAATGTCCTGAAGGCCGGAATGACATTGGAAGCTCTGGGAAGAAGCCGAACCCTTTCAACAAGGGACAGGTGAACCACGTTAATGTGGAAGAGGTTGAAGAGCAGCCGGATGCAGTAATCGGTAAGTTTTTGGTTAAGTCATTTACTGCACTCGTTCTTTTTGATACTGGTGCATCGCATTCATACATATCAAGGGGATTTGTGGATAAGTATAACTTGCCCACTAAGGTTCTTAGAACACTTATGCTAGTAAGCTTACCAGGAGCGGAGTATATGGCCAGTCAAGGATGTTTCCAAGTGCCATTAAGTATAGGAAGGCATATTTTCCCAACGGATTTAATTATTCTGGAATCCCAAGGTTTGGATGTGATTCTCGGTATGGATTGGCTATCGATGTATAGGGGAACATTGATTGTGCTAGTAAGACAATTTTGCTTACGACGCCAGAAGGAAGAAGGATCAAGTATGTATCTCGGCATACGCCAAATAGGACACAAGTAAATTCCTTATCAGGAGTTGTGTAGAAGGAAGTACCAGTGGTAAGGGATTTCCCTGACATATTTCCAGAAGAGTTGCCAGGCATGCCACCGGATAGAGATATTGAGTTTTTGATTGAGCTATTGCCAGGCACAGGGCCAATATCAAAGAGACCATATAGGATGCCTGCAAAGGATTTGGTGGAAATTAAGAAGCAAATTAAGGAGTTACTGGATAAAGGATACATTCGCCCAAGTTTGTCACCTTGGGGATCACCAGTACTTCTAGTGGAGAAAAAGGATGGATCGTTAAGGATGGTTGTTGACTATCGTGGGTTGAATGAAGTAACGATCAAGAACAAGTACCCACTACCAATGATCAATGATCTGTTTGATCGATTGCAAGGGGCTAAAGTGTTTTCCAAGATCGATTTGCAATCAGGGTACCATCAATTGAAGATTCGAGAGCAGGATATACCCAAGACAACTTTTACCACTAGGTATGGGCTGTCCGAGTATACCGTTATGTCATTTGGTCTGACTAACACACCTGCCTATTTTATGAACATGATGAACAAAGTGTTTATGGAGTTCTTGGATAAGTTCGTCGTGGTGTTCATTGATGATATTCTGGTTTACTCGAAGAATGAAGAGGAACATAAGGAACATTTGCGATTGGTACTTGAGAAGCTCAGAGAACATCAGTTGTATGCCAAGTTCAGCAAATGTGAGTTTTGGTTGAAGGAAGTAGGATTCCTCGGACACGTTATATCCGGAGAAGGAATAGCAGTAGATCCCACTAAAGTTGATACCGTGACCAAGTGGGAAGCACCAATCATAGTTGGAGAGATCCGGAGTTTCCTTGGACTCGCAGGATACTACCGGAGATTTATTGAGAATTTCTCCAAAATTGCAAAACCTATGACAGAGTTGTTGAAGAAGGATACCAAGTTCATATGGACTGAGGAGTGTGAGGCTAGTTTCCAGGAGTTGAAGAAACGCTTGGTTACTTCACCAGTGTTGATTTTGCCAGACCAGACCAAGGATTATGAGGTGTATTGCGGCGCTTCACGACGAGGACTTGGAGCAATGCTTATGCAGGAAGGGAGAGTTGTTTCATATGCCTCACGACAACTGAAACCCCACGAATTGAAATATGCCACACATGATTTGGAGTTAGCAGCCGTAGTGCATGCATTGAAAACATGGAGACATTTCCTCAATGGAAATCATTGCGAGGTGTACACGGATCATAAGAGTTTGAAATACATTTTCACGCAGAAGGAGTTAAACCTCAGACAAAGGAGATGGTTGGACCTCATCAAGGATTATGATATGAGATTACATTACCATCCCGGAAAGGCTAATGTAGTAGCTGACGCATTGAGCCATAAGAGCCATGTCAATACACTAATGACGGGAGAAATGCCAAAGGTGTTAGCCGAGAATCTTCGAGAGCTATGATTGAAAATAGTTCCGAGAGACTACGTAGCAGCATTGGAGATTCAATCAACTTTGATGGATAGAATCAGAGAAGCTCAGAAGACTGACAAGGAGAATGCTTCTATAAAGGAGAAAATGAGCGAAGGAAAGGCTAAAGGATTTCGTGAGGATGAGCACGACACCCTATGGTTTGAAGACCGTGTTTATGTGCCCAATGACCCGGAGATCAGGAAGTTGATTCTACAAGAGGCACACGATTCACCATATTCGATTCACCCAGGAAATACCAAGATGTATTTGGATTTGAAGGATATTTTCTGGTGGACCGGAATGAAGAAGGATTTTGCGGAGTATGTAGCAGTTTGTGATGTATGTCAGAGAGTAAAGGCAGAGCATCAGAAGCCAGCAGGATTGTTACAACTATTGCCGATACCCGAATGGAAGTGGGATAAGATAGGCATGGATTTTATCACGGGATTACCCAGGACTCGTTCAGGCTATGACTCGATTTGGTTTGTAGTTGATCGATTAACGAAAGTAGCTCATTTCATCCCGGTAAAGACCACTTACACCAGTGCTAAGTTGGCAAAGATATACATGACCAGGATTGTATGCTTACATGGAGTTCCGAGGAGTATAGTATCAGATAGAGGAACCCAGTTTACCTCAAAGTTCTGGAATCAGTTGCACGAAACTTTGGGTATGAGGCTAGAGTTCAGCACAGCTTTTCATCCATAGACAGGTGGACAGACCGAGAGAGTCAATCAGATTTTGGAGGACATGCTGAGAGCTTGCGCGCTAGATTATGGATCTAGTTGGGACGACAATTTGCCATATGCAGAATTCTCTTACAACAACAGCTATCAATCTAGTTTAAAGATGGCCCCTTTCGAAGCCTTGTACGAAAGGAGGTGCAGGACACCGTTGTCATGGGATGAAGTTGGAGACCGCCAGTTGTTTGGACCTGATTTGATTAAAGAGTCTGAACAGAAGGTGAAATTGATTCGTGATAGGCTCAAGGTAGCTCAATCCAGGCAGAAGAGTTATGCAGATTCTAAACGCAAGGAGACAATTTACGAAGTCGGAGACAGAGTTTATCTTCGAGTATCCCCACTTCGGGGAATAAAGCGCTTTGGTGTTAAGGGAAAGTTAGCGCCACGATTTGTAGGACAATACCGAGTATTGGAACGTATGGGAGAAGTGGCCTACAAGTTGGAATTGCCCAAAGGATTGTCAGGAGTTCATGATGTGTTTCATGTTTCTCAGCTGAAGAAGTGCCACGCGGAGATGGCTGACATACCCTTGAGAGACACAGTGTCATTGGAAGCAATTCAGTTGGATAACGATTTGACCTATGAGGAGAAACCAGTTAAGATTCTCGAGTTTGCCAGCCGAGTCACCCGCATCAAGGTTATAAAGTTTTGTAAGGTTCAGTGGAGCCACCACACGGAGGATGAAGCCACCTGGGAGCGAGAGGAAGATTTGCTCAAGGACCACCCTCACCTATTTTCTAGCCAACCCGAATCTCGAGGGCGAGATTCATCTTAAGGGGGTAGGTTTGTAACATCCCAAATTTTCAATTTGAAATGTTATACACTAGATCATCAATGCATATCATAATTTATTTGCTTTTGGTTCCGATCCTAGAAATTCTACGCAACTCAAGGACCCACGAAGAGAGTTGGAGATTTCGTTATTCTCATATTTGAGTCTTCTCAAATTTTGAGAATAGGATCATTTGATTTTAATTATTTTATCATCAAATATTTCTATTACAAAAATATGAGAGAAGGAATAAAATGAATTTCCCAAAATAAAGAAATATTTAGGATTTAATAATAAAATCAAATAAGATTTTATTTCGGAGTTTTTCGATATTTTATATGAATTTAGGAAAAATGTGCGTTTTTCAAAATTGCATTTGGGCCCCAAATAAATGTTCACCTTGTGCGGCTTGATTTTAGAAGCCCGCGAAAATTTATTTCGGGATTTTTGGAGTCCGTTTAGTATTTCTTTTATTTGTTTTTCTGCGCGGAATAATTAAAAAAAATGCAACCGACCTACGGGCCGTGTCCGACCTGGACATCAGGCCCGTCCGGGCTTTATAAGCCGGGAGCCCAGCCCGAGAGCCTCCCCGAACCCTAGCCCCACCCCGCGCCGCCGCCGCCGACCGCCGCGCCACCGCCGCCGACCGCCGCCGACCACCGCGCCGCCGCCGACCGCCGCCGCTGACGGATGTGTCGCCGGAGTTTGCCGGGTAGTTTTTTTCTTAGACGCCGGTTTTCCCAAAAAACCGTTCGGTTTTTCCGACGGTTTTGTTCGTTTTTTATTAGTTCAGTTTTTTTAAATAGATCGATTTTTCCGATTTATTTAAATAGCGAGCATTCGTTCGTTCGTTCGTTCTGGCAAACGTTCGTCTTTTCTTTCTTTTCTCGGATTAAATCCGCGATTTTTCTGATCGTGATTCCTGATCTGATTTTCGTTTTAGTATAACTTTTCGCTCGTTTATCAGAATCAGTCGATTCAAGCGCCTGGATTTTTGTCTCGAAACTCTCTATCCGTTTAACCAACTTAAACAAGTTTTTACCATTGTAAAAATTGCCTTAGATCCAGAATAGTAAACGAAGCCTGTTTCTTTTGCCGTTTGACTTTTGTTGCTTCATTTGATTTGATTCTTTTTGCAAACCAGAGTTCTTAAGTTAAACTTTCTGGTTAGATCTCTTATTTGAGTTTTACCTGTGCATTAGATGAATACTTATTGTATGCTTGTTTGTTTGTCTACGATAGAATACCCGGAGTGCGCCGCCTATTACTTCGAATCTCTAGGTTTCGTTGATCGTCAGCAAGGCAAGTAACACTTTGATCATACCTCCTACTACCCAGTTTTATTGCATTAGATCAATCCTAAAACATTGTATGATTAGGATCTAATTAAATTGTGGGTTTGGGAAGTAGTTGAGGTAGTACCTATTACCTATTGTATTATCAAACCTTTGGGAGTTACTTCTATGTTTGCTTATTATGCCATGCTATGCTAGTAGACGTGGATTGGGTGAGTGATATCCATGACAGATGTGAGTTTGTTAGTTAATGTTTATCTAATGTGGCAACTTAAACACACATCTGGGTGGATTGAGGTACCTGGGTATTCCAGGATTGCCTGTTTTTCTTTATGGACCGCCACCCAGGCCCAAAGGGATCATGAAATTTTTCATACTAGAAATTTCCGTGTGCAGCCACAAGCTATTATGGGCTCTAGCATAGTTGATTAAGTCGTGCGAACTCTTACAGGGTGGACTAGCAGATGTAGGGGAAAGTAGGTGTAATGGTCTATCCATCGTAAGGTGCTAGCGCTTCTGAAAGACTATGTCTCGGTCATCCATTTCTCAAACACCGTGTAGTGCGAGAAACCAAACGGAGGCGATCGAGTCTTGTGGGAAAAATGTGCAAACTTTTGTAGAGTGTATAAACTAATCATGGTTAGCCGTGTCCCCGGTTATGGACATCTTGAGTATCTAGTACCTGGATTATCATGTGAATCTCAACATGTTACGCTAAGATTTAATTTTGTTGGGTTTTGTTTAATGATGATGCTTAATTGGGATTGAGAATGCTGTCAACCATTCTCAGTGTTTAACAACTACCATGATAGTTAAATAAAATTTATTCCTTTGCAGTAGGGAAAAATTAGCTTTACGCAAAACTGTAACCATAGAGCTTTCCACCAGCCAAATATGCATATAGTATAACTGTTTCATTCCATTACTCTCTATGTGTTACTTTGCCAGCATATTCCATGTGCTGATCCGTTTCGGGCTGCAACGTTAATGTTGCAGACTTTTCAGACGATGATTAAGGAGTTTTAGCTCGTGGTTCTATACTCAGTGATGCCGTTGGAATTGATGGACTCACTTATCTTCTAAGCCTTCCGCTGTTATCATTATTAGATGGCCTTAAGCCATATTATTTGTAATAAGTTCTTCATTGAGACACTCGATGTAATAAGTGTGTGGTTGCTACTCTGTTATAAATCCTTCAAGTACTGTGTGATGTCAGCATTACTGATCCAGGCATGACACCGGAGCACAGAGATCAGACTGTTTGAGGTCTGGTCGCTACATTCAAATACTTGTTCAACATTTTTCAAATACTTGCTTGGTTTTCTTTTTTCTTCTCCATTTTAGGTTTTTTCTAATGTTTGTTTTTACTTTCAACCTATATTTTCTTATATGTCAAAAATTCCTTTTAAATAAGTGTTCAACATTTTCGGTATACACGTTTAACATTTTTCGAATGCTTATTCCACATTTTTCAAATAGTTGCTGAAGATTTTAATACTTATTCTACATTTTTCAAATACTTGTTCAACATTTTTCACATACTTGTTCAATATTTTACAAATAATCATTCAACATTTTTTAATACTTATTCAAAGTTTTTAAAATACTTATTCAACATTTTTCAAATACTTTTTCAATATTTTTCAAATTCTTATTAACCATTTTTATTTCTTGTTCAATGATTTTAAATAATAATTCAACATTTTCAAATACTTGTTCAATATTATTTAATGCGTTTTTAAAGAGTGTTTTTTGTAATATATATTTAAATACTCATTCAACATTTTTCAAATACTTGTTCAATATGGGGTCGCGCTATTCGTCACCTTGGGTGAGGAATAGTTATTGTTCATCCCCTCTCTATTTTGAAATCAATGCACCATATTTTCAGATTTCATAAATTTTGTCATATTCCATACGTAAAAAGAGAATGTAAGAAAGTATATACTCGCCGTAATTACGAATGTAAAACATACATAAAATGCGATATTTTTAGTCTTATAACCTATTTTTTTGTTTTCTTATACCAAATTTTACGTAATAAATCAATATGAATGTAACTATTTATATTCCAAATGTAATTTATTTATGAAGCGATCGTAAAATTACCTCAGATGAAGAAAAACTTGTTCTACACCTGAGGTGATGAATAGTATAAATATATATGTATATGTATATGTATATGTATATATTTCCCTATATATATATCTATCCCCCTAATAAAGTACGGATTGACTACGTGGGTTCACCGTCACAATACGCTTCTTTACGTGAATTTACGCTTTCAGTTTTTTTCACCGTCATCCTCTTTTTTTAAACTTCTTCGGTCTCTTTGGCATCCTTCCTACGAGGTGGTATTATCCCCCCGGCCCCTTTCAAGGTTTGAGAAAGATTACAATTGTTAACGAATTTTTTTTCTGGCCCCTTATTATTTTTTGTCGATGAGGTAGCAGCAAAAATTAGTCACCTTGGGTGAGGAATAGTTATTGTTCATCCCCTCTCTATTTTGAAATCAATGCACCATATTTTCAGATTTCATAAATTTTGTCATATTCCATACGTAAAAAGAGAATGTAAGAAAGTATATACTCGCCGTAATTACGAATGTAAAACATACATAAAATGCGATATTTTTAGTCTTATAACCTATTTTTTTGTTTTCTTATACCAAATTTTACGTAATAAATCAATATGAATGTAACTATTTATATTCCAAATGTAATTTATTTATGAAGCGATCGTAAAATTATCTCAGATGAAGAAAAACTTGTTCTACACCTGAGGTGATGAATAGTATAAATATATATGTATATGTATATATTTCCCTATATATATCTATCCCCCCTAATAAAGTACGGATTGACTACGTGGGTTCACCGTCACAATACGCTTCTTTACGTGAATTTACGCTTTCAGTTTTTTTCACCGTCATCCTCTTTTTTTAAACTTCTTCGGTCTCTTTGGCATCCTTCCTACGAGGTGGTATTATCCCCCCGGCCCCTTTCAAGGTTTGAGAAAGATTACAATTGTTAACGAATTTTTTTTCTGGCCCCTTATTATTTTTTGTCGATGAGGTAGCAGCAAAAATTAGTCGTTGCCTTTGGGATTTGAACTCTAGACCTTCTAGGATTTCACAATGACGCCGACCAACTAATCTAGCTATCAATTCTGTCAGGTAACATGATGCACATTATCTTATGAGTTAGAGTTGATGGAGACGTACTAGGACCAGGACTCTATCGATTGGGGGAACTGCCAGTGTCTACGCTAAAGAAACAACAACAGATTCGTTCGTCTATCCTGTTTGCAAAAGTTTGATCAGCCGATCGTTCATCCATCAAATAATCCCACCTCGCTTCATTACATCGAATCACACCAGTTTATATACAAGTTGCTTAGAAAATCAACGAGCCACCTTCAAAATCAAAATAGGCAAAAGGGCAAACAGAGGGATTGGTGGCAGGAGGTCGGCGAGCTTGGGAAGAGGCTGGGTGATGCAGCGAGGCGGATGTCCTGCTTGCTGCCGAGGGATAGAGACAAGATGAATTGTGGGGATTGGGAAGATGCTGCGACCCGCGCAAGGCGGCGGCTGCAGCCAAGGCCGGGCGGGGGAGGCTCGGCAGAGTAAGATCCATTGGTGCAGTCTAGATGGAGAAGAGGCGCAAAGCTAGACCCGGCACCGGCCTTGATGTGGATGTTGGAGATGCGCGGCGCCGGCGGCTGGTAAAGGCGCGTCGCAACGACAGCTGAGCGCGGCGCGGCCACTCGAGAGGGAGATGGAAGAAGATGATCCAGATGCTCTGCTTGCGCACAACACCACCACGTCCACATCTTACTAGGTTAAAAATCTGTGGAATTGCTACAAAAATCATGGAATCTCTTCAACTCCTGCTTGCAATCTATAAGAAACTGCCCCCTTTGCAATGTTGTTGCGTTGTAGGGAACAGAGAAGAGCAAGATGGGGTGGTTCTGCATTTGCCTTCAGTTAGCACCTCAACATGTAGTAGTGCCGAGCGCCTGTGCTCTCATGTTCCTAGAACGCCAACCGCACGTGCTGCACCTTAGGTGTGCTGGGGATCACATGCCAAGCTAAAATGCTACATGGTGTCCGAGCATGAGGAGCCTTGAATTAACAAGCCTTAGCATTCAGAATTTATTTGAAACTGAAATATGAAAAAGAGCATGAGTTCTGTCTGGGCTTTATTCTTCACCATGATCTTTCACTGTGTTCCTGCAACCATAGCTTCTATCGCCATTATCCTAGGTTTTTGTTTTCCATACTTTTACAGAAAAGTGTTGCATATTTTATTTTTTATATTATTGGAATGAAGCTTTGATGCATTGAGAAAACAAATTAGGACGTACCTCTATCTGCATTAAGACCGAAGACTATTTGCGACTTTGTGTATCCTTCAGTTGCCTGCTGCAATATGAGGAATTGGCAAGCATTCAGTTGTGGTAGTCTGTCCTGTTTGTATGTTTATAAATGACAGGTGTTTGGGCATATGAGTCGATTGCATTGGTTGTAGCAGCAGTTAGCGCTAAGCGCGATGTGGCTATTGTCATCGTAGTGTATTTGCTGTCGCTATTTACAGAACACTACAAAGAGGACATTGTTGCTATTCTAAAAGTAAAATGATGCACTTAACATTGTAATATGACTTGTACACCTGTTTCCAGAAAATAGCAATTGAACATACACAGGGTCAAGTGTAGTTGTTAATTTTTTTCAAGGAGTACAAATGTGGGCTTTTCTATGTTTATTCCTGATTACATCACACAGTAACTCAATTCCTTAAAGCCATGATGTGTTCTCTGTTCCATTGAATGCACGATTTGATCAGATAAACTTTGCTCGTATGATGTAATTTATGTCAAATTTCCTGTGCAGATAATTTAGGAACCACATTGCCCGTGTATGTTAAGTTCTTCTGTCAATTTATCTTACTTTGACAGAAAGGCGGACGTGATGCAGAACTGCCATGGACTGCTGACATAACTCATGTATTACTTCATGATGGTACACTTCCTTATTGCCGTCTTTTCTACAATAAGCTCACTCTTTGAGATTTTATCTGACAGGGAAATAGACTGAGATCCATTGTGCTATTTTCCTTTCTACAGTATCTCGAAGCATTGATTATATTTCCGACCTGCACATTAGTTGAAACACAATTACACTACGTATATTTAGTGAATTTGCATACTATTATTGTTTGAGTAGAAGAATATTTCCCAACTTTAAATTGTCCATCAGAATATAATGATGTTCATTCCTTTGATATGTGGACTGGCGAAAGTGATTATATTTTTCATGACTCCTTTGTGCTATTTTCCTTTCTACAATATTTGTTGCATCGCGTGTACTGAGAGGAGAGCTTCAGCAATCTCGAGTTAGTATTTTTTTTCTAGCATGGAAGAAGATGGTATGCATTTATTTAATTAATACATAAGTAAACAATAGTAAAACTGTGTATCTTACAATATTACATTCTAATTATACTCATGCATACATTAATGGGACATGTCATCCACAGAATTACAAGTCAGCGAAAAAAGGGGCACGCGGATGTAGCATGCTATAGTGTAATGGCCAACCTCGTAACCTTGGAATTGATCATGTTTACCATGATTAGGTGGAATACATGACCATCATCGACGAACGGGAGAAGTGTTTACCGTGATTAGGTAGAATACATGACCACCATTGACGAACGGGAGAAGTGACAAGATCAATGTGTCGCTAGGTATGTGCAAGAATTTTGTTCAGCCGTTGCAACGCACAGGTTTTTTTTGCGACTCAACTGAAGTTGTGTGTTTCGTGTTATGACCGCAAAGGCATATGTCAACATAGGGAAGTAGAGATTTCACTGAAACAAGGCCCCAAAGCTTAGCTTGTGTGCACCTAATGATAACTTCTTATGACAACTGGAATTCACGGTAGAAGTTGTTTGATTGGTAAATTATTTTTCAGATTTCCAAACGCACGCTTATTTATTTGTATTCGTTGTAACACATGGCCTTTCTTGCTTTTACAAAATGTCGAAGCACTAGAAAATGACTAAACTTTATATGCCCCGTTGCAACGCATGGGCCTTTGTGCTATAATCTTTCCCTAATAATAAAGTACGGATTGACTCCGTGGGTTCACCGTCACAATACGCTTCTGCCCAGTCATATTACGCTTTTACATTTATGTTTTGGAATTAACCGATGTGGCACTAATAGAACAATTCGTTTTTGCCTCCGTGGTAGCACGATGGCAAACTTGGGCCTACTTTAGTCCAGCCCATACACGTACAACTTTTTATAATCTCAATCTCTACCAGTCATAAATTTTGTTCATCGGGCTTTTTGGGCTAATGGACTCGCCTAAGTCACGTACTCACGTTGCTGCACGCTGCCCCCTCTTTCCGTTTCTCTCACTTCTTCCTTTTTTCCCTAAAGAAAAGAAATTCTAATCTCAATTCCTCTACAACTCAGAGCAGATTTCTTTACAAATTGGAGCAGAGCAAGGGAATCCCGTCAGCTATATTTCGCCTGCGTTGCTGCCGAAGACGCAACCCTAGCACACCGAAGGACACCTCGCGAGGAGAGCACGCACGCGGGTCGACGCAGCCGCAGGTCGCCACCAATCCCCTCTCTTTCTTGCTTCGTGGCGCTGGCGCATGCCACCCTCACCCGCGCTGCTGCTGGACGGCGGGGCCTTGTGGCCTGCCTCGCTCAAAGCAGCAACATGGGGCGACAGAAGCAAAGAAGCCGTCGGTAGTGGGCGGCCGGATGGAGGCCGCGTCGCCATACGAGCACGCGGACGATGCTCCTGCGGTGGCAGCGGTGATGGCCGGACTCAGAAGTGCTTCAGGGAGGAATTGGATGGGTGGGAGCAGCTGCGGGTGGCGTGCGGCAGGGTCAATGAGATAGTCGACGAGGGAACACCAGTTTGACGCCGACGTGAGAAAAGCAAAGAACAGAACGATGCGTGGCACCAATTCCTATACTCAAGTTATCTATACGCCGACGTGAGAAGCCTTTCCCCTACGTTCGAGGCTCCTGGCAGTTCCCCTGCAGCTACCTGGCGAGTTTAAGGCAGATTCGAACGCAGACAACAGAACAGATCATTAGGGGCAACGGTGTGCTAGATGGCCTGCTCCTGCTGCCACCCTAGCAAAGTGTACTGCTATAGCCAAGTCGTGGGAGAAACCACCTGAGGGCATGATGAAATTGAATTTTGATAGCTCATTCATGGGGAGTACAGGCGATGTGGGTGTTGTCATGAACCTTCGAGATGCACAAGGACAGATTGTGTTCTCTTCCTGTAGATCATTGCAACGCTGGTCAGCCCTTGAGCCCGAACTATGTGCCTGCTTGGAGGGCACGTCGCTTGCACTAGATTGGAGCCATGTGGATGTTATGGTAGAAACTGACTCAGCAGAACTTGCTGCAATGATAAATATCTCCTCCCGTGACTGCTCACAGATGGGACATCTCGTTGAGCAGGTGGAGTATCTTATGAGACAGGGAAGCCGTTTTTCCATCAACAAAACCACTCGTGAACAGAACCAGCAAGCCACCTGCTAGCTGGCTTTGGGCACCAAGAAGATCGCACAGTAGTTTGGTTAGGATCGGGTCCTGATGAAATTTTAGGTCTTACCCTTCGGGATTGTAATGTGACAAATACTTAAGCAATACAATCCCTTTACCCTGCAAAAAAAGATCCATGGTGAGCTATATAATATATGGGCTTAGCTTTCAGATTTACTGCCCTGAAGTAGGTATTCGAGATGTGACGAGCGATCTGGTTTATAGTGTTGATGATGGTGTGTTTTAGCGCTGATCTTAACCTCTCTTACGGTGGTCATACTTGATGATGGTGTGTTTTAGCGCTGATCTTACCTCTCATACGGTGTTGTCATACGTCTGAACAGAAAAATATGGATCCGGCATCAACTACTTAAACAGGTTTGCTATTTGATTTTCCTCTGTACTTAGCTTGACCCCTGCTTTATGTACGTGGAACAGTATTGGAGGATTCATGAATGGAATGGCTAGATTCCTTCTTGGATGCTCAGATTCTTGACAATCATCCTTTTATTTCACCTTTATAATTATTTTCTACCCAATAAATTGTTAGCATCAAGTTACATGAGTTTTGTATGCAGATATACATAGGCAAAGTGCTTGTCTTTCATGGCATGTGCATGCACTGTGCAATATGAAGCATCACATTGAATTTATTGGTTTTTCTTTGTCTGCTAGCATTGCTTTTTTGGCTTTTCTAAATATCGGAATGCTTGAATGTGTGATAGTCTTGAGAATAGCTAAACTATATTGCAATCTTGTAGGCATAGTCATACATTCTGCTCATTTGTCATATTTCTTCTGTGCATATTGAATCTAAGCATGGTCTGTTATGAAATTGTGTAATGTTTGTGTGGTTAAATCACAATTAGATATGAGAGTAGCTGGCTGTAAAAATGCAGTTAATGCATAATAGCTGATTCATGTTTCCTGTTTTATTGTCAGGCAAATGAGCGTGTTATAAGGAGTTCTAATATGACCCTGGACTGCAGATGGATACCTATTAGTAAACACAGAAATTGTGTACTGCAAGTCTGAGATCTTCCACTTGCTACACGTGTTGATCCACTGCCAGTTTACTTGCCAGGTAGAACATTAGTTTTAATGCCAATGCAATCATATGTATCTTTCCACTATACTTGCAAACTAGGATCAACTCGCGGTGCTTGCAAGTTTATCGCTCTCTCCAAACCTCTCATTTTGTCCACCCTTCCTTGTGCCCTGTAGCTTTCATAGCTTTTTCGGTATAAACTACACTAGATAGCAGTAGTTATGTATACATTGTTAGCATAAATCGATGCCGAGTCTTGTGGCTGACTTCCAGCAACAGAAAGACTGGTCCTAAATCCAAAAGTCAATGGTCGACTTCAAGCAATCTGTTGCGACACAATCTCGGATGAGGTTTTTTGTGACCAAAATGAATTTTGACCGCGGTATAAATGTAAACAGCTAATCTGAGCTATGCATGGTTGGATTTTCCATATGTTTATATCAATTATTATTTCTCTTCTCAGGTGAATGCTACTGCTGGTAATTGTTTTTCGCTCTGCCATATGTGATATTTACTGGTATTTTCCTTTGGTATCCTTGGTCATCTAAGAATTACTTTATTTGTAATTTAGAGTAGTTAGTGATTTCACTGGAATCGAATGCACGTTCTATAATTTCTAAATTGTATGCATACCATTCTACGACTTTATTTTGTCATGGCACGGCATGTAGGTATTTGTTAAAAACTTAAAATGTACAGGAGATGCAGGGTCCTTCGAATAGAAAAAATACTTAAAGTTGTATTAAGTCAGTGATAATTAATATGGATCGGAGGGAGTACAAATATCAAATAAGATACCACCCAACGATATGCCTTCTTCTATGAATTAGTGTTATTAAGATGGAAAAAACACATGGTTAGAATGTCATGTGATATTGATTACCAAGAAAGCCGTGAACTGAAAAATTTATACATTTCGTAGCCGCTTTGCAGAGATGACTAGGATGTGATGCTATGATTACAAGAAAAACCATGAACTAAACAATTCATACACTAAATAGCCACTTTGCAAAGATGCTTTCACTGAAAGCATAATTCTTCTTCATGCTGGAGTATTTGATGTGGGTGCTTATTGGGCTAAGGAGAGAGTGATGAGTTTCTCATCCGTTGCTTAGTTTTTCTCCCGTTGCAACGCACGGGCATGTTTCCTAGTTATATATATATATATATATATAATATTTTGAAGTTTAAACAAAAGTAAAAAACAAAAACATAAAATGTGGAAAAAAACAAAACATAAAACAGGCTGATGTTTCCCCCACGCATGCGCCGCCCCAAGTGGCAGTTCCCTTCAACGAGGGGTTGGCTCCTATCTCGCTTAATGCAGGACATAGGGCACCCCAAACGCGCGGACGGGAGGGACGCGAGCTCTTGTCCTCTTTGTGGTGGCCCTCGGTCGAGGACACAATGCGCTCACTTTGCCTCTCATTCCCAAAAAACCGCCCACACTTCCACTATTAGGAAAAGGCTTATACATAGAAGTTTAGCAGTAGCGTGTATTATAGACCCCACGCTACTGATAATTACCAGTAGCGTCTGTTATGAAGTGCGCTACTGGTACAACATAGTAGCAGCGTTGGTTTTTGGAAGCCACGCTACTGGTAAGTTTGCCACAGCACACCACCCGGCCAAAAAATATTAGCAGCGTTTGTTGTCTAACAAGCGCTACTGTTAAGAAAGTAACTGTAGCGCCCGTGCACCTAGACGCGCTACTGCTATTTCTTCTATGGGTAAACTTATACCAGTAGCGTTGTTTTTGTACAAGCGCTATAGCTAGTTTTATGTACCAGCAGATATTTTGGCTGGCACTCATAGCAGTAGCGTGCTTTGGCACCCCACGCTACTGCTATGGTCGCCACCCACCTACCACCTTTCCCCACCTTTCCCCTCCTTCCTCCCCTTTCTTCTTCCTCTCCCCCTTCCTTTCTCCCCCTTTCCTTGCACCTTGCTTGTTCCATTCAATGCTCCCCCTCCACCACCCCTCCATTAGAGCCCTCCCTCCCCCTCGTGTTTGCCCTCCACCACCCCCTCTTCTTTACCCTCCACCACCCCCCTTCATTAGAGCCCTCTTATTTGCCCTCCACCACCCCCCTCTTCTTTATGCCCTCCACCACCACCCCCTCCATTAATGCCCTCCCTCCCCCTCTTCTTTGCCCTCCACCCCCTTCCATTAATGCCTTCCCTCTCCTCTCCCACTATCTCCCTAGCTCTCTCTCTCTCTCTCTCTCCCTAGCTAGCTAGCTAGTTAGAGCTATATATCTAGAGCTACTAGGTAATTAAGAAAAAAGGTGCTTGATATCCCTCTCAACACATAGGTGAGCAAAAAAGGTGTTTGTGTGGATAGGATCGCAACTATATATATATATATAATGAAATAATGTGGGTGACATGAGTTGCCTATGTTTTGCCAAAATGTCGATTCAATTCCGTTTCCTTGAATTTCGGGCAAACTCAATATGTCTTATGTTTAGGGAAGGTCATGCTGAATTTTTGTATGAATTTGATCCATGCATGCATATATACGTGGTTATAATATTTGCTCCGTGCGCAGGTGATCATGAAGGTCAATGGAAGGATGGTGGAAGGATACTAGCAATCCGCTATGGATGACATGTATGAAAAAAGACTGAAGGATGTTTTATGTCCGTGTCAAAAATGCAAAGGAATTGTCAGGCTTGGCCCCTTTGAGGGTGGCACATTCAAGGCGCACCTGCTCATGCATGGTTTCATGCATGGCCATACTCGATGGATAAGTGAAGATGATGATGATGATGATGATGATGATGATGATGATGATGATGATGATGAGGACGTCGACGGGGCAGGAAATAATGACATGGGGCCACCAGACGAAGAGATGACCGATTATGTGCCCGAAGAGGAAGACGGCCTCGGAAATGTCGATGGCGAAGAGGCAGTTCAAGGCGGAGAAGACGCGGAAACGCCACCGTCTTCGTCGCTACTAAGTTCAGCCATGCGGGACCCGCATGTTCGAGACCTGCTTCACAAGAAGACGACTAGCGACAGAGCTGCTTCTAGAGACGAGGCCGAACTGGCGCAACTGGAGGTAGACTCGATGACTCCTTTGTATGATGGTTGCAATAATCCCGAGGTGACCCGCTTGAGTTTCACACTAGAACTTCTAAAGATGAAGGCAAAAAACAAATGGACAGATTCAAGCCTGGATGAGCTTCTGAAGTATCTAAAGAAGGTTCTTCCCGCGGGAAGGCTGTGTCCTACTAGTGTCGAGGAGGCAAAGAAAATCGTGTGCCCTCTTGATCTGCCACATATTAGATATCACACATGCATCAATGATTGTATCATATATCGGAATGAGCACACTGAAAAAACCATTTGTCCAAAGTGCAATGCTTCACGATATAAAAAGGCCGGAAAGAAAGCTCCATGGAAAGTTGTATGGTACTTTCCAATCACTCTGCGTCTACAGCGGTATTTCGTAGATCCTAAGGAAGCAAAGCTTATGCGCTGGCACGCGGAGAGGGTGAAGCCAGATGACGGAGATGAGCCGATGCTAAGACACCTCGTAGATGCTAGCCAGTGGAGGGCATTAAATGCTGAATTTGATTTTTTCACAAATGATCCAAGGAACATCGTGCTTGGCGCTAGTAGTGATGGCATGAATCCATTTGGCAACCAGAACACCAATCATAGCACATGGCCCATGTTTGTATGGATTTACAACCTCCCCTGGTTGTGCATGAAGGAAAAATACATACACATGGCTATGCTTATTCAAGGGCTGAGACAACCGGGAAATGATATAAATCTGTATATCGGGTTATTGAAAGAGGAGTTACAGACCTTATGGACAACGCCAGCCAAAACATGGGATGCAAGCAAAGGAGAGTATTTCTACATGAGAGCCGCGCTGATCACGACGGTGCAAGACTATCTCGGTTACGGCTATCTCTCCGGCTAGGTGTGCCACGGATATTGTGGATGCACGAGGTGCATGGATGATACAACTTCTCTACAGCTATCGAAAGTTGGCGGGTCTTCGAAAATTGTGTACATGGGGCATCGAAGATGGCTCGAGAAGGATGACCCATGGAGAAAGCGTGGAGATCTATTCAATGGTAATGCTAAGAATCGAGGTCCTCCACGTAAGTGTAGCGGTGCAGAAATATATGAGTTATTGAAGAACTGGAAAGAGTGCCCATCGCCGGGAAAGACGAAGAAAACGGCGTTGGAGCCCCTGCTGATGGTATGGAAGACGAGATCTTTTTTCTGGGACTTGGAATACTGGCCCATACTCGACACGCCTCATAGCCTTGATCAAATTCATATCACAAACAATATCCTTGAGAGTTTGCTTGGAACATTGATGAACATGCCGGAGAGGACCAAGGATGGGCTGAAGGCAAGAAAAGACTTGGAATTTTTGAAAATCAGGAAAGATCTCCAAATGCCCAGTAAAAGGTCATCATAGGAGACCGAGACGGAGACGGAGACGGGAGATAGGGGCAAAAAAGTAAACAAGAAGGAAGAACAATATTGCCCCCCCTCTTGCTTCACCTTAGATTCGAAGGAGGTCGATCAATTGTTCAAGTGCCTTTCCAGAATCAAAGTTAGTTTCGGATACTGTGGGAAGATAAGCAGATATCTGGACACTAAGAAAAAAAGGTTCAGTGGGATGAAGTCTCACGACTGTCATGTGATGATGATGCAGTTACTCCCGGTTGCACTTAGAGGGATTATGGACACACATGTGCGTGAGACGCTTACTGACCTATGCCACTTTTTTGATGCTATCTCTCGAAAGTCAATCAGTGTGAAGCAACTCCATAGGCTACAGGAAGAGATCATTGTCATACTGAATGAGCTAGAGATGTACTTCCCGCCCGTGTTCTTTGATGTCATGGTGCATCTATGTGTCCACATCGTGGACGACATCATCGACCTAGGGCCGACATTCCTGCATAGTATGATGCCGTTCGAGAGGATGAATGGGGTCATCAAAGGATTCGTTCGTAACATGTCCCGTCCAGATGGAAGCATAGCCCAGGGATATCTGACCAAAGAGTGCACCTCTTTCTATGAGAGTTATCTGACCAAAGACCGTGTTGTTGGTTTGCCCGTCAACAAGCACTGTGGAAGGCCCGAAGGCGAAGGTCACACCAACGGTCATAGGGATTTGAATGTGTTACGCTCGGGCCGACAAAACGACATTGACAGGGCAAAGTTGGTAGTGCTACAACACCTAGATGTGCTAGAAGATTTCGTGACACTGCACAAAGATACCATCGCAAAGAAATACCGTGACCGTGGGGTGCACAGGACGGACGCTGAAGTTATTAGAGAGCACAACTCCACTTTCGTGCGTTGGTTCAAAGAGCGAGTTCTGGCTAATCCCCCGGAAGAGGGTTTTCCGAACAGAACACTCTTATACACCTTAGCACATGGCCCCTCGACCAACCTCGCGACTTATCAAGCATATGATATCAACGGATACACGTTCTACACGGAGGAGAAAGATATAAACAGTGATGACCAAAACTCAGGGGTGACAATGGAAGCCATGACCGGGAATGTAATTGAAAGATATTACGGAAGGGTCGAAGAGATATGGGAGCTTAACTACTCTGGATTGCATAGCGCGACGATGTTCCGTGTCAGATGGGCTAAAAATGTACACAGAGAAAACCGACATTTCACTACCATGTGTATACCCGACTCCGATGATAGCGGTATCGTCAACGCCATCCCCAAAAATGAGCCATGGGTACATGCTAAACACGTGACACAATGTTTCTTCATAACTGATCCGATCAATCCCAGCCGTGTTGTCATGAGGAGAAGCAAAAGGAGCATCGCCGGAATGGATGGAGTCGCCAACGAGGATAACTATGACCAGTACGGTGATCCGATGAGGGAAGATGATGCTGATGACGATGAAACATATGTCAAAAGAAGAATGAAGACTACATTAACTATGAAAGATCGTAATCCCTGGAGAAGGAAAAGTCACGACCATGGGCTCAATTATTCGACAATGAACAAAAGAGGGAAGAAGATCAGTCTAAAGCGTCGTCGTCGGCCAAGCTGACAAACTAATCCCCAAAGTTTGTGTGTGTCTTTTTTGTATACCGGTGTTAGCGGTCAAATCATGTAATATATATTATACTAATTACTATCCGGAGGGTAACAATGGTATTGCTCTAACGACAGACCAAATTAAAGGAAGGAAGGTGCAAAAGAAAGATAAGAAAAAGAAAAGTGCAAATGAAAGAAAAAGAAAAAGAAAGGAAGTTTTACAAAATGAAATGAAACGAAAAAGAAAAAGGAACTAATAAGTTGTGGAAAATGAAATGCAAGGAAAATAAAAAAATAAAAATAAAAATAAAAAAAATAAAAAATTAGCAATAGCGCGTTTTATCCTGGGAAGCGCTATAGCTAAGAAAAATAAAAAAACTAGTAGTAGCGCATTTCTTCTGGACAAGCGCTATAGCTAACTTAGCTATAGCACGTTTTGCCAACAAGCGCTATAGCTAATTTAGCTATAGCGCCTTTTGCCAACAAGCGCTATAGCACCGGTCCGCTAGCCCCCCTCTTGCTGTTTCTCTCACTCGCACCGCCACTCGTCAATCCCCTCTAACGCCAAACGCCGACGCCAGCCCTGCCTAGCCCCGCCCACGCCACCGCCGACACCAGCCCCGCCCTGCCCCGCCGACGCCGCCGCCGACGCCAGCCCCGCCCCGCCCCGCCTCGACCCCATCCCGCTCCGATATGCCCCCCGCCCCCTCTTCCTTCCTCTCCGACCCCTTAGCCCTGGCTCTCTCTCTGACCCCCTGCTCTCTAAAGATCAGCGACCCCGGCGACCCCGACGCCGACGCCATCCCCGCCCCGCCCTGCCTCGACCCCATCCCGCTCCGGTATGCCCCCCCGCCCCTCTTCCTTCCTCTTCGACCCCTCAGCCCTGGCTCTCTCTCTGACCCCTTCTCGCTCTTTGCAGATCAGCGACCCCGGTGACCCCGACGCCAGCCCCGCCCCGCCTCGATCCCATCCCCCTCCGGTATGCCCCCCGCATAGTTAGTGTTAGTGTTAGGTTGTTAGTTAATTGTTGTTAGTGTTAGTTAGCTTAATTTGCTGTTAGTGCTAGTTAGTTAATTGCTGTTAGTGTTAGTTAGTGTTAGCCCAATGTTAGTTAGTGTTAGTTAGCTTAATTTGCTGTTAGTGTTTGTTTTTAAATGAAAATGGAAATGAAAATTACAGTTTTTGAAAATTAGCTTATGTAGTTGCTGTCCATTTTGAAAACGAGGATTTTTAACTTACAGTTTGGTCACTCTCTCTCTCTCTCTCTCTCTCTCTCTCTTCACATCAAAGCTAGGCGCAGATTGACGAGGAGGAGAAGGACCCCGGCCCCCTCTGCCCCGGCGACCCCGATCCCGAGGTGCTCCACCCCCTATTCCCTCCCTCTTCTTATGTCAGCACATAATGATGCAAGGGGGAGTGTTCACAATGTGGTTGTTAAAGTGTTCATAATGATGCATGATTGTGTATATGTTGGGCAGCAATGTTCATGATTGTGTATATGTCAACAGCAACAAAGTGACCTATGTTTTGCTGGAAATGTTGATTCATTTCCATTCTGGCAAATTTCAGGCGCTCTATATGTGCACTTTCTAGCAAAGGTCATGCCGAAATTTTCCGTGAATTTCGGCATGACTTGTGCTAGAAAGTTGGACATATCGAGTGCTCGAGATTTGTCGCTCCAGGAATGAAATGACATTTCCGGTAAAACAAAGGTCACTTTTTTGTCATTATTCACTTTATTATATAAAGCTCGATAATTAAACCACTATGACATTGAACCCTAGGAAACATGACCGACACCGATGCGGCCGGAGGTTCTCAGTCCCAATTAGGTCAAGCACATGCCTACCTCGACTTTCTGGCGGATCAGGAGAGACATGAAGCTAGGTGTCCGGACCGCCTTGTCATGACGGATGACGATGGTGGTGGCGCCGACACCGACACTGATGCCACCAACGACATCGGCACTGAGACTAGCGTTGATGATGTTCCTAACTGCAGCACGGAAGGTGGGACCTCCCAAGCCAGTGAGGGACAGAAGGAAAAGAGGACACGACGCCCAAACGAGCTCGGCACCGGAAGAATGGTGGTCACGGCGGTGCACCCTGGCGAGTTCGAGCCAATAGAGCCGCGAGAAGTGGTAGCGTGTTACGGCAACCAACTAGGATGCATCCTATGGGATACCGCTAACATCAACACCACAAAAATATGGAAGGATGAACATTTGAAGAAGCTGCTTCTAACTAGGTTGCACGCAAGATTCCAGTTCCCTGGCCGGAATGGCCATGTCGACCCATGGGATGATGAGGGCATGAAAAAAAATCAACAACAAAGCCCTAGGGAAGTTCATCAACGCATTGAGCGCTTGGAAAACTAGGGTGAAAAGGTCGATTCAAGTAGACCATGAAACCTATGCCGAGATTGTTGCAGACAATCCGAAAATTACGATAGAGGACTTTGAAAGGTTCAAGGAGACTTGCAATGAAGAAGCTGCCAAGGCCAGGTCGGAGAGAGGCAAGCAGCTGCAGGCAAAGAACATGGGGAACCACTGCCTTGGAAGTCGTGGTTACACGGGAAAGAGGCCCGTGTGGGCTAAGGAGGATGCAGAACATGAATGTCAGGGGATCCCAGATCCATTTGCTGAGTTCACCGACCAGCAGGAGCATGACTTCATCAGGGCCCGATTCTCGTGGGACCCCAAGAAAAAGATTTTTTCACCGACGGGCTGACTAGGCAATTCATGAGATTACTCGTAATTATCCTTTTTACCACCTTACATATTAGGTTCTGATCAACGAAGTCTACTACATTCTAGTCGCATTCGTTAATGATTCACGGTCCATTTTGCAGAGAGAGCAACACAAGCTTGCTGCCGAGAGCGACTTGTCGACTCAGTCGTCGGCGAAGTACAAGTGGGAAAATCCTTTCAACCGGGCCATGAACATAATGATGGGACACCCGCCCGGCCAGCAGCCGCAATATGGATGTGTGCATGGCGCCGGGGATGGGCCACTTGGAAGTACTATTATACCGAGGACCTCGAGGCCAAAAAACCGAGAAAGAAGTTCAGTCAAGTGACTATCGACGAGAAGGTGGCGCGGGCGATGGAGAAAGCAAAAGCTGAGATAATCACTGCTTGTAGGGATGATATGGTGGCTGCCTTTACAAGCTTGATTCCAACAGTGGTCACATGGGTGCAACAAAATCCAAATGCGCCACCAAGTGATTTTCCCATGCCCAGCTTCACCGGGAGCAACTCAATGAACACTGGACCCATACCCATACCTAGTATGGCAACCACACCCGCACCTCCTCCAGCACCTGCTCCTGCACCCAGCTCTCACAGTAGCCCTAGCTTCGTCTCTGGCTTGAATGTCGGGCCGTCGACATTGGCTGAGCTCGACGCCCTCACGGTAAATACGCGTCGTCGCACCTTCATCAACTCAACTAATTAATTAATCTTCAATTGCCGTTCTTTTTGGATCTCTGACGCCGCACGTATATGTCTTTGTAGGCCGACTCCACTCCACGCACCCTCCTTTACAACATGAAGGGCGGGTTGGTGGATGTGGGGAAGGGTACTATAGTGAAGCCTAAGGATCGATTGTTTCACCGCCGGCAGATGCCTGATAATGCCTTAAGGGTCTCTGTGGCGAGTGTGAAAGCAGGCTACGAGGGTCTCCCTCATCCGATACAAACCGATGGAGAGGATGGCGAGACCCCCACACAGCTTGGGCAATGCAAAAATTGGCCGATCCTGTGGCCGAAAAATCTTCTTCATGTCGAGGTGGCCGAGAGCACACCAACGGGACCTCAGGAAGGTATGACCACAACACCACCTACACAAGTATAGCCATCGTCTATGCTGCTTGCTGAGATCGAGAGACGTGAGGAAGGAGAGCCAACCGTTCCGCCGGCAGATGATGCCATCTGCCCAATAGAAGAGGATAGGGATCATGACATGGAGGAGGACGACGATGACCCTAACCAGTATTTCAATACTCCCTTTGACAACGAAGTAACAATGAGTCAACCATATGAATATGAGATGCATGTACCAGAGCCGGAACGTCCTCGGGAGTGCAAGAAGTCTTTGTTCATGGAATCCTCCCAGGACACGCCTCCAGATGCCGGCTCCACCCAAGCTCAACTAATTAGCCAAAGTCATCCAAAGCTGAGCCCGACAACACTAGGGGTGGTGCTCAAGGAGGGTATAACAGACCCACCAGCACCTGAGCCCAAGAAGAAGCAGAGGAAGAGACCAGCGGCGAGAAAATCTAATAAAGCTGGCAATGTTGCTTCTAGCAGCCAACCGCCTTCGACCAAGGTTGACCGTGTATCAATGAAACATGCGCCATTAATCCATGTCGCGGGACAACCAATGGTACCGACGAATGCACTAGCTGCCATAGAAGGGGATCTCAGGAGACTCCATGGCCATGTGCTTTCGACAGAGAGAAGCCTCCTCGCCTCGGATGATCCAGGATACCCACTTTATACGGTTCATGTGCCGAGCAGTTGCAAGATGTATGTCCACACATGCCCCGCGGACCTCTTCTTCCCGAGGTTTGATTACATCTGCAAGATGTTTCAAATGAGGACACTCGATTTTACCTTCGTCCGCCTGTATGCGCTGCACATGAACTACATCGTCAGGAGAGAGCAAGTAACCGGTCTTGAGGTCGCGGACCCATACTACATGCACGAGGGCTTCTTGTCAATCAACGATGCCAACCATCAATATGCGAGTCAGTACATCGAAGAATTCTTGCTCAACAATAAGGACAAAGAAACGATTCTCCTACCTTATCATCCCAGGTGAGTCATCCGCGGATAGCACTATAACACATACATCCTTTCGTGCATTTCAATAGTTACTTTGCACACATGGAGGCTAAACTTGATCGTGTATTTTGCGCAGCGGGGGGTGTCCTGCCATTCCCATTGTTCTTTACCCGGGTTACTCCCACGCTCTATATTTGGACCCGTCGAAGAACATACAGAAGAAAGATTACACACACATAAAGTATGTTCTGGACAGATCTATGCTGGGCTTCAGCATGCAGGGTGGCTACATCCAATGCAAAAAATAAGGGCAGGCTTTGTTTCAGCCACAAGACTGACTTCTGTTGCATCCAGCAACCGGCAAGAAGTGAGAATGATGGATTCTACGTCATCCATCTAATGATGGAGTGCAGAAGGGATGTGCAATCACTTTGCATGAAATGTTCATCCGGTACCCATATCCAGAGATGGGCCGAAGTCTTTGGAGCCGTGCCAGATAATCGACTTCGAAATGATTTCTACCGGATCCAACAGGAAATTGCGTCCATCATCATCAAATATGTCCTCGGAGAGAATGGGATGTTCTACGGCGGCCCAATATCGTGAGCTGATGTCCGAACCCGCATTGCCCTACAACGTCAGGACATGACGCCTTTCACTAAGCTTGGGTGCACCCTTCCGGATATGGACAGATGGGAAGAGTGCACTGCTTAAAAACAATGTGTCTGTTTAGTTACTTGTTACTTTCTCTATGACGAAACTTCGCTCTCTAGTACAACGAAACTATTAGATGTATGGTGCCGCACTCTAGTTAATTACTTTCGGTACGATGAAATTTGTTAACTATGCTTACTATATATGTTGCTTCTATTTCATAACTGTTTTGTTGAATTCGCTTCATGGTATATATATGTGCATCTCTGACAGGTATATAGATCAACGATGGCGAGGAAGTGGTATGCCGTGTATGTAGGGCATGTTCGGGGTGTGTATGATGAGTGGCCAGAGTGTCAGGCCCAAGTCTCTGGCTTCTCCGGCGGAAGCCAGAAAGGGTTTGATAGCAGAGCGGAAGCTGAAGCTAGTTACTTGAGATTCATAGCACAACAGGGGATTCAGAACTAGCGCCGCTGCAAAAACTACTACAGCATACCACTTTTGATCATCGTGATCGCTCTTATCGTGTATGTCTTAGTTTAGGTAGATGATGAAACATGTGTCTACGGTGACAATGTAAGAGACATGTGATCATTAACTTGTATTGCTATTTCGAGATGATGATGAGATCGACATCATTTGTGTTGAGACTATGTTGATATGATGAGACTATGTTGTACCACTTCGATGATGATGATGAGACATTCCTTTTTCATATAGTTCCAGTGTATGCGCATGTTGTAACAGTATAAAACCTGAAAAATACGAATACAACAACATAAAAAAGAAAATAGTAGCAGTAGCGTGGGGCATTGGAGTAGTAGCAGCGCTGCTTACCAGTAGCGTTTTTTAAGGGACACGCTACTAGTATTAGCAGTAGCGATGGACAGAGGCACGCTACTACTAGATACAGATAGTAGTAGCGCTGGTTCAAACAAGCGCTACCGCTAGAAAATAGCTGTAGCGCCGTAGCAGTAGCGCGCCTGCCCGCGCTACTAATTGCCAAAAAACCAGCGCTACTAGTATGGGTTTTCCTAGTAGTGTCCCCTCACCTTCGTCCTCCATGGCAGGCGCCTCGAAGAAACCCTCCGACCAGGCCACCACCACTGCCCGCCCATGACGAAGAAGAGGAAGAAAGAGCGGTCGGAGCTCACAGGAGTGGAGGTCATGCGACTTGACATTGAATCGGCAAAGAGGAGGGCCCAACAGACCATCACAGCGGAGAAGAAAGCCGCTGCCGACTACTACGCCGAGGCCACGCAGCAGACCACGTAGAACAAGGCCGCCATCGACCGCAACAAGGCTATTGTCCCCAAGGACACGTAAGCAGCGACAACGCATGCCCTCATCCTGCTAGGCGTGTGGCAACCCGGGCCGGCCATTCTATCTGCCGTCGCCATGGCCACGACGAGCACATGCTTGTCGGTTGTTCGCCCTCCGCAGTACCAGTCGCCCATCTCCTCCATAACATCGGAGACAGCCGATTTTCATGTGCCGAGTCAGCATGCTCAGACCCGGTCACCAAGAGGAGGAAGCTCAACATGCAGGAAGATTCTCGCGATCGAGGCCACCAATGTTAACACCAAAGAAAAAGAGGTGGCACTAGAAATCATGAGCGCGGACTTGTGGAGGTGTCATGTTTAGTCTATTGCTACTGGATCGAAGGTGGTGCGACAATAGCGGGAGGCAGGCAGTATGGGACATCTTTGTCTTTCGTTGTGTTCTCCAGAGGTACCCGGCTATCTAGGCATCGGTATATGGATAAGGGCGGATGCTACAGACGTCTTCAACGACGAGTTTATGCACTCCCGTGGAAACACAAGATCTCAGATCGGGCTAACGATGCACGCCTACATTGTGTCCTTACTGAAGGTGGTGGATTGAAGTTTGGCTTTGGGATGAGAATCCGGAGTTCAACCTTGTGGTGGACTCGCCATCATTGGCGCATATGCGGCGATTCCTTCCTGAAGGCATAGCCTAGGAGTTAAGTATTTTTCATTTTTGATGTGTCTTGTAATATAGGGTTAGTGGCTATCTAGGGGAGTTACTGTCGCAAGATATGAGGCCATAGGTTTTTTTCGCTTTATTTCTGGGTCAAGGTTGTTCGGTTGCTAGATTTTGTATTATTAATAATATGTATCTGCATGCATCATTCTAATGTAGTGGCCGGGGGTTATTCTCCTTTTTAAAAAAAATTGGTGATGACATTTACCTCTACCTTTTTTTACCTTTTATGATGGAGATGAGTTCATCAACCTTAGCTGTCAACTCTGTGTTGTATTGTTCACCTGCATTGTCTGTTTTGGTGGTAGTTCTTTCAACATGCCATTGGGCATGGTTCTTTTGCATATCATCAAGTAGCTTCTTGACATCATCTATGAGCTTACCCATAATAGTTTACTCGTGCATTGATTAGCAAATTCACATAATACCAAAGTCATGTCTAAGTGGGGAAAAAACCAAAACCCTAAAGTGATCAAATCCAAAATCAACAAACTACAACAATGATCATATCTGCACCAACCATCTCATGACACCACAAGGACAACGAGGTTATTCAAGAGCACCGCGCTCACCGATTTTGACCACCAAAGGCTAGAGTCTACATTTTTACCCGAAAGACCCAGTCTGAGCATATCTGAGCAATGCCATCAGCAAGATAATGACACAAAACATCGACATTGCCATGTATAACCAACTCGGGTGAGACCTAGGTTTCACCCCGGAGCTCAAAACTGGGTACTCGAGAAGTACCACCATCGGAGCCAATCATGGGTTGTTGCCATCACTTTTCCGCAATCCTATCAGTTGGGCTAGAAAAATGACCGCCACCACTGCATAACCATACCCTGTGCTTCAAGTCGTCATCCATAAATTGCATCTCTCAATCGAAGGCAACCATCAAATCTGGAGAGAGAAACCCTCACGGAGACCTTTTGGCGGTGATCACAATCTACACCGAGGTCGCCACCGCAGGCCAAAGTATCCAAAGGACTCTAGAGGCTTCCAGAAGACTTGCATTAGGGTGCACGAAGCATGTGACGGTTAGGCTGATAGATTCACTATGTTGTAATCTTTTGTTTATTTCTATTCTTTGCGTGTGTAAGAATTGATGTAACAACCAGTGTATGCCAAAGGTGCAACAATTGATGTAACTCAGCCCATGTATGGAGGACGCTTACTGCAATCTTCACATGAGGTTGGAAATTCTAATGGTTTTAGGACGGAAATGTGTTTACAAAAGGGCATTTATAGCCTTGTCAACATAATAAAAAGTTCAACACTGATACGTGTCACGCCCAATATGCGATCCTATCTGAGAGGAACTAGAAGGTCCCACCAAGGATAGAGCCACATATTGAAACGCTTTTGCAAGGTGGATATCATTACATCGTACCATTATATAATAGTTGGGGATACATATAAAGGGCATACAAATGCCACAAGAATACATCAAACATCATACATGAGAACAACATCCGACTATGGATGAAACACAAACAAAAACTCAAACGACATCCACCCTGCTAGCCCAGGCTGCTGACCAGGAACCTATCCCAAGATTGATGAAGAAGAAGAACTCCAAAACAGCAAACATCGCTCTCACGTCACATCATCGCATTACCTGCACCTGCAACTGTTGCTGTAGTAATCTATGAGCCACGAGGACTCAGTAATCCCATTACCATGGGTATCAAGACTAGCAAAGCTTAATGGGTAGGAAAGGGTAAGTGGCGAGGTTGCAGCAGCGACTAAGCATGTATGATGGCTAACTTACGAGTACAAGAATAAGATGAGAAACTATGCAAACGGTCGTCAACTAGTAATGATCAAAGAAGTGATCCTAAACTACTTACGTTCAAACATAACCCCACTGTGTTTTATTCTTGACTCGCTCGAAAAGAGACTGTCACGGTTACGCACGCGGTTTGTGTATTTTATTTAGGGTCTGGTGTCAAGTTCTCTACAATCGGACATTAAAAATTCCCATCTGCCACATAACTGCGAGCACGGATCTTGAAAGTTTAAACCCTGCAGGGGTGTCCCAACTTAGCCCATGACGAGCTCACGATCCGCGGAGACAATCATCCATCTCGAGACCCTTCGATCAGACTCAGAATCCCGGTGCACAAGATGTTTCGACAATGGTAAAACAAGTCCAGCAAGACCTCCTGGCGTGCCGACACCCTAATAGTAGCCGCGAGTATCTCGTCTCAGTCCACGTCCGGATGGGACATCCTACGAGTAAAACCAGATCCTCGAGTTTCCTCGTGGTGGCCCCGTAGCCTACCCGTTTGGGACCAACACCAATAGCACTGCCCCTGTTTATGTAGAAAGAATCCTCGGGTTCATGATGCCCTATGCAATTAATTATTTAGTTCAATATTATTATGGAAAATGTTAAAACCAATGTTGGGCCTTGCTGGAAGAGTTTTATTCAAAGCGAACTGTCAAGAGGGGCCCATAAACCCTCACCGCGTTAGGGACGCAAAATCAAGGAACATAACACTGGTATGACGGAAACTAGGGCGGCAAGAGTGGAACAAAACACCAGGCAAAAGGCCGAGCCTTCCAACCTTTACCAAGTATATATGTGCATTAATTAAAATAAGAGATATTGTGATATCCCATGATATCCATGTCCCAACATGGAACAACCTGCAACTAGCAACGCTATAAGAGGGGTTGAACAAGCGGTAACATAGCCAAACAATGGATTGCTACGAAGGGTGAAAAGGTTAGAGGCTATCATGGCAATTCGGGAGGCTTGATAAACAAGTGGTAGGTAGCGCGACATAGCAATACACTACAAAAAAATAAACTTCTGTGATGATACGTGTTTGTTACAGTAGGTCACGTTTTCTGTCATGCATGCACATCCATGACAAATTTATGATAGAATCAATATAGTCATACCTGTGATGTCGTAGAAATGTTCCACGACATTACCAAAATTATCATCACGGAAGTGTCCACTTCCATGACGATAAATCACGCGTCATGGAAGTGCTTTCGTCAAGGGTGACTGACACGTGACATACACCGTAACGGAACGCTGTTAAGCTATCGGGTCTGGTTTTGGATCCGATAACCCGCTAACATCCCGGACCAATGAGGATTTTCCACGTGTAAAATTCTCATTGGCTAGAGGAAACACATGCTGGCTCATCGTTGGGACAGATGTCATCCATTCATTGGACAGGAGCCACCTATGATATATCGACACGTGGCACGGCCCAACAGAGGCCCATTTCGGTGAAAAGGCCAACCCGTTTGACTTGGTCAAAAGGTAACAGGCCGGCCCATGGAAAGCGTGTTAACGGCCTGTTCGTATATAGCCCATTTACGGCCCACTAACTCGCGGCCCGTTACGGCCTATCCGAATTAAGCCCAGTAGCTTCATCTGGGCCTTCCAATATGATTCCAGCCCGTTGTAACTTCTGGTCCATGTATGGCCCATGATGTCTCTTGGCCCATACGAGACCATTTGTAACTCTTGGCCCATTAATGGCCCGTGGTGAATCTGACCCGCAATGAACAGTGTACCCCTTTATACCCATCAATGGCCCATTATTCCATTGGGCCATTTCCAACCCATGTTATCTTTCAGCCTTCTCAGGGCCCATTTATTCTTGGGCTCATTTCCAGCGTTTGGTTACTTACGGCCCATCATTGGCCTTTTCTGCCTGTGGGCCAAATTCAGCCGCGGTTACATTCGGCCCGTTTGCAGCCCGTTACTCCGTTGGCCCGTTTTCTTAACGTCATAAAATATGGCTGATTAACGACGGCCTGTTATTGTCGGCCCATGAACGGACGATTCCAAATCTAGCCCATTTACGGCCCATAATGCGGTTTGTTATGGGCCCATGTTTAGCCTATCGATCATACGGCACGTAGAAGGCCCATTGATGCTACGACCCGTAGAAGGCCCATTGATGCTACGACCCGTAGAAGTCCCATTCTTTCTATGGGCCTAGGAAGGCCCATTGTTTCTATGGCCCATAGGAGGCCCATTGTAACTACAGTAAATATGTAGCCCATGGTTATTGTGGCCTAGTTTTAAAAAATAGGTTATTGCGGCCACTAGCAAACCACTGAAAAAGAACTTGTTGGATTTCGGGTTCCGGCAGACCCTTGAGGTTCGAACACTAGGGTGTGCGCGGAGATTTCGCCTCCTACCTACCTGCACTCCTCCGCCTTGCTAGGATCTAAACTATGGAAAGAATAACACAAGAGACACAGGGTTTATACTGGTTCGGGCCACCGTTGCGGTGTAATACCCTACTCCAGTGTGTGGTGTGGTGGATTGCCTCTTGGGCTGATGATGATGAACAATACAAGGAAGAACAGCCTCGCGAGGGTCTGTTCTTGGCTGGGGCGATGAACTGCTGGGAGGAGTTCAGTCACCTTTCTCTCTCTCTCTTTCTGATCGAAACCTCTCTCTCTAAAGAGCCTCTTCCCCCTCAGCTCTCTCCTCTCTAAAGAGCCTCCTTCTTCCTCTCACCTCCCTTTTGCGGGTGGCTGATCCTATTTATAGAGGCCCTGGTCCTCTTCCCAAATATCAAGCGGGAAGGGAGCCAACAATGGCGGGCTAATTTGAAGGGGGACAGCTAGTATCAGCTATCTTGACAAAAGTAGTCTTCGCATGCGCAAAGCTCTGGTGATGACGCCGTCTTGGGCTCCACGGTGACCTCCATATCGTAGTCCTCCTGGTCTTGGTCTCGTTGCACCGAAATGGCAACCTTTGCCTGATGCCTCGGTACTCCGCGGCTGCGCTTGCCCCTTTTGCACCAAAGAGGAAAGGAGGACACTGCGCGGGCTGGCACCCGCCTGGCGCCCTTGGTCATCATGGCTTGCGTCACGGGCACCTCGTGAGGTACCCCGCCTTGATCTCTCCGCCTCCTCGTGAGCCAGCCTAACGAGGCCATGCCTGAGGAAACTCCGCGTCGTCCGCCCCGCGAGGCTTGGCCCCTCGTGAGGGTCTTGGGTTTGTGTTGGTGAAGATGGGGCGCGCTGGGACCCCCTTTGAGCCACGCCGCAGGCCGCAGGCAGGCAAGTCTGGGGACCCCCGTTCCCAGAACGCCGACAGTAGCCCCCAGGCCCAAGGCGCGCCCGGACTTGGCCGTGCAGGGAGGCGGAAGGGCAAGAGCGAAGCGCCGCGGGCCCTAACAGCCCGCGGCCTTGGGCGCCATGTGGCGGTTGATTGGATGTGGGCGCCTCCACTTCCCCATGGCGCCTCGGCAACTGCACGGACTGGACAAGTCCCTGCATGCAAAGTGGGTCATGATTACCTGCAATCGTGGAGGTCGGCGGTTGGCCTTCGCCGGCCATAAGTACGGAATAGCGCGCGCCCTTCCAGTCCATCCCCCCTTGCTTCTCCTTCTTCCCGATCCTTGCTCCGTCTTGCTGCGATGGCTCCGATCCGCCATTTCTCGACGGCAGAGAAGGGAAAGGCTCCCCGAGAGGAACTAGACCCACTCCCGCTGAAGAAACAGCTCGTCCCCCGTGGCCCGGACGAAGGGGCCCTTCAGGTGGTGTCGAGGCCTTGGTGCAAGAGGGCGCCGCCGGGGTTCCCGCTTCCATTGTACGCCCACGTCGAGGGCCCCAAAGGAGCTGATGCTGACCGCCACGGGTGGCGCCGCCGTCGGCGCCGACGGGTCACGAAGGTGTGGGTCGTCCCTCCTAGGGTCCACACCGAGGGCTCCTCCCAAGAGTTCGTGCTCCACATCGCCATTCCTCTTCAGTCTTGGATCCGCCTTCCTCCCTTCTTCGCCTCCATCATCCCGCAGGGGGAGCCCCTGGAGCTCTGGCTGCAGCACGCCGGCTGCAGCACCCTCGCGACCGAGGCAGAGGTCGCGGTCGTTGCCCCGGGCGAGGTCTTTATGACTCGGGGCTGGAGAGAGATCGCCCGGGTTTGCAGGGTAAGGGGCGTCTTCGCGGTCCACTTGGATTACGACGGTGCTTTAGTGATGCTCTTCAAGGTCGTCGATGCGAGCGGGCGCCGGTTGGAGTGCTGCCCCAGGGAAGGTGGCCAGGACCCTGCCGCGACGAGGACTGGGCCCGCCAACAGCTCCCTTGGCGGCTCCTCAGGCGGTGGAGGCGTCGGAGGTTCCAGCGACTCCGGCGAGCTCTTCGTGATTCCAGAGACAAGCGACGATAGCTACGAGCCCCCGAGCCGGCGCCGCTCCTGGAGCAGGGCGGGCTTGTCAGGCCGCCGCCGACTCTGATCTGGATGGGGTTGGCGTCGGTGCTTGACGGCCCACTATTGATGATGGCGTCTTTTGCAGGGACGCGCGTAGTTTGTGTCCCTTTAGGATCTGTTCCTTGCGAGGAATCAAAAATGCGTCCCGTGGGGGCTTGTAAGGTGCCTGTGATCCTGTTTTGTTAATATAACCCTTGTCGTAGAATTGCGCCAGTTGCGCATTCCGTCTTAGCTCATTCCTCCCTTTCGAACCTCATGAGGGCTTGGTGCTCTACGTCGACAGGTCCCAGTCCCAAGGCGGCTTCAGCCGTCGCTGGTATGCCAGGTCACGATGCCGTGGTCAAGGCTAGGAGGTGAGCGACCCGGAGTCCGGTAAGAGCCCCTGAGCCGCGATGCTCAGGAGGTCCCCTTTGGTGCCCAAGCAGCCGTCGTTTGGTAAGAAAGGAGAGCGGCATCGCTAACACGGGATAGCATTAGGTGCGGGGATGGTGCCACGGTATCTGGCGCTTCCGGGTGATGACTTATCTTGAGGATCAGGGGCCGCTCTCTGGTGTGTCGCCGGGTCCGTGCATCGGCAGGCGCGAGGTTGCTCGGCGAGGTCCTCGTGTGTCTCTCTGCTCTCGCCTTTGCTCCCCTTTCTGCTCTACGTCCTCGGGTCCCGGCCCTCGAGCGAGTCTCAGCCGTCGCTGGTATGCCAGGTCACGATGCCGTGGTCAAGGTCGGAGGGTGAGGGCTGGAGAGCCAGTAGGAGCCCTGAGTCGCGATGCTCAGGCAGCCCCCTTTAACGTGCAAGCGGTTCACGCGGACAAGAGCGAAGGAGACACCACAAGGGCCTCGCCTGACGCAGCTCCTTCAGTAGGTCCTGCAGGTCCATCATAGAAAAACAAGGGGTTGCCATGACAATTGACAGTCAGCCGTTGGTTGCTTCTGAGGGGTAGTGAGGCACTGAAGGCTTGACGAGGTGACGCTGTGCAGGGCTGCCGGGGCCAGAGCTCAGCCATCCAGGTTTGTCGGCGTTGCAGGGACAGACCCATGCGCAAGCGTCGTGCCGTTTGGGAGAAGCTCCGTTAGTTGGCGTCAGCTGAGCAGGCAACTAGGTAAAACATATTAGCCGCGAAGGAGTGGATTTGTTCAAATAGATGCTGGGAATGCGGACATCACTGGGTCAGGCCCGAGCGACTTGGGGGTTCATGCAGCCCGAGGGGCGCCCCCAACAAGGTAAGCTAACAACATGGAATAAAAAGGGGATACACGCCGCAGGGACGGACCCACGCGGCCTGGGAATAATGCAGCCCTGGGGGGGCGCTCCCAGCTGGAAATAAAACTCTAAAGATGTCACCTGATGATGTTGAGGATGAAGGAGCGTTGATGTAGCAGGCTCGGTGGGCAGCGGGAGCCGATCCTCACGAGCCCCCAGGCCCAGGGGCCTCGGGAGGCTCCGGAGGCGCTGGTGGCTCCTCGCGGGCCATCTCCATCCCTGCCAGGGCTGCGGAACGCCTGGCCTCTCATGCCTTTGTGATGCCCCTCATGAGGCGCTGGTACGTGTCAGCCACGTTCGGCAAGCCGTAAGGCATGCGAACGTAGCTGTGGGGTGGGCCTCCGCAGCGCCCCACTCACGAGGGCCAGAGGCGCTCCAGAGAGGCGACTCGGTTGAGCCCTGGTATGTCAATGCAGACGCGCAGCCCACCATCCTCACCTGGATGGGGAGCCACTACTAGTAGGCGGCGGGCACCTTTCATGACTCTTGACTCCTGTAGCTCCTGAATGGCCTTGCTGACGAACTCCTGAGGGTCTGGATCTCCTTGCCTTGCTTCTTATTTGGGGAAACGTGCTTCGAAACACGCCTCCATGTGGTGCCCAAGCGCCTCCCTCGTGACCCTAGCTAGGTCGGTGGCCCTCCAGGGGAGAGCTCCTGAGCCCTGCCTGAGGAGGGCGCCGGGCGTGCTTTCCTATGCGATGGAAGGAGGTTCCCCCTGGGCAGGCGCGGGCCCAGAGGGGCCTGCCTCCTGAGTGGTCGGGCCGGACGATGTCTTCTTCTTCTTAGGGGCGGTCTCGGGAGGCCTCCTGCTTCCACGATCCGGGTCTTCCAGTGACGCGGCCTGAAAGGCTCGTTCCAGGGAACACACCGCGTCCTTCTCTTCACAGGGCACCGTGATGACTCCGCCGCTTCCTGGCATCTTGAGGACGTTGTAGCCATGGTGAGTTACAGCCATGAACTTGGCCAGCGCTGGGTACCCAAGGATGGCGTTGTACGGCAGGCGAATGTGAGCGACGTCGAAGTCGATGAGCTCGGTGCGGTAGTTGTCGCGTGCCCCGAAGGTGACAGGGAGACGGACCTGCCCAATCGGGACCGTGGAGCCGTCGGTGATACCGGAGAAAGGCTTGGTTGGCTGAAGCTGGCTGTAGGGCACTTGGAGGTTGTTGAATGTCTCCACGGACAGTACGTTGAGCCCTGCCCCGCCATCGATGAGGGTCTTGGTGACCACCATGTTCTGACGATCAGGGAGCAAAGCATCGGGAGAACTCCGGCTGTAGCCGCACACTTGAGCTGATCTGCTGAGCTGAACGTGATGGCGCACGCCAACCACCTGAGAGGGCGCGTGGCTTCGAGCCTGGGGAGGACTGCGTTCACTTTGCGGGCGAACTGCTTGAAGATGCGCTGAGAGGCTGGGGCTTGTGCCCCGCCCAGGATGCAGGCGATCGCGCGCGGCTCCTGGAAGCCCCCAGCCCCCTCGTCATGGTGGCGGTCCTCGTTTCTCCTTGGCTGCGGCGGCAGCGGTGGGAGGCCTGCGTTACCTTGCGGGCGATCCTCGCGAGGCTGATCCCTCCAGTCTCCCTCGCGAGGCTAATCCCTCCAGCCTCCCTTGCGGGGCGGGTCTTGCCAGCGATCCTCGCGAGGTTGATCGCGCCACCCTTGGCGCGGGCCACGGTGTTCCCAGCGTCCTGTGTTCCTTCCTCCTCCTCGGCCATAGCCCCGGTCACTGCGGTCAGGGCGACGGCCGATCCTTCCTTCTTGCATGGCTCAGAGCTCTTGACATTCGTTGGTGTTGTGGGTGTGGAGGTCGTGGTACACTCAGTACCGGATGCCCTTGGAAGGTTCGGGCTGATCTCTGCCCCGCTTGGTGTCTGGTTCTGCTGCGAGCACGGCAGCCCCCTTGCGCTTCACATCCTTGGCCTTGGGCTTCTTCTCTTCTGGGTTTGCGGCAGGCAGCTCGAGGAGGGAGAGACGCCCTTCCTCGGCCCTGGCGCACTTGGTTGCCAGGTTGAACAGTTCCAAGGAAGTGCACAGGTCTTCATGCATCGCCAGCTCCTCCTTCATCTTGATGTCGCGCACGCCGTCGGAGAAGGCCGAGATGATGGCCTCCTCAGTCACCTTGGGAATCTTGAGGCGCGCGTTGTTGAAGCGCTGGATGTACTTCTGCAGGGTCTCCCCGGGCTGTTGCTTGATGCGGCGCATGTCACTCATGGCGGGTGGCCGGTCGCGAGTGCCTTGGAAGTTGGCGATGAAGCAGGTGCGCATCTCGTCCCAGGAGGAGATTGTGCCTGGAGCCAGGTTCAGGAGCCAGGTGCGGGCCCCGTCCTTGAGTGCCATGGGGAACCAGTTCGCCATGACCTTCTCGTCTCCGTTGGCAGCTTCGATGCCCAGCTCGTAGAGCTAGAGGAACTCCACAGGGTCAGCCGTGCCGTCGTAGCGAGGAGGCAAGTCCGGCTTGAACTTGCCGGGCCACGCGACGCTGCGTAGCTTGGCGGTGAAGGCGCGGCAGCCTGCTGTGGCCACAGGAGGCCTTGGATGACGGGGAGCTTGGTCTTGCATGTCCCCATGCGCTGCAGCTGGGAGCAGCGCGGGGTCTTGATGCGCGGGAGCAGGAGCATGGTCGCGACGTGCTGGAGCAGGGAGCGCCCGGGCAGCTTCTTGCGGGCGAGGGACTTCTTGACAGCTCTGCTCCTGCCGCGCTGGTACCTGACGGAGCAGGTTCCGCCCAGGGGCCACGCGCCTTGGAGCCATGGCGCCGTCCTGAGGAGGAGGCAGCCGGGGCGCCACCGGAGCTTCATCGCCCGCGCGGGGCAGGGTGCGGTGCAGCGGAACGGACGGTGCAGGAGAGCCCCCTGCGGCACGGACGAGCTCGGCGACGCCGTCGAGCCATTCTTCGTAGACGTCGTCGACGGGACGGTAGTGCAGGAGCTCGTTTGCTGCGATGAGTGCAGCCCAAGCCTCCATGGGCGCGCGGAGCGCGCGGGACGAAGAACCAGCTGGGGTGAGCGAGGGAGTTGCGGTGCGGCCGTCTTGCCGCACGGACGGATGTTGGGACGATGCTTGCTGCTCGTCCCCCGCCGGGCCGGTGGCGGCGTTGACGGCAGGTGACGGGGAACGGCGAGGACGCCCGCCGATAGGGGCCATCTGGGCGACACGGGAAGCGAGTGCGGCCCGGTGCTCGGCGCGGGCCCGACGAGCGTCAGACCTGGGCGTGATGGTCGGAGGAGAACGGGGTGGTGGAAGACGAATCCCGGCGCACCCCTACCTGGCGCGCCAAATGTCGGATTTTGGGTTCCGGCAGACCCTTGAGGTTCGAACACTGGGGTGCGCGTGGAGATTTCGCCTCCTACCTACCTGCACTCCTCCGCCTTGCTAGGATCTAAACTATGGAAAGAACAACACAAGAGACGCAGGGTTTATACTGGTTCGGGCCACCGTTGCGGTGTAATACCCTACTCCAGTGTGTGGTGTGGTGGATTGCCTCTTGGGCTAATGATGATGAACAATACAAGGAAGAACAGCCTCGCAAGGGTCTGTTCTTGGCTGGGGTGATGAACTGCTAGGAGGAGTTCATTCACCTTTCTCTCTCTCTCTCTTTCTGATCGAAACCTCTCTCTCTAAAGAGCCTCTTCCCCCTCAGCTCTCTCCTCTCTAAAGAGCCTCCTTCTTCCTCTCACCTCCCTTTTGCGGGTGGCTGATCCTATTTATAGAGGCCCTGGTCCTCTTCCCAAATATCGAGCGGGAAGGGAGCCAACAATGGCGGGCTAATTTGAAGGGGGTAGCTAGTATCAGCTATCCTGACAAAAGTAGTCTTCGCCTGCGCAAAGCTCTCGTGATGACGCCGTATTGGGCTCCACGGTGACCTCCGTCTCGTAGTCCTCCTGGTCTTGGTCTCGTTGCACCGAAATGGCAACCTTTGCCTGATGCCTCGGTACTCCGCGGCTGCGCTTGCCCCCTTTGCACCAAAGAGGAAAGGAGGGCACTGCGCGGGCTGGCACCCGCCTGGTGCCCTTGGTCGTCATGGCTTGCGTCACGGGCACCTCGTGAGGTACCCCGCCTTGATCTCTCCGCCTCCTCGTGAGCCAGCCTGATGAGGTCGTGCCTGAGGAAACTCCGCGTCGTCCGCCCCGCGAGGCTTGGCCCCTCGCGAGGGTCTTGGGTTTGTGTTGGTGAAGATGGGCCGCGCTGGGCCCCCCTTTGAGCCACGCCGCAGGCCGTAGGCAGGAAAGTCTGGGGACCCCCTTTCCCAGAACACCGACAGAACTACACTGACTACAAGCAAACAAATGGACAATACAACAAGGAAATAAATAAGCAAATAACTTATGCTAGGCTATCATGGCTATTACACATATTACATCCATTGAGCATCAAAGTTCGCCACCAGTGCAAATATAGGGAACAAAGCAGCATATCATATACACTGGCTGTCAAAGTTGGAGAGTAGTGCAAATAAATGCCGCGGAAAAACAAGTCCTGAACTGAAACCACTTCAGAAGAGCTCAAGAAACAATATCCTGCGTACCATAATGCTGGCAAGATGCTTAGCAAGCTTATTAACTTTCTCTTGTTTGGCTCTTAAATCCTCCAGCACTTGCTGTTGCACCAAAAAGTATGCATGTGAATTATGCAGGGACTTCCTCAGTCCTTCGGCTTCCTGTCGCATAACATCTGATCGATGTCTTTCAACTTGAGGTTGAGACTCAAGAAGCCGAACTGATTCAGGCAGTGAGTTCGAAGAGATGTTGCCAACAGTAGTACATCAAGACAGGACTCTGGGGTTGTCTCAGTGTCTTCCATATAGTTTTCATCAGCTTTCTTGGAGATCAACAGGGATGTCTCAGTATCTTGAACCTTATCTGCATTATTTCCTTTACCATTGCATAATGGGGTACTCTTCTCCAATATTTTATCCGCGTTCTAAAAGAGAAACAAACAAACAAACACATCACAGGTTTACAATGTAGCATATGAAACTCATTTTGGTAAACCAGTTCAGTAGTAAGATGGACAGGATAACATCATGAAACAAACATAATCTATGTAGTATGGTCACTATATGGTCCATATCATTCTAGTTTATGTTGCCAAATCAAGATAGATACAGTTTGAATCATATCTATTTAAGACAAAGTAGCATAGACAGAATATAAGTGTGGGAAACTACACAACAATAACAACACTTGTAATGTGCATGACACGAGAACATAATTGTTTATTCAATTGAAACTGAAATCAACATAGAGCAAGTTACAACAGCAAACACGTTAAAGAAACATGTTTAAAACATACCTGTTGCACCATTGGAGTTTCAATTGCATCCTTCAATTTGAATTAGTTGGTATGAATAAATACAGTGATGCAAGAGCAAAGTAGTATGAACCATAGCTACGGAACCTGACCTGAGAATAATTCTTTTTCTGCTTGAAGTGTTGACTTGGGGTTCGGAGTGGTGGTCCTTGTGCTTTGGGAACTGCAGTTGCCTTATTAACTTCTCATGTTTGGGTGCTCTGTGGTGGAGACGGTGTTGTGTCGACTGGAACTGGGTTACTATCTGCTAGGGTTGGGGTTAGAAGGGGTGTAGCTGGTTCTCTGTCCAACTGGGTAGGGGTACAATCTGCGTGAGTCTGAGTTATGTGTGGTGGGGCTGGTTCTTGGGCAAGTACAACTGTGGTTCTATCTGCATCGACAGGTAGCACAATCTTTTCTGAAGGCCATGTTTTTACTCCCACATATACTGTCATCACCCCCTCCAATTGAAATGGCTGATTAGCAAGTAAAGTAATTGAATGTACAAACATTGTAAGATAGACAGGTGCAATGGATAGTAGGGAATAAAACAGGGCATGAAATAATTCACATTTATGTTTTCTAACCAAATAGAATAGCATGACGTAATTTCACATATATGATGGCTAATTAAACAGGATAGCATGACACAATTTCAAATGTATGATGGCTAACTAAACATGATAGAATGACATAATTCAAAATATGATGACTATGTAAACAGGATGAGATGGTATAACTATATTATGTCTTTAGAAAATGGGTTGGCATGCCATAATTCAGATACATGCTGTCTATGTAAACATCTTGGCATGATATAATTCAAATGTATGATTTGTATACTAAGCAAGTGAGCAGAGGGCAATCGCATATATGATGTGTTAACTAAGGAGATGGCATTCAATATTTTTTGCATATGATGTAAAAACTAAGCATTGCAATATAACATATGCATGATATGAGTAATATAACCCTGCCAAGTTTGAGCATACACCTCAGGGGGATAATAGGACTGGTCATCTGTCTATGAGTCCTCCTCTGAAGAGCTATCTGTAACCAACAAGATATCTGCTTCAGCAGGTAGCATTGTCTGCTCTGAAGACCTTGTTTTCACTCCAGATTTATCCATCACCAATTCGAATGGCTTATGCACAGGAAGAGCAGTTGAATATACAAACATTGTCGACAAATGTAATGAGAAATACAAAAAAGGACGGCATGATATAATTCACATATATGACGCTTGGCTAAACAACATGGCATTGCATAATTCACATATATAATGCCTTGCAACAAGATAGAATTGCATAATTCACATATATAATGTCTTCCAACAAGATGGCATCGCATAATGCACATATATGGTAATTAGACACTAAACAGGTGGCGTTCACACAAAGCATGTCTTAACTAAGCAAATGGCATAGCAATGCAAGATACCATACACACGATATGAGCAACATAACCCTGCCAAGTTAGAGCATGCACCTCGGGAGGAAATAGGACTGGTCATCTGTCTCTGAATCCTCCTTTGAGGAGTTGTCCGTAACCAGCAAGACATGCGCTTCGTTAGATAGCATTATCTGCTCTAAAGACCTTGTTTCCACTTCAGATTTTTCCATGACCGTGCTGAATGGCTGATGCACTGGAAGAGTAATTGAATGTACTAAATTTTTTGACAAATTTAACACGTAATAAAAAATGATTGCATGATATAATTCACATATAAGATGACTAGCTAACTAGGGTGGCATTGCAAAATTCACATATATGATGCCTGGCTAAACAAGATGGCATTGCATGATTCACATATACAATAAAGAAACTAAACATATGGCATTGACACAAAGCATGTCTAAACTAAGCAGATGGCATATTTGATGTATCCAGTAAGCAATGCAAGGCACCATATGCATGATATTACCAACATCAGCGTGCCAAGTTAGAGCGAAGACCTTAGGGGGTAAATAGGAGTGGTCTTCTCCTTCTAAATCCCCCTCAGAACAGTTATCTTCCTCTTGATTACGATCCGAAATGGGTGGAGGGGGCTGCCTTTGCGCCCACCATGGAGCGACGTCTGCATGAAATTTTATTGCCACACAAGGCTCATCTCTTTTGCTCTACATGTTCAGTTCCATTGTGTACAATAATTGACATGCATAGGAATAAAACATAGTGAGATTATGTAAGGAGTGCATGCACAAATCCAGAGTGATGGTAGCAAACTGTGGATAGACCCAAAACCAATGATAGAAGGTAGATAATAGCTTTAGTTAAAAAATACAGATAATGGCTCCTTTAATGTTTGTTTGCACCCAACATGAAACTCATAGTATACACCCGAGATTAACCAGATAGTAGACAGATAGTACTAATTGCTGCCCCAATATGTACCCCGCAACCATTTAAAAACTCCAATTTTAGCATTAGTTTGGACCTGACTCGGAGTCTAATAGGCCAACACGACGATAAAGTAGCATGTCATCATATTAAGCGATGCATAACGTAAGCAGACACAGAAGAGTGCGACCTCTCTTGCGGACCCGTGTAGTCCTCAAGCTCATCTGCTCAGTTGATGATGGTAATGCAGTTGTCGTGGCTGCCGGCGGCGGGGAAGAAGATCTGAAGCGGCAAAACATAGTCTGGAGAGCGGATCCCTGCTATGGTGAACCCTTCCGTCGTTGGAGTAGCTGAGCTGGGGTGGAAACAGCGCAGCAGGAGCAAGACAAACCACACAAGGTTTTCTTTGACACATATCTGTAACAGAAGTAATTGTGTAAGGGCTTGTTTGAATTTTAGGATTCTAACAATCCAGGGATAGGAAGTAGACAGGAATAGGATAGGAATGCACGTGCAAAACAGAGAATTAAAAAACACAGGATTTATGCCAGTCTGGGTGTTTGATTCATAAGAATTGGAAGATCACAGGATGCAAAGAAGCAAGGTGAGATTAAGTTAAACCATAAGAAAATGTACGGTTATAATGCTATTATGGTACTATCTCTTAGTCTTGTGCTTCATGTATAGGAATTTGAAAAGGAGGACAAGTGGAAATTAAAATTCCTACGGTTTTTCTTTCAAGGAGACACTAAAGTAAGAAATCCTACAGTTTTCCTTTGCTCCATTCCTTTGAACCAAATTCATGAATAGTAGTACCATAGGAAACTTTCCAATTCCTATGTTTTCCCTTCACTTTTCCTTTCAAGCACTGGCGATTCTAGTAGGCAGGCTTGAGCAAGGAAAAGCCTAAACTCAAAAACTATTTTTGTGCTACTTCTATTACTTTGGACCCAGGCCACTGCCCTACTAGCTCAACTCCCAGGCCCATCGACAAATGCACACCACAAACACGCAGAGATTAATGGTGATGACGTTCAAGAGAGTCCATCACGGATAGCTAAGTTGCCTGGTACCTCACTGCTTGTCATATAGTAGGTGAAACTAATCGTATCTCACATTACTACGTGTGCTTAGTGGACAATATATATAACATGTAGAGTAAAAAAAGATGCAACAAGTGTACAACCTCTTTGGCGAAGCCATGTCGATCTCAACGTGATTGGGTTGGTTGGTGAGGATGATCCGGCTGACTTGGCTGTCGGAGGAGGGGAAGAAGATCTTAGGCATCTGGAGATGGAGCCCGGGGTACTGCTCCGCTGTGATGGAGGGTTTCGTCTTTGGAGCAGTTCCGGTGAGTTGTACGACGCCGAGGCTGAAGCATGACAAGAGAGACAACGTTAACATGAGTGGATTTCTAATAGCATCTACAATAGATGACGTAAAATCATAACCACAAAGTGCTAGATGTAAAATACATCAGCCACTCATCACTGAACTTAACTGTCAAAACTGAATTGAACTGTCGAAACTGAACTTACTTGTCGAAACTGAATTTTGCTGTCGAAACTGAATTTTACTATCGAAACTGAATGCACTAGCTAGTAGTAGAAAAACAGTAGCAGCAGCAACGCGTGCGAGAGCCAGTTGACTGAATTTTTCATCTCTGGTCAGACGATTTTCCAGCCGTTGGATACGAAATCAAGGGCCTGCAGTTCAACTTCAACCTCCACCCCCCTGAGCCGCCAGCCGCCACCGACCAAACCGCCGCCCGCGGCCGGTGGTTCGCCGCCCCGCCCACCTCGGAACCACTCCCCACCGCTGGTCTGCCACGGCCTCAGCTATCCCTCTAGCCCCCCCTCCCGTGCCGAGCTTTTTCTCCGGCGTTCCCCACGCCACCGCCCCACCATCACGTACGACCACCGCCCCCACCCTGAACCCTAACATAGATAGTGGGGTACCTCTCCGGCGATCCCTCCTCCCCGCCGCGGCTGGTTCTTCCTTAACTTCGGTGAGCCCCCCACCCCCTGAAAATTGACTGACCCAAAAGTCAATTCAGTCGACTGAAGTGTAGCTAAATTGGAGCAGCATCGCAAGCAAGAGGCAGAGCAGCAGCGCGAGCAAGAGCAAGACCAATAGCAAGAGCAGACCAAGTAGGGGACCGAGAGCAAGAGCTGATCAGCAGCGCGAGCGAGAGCGAAAGTAGCAGTAGCTCCTACTGATGTGGACGTCACCATCGAGGGAGCAGTCTAACAAGTTGCTCTACTCTCCGCGGATTTCGCGGGATTCGAATTTTGGGAAGCGCGTCGGACGGGTGAGGCCGTGGTAATCGGGACGGATTAGGCAGGTCGCCTCGATCTCTGCGCCACCTATTTCGCCACATATTGCTCGCGCGACTGTTGCGGGATTTGTTTAGATCGTCTGGGCCTACCAGTCAGTCACTCGGGGAATGACCTTATAAAAGGTACTGGACCGGGTCTTTGCACCGCGCGCTCCCATTCTCTTTCTTCTTCCTCAGACCTCTCCGCCGTGCACGCTTCCGCTCTCTGCGTAGAAACCTCGCTCGAACTCGATCCACCGCCATGGGAAAAGAGAAGACAGTGGTGCTGGAGCACGTGAAGAAGGCAATCGCGAAGGCGAAGGGCAACAGGACCAGTCGGGGCGGATCCTCGTCAAGATCCGTCCTACCACCGGGCTGGATCCAGGGCGATTGGATCCGCTCGACGATTAGACAGGACGACCTCGACGACCTGGTGGAGGGGGGACTGATCCCCCACAAATCGGCGCGACTCCCGGGGAACGAGGCCGAGCCGCAGCCGCGGGAGGGTGAGTGTGTTCTCCTCGCCACCCACATCGATCGCGGGTTTTCTCTGCCTCCCCATCCTTTCTTTCGTGGCTTTCTGAACTTCTTCGGGGCTCAACTTCACCACTTCACTCCAAACACCATAGTTTATCTGGCTGCCTTTGTGTCAATGTGTGAAAATTTCTTGGGCTGTCAACCGCACTGCGGTCTCTTCAAACACATCTTCACCTGCTGCTCCCAGTCGGTCAAAAAGGCCAATCCGAGTGATGAGAGGACGCACGTGATCTAGATGTGCGGGGGCCTGGGGATCCAGATGAGAAACAAGAGCACCTTCCCAGCGATGATCCTTCCCGACTCGGTCCGGGGCTGGCAGTCGACTTGGTTTACTGTAAGGACCAGCCGACCCCGGGCCAGTCGACTGGACTTCCTCCCTTTTCCCTAGCTCGAGTGGAGAAGCCCTCCTCCTTGAGGGTGGTCCCAAAAGAGAAGGCGCAGGTCAAGGTGTTGGTCGAGCGGGTCATACAACTTGTCCGCGACGGGGTGACTGGGATGGACCTGCTGGAGGTCTTTCTTAGTCGATGCATCCAACCGTTTCAGGCCCATGACCATCTGATGTGGATGTACTTGGGGCATGAGGACTCCACTCGGATCCACCAGGAGGACGTCAGTGAAGACACCTTGGAGAAGTGGCTGAAGGGAATCACCAGCAACAAAGACAATCCCCGGGGGTCTAGGAGGGTGATTCCATTCGACCACTCACGCCAGCCAGAACAGGTATGACTCTACTTTGTCGAGTATCTACTTGATTCTTTGTGTGACACCTTGCTGACGGTCGACTGTATTTCTTTTGCTCGTTGTCTTTTCAGGCTCTCATTGATATGTACTCAATGCCCAATGGAGTGCAGGGGCAAGACGTCGAGGAAGCAGCGAGCGGGGACGAGAGCGGCGAGTGGCACTCGGATGCCGAGGAGGACAAGGAGAGCGATGACTCGACTGATAACAAAGAGGTCAACTCGCCTCCTCGCAGAGAGAGGAGATCCAAGCACGCTCACGACCCGGCGAGCACCCCGGACCTGGCGACTGTGCCGGCTGGGCAGTCTTCGAAGCACCCCCGGACGTTTTCCCCAGCGCCGGTTGAGAAGGCTCCGAAGCAGCCCAAGGTTGTGCCGCCTCCAGCGCCAAAAGCACTGAAAGCCACCTCCTCCAAACTGCCAAAGGCTTTGCCCAGGATCAAAGTGACCGTCCCTACCATCTCCGGGTAATCATCTGACTTGTTCTTTTCGTCGACTCGTGCAACAGAACGTAACCGACTGAGTGCGGACCTTTGCAGTGCTGCTATATCAGGAACCTCTTCTTACCTGTACCAAGACGAGGAGATGGAAGATGCGGTTACCTCCAACCCAGGTAAAAAACTCTTATGATCTTGCTCTTGACTACTCGGTCGATTGAATTCTAGCGGTTCAGTTTGGGGTCGACTGATCTTCTCCGCAGCTCCACCCTACGTCATCGATCTCCCAGATGACGATGAAGATGTGGCTCCTAGGCCCATGAAGAATAAAAAGGTGGCAGCTGGTAAGGCGTCTCAGCAGGGACCAACGACAACACCAACCATCCATTAATCTGAAGACGCGGGCGGGGCCTCTGTAACCTTTGTTGTACCCTTGTCGAGTGAGCGCCCTGCACCGTCGACTGTACCGGTGATTCCTTCAGTCGTCCCATCTCACGCCTCGGAGGTCCAAGCTACTGCACCTGGGTCGTCTGCCCTCTTTTTCACCAGCTACCCTGTCCCAGAAAACCAGTCGGATGTGGCTGTGGAAGCCATTCGTCAGGCTAACGTGATGATGGAGCGGATGAAGATGGTGCACGAGAATAGCCAGGCCGCTTACAACGCCAGCGCCGCTCTCCGGGCCAATGTCTAGGTAAGTAAACTTTCAACTGACCTTGTTCTATCAGGATATGCTACCAATTTTTTTCTTCTATACAATCTCCTGTTGTTTGCATCGAATATGTACACCCACTGGGTGTTTTGTTGTCTTTGGTGTTTGCGCTCTTCCACTCGGTCTGGGCGAGTAGGATCTGAACCCGTGGGGGCATGCTAAGTGCACCCACTGGGTGTAGTCCCCGAGACCGCAGTCGACTGGGCTCTGAGTTCTTTTTCCTTTCTTTTCTTCCACTTGACCCGGGCGGACCGGTCGAATGGGATCTGAACCAGTGGGGGCACGTCAAGTGCACCCACTGGGTGTAGTCCCCAAGATCGCGGTCGACTACTGGCAGTTGGCCGGGGTCTGATTAGTTTTTTTATACTCGACCCGGGCAGACTAGTCGAGTGGGGTCTTGACCAGCGGGGGCACGCCAAGTGCACCCGCTGGGTCTAGTCCCCGAGACCGCAGTCAACTGCATGCAGTCGGCTGGGGTCTAAGTGAACTCTTTAGGTTTTATTCACTCGGAAGTAAATAATTTTTGATCTTGTTGATTGACATGTATTTTGCCTCCTGCAGAAATCTTGTACTCTCATTTCCAAGTTTTCTGAACTTGAAGAGAAGCAGAGGCAACTCAACCTCGACTTGGAGCTGGCCCATCAGAATCTGGAGAAAGCTCAAGATGAAGCTACTGGTATGGAAGGTAACTGCCTATCGACTGTCTTTCAATATATTTCTTCAATCTCTTGTTTGATTCGATTGCTTCTTTTGCAAAGAAAATGAAGTTGGCTCTGGAGAAGGACTCAGACCTCGCCCTGCGCAGAAAGAAGCCCAAGATAAAACTACCCTTGCAGACGAGATGCTGGCTTCAGTCGGAGCACTGGAAGGGGAGGTGAACAAACTGAAGTCCTGCCTCAATGAGTCCAACCGAGAAGTGAGTCGTCTGAAGAAGGATAAAATTGTCCTGAATGAAAAGCTGGAGTCTGCGGTCCACAAGAGGAATGACATAGAAGCTTATCTGAGAACTCTTGTCAAGAAGCTCTATCTGATGCTGGAAGGTACTCCTTTCAACCCGACTGTGTTGATGCTTGCAAATGAATCCTGTCCAGTCAACTCACTAATTTTTTTACTGCAGAATTCTACCAAGACTTTGACGAGGAAATTGGAAGGGTCGAGACGGGTCTGGACCCTATCGCTTCTCCAGTTTGCGATGAAACTGCAATGAACGTGCTCCGACTGGAGTCTCATGTCGCCGGCATCACAAGCTACCTCGCGCGTCTGAAGGAAGCAGACTCACGAGTCGACTCATTGCTTTGGCCAAGGGTGACACATCGAAATGACCTGGAATGCCTGATGGCTCGACTCAACGAGATCCCTGACTGGGTGCAAGAATGGAAGAAGTCCTCCACCCAGTGTGGTGCTGATGTGGTGCTGTCCTTGGTGCGAGTCCACTGCAAGGAAGCTCCTGAAGACAAGCTGGCGGCGATCAAGGTCGCTAACACCAAAAGGCATGACTTCCAGTCCTTCATGGAGACTTTCATCGCTGCTGCCACTCGCATCGCGGATGGGATCGACTTGGACGAATTTGTCGAGCCTGCCAGCCCTCATCCTGCCGAGTGAACAAACTTATGAGACTTGAATCTGCCTTAAATTTGCCTCGTAATGCCGAGTGATTGCTGTAACCGTTGAACTCCTTCGGGCTTGATGCTCGAATACTTTTGATTTGCTGCTTGGAACTTTAGGATTTATCTAAATTTGGTTTATTTCCGAATATGCTTGCATTTTGCCTTCAAGTGGACTTTGTTCTTTGCTTGGAATAATCTTTGCGCTGGAGATGCGGCTCTGAGGTGGTGACTCTAGTCGACCTGCACTTCATTGTCCTTGCGGATAGGGACGGAGCACGCATTGCAGTCGACTTGCACCTCGTCGTCCTTGCGGATAGGGATGGAGTGCACATTGTACTTGTGGCGTAGCTCCGAAGGAGAGGGTTGCAGTCGACCTTCACCTCGTCGTCCTTGCGGATAGGGATGGAGCGCACATTGTATTTGTGGCATAGCTACGAGGGAGAAGGTTGCAGTCGACCTGCACCTCGTCTTCCTTGCGGATAGGGATGGAGCACACATTGTATTTTTGGCATAGCTCCGAGGGAGAAGGTTGCAGTCGACCTGCACCTCGTCGTCCTTGCGGATAGGGATTGAGTGCACATTGTACTTGTGGCGTAGCTCCGAAGAAGAAGGTGGCAGTCGACCTGCACCTCATCATCCTTGTAGATAGGGATGGAGCGCACATTGTACTTGTGGCGTAGCTCCGAAGGAGAAGGTTGCAGTCGACCTGCACCTCGTCGTCCCTGCGGATGGGGGTGTGTTTCGAACTTAGGCGGGTATTGGACTGCCGCTAAGCCCCCGAGTGGGAGGGTTGCTCACCACTCGGTAGGATTTTTCAAACTTAGGCGAGTACTGGACTGCAGCTAAGCCCCCGAGTGGGAGGATTGCTCTCCACTCAGTAGGATTTTTTCAAACTTAGGCGAGTACTGGACTGCAGCTAAGTCTCCAAGTTGGAGAACTTAGGCGAGTACTGGACTGCAGCTAAGCCCCCGAGTGGGAGGATTGCTCTCCACTCGGTAGGATTTTTTCAAACTTAGGCGAGTACTAGACTGCAGCTAAGTCTCCGAGTGGGAGAACCTAGGCGAGTACTGGACTGCAGCTAAGCCCCCGAGTGGGAGGATTGCTCTCCACTCGGTAGGATTTTTTTCGAGCTTAGGCGAAACGGATTCACGGCTAAGCCTCCCGAGTGAGAGGCTTGCTCATCACTCGGTAGGATTTTGTTTCGAACTTAGGCGAAACGGATTCGCGGCTAAGCCCACCCACAGGGAGATCTCGGAGGTACATAAGAACAACAACAATCGAATGAGAAGACTGAAAAGCTCTTGTCTTTGATGAACATATTACAAAGGTACTTCTTATTACATTTTATTCGAACGAGTGCTTAAGTATAAAAGGGGCAAAGCAGCTCCGCGTTCCAAGCCCGTGGCTCATCCTTCTGATGCTCAACGTTGTAATGATGGTTTGCTCCATTGTGGAGAACTTTGGTGATGATGAAGGGACCTTCCCAAGCCGAGGCGAGCTTGTGTGGTTTCTGCTGATCCACTCGAAGAACCAGGTCCCCCTCTTGAAAGGCTCGACCCCTCACGTTTCTGGCGTGGAATCGACGAAAGTCTTGCTGATAGATGGTCGACCGAATCAAGGCCATCTCTCTTTCCTCCTCTAAGAGATCGACTGAATCTTGCCGGGCCTGCTCTGCTTCCTCTTCAGAGAAGAGCTCGACTCGGGGTGCATTGTGGAGCAGGTCACTTGGCAGAACAGCTTCGGCTCCATAGACCAAAAAGGAAGGAGTTCTTCCAGTCGACCGATTGGGAGTTGTCCTCAAACCCCAAAGAACTGACGGAAGTTCATCGACCCAAGCGCCTGCTGCGTGTTTGAGATCACGCATCAGTCGGGGTTTCAATCCTTTGAGAATCAGGCCATTCGCTCTTTCTGCTTGTCCGTTCGATTGCGGATGAGCGACTGAAGCATAGTCGACTCGTGTCACTTGAGAAGGGCAGAAAGCTCTAAACTCATCAGAATCGAAGTTCGACCCGTTGTCAGTGATGATGCTGTGTGGAACTCCATATCTGAATGTCAATTCTCTGATAAAGCTGACTGCGGTGCTGGCTTCAAGATTCTTGATAGGTTTAGCTTCGATCCATTTGGTAAACTTGTCGACTGCTACGAGCACATGAGTGAAGCCGCTTCTACAAGTCCTCAGTGGTCCAACCATATCCAATCCCCAAACAGCAAAGGGCCAGACGAGGGAATGGTCTTCAGGGCTGACGCTGGCTTGTGAGACATGTCAAAGTAAAACTGGCAGCCTTCGCATCTGTCGATTATATCTTTCGCCATTTCATTTGCTCGTGGCCAATAGAATCCAGCTCGGTATGCTTTAGCCACGATGGCCCGAGAGGACACATGGTGACCACAGGTCCCCGAGTGGATGTCATTGAGGATCATTCGACCTTCTTCTGGCATTATGCACTTCTGACTGACTCCATTTATGCTTTCCCTGAACAGTTGTCCTCTTATCACAGTAAAGGCCTTGGATCGACGGACGATCTGTCGAGCCTCTTCTTCATCCTTTGGGAGTTCCTTCCTAAGGATGTACGCAATGTACAGCACTGTCCAATCGGGAGTAATGGCCAAAACCTCCATGATTAGGTCGACCACGGCTGGGACCTCGACTTCAGTCGGATCTGTAGCGCTCTTAGGCTGCGGGGGCTCTTCAGTAAAAGGATCTTCCTGAACTGTTGGTGTGTGAATATGTTCTAAAAACACATTGCTGGGAATGGCTTCTCTCTTGGAACCTATCTTTGCCAAATCATCGGCTGCTTGATTTTGAAGTCGGGGTATGTGATGGAGCTCTAACCCCTCAAACTTCTTTTCCAACTTCCTCACCACGTTGCAGTAACCAGTCATGGTTGGGCTTCTGACGTCCCAGTCCTTCATCACTTGATTGACTACCAAATCTGAGTCGCCATAGACCATCAGGCGATGGACACTGAGTGAGATGGCCATATGCAACCCATACAGGAGTGCTTCATATTCTGCTTCATTGTTGGAGGAATCAAAGTGAATCTGGAGGACATATCTGAGCTTGTCTCCTCGCGGGGATACCAGAACCACCCCAGCACCGGAACCATTCAGCATTTTGGATCCATCAAAGAACATGGTCCAGTTCTCCGAGTGAACTTGAGTCGGCAGTTGTTGTTCAATCCACTCGGTGAGGAAATCTGCTATTGCTTGGGACTTAATAGCTTTCTTTGCCTCAAACTTGATATCTAAGGGAAGGAGTTCAATCGCCCATTTTTCCACTCGACCAGTTGCATCTCTGTTGTGCAGAATCTCTGACAATGGAGCGTCACTGACGACTGTAGCAGAGTGATCAGAGAAATAGTGTGCAACCTTCTTCATGGTCATGTAACTCCAATAAACAAGCTTCTGATAGTGCGGATATCTCTGCTTTGACGGAGTCAGAACTTCAGAAATATAATAAACTGGGCGCTGAACTTTATAGGCTTTTCCCTCTTCTTCCCGCTCGACCGTAAGTACTGTACTGATGACTTGTCCAATGGCTGCTATATAAAGCAGTAAAGGCTCTTTGCTGATTGGGGCAGCAAGCACCGGCTGGGTGGAAAGCAGGGCTTTTAGCTCTGCAAATGCTGCATCAGCTTCAGGAGTCCACTCGAACTTATCTGATTTCTTCATCAGTCGGTAAAGAGGTAGTGCCTTTTCACCGAGGCGGGAAATGAATCAACTTAGGGTGGCCAAACAACCAGTAAGCTTCTGGACATCATGCACACGCACAGGGCGTTTCATCCGGAGTATAGCACCCACTTTCTCTAGGTTAGCATCGATCCCTCGTTCGGAAACGAGAAAACCGAGTAATTTTCCGCCTGGAACTCCAAATGTGCACTTTGATGGATTAAGCTTGATATCATACCTTCTGAGGTTGGCAAAGGTTTCAGCAAGGTCAGCCAGTAGGTCGGAACCTTTACGTGACTTGGCCACAATGTCATCCATGTATGCTTCCACATTCCGACTGATCTGAGTGCGCAGGCACTTCTGAATCATCCGCATGAATGTGGCTCCAGCGTTCTTCAAGCCGAATGGCATGGTGACATAACAGAAGAACCCAAATGGGGTGATGAAAGCTGTTTTTATCTCGTTGGGTCGTACAGACGGATCTGGTGGTACCCGGAGTAGGCGTCCAAAAAGGACAAACGCTCGCACCCCGCAGTCGAGTCAACTATCTGATCGATGCAAGGGAGAGGAAAGTGATCTTTCAGGCAGGCCCGATTGATATGTTTGAAGTCGATGCACATGCGAAGAGAGTCGTCCTTTTTTGGGACCATGACAACATTAGCTAACCACTCGGAGTGGTAAATCTCACGGAGAAACTCAGCTGCCAAAAGCCGAGCCACCTCTTCACCGATTGCCTTCCTCTTTTGTACGTCAGACCGTCGAATAAGTTCTTTGACTAGTTTCACTTTTGGGTCGACTCGCAAACAATGCTCAGCCAGTCCCCTGGGAACACCTGGCATGTCCGAAGGTTTCCATGCAAAGATGTCCCAGTTCTCACGGAGGAACTGGATGAGCACTTCTTCCTATTTGGAGTCGAGTGTTGTTGAAATGTGAGTCGGAGCAGCATTGGGATCCGTCAGGTGAATGTGAATCGACTTTGTTTCGCCAGATGACTGGAATGTTGAATCCGTGGCGGCTTCTTGGCTCGCAACAAATCACTTGGATCTGCAATTTTTTGATACTCTTGCAATTCTGCTACGGCCATCTGTGCATCGTCGATCTTTGAGCCCTTCTGGAAGCACTCTTCTGCCTTATTCCGACTACCAGTGATAGTGATCACCCCTTTGGGACCAGGCATCTTCAATTTGAGGTACACGTAGCATGGTCGAGCCATAAAACGTGCATAAGCTAGCCTGCCCAGAATAGCATGATAGGCACTCTGGAAGTCCACAACTTCAAATGTCAACTTTTCTTTGCGGTAATTCTTGGAATCGCCGAAAACCACGTCGAGAGCAACCTGGCTGAGTGATGCAGCCTTCTTGCCTGGAATGACCCCATGGAAACTCATATTACTTTCACTGAGTCTGGACATCGAAATGCCCATCCCTTTCAACGTCTCTGCATACAGTATATTCAGGCCACTGCCACCATCCATCAGAACGTTAGTCAATCAGGTGCCTTCGACTACTGGGTCGACCACCAACGCTTGCCTCCCAGGGGTGGCTATGTGCGCTGGGTGATCGGACTGGTCGAATGTAATGGAAGTTTGGGACCACTTCAAATAACTGGGTGTCACTGGAGCGACCATGTTCACTTCTCTGTTGATGACTTTCAATTGACTTTTACTCTCAACATCAGCAAAAATCATCAGAGTGGAATTCACGTGGGGACGAGGCATGGCAAATGAAATTACCGAGTGGTATGCTTCGGGTAAATGAAATTACCCTCTTCATCTTTTTTGGTGTGGACGAGGCATGGCAAATCCAGCACGTCATTTCCATCTTGATCTTTTACTTTCTTGGGGTTCCACGGCCCTTTGGGCTTCCCCTTGAACTTTCCCCGAATCACGGCTAAAGCTTCACCAGGAGATGCTGGCTCGGCTTTGCGTTTCTGCTTCCGACTGGAGTTTCCCCCTCCGGCTTCATGGGTGAATGTTTTGTTCTTGCCACTCTGGAGTCGGTCTTCTTCACCATTGGCATACTTGGTGGCAATCTCCATCATCCGAGTCAGAGTCATATTTCCTGTCCGACTGAATTTCAGATTCAACTCCTGATACATGAAGCCTTCCTTAAAGGCACAAATTGCCTGATGATCAGACACATCCTCCATCGTGTGGTGCAGGGTGATCCATCTCTGGATATAATCCCTCAAAGTTTCATTCGGTTTCTGAACGCAACACTGTAATTCTGTCAAACCTGCCGGCCATTTGCAAGTGCATTCGAATGTTCTGACAAACACTCGGGCGAGATCTTCCCAAGTATAAATACTGCTGGGTGCCAACTGATTTAGACATGCTCTAGACGAGCCCTCCAACATCAGAGGAAGGTGTTTCATGGCCACTTCATCATTGACGCCACCAATCTGGACAGCCACTCGGTAGTCTTCAAGCCAAGTGTTAGGCTTGGACTCACCAGTGAACTTACTAACTCCAGTCGCCAACCTGAAGTTGGGGGGAATCATTGCAGCCCTGATGGCTCTGCTGAAGCACTCTAGACCTGAGACATGCACCTTGCTGCTGGTTTGTAGATCCCTGTCATGACCCTCTCGGTGAGCTCTGTTTTTGTCGACCAAGCCCTGAACGAGAATAGATCTCGCATCAAAGCCTGGCTCCCTGTGGTCGATTGGAATCCCTTGCCCAATACTGTGAGGGCGCCTGTCATCATGTTGCCGAGGTACATACGACCCACTCGTTGGGGGAGGCATGGGCACTCGACAATGATCATCGCGATCGACTCGGTGATCATACTGCTCACGGTTTCTGAACCGATCTCGTCGATCTCCACGCCCCCACGCCTCAGAGGCGATCTTTTGCTGTGAGCCGACTGAACTGTGTCTGCAACCACGGATCTGCTATGGATCCTATTCCGCGACTGAGATACGGCTGTATTCTGCTCTCCCGCCGCCCGGAGCAAAGCTCGGATCTGACCAGACCTCGGCCAGCTTCTGACTGGGAAGGTTGGATCGACTCCGCTATCCAGGCAGCAGCCGCGAGATTCTGGATCGGAGTTCAGTATACCTAAGTCTGAGGTGGAAAAAGTTGACGTCGACTGGACTCGGGAGCACGCTGTCGAGAACACTCGTCGAGCGCGCGTTGAAGATTCTCCAGTCGAGCACGCTCAGCCAAGTTGGCCAGGCGCGCCGCCTCCAAGGCCTGGGCCTCAGGGGTTTCTCCTATGATAGGCGTGTGCAGTGCATCCATGTTCCAGCGGCGAAGTTCTTCTCTCCGCTGCGAAGAGAGGGGTTCAGGGCGGTACTCTTCATGAACGCGTGACGGATCGCCATCCCCATCGCCCCCGTCTTCACGGGTGAAGCCAGGAGGACTGCGTGGTCCATTGACCATCAAAACTTCCGCCGCTGGGTCGCTGCTGTCGCACTCGGATGCAGTCTCTATGGAACCAGTCGACAGATCGAACATGCCGTAGAGGGTTTCGTCGGGCTCGATCGCCGTGACTTGAGGGGTGGCCGACTGGCGAGCCACCGCATGCTTCACCCACCGCTGGAGCCTCGATCGACCGGAACGTTTGTTTCGGTGGGCCGCAGGGAGGGCGAAAGCTGCAGGAGTCGACTGATACTGGGTCAACCGCTGCCGCAGGAGGACGCCGCGGACGCACGCGCGAAAGTGCGTTGCCCCGTGGGCGGGAAGTGCGTCGACGTCGAGTGGAGCCTCCTGAAGCCAAGTGGAGTCGTCGGTGACAAACGCGAGCGCGCCGAGACGGATCTCGCGACGCTTAGCCAAACCTCCGCCGGAAACCATGATGAAGGGGATTGGAAAAATTGCAACTTCTCCAACAAGTCGCTAAGACACCTGCCCCACAGTGGGCGCCAACTGTCGTGGTTTTAGATCTGATAGTAGAATAGGGGGGGGGGGGTAGGTATGTAGAGGCAAGATCCTAGCTATGGAGGAGTTGTACACGCGAGTTTTACGAGTTCAGGCCCTTCTCGGAGGAAGTAACAGCCCTACGTCTCGGAGCCCGGAGGCGGTCGGCTGGATATATGCGTGTGAATTACAGAGGGTGCGAACCCTTGTCCTAGAGGAGGGGGTAGCTTATATAGAGTGCGCCAGGACCCCAGCTCCCCTCCGTTACACATGGTTCAATGTTCATAAAGGAGGAGCGTTACTGGTAACGTCCGAAGTAAAGTGATATAAATTATTATTAAGGCTATGACTTAAATCCCGACCGTTACACAGTGAGTGGCTTCCCATCTTCTGGTAGTCGAGTGGTTGTTCGCATGGTTGAGTGTCTTCAAGACTGTCGAGTGGAACATGGCTTTATAGTCGAGTGGATGATGATTTCTCTTCAACTGCTTCTGGTTCTTTTTTAGAGATGTCCTTGGGGTGGGTATCTTGGACAGATCCATGACCCTACCCTAGGTACATAGCTTCATCAGTGTCGGCTTGGGACCGAGCACCGGAAGCACCGTGAGATCGAATCAAGAAGAAAATGTGATGATTAGTGTACAACCTCTTTGGTGGCACCAATTAGGCCTCATCTTCATCCGAGGAAACAGTGATGATGATGCTCTTCCGGTGGTGCAAGTGAAGACGACGGTGTGGGAATGGAGGTGGCACGCAAGACGAGGGGAACGTCGGGGCAACTCCTTGGAGGTGGAGGACGGGGTGGCCGAACCGGCGGGACGACGAGATCGACGACGGATCCTCATCCGGTACGGTGGACGACGAGATCGACGACGATGGGATTGTACTCGGGTTAGTTATACAACCATCTAAATATTATCTTCACAATACATGACATGAATATAGGAGAAGTAAATTCCTATATAAATACGAACTACATGTACATACGATCTCAAATTCAAATATATGTATAGATTTTATGTTGAATTCAAATCATAGTACATGTATGCTCTAGCTAGATGTTCAGAATCTAAACCATGTATGATATACTACGTACAATGTGTTCAACAAGCACAACACACACACACACAACAAACATCATTTTAGACTAGTAAGGTACACGTGCATTGCACGCATGAGATTTGGCAACCAAATTATGAATAACTACCACATTATAGCATGTAAGCTTTGAGTCATATATGCATGATGTAGATGTTCGTTTAATTCTTATAGTTCATTTCATTCAAAATCATCTAGTTTTTATAAGAAAGCTAATCTATTTTAATATTCATGGAATTGTGTGTTGTAAGGCATAAAGTAAAAACCAATAATGGCAAATCATGTAGAAAAAGATTTGGGCAATTTTGATACGGAAGATTCTTGAACAAAGAAGAAGTGCTTGTGTTATGAGGTTTGTGCATTATGCTTAAGTTCAACCATGGAGTCTTCTAGATTGTACATGTGGCAAAATCTGGTGGAATCTAGATGATATCCAACGACTAGTTGTGATCAAATTTGCCATCTCCGCACCATCAAATTGGCCTCATCCAACGACCTTCTTTCAAAGTTAAAGTTATCCGCAGACTATATATAAAATATAAAATATATATAGGGGTATAGATATAGATATGTGATGTGAAAGCTACCCATCCTCTCCAATTAGAATAGTGTGTCCATGCACGGTTGCAATGTGGCCAAATGATGTCTGCCATCGATATCTCAAATACAAATCAGTCTGCCCTTGTTCAGTGTGTATACAGTACAACATGCTCGTTTCCAAACCACACCACGCGTATCTCAGTTATATTCATGCATGCATGGGTTTCAAACATCATGATATCTTATTCAAATATTTGAATTCTACTTTACATTGGTTATGACGTCACCTAGTCTTTTACACCCACACAGTCATCTTCTCTTTATGATTGTACCATTAACTTTCTCTCGTGCATGCATGCACACACAGTACCAATCGGCATTATCCATCACACACATGCAATCTTTCTCTTCAGGTCGGTCTCCCATGCACACACACACACACACACACACACACCTCCCCCTCCCCATCATATCGGGCATTCTTTATCTCTCACGTGCATGCGCAACAATCGATGTTCCTCTATGTGTCTGTATATATAGCTAGGTCTTTCACAGTTTTCCACACAAACTGATCAATCTATATATCTAGTGAGGTCTCATCGTCTTTCCCACGCCCACATCGATCAATCTATACCTCTCTGTATAGGATTACATAGCTAATACACCCACATTAATTATATATCCAACGCCCCCCTCTCATCATCCATGCCTCCGCTTCATCTCTCAGACACGCGCACAGTGGCAAAGACGGGGGGCAGCAAGGGCCCTGCCCCCTAACATCACTATATATCGATGCTAATATCAATGTGATCATTAGACAATTGCTGGTAAAATGGTTTAAGTTGATGAATTGGCCCTCCTCGTAAGGATTAGTGTCGGTGTCAAAACTGGCGGATCTCGGGTAGGGGGTCCCGAACTATGCGTCTAGGCCGGATGGTAATATGAGGCAAGGAACACGATGTTTTACCCAGGTTCGGGCCCTCTTAATGGAGGTAAAACCCTACGTCCTGCTTGATTAATATTGATGATATGGGTAGTACAAGAGTAGATCTACCATGAGATCAAGGAGGCTAAACCCTAGAAGCTAGCCTATGGTATGATTGTTGTATGATGAAGTTGTCCTATGGACTAAAACCCTCTGGTTTATATAGACACCGGAGAGGGTTAGGGTTACACAAAGTCGGTTACAAGGGTAGGAGATCTTGAATATATGCATCGCCAAGCTTGCCTTCCACGCCAAGGAAAGTCCCATCCGGACACAGGACGAAGTCTTTAATCTTGTATCTTCATAGTCCAGGAGTCCGGCCGAAGGTATAGTCCGGCTACCCGAACACCCCCTAATCCAGGACTCCCTCAGTAGCCCCTGAACCAGGCTTCAATGACGACGAGTCCGGCGTGTAGATTGTCTTCGGCATTGCAAGGCGGGTTCCTCCTCCAAGTTCTTCATAGAAGTTTGTAAACACCAAGAGTAGTGTCCGGCTCTGCAAAATAATTTTCCATGTATTTCCACAGAGAGAATAATATTAACACAAATCTAATCTGTTGACGTATTCCGCAGCGTGACATCACACTACGGCCAAGCCTTTATACGAATCGTTTTCACTTTTCCACCTCAGCGTGTTTTGCGAGGCGGTTTCCTTGGCACGTCTTGTCAAAGCAGAGATCGTGTCCCCTTTATCTACGGGATTCTCATCAATACGGATGTGGGTAACCCAACCGCGCCATTTATCACGGCGCTTGGGAGGCAGGCGAGTTTTACTAGGCCGGTGGGGACGCATAGTCGCATCCGCCCATATAAGGGGATAAGGATCCACCTTTTTACCTACGCCTTCTTCCTCCTTTGCCTATCCATCTTCTGCGCACCCGAGCTCCAGTGCCCAAGCCCGCACTTCCTACCTCAACCTTCTCCAACAATGTCCGGAGCGGGAGGCAAGTGGATGGTCTCCTCCGTCACGGAGGGCCATGTCAAAAAGCTAAGGAAGGTCGGATACCTGTCCAAAGACATCGCGCACCGGCTTCCTGAGGAGGGGCAGCTTCTCCCCACCCCAAGGCCCCATGAGAGGGTAGTATTTCTTCCCCACTTCCTCCGCGGACTGGGTTTTCCTCTCCACCCATTTGTCCGCGGGCTCATGTTCTACTATGGCCTAGATTTCCATGATCTGGCCCCGAACTTCATCCTCAATATCTCGGCGTTTATCGTCATGTGCGAGGCTTTCCTCTGGATCCGCCCCCATTTCGGCCTCTGGCTCAGGACCTTCAACATCAAGCCAAAGGTGGTGCGCGGCAACCAGGCAGAGTGCGGAGGTGCCATGGCAGGCAAAATAGCCAACATCCTATGGCTCGAGGGCTCCTTTGTGGAGACCTTGAAGGGGTGGCAGTCAGGGTGGTTTTACATCACCGAGCCACGCGACCCGAAGTGGATCGCAGCCCCTGAATTCCGATCCGGACCCCCTGCGTGGCTCATGTCCTGGAAGGAGACGGGCTTGTCGTGGGGCGACGAAGAAGAGGTGACCGGACTGCAAAAATGCATCCAGTCCCTGGTGAACAAGCAGCTCAAGCTTTTCAACATAGTCCAGGTCATGCTCGTCTGCCGGATCCTTCCGTGTCAAGAACGGGACTTCAATTTGTGGGAGTTAAACCCGGCGCAGTACCGAACTCTGAGCAGGCTCTTCGACATGATGTACGAAGATGTCTGGAGGGGGCTAACCAAAGGCGCCGAGGCTCCCACATCCGCCTCCGAAGACCGCGGATTCAGCTCGTAGCATCCTGCTGGCGAGGTAAAATATTTTCATCCAGTACGTAAGCAAGTGCCTCCTTATTTCAAGCCGATAAAAAATGGCTCCTCCTAGTGGATTTCTGACATCTGGGTCCCATGCCATTGTCAACGTAGTCAATAAACGAGAATTGCACAACGAGCGGCTGACACCAGGGACCCAGCAGCTCGCCCAGTTATTTTTGTTTCTGGTGTATCCGAGAAATGCCACTGCAATTTTCAAACATTGAAAAATGCCATTTCATGCCATTTCTAGTGGCATTTTTCGAAGTTTGGAGTGGCATTTTTAAAGTTTGCAAACTGCAGTGGCGTTTTTCAAAGTTTGCCAAAATTGTAGTGGCATTTTTCAAAGTTTGGAAATCGCAGTGGCATTTTTATGAATCGCCATAATTGGAGTGGCATTTATCTAATTTTTTTTTTGAGATGGAAGCAGGGTGTCAACTGGGCTATGCGGGACACTCTGGCCTGTCTAGACAGCCTTTTCTTTATGTTTACCACAGACCAGCCCAGTAGTTTTTTTCTTTCTGAAAATGGCTAGCCCAGTTCTTTTGTGATTTGTCAAGTAAGTCGCTTTATCGGGCCTGTTGGGCTGCAAATCTTTCAAGACGAGGAGAGCTTCATTCGACTGGCCGAGAAAATGGCCTATCAGTAATGAGAAATGGGACGTACATTTTTAAAACACATCAAACCGGCAACTATTTTCAAATATCTTTTTTTCATTTCAAGATTTTAAATTGCATTGATTTTTATGCGTGGAAAATTTATTGGATTTTATATTGATATACATTTATTTTTAAAATCAATCTGAATGTGACTCGAAATTTCGGGATTAAAACAGTTCAGACCGCACCGACATATGCAAAATTTCGTATAATTTTTTAACCGTGGCCACAATATGGGTTGTAATGCTAACATAAAGAATATGGGCTCCAAAAAACCCGTAAGAATTAGCAAATGGGCTGTAAATTATTTGAAATAATGGCAGATGGGTTGTATGCTATTTTCCACAGATTTGAGGCTTTCCACTGATGGCCTCTATACTGTTGGATGTCCATGCAACGGTCGTCGTGCTTCTTCAATCTCTGCTCTTTCTGCTCCGGCCGCTCAAACAAGCGCCGGCGGGACTGCCTGCTCCCTCCTCCCCGCGGCCGGCTGTGCTGCCGCGCAGGCCTCACTACCCCACCATACTTCCATCGCTGGCCTAGCCATCCCTATATTCACCCACACCTGCTGTTATTCTCCGGCGATGGCAGACGAACCAGTAAACCCTCGTATAGTCATACTCCCCTCCGCGTGGGAAACAAAAACAACGGCCGAGTCTTCCCTGCCTCCGTGTCATTCCCTTCCTAGGCCTTGCCGTCGTCCACCGCCATGGTGCTCTCAGCGTGGCGTGGTCAGCGTGGTCAACGACCGACATGCATCTGAAGGGGACTGTACGTGGAGAGGCTGACAGCTGGGTCCACGGCCGCACGCAAGGAAATGCCTCCTTATTACGCGCAAAATAATGATTTCCTCCACCTGACATCTGGGACCCACCGAAACGGCCTCTATATTTCGCGAAAAAAACGTTACCGCCGCTGACAGCTCGGACCCACCAGCTATATCTTCGCACGCAAGGAAGTGCCTCCTTATTACGCACAAAAAAAATGAATACTCCCCCTGCTAGCTGGGACCCAGTATAGTGGGCCTACTAAGTTGACAGGGACGAAGGGCTTTGTCAACTTAGTCAATATGCACGATTCTAGCTCGACTGACCGTACGATGTCCATCCAACGGCCGTAGTGCTTCTTCAACCTCTGGTCTTTTTGCTCTAGCCGCCCAAAGCAGCGCCGGTCGTGCCGCCTGCCTCCCGTGGCCGGCTCTGCTGCCGCGGAGGCCTCACCGCCCCCATACTACTCCCACCGCTGGCCAGGCCATCCCTCCACTCCACACACCCACACCCCCTGTTATTCTACGGCGATGGCAGCGCAGCCGAACCAGTGAAGCCTCATACTCCTCTCTACATGGGCATCCACTGCCGCGTCTTCCCCGGCTCCGCGTCGTCCCCTTCCTAGGCCTTGCCGTCGTCCACCGCCGTGGTGCTGTCGGCGCGGCGTGGTTAATGTGATCAACGACCGAATTCCATCGAAAGAATACTGTACGTGGAGAGGCTGACAGCTGGGTCCACGGCAGCCGCAAGAAAGTGCCTCCTTATTATGCGGAAAATAATTATTCCTCCACCTCACATCTGGGACCCATCGGACGCCCACCAGTATATCGTGAAAAAAAATGTTTGCCCCTGACTGCTAGGACCCACCCGACGGGCCACCGTATTTCGTGAAAAAAATGTTCCCCCCTGCTGTCAGCTCGGACCCACCGGAAGTGCCTCCTTATTACGCACAAAAAAATGAATACCCCCTGCTAGCCGGGACCCACCTTAGTGGCAGGCTGACTTGTGGGCATACTAAGTTGACGGGGACGGAGGGCTTTGTCAACTTAGTCAATATGCACGATTCTAGCTCCAGTGACCGTACGATGTCCATCCAACGGTCGTAGTGCTTCTTCAACCTCTGGTCTTCTTGCTCCAGCCGCCCAAACCAGCGCTGGTCATGCCTCGTGCTCCCGCCTCCCGTGGCCGGCTGCGATGCGACGGAGGCCTCACCACCCCCTACTACTCCCACCGCTGGCCAGGCCATCCCTCTACTCACCCACACCCGCTGTTATTCTGCGAGGACGGCAGCCTCACACCGCAGCGAACCAGTGAACCCTCGTACTCCTCTACGCGTGAGCTGACAGCTGGGTCCACGGCCACAACAAGGAAGTGCCTCCTTATTACATGCAAAATAATTATTCCTCCACCTGACAGCGGGAACCCACCGGACGGGCCACTAGTATTTTGCAAAAAAAAACCGTTTCCCCCTGACTACTGGGACCCACCGGACGGGCCACCGTATTTCGTGAAAAAAATGTCCCCCGCTGTCAGCTCGGACCCACCGGAAGTGCCTCCTTATTACGCACAAAAAATGAATACTCCCCGGGCTAGCTGGGACACCTTGCTGGGAGGCTGACTTGTGGGCCTACTAAGTTGACGGGGACGAAGGGCTTTGTCAACTTAGTCAATATGAATGATTCTAGCTCCAGTGACCGTACGATGTCCATCCAACGGCCGTAGTGCTTCTTCAACCTCTGTCTTCTTGCTCCAGCCGCCCAAAGCAGCGCCGGTCTTGCCGCATGCTCCTACCTCCCATGGCTGGCTGTGCTGCCGCAGAGGCCTCACCGTCCCTACAATTCCCACCGCTGGCCAGGCCCTGCGGCGACGGCAGCCTCACACCGCAGCTGAACCAGTGAACCCTCGTAGTCCTCTCCGCGCGGGCTTTCACTGCCGCGTCGTCCCCTTCCTAGGCCTCACCGTCGTCCACCGCCGTGGTGCTCTCCGCGCGGCGTGGTCAACGTGGTCAAGGAACGACTTCCATTGGAAGAGTACTGTACGTGGAGAGGCTGACAGCTGGGTCCATGACCACAGCCCAGTTTTTTGTGATTTGCCAAGTAAGTTGCTTTGTCAAGCCTGTTGGGCTGCAAATCTTTCAAGACGAGGAGAGCTTTCATTCGGCTGGCCGAGAAAATGGCCCATCAGTAATGAGAAATGGGTTGTACATTTTTAAAACACATCAAACCGACAATTAGTTTCAAATATCTTTTTTTTTCATTTCAATATTTTAAATTACATTAATTTTTATGCGTGGAGAATTTGTTGGATTTTATATTGATATACATTTATTTAGTCGAAATTTCTGGATTAAAAATAGTTCGGACCGCACCGAAATATGAAAAATTTCGTATAATTTTTTAACCGTTGCCACAATATGGGTTGTAATGCTAACAAAAAGAATATGGGCTCCAAAAAAAACCTTAAGAATTAGCAAATGGGCAGTAAATTATTAGAAATAATGGCAGATGGGTTGTATGCTATTTTCCACAGATTTGAGGCTTTCCTAAAAAAAGGTTGACGCACAAGTACTGACTGTTGGATGTCCATCCAACGGCTGTCGTGCTTCTTCAATCTCTGCTCTTCCTGCTCCAGCCGCTCAAACAAGCATCAGCGGGACTGCCTGCTCCCTCCTCCTCGCAGCCGGCTGTGCTGCCGCGTGGGCCTCACCGCCCGACCGTACTCCCATCGCTGGCCTAGCCATCCCTCTACTCACCCACACCTGCGGAGGGAGTCCTGGATTAGGGGGTGTCCGGATGGCCGGACTATACCTTCAGCCGGACTCCTGGACTATGAAGATACAAGATTGAAGACTTCGTCCCGTGTCCGGAAGGGACTTTCCTTGGCGTGGAAGGCAAGCTTGGCGATACGGATATGTAGATCTCCTACCATTGTAATCGACTTTGTGTAACCCTAACCTTCTCCGGTGTCTATATAAACCGGAGGGTTTTAGTCCGTAGGACAACATACAGAACAACAATCATACCATAGGCTAGCTTCTAGGGTTTAGCCTCTCTGCTCTCGTGGTAGATCTACTCTTGTACTACCCATATCATCAATATTAATCAAGCAGGACGTAGGGTTTTACCTCCATCAAGAGGGCCCGAACCTGGGTAAAACTTCGTGTCCCTTGCCTCCTGTTACCATCCGGCCTAGACGCACAGTTCGGGACCCCCTACCCGATGTAACGCCCTCAATGCGGCTATATCTCCCACGTGTCAAAGCACGACTTAGAGGCATAACCGCATTGAAAGCAATGTCGCAAGTGAGGTAATCTTCACACAACCCATGTAATACATAAGGGAAAGAGATACATAGTTGGCTTACAATCACCACTTCACGCAAATACATGAATAAAGCATTACAACATCCAAATACAATCAAGGTCCGACTACGGAACCAAAATAAAAGAAGAAACCCAAATGCGACACGGTCCCCGATCGACCCCAACTGGGTACCACTACTGATCAACTAGAACGAAACAACACAAAGGACAAGATCTTCATCGAGCTCCTCCCGAGCTTGGTTGCGTCATCTGCACGGACTCATCGGCACCTGCAAGCTAGTTTGGAAGTATCTGTGAGTCACGGGGACTCAGCAATCTCGCACCCTCGCGATCAAGACTATTTAAGCTTATGGGTAAGGTAAAGGTAAGAGGTGGAGCTGCAGCAAGCGACTAGCATATATGGTGGCTAACATACGCAAATGAGAGCGAGAAGAGAAGGCAAAGCATGGTCGATAAAAGTATGATCAAGAAGTGATCCTAAAACAACCTACGTCAAGCATAACTCCAACACCGTGTTCACTTCCCGGACTCCGCCGGAAAGAGACCATCACGGTAACACACGCGGTTGATGCATTTTAATTAAGGTCAACTTCAGGTTTTCTACAACTGGACATTAACAAATTCCCATCTGCCCATAACCGCGGGCACGGCTTTTGAAAATTCAAAACCCTGCAGGGGTGTCCCAACTTAGCCCATGACAAGCTCTCACGATCAATGGAGGAATAGACCTCCTCCCGAGACATTCCGATCAGACTCGGTATCCCGGTTCTACAAGACATTTCAACAGGGTAAAACTAAACCAGCAACACCACCCGAATGTGCCGACAAATCCCGATAGGAGCTGCACATATCTCTTTCTCAGGGCACACTCAGATTGTCCTAGGTACGGGTAGGCTAGCCCAGAGTTGCCCCTGGTGGCCACCGGCAGCTGACAGGTTGGACCAACACTCAGAGGAGCACTGGCCCAGGGGGTAAAATAATGATGACCCTCAGGAGCGCGACTCCCAAGGGAAAAGAAAAGGCTAGGTGGCAAATGGTAAAACCAATGTTGGGCATTGCTGGAGAAGTTTTACTCAAGGCGAACTGTCAAGGGGTTCCCATAATAGCCCAACCGCGTAAGGAACGCAAAATCCGGGAACATAACACCGATATGACGGAAACTAGGGCGGCAAGAGTGGAACAAAACACCAGGCATAAGGCCGAGCCTTCCACCCTTTACCAAGTATACAGATGCATTAATTAAATAAGAGATAATGTGATATCCCAACAAGTAAACGTGTTCCAACAAGGAACAACATCTCCATGTTCCAACAAGGAACAACATCTCCATGTTCCAACAAGGAACAAACTTCAATCTTCACCTGCAACTAACAACGCTATAAGAGGGGCCGAGCAAAGCGGTAACATAGCCAATCAACGGTTTGCTAGGACAAGGTGGGTTAGAGGCTTGGTTCAACAATATAGGAGGCATGTTAAGCAAGTGGTAGGTATCGCAGCATAGGCATAGCAAAAGAGCGAGCAACTAGCAAGCAAAGATAGAAGTGATTTCGATGGTATGGTCATCTTGCCTGAAATCCCACAAGGAAAAAGAACGAGTCCATGAAGAAGACAAACGGACGTAGACGAACGAATCCTCACAACACGACATTACCAGATTACCGAGAAGAAGCAACACCGGAAAGAAAGCAAACAACATAGTAAACAACCACCACATAAGCATGGCACGATGCGCAAACAAGTATGATGCATGTCCGGTTTAATGAGGCATGGCATGGCAAAATGCACAAACAATCCTGCAAATTAAGTGGAGCTCAACATGCAACTCCGTTGCATATTGAAGAAAACACCACATGACTTATTTAGTTCTCTCTCGTTATGTACCCAACAATATTAAATGTTGTTAAACATGGCAAGAGGGTGAAGCAAAGAAAACTACCTATCTAGGCAAGTCTAAATGAGGCCGGAAACAACGGACAACAATTTCGGTAAATCCCCATATGCATATTTTGGTTATGGTACTGTTCTGCCCTAAACACACTTTTAGGGTTGTTAAACATGCAAAACAAGTACACCATGTTAAACTAGGCATTTTTTTCTACCCCATTTACATATAAAGATTATTTAATTCGGAGCTACGGTTATTTAGTTATGAATTAAATCATTTTAGCATGGCATTAGGAGCAAATTTAATCAAACATCATTTTAAACATTTTTAACATAGATGAAAGTTGTAAATTATTAAACTAGATGAAATTCTAGTCAAGTTACATATATGACATGTTTTAAAAGGATGCATGGTTCATGAGTAATTATATGCATGAAGTAGAGGGTTTTTTGCAAATCTGTAATTCTCTAGATAATTGGCAAAATTCGCAGGACCCGGAAAAAAACATATCGGGCCGAATTAGAGCTACAGGCCGAAACAGGACATGGGCGCTGGGGGTTTCTCACTATGGGCCATGGCCCAGTTGGAAGCAGAGGGAGGCCGACGGATCTGGCGAAGAGGAGCTGGGCCTTGGCGCGGAGGAGGCCGACCCGCGGGTGCTCAGGTGTCGTGGATCGACGGTCAACGCGGCTGGGACAAGCGGGCGTCCTCTGTTCGGCAGGGAAGTGGAGCAGCGCTAACAGGGACTTGGCGCCGGCGAGCAAGGGCGTGAGAGAGGCTGGCGAGGCGGCAGCAGGAGGACTGGATCCGCAGGAAGACGAACAAGAGGGCAGCGGGCGACGAGGGTTCATGAGCAGAAGAGAGAGATGGTTAGAGGAGAAGGAGAACCAGGGGAAAAAGGAAAGGGGCGAGGGGCGAGTGGACCTGCTGGTCTGACGATGGGGTCCTCGGCGCTCGGGAGACGGATCCGGGCGGCGGGACATGGGGCGCCGGTGACGCTTGGCGCGATGCAGGGCTCCGGCGGCGCGGTCAACGGGCAGGAGAGGCGGGGTCGACCGGCTGCTGCGGTGATGTTCACGGCGGCTCCTGCGGGCAACACACATCGAGAAAGAGAGAGAGAGAGAGAGGGATTAGAGAACAGAAGGAGAAGTGAGCCAGGGAGGAAGGGAAATAAAATGGCACGCGACGGGGCTGGCCTGGCGATGGCTCTGCAGCTGCTGCTCGCCGGTGGCTTGGTGTCAAAGCCGACAGGAACGAGGTGCTCGGGGAGCCCCTCGGGCGCGAGAGGAGGCTGGAGTCTCGCGGTCGAGCTCCTCTCGAGCGGAGCGAGGCTACTGCGATTGATTTGGAAGGGATCGGGAGGAGGCTCACTGGTTGGGTGGAGAGACCGCGAGGGATCGATGGATTGGATCGATGGGGAAAACGAGGAAGGTGGCGGCGGCATGGGGATTGATGGATGGGACAGCTCCCCTAGGTTTTAGGGCTTGGTCTTTAAATAACAAGTGAATTTTGGGTAGGGGTATTTGGTCCCTCCGATTAAATCGGACGGTCCTAGATAAATAGGCTAGGGAGACCAAACAAAGAAAACGGAGATATTTTGTAGATGTTTGGGGATGATCCGGACACGACTGTGACGACTGTTCGGGTCGGGTCCGGGACAACTTCTCGGACGCGCGCGCGAGGAGGGCCGCGTGCTGACGGGAGAGGTTAGGCTGGGCCTGGCGGTGAGATGTAGTGCAGAAGGCAATGGACTGAGAAGAGAGAGAAGAGAGAGACCCGGCGACTGTTTCCGGAGACCGAAAACGTCCGACGTTAGATCGGCTATATTGCCGCTATAGTTATCCGTTGGGGCGTCAAACGAACTCCAATTGCGATGAAACTTGGCAGGCGGTCTACCTACACTATAAAAAGACCACACGTCAACTTTCATCCCATTACGAGAACATTTTCCAGCCACTTATAAAATAATATTTCGGACATGCCGCGGGCGCGTGCAAGTGTGACTCGACTCAGAACGGACAACGGACGGAACTGGGGAACCCGGACGGATGCAGGTTTTGAAAAACATGATGATGCGATGCACATGATGACATGATGAAATGCAACATGCAAGCAAATGACCTGGCAACAGCAGGGAATAACTCGAAGACACCTGGCACAATGGTCTCGGGGCGTTACACCCGAGATCCGCCGGTTTTGACACCGACATTGGTGCTTTCATTGAGAGTTCCTCTGTGTCATCGCCATCAGGAAGGATGCCTCGCCCCGTCTTTAAAGACGGCACCGTTGCTAAGGGAGCCTTGGCTGTTGGCCAAACCCTCCGGCTAGGTGGTTTTCTCATGAGCGCCTGTTCAGCTTCTACGCTGACGATGACCTCTCGAGCCATCGAAAACAATCTTCATGTCAGCTCGGAACTCGCCGAGCAGTTAGATCCAATGGAGCTCTCCTCCATAAACGAGCTCTTGGATCGCATCGCCGCCCTGGGAGTCGCTACGGATTATGACCAGATTGGGCCTAAACCCGATCTAAGAGAGATTAACTCTCCCCAACTCACCCATCACGTTGCCATGGTAGAGGGACAGTGCGGTGACCCTTCATCTATCTTAAGGCCTAGCTACGTCCGGATTCCCGACCCCTCCAAGCCGGATACACGTGGAGGGGAGGATATCACTCAAGACTTGAACTTAGAGTCAGGCGACGGGCTGGATTCATTGGACAACATCCAGGAATCCAAAATTTTGAGTTTGGAAACTTCTCGGCCTCTGAGCCTAAGATTGGGTGAGGCTTCGGTTTAATATCACCCACCCACCCGAACATAAGCGATCTATCCCAAATCAGGCAAGAGCCCGAAGAAACAGTACATCATTACTGGGCCAGATTCCTCCTGGTTAGGAACAGGATAAGGGACTGCCGCGAGGAAGACGCAATCTCAATCTTCTGCAATAATTGCACGGACAAGGGAATCCTCAACGCCATAAGTCGCCATGATATTACACGCTTCGCTGACTTGGCGTCCATCGTACGAAAGTACTGTGCGATGGAAAGCACCTGGAAAACCGAAATAAAATTTTGGGATGATCCAGCCCTGAATACAAACCCAGTCCAAAATAAAAGGGTGCATCATCGCCAGACACCCGGGTCAAACACCAAAAACCAAAAACCCTCTACAGGGCATGGAACCGTACTGGAAGGATGGCTCAATGGACCCTGTAAAATTCATAGTATAGAGGACGCCACACCAACTCACAGCCTTAGAGCATGTTGGATACTCCGGTAGGTGGCCAAAATTGGCGAAGATCTCCTAATTCCGGAGGCCACAGAAAGCCACCCCAGAGACACCAATACGGTATTAACAGTCTTCGAGACTTTCACATCAAATAATATGCGAAAAAGGACACTCCGCAGCCTTGCCGAAGTCTACCAAGTAGCAACAATAAACCCATGGAGTGACACTGCTATTACCTTTAACGCCAGTGATGAACCTAAATTCCGAACAGCCCAAGCACCAGCCGCATTGGCCCTCAGTCCAATAGTGGACGGCTTTCGTCTTACCAAGGTACTCATAGACGGCGGCAGCGGATTGAACCTCATTTATGAGGAAACCCTTCAAAATATGATTTGTCAAACCGTTATGGTTAGGCATTATATGTAGATGTAGTTCAAATTTGAATTAAATAGCTAGAGAATCACTTAAATGTCTTTAAAATGTCAAATGACCCCTAGAATTTTCTAAAATTTCACATTACAGTTGTAGTAGTGCATGTTAAACATAGAAAAATTGGAGGCCGTAAGAGGAAGCTATCTCCCATTCGTCATCAAACATGCATTGTTCCCTCTCGGAACCATGAGCCTTCTAGTGAGTTGATTCGGTTTGTGAGGGGTGTGTGTCCAAACTTTCGTTAAACATGCCCAATTTTTTCCACATCATCTTGGTGGCATGAAATTATATCAACCAAGGTTTCATGTGTTTCTATTTTTTTTTAAATTTCGGAATTAAAATGCCATGTCACTCCATGCTTAATTGTGTCATAGCCTTGAGACTAATATGTTTGAAAATTCCTTCCAATTTACTTCACATGGAATTAAATCGCACACAAGTACACAAAATATGAGTTTTCAAATCGTTATGGTTAGCTGTTGCATGTACATGTAGTTCAAATTTCAATTACGGTCATTAAATGGCTATAAAATCACTTAAATGTCTTAAAAGGTCAAATGACCCCTGAAATTTTCCAAAATTTGACATGACAGTTATATTAGTACTACAAAATTTCTCGTACATTTAAAACACCATCCGTTGCCACTGTAATCCAAATTCGTCTTTCACAGCTAATAAAAAATATCTACAACATCACACACAGTTGTTTTCGAGGAACCGTTTGCGATGAAAATATCTAGGTCTATTTAAGTCTCCCTCCTTAAGCTTCACCGGCTCGTCTGCTCTAGTGCGGGCAACCCCCGAATCCATGAATCCCGACCCCCATTCCCGCACCCCCCTTCTTGCAAAGATGACGCCGTGGAAACGCTTCGTGAAGGCCCGTACGATGGTCGTGTCCCCCCCCAGAGCACCGCCGCCTACGCCAAGAGTGTCACCGCAGCCTCATTGAGCGTGGCCGCTTCCGCCGAGAGGGCGTCTACGGCAGCCGACAGGGCAGCTGTAGCAGCCGAGATGGCTGCAGCTGCTGCTGCAATGGCGGCTGCAAATGCCGAGAGCGCTCGAGCTATCGTCCATGCCGTTGATGTCGCCCTGGCCCGAGTCGAGGCCATCCATGCCAAGATCGAGGATGCACACGCCAAGATATTCCAGGTCACCTCGGACTCCAGCATGTAACCCACGTCTGAAAAGGCGGCGGTAGCCATGGAGCACCTGCTTCCTCATGAGATTGCCAAGCGGGAGTTGGAGAAGCAGGAGGCGGCGGAGATCGAGGAGCGCAGGGAGGAGTTGCGCGTGGCCTAGGTCGAGGTAGAGAAGAGTCTGTCCGTCGAGGAATCGGCGGTGGAGTACCAACGCTTGATCTAGCGCAGCCACTACTATGAGTACTACAACCTTGAGGGCGGCACCGAGGACGAGGACGAGGACGGGGACACAGTTAACTTCAACAGGGTGGATGCGGTCAACTTCAACAGGGTGGACGCGGAGTCCACCAACGGCGGCATGTCGCCAGGACAAGTCATCGACGTCTCATCTCACACCGGCGATGCATAGGCTGGCGCGGCGGCGGCTTTGTTAAAATTATGCGTACTTAGGCTTTGTTTTTAATGCTGGTCTTTTGTTAGAGCAATGTTTAGGTCAGCTGGCTCTGTTTAATTACTAAAATTTCTCGATTCAGTAAGTGTGGTCTATCTGCTGTATGCTCTTTTGTGTGCCCAAATTAGCAAGCGATGTTAAATTATGCAATGACGTACCTGGGGAAATTGTTGGGGAATGTAGCAGAATTTTAAAATTTTCTACGCATCACCAAGATCAATCTATGGAGTCATCTAGCAACGAGGGAGAGAGGAGTGCATCTACATACCCTTGTAGATCGCGTGCGGAAGCGTTCAAGAGAACGGGGTTGATGGATTCGTACTCGACGTGATCCAAATCACCGATGACCTAGTGCCGAACGGACGGCACCTTCGCATTCAACACACGTACAGTTGGGAAGACGTCTCCTCCAACTTGATCCAGCAAGGGGGAAGGAGCGGTTGATTAAGATCCAGCAGCACGACGGCGTGGTGGTGGATGCAGCAGGATCCCGGCAGGGCTTTGCCAAGCGCAAGCGGGGAGGAGAGGTGTTACGGAGGGAGAGGGAGGCGCCAAGAGCAAAGGTGCGGCTGCCCTCCCTCCCCCCTCTTTATATAGGGGCCTTGGGGGGCGCCGGCCCTAGGGAGATGGATCTCCAAGGGGGCGGCGGCCAAGGGGTGGCTTCCCCCCCAAGCCAAGTGGGGGGCGCCCCCACCCCTGGGGTTTCCCAAACCTAGGCACAGGGGGGGCTCAAGGGGGGCGCACCAGCCCACTAGGGGATGGTTCCCCTCCCAATTCAGCCCATGGGGCCCTCCGGGATAGGTGGCCCCACCCGGTGGACCCTCGGGACCCTTCCGGTAGTCCCGGTACAATACCGGCGACCCCCGAAACCTTCCCGATGGCCGAAACTAGACTTCCTATATATAAATCTTTACCTCTGGACCATTCCGGAACTCCTCGTGACGTCCGGGATCTCATCCGGGACTCCGAACAACTTTCGGGTTACTGCATACTAATATCTGTACAACCCTAGCGTCACCGAACCTTAAGTGTGTAGACCCTACGGGTTCGGGAGACATGCAGACATGACCGAGACGACTCTCCGGTCAATAACCAACAGCGGGATCTGGATACCCATGTTGGCTCCCACATGCTCCACGATGATCTCATCGGATGAACCACAATGTCGAGGATTCAATCAATCCGTATACAATTCCCTTTGTCAATCGGTACGTTACATGCCCGAGACTCGATCCTCGGTATCCCAATACCTCGTTCAATCTCGTTACCGGCAAGTCACTTTACTCGTGCCGTAATACATTATCTCGTGATCAACCACTTGGTCACATTGAGCTCATTATGATGATGCATTACCGAGTGGGCCCAGAGATACCTCTCCGTCATACGGAGTGACAAATCCCAGTCTCGATTCATGCCAACCCAGCAGACACTTTCGGAGATACCTGTAGTGTACCTTTATAGTCACCCAGTTACATTATGACGTTTGGCACACCCAAGGCACTCCTACGGTATCCGGGAGTTGCACAATCTCATGGTCTAAGGAAATGATACTTGACATTCGGAAAAGCTATAGCAAACGAACTACACGATCTTTGAGCTATGCTTAGGATTGGGTCTTGTCCATCACATCATTCTCCTAGTGATGTGATCCCGTTATCAATGACATCCAATGTCCATAGTCAGGAAACCATGACTATCTTTTGATCAACGAGCTAGTCAACTAGAGTCTCACTAGGGACGTGTTGTGGTCTATGTATTCACACATGTATTACGATTCCCAGATAACACAATTATAGCATGAACAATAGACAATTATCATGAAAAAAGAAATATAATAATAACCATTTTATTATTGCCTCTAGGGCATATTTCCAACAGAAATTTCCACCAAAATTTGAATTATCAAACTCATCCCATGCACGTAAAGCAGAAGAATCGTTTGCGATGCACACAATCGTTCAAAGTGAATGGTCCTGCGGCACCGCGCGCAAAGTTTCCCTCCACATTTCCAAAATTTTGGCCTACTGCCAAAATATCTACCCCCGCCCCCTTTCCCCACCCCCTTTTCTCCGTGACCACAAGTCACATTTTCCCTGTTTCCTCCTTCCTTCCTTCCTTGCTAAGCTATAGCCGCTTCCTCGCTCTCGCCGTCTCACATCCTACCACTGGGGTCACCATGGTCTTCTTCAAAGACCTCTCCAGCGGTTCCTCCTCCGGCGACTACTCCTTCACCACCTGGGTATGCCTCTCTTCTCTCTCGGGCTATGACTTAGAATGACGGATTTTTACTCGGCGGTCTATTTGAGTCATTTCTTCCTCTTGTAGCTCCCTACGACCATCAGTGGCAACGAATGGAGCGGGGTGGCTGAAGATCTATCTGCTCATTGTCACCATCAATCTCCATGCGTGAAGCTAGTTGTGTTTGATTCTGTGGACAGTGGGAGGAAGTTTCTGGCATGTGCAGAGAAGGTTAGACCCTCTTTCGTTGTTACAAATCATTTGTTAGATGTGATTCAGACACTGTCATGGTCCCAACCCATTCATACCACACCTTCAACCAAACGCATCCTAAGACAGTGTCACAGTTTGTACCTAGTATCTTAAATTGTTGCCATCTCATCAGCGGTGCCATTAGAAAATTAATTGGTACTGCTTCAATAGTTTGTGCAGCCAACTTTGGTCCACACATCCGAGCAACCAAGGAGTAAAATACTAAATCTTTATGGCACGAAGGAACTGGGCATCGGAGCAACTACGTGCTCCGGAGTCCGGGTCCCTGATTTTTTTCCGCTGCATCGGCTCGCCAGTGCAGGGCACTAGTGCGAGATGCAGCAACAGTTGTCTTTACCGCAGTTTTGGCATACATAATGGACGGCCTTACTGCTATTAGTTCTATGTTACTAAATTTGTGCATGTATACACCTGTTAGTATCAATTTGCTGTCATCCAAACACTATTGCTATGTTGTTGCAGTTATATTTACCTTCCTCATAAAATGTCCAATTTATTATTTATTGTACATGAGTAAGAACTTGTAGCGACGTTGTAGTTAATTATAGCTTCTGATGTTCCAGAATTTGGTTGTTGTCTCAGTACCAAATATTTCATTTGCACATTGATCTTTTTGAGAAGATATGTCATAATTAACGTGTTTCTTCGGTTTTTCAAAATAAGCATTGGTGATTTTATATGTTGCTATAAACCATTTCCCCTACAATTGTTACTGATCTAGTTTTAAATATTATAGGATGAACGGAAGTGTTCTTAGATTGAGTGGGTTGATCAAGAGTGGCCACAGCCTTTGAAGATGTGCCTATTGAAGCTCTGGAGCATGTATGAGGAAGAGACCAGACGTAGGCTTAGAGAAACTTTTGTCAACACTGAAAAATATTTGAAGATGCGGGATAAAAAGTTGAAGGTGGAGAATGAGCTCAGATTTTTTTTAAATCAGACTTTGTTAAGATGGTGTTGGCGAAGGAGGAGGCACTTTCCCAGTTGGCCCATGCAAAACAAGTTCTTACTGAATTGCAAGTAGAGGTGGATAAGACGATCCTGGATGATCTCGATTAGGGAAATGAATATATTGTTCTTATGAAGTTGAACTAGCTATACGTTGTATCGTGTTGTTTTCATGTAGCTGTCGTATTGTGATGTTATAATATATTTATGTGCCTGATATGAAATTGGCAAACAGCTGTTCGATATGAAATCTGAATTTGCGTAATACTGGAATTATTAATTGTAAACTAGTAAACCTACTAAATGTGTCATGGACCTTTGCAAACGGTTCTAGCAGTAAAAGCACTTGCGATGGATAGCCCAATGCCACACAGTTTTCTTCATCAAATCGTGTGTGATATAGATGATAAAAGCAAATAGTTAACCAAGGCAGACCGTGTGTGATAGTTACACCTTTCACACATGAGCCTACAAATAAAACTGTGTGGGATGTACGTACGAACGGAAAAGTTTTCCTTGAATTGACTGTGTGGGATGTACATAAGAACGGAAACGTATTTCTTGGATTAACTGTGTGTGATATACATACGAACGGAAATGTTTTTCTGGGATTCACCGTGTGGGATGTACATACCTACAGAAATTATTATCTCGGATAACCATGTGGGATGTACATACCTACGAAAATGATTGGGTTTCAATGCCTTGCCCGATCGCACATGGCCCCAGCCTGGGTCCCAGGAGGGCCTATCCCCGACGATTTCTGGGTTGTGTGGGAATGACCCCCTATCGCCCACACTCACTTGGAGACGGTTCCAAATGCCGTCGCGGAAAGGGGTTAAAAACAGTTTGTTTAGGAGCGACGGGCACCAGTGACATCATTTCTCATCAACAATATGTCATTCGCATATACTTATCAAAAAGGCTGTAGTGCTCCCACTCACTTTCTTGTAAATACAGGCTTCACCGCAAGTCTGTATAAAACTATATGCTTTGATCAACTCATCGAAACGTATATTCCAACTCCGAGATGCTTGCACCAGTCCATAAATGTATCGCTGGAGCTTGCAAACTATGTTAGCACCTTTAGGATTGAGAAAACCTTCTAGTTGCATCATATAAAAATCCATTAAGGAATGCAGTGTTTACATCCATTTGCCAGATTTCATAAAATGCGGCAATTTCTAACATGATTCGGACAGACTTTAAGCATCGATACCAGTGAGAAAATACCATCGTAGTCAACACCTTGAACTTGTCGAAAACCTTTTGCGACAATTCAAGATTTGTAGATAGTAACACTACTATCAGCGTCCGCCTTCCTATTGAAGATCCATTTATTCTCTATGGCTTGCCGATCATCGGCCAAGTCAACTAAAGTCCACACTTTGTTCTCATACATGGATCCCATCTCAGATTTCATGGCCTCAAGCCATTTCGCGGAATCTGAGCTCATCATCGCTTCCTCATAGTTCTTAGGTTCATCATAGTCTAGTAACATGACTTCCAGAATATGATTACCGAACCACTCTAGTGTCGAACGAACTCTGGTTGACCTACGAGGTTCGTTAGTAACTTGATCTGAAGTTTCATGATCATCATCATTAACTTCCTAACTAATTGGTGTAGGCATCACTGGAACTAATTTCTGTGATGAACCACTTTCCAATTCGGGAGAAGGTACAACTACCTCATCAAGTTCTACTTTCCTCCCACTCACTTCTTTCGAGAGAAACTCCTCTACAAAGGATCCATTCTTAGCAACGAAGATCTTGCCTTCGGATCTGTGATAGAAGGTGTACCCAACAGTTTCTTTTGGGCATCATTTGATTCGCCAATCTTTTAAAAAAAAGATAAGAAGCAAAGTTTCTCCCTTGAGTTATGAAGACACACTTCTTTGATTTGGGTTCGAGCTTATTAGGCTAAAACTTTTTCACATAAGCATCCCATCCCCAAACTTTAAGAAACGGCATCTTAGGTTTCTTGCTAAACCACAGTTCATACGGTGTCGTTGTCGTCTCAACGGATTTAGAAGGTGCCCTATTTAACGTGAATGCAGTTGTCCCTAATGCATAGCCCCAAAATGATAGTGGTAAATCGGTAAGAGACATCATAGATCGCACCATATCTAATAAAGTACGGTTACGACTTTTGGACACACCATTACGCTGTGGAGTTCCAGGTGGCGTGAGTTGCGGACCTATTCCACATTGTTTCAAATGAAGACCAAACTAGTAACTCAAATACTCACCTCCACGATCAGATCGTAGAAACTTTATTTTCTTGTTACGATGATTTTTCACTTCACTCTGAAATGCTTTGAACTTTTCAAACGTTTCAGACCTATGTTTCATTAAGTAGATATACCCATATCTGCTCAAAACATCTGTGAAGGTCAGAAAATAATGATACCCGCCACGAGCCTCAGCACTCATCAGACCGCATACATCAGTACGTATTATTTCCAATAAGTCAGTGGCTCACTCCATTGTTTCGGAGAACGGAGTCTTAGTCATCTTGCCCATGAGGCATGGTTCACAAGCATCAAGTGATTCCATAGGCCCATCAGCATGGAGTTTCTTCATGTGCTTTACACCAATATGACCTAAACAGTAGTGCCACAAATAAATTGCACTATCATTATTAACTTTGCATATTTTTGGCATCGATATTATGATATGTGTATCACTAAGATCGAGATTCAATAAACCATTTACATTAGATGTATGACCACAGAAGGTTTTATTCATGTAAACAGAACAACAATTATTCTTTGACTTAAATGAATAACCGTATCACAATAAACATGATCCAATCATATTCATGCTCAACGCAAACACCAAATAACTTTTATTTTTTGTCCAACACTAATCTTGAAGGTAGAGGGAGTGTGCGATGGTGATCTTATAAACCTTGGAATCACTTCCAACACACATCGTCACATTGCCCTTAACTAGTTGCTACCTCCTGAGCATGCGTTGGTTTTCCCTTGAAGAGGGAAGGGTGATGCAGCAAAGTAGCGTAAGTATTTCCCTCAGTTTTTTAGATCCAAGGTATCAATCCAGTAGGAGACAACGCACAAGTCACCTAGTACCTACACAAACAATCAAGAACCTTGCAACCAACGCGATAAAGGGGTTGTCAATCCCTTCACGGCCACTTGCAAAAGTGAGATCTAATAAAGATAGTAAGGTAAATATTTTTGGTATTTTTGTTGTATAGATTGGAAAGTAAAGATTGCAAAATAGTAAACGAGATGCGATGTAAATAAAAGAGATGCAAATATAATAAGAAAGAGACCCGGGGGCCATAGGTTTCACTAGTGGCTTCTCTCAAGATAGCATGTATTACGGTGGGTGAACAAATTACTGCCGAGCAATTGATAGAAAAGCGCATAATTATGAAGATATCTAAGGCAATGATCATGAATATAGGCATCACGTCCGTGTCAAGTAGACCGAAATGATTCTGCATCTACTACTATTACTCCACACATCGACCGCTATCTAGCATGCATCTAGAGTATGAAGTTCATAAGAACAGAGTAACGCATTAAGCAAGATGACATGATGTAGAGGGATGAACTCAAGCAATATGATATAAACCCCATCTTTTTATCCTCGATGGCAACAATACAATACGTGCCTTACTGCCCCTACTATCACTAGGAAAGGACACTTCAAGATTGAACCCAAAGCTAAGCACTTCTCCAATTGCAAGAAAGATCAATCTAGTAGGCCAAACTAAACCGATAATTTGAAGAGACTTGCAAAGATATCAAATCATGCATATAAGAATTCAGAGAATAACCAAATTATATTCATAGATAATCAAGTTCATAAATCCACAATTCATCGGATCTCGGCAAACACACCGCAAAAGAGTATTACATCGAATAGATCTCCAAGAACATCGAGGAGAACTTTGTATTGAGAATCAAAGAGAGAGAACAAGCCATCTAGCTAATAACTATGGACCCGAAGTTCTATGGTAAACTACTCACGCTTCATCATAGAGGCTATGGTGTTGATGTAGAAGCCCTCCATGATCGATTCTGTTGGGGAACGTAGTAATTTCGAAAATTTTCCTATGCACACGCAAGATCGTGGTGATGCATAGCAACGAGGGGGAGAGTATTGTCTACGTACCAACGCAGACCGACTGCGGAAGCGATCTCACAACGTAGAGGAAGTAGTCGTACGTCTTCTTCCCGATCCGACCGATCCAAGCACCGTTACTCCGGCACCTCCGAGTTCTTAGCACACGTTCAGCTCGATGACGTTCCTCGGGCTCCGATCCAGCAAAGCGTCAAGGAAGAGTTCCGTCAGCACGACGGCGTGGTGACGATCTTGATGTACTACCGATGCAGGGCTTCGCCTAAGCACTGCAACAATATGATCGAGGTGGAATTTGGTGGCAGGGGGCACCGCACACGGCTAAGGAACGATCTCAAGGATCAACTTGTGTGTCTTGGGGTGTCCCCTGCCCCCGTATATAAAGGTTGGAGGGAGGGGGGATGGCCGGCCAAAGAGGGGGAGGCGCAGGAGGAGTCCTACTCCCACCGGGAGTAGGACTCCCCCCTCCAATCCTATTCCAACTAGGACTCCTTGGGAAAAAGGGAGAGGGAAAGAGAGAGAGGTGGCCGGCCACCTCTCCTAGTCCTAATAGGACTAGGGGAGGGGGGGAGGTGCGCAGCCCTCCTTGGCAGCCCCTTTCACCTTTCCACAATGGCCCATGTAGGCCCATTTGGCTCCCGGGGGGTTCCGGTAACCCTCCCGGTAATCCGGTAAAATCCCGATTTCACCCGGAACACTTCCGATGTCCAAACATAGGCTTCCAATATATCAATCTTTACGTCTCGACCATTTCGAGACTCCTCGTCATGTCCGTGATCTCATCCGGGACTCCGAACAACCTTCGGTACATCAAAATGCATAAACTCATAATAACTGTCATCGTAACGTTAAGCGTGCGGACCCTACGGTTCGAGAACAATGTAGACATGACCGAGACATGTCTCCGGTCAATAACCAATAGTGGGACCTGGATGCCCATATTGGCTCCTACATATTCTACGAAGATCTTTATCGGTCAGACCGCATAACAACATACGTTGTTCCTTTTGTCATCGGTATGTTACTTGCCCGAGATTCGATCGTCGGTATCCAATACCTAGTTCAATCTCGTTACTGGCAAGTCTCTTTACTCGTTCCGTAATACATCATCTCATAACTAACATCTTAGTTATTATGCTTGCAAGGCTTATGTGATGTGTATTACCGAGAGGGCCCAGAGATACCTCTCCGACAATCGGAGTGACAAACCCTAATCTCGAAATACGCCAACCCAACATCTACCATTGGAGACACCTGTAGTACTCCTTTATAATCACCCAGTTATGTTGTGACGTTTGGTAGTACCCAAAGTGTTCCTCCGGTAAACGGGAGTTGCATAATCTCATAGTTATAGGAACATGTATAAGTCATGAAGAAAGCAATAGCAACATACTAAACGATCGGGTGCTAAGCTAATGGAATGGGTCATGTCAATCAGATCATTCAACTAATGATGTGACCTCGTTAATCAAATAACAACTCTTTGTTCATGGTTAGGAAACATAACCATCTTTGATTAACGAGCTAGTCAAGTAGAGGCATACTAGTGACACTCTGTTTGTCTATGTATTCACACATGTATTATGTTTTCGGTTAATACAATTCTAGCATGAATAATAAACATTTATCATGATATAAGGAAATAAATAATAACTTTATTATTGCCTCTAGGGCATATTTCCTTCAGTCTCCCACTTGCACTAGAGTCAATAATCTAGTTCACATCGCCATGTGATTTAACAGCAATAGTTCACATCACCATGTGATTAACACCCATAGTTCACATCGCCATGTGACCAACGCCCAAAGGGTTTACTAGATTCAGTAATCTAGTTCACATCGCTATGTGATTAAGGTGTGATCATGTATTGCTTGTGAGATAATTTTAGTCAACGGGTCTGTCACATTCAGATCCGTAAGTATTTTGCAAAATTCTTTGTCTATAATGCTCTGCACGGAGCTACTCTAGCTAATTGCTCCCACTTTCAATATGTATCCAGATTGTGACTTTAGATTCATCTGGATCAGTGTCAAAAACTTGCATCGACGTAACCCTTTACGACGAACCTTTTTGTCACGTCCATAATCGAGAAACACATCCTTATTTCACTAAGGATAATTCTGACCGCTGTCCAGTGATCTACTCCTAGATCACTATTGTACTCCCTTGCCAAATCAGTGCAGGGTATACAATAGATCTGGTACACAGCATGGCATACTTTATAGAACCTATGAATGAGGCATAGGGAATGACTCTCATTCTCTTTCTATCTTCTGCTGTGGTCGGGCTTTGAGTCTTTACTCAACTTCACACCTTGTAACACAGGCAAGAAACCTTTTCCTTGACTGTTCCATTTTGAACTACTTCAAAATCTTGTCAAGGTATGTACTTATTGAAAAACTTATCAAGCGTCTTGATCTATCTCTATAGATCTTGAAGCTCAATATGTAAGCAGCTTTATCGAAGTCTTTCTTTGAAAAACTCCTTTCAAACACTCCTTTATGCTTTACAGAATAATTCTACATTATTTCCGATCAACAATATGTCATTCACATATACTTATCAGAAATGCTGTAGTGCTCCCACTCACTTTCTTGTAAATACAGGCTTCACCGCAAATCTGTATAAAACTATATGCTTTGATCAACTCATCAAAGCGTATATTCCAACTCCGAGATGCTTGCACCAGTCCACAGATGGATCGCTGGAGCTTGCACATTTTGTTAGCACCTTTCAGATTGACAAAACCTTCTGTTGCATCATATACAACTCTTCTTTAATAAATCCATTAAGGAATGCAGTTTTGTTTATCCATTTGCCATATTTCATAAAATGCGGCAATTACTAACATGATTCGGACAGACTCAAGCATAGTTACGAGTGAGAAGCTCTCATCGTAGTCAACACCTTTGAACTTTGTCGAAAACCTTTTTGCGACAATTCTAGCTTTGTGGATAGTAACACTACTATCAGCGTCCATCTTCCTCTTGAAGATCCATTTATTTTCTATGGCTTGCCGATCATCGGGCAAGTCAACCAAAGTCCATACTTTGTTTTCATACATGAATCCCATCTCAGATTTCATGGCCTCAAGCCATTTTGCGGAATCTGGGCTCATCATCGCTTCCTCATAGTTCGCAAGTTTATCATGGTCTAGTAACATGACTTCCAGAACAGGATTACCGTACCACTCTGGTGCGGATCTCACTCTGGTTTACCTACGAGATTCGGTAGTAACTTGATCTGAAGTCACATGATCATCATCATTAGCTTCCTCACTAATTGCTATAGGTGTCACAGAAACAGTTTTCTGTGATGTACTATTTTCCAATAAGGGAGAAGGTACAATTACCTTTTCAAGTTTTCTACTTTCCTCCCACTCACTTCTTTCGAGAGAAACTCCTTCTCCAGAAAGTTTCCGAATTTTAGCAACAAAAGTCTTGCCTTCGGATCTGTGATAGAAGGTGTATCCAATAGTTTCCTTTGGATATCCTATGAAGACGCACTTATCCGATTTGAGTTTGAGCTTATCAGGATGAAACTTTTTCACATAAGCATCACAACCCCAAACTTTTAAGAAACGACAACTTTGGTTTCTTGCTAAACCATAGTTCATATATTGTCGTCTCAACGGATTTAGATGGTGCCCTATTTAACGTGAATGCAGCTGTCTCTAATGCATAACCCCAAAAACGATAGTGGTAAATCGGTAAGAAACATCATAGATTGCACTATATCCAATAAAGTACGGTTATGACGTTCGGACACACCATTATGCTGTGGTGTTCCAGGTGGCGTGAATAGTGAAACTATTTCACATTGTTTTAACTGAAGACCAAACTCGTAACTCAAATACTCTTTTCCACGATCAGATCGTAGAAACTTTATTTTCTTGTTACGATGATTTTCCACTTCACTCTGAAATTATATGAACTTTTCAAATGTATCAGACTTCTATTTCATTAAGTAGATATACCCATATCTGCTCAAATCATCTGTGAAGGTCAGAAAATAATGATACCCGCTGCAAGCCTTAAATATTCATCGGACCACATACATCAGTATGTATGATTTCCAACAAATCTGTTGCTTGCTTCATTGTTCCGGAGAACGGCGTTTTAGTCATCTTGCCCAAAAGGCATGGTTCGCAAGCATCAAGTGATTCATAATCAAGTGATTCCGAAAGCCCATCAGCATGGAGTTTCTTCATGCGCTTTATACCAATATGACCTAAACGGCAGTGCCACAAATAAGTTGCACTATCATTATTAACTTTGCATCTTTTGGTTTCAATATTATGAATATGTGTATCACTACGATCGAGATCCAACGAACTTGTTTCATTGGGTGTATGACCATCGAAGGTTTTATTCATGTAAACAGAACAATAATTATTCTCTGACTTTAATGAATAACCGTATTGCAATAAACATGATCAAATCATATTCATGCTCAACGCAAAAACCAAATAACACTTATTTAAGTTCAACACTAATCCCGAAAGTATAGGGAGTGTGCGATGATGATCATATCAATCTTGGAACTACTTCCAACACATATCGTCACTTCACCCTTAACTAGTCTCTGTTTATTCTGCAACTCCTGTTTCGAGTTACTACTCTTAGCAACTGAACCAATATCAAATACGGAGGGGTTGCTATAAACACTAGTAAAGCACACATCAATAACATGTATATCAAATATACTTTTGTTCACTTTGCCATCCTTCTTATCCGCCAAATACTTGGGGTAGTTCCGCTTCCAGTGACCAGTCCCTTTGCAGTAGAAGCACTTAGTCTCAGGCTTAGGATCAGACTTGGGCTTCTTCACTTGAGCAGCAACTTGCTTGCCGTTCTTCTTGAAGTTCCCCTTCTTCCCTTTGCCCTTTTCTTGAAACTAGTGGTCTTGTCAACCATCAACACTTGATGTTTTTCTTGATTTCTACCTTCATTGATTTCAGCATCACGAAGAGCTTAGGAATTACTTTTGTCATCCCTTGCATATTATAGTTCATCACGAAGTTCTACTAACTTGGTCATGGTGACTAGAGAATTCTGTCAATCACTATCTTATCTGGAAGATTACCTCCCACTTGATTCAAGCGATTGTAGTACCCAGACAATCTGAGCACATGCTCACTAGTTGAGCGATTCTCCTCCATCTTTTAGCTATAGAACTTATTGGAGACTTCATATCTCTCAACTCGGGTATTTGCTTGAAATATTATCTTCAACTCCTGGAACATCTCATATGGTCCATGACGTTCAAAACGTCTTTGAAGTCCCGATTCTAAGCCATTAAGCATGGTGCACTAAACTATCAAGTAGTCATCATATTGAGCTAGCCAAACGTTCATAACGTCTGCATCTGCTCCTGCAATAGGTCTGTCACCTAGCGGTGCATCAAGGACATATTTTTCTGTGCAGCAATGAGGATAAATCTCAGATCACGGATCCAATCCGCATCATTGCTACTAACATCTTTCAACATAATTTTCTCTAGGAACATATCAAAATAAAACGCAGGGAAGCAACAACGCGAGCTATTGATCTACAACATGATTTGCAAAATACTACCAGGACTAAGTTCATGATAAATTTAAGTTCAATTTAATCATATTACTTAAGAACTCCCACTTAGATAGATATCCCTCTAATCCTCTAAGTGATCACGTGATCCAAATCAACTAAACCATAACCGATCATCACGTGAGATGGAGTAGTTTTCAATGGTGAACATCGCTATGTTGATCATATCTACTATATGATTCACGCTCGACCTTTCGGTCTCCGTGTTCCGAGGCCATATCTGTATATGCTTGGCTCGTCAAGTATAACCTGAGTATTCCGCGTGTGCAACTGTTTTGCACCCGTTGTATTTGAACGTAGAACCTATCACACCCGATCATCACGTGGTGTCTCAGCACGAAGAACTTTTGCAACGGTGCATACTCAGGGAGAACACTTCTTGATAATTTAGTGAGAGATCATCTTATAATGCTACCGTCAATCAAAGCAAGATAAGATGCATAAAAAGATAAACATCACATGCAATTAATATAAGTGATATGATATGGCCATCATCATCTTGTGCTTTGTGATCTCCATCTCCGAAGCACCGTCATGATCACCATCGTCACCGGCGCGACACCTTGATCTCCATCGTAGCATCGTTGTCGTCTCGTCAATCTTATGCTTCCACGACTATCACTACCGCTTAGTAATAAAGTAAAGCATTACATCGCGATTGCATTGCATACAATAAAGCGACAACCATATGGCTCCTGCCAGTTGCCGATAACTCGGTTACAAAACATGATCATCTCATACAATAAAATCAGCATCATGCCTTGACCATATCACATCACAACATGCCCTGCAAAAACAAGTTAGACGTCCTCTACTTTGTTGTTGCAAGTTTTACGTGGCTGCTACGGGCTTAAGTAAGAACTCATCTCACCTACGCATCAAAACCACAACGATAGTTCGTCAAATAGACTCCGTTTTAACCTTCTCAAGGACCGGGCGTAGTCACACTTGGTTCAACTAAAGTTGGAGAGACAGTCTTCCGCAAGCCATCTATGTGCAAAGCACGTCGAGGGAACCGGTCTCGCGTAAGAGTACGCGTAAGGTTGGTCCGGATCGTCTCGTCCAACAATACCGCCGAACCAAAGTATGACATGCTGGTAGGCAGTATGACTTGTATCGCCCACAACTCACTTGTGTTCTACTCGTGCATATAACATCAAACCATAAAAACCTAGGCTCGGATGCCACTGTTGGGGAACGTAGTAATTTCGAAAATTTTCCTACGCACACGCAAGATCATGGTGATGCATAGCAACGAGGGGGAGAGTATTGTCTACGTACCAACGCAGACCGACTGCGGAAGCGATCTCACAACGTAGAGGAAGTAGTCGTACGTCTTCTTCCCGATCCGACCGATCCAAGCACCGTTACTCCGGCACCTCCGAGTTCTTAGCACACGTTCAGCTCGATGATGTTCCTCGGGCTCCGATCCAGCAAAGCGTCGAGGAAGAGTTCCGTCAGCACGACGGCGTGGTGACGATCTTGATGTACTACCGATGCAGGGCTTCGCCTAAGCACTGCAACAATATGATCGAGGTGGAATTTGGTGGCAGGGGGCACCGCACACGGCTAAGGAACGATCTCAAGGATCAACTTGTGTGTCTTGGGGTGTCCCCTGCCCCCGTATATAAAGGTTGGAGGGAGGGGGGCTGGCCGGCCAAAGAGGGGGAGGCGCAGGAGGAGTCCTACTCCCACCGGGAGTAGGACTCCCCCCTCCAATCCTATTCCAACTAGGACTCCTTGGAAAAAGGGAGAGGGAAAGAGAGAGAGGTCGCCGGCCACCTCTCCTAGTCCTAATAGGACTAGGGGAGGGGGGAGGTGCGCAGCCCTCCTTGGCAGCCCCTTTCACCTTTCCACAATGGCCCATGTAGGCCCATTTGGCTCCCGGGGGGTTCCGGTAACCCTCCCGGTAATCCGGTAAAATCCCGATTTCACCCGGAACACTTCCGATGTCCAAACATAGGCTTCCAATATATCAATCTTTACGTCTCGACCATTTCGAGACTCCTCGTCATGTCCGTGATCTCATCTGGGACTCTGAAAAACCTTCGGTACATCAAAATGCATAAACTCATAATAACTGTCATCGTAACGTTAAGCGTGCGGACCCTACGGTTCGAGAACAATGTAGACATGACCGAGACATGTCTCCGGTCAATAACCAATAGCGGGACCTGGATGCCCATATTGGCTCCTACATATTCTACGAAGATCTTTATCGGTCAGACCGCATAACAACATACGTTGTTCCTTTTGTCATCGGTATGTTACTTGCCCGAGATTCGATCGTCGGTATCCAATACCTAGTTCAATCTCGTTACTGGCAAGTCTCTTTACTCGTTCCGTAATACATCATCTCATAACTAACATCTTAGTTATTATGCTTGCAAGGCTTATGTGATGTGTATTACCGAGAGGGCCCAGAGATACCTCTCCGACAATCGGAGTGACAAACCCTAATCTCGAAATACGCCAACCCAACATCTACCATTGGAGACACCTGTAGTACTCCTTTATAATCACCCAGTTACGTTGTGACGTTTGGTAGTACCCAAAGTGTTCCTCCGGTAAACGGGAGTTGCATAATCTCATAGTTATAGGAACATGTATAAGTCATGAAGAAAGCAATAGCAACATACTAAACGATCGGGTGCTAAGCTAATGGAATGGGTCATGTCAATCAGATCATTCAACTAATGATGTGACCTCGTTAATCAAATAACAACTCTTTGTTCATGGTTAGGAAACATAACCATCTTTGATTAACGAGCTAGTCAAGTAGAGGCATACTAGTGACACTCTGTTTGTCTATGTATTCACACATGTATTATGTTTCCGGTTAATACAATTCTAGCATGAATAATAAACATTTATCATGATATAAGGAAATAAATAATAACTTTATTATTGCCTCTAGGGCATATTTCCTTCAGATTCCCCCTCCGGCAGATCGCCGGAAAAGGCCCCAAGATGGGATCTCACAAGTACAGAAGGTTGCAGCGGTGGAAAAGTGGTTTCGTGGCTCCCTTTGATCGATCAAGGGTATAAGAGTATGTACAGGCGGAAGAAGTACGTCGGTGGAGCTACGAGGGGCCCACGAGGGTGGGGGGCGCGCCCTCCTACCTCATGGCATTCCAGACTTCAACTCCAAGTCTTCTGGATTGCTTTTGGTCCAAGAAAGATCATCGCGAAGGTTTCATTCCGTTTGGTATTCCTTTTCTGCGAAACTCTAAAATAGGCAAAAAACAGAAATTGGCACATGGCTCCGGTTAATAGGTTAGTCCCAAAAATAATATAAAAGATCATATTAAAGCCCATTAAACATCCAAAACAGATAATATAATAGCATGGAACAATAAAAAATTATAGTTACATTGGAGACGTATCACTAGTATCCATTCATTTTGCAACTCTTGTTTCGAGTTACAAATATTAGCAACTGAACCGGTATCAAATACCCAAGGGCTACTATGAACACTAGTAAAGTACACATCAATAACATGTATATCAAATATACCTTTGTTCACTTTGCCATCCTTCTTATCTGCCAGGTTTTTTGGGGCAGTTCTGCTTCCAGCGACCATTTCTTTTGCAGTAGAAACACTCAGTTTCAGGCTTAGGTCTAGCTTTGGGTTTCTTCACGGGAGTGGCAACTTGATTTCCATTCTTCTTGAAGTTCCCTTTCGTTTCCTTTGCCTTTTTCTTGAAACTAGTTGTCTTGTGCTTTTTTTCTTGATTTCTACCTTCGCTGATTTCAGTGCCGCGAAGAGCTTGGGAATCGTTTTTGTCATCCCTTGCATATTATAGTTCACCAGAAAGTTCTAGTAGCTTGGTGATAGTGACTAGAGAACTCTGTCAATCACTATCTTATCTGGAAGATTAAATCCCACTTGATTCAAGCGATTGTACTACCCAGACATTCTGAGTACATGCTCACTGGCTGAGCCATTCTCCTCCATTTTGTAGGCAAAGTACTTGTCAGAGGTCTCAAACCTCTCGACATGGGATGAGTCTGAAATACCAATTTCAACTCTTGGAACATCTCATATGCTCCGTGGCGTTCAAAACATTTTTGAAGTCCCGGTTCTAAGCCGTAAAGCATGGTGCACTAAACTATCAAGTAGTCATCATACTCAGGTTGTCAAACGTTCATAACATATGCATTTTCTCCTATAATAGGTTTGTCACCTAGCGGTGCATCAAGAACATAATTCTTCTGTGCAGCAATGAGGATAATCCTTAGATCATGGACCCAGTCCGCATTATTGCTACTATCATCTTTCAACTTAGTTTTCTCTAGGAACATATCAAAATAAAACAGGGGAGCTATCTGCGAGCTATTGATCTATAACATAGATATGCAAATACTATCAGGACTAAGTTCATGATAAATTAAGTTCAATTAATCGTATTACTTCAGAACTCCCACTTAGATAGACATCCCTCGAGTCATCTAAATGATCACGTGATCCATATCAACTAAACCATGTCCGATCATCACATGAGATGGATTAGTTTTCAATGGTGAACATCTCTATGTTGATCATATCTACTATATGATTCACGTTCGACCTTTCGGTCTCCAGTGTTTCGAGGCCATGTCTGTACATGCTAGGCTCGTCAAGTTTAACCTGAGTATTCTGCACGTGCAAAACTGTCTTGCACCCGTTGTATGTGAATGTAGAGCTTATCACACCCGATAATCATGTGGTGTGTCGGCACGACGAACTGTCACAATGGTGCATACTCGGGGAGAACACTTATACCTTGAAATTTAGTGAGGGGTCATCTTATAATGCTACCGCCGTACTAAGCAAAATAAGATGCCTAAAAGATAAACATCACATGCAATCAAAAATATGTGACATGATATGGTAATCATCATCTTGTGCCTTTGATCTCCATCTCCAAAGCACCGTCATGATTTCCATCGTCACCGGCTTGACACCTTGATCTCCATCGTAGTGTCATTGTCATCTCACCAACTATTGCTTCTACAACTATCGCTAACGCATAGTGATAAAGTAAAGCAATTACATGGCGATTGCATTTCATAAAATAAAGCGACAACCATAAGGCTCCGCCCGCACGAAGACTAGATCCGCGGGAGGGAGATATCCCTGCGTCTGAAGTCGATTCAGCTGGAGGTGAGATACAGAGTAGCTTCGCCAATCACCCGCTTGAGGGCCATGAGGGCGCGAGGAAGAGCTAGGGGTGAATGGCCATGTTTTGAAGTTTTTCATGGTTGGCTCTGATGATCTTTACGCGATGTGGATGGCATTTGGGGATCTAACCTCCTTATATAGATGCTGCCCTTGCATGGTAAGGGGCTTATTTGTAAAAAAAATGGACCATTCGCATTCGCCCAGCGCGTGGAAATTGAGGCGACGACAGTAAGGAATCATAAAGGCAGAACATGGAGGTCAAGACCGGATTGTCATCAATCCAGAGTATGATGAAGAATCCGCCTTGCAAAGCCGGAGACATAAGCCGGGCACTACATCGTCATTGAAGGCATGTTCGGGGGCTACTGAGGGAGTCCTGGATTAGGGGGTCCTCGGGTGTCTGGTCTATTCGATATGGGCCGGACTGATGGGTCGTGAAGATAAAACAGAAAACTACCCCCCCCCCTCCCCCCCCGCGTCTGGGTAGGACTCCTATATGTGTGGACATCAAGTTTGGTGTCCGGATGTACTATTTCCTTCCTCTGCAAACCGACTCTGTACAACCCTTAGCCCCTCCGGTGTGTATATAAATCGGAGGGTTTAGTCCGTAGAGGCTATCAGAACAATCATAGGCTAGACAGCTAGGGTTTAGCCATTGAGATCTCGAGGTAGATCAACTCTTGTAACCCCTATACTCATCAAGTATAATCAAGCAAAACATGTGTTTTACCTCCTTTAAGAGGGACCGAACCTAGGTAAACATCGTGTCCCCATTGTCCCTTGTTACCATTGATCCTTAGACTCACAGCTTGGGCCCCCTACCCGAGATCCACCGATTTTGACACCGACGGTCCTCTTCCCCCAAAGCTCTAGGCTAGAAGGGATACCACAATGGCCAGTTTGAAGGGGACATGAGTACATCCTATCCTGACTAAAGGTGGTATTCGCCTACAAAGGTTCTGGTCGTGACGCGCGGGTGGGCTCGGTGATGACCTCCGTCCTGGCGTCTGTGGTCCTGATCTCGTTGCACCGGAATGGCAACCTTTGGGGGATTCCTTGGGAACCCGCGTACGTCCTTGCCTCCTTAGCACCAAAGAGGAAAGTGTCCTTGCCTGCGCCCGCTGGCGCCCTCCTGGCTCCGCTCGTCATGGCTTACGTCACCACGCGCCTCGTGATGCTGGGTGGCGAGCCTACAAGTATCCGCCCCTCGGGAGGGCCTTGTGAGGTAACCTCGGGAGACCGCCCGGCGGGGGCCCCCTTGGGAGGCCTTGATTTAGTTCGCATCACGAGGGTCTTGCTCGCGAAGTCTTGACGCTAGTCGTACCGGGCCTTTGAGGATGGCACGCGATAGGCCGCAGGCAGACGGCCCTGGGTACCCCCGGTCCCAGAGCACCAACAGGGTTGGTCCGAGCCATTCTAGTGGTGCAAGCCCATCTTGGACTTGACCAATTGATGTAACCCTAGCTCGACCGAGTATATAATGTGAGCTAGGATAGGAACCAAGAGATGGACACGGCATTCTAGAGCCATCTGCCTAGGATTTTTCACCTACCCCTCATCTTTCTCCTTGTCTGCTGCCACGCCCGAGCTTGTAACACAAGAAACATCGACCGTCATGAGCAATCTTGCAATACAATCACCAGAGGTAGGAGTAGGGTGTTACCTCCCTAGGGAGAGCCCGAACCTGGGTAAACAGACTGTCGTATGTGCTAACATCTCGATTTGTCACTTGCATCCCCTCCGAAGAAATTTGTCATCTCTCGACGGTACTGCCGGTCTCACAACACCAACATGCTTCTTATGAGTAGTAGTGGCACATGGACACAACAACAACGGAATTTGGATTTTTGTCGCGGCGAAGTGAGATCAGACTTTGCAAGCACACTGCCTCGACCACTTGAGGGGGTTATCGGCAAAGTCGCATTAAGCGTTACAGAGCCTCTTCGCACAAATCACTGTCACTAAGAGGATGGAAACTCAGGTTTTGACTGAATACTTATCCCTAAAGAAGCATGAAACGTTCCACGCGAATTACGCAAAAGAAGACACTCATGCGTCCGTTTCAGGATGCATTTATATACTGCTAAAAATAGCACCCGCTTCGGTCTTCCCGCTCCCCGATCCTAAAGACGCGCACGTTACTCCCGAACCTCGCCCCGCCCATTCGGTCCTCCACGTGTAGCGACGGCTACCCCCCGTCCCCCCCCCCCCCCCCCCCCCCCCCCCGCGCGGCGCATGCAGTTTTCGCAACTTCTTTTTGGAATGAAGTAGTATGGATGGACCACTTTTGAGGGAATTGGACACAGTCTTGTTTTTATTCCATGGTATAACTCACTTCCCTTGCTTACCAAGAGATAGATAATCCTCTCTTGTCATGAAAACACTCTCTTGTAGTGCAAAAAGTACTACTCTTTTTTAGCCTGTCAAAAAAAGCATACTGCTATTTCTTAGAGTATTAGGCAAAAAAGTACTGATCGCAAAAGGCTTCTCACAGAGTTTCCCTCTCTTTGAAAAGAATAACAAGCAAAGACACCCATAGCAAACCAAGTCCACGTCCAAGCCCAGTTTCCCGCGGAGCGACCGAACCCAGAGCTCCCAGCCCCCCCCGAGCCTACAGAGCAGGGGGGTTTTGCTTGCTGCAGTGGACAAAACATTTCCCACAGGCGCCGGTGGTCCCGGTCCGCGTCTTCTCAGCCGTCGCCTATTTAGTGCCGCGCACACCGCAGGCTCGGACACTTCCCCCCTGCCTGCTCCTCCTCGCACACTCCTCTCTTCTCGGTTCTCGCTCCCCGTTCCGCTCTCAAGTTTCTCACCACCATCCCCAATCCCGCCGTCGCGGCGCAGCCGTGCGCCCGCCATGGCATCGGCAGCGTAAGTACGCCGCGTCGGCCTCTGTTTCTGATCTCCAACTCTCGGCTCGGCCTCTCTGTCCTTCTTTCTTTCTTTTTTTTATTGCTGCTGCTGCTCTGGATCTTGTTTGTTTTATCCTCTCACGCACGCAGTCTGGGGGTATTATCTGTGTCTTGAGGGGGCTGGGTTTCGGGTTCATCCGGAGGGGCGTCGCGATTGATCGGCACGTGGTTTTGGAGCCCGGGTGCTGATAACCTTAGCTTGAGCGCGTGGCAGAGGAGATGTCGTCAGTCTGACGGAGAGATGAGTGCGAGATCGTCGGAGAGCAGAGCAGCCCAGTACTGTGACGCCGCCGACGTGATTCCGGCCAGGTTTCCCTCGTCGTTGCAGTGGCGGTGCGGTTTTTTTCTTTTTGGGACTGCGATGGCGGAGGAGGGGCCTTCCTCTCGAAGGAAGCAGTGAAGTTCTCGGGGGGAAAAAAGTCGGAAGCAGAGAAGGGTAGCGCCTCCGCGCCGCCGTCGTGAATCCGGCCCTGTTCTGCTCGTTGCTGCAGCGGCGGTGGTGCAGGGATTTCACGGTCGATCTGCTTGAGGTGGTGGTGGAGGAGGAAGCAGCAGCCGTGGTAGCAGCGGAACACAAGAGTTCTGTTCCGTCCCGCTCTAGTGGAGACTGATCTCGTCGTCGCAGCGGCGGTGCAGGGGTTTCACGATCTGCTTGTGGTGGTGGTGGAGGAGGAAGCAGACAAGGCTTCTGTTCCGTTTTGCTCTGTTCTGTTTAGTGGAGACTGCTCTGGTCGCAGCGAAGATGCTTCTGTTGTTACAAGCTCTGGGCCGTGGTAGCGGCCAAGGAGTAAGACGAGGGGTAGAGAAATTGCAGATTTGTGCCTTTGGGTCGACGTTTCTGGGTGCCACCTCGAACATGTTAACTGTTGGGCCCTCCATCTCTATCTGCCAGTGAAAACTTATTCACAACTCTTCTGCTTAGCATCGCTGTTTAATGTTTGCTGATTCAGGATTTAACTTATTCAGGTTCCTGTTTGCTGCAGGTTTAATGGGAGCGCCATAGATTCCACTGCTGCTCGCTGCAAACTGTCGGTGACACTCTGCCAACCTGATCATCATTCGATATGTTGCTTGTTGTTTAAATCATTGGCTGTGAAGATCAATGGGCTTGCTCTGCGTTACTCTCCTGTTTCTTCTGAAACATAACAATGCAATTGAATTTATATTTTTGTCTCTGGCTAAATGCATTGAAAATGGCAATGCAAGGCAAAAGATTTGCAAACAAGTGTTAATCTATCAAATTTATCATAATTAGTACATAATTAATTATATCTTCATTCCTATGATTTTTCTCCGAGTTAGTGAACATGACTATCCTTAATTCGTTGGCTTTAAATATGGGGGCAGCTACGCGTTGGCCCGCGGATCTTTTAAAAAGATCTGCCGCCTCACGAGTCGTTGGATGTGGCACAATCCAGTGGCTCAAAGTCTCCCCCTACTTCGCAACAAAGGTCTTGTTGCAGAAACATTTACAACAAAGGTTATGTTGCAGATATATTTCTTGCAACATAGGTTGTGTCGTGGGACTTTTTTGCAACAAAGTTCTTGTCATAGATTTTTTTTGCAACAGACGTTTTGTTGCAGTATTTTTGCAACAGAGTTGATGTTGCAAAAGCTTGTCTAAGTTGCAGTCGTCGTTCGCCGCTATGGTTTGCAATGCCGCTGTTGTTGCAAGATGAAGTAAAGTGGTACGTGGTAGGCAAGGGAAATAAACGGGCTGTGTGCGAGCATGCGTGACAGCGCATGGATCAAGGCGATCCAACAGTTGCGTGGGTGGCGGAACTCTCCACGCGATCAGCCGGCAGAGCATTAGCGTTTCCCTTTAAATATGTTTATGTCAGTTAATATCCTATGTTAATATCCTATGATTGAACCTAGAATTGAGATAGATGCATGTTTGTGTAAAAGTTATCTCATATGTATCCATTTAGCTTAGTTGCTACATTTATTATGTTTTGTTGATTAAATTTGTTATCTGTTAGGCATCAAAAGATGATTACTAAAATAGATTTATCTCACAGATTCATCAGTTCATTGGTCACGACAATTGTTGCGGTGATAAGAAACCCAACTCATCCCCCGCCTAGCCAGATTGAGTGCCCAAACTGCAAATACCACATTGATGTAAGTACCATTAACTATTTAACATGACTGTTGCATTTACTTTTATTCTCGGCTCTCTTCTAGTTTCCAACCATTAAAAATCTCATGATTTCTTGGAATCTTGTGGTTGCACTTCATGCTTTGCATTGCAGGTCTTATCACAGTGGCCAGGACTCCCCGCAGGTGTTAAATTTGATCCAACTGGTCTCGAACTGCTTGAACATTTAGAAGGAAAGGTTGGTAGGGCACCGTCCCATGACCTAATAGATGATTTTATTCCAACCATAGAGGAGGCTGAAGGAATCTGCTATACACATCCTGAAAATCTCCCTGGTACATTTTTCTTATTTTAGACTTGTTATTATCATGGCCTTCTAAATTAAATAGCTAGCTCAGACTATTCAGAGTAATTCTTGGTTAGTTAACTCATATACCCCTGTAGGTATCAAGATGGATGGGAGAAACAACCATTTCTTCCACAAAGTATCAAATGCATACGATGTTGGCCAGCGCAAGCGTCGCAAGATTAGCAACAGTGACCATGTTGTTTGTGATGTGCATTTCAGATGGCACAAAACTGGAAAATCCAAGAAAATCTTAGATAATAACGGTGTCATAAAAGGGTGGAAGAAAATATTGGTTCTTATGATGCGTTCTAGGAAAGACGGTATCACCTCGTGTACAAAAACTAATTGGAGGATGCATCAGTATCACCTTGGGGTAGATCAAGATGAAAATCACGGGGAGCTTGTTGTTTCCAAAGTCTTTTATCAGTCAAAGAAAGATGAGCAGTCTGTAATGTGCCCTGTTAATGAAGAATCCGATCCATTTGCTGGGGAAATCGATCCTACAACCCCAATGACATACCCTCCGCAGCCTCGTCCCCCAAACAGTAGCCCATCCAGAACCGAGAAGAATCAGGTAAATCTTCATTGACCAATAAAACTGTCATCAACTTTGTGAAAGATTTTGTCTAACTTTATGGACCATGTTATAAAATACTTTGGCTTGTAGAATTATAGATTAAGGATCAACAATACTGATCTGTGGATGAATTATTGGGAGCCCCTGAAACAATGCCTTGCAATACTAGGATCCCACCGTTTGAATAGTTTATTCTCAACTGTAGGTCCATGTAGTACATATGCTATATACTGTACAAACTCGATGTAGAGGCCGGGGGTTATTGTCCTTTTGAAAAAAAATATACAAAAATAACAATATACTCCTACTATACATGAAAAATTTCTCTGCATGTTAAGAGTGCATTCAACAGTCTCACAAAAATATCAGAAGCTTTTAATTCCTTATAAAGATCAATGCTTAACAACTTAGAGTAGTACTGCATATTATCAAGCCTTCAAACTCCTTCACTACCTGATTACTACAATAAACCTTGGAGCTTGTGACCCAGTCTTTCCATGAACCAAAATCATGTCTTAAATAGGACATGCATTTTACCTTTTCTGCTGCTAAGATACCCCCCTCAAGTATTGTGTTGTCACCTTGTAAACTGTTTTTTTGCGGGTGACCTTGTAAACTGTTATAACTTATAACTCCTTCATTTCACTGTTATTCATGTTACCGCTGCGATTGTGGCAGGAAGAGCATGTAGCGCTATCTGGCCCGGATGAACGCCCGTCACGTGGTGCAACCCCGGACTCCGTGTACCCTGAGATGCAACCTTTTCCTCTTGGCCTGGACGCTCTCCAGGGGTTGCCCGACCCCAAAATGCCTCCGGGTTTCTCCCATATGGCCTCTTGGTTCGCTGGAACCTCATCGCATTCGAATGCCTTGGAGGATGCACCACTGTCTTGCCTGGATGAACGCCTGCCACACGGCGGAACCCTGGACGCCACCTACCCTGACCCTGAGGGGCAAGCCCTACCTCTTGACGCGGAGGCGCTCCAGGGGCTCCCCGACCTCGGAACGCCTTCGAATATCTTCCTCGTAAGTGCACTGAGTACCACCGCGTTTTCCGGTGCATATTTCTCAATTCTCATGACTCATCTCCTTGTCTCGTGTGTGTTTATAGCAGGACTTGCAGTTCGGGTCGCAGGACATCTTCTGGGGGGAGGGGTTTTGAAGCAGCGGCGCAACGAGAAGAGGCTGGTTTTTCTCGTGATGTAGCATGTTTTGTACTGTATATCTGTGCATGAGCGATGGATGTCCGAGAAATTTTTGCATATGATCCTGGAGCTTGCCGATGAGTGTACGTGGCTCAGCTATGTTTACAGTTTGTGGTAGTACCAGACAATTATTTTTCTTCAAATGTAGGAGCATCGCTCCCAATTGCATAGCCGTGAAACTGATAAACAACAGTTTGTTTCTCAAAAGTATGTGAAACTTATCAGTATAAAATAAACTTACATATGTTGTACAAGTCTTACATATGACGTCTTGTTAGAGTATCTTCAACGGCAGCCCTATTTTAGGGTCTAGCCATTTTATACGGTTTTTGTGGGGACCCCGACTCATAAGTCGTGATCACCGAATGCACGTGTACAGTGATCCCAGAGATCAATGCTCACTGAACACACAGAAGCTGAATAACAAGAGTCTTACATCCATACATACCGTCTTACACAAGTAGGACCATTATGGTCAAGTCTTGAGTTTAACATCGCAGCGGAAATCTTCATCGATAACTTGGACCCATGCCATCTGCCTTAACCCTACAGGCATTCTGACTGGGAAACGTCCTAGTTCGCATGTTCGTCTTCAAAGAACTCTTCTTCGAACTCCTGTTCTTCCATGCTCGGCCAATTAAATAACCAGTGGCAAGCCAATGAGTACTTTGAATGTACTCGCAAGCAACCCATGTTTTGGTTCAAGGTACAACAATGCATGATATAGGTAAATTTTTGCGGAAAGCTAGTTTTTGAGTGCAATGACATGTTCAACAGCTTGTAAGGCAATGCATTAGGAGAAATTCAAGTAACCATAAGGACAGGTTACAGACATCAACATAAATAGAGTGGGCACCAACCCAACTCAAACATGTCAAGTCTTTTGACTTGACCCAAGTGGTATAAATAGAGTGGGCACCAACCCATCTCAATCATGTCAAGTCCTTTGACTTGACCCAAGTGGTTCTTCCCACACACACACCGGTTAAAAACAAGTGGACGTAGCCCAAGAGCGGTTACCCAACTGTCCTTGACCGTGGACACGGCTATTCGAATAGTTTTACACTCTGCAGAGGTTGCACACTTTACCCACAAGATCCGGGGAACTTTCGTGTCATCCACGACCCGCGATACCTCAAGTACCCGGGGTAAGCACCCGATCACTACCTTTCCCTAGACGACACTAATAAGGAGTCCACTCGTTGTTCCGTATCCTCACGATGTACATCATACAAGACTCACTCGAGATCGTAACATCCGAGAGGGGACACAACGGTGTATCCGGTGCCCTGTGAAAACAGTCATGGCCGCCCTACCTGGCACGACCCCGTCCCGAGAGAGCGCACCAACAACTCTCCCGTCACTAGTAATGCGGGCTCCAAGCTAGTATCGGCCTAGGTAATCAATAATGCCCTTTCCCATACAAGGGTAGAGTGGTTGCGCACGTAAGGTTGGAATAACGGTCGCAACTTAAACCAATCCGTTTTTGAAAACAACACACACACACACTTGCCTTGGTACACCACTTCGTCATCAAGTGGCTACCCAACTCATCATCTCCCTCGGGATAAGTGACACCCGACGGGGTTTTCGAAAAGTCCTTTGAAAGTACTTTGCCCCCATCATTATGCATATTCCCGTCCCTTTTTGCGTAGCAACTACTTAGCATCCTATCTACTCCCACCGGCATAACCCTCATAAGAAGGTAGGGTCATGCACAATGCAGGTATCAACGAGGAAGTAACAAAGGCAATCCACCAAAGTGGTTACCCTCTCATCATGATTTCCGAAGCAATACTAATAAAGTGCTATATGACATGCATAAAAAGGGTTTCATAGACATGGTCAAAGGGCTGCTTGCATGTTTTAACAAAGTCTTCGAAGTCTTCAAATATCTCGGGTCCAACTCTGAGCATTTCGTCTACTTCGTCAACTATCGTCGGAAACAACCACAATAAGCAACACAACAAGGTAGAAAATAAAAGTGCTCCAAAAATATTGGTTTGACTTTTCTAGGATACCTCTGGTCACATGAGGAATGACCAAAGTGATTTCATTGGAAGTGGATCAATGGATATTTCTAAACATTTTGATATGATGGAATCAAGGGGTTTATGGAATTGCAAGAAGTGGACAGAAACACATTTTTGAAAAATGAGAAAAGGTACCCATTTAACAAAGGATGATTTTAGAAGCATCTAGGAATTGGTTTCACTGGATTTGGAGTTCAAATGATTTTCCTATGAATTTACAAAGTTGGCAAATATAAAGAAATACACTATTATTTGAGGTGATGCAGAAAGTATTAGTAAAAATGTTCAAAAACTAAGTTTTGAACTTAGAAACATCTAGGAATTTGAATCATGGCATTTGGATTAAAGATGGGCTCTCTGTGATTTTCTAAAGTTCATCACACAAATAGGAAAAATAGGATTTGATAAATATTTGTGAAGGAAATGCTTCTGGAAAAATGTGCAAGTTGCATCATGAGATATATCATGATTTTATGAGCTACTAGAAATTTGAATCATCAAACTTGGACTTAGAATAAATAATCTATGGATTTTTGAAGTTGACTGAAAAAGGAAAAAGGAAAAAGGTCTTAACCTTATCCTGCGCTCAGGGCGGCGGATAGTTCATGGGCCGGCCCAGCTGCGCGGGTGGCAGGGCGACGTCGAAGGCGCCCATGTGGAGTGCGCCTTTGCTGCGGGGACGCGGGAGGCGCCGAACCCGCCTCCACTTGCCAGCGTGGCCCGGTGGTTGGGCCACTAGCGAGCGGGCCCCGCCTACAGGTTTGTCCTCAACCTCCCACGCGGGTGCGACAGGTGACAGAGGAGGCGCTCAACGCCGGTCGCTGGCGCTACAGGGCGTCTCCGGCGATGCTCTGCCCACCGGCGTGATCAGGAGGTGATGCCGCGCCCATCCATGGGTGGCACGACCGCTGAGGAGTTCCGGGTCGAGCACGGCGTTGGCCGCGGCGGAGGAGGTCGGCGGCGGTGGTGGTTACGACGCTACGGCCACCGGGAGGAGAGGGAGAAGCACGGGAGGGGCTCGCGGTGATGGTGGTGATGCTCTAGTGCGGTCCAGAGGGAAGGAGGAGGAGAGGTGGGCACGAATTTAGGTGGAGTCCGGCGGCGGCACTTCGTCCATGGAGGGAGTAGGAGGGCACGAGAGGAGGTGCAGGTTGGTCCAGGGGGTGTTCGGGAGAGAGGGAGAGAGAATGGGATCCATAGGGAGGCCTCGGGAGCCCTTAAATGGCGAGGCCATGGCTCACCATGGACGTGGCCTACGGGCACCCATGGAAATGGCCGCGGTGGCCACGGGAGGAGGCTCGGGGTTGTCTGCGGCGCTCGTGGGCGTGGTCCACGTCGGGGGAGAAGGAAAGGGGGAGCGGAGCGAGCTCGGGGGTGGGACCCGTGCTTGAGCAGAGAGTGGCGGAGCTGGGCAGCGCTCTGTCCACGCGTGGGATGGGCAGGGGAGAGAGAGGAAGGAGGGGGCCGGCAGCTTGCCGTGTTGCGGACGCCGAGGCACATCGTCGGGCGCGCTGGGGAGGCCCGAGGTGGCCGGGAGTGCTTGGTCGTGGGCGGCTACAGTGCCAGAGTGCACTGTAGCACGCTCCAGAGCGTGTCTCTGGCTGCCATGGCATTGTTTAAAGGGCAGGCGCGTGCCCACTCATGTCTGGTAGCGCTAGGGAGAAGTAAACAAGTGGGGAGGGGCATTGGATGCCCTTGAGATCCACTGGAGTGAGGAAGGAGGTGAGAAAGGAGAAGAATGCTGCTGTCCAGAAGGATAAATGGGGATGTTTCTCCCTTCAATCATTGAGCTGAGGCCAGGGAAGAGTTACTGGAGGTAGGAGAGGACTAGGAGGAGCTGTGGTAAAAATTTGAGCTCACCAAGAGTAGTGGAAAGGGTCAAAACAGTAGTTTTTGCAAAATGTCAGAAGGTGTTTGATAATGGTTTGGGCAAGCAAATGAACTCCAATTGCCATGATACTTAACAGGATGGAATGACACTTAGAAATAGGGTGTGCCACCAAATTTGAGCTCATTCTGGAAAAGTTGCCAATGTAACTTTGGCAAACCCTAGAAATTAGCAGAAATGGCTTTACCAAGATTTAGTCATGCAAATCAATTCTCCTTGATGCACCACTTGGTGTAGTGTCATCATTTGAGGATTTGAACATGTCCACAAAAGTTGGGGTCAAGGAGAAAAAGTTGGCAGTACAAACTTGTTCAAATTTGATTCTGGTCAAAGAGGGTTTTGGGGGCACTTTGAGCAAGATAACATTCTCTCCAACTTGTGCCATTTGGTCTAGATGAATAATTAGACCATTTGAGAATGTGCACCAAGTTTGAGAGCATTTGGACATGTTTGACAATGCAAAGTTGTTCAAACTTGAAAAAGGACAGAAATGGTTTTGAGGAGATTTCATGGGGTTATACTATTCTCCATGACATGATACTTGGGAAGATCATCAAACATGTCATATTTGACAGGCTGGAATTTTCTTGGATTTTTATGAAAATATTTCCTCTAGAAATATTTCAAATCCTTGAAATGGACAGAAATGGTTTTTGAGGGATTTGACCAATATTTTGGACATGACCATGTGTTCAAACTCTTATATATGGACAATATATGTCCATTGAGTTTCCCTAAATTTTCTCAAATATTTTTGAAACATTAAAATAATTTTTCCCTATTAAAGACCATTTCTGGCATTGAGAAAAATATTTTAAACAAAATAATAAAATAACTTTTAAAATTATATTTTTGTGGTTTATGGGAGTCCTATATCTAATAGGTTTCAAATAAATTTTAGGAAAGATTTTTCACACCTCAAATCAAGTACTTGCAGTGCAAATCTCAATTCAAGGGGTTTTGGAAAACTAATTTTAGAAAATACTTTTTGGCCAAATTATTTTTGTAAGAAAATACTATATTTCTCTACACACATGGTATGATCATTGGGAAAAGGTTTTGGATCAAGGAGAAGGAGTGTAAGAGTTGGAGGATTTATTTGATTTTTAGAGCACTTGCAAACAACACACAAAATCCAATCAAGCAAAGTCCAAAACACTCAAAAGTTTTTGTAAAACCTCATTTTATCATGATTTAATATCTTAAGTGTTGTGGCATGAAAATCAGGGTGTGACAGTTTTGCACCCAAAAAAACCCACTAATGGCTGCCCTTGTAGCATATTTTCGCAAAAAAGAAATTTGAGCAGCCTGACAGGGTAGGCTGCGTATTTTTGGTAGTCCGACGACATGTGTTTAGTTACGTAGGTACGTTGCATGAGAACAATATGGATTTAAGGTTTCGGTTTGATGATCCAATTGTGAAGGACAAATTTTATGTGTTGTCCAGTCATTGTCTGTGGATGTGTCTGGACGTGTCCATAGGCGTTTAGAGCCCTCGGTTTGCCACTTATGGTTGTAATTACTCTAACCAGAGCATTTTTCATATAGCACAAAAATATCCTTGAACGCTTACTCTTCAACATCATAAAAACAAATCGAACATTAGCAATGCACCAGGGGACACACGTACTCCACTCAAGTTCTCACTCCTTTCCATATTGTGGATGAACGTAGAGAACCCTTACACGCAGATAACAAATAGATAGGGGGAAGCGGGTCCCTTCCCTTCTCGTTTTAGAATCGATTCTAGACAATTTACTCGATTCAAACTCGAACCATAACTAACGGCCTACGAATTAATCCTTTTTTAGGGGGCCTAGGAATTAATGCTAGTGCCCGGTGTAAGCGTCGGCATTCTAAATGGTCTCACATAACATGATTTTTTTCCTTAATAAAGACACTCAAAATGCATCTTAAATCTGATTAATATCGAGGAAAACAAATGCTAGTATAATGGATATACGACTGGACATAGAATGGCCGATACAAAAAATATATAAATAACATACTAGTCTTCTTTTTTTTTCTCCGATTGTACGTTGTTTCTATTTGTAAGCTGCGTTGGGATTTTCTCGAAGAGGAGAGAATGATGTAGTATAGTAAAGATAAGTATTTCCCTCAGTTAAGAACCAAGGTCATCAATTCAGTAGAAGAACGACATGAAACCTCGTTAACAGGACCTACACACAAAATAACAAATATTTGCACCCAACACGATCAAGTAGTTGCCAATCCCCTTCGCGGTTATTTGTAAGGATCAAATATGTTACTGATAGAAAGATAAATAAAACATAAAATAAAATACGGTAAATAAATTATAGTAAGGTATTTTTGGATTTTATATACTCCCTCTGTCCCAAAGTTCTTGTCTTAGATTTGTCTAAATATGGATGTATCAAGTCATGTTTTAGTATTAGATACACATCCGTATCTAGACAAATCTAAGACAAGAATTTTGGGACGGAGAGAGTATGATAAAAGTAGACTCGGGAGTCATAGTTTTCACTAGAGGCTCATCTCTCGAACAAAAAGCATACCATGGGTAAACAAATTACCGTTGGGCAATTGATAGAAAAGCGCATAGTTATGACGATATTCAAGGAAATGATCATGTATATAGGCATTATGTCCGAGACAAGTAGACCGACTCCTGCCTACATCTACTACTCTTACTCCACTCATCGACCGCTATCCAGCATGCATCTAGTGAGGGAAATATGCCCTAGAGGCAATAATAAAGTTATTATTTTATATTTCCATATTCATGTTAAAGATTTATTATTTATGCTAGAATTGTATTGATCGGAAACCTTAATACATGTGTAAATACATAAACTAACACCGTGTCCCTAGTGAGCCTCTACTAGACTAGCTCGTTGATCAAAGATGGTTAAGGTTTCTTAACCATGGACATGAGTTGTCACTTAATAACGAGATCACATCATTAGGAGAATGATGTGATGGACAAGAAACATCTGTTAGCTTAGCATAATGATCGTTCAGTTTTATTGCTATTGCTTTCTTCATGTCAAATACATATTCCTTCGACCATTAGATTATGCAACTCTCCGATACCGGAGGAATGCCTTATGTGCTATCAAGCATCACAACGTAACTGGGTGAGTATAAAGATGCTCTACAGGTATCTCCGAAGGTGTTTGTTGAGTTGGCATAGATCGGGATTGGTCACTCCGAGTATCGGAGAGGTTTCTCTAGGCCCTCTCGGTAATACACATCATAAGCTTGCAAGCAAACGACTAAGGAGTTAGTCACAAGGTGATGTATTACGGAACGAGTAAAGAGACTTGCCGGTAACGATATTGAACTAGGTACGAAGATACCGACGATCGAATCTCGTGCAAGTAACATACGGATGGACAAAGGGAGTTACGTGTGTTGTCATAACTGTTCGACCGATAAAGATCTTCGTAGAATATGTAGGAGCCAATATGGGCATCCAGGTTCCGCTATTGGTTATTGAACGAAGAGGTGTCTCGGTCATGTCTACATAGTTCTCGAACCCGTAGGGTCCTCACGCTTAACGTTCGATGATGATATAGTATTATATGAGTTATGTGATTTGGTGACCGAATGTTGTTTGGAGTCCCGGATGAGATCACGGACATGACGAGGAGTCTCGAAATGGTTGAGAGGTAAAGATTGATATATAGGACATTAGTATTCAGACACTAGAAGTGTTTCGGGGGGTATCGGGTACTTATCGGGTCACCGGAAGGGGTTCCGGGCACCCCCAACAAAAGATATGGGCCTTATGGGCCAAGAGGGGAAACACACCAGCCACAAGGGGCTGGTGCTCCCCCAAAATGGGCTGGCCAAGGAGGAGAAGTAAAGAGGGGAATGGAAAGGAAAGAGAGGAATAAGATTCCCCCTTCCTTCCCTCTCCCCCTCTCCTCCGATATACATGGCAGGCGGAGAGCGCCTTGGGAGGAGCCCAAGTAGGATTCGGTCCTACTTAGGGTGCCTCCTGGCCTCTCCCCTCCCCCTCCCACCTATATATATGTGGGGGGCGCCTAGCACACCCCAGACAACTGTTTAGCCGTGTGCGGCGCCCCCCTCCACCGTTTACACCCCATTCATATTTTCGTAGTGCTTAGGCGAAGCCCTGCGAGGATCACTTCTCCATCACCATCACCATGCTGTCATGCTGACGGAACTCATCTACTACCTCGACATCTTGCTGGATCAAGAAGGCGAGGGACGTCACCGAGCTGAACGTGTGCAGACCGCGGAGGTGCCGTGTGTTCGGTACTTGATCGGTTGAAGCGCGAGGAAGTTCGACTACATCAACCGCGTTGAGAAACTCTTCCGCTTACGGCCTACGAGGGTACGTAGACACACTCTCCCCCTCGTTGCTATGCATCTCCATGGATAGATCATTGTGTGTGTATAGAATTATTTTTGTTTTTCCATGTACAATTCCCAACAATGGCATCATGAGCCAGGTCTATGCGTAGATGATATGCACGAGTAGAACACAAAGAGTTGTGGGTGGTGATAGTCATACTGCTTACGACCAACATCTCATTTTGATTCGCCAGGACCAACCTTACATGTCCACATACATGAGACCGGTTCCACCGAGTAACATGCAACTAGTTTTGCATAAAGGTGGCTGGCAGGTCTCTGTTTCTCCTACTTTAGTTGAATCAAATTTGACTGCGGCCGGTCCTTGAAGAAGATTAAAACATTATACTTGACGAAACACCGTTGTGGTTTTACGCGTACGTAAGAACAGTTATTGCTATAAGCTCGTAGCAGCCACGTAAAACTTGCAACAACAAAGTAGAGGATGTCTAACTTGTTTTTGCAGGGCATGTTGTGATGTGATATGGTCAAGACATGATGTGATAAATGTTATTGTATGAGATGATCATGTTTTGTAAGATACCTGACAACCGGCAGGAGCCTTATGGTTGTCTCTTTATTGTATGAAATGCAAACGCCATGGAATTGCTTTACTTTATCACTATGTGTTAGCAATAGTTGTAGAAGCAATAGTTGGCGAGACGACCACGACTCTACGATGGAGATCAAGGTGTCAAGCCGATGACGATGGAGATCATGACGATGCTTTGGAGATGGAGATCAAAAGCACAAGATGATGATGGCCATATCATGTCACGTATTTTGATTGCATGTGATTTTATCCTTTATGCATCTTATTTTTCTTAGAACGGCAGTAGCATTATAAGATGATCCATTCACCAAATTTCAAGGTAAAAGTGTTCTCCCTGAGTATGCACCATTGCTAAAGTTCATCGTGTTGAGACACCACATGATGATTGGGTGTGATAGACTCTACGTTTACCTACAACGGGTGCAAGATAGTTTTGCACATGCGGAATACTTGGGTCAAACTTGACGATCCTAGCATGTACAAACATGGCCTGGGAACATTGGAGACCGAAAGGTCAAACGTGAATCATATAGTACATATGATCAACATAGAGATGTTCACCATTGATGACTACCCCATCTCACGTGCAGACATGGATTAGTTGATTTGGATCACGTATCATTTAGATGACTTGAGGGATGTCTATCTAAGTGGAAGTTATTAAGTAATTAGATTAATTGAACTTAATTTATCATGAACTTAGTCCTGATAGTATTTGCATATCTATGTTGTAGATCAATGGCCTGTGCTACCGTTCCCCTGAATTTTAATGCGTTCCTAGAGAAAGCTAAGTTGAAAGATGATGGTAGAAACTACACGGACTGGGTTCGTAACTTGAGGATTATCCTCATTGTTGCACAAAAGAATTATGTCCTTGATGCACTGCTAGGTGAAAGGCCTGCTGCAGGAGCAGATACTGATGTTTTGAACATCTGGCAAGCTCGATCTAATGACTACTCGATAGTTCAGTATGCCATGCTTTACGGCTTAGAATCGGGATTTCAAAGACACTTTGAATGTCATGGAGCACATGAGATGTTCCAAGAGTTGAAGTTAATATTTCAAGCAAATGCCTGAGTTGAGAGATATGAAGTCTCCAACAAGTTCTATATTTGCAAGATGGAGGAGAACAGTTCTGTCAGTGAACACATACTCAAAATGTCTGGGTATCATAATCACTTGACTCATCTGGGAGTTAATCTTCCAGATGATAGTGTTATTGACAGAGTTCTTCAATCACTGCCACCAAGCTACAAAGGCTTTGTGATGAACTATAATATGCAAGGGATGGATAAGACAATTCCCGAGCTCTTCGCTATGCTCAAAGCTGCAGAAGTAGAAATCAAGAAGGAGCATCACTGGTACACCGACGTGCTATACAAATGGTTTTAACCCCTTTCCGCGACGGCATTTGGAACCATCACCAAGTGAGTGTGGGCGATAGGGGGGTCCTTCCCACACGACCCAGAAACCGTCGGGGATAGGCCCTCCTGGCTCACGGGCTGGGGCAAACTAAGCTCGTGTGCGATCTGGTGGGGCATTGAAACCCAATTGTTTCCGTTCGTATGTACATCCCACACGGTGAATCTCAGAAAATCATTTCCGTTCGTATGTATAACACACACAGTTTTTTGTGTGGAAACATTTGTGCAAGGTGGCCTAACGCAAACAGTTCTCTGCCGGAAGCCGTGTGTGATTGTTAGTTGATCGAACACGCCTACTTTCTAGAAACCGTGCGGGTTGTTTGAGTTCATCGCCCACGGTGATGTCTGAGTAACCGTCTGCAATAGAAAACCCCAATAAGCAGGGTAATTAGCCTATTATTGATAATCCATGTACTAATCAAATTGATATTTCTTATAAAACACACTAGATATTTCATATCTGTATAACAGCAACCAGGATTTCATAATCGAATTACATCAGATAGCTTCGGCACTCAGTTACGCGATTACACAACAACACCAAGTTTCACATGCAACATCAAAAACCTTTGGAAAGTAGCATCATACATGGTAAATAGACAGATGAATCTCATCTAGGAAACTGCAGAAGTGGATGGCAAATATTGAGCCTTTAGTGATGTTGAATGTCCTTGCAACTTTAGGCCAGTGGCTATGGATAATTGCCCGCCCAACCTTCGTCCTCTTCAGCAATACTTCAATATTGTACAGTGGGTGTTGAATGAATACCTTCCTTGCCTCTTGACCATACAGGTGGTTTGAGAGGTAATCATTGGTGAACTGTTTTGAAAACTACTAAAAACAAAGATATGCATAAATCGCTGTTATAAATTTTAAAATGGTGCAAGGGATAAAAACAAGGTAAAAGAGTTAGTACCATCCTATAGTTGACTGATGTCTTCTTCATTGTGCAAACAAAGATCTTATTGTTATTCATCGCAAGTTTCTTCATCCTAACGATCTTTCTGAGTTTCTTGACTTGACTGATATTCATGGACATCTCATTTCCCCATATGCAAAATGGGTCGAACACTGGGTCTAAGCCTCTTACAGCAGGACCAAATTGTAAGAAACCTAAATATTAGAATGATTCCTCGAACTGCACAATAATATGCTATTAGCCAAAGGACCATGCTTGAACAAACCTCGATGGTAAACCGCAGTGTCTCCCATTGTTTCCCTGAACACACCTAAGGAAGATCTTGATCAGGTTCACTGAGAGTTGTCATACTATCAGTAGAATATGTATTGAGTACATCCAAATTCGATTTATTGCACATGCATAACAATAAAAAATTGTGCCCATAGCAAATGAAAATCAAATTGCAGAACTGAACCAAAAAGTTAAATGGACAGCAGACTAATGAACCAAAATAGTTAACTGAGCACGACATTGCAGAATAGAAACATGTACTAGAAGATAAGACAGCTAACAAAACAAAGAATGCTTGAGAACAGTACTACGAAGTGTAGAAATTGTTGGACCAAAGTGTTAACTGAACATTACATTTCAGTGGACCAAACTGTTAACTGAACATCAGATTGCATATTAACATTACAGAGGACAAACCACTAGAAGGGACTGGCGGTGGCCTCGAGAAAACAACACGAAATGTATTTTAAAGTAGACAACCGTGTGGCGGCGTCGACAGTGGCCTCGAATATGAGGTGCTCCTCCAAGATCTGGCCGTCGGCACGCATGGCAGCCATAGCGACCTCGTGCACGCGTGCGGCCGCATGCTACTGAGCTCCATGTTATACTGCGTGCAAAATGGCTGTGGGCGGCCCTTAATTGGAGGAGGGGGCAGTGATTTCGGCGGAAGGTGTAGCACCATCGGTTGGGGCATGTGGGATGGGAAAGGGGGTGGATGGTGTGGGTGGGGTGTGGATTACCTGACCATATCAACGAGGCCGCGCAGCAAGAAGAAGGGTCAGCGGCGAGGTGGCCGCGCGGTAAGAAGAAGGGTCACCGGTGAGGAGGCGGCGCTGCAAGAAGAAGGGTCGCTGGCGAGGAGGCGGCGCTGTAAGAAGAAGGTAGTCGGCGAGAAGGCGGCGCTGCAAGAAGAAGGGTCGCCGGCGAGGAGGCTGAGCTGCCAGTAAGCAAAAGTGAAGGTTTGAACTTGGAAAGCAAGGAGGAACAGTGGAAATGTGGCTTTTGGTGGAAGGGAGGGGGCGGGGAGATAGATATTTCTGCGGTGGCAAAAAAATTCGCTCGATGCCGCGAGAATCTGGCACGCATGTGTGGTTCAAGCGGGGGCGGTGGAATGTAGACGATGAAGCTTCCTGCGTAAGCCAGACAAGACGGTGCGCCAAGATATTTTATATCGCATCCCACACGATTCTTTCTAGTAAACTGTTTGTGGCATACCTGATTTTTTTTCATTATGTTTTGAAAGACAAAATGGTATTACGGAGGGAAAGGATGGTGTTTGAATTGCAAGAAAATTTACGTACAGTGAACATGCAACTAGTACATCAGTGTCGTGTTTAAATTTGGAATTATTCCGGGTTTGTTTGGCATTTTTATGCATTAATTGAGTTTCTGGGCATTTTAATGTGCATAATTAAAATTTGAATTACAGGCACATGCTCCAGTGCACCAAAGTTTGTTAAAAAATCACATGTGTGTCTTTGAGTGAATTTATAGGTCCGATGCAAGAAATGGAAATGAAATTTAAACATCTGGGCGTCGTGGCTCGGCCAGAAAGATTGAGAAACTTGGTTTTTAATTCCTGTAAATCCAAAACACGCCTGAAAATCATGAAACTTGGCATGATGTCATGACATGGCACCAACATGATGCGGTAAATTTTTGGGCCGAATTGGGACAAGCTTTGGTATAAGCTTCTTGCAAACCGAAGCTTCCCTCAAGAAGGCTTGTGGTTCCTAGAGGAAACGTGTCACCTCCGTGTGTGAAACGACATACGTACACTGATTTCTCCTACCTTAATTTTTTTACACAGACATATTAGACCAAATAGAAATATCGTGCTAAATTTTGGAATTATTCCGGATACGTTTGACCTTTTTTATACATAAATGGAGTTTCTAGGCATTTAATGTGCATAATTCAAATTTGAACTATAAGCACATGCTCCAGTGCATCAAAGTTGGTTGACAAACCACATGTGTGTCCTTGGGTGAATTTCTAGGTCCCATGCAAGAAATGGAAATGAAATTCTAACATCTGGGTATCGTGGCTCGGCTGGAACGATTCGGAAACTTAGTTTTTTAATTCCTGTAAATCCAAAACACGCCTGAAAATCATGAAACTTGGCACGATGTCATGACATAGCACCAACATGCTGCGGTAAATTTTTTGGCCGAATTCGGACAAGCTTTGGTGTAAGCTTCTTGCAAACCGGAGCTTCTCTCAAGAAGGCTCGTGGTTCCGAGAGGGAACGTGTCACCTTCGTGCGTGAAACGACATACGTACACTGCTTCTCCCGCCTTAATTTTTTTTACGCAGGCATACTAGACCAAATAGAAGTATCGTGCTAAATTTTGGAATTCGTTTGGATTTTTTATACATTAATTATGTTTCTGGGCATTTAATGTGCATAATTCAAATTTGAACTACAAGCACATGCTCCAGTGCACCAAAGTTGGTTGAAAAATCACATGTGTGTCCTTGGATGAATTTCTAGGTCCCATGCAAGAAATGTGAATGAAATTGAAACATCTGGGAGTCGTGGCTCGGCTGGAAAGATTGAGAAACTAGGTTTTTTAATTCCCGTAAATCCAAAACACGCCTGAAAATCATGAAACTTGGCATGGTGTCATGACATGGCATGAACATGCTACGGTAAATTTCTTGGCCGAATTGGGACAAGCTTTGGTGTAAGCTTCCTGCAAAGCAGAGCTTCCCTCAAGAAGGCTCGTGGTTCCGAGAGGGAACGTGTCACCTCCGTGTGCGAAACAGCATACGTACACTACTTTCTCTCGCCTTAATTTTTTTACACGGGCAGATTAGACCGAATAGAAGTATCGTGCTAAATTTTAGAATTATTCTGGGTTCGTTTGGCCTTTTTTATACATTAATTGAGTTTTTGGGCATTTAATGTGTGTAATTGGAATTTGAACAACAAGCACATGCTCTAGTGCACCAAAGTTGGTTGAAAAATCACATGTGTGTCATTGGGTGAATTTCTAGGTCCCATGCAAGAAATGGGAATGAAATTCAAACATCTTGGCGTCGTGGCTCGGCCGGAAAGATTGAGAAACTTGGTTTTTTAATTCCTGTAAATCCAAAACACGCCTAAAAATCATGAAACTTAGCATGGTGTCATGACATGGCACCGACACGTCGCGGTAATTTTTTTTGGCCAAATTGAGACAAACTTTCGTGTAAGCTTCTTCCAAACTGGAGCATCTCTCAAGAAGGCTCGTGGTTCCGAGAGGGAACGTGTCACCTCCATGTGCGAAATGACATACGTACACTACATTCTCCCGCCTTAATTTTTTTACACAGGCAGATTAGACCAAATAGAAGTATCGTGCTAAATTTCAGAATTATTCTGGGTTCATTTGGCCTTTTTTATACATTAATTGAAATTATGGGCATCTAATGTGCATAAATAAAGTTTGAACCACAAGCACATGCTCCAGTGCACCAAAGTTGGTTGGAAAATCACATGTGTGTCCTTGGGTGAATTTCTAGGTCCCATGCAAGAAATGAGAATGAAATTCGAACATCTGGGCGTCGTGGCTCGGCCGGGAAGATTGAGAAACTTGGTTTTTTAATTCCTGTAAATCCAAAACACGCCTGAAAATCATGAAACTTGGCATGGTGTCATGACATGGCACCAACACGTTATGGTAATTTTTCTGTCCGATTTGCGAAAGCGCACACATTAACAATCAACAAAGTCATTTTGGAATAAGTGTTGTCACGTTACAAATCGGAAACACAAGTATTATTCAAACCGTGGGCATTCTACTTACCAATTACGTGCCGCCACACGTCCCCTTTTTTATTGGCTAGGAAGTGTCGTGCGGGGTAGCTATTTGAGTATGGGAGGTGTGCGATCAGACCCCTGCGCGTGCTCATTGGGAGGAGAGCCCTTTGACCTCTACCCATCGCGCACCTCGCTCCCAACGTCTCCATTAATGGCGCCAGAGCCCCTGTTCTATGGCATGGCTATATGTCTCACTAGACTGAGATTTAAGAGAGAAAAATGAAAATCTGAAAATAAAGTTTTGCAAGGATCTTGATGTAAGATCCGACGGACCTATATAGCATCGACTGCGACTTATAGCAAGCATGATGAATATAAGGACGATGATAGTGGATAATAATTGTCTTACATATTTAGGAACATAATTAAAAAAAGCCACATGCAACAACGCCCGAAATACACAAGGGCAAAAGAAGGAAGACAACGATCTGGCTCGCTGATCTCTACTTTCTTGATGTGTTGCTGCAGGCCATGGGAACTAGTCTCCGCGGCGAGCGGCGATGAGCTCTTTCTTGTACTCAAGATGCTGCTTGACAGCATCCATGGATTCCTCCACCAGCCTTCTGCGCTCGATGCGCAACATGGCATTCTCGTCCATAAGTTTCTCGGCGATGACGCCGGTCCTCTTCAACAAGGCAGTGGTCTCCTCCTGCTGCTCCGCACTTCCAACGATCTTCGCACTCAGCAGGTCGCGCTCGGCCATGAGCTTTGCATTGCTGTCATTTAGTTGCCAGATGACGCAGGTATCCTGTTCAAAAGAGGCTTTCATGTCGTCCTGCAACCTCGCCAGCCAGAGATCTGATCCATTTGGCTATGAACGATCACATGCATGTGCCTGTAAGAGTCCTCGCCTGCCCGCGAGACATTTTCCCAGGCCGCCGCGGCGCGGGAGGACATCTCTGCTGCATTCGAGGCGCGGCGGGACATCTCTTCTGCTCCTGCGGCGCGGCCAGACCAGTCTGCTGCATTGATGGTGTGGCGGGATCTCCGTGCTGCTTCGGTGGCGCGACGGGACCTCTGTGCTGCTACGGCCGCGCAGTGGGACATGCCGGCTGCTTTCGCGGCGAGGCGGGACATCTCTCGTGCTTCTGCTTCCATGCTCACATCTCCCTGGTGGCAATCTCTCAACCAGAACTCACGGCTGGCCATGGCAGACGTAAGGGAACGATGATGAATGACTTGTTTGTTTTTGTGGATGAGGAGTTGACGAGGAATGTGCAGTCTGTAACACCCTCGATGCGACTATATCTCCCACGTGTCGAGGCACGACTTAGAGGCATAATCGCATTGAAGGCATATGTCGCAAGTGAGGTAATCTTCACACAACCCATGTAATATAATAAGGAAAGAGATACATAGTTGGCTTACAATCGCCACTTCACACAAATACATGAATAAAGCATTACATCAAACAAATACAATCAAGGTCCGACTACGGAACCAAAATAAAAGAAGAACCCCAAATGCAACACGGTCCCCGATCGACACCAACTGGGCTCCACTACTGATCAACTAGAATGAAACAAAACAAAGCCAAGATCTTCATCGAGCTCCTCCTGAGCTTGGTTGCGTCATCTGCATGGACTCATCGGCACCTACAAGTTGGTTTGGAAGTATCTGTGAGCCACGGGGACTCAGCAATCTCGCACCCTCGCGATCAAGACTATTTAAGCTTATGGGTAAGGTAAAGGTATGAGGTGGAGCTGCAGCAAGCGACTAGCATATATGGTGGCTAACATACGCAAATGAGAGCGAGAAGAGAAGGCAAAGCACGGTCGATAAAAGTATGATCAAGAAGTGATCCTGGACTACTACGTCAAGCATAACTCCAACAACCGTGTTCACTTCCCGGACTCCGCCGGAAAGAGACCATCACGGTTACACACGCTGTTGATTCATTTTAATTAAGGTCAAGTTCAGGTTTTCTACAACCGGACATTAACAAATTCCCATCTGCCCATAACCGCGGGCACGGCTTTCGAAAGTTCAAATCCCTGCAGGGGTGTCCCAACTTAGCCCATCACAAGCTCTCACGGTCAACGAAGGAATAGACCTCCACCCGAGACGTTCCGATCAGACTCGGTACCCCGGTACTCCAAGACATCCTCGACAATGGTAAAACAAGTCCAGCAAGACCACCCAATGCGCCGACATCCCGATAGGAGCTGCACATATCTCGTCTTAGGGCACACCGGATAAGCTAAGCGTACGGGAGCCAACGTAACCCAAGTTTCCAAGGGACGGCCCCGCACGGTGCTCTGGGTTGGACCAACACTTAGACAAGCACTGGCCCGGGGGGGGGAGGGGGTTAAAATAATGATGACCCTTGGGCGCGCGACCCCCAAGGGAAAAGAAAAGGCTGGGTGGCGAATGGTAAAACCAATGTTGGGCCTTGCCGGAGGAGTTTTATTCAAAGCGAACTATCAAGGGGTTCCCATTATAACCCAACCGCGTGAGGAACGCAAAATCCGGGAACATAACACCGATATGACGGAAACAAGGGCGGCAAGAGTGGAACAAAACACCAGGCATAAGGCCGAGCCTTCCACCCTTTACCAAGTATATAGATGCATTAATTAAATAAGATATATTGTGATATCCCAACAAGTAAACATGTTCCAACAAGGAACAACATCTCCATGTTCCAACAAGGAACAGACTTCAATCTTCACCTGCAACTAACAACGCTATAAGAGGGGCTGAGCAAAGCGGTAACATAGCCAATCAACGGTTTGCTAGGACATGGTGGGTTAGAGGTTCAACATGGCAATTGGGAGGCTGACAAGCAAAAGGTAGGCATCGTAGCATTGGCATAGCAAAAGAGCGAGCAAACTAGCATAGCAAAGATAGTAGTGATTTTGAGGGTGTGATCATCTTGCCTGAAATCCCACAAGGAAGAAGAACGAGTCCATGAAGAAGACAAACGGACGTAGACGAACGGGTCCTCACAACACGACGTTACCGGAACCAACCCAAAGAAGCAACACCGGAAAGAAGCACACAACATAGTAAACAACGACCACATAAACATGGCATGATGCACAAACAATTATGATGCATGTCCGATTTAAAGAGGCATCGCATGGCATGGTGCACAAGCAATTCTACAAATTAAGTGGAGCTCACTATGCAACGGAGTTGCATATTGAAGAAACACCACAACAAGTTATTTAGTTCGATCTTGTTTATGTACCCAACAATATTAAATGTTGTTAAACATGGCAAGAGGGTGGAGCATAATTAAACTACCTAACTAGGCAAGTTTAAATGAGGCCGGAAGCAACGAACAACAATTCCGGAAAATCCTCATATGCATAATTTAAGGTTTGGTACTGTTCTACCCTAAACCACATTTTAGAGTTGTTTAACATGCAAGATGAGCGCACCGTGTTAAACTAGGCAAAATTCTACCCCATTTACATATAAAGTTTGTTAGATTCGGAGCTACGGTTAATTAGTTATGAATTAAATCATTTTAACATGGCATAGGGGCAAATTTAATCAAACCGCATTTTAAACATTTTAAACATGGATGAAAACGACATATTATGAAACTAGATGCAATTCTAAGCTTTTTTCATATTAGGAGTTTTTACATATGATGCATAGATCATGAGGTATAATATGCATGAAGACTAGGGACTAAACTGTAAACTGGCAGTCTCCTGGAATAAAAGCAAAAACACAACAGGAAAAAAACACGCATGGGCCGAAACTATGCAAAGGCCCAATAGTGCAGAGTGGGGCAGCTCACCCTGTGGGCTGCGGCCCAGTCGGTGAGGAGGCCAAGGCAGGCCGACTGGGTCAAAGGAGGCCGGGCCTTGCGATCTGGCTCGAGAGGCCGGTCGACGAAGTGGTCAAAGGCTGCGCTGCTCGTGCGCTCTCAGCTCGAACGAGGCCGGGTCAACGCAGTGGCGCTCGTCCCCTTCCCTGGTTTGAACGAAGCAGAGGACGCAGGCAGCTTGGGCAGCGAGGGCGCAGAGGAGCGGCAATGCTGGCGGTGGCTCCTCCTGGATCCGCGCGATGAGGAGGAAGACGGGGCGCTCGTGCCCGAGCTAGCGAAGCAGGACGGCGGCGGACTGCGGTGATGTTCATGGCGGTCCAGGGTACCTGAGAGACAGGGAGGAGGACCAGCATGAGAGAGAGGGAGACTTAGGAGGAAAGGGAAATAGAGGGAGCAGGGGAGGTCGGGGTTTGTTGCCGCAGCTGGACAGATCGGAGGAGCACGGGCGGCGCGATGACGAAGATGGAGGGCGACGATGATGTTGCTGTCGCCGGCGATGGCGAGCTTCGGCCCGACGAGGCGAACGGGGTCGCAGCAACGGGAGGCTACAGGAGACTGCGAGGACGGTGGGTGTTGGGCAGAGGAGGAAGAGGCGAGGCCTCGGCACGGGCGCAAGGAAGCTTCAGATCGGGATCTCCTCTCCTGATCAAATTTGGAGGGGGAGGCACCCGCGAGGTGGATCGAGTGCTCTGGGTCTGGGAGAAAGAGCTCGGGCTCCCGTTGGTGGTTGGAGGAAAAATGAGAAGGGGATCCCGAGGTAGATGCGGTAGGTGGCGGCGGCTCGACGGGACAAAGTCCCTAGATTTTAGGGTTTGTCCAAAATGACTAAGAGTGGACTATAAATACATCACAGATTAGGTTAGGGCCTACCTTGGTCCCTCTGATCGGAATCGGACGGTCGCGAATAAAATAGCTAGGGAGTCCAAATAAGAAAACGGTGATATTTTGTAGACGTTTGGGGATGATCCGGACACAACGGTGGCGACAGTCCGGGTCAGGTTCGGGACAGCTTTCGGACGCGCGCGAGGAGGGCCGCGGGCTAAGGAGAGAGGTTAGGTTGGGCCTGGCGGTAGGTAGTGGGCTGTGTAGACGGTCTCGAGCTGAGAGAAGAGAAGAGAGGGAGGCCCGGCATCTGTTTCCGGAGACCGAAAACGTCCGACGTTAGACCGGCTACTATTGCCGCTATATTTATCCGTTGGGGCGTCAAACGGACTCCGAATGCGACGAAACTTGGCAGGCGGCCTACTAACAACAAAACAACACTGCACGCCAGCTTTCATCCCATTTCGAGAACATTTTCCAGCCACTTATAAAATACTATTTCGGACATGTCGCGGGCGCGTGCAAGTGTGTCTGGGCTCAGAACGGACAACAGACGGAACAAGGAGACCCGGACGGATGCAAGTTTTGAAAACATGATGATGCAATGCACATGATGACATGATATGCAATGCATGACACGGAAGCAAAGACAACACCACAACATCGAATAACTGGATGACACCTGGCACATCGGTCTCAGGGCATTACAACACTCCACCACTACGAGAGGATCTCGTCCCGAGATCTAGAATGGCACCGGAGGGAAAAACGGAAGAGAAAGAGAAGAGGTAACGCTAAGTTGCTTCTTTGACAAACGAGTGAAACCACGAACCTTGAAGAGGTTAAGAAAAATGAGAAAAGAATACAACGGAGATGAACAAAATTGAAAACATACCGATAGAAAAAGAAACAAGGGAGAACGAATTCTGACAGCACTCCGGTCGAAAAGAGATTAAAGACTAGATAGGAAGAAAGGAGCTTGAGCAGAGGACACGACACTCCGGTTAAATGGACAATCATGAAAAGAACATGATCTTAGACAAAAGAGATGATGGGTTGAGAAGAGCAACATCACAATACCTCCGAAACAAAAGAATAGAAGATAGATAATTGAAATAGAAGGATGGAGAAGAAAATGCCAACTTCTGCCACAAAAGATCTTGAAAAGGCATCTATAGGAGAAGGGTCGAACGGAGTTGTTGGAACAATCCACAACGAAAAGAATAAACTTGATATGGTCTTATGGAAAACATCTCAAATTATGAGGTGACAACTTGCCACTCACGGGAAAAGAATTGGATTGGAAAGAACAAGGAGACGAGAAGCTCATTTCACCGGGAGGGTAGATGAAGAACTTGGGACATTTATAAGCACCATAATTAGCAACAAACCTTAGGGAAGGCTTTAGGTGGAATATAACCCAAGGTAATTCCAATGAAGAGATTGATGGATCTAAAATATCTCATTCTTGACAAGAAGTGAATCATGAAAACATGAACTCAAATTATCAAAAATGACATAATACCACCTCCGATAATATGGTAGAAAGAATTTGCACTCCGGATTGCAAGATGAGAATGCTTGAGCTCCTTAGAAAAGAACCTCGATGAAAACTTCGAGAAGGTATTAAATCCTTGATGAATCCATCATGTAGAACCTTTATGAAGAACTCCGGTAATGAAGGAATGATCCAAAATAATTGAATGATGAAAAGAATAAGATTTAAGCCTCGCAATGGTTTAGATAGAGAACTCCGTGAAAAGAAAGATGAGCTATTGAACCCAAGAATTTTGATGAACCTCCGGAATAAGGAATTAAATCACCTGGATGAAACCAGAATAAGAATTACATTATGCTTATCTTTCACCAATTTAAATTGATGACAATCAACGGATTTGGCATATTGCTTATTCTCATAGAAAGGATTAAGAGAGATATAGCACAAACTTCGGAAGATCTTCAATGAACCACCGTAAGAATTAAAAATGAACAAAGAAAGATAAGGAAGGCACCGGGAAGAATTTAGCAAATGAACAAAGATGCTGGAGAGAATTTGGATACATGAGAACGAAGGGATCACGAACTGATTAGAGAACACTTGATGCACTGGTAAGATTGGAGAATGACAACTGAAGGCTGAGAATGAATACACCTGAATTGATGGCCTCCGGATAATCAAACTAAAAAGACTCCTGAATATCTCCTGATGGGTGAAAAGGATTCTCACAATCGAAAATAATTATGAGAGGATGGCAACAAGCTAGAATCACGAATCTTGAAGAGAATGGAGCAATATTAAAGAGAAACTCTTCTTTAGTCTTCAAAATCCGAGAATGACGATGAGAAGCACCACCATGAATTGTTGAGATACTCCGGGATGACGAATAGAAAGGTTGAGCCAACGGTGAAAAGAATTTGAAAGATCTTGGAGAACTACATTTGACTGATGATAACTCATTCTTACGTCAAACTTCGAAAGGAAATTTGAGGATAGCTCCAGACAAATAAGAAGAGTCAGGTAAGATCCTGGGAATAGACCTGTGTGTTAGGGACCACTCAAAAGAAACGCCGTTGAAGAGCTTTAAAAGAGAGAATGCACCGGTTGAATTAAAAGACTTGAATGAGATAACAACCTCGAAAGATCTCGAACAAATGCAGAGTGGAAAACACGAATCTTCGAGATATCTTGAATGGATTGATAATTGAAACGTGAACCTTCTGAGATATCTTCAGCACTTCGGAACAATTGAATAGCGAGAAGTGAATGAATATGAGGTGCACCGGTATGAGAAGGCATTGAAATGAGGAAAGGGTAAGATCAACAAAGCTTGAATTGAAACCACCGGAGAAGATAAAAGAAAGAAGAATGATGAACTAGACGCTCTGTTAGTATCTTCCTGAGAATCACCGGATAAGAATGGAGAGACTTCCATCAATAAAATGGATAGTTGAATAAGAAATCTGAGTCCTTGAAGAAAAAGGGTGGGTGGGCGGGAAAACAAATGCAACTTAGAGGCGGATGAAACAAACACGGTTGAGAAGAACTGATAATTGATCTTGCAGAAGTTGAACTGATCGGATCCACTTGAAGAGAAACACGCCGGTTGAAAAAGGATTGACATGACAATATCGATTATCATGAAGGATTAGTGTTCACTTCGAGGTATGAGAACACCGCTTAGAGAAGGTATGGAATCAACATTTGACTTCGAAGCAACTTGAATACCACAACTCAAAACAAAACAAAGGATTGGCTTGCAAAATAAGCCGGAACAAACATATGATTGAGATTTTGTCCGAAGTTTTCGTGGTGGGGCCTACACGGGCTCGATCGTACAACACCATCATGTACAAGGCAGTGCACATGACATACGAAGCGTCCCCGAGTCGGCATAGCCAAGGACTCTTTAAGACACAACGAGACCACTGTAAAACCGACCGTGAATAGGCGGACCACTAGACGTTGAAACCCAATTTCATATCATACATCTGTCGGAAAGAAATCCTAAGAGCTACTTGAATTCCCACCTATGAAACTCTCGAAACTTTTCAGTTATGCAATAAGGTGTTGGGGATACAGGGGAAGCATAATATCTCACCCAAAACTAGCAAATCCTACATCCAGCTGTATCCATCCTTCAACACATAACCAAGAAACCTTCGGAAATCGTCTACCTCAACCTTCAAAAAGCATCCGTTATACAAGTTATGGCGATACTCCCGAACTCCCGCCCCAGTACTGGGTGGCGTCGAGGTTATCTCACCAATGAACTGCATAAAAGAGATTTTCGATGTCGGCGTACTAAACTCAGGTATTCCAGAACTGCAACGATAAAATTATGACGACAACACGTCAGAGCTCAACTCCCCGGGACACTTCCACTAAACCCCTGACAGGAGGCACCAAGACAATGTTCTCATCATAAAACCATCAGAACGATTCCAAGATACCCGCGTGATCCTAAAAAAATTTAGTGAAATTTGAGAAGAGAAGAGTCAAAACTCTACGTCAGGATGCCTTACCAGAGCGATGAGGAGACTAGGAAGTAAAAAGAATTCCTAAACTCTCTGATATATAATTCCTAAATGACCCAAAACATTTTTCTAGACACAACTCGGCCGCTAAAAACAATCAAGCAATGGGGCTCCTAAGGTCGGGGAAGGCTCTGATACCAACTTGTAACACCCTCGATGCGACTATATCTCCCACGTGTCGAGGCACGACTTAGAGGCATAATCGCATTGAAGGCATATGTCGCAAGTGAGGTAATCTCCACACAACCCATGTAATATAATAAGGAAAGAGATACATAGTTGGCTTACAATCGCCACTTCACACAAATACATGAATAAAGCATTACATCAAACAAATACAATCAAGGTCCGACTACGGAACCAAAATAAAAGAAGAACCCCAAATGCGACATGGTCCCCGATCGACCCCAACTGGGCTCCACTACTGATCAACTAGAATGAAACAAAACAAAGGACAAGATCTTCATTGAGCTCCTCCTGAGCTTGGTTGCGTCATCTGCACGGACTCATCGGCACCTACAAGCTGGTTTGGAAGTATCTATGAGCCACGGGGACTCAGCAATCTCGCACCCTCGCGATCAAGACTATTTAAGCTTATGGGTAAGGTAAAGGTATGAGGTGGAGCTGCAACAAGCGACTAGCATATATGGTGGCTAACATACGCAAATGATAGCGAGAAGAGAAGGCAAAGCATGGTCGATAAAAGTATGATCAAGAAGTGATCCTGGACTACTACGTCAAGCATAACTCCAACAACCGTGTTCACTTCCCGGACTCCGCCGGAAAGAGACCATCACGGTTACACACGTTGTTGATTCATTTTAATTAAGGTCAAGTTGAGGTTTTCTACAACCGGACATTAAAAAACTCCCATCTGCCCATAATCGTGGGCACGGCTTTTGAAAGTTCAAATCCCTGCAGGGGTGTCCCAACTTAGCCCATCACAAGCTCTCACGGTCAACGAAGGAATAGACCTCCACCCGAGACGTTCCGATCAGACTCGGTATCCCGGTACTCCAAGACATCCTCGACAATGGTAAAACAAGTCCAGCAAGACCACCCGATGCGCCGACATCCCGATAGGAGCTGCACATATCTCGTCTCAGGGCACACCGGATAAGCTAAGCGTACGGGAGCCAACGTAACCCAAGTTGCCAAGGGACGGCCCTGCACGGTGCTCTAGGTTGGACCAACACTTAGACAAGCACTGGCCCGGGGGGGTTAAAATAATGATGACCCTTGGGCGCGCGACCCCTAAGGGAAAAGAAAAGGCTGGGTGGCGAATGGTAAAACCAATGTTGGGCCTTGCCGGAGGAGTTTTATTCAAAGCGAACTGTCAAGGGGTTCCCATTATAACCTAACCGCGTGAGGAACGCAAAATCCGGGAACATAACACTGATATGACGGAAACTAGGGCGGCAAGAGTGGAACAAAACACCAGGCATAAGGCCGAGCCTTCCACCCTTTACCAAGTATATAGATGCATTAATTAAATAAGATATATTGTGATATCCCAACAAGTAAACGTGTTCCAAGAAGGAACAACATCTCCATGTTCCAACAAGGAACAGACTTCAATCTTCACCTGCAACTAACAACGCTATAAGAGGGGCTGAGCAAAGCGGTAACATAGCCAATCAACGGTTTGCTAGGACATGGTGGGTTAGAGGTTCAACATGGCAATTGGGAGGCTGACAAGCAAAAGGTAGGCATCGTAGCATTGGCATAGCAAAAGAGCGAGCAAACTAGCATAGCAAAGATAGTAGTGATTTTGAGGGTGTGATCATCTTGCCTGAAATCTCGCAAGGAAGAAGAACGAGTCCATGAAGAAGACAAACGGACGTAGACGAACGGGTCCTCACAACACGACGTTACCGGAACCAACCCAAAGAAGCAACACCGGAAAGAAGCACACAACATAGTAAACAACGACCACATAAACATGGCATGATGCACAAACAATTATGATGCATGTCCGATTTAAAGAGGCATCGCATGGCATGGTGCACAAGCAATTCTACAAATTAAGTGGAGCTCACTATGCAACGGAGTTGCATATTGAAGAAACACCACAACAAGTTATTTAGTTCGATCTTGTTTATGCACCCAACAATATTAAATGTTGTTAAACATGGCAAGAGGGTGGAGCATAATTAAACTACCTAACTAGGCAAGTTTAAATGAGGCCGGAAGCAACGAACAACAATTCCGGAAAATCCTCATATGCATAATTTAAGGTTTGGTACTGTTCTACCCTAAACCACATTTTAGAGTTGTTTAACATGCAAGATGAGCGCACCGTGTTAAACTAGGCAAAATTCTACCCCATTTACATATAAAGTTTGTTAGATTCGGAGCTACGGTTAATTAGTTATGAATTAAATCATTTTAACATGGCATAGGGGAAAATTTAATCAAACCGCATTTTAAACATGGATGAAAACGACATATTATGAAACTAGATGCAATTCTAAGCATTTTTCATATTAGGAGTTTTTACATATGATGCATAGATCATGAGGTATAATATGCATGAAGACTAGGGACTAAACTGTAAACTGGCAGTCTCCTGGAATAAAAGCAAAAACACAACAGGAAAAAAACACGCATGGGCCAAAACTATGCAAAGGCCCAATAGTGCAGAGTGGGGCAGCTCACCCTATGGGCTGCGGCCCAGTCGGTGAGGAGGCCAAGGCAGGCCGGCTGGGTCAAAGGAGGCCGGGCCTCGCGATCTGGCACGAGAGGCCGGTCGACGAAGTGGTCAAAGGCTGCGCTGCTCGTGCGCTCGTTCAGCTCGAACGAGGCCGGGTCAATGCAGTGGCGCTCGTCCCCTTCCCTGGTTCGAACGAAGCAGAGGACGCAGGCAGCTTGGGCAGCGAGGGCGCAGAGGAGCGGCGATGCTGGCGGGGGCTCCTCCTGGATCCGCGCGACGAGGAGGAAGACGGGGCGCTTGTGCCCGAGCTAGCGAAGCAGGACGGCGGCGGACTGCGGTGATGTTCATGGCGGTCCAGGGTACCTGAGAGAGAGGGAGGAGGACCAGCATGAGAGAGAGGGAGACTTAGGAGGAAAGGGAAATAGAGGGAGCAGAGGAGGTCGGGGTTTGTTGCCGCAGCTGGACAGATCGGAGGAGCACGGGCGGCGCGACGATGAAGATGGAGGGCGACGACGATGTTGCTGTCGCCGGGGATGGCGAGCTTCGGCCCGACGAGGTGAACGGGGTCACAGCAACGGGAGGCCGCAGGAGACTGCGAGGACGGTGGGTGTCGGGCAGAGGAGGAAGAGGCGAGGCCTCGGCATGGGCGCAAGGAAGCTTCAGATCGGGATCTCCTCTCCCGATCGAATTTGGAGGAGGAGGCACCCGCGAGGTGGATCGAGTGCTCTGGGTCTGGGAGAAAGAGCTCGGGCTCCCGTTGGTGGTTGGAGGAAAAATGAGGAGAAGGGGATCCCAAGGTAGATGCGGTAGGTGGCGGCGGCTCGACGGGACAAAGTCCCTAGATTTTAGGGTTTGTCCAAAATGACTAAGAGTGGACTATAAATACATCACAGATTAGGTTAGGGGCTACCTCGGTCCCTCTGATCAGAATCGGACGGTCACGAATAAAATAGTTAGGGAGTCCAAATAAGAAAACGGTGATATTTTGTAGATGTTTGGGGATGATCCGGACACAACGGTGGCGATAGTCCGGGTCAGGTTCGGGACAGCTTTCGGACGTGCGCGAGGAGGGCCGCGGGCTAACGAGAGAGGTTAGGTTGGGCCTGGCGGTAGGTAGTGGGCTGTGTAGATGGTCTCGAGCTGAGAGAAGAGAAGAGAGGGAGGCCCGGCATCTGTTTCCGGAGACCGAAAACGTCCGACGTTAAACCGGCTACTATTGCCGCTATATTTATCCGTTGGGGCGTCAAACAGACTCCGAATGCGATGAAACTTGGCAGGCGGCCTACTAACAACAAAACAACACCGCACGCCAGCTTTCATCCCGTTCTGAGAACATTTTCCGGCCACTTATAAAATACTATTTTGGACATGCCGCGGGCGCGTGCAAGTGTGTCTGGGCTCAGAACGGACAACGGACGGAACGAGGAGACCCGGACGGATGCAAGTTTTGAAAACATGATGATGCAATGCACATGATGACATGATCTGCAATGCATGACACGCAAGCAAAGACAACACCACAACAGCGAATAACTGGACGACACCTGGCACATCGGTCTCGGGGCGTTACACAGTCATCTTGGAGTGTAGTAGTATTTATAAACGAGTACTAATACGCTCCAAAGTGTGAAACCATTTAGATTTTGATCGGTGTGAACATGTTTGCAATTAAATATAGCATGGCAGTAATTTGGAATGTGACAGGACGCAGACTCAAAATTTATTGACAGTTATAAGTGCAACACTATTCCTGGGAGGCATAACGTGGGCACACCTTCTCGGCCGCGTACGTGGCGTTTGCACCATAGGGTTCACCGCAATAGGCAATGTCAGCACACGTCTTGTTCCAACAACCGTGCGTGCTCGTTATTACCATCGCGCACGTTTCTTTTAATTAGAATGTGTGTGACCATCGAGCGCACACATGTTGATCTATCTAACTGTTTCTGTTTGTTGTGGCTAATCGCAAACAGTTCATCTGTGTGAAGTGTATGCCATCAATCGCAGACACTTTGATCTGGCTGACCTGTTTCTGTTTTGTTGCCTAATTGCAAACAGTTATTCCTTCTGAAGCGTATGCCCTCAATCGCACACACACCTTTATCTAGCTGCCCGTTGCTATTGTTCCTCCTCATCACAAACAGTTCATCCGAGTGAACCATATGTTGTATATCGCACACGCCTTCATTTGGTTGCCTGTTTCTTTTGTTCCGCCTCATCGCAAACAGTTCATTGAACTGAACCATATGCCCTGCATCACACACACAATTAAAATCAGAACCGTGTTTGATGCACCTGGCATCGCAAACGTTTTGCACCTTTTTTGACGGTTCTTTTACACCACCGTTTGCGATTATTGCATCGCACACAGTTTCATCAAAGGGTCTCTGATCATAGTGTCGCGTTAGCAGCAACCTGCAGTAGTGCATCAAGTGTTGATGGTTAACAAGACCACTAGTTTCAAGAAAAAGGGCAAGGGAAAGAAGGGGAACTTCAAGAAGAATGGCAAGAAAGTTGCCACTCCCGGGAAGAATCCCAAATCTGGACCCAAGCCTGAAACTGAGTGCTTCTACTACAAAGGGACTGGTCACTGGAAGCGAAACTGCCCCAAGTATTTGGCGGATAAGAAGGATGGCAAAGTGAACAAAGGTATATTTGATATACATGTAATTGATGTGTACCTTACTAATGCTCGTAGTAGCCCCTGGTATTTGATACTAGTTCGGTTGCTCATATTTGTAACTCGAAACAGGGGCTACGGATTAAAGGAAGATTGGCTAAGGACGAGGTGACGATGCGCGTCGGGAATGGTTCCAAGGTCGATGTGATCTCCATCGGCACGCTACCTCTACATCTACCGTCAGGATTATTTTAAGACCCGAATAATTGTTATTTGGTGCTAGCGTTGAGCATGAACATTATATCTGGATCTTGTTTAGTGCGAGATGATTATTCATTTAAATCAGAGAATAATGGTTGTTCTATTTATATGAGTAATATCTTTTATGGTCATGCACCCTTGAAGAGTGGTCTATTTTTGTTGAATCTCGATTGTGGTGATACACATATTCATAATATTGATGCCAAAATATGCAAAGTAGATAATGATAGTGCAACATATTTGTGGCACTGCCATTTAGGTCATATTGGTGTAAAGTGCATGAAGAAACTCCATGCAGATGGTGAGGGAGTCCTGGATTAGGCGGTGTCCGGATGGCCGGACTATACCTTCAGTCGGACTCCTGGACTATGAAGATACAAGATTGAAGACTTCGTCCCGTGTCCGGAAGGGACTTTCCTTGGCGTGGAAGGCAAGCTTGGCGATACGGATATGTAGATCTCCTACCATTGTAACCGACTTTTGTGTAACCCTAACCCTCTCCGGTGTCTATATAAACCGGAGGGTTTTAGTCCGTAGGACAACATACAGAACAACAATCATACCATAGGCTAGCTTCTAGGGTTTAGCCTTTTCGATCTCGTGGTAGATCTACTCTTGTACTACCCATATCATCAATATTAATCAAGCAGGACGTAGGGTTTTACCTCCATCAAGAGGGCCCGAAGCTGGGTAAAACTTTGTGTCCCTTGCCTCCTGTTACCATCCGACCTAGACGCACAGTTCGGGACCCCCTACCCGAGATCCGCCGGTTTTGACACCGACATTGGTGCTTTCATTGAGAGTTCCTCTATGTCGTCGCCGTCAGGCTTGATGGCTCCTACTATCATCGATGGTGATGTGGTCCAGGGTGAAACTTGTCTCCCCTGACAGATCTCTGTCTTCGGCGGCTTTGCATTGCGGGCTAATTTGCTTGGCCATCTGGAGCAGATCGAAAGCTACGCCCCTGGCCGTCAGGTCAGGTTTGGAAGTTTAAACTACACGGCTGACATCCGCGGGGACTTGATCTCCGACGGATTCGAGCCACTGCCGAGTGCACCGCAACGGCTCCGACTCTTAATTCGGAGCCAACTACGCCGATCGAGGATGGGTGGTTGGACGCTGCCTTGGGGGCTACGATCCCAATGGCGATCGAGCCAAACACCAGCCCCGCACTCCGCAAGACTCGTGACTCCAAGGAGCCGGACTCCTCTCCGGACTCCGAACCCTCCGCGCCCCTGCCGATCGAATCCGATTGGGCGCCGATCATGGAGTTTACTGCCGCGGACATCTTTCAGCACTCGCCTTTTGGTGATATTATGAAGACACTAAAGTCTCTCTCTTTATCAGGAGAGCCCTGGCCGGACTACGGTCAGCAAGGTTGGGATACAGACGATGAATAAATTCAAAGCCCACCCACCACCAACTTTATAGCCACTTTCGACGATTTAATCGACATGCTCGACTTCGACTCCGAAGACATCGATGGTATGGACGCCGATGCAGGAGACGATGAAGAACTAGCGCCTATTGGGCCCTGGAAAGCCACCTCGTCATATGACGTATACATGGTGGACACACCAAAAGATGACGACGAGGAGCGGAAGGACGCACTGAAGGCTTGTTCCCTCGAGAAGCAGTCAAAGCGGCGACGCAAGCGCCGCCCCAAATCCCGCCTCGACAGAAATAACGATTACACAGACCCAGCGCTGGAGTAGGGCGAACCGCTACTAGACAACGACAATCCGGATAATCAAACCGAACAAACAAATTCTGTCAAGGATAATTGTCCGGACAATATAACGCCGGACAGGCACCCGGAGCAGCAGAATGCCCGTAAAAGGCTTGTTGCCACCACGAGGAGTCTTAAAAAGCAGAAGCAAAGGCTCAAGGCTGCGCAAGACACACTCCAAATCAGATGGAGTAAAATACTCAACACAGCAGCGAGGTACGGCGACAATCGCCCCTCCAAGAGCTACCCAAAGCGGAAGCTGCTACCTGAATTCGATGAGGAGGCCTCAGACCCCCCACAACCATACATCAAAGCAGCCACCTGGCCGGATAGACAACCCCTCTACCAACACAGAGCGGCATACAACGCCACTCACAATACAACACGCGACCAATGCGAGGGCTCGCACCCAAAGGACGGCACAACAAGATCCATCTATGGACCACGCAAGCGCGCCCTAGCATACAATGCAACACAACAAACATCTGAACAACGTGGTACACCCAGCTACAGGGGTGCCGCACACCCCCTATGTTTCACCGATGAGGTGCTGGACCATGAATTTCCAGAGGGATTCAAACCCGTAAACATAGAGGCATACGACGGAACAACAGACCCTGGGGTGTGGATTGAGGACTACATCCTTCATATCCATATGGCTCGAGGAGATGATCTCCACGCCATCAAGTACTTACCCCTCAAGCTCAAAGGCCAGCTCATCACTGGCTTAAAGGCCTCCCCGAAAGCTCCATTGGAAGTTGGGAAGAGCTCAAAGACGCCTTTCGGGCAAATTTTCAAGGGACTTATGTCCGACCTCCAGATGCGGACGATTTGAGTCATATAACTCAACAGCCCGGAGAGTCGGCCCAAAAGCTTTGGAACAGGTTTCTTACTAAAAAGAACCAGATTGTCGACTGTCTGGATGCCGAAGCCTTGGCAGCTTTTAAGCATAGCGTCCGTGACGAATGGCTCGCCAGACACCTCGGCCAAAATAAGCCAAGAACGATGGCCGCATTAACAAACCTCATGACCCGCTTTTGCGCGGGTGAGGACAGCTGGCTAGCCAGATGCAGCACCAGCGATCCCAGTACATCTGAAGTTAGAGATGGAAATGGGAAATCATGGCGAAACAGCAATAACAAACGCCGGAATAAAGAAGACAACATGAAGGGCACGGCAGTAAACTCCGGATTCAAAAGCTCTCAGTCAGGTCAGCAAAAGCCGCCCTCCAAAGGCACCAGGGATGAACTGTCCAGCCTCAACAAAATTCTGGACCAAGTATGTCAGATCCATAGTACCCCTGGTAAACCTGCTAATCATACCCACAGAGAATGTTGGGTCTTCAAGCAGTCCGGCAAGCTCAACGCTGTACACAAGGGGGAGGACACACCAAGTGAAGACGAGGACGAGCCTCCCAAGCAAGACACTAGGGAACAAAAGAAATGTCCACCAGAAGTCAAAACAGTAAACGTGTTACACGTGATCAAGGGAAAAAACAACGCGGCACTCCCAGGAAAATATACCCAAGTGCCTGTCACCGCGAAGTCCTGCCACTGGTCGTCTCAACCGATCACTTTCAACCATCGCGATTTCTCAGCAAGTATCCAACGCGCAGGATGGGCTGCCCTGGTATTAGACCCAGTAATTAGCGGATATCACTTCACACGGGTCTTGATGGATGGTGGCAGCAATCTAAACCTAAGATATCAGGATACAATCTGTGGGATGGGGTTAGACCCAACAAAAATTCGCCATAGCAATACTACCTTTAAAGGAGTAACGCCAGGCCCATGGGCTCGTTGTACGGGCTCCCTCCTGCTACAAGTTATATTCGGCTCCCCCGATAACTTCCATCGCGAGCATTTAACCTTCCACATCGCTCCGTTCCAAAGTGGCTGTCAAGCACTGCTGGAACGTGAAGCTTTCGCTCGCTTTAATGCAATACCACACTACGCCTCCCTCACACTCAAGATGCCCGGTCCACGTGCATCATTTCAGTGAACGGAAATTTCAAGCGATCTCTGTGTGCCGAAGAGAGTGCGGCTGCCTCGGCAGCCGCACACTAAAGGCGCCCGGACCAGCGAAAACATCCAATAGGTCGTCAAGACCTCAGACACAACTAATCAAGTCCGGCGCCGCTATTTGTACCGAATAAATGGTCACACCCCTATTTGTCAATACAAGGGGCTCAACGCACGCAGACAAGTGGCAATTTTTTCTCATCTTGAATTATACATGGTTTCTTTAAAAACTATCCTTTTGCACGACAACTTTTTCACCTAAATTCCTCTCTTTTATAGACGATCATCGTGCTACACCCGTCCAGGATACGGCACAACGGAGACACAGGCGCAGACGTGCAGCAGGGACCCAGTCCAAGGATTCTTTTTAGATTAAGACCCTGCGTAAACCTTTTTTACTGTCTCTTGTTGATACATATCCACCGTTGAGAAGGATGCTGACGTCTTGGCATGTGGCCACGCCAGAACAATGCACGTACTTGGACACACGGGGCTTCTTACAAAGGCCATTATTTAGGCCCAGTTTATACCACAAAGACCGAATACCTTAGGGAGTGTTCGGCGTCGCGAGTTTGGCCCTATATGCATCAGCTCCGAATCATTATCTTTGGTGAAATGTTGGGTTTACCCGGCTCCTGTGTTTTGGTGCCTTACGTTCTGCTTTACCGGCTAAGGTAGCACCAGGAGAACAACTTTGATTGTGCCATGGTTCATCCGGACGAGCACCTCAGTAGAGAAAGTCGAAAACTGACTGCCATGATATAGCATGAGACTGGTCAACCACTCGATGTCCTGTTGGAATGTTAGAATTCCTCCGCCTTAATGAAGGGCCGTTTTCCGTCCAGGCATGTACGCACCCCGGGATCGGGAGAGTGCGGAGCCACCAGGGGCTATCTAGTAGCCCCACTGTCAAACTCCTATGGCTAAGTGAAAGTGCTAAAGCATTATAGTCCGGTTGCCTCGCTCGCTCCGCTATCACCTCCTTAATAGGACCAAGACGTTGGGTTAAGTGTGAACGCGTGTTTTTTGCGAGCACCTCCGCATTATATGCGTGGGGTTGAAGCCGACGGCTGCAATCTTTCAGGTTATACACATGTATACATAAGCGGCCGCCCAGGAGGCATCATATTACTTTCAGGCAAAAGTATAAAAATAGCCTTATAAGAAAAATTTATAAAAGCATTTCGCTTACAATGAGATTACGTATCACTCAAACATAATATTTTTCGAGCACTGGGTCTCTATCAAACGAGCATCCTTAAGAACTTCTTCAAAGTAGTGCTCAGCAGCCATTCGGCCTATGGCCGAATCCCGCACTGCAATAGTGGTAGCATCCGTCTCCGCCCAGTATGCTTTAACACGGGCAAGGGCCATCGGTGAGCCCTCTATGCACGCCGACTTCTTCATCACATTAATGCGCGGCACCACATCAAGGAACTGCTGCACCAAGGTGAAATAGCTGCTTGGTTTTGGCCTTTTCCGGCCATAGCTGATCCACAACAGACCTCATGGCGCATCCGAACAACCTATTCAGTTCGGCCCATTCAGCTAATTGGTCAGTCAATGAAAGCGGACGCTTGGGAGAATGGAATTGTGTCCAAAACAGCTGGTCCACTTCACGGTCCGCCTGACCCTGGAAGTACTTGGCCGCATCGGCAGCGCTCGCCGCCAAATCCATATACACATCCTCCGAACTCCACAGCCGATCCAGAGGGGCATACCGTGGATCTCCGAACATCCTCCGCAACATAAAGGATTTCCCAGCTACAATATCCCCGGCTTCTCGCAGCTCCTCCTTCTTCGCCCTCATAGCAGAGCGGATGTCTTTTCTCGTCGCAGCGGCCTTCTCAAGGTCCGATGCCTTCGCTAGGTTTTCGTTTTCAAGAACTCGGCAACGGTCGGCGGCGGCTTTTAATTCTATGGCCATCTTGGCCAGCTTATCTCGGCTCTCGCCATGCGCGGCCTTCTCGGCTTGCAACTCTTCGGCCGCCTTCAAAGCAGCCGCATTACCAAACCTCGCTTGTTCCATGGCTCGGGCAAGTTCCGCTCGCAAGGCTTCAACAGTGGCAGCTCCATCTGCAGTCACACCATATTAAAGATACTGGCATCATGCTGCTCTTACTATGTGGCGTTTACCAGATAATGACACTTACCCTGTGCCTCGTCAAGCCTTTTTTCACAAGCTCGATGTCGGCGTCTGCCGCATCCAACTGCCGTTTTAAATGGGCAAACTCGCTAGTCCGGCTAGCCACCGGAGCTTCCATCACCTGCACATAGAGGCAGCATGGTTATTACCTGGGAATGTGATCCTCTGTTCATCATCGTTTCCGACGATAACTAGAGTCTCAAGGGCTACTATCTACACAGGGCACACCTAGCATGTGCAGAACTATCATACATTATTTTACGTACCTCAAAGCCTGTTAGTAGACTCATAAAGCTTCATGCAATCCGCTTTCGGCGGACGAGATTCTCTCCATCACCGTATTCATCAGCATACGGTGTTCATCTGAGATGGCCGCTCGCCCCACCAACTCCCTCAGAACATCCGATTGCACACCATACGGTGCCGGACTCTTTTGTCTGCTCTCTTCGGGAGCCAGACACTAGGAGCTTCGGGGGTCAATGGGATTATCTTCTGGCCTCACCAGACTCGGAGAGGCCCTCCGTGACGACACTTCGGGGTCGCCCGCTTCCGGAGCGGACGAGTCCGGAGGAGGTGTTTCGCTCTCCATCATCTCTGGAAGAAGATCCCCCGAAGACGAGCTCATTTGAGAGGGGCTAAGGCCCGAACTGCAAAGATATATGCGGTGGTTATTTTCTCAGAAGAAAAAGATGGCATACCTGTACTATTAAAGTATTTCGGGTCACTTACGACTCGCGGGAGAATTGATACACCCGCGGACTTTGTGCGGCAAAAGCACCCCCAAGGTAGGACCCTTGTGGGAGATTTCTTCTCCCGTTTGGAAGCTTCGGCTTCCGAATCCCCGGGCGCAGTCCTTTTCCTCTTCCGACCGTCTTCCTTCATGGAGACGCTCGCTCCCTCGGTTAGAATGGGCAGCGTTGGGGGCCCGCGTCTGCCCGTATTATCCTCCCCATTATCTTCCTTCAAGGGCTCTGGGCAAGGTGCATTTTGGAGCATCTTTTCCAATACCAGATTGTCCAAACCCTCAGGGAGGGGGGCTGAACACCGAATCAACTTCACCTTTGTTAGCCAGTCCTAGTCCAAAAGCGAACTCTCAGAAATAACTTTGTAACAAATGAGAGATAGTATGTTCGGCCGGAAGATTCCTTACCTATTCGGCGATGCGGTTACTTCTCAGGCCCACGTCCTCGGTGATTTCCGGACACTCTACCTGAGGTCCGAAGAATGACTTGTACATCTACTCGTGCGTCAGGACGAGGAAATTTTGAATGACACGCGGTCCCTCGGGATTGAACTCCCACAAGCGAAGGGGCCGGCATTTGCAAGGCTGGACTTGGCGAACCAGCATGGCTTGTATTACCGCAACCAAACTAAAATCTCCATTGAAGAGATCTCGAATGCGGCTTTGCAGTATAGGCACGTCCTTGGCCGGACCCCAGCTCAGGCATCTACTGATCCATGAGATCAGTTGTGGTGGAGGGCCCGAGCGGAAAACAGGGGCGGCCGCCCACTTGGCACTTCTAGGAGCCGTGATGTAGAACCACTCCTGTTGCCACAATTCAGACACCTCTGGGATGGAACCTTTGGGCCATGGAGCTCCTGTCATCTTGCATATTGAGGCACCTCCGCATGCTGCGTGTTGCCCCTCGATCATCTTCGGCTTTACTTCAAAGGTCTTGAGCCATAGGCCAAAGTGAGGGGTAACCCGGAGGAAGGCCTCACACACGACAATAAATGTCGTGATATGAAGAAAGGAGTCCGGAGCTAGATCATGGAAATCTAGCACGTAATAAAACATCAAACCCCTAACAAAAGGATCCAAAGCAAGGCCTAGACCTCGGAGGAAGTGGGAGATGAACACGACATTCTCATTGGGTTCGGGGGAGGGGACGGCCTGCCCTCGAGCAGGCAGCCGATGCAAAACTTCGGCGGTTAGATATCTGGCCTCCCTCAACTTTTTGATGTCTTCTTCCGTGATGGAGGAAGGCATCCATCGGCCTTGAAGGCTAGATCCGGACATGATTGAACGTTCGGAGCACCTGACCTGAACTTTGGGTGTTTGAGCTTGAGGTGGGGGAAGGATTCGATTGAGCACGGGAGGGAAAAAGTAAAAGACTTGTCCCTTTATAAAGAGGGTGAATATCAAGCGTCCTCTCCGTGGCCGTTTGGACTTGCCTATAGTCTAGGATTCCTAGAAGCGGTTGGGTTACCCATGCCCATATTGATGAGAATCCCGGAATCAGGGGACACGAACTCTGCTTTAACAAGACGTGCCAAGGAAACCGCCTCGCATGACACGCTGAGGTGGGACAATAAAACGATTCTAATAAAGGCTTGGCTGTGCTGCGATGTCACACTATGGAATACGTCAGCAGATTAGATTTGTGTAAATATTATTCTCTCTATGGCAATATGTGGAAACTTATTTTGCAGAGCCGGATACTATCTTTATGTTCAAAATCTTCTACGAAGTACTTGGAGGAGGAACCCGCCTTGCAATGCCGAAGACAATCTACGCGCCAGACTCGTCGTTATTGAAGCCTGGTTTAGGGGCTACTGAGGGAGTCCTGGATTAGGGGGTGTCCGGATGGCCGTACTATACCTTCAGCCGGACTCCTGGACTATGAAGATACAAGATTGAAGACTTCATCTCGTGTCCGGAAGGGACTTTCCTTGGCGTGGAAGGCAAGCTTGGCGATACGGATATGTAGATCTCCTACCATTGTAACCGACTTTGTGTAACCCTAACCCTCTCCGGTGTCTATATAAACCGGAGGGTTTTAGTCCGTAGGACAACATACAGAACAACAATCATACCATAGGCTACCTTCTAGGGTTTAGCCTCCCCGATCTCGTGGTAGATCTACTCTTGTACTACCCATATCATCAATATTAATCAAGCAGGACGTAGGTGAGGGAGTCCTAGATTAGGGGGTGTCCGGATGGCTGGACTATACCTTCAGTCGGACTCCTGGACTATGAAGATACAAGATTGAAGACTTCGTCCCGTGTCCGGAAGGGACTTTCCTTGGCGTGGAAGGCAAGCTTGGCGATACGGATATGCAGATCTCCTACCATTGTAACCGACTCTATGTAACCCTAACCCTCTCCGTTGTCTATATAAACCGGAGGGTTTAGTCCGTAGGACAACATACAGAACAACAATCATACCATAGGCTAGCTTCTAGGGTTTAGCCTCTCCGATCTCGTGGTAGATCTACTCCTGTACAACCCATATCATCAATATTAATCAAGCAGGACGTAGGGTTTTACCTCCATCAAGAGGGCCCGAACCTGGGTAAAACTTCGTGTCCCTTGCCTCCTGTTAGCATCCGGCCTAGACGCATAGTTCGGGACCCCCTACCCGAGATCCGTCGGTTTTGACACCGACATTGGTGCTTTCATTGAGAGTTCCTTTGTGTCGTCGCCATCATCAAGGATGCCTCGCCCCGTCTTTAAAGACGGCACCGTTGCTAAGGGAGTTTTGGCTATCGGCCAAACCCTCCGGCTTGGTGGTTTTCTTATGACCGCCTGTTCGGCTTCTACGCCGACGATGACCTCTCGAGCCATCGAAAACAATCTTCATGTCAACTCAGAACTCGCCGAGCAGTTAGATCCAATGGAGCTCTCCTCCATAAATGAGCTCTTGGATCACATCGCCGCCCTGGGAGTACCTACGGATTACGACCAGATTGGGCCTAAACCCGATCTGAGAGAGATTAACTCTCCCCAAGTCACCCATCACGTTGCCGTGGTAGAGGGACAGTGCGGCGACCCTTCATCTATCTTAAGGACTAGCTACGTCCGGATTCCCGACCCCTCCAAGCTGGATACCCGCGAAGGGGAGGATATCACTCAAGACCTGAACTTAGAGTCAGGCGACGGGCTGGATTCATTGGACAACATCCAGGAATCCAAATCTTCGAGTTCGGAAACTCCTCGGCCTCTGAGCCTCAGATTGGGTGAGGCTTCGGATTTAATTCCACCCACCCACCCGAACATAAGTGACCTATCCCAAATTAGGCAAGAGCCCGAAGAAACAGTACATCATTACTGGGCCAGATTCCTCCTGGTTAGGAACAGGATAAGGGACTGCCACGAGGAAGACGCAATCTCAATCTTCTGCAATAATTGCACGGACAAGGGAATCCTCAACGCCATAAGTCGCCGTGATATTACACGCTTCGCTGACTTGGCGTCCATTGTACGAAAGTACTGTGCGATGGAAAGCGCCTGGAAAAACGAAATAAAATTTTGGGACAATCCGGCCCTGAATACAAACCCAGTCCGAAATAAAAGGGTGCATCATCGCCAGACACCCGGGTCAAACACCAAAAAGAAAAAACCCTCTATAGGGCACGGAACCGTACTGGAAGGATGGCTCAATGGACCCTGTAAAATTCATAGTACAGAGGACGCCACACCAACTCACAGCCTTAGAGCATGTTGGATACTCCGGCAGGTGGCCAAAATTGGCGAAGATCTCTTAATTCCGGAGGCCACAGAAAGCCACCCCAGAGACACCATATGGTATTAACAGTCTTCGAGACTTTCGCATCAAATAATATGCGAAAAAGGACACTCCGCAGCCTTGCCGAAGTCTACCAAGTAGCAACAATAAACCCATGGAGTGACACGGCTATTACCTTTAACGCCAGTCATGAACCTAAATTCCGAATAGCCCGAGCACCAGCCGCATTGGTCCTCAGTCCAATAGTGGATGGCTTTCGTCTTACCAAGGTACTCATGGACGGTGGCAGCGGATTGAACCTCATTTACGAGGAAACCCTTAAAAATGGAAATAGACTGGAACCGCATTGAGCGAAGCATCACAACCTTTAGAGGAATAATCCCCAGTCGGGAAGTGCATTGTACAAGAAAAATCACACTAGATGTGGTGTTCGGCATGCCGGATAATTATAGGTCCGAAGAGGTCACGTTCCATGTGGCTCCATTCAGCAGCGATTATCACGCTCTACTAGGGTGGGAAGCGTTTACAATCTTCCAAGCAATACCCCATTACGGGTACATGAAGCTCAAGATGCCTGGGCCTAACAGGATCATCACTCTCGCTAGTGATCCGGACATAGCACTCCGCGCCGAAAACAAGACAGCCGCACTGGCCCTCGAGGCACTATCCAAAGCCCTAGCGGCTGAGGAACTGACTGTGCTGCGCTCCACGGTGAATAGGGACGATGTGGTACTCCACCTCCTTTAAACCGGCGGACGAAATAGTCAAATTCTAGGTCCATCCAATGGACCCCAACAAAACAGCTTCCATCAGGGCACAGTTAAACCCTGATGTAGATGCCACACTGCGAGAGTTCCTACGAGAGAACTGGGACATTTTCGCCTGGCACCCTTCAGACATGCCAAGAATCCCACGCAGGCTGGCCGAGCACAGCTTAAATATCCTAAAAGGATACAAACCTGTCAAACAAGCTCTTCGGCGTTTTTCCGAACCTAAGAGACAAGCCATGGGAGAGAAGCTAGCAAAGCTATTAGAGGCCGGATTCATCAGAGATATAAAACATCTGGACTGGCTAGCAAACCTGGTGATGGTACCAACGAAGGACAAATCCTGGCGCCTGTGCGTTGATTTTAAAGACCTTAACAAGGCTTGCCCAAAGGATCCCTTCCCCCTCCCCCGCATCGATCAAATTATCGACGCTACTGCAGGACATGATTCGTTGTGTTTCCTCGACGCATATTCTGGCTACCATCAAATCAAGATGGCAGAATCAGACCAAGCCGCAACGACTTTTATCACACCATACGGCCCATTCTGCTTCAACACAATGCCCTTCGGGCTCAAAAACGCCGGCGTAACATATCAGCGCATGATTCAGACATGTCTGGCAAACCAGATCGGCAAAACAGTGGAGGCATATGTAGATGATGTGGTCGTCAAAACAAGACATGTCGAATCTCTAGTAGACGACTTGAGGCTCACATTTGATAACCTCCGAACATACGACATCAAGCTCAACCCGGAAAAATGCGTTTTCGGCATTCCGGCCGGAAAGCTCTTGGGCTTCATTGTATCCGGTAGAGGAATTGAAGCAAATCCAGCCAAGATCTGAGCTCTGTCACAATTGGATATCCCAAAGGACCTCAAACAAATACAAAAGTTAACCGGATGCGTAGCGGCTCTAAGCCACTTTATCTCCCGCTTGGGAGAAAAGGCACTACCCCTTTACCGCCTCCTTCGATGCACCGAACACTTCGAATGGACGGATGCAGCCACGGCCGGACTCGATGAAATAAAAGCCATATTGGCAACAAACCCAGTCCTGGCCGCGCCAAATATTGGCGAACCAATGCTATTGTACATTGCAGCAACACATCAGGTTGTAAGCGCAGTGCTCGTCGTCGAACGAGAAACGGACGGACACAAATTCCCCCTTCAAAAGCTGGTCTATTATGTGTCCACTGTCCTCACTCCATGCAAATCACGATACCCGCATTATCAAAAGATTGCGTACGCAATATTCATGGCATCCCGGAAGCTACGACACTACTTTCAAGAGTGTTCAATAATAGTAGCCTTAGAAGTACCACTTAACGATATTATAAACAACCGTGACGCAACGGACCAGATTGCAAAATGGGCAATTGAGCTCCTCCCATTCGACATAACTTATAAGCCACGGCGAGCCATCAAGTCGCAAGTTTTGGCCGACTTCGTCACAGAATGGACGGAGGCCGAACTCCCTAAAGAGTACGGCACATGTTCAAATTGGATCATGCATTTCGATGGCTCCAAGATGTTGGCCGGACTAGGGGTTGGCGTCGTTTTGACGTCCCCCATAGGAGACACAGTTCAATATGTACTCCAGATTATGTACACAGATTCCAACAATGCAGTCGAATATGAGGCCCTTTTATACGGTGTCTGGATGGCAGTATCCATGGGCATTCAACGCCTAGAGGTGCGCGGGGACTCAAACCTCGCAATATCCAAAATAAATGGAGACTTTGATGCCAAGGATCCAAAAATGGCAGCTTACCGCAACGCCGTCCGAAAAATGTCAGCTCGGTTCGAAGGGCTTGAATTTCACCATATAGCCCGGGAAAATAATCAGGCGGCAGATGTCCTGGCATGCATTGGCGCAAAACGCGATGTAGCCCCCCCCCCAACATCTTCTTGGAAAGGCTGTTCAAGCCATCCGTAGTATGGGAAGGGTAGCCGAACAATAACAGCCCGGACCCAACCGCACTGCCCGACACCAAACATTCTGACACAATCGAAGGCTCTGCCAATGAAATAACACCTTCAGCCCACGTAATAATGGCCGTCATCGCCCCGTGGACAGAACCATTCCTCGCCTACCTTACTAGGCAGGAACTCCCCGAGGACCAAAATGAGGCATGCTGCATAGTGCGGCGATCCAAAGCCTACAAAGTCCACGAGGGAGAGCTTTATAGGAAAAGCACTACCGGAGTCCTTCAAAGGTGCATCTCCAAAGAGGAAGGGCGGAACCTCCTAGCTGAAATTCATGCCGGACTCAGCGGTCATCACGCCGCAGCTTGGTCCCTTGTAAGCAAGGCCTTTCGTACAGGCTTTTATTGGCCGACGGCCCGGGCAGACGCCCAGGACTTAGTCCAACGATGCGTCGGTTGCCAGCTCTTTGCAAACCAAAGCCATATGCCACCCACCGCCCTCCAAACTATCCCCATCACTTGGCCCTTCGCGGTCTGGGGGCTTGACATGGTTGGACCCCTTAAAGGCGGAACCCACAAGCAAAAATACTTACTGGTCATGGTGGATAAGTTCACCAAATGGATAGAAGCCAAGCCTGTTAAGACGGCCGAATCCGGACCGGTGATAGACTTTATATCCGGGGTCGTATACCGTTATGGCGTCCCGCACAGCATCATCACTGATAACGGCATGAACTTTACGGCCGACAAGGTAAAACTCTGGTGCAAAAACATGGACATCAAGCTCGATTATGCTTCCATCTATCACCCACAAACTAACAGCCAGGTCGAACGTGCAAATGGTCTTAACATGAGCGGCATCAAACCCAGATTAGTGCGGTCCCTCAAGGAATCTAACACGCACTGGGTAGAGGACCTCAACTCCGTACTACGGGGGCTACGGACCACGCCGAATCGCACCACCGAATACACACCATTCTTTATGGCGTACGGCGCAGAGGCAGTTTTGCCTTGCGACATAATTCATGACTCACTGTCAGGACCTCGATTCCAAGCCACATCGATCTAGCCGGTAACATTTCATATCACTTTGCGGCCTCACGCACGGTACTCCATGGGTGTCGCCTTACCATGGCCCGGAACCGTTTGCGCCTTTTGGCTCACGTATATGATAGTGTCGCTAGCATCCATATGACAGAGAACCCGGGCCGACATGGCTAGTCGTGAACCCAAAGCGGCACAGACCTATGGAGACAGGCATACATGAATCACATCGAGCATGTCGGTCATCAACAAGTGTTTCCGGGCTGTAGCACTGGGCTAACAGGACTCCGGGGAACCCAGGCTGTAGCAGGCTAGGCAGGACTCCGGATATCACCACGTGACATTTCCCCAAAGGGACAGACATAGGAACGAAGTGAAACACATGTCGGTCAGTCAAGTGTCCTGAGCAGTAGTGCTGGGCTAGCAGGACTCCGGTGAGCCGGGCTGTAGCGGACTACTATGGCTCGAGGAACACTAGACTACATTTCCCCATAAGAAAGGCTGCCAAGGATAAACAACTAGATTGTCGGATCCCACTCATACCAAGCATTTCAATCATACACACAATATGCCCAATATGAGTACATACAACATGGCATCACAACAAAACTCTACAACTCAAGTACTTTATTTAAAGGCTCCAGAGAGCCATACATAACATGTTCATACAGACAGGGGTCACATGACCCGACACTCAAGTCATACAATCATAGAAGCACAAGCGGAAGGAACTAGTCTGAGTACAGACACTAGAAAGAAAGAAGGCTTCTCGAAGCCTGTCTATCTACATAGAGCCCTCCATGGCCATGATCACCACCTGGGTGGCTGGTCACTCGTCGACGTCAAGGTCTACTTAGAACCCATCGGAGGGGGCGGTGTTGTCGTCTGAAAACAGTAATTAAGCAAACATGAGTACAAAGGTACTCAGCAAGTCTTACATCAGAACCTAATATACATGCTCATTCTCAAGAAGGTGGTGGGGTTATTGCAGCAAGCTAGCTTTGACTCTTGGCTAAGCTATCCTACGGAACTTCACCAGTAAAATAGTTTTTGCACACGAGTCCACTACACACCAACACAATACTCCACCGTGGATCCTCTCTCGTCATCCTACGAGAGGGCCATCCTGGGTACTCACACTTATCTTGAGTATTTTAGTAGTATCCATTAACTTGTCTATGAACTGTATAGGCAACCAAGTAGTCCTTTACCGCGGACGCGGCTATTCGAATAGTTTTATACCCCACAGGGGTGTACTTCTTCATACACGCTTTCACCTCTTACCGCCGTTTACACGACATGTACTCGGCAACCTTCAAGCGGAAGCCCAGCGAGGGTGTCGGCCACGGCCTACCTAAACACTCAAGTCTCTAGTCCAGGTTTATCGCCTATCCAGGTTCCATCCGCACGGAGTCCGGCCGAGGTTTCCACATACGGCCCCGAACGATGTGAACAGGGTTCCCGAGACACCAAACGGGTGACTCGGTACACCGTGCCACGGTGTATCTACCGCAACATAGCCCACCCCTAGGGTCAGCGCTACTCACGGCCTCCAACACATAACCTACAAACACCAGAAACTATTTGCAACTCCTGGACAGGGTACTAGGGTGATTAAGAAGCTGAGAGCGTCCATTGGTTTCGGGCCCAATGTACAGTAGTAACTACATCATAAATCACACATACAGATCTCAGTTCTTATGGACGGTCCCAATGAAACAACCCACCATGTACTCCTACATGGCCTCTCATCGATACCTTTACCAAAACATGTTCAACACATCCCTCACATTACCGACATAAGCATTTCACTCTAGCCCATCACCCAGATGAACCAGACCTGACACAACTCTAAGCATAGCAGGCATAGCAAGGTAGGAATCACATACATGGCTCAATCAACTCCTACACATGTTAGTGGGTTTCATCTAGTTACTTTGGCAATGACAGGTCATGCAGAGGATAAGGGTTCAACTACCGTAGCACACAACAGTTTGAATCGGGTTGTCTTAATGCAGTAAACAAGAGCACAAGCGAGAACATGGGTTTGTATCGGAATGATCAATGGGTTGCTTGCCTGATGGAGTGGTAGTGGGATACTGCCCTTCAGTTGGATACTCGTGAATATACTCGGAGGCAGAACCTACCATGAAGAACACATCGGAACACAATCAACACATGACGATATGCAACAATATGATGCATGCTATGACATGGCAACAGGAATGTGTCTTGGCCTAATGCAAGCTAAAACAGAAGGGAATGAACTTATTTGAATCAAAGATTCAAATATTAGCTCATTAAACATGGCCTTATTAGTGCATTACCTTATTCTGCTTAAACAGCAAGGTTAACTTGTTTTGTCATGCATGAAACCATTACAGATGGATAGATTGAATTTTTCTGATCATTTTTCATATATAAATCTTTACATTTGGATCTATGGTTGATTTTCTATGATTTTTAGAAGTTTTGACTATTTTTTGGAATTTCCTGTATAAGAATAATTCCAGTAATATAATTACTGCGTCAGCATTACGTCAGGGTGATGTCAGTGGTCAACAGGGTTGGCCAGGTCAAACCTGACTGGTGGACCCTCTCTGTTAGTGACACAACTAGTTAACGGGATTAGATTAGCACTACTTAGCTGTCAGTGGGGCCTAGGCCCACATGTCAGTGACTGAACTAATTAAACTTAGTTAAAAATTAATCCTAAACTAATTAGCAGACCGGCCCCACATGTCATAGACTTAGGGGGGTCTACCTGGGCCCACAGGGAGTCAAACTGGGTCAAACTCGCCGGCGTTTAGCCGCCGGCGAGGCCAGACGTGGCGGAGGGCTGCAGGTTTGCGTTTCCGGCGACCAAAACAACGGCGGAGAGCATCTACGCATAACTGGGAGCAAGCCACATCGAGTGGTGGCAGTGGGTGGAGCTAGGGTGGCCGGAAACGTCGCCGGCGACGACATTGGCGGCCGCCGGAGTTCGGGCGAGGCCGAAACCGAGGCTACGGGGCACGGCGAGGCGCGTGGAGTGGTGCGTTAGGCTCCTGGGAGTGCGGTGAGTGCGTTAGGCACCCGCGCTTGACCAAATGGCCACTGGAGTGACGCCGGCGTCGAGCTCGCGCGGCGGCATGCTACGGTGAGGAAGGGGGCGGCGTCTACGGCGAGCAAACGAGGCAGGGAAGAGGGAGGATCGATAGAGGAGCTCACGGCGGTTGCAGAGCGCGTCTCAGCGGGCTCGGGGGAGGTCGGACGTCGTCGGAGCGTTGCCGGCGATCTCGGTGGACCGAGGAAGAAGAAGGCATTGGGGAGGCGCTTGGAGGCGTCCGGCGTTGCGTGAGTCGACGGGGAGGCGTAGACGGTGGAGGCGGAGCTCACGGGCACGTCAGGGAGGCGAGGGGTGGCTCTGGTGGCAACTACGGTGAACGGCGACGAGGAACGTGCTCGGCCATCGCGGGAGAGGGTGAGGGAGACAAGGGGGAGAGTGAGGGAGGAAGAGAGGGGGACGTGGGGGTCGGCGTGGCACCCCTGGACGTCTCCAGGGCGTCGGCAGAAGCAGGACGTGGCCGGCGTGTGGCCGCGGGCGTCGGCCACGCGCTCCTCGTCCTCCTGGCTGGAGGAGGAGGACGACTGGCAAGGCCAGTCGGCTGGGCCGAGCCAGGTGGGCTGGGCCAGCACAGGTAAGGCCCAGGTGGGTTTCCCTCTCTCTCTTTTTTTGATTTGTTTTTCTTTTTCTATTTAACTGCAACTGTTGGGCTTTATTAAAAATACTAAAATGTTTCCAAAAATCCTGAAAATAATTGTGGGCTCTGTTTAGAATATTTCCAACAGCAAACATTTATTTCCAGAATTATTTGAGCATTTAAATTATTTTATAGCATTTAAATGCCCAAAATCAAATACTTATGATTTAATTCAATGACCTTCTATTGACCTAGAAAATTGTGCACCAATTTTGCTAGAGGTTCTAACCTAAGACAAAGAGGGTGAACTTTTTAGAAGGGCATTTCAGGTTCATTGAAAATAATTGTAGTAAACCCTAGTTGTTTCCAGGGGGCTGGGGGTTCTGTCTTCCCCATTTCAAATTTAAGAGAAAAATAAACATGATACACACTCTAATGCTTGAACTAACTAGGGTGTGACAACTCACCCCCACTCAAAAGAATCTCGTCCCGAGATTTAGGATCCTCCGGGAAGAAGGTGGGGTACTCGAGTCGAAGACGATCCTCCCTTTCCCAAGTGGCTTCTTTCTCGGAATGGTGTGACCATTGAACCTTGGGAAACTTGATATTATGACATCGAGTGGTACGCTCGGCTTGATCAAGGATACGAACGGGACATTCCCGATAAGAGAGGTTATCTTGTAGATCAAGCGTTTCATGGTCCACTCCACGGATAGGATCCGCGAAGCAACGCCTGAGTTGAGAAACGTGGAAGACATCGTGAACTCTGGAAAGATGCGGAGGTAGTTCCAATTGGTAGGCAACTTCTCCTTGTTTGGCAAGAATGCGAAAGGGTCCAATGTAACGAGGAGCCAATTTGCCTTTGATACCGAAAAGATGGGTTCCCTTTAACGGAGTAACCCGAAGGTAAGCCTTCTCGTCGACTTCATAAGTCATAGGCTTATGTTTACGATCATATTGACTCTTTTGACGGGATTGGGCTGTTTTCAATTTCTCACGAATTACGCGAACCTGCTCTTCTGCTTCCTGAATCATATCCGGGCCAAAGAGTTGTCTTTCCCCGGTTTCTGACCAGTTAAGAGGCGTTCGACATTTTCGTCCATAAAGAACTTCGAAAGGAGCCTTGCCTAAGCTAGCTTGATAACTATTGTTATAAGCAAACTCCGCGAATGGGAGGCAATTCTCCCAACCCATTCCGAACGAGATGACAAAGGCTCGGAGCATATCTTCCAGAATTTGATTGACTCGCTCTACTTGACCACTTGATTGAGGATGGAAGGCGGTGCTAAAAGAGAGACGAGTTCCCATAGCATTTTGGAAACTTTCCCAAAATCAAGAGGTGAAGAGACTCCCACGGTCTGAGTTAATTTCCAATGGGACACCATGAAGGGACACTATCCGGGAGATGTATAAATCGGCGAGCTGGCTAGCGGTGATACTCTCACGAACAGGTAGAAAGTGGGCTACTTTGGAAAGTCGGTCGATCACGACGAAGATGGCATTATTCCCTCTCTTGGTCCTGGGAAACCCAGTGATGAAATCCATACTGATTTTATCCCATTTCCATTTAGGGATAGCCAAAGGTTGAAGGGTGCCAGCAGGCCGTTGATGCTCTGCTTTAACACGTCGACAAACGTCGCAATTAGCAATGTATTGAGCGATTTCTCTCTTCATCCTAGTCCACCAAAACCTCTAGCGTAGGTCTTGATACATTTTAGTACTACCGGGATGAATGGTGAGAGGGGATTCATGAGCTTCCTTAAGGATCAGTCGCCTCAGGTTTCATGCCTTTGGAACCACTAGGCGATTTCCAAAGTATACGACACCTTGATCATCAATAGAGAAACAATTCGTGACTCCTTTCTTAACGTTTCTCTTAATACGGGAAATTCCCGGATCTACCTTTTGTGCCTCGATGGTCTGATCCGTAAGGGTAGGTTTCGCCACCAGGGTGGATAGGAATCCTCGAGGAACAATGTGAAGATTAAGCTTACGAAATTCCTCATGGAGAAGTGGTTGACCTTGTTGTAACATCAGGTTGTTACAATAGGACTTATGGCTTAGCGCATCAGCCATGACATTGGCTTTGCCCGGGGTGTAAGTTATTCCTAAGTTGTAATCCGAGATCAACTCGACCCAACGTCTTTGCCTGAGATTCAAATCTGGTTGGGTGAAGATATATTTCAAACTTTGGTGATCGGTGAAGATCTCGCAACGATTACCAAGAAGGTAATGTCGCCAGGTTTTAAGTGCATGGACTACAGCTGCAAGCTCTAGATCATGTGTGGGATAATTTTCCTCATGCGGGTGTAATTGCCGTGAAGCATAGGCAATTACCTGACGATCCTACATGAGTATGAAACCTAGTCCTTGTCGCGAGGCGTCGCAATAGATAATAAAGTCCTTGGAGAAATCTGGTGGTACCAGTACGGGAGCAGATGTCTGGCGTCTTTTCAGTTCCTGAAAGCTGAACTCACACTGAGGAGTCCACTCGAACTTTTTATCTTTCTTGAGGAGTTCAGTTAGAGGTTTAGCAACCTTGGAGAAATTCTCAACGAAGCAGCGGCAATAGCTCGCTAAGCCAAGGAAACTCCGAACTTGCTTGACCGTCTCAGGTGGAGTCCAATCAAGGACGGCTTGAACTCGCTCGGGATTGACAGCAATACCCTTACCAGAGATTGCATGGCCTAGATAGGTCACTTCTGGCAACCAAAATTCACACTTGGAGAATTTGGTATAAAGGTGATGCTCTCGAAGTTTCATCAATACCAGCCTTAGATGTTCGGCATGTTCCTCTTCATTCTTGGAGTAGATGAGTATGTCATCGAGGTATACTACGACGAATTTATCCAAGTACTCCATGAAGACCGAGTTCATTAACTGGGAGAAGGTAGCTGGGTGTAGGATCGAAAGTATGTCTAGAGGGGGGTGATTGGACTACTTGACCAAATAAAAACCTAACCTTTTCCCAATTTTAGTTCTTGTCAGATTTTAGCTATTTTAGGACAAGTCAAGCAATCATCACACAATTCAAGCAAGCATGCAAAGAGTATATTGGCAGCGGAAAGTAAAGCATGCAACTTGCAAGAATGTAAAGGGAAGGGTTTGGAGAATTCAAACGCAATTGGAGACACGGATGTTTTTCCCGTGGTTCGGATAGGTGGTGCTATCCTACATCCACGTTGATGGAGACTTCAACCCACGAAGGGTAACGGTTGCGCGAGTCCACGGAGGGCTCCACCCACGAAGGGTCCACGAAGAAGCAACCTTGTCTATCCCACCATGGCCATCGCCCACGAAGGACTTGCCTCACTAGCGGTAGATCTTCGCGAAGTAGGCGATCTCCTTGCCCTTACAAACTCCTTGGTTCAACTCCACAATCTTGTCGGAGGCTCCCAAGTGACACCTAGCCAATCTAGGAGAAACCACTCTCCAAGAAGTAACAAGTGGTGTGTTGATGATGAACTCCTTGCTCTTGTGCTTCAAATGATAGTCTCCCCAACACTCAATTCTCTCTCACAGGATTTGGATTTGGTGGAAAGAAGATTTGAGTGGAAAGCAACTTGGGGAAGGCTAGAGATCAAGATTCATGTGGTAGGAATGAAATATCTTGGTCTCAACACATGAGTAGGTGGTTCTCTCTCAGAACATATGAGTTGGAAGTGTAGATGTGTTCTGATGGCTCTCTCCACGAGTGAAGAGGAGGTGGAGGGGTATATATAGTCTCCACACAAAATCCAACCGTTACACACAGTTTACCAATCTCGGTGGGACCGAATCAACATATTCGGTCGGACCGAAATAATAAACCTAGTGACCGTTAGAGATTTTCGGTGGGACTGACATGCAACTCGGTAGGACCGATATGGTTAGGGTTAGGGCATAACGTAATCTCGGTGAGACCGATTACACAAACTCGGTGAGACCGATTTGGTAATAAGCTAACCAGAGGGTTGGTCAGGCAAACTCGGTGGGACCGATTCGCTCTTCTCCGTGAGACCGAAATGTTACGAAAAGGAAACAGTGAGTTTACATTGCAATCTCGGTGGGACCGATCCGCTCTTTCGGTGAGACCGAAAAGTTACGAAAAGGTAACAGAGAAATTGCAATCCCATCTCGGTGAGACCGAGATCCCTATCGGTAGAACCGATTTGCTTAGGGTTTGGCAATGGCTATGACAAGTGAAACTCGGTGGCGCCGGGTTGAAAGAATCGGTAGGGCCGAGTTTGGCTTTGGGTTTAGGTCAAATGTGGATATGGGAAAGTAGCTGAGGATTTTGGAGCATATCATTAAGCACATGAAGCAAGAGGCTCATTAAGCAACACCTCATCCCTCCTTGATAGTATTGGCTTTTCCTATGGACTCAATGTGATCTTGGACCACTAAAATGTAAAATGAAGAGTCTTGAGCATATGAGCTAGAGCCAATCCTTTGTCCTTAGCATTTTGAGGGTTCCACTTTCACCATCCATGCCATGCCAATCATTGAGCTTTCCTGAAATGATCATCTTGGAATAGCATTAGCTCAATGAGCTATATGTTGTTATGAATTACCAAAACCACCTAGGGATAGTTGCACTTTCACTGGGGCATTGGTTAAATCGAAGGACATAACGGTGTACTCGTATTGGCCATAACGAGTAACAAAGGCCGTTTTGGGAATGTCCCCATTTCTGATTTTGATCTGATGGTAACCCAAACCTCAAATCCATCTTGGAAAAGACTGAGGATCCAGCGAGCTGATCATACAGATCGTTGATCCTGGGAAGCGGATATTTGTTCTTGATGGTGACCAAATTGACAGGTCGGTAATCCACAACCATTCGATCCGTTCGATCCTTCTTCTTGACGAAGAGGACGGGGCAAGCCCAAGGAGAGGAACTAGGAAGGATGAAACCCTTTTTGAAGGACTCATCGAGTTGGTTCTTAAGCTCGGCTAGTTCTAAAGGTTCCATCTTGTAGGGTCTTCTAGAAATTGGAACGGTTCCTGGAACAAGGTCTATCACAAACTCGACATCCCTGTCAGGTGGAACACGTGGCAGTTCTTCTGGAAAGACATCCGAAAAGTCTCGGACTACCGAAACATCCTCAAGGTCTGGAAGGGGGTTGGCATTTAAGGAGTAAAGCTGGCGCTTGGCCACTTGAGTTCAGACATTGTCTGTCTTGCCCGATGGGTGAGTAAGTTGAACGGTTCTAGTGGCACAATCAATCTTAGCATAATGAGCTGACATCCAGTTCATACCCAAGATGATGTTTATGTCCGAGGACTTGAGAGCTATTAAGGATGCAAGGAAGACAAGTCTATTAACAAGAATTTCGTTCCCATGGCTTACTCTAGAAGTTTGCCATTTGGAACCCGGAGTTTGAATTACCATGGAAGTGGGCATGTCACAGAATGTCGTGTTATGCAATCGAGCATAGTTCTCGGATATGAATGAATGAGATGCTCCAGTATCGAAAAGAACAGATGCCGGATGTCAGTTAACAAGGAGCGTACCAAGGACGACGTTAGGATCCTCATGAGCCTCCTCGGCTGAAACATAGTTAACATGGCCATGGGCAATGGTGGCCGGCTTGGCATAGAATGTCTTTCCCGCGGGCTTACCACGGCCAATGGACTTTCCAGTTTGATTGGGGTTGTTCTGGGGACACTCTCGGCTATAGTGACCCGGCTCTCCACACTTGAAGCATGTCACCACATTGGTGAAGGAAATATGCCCTAGAGGCAATAATAAAGTTATTATTTATTTCCTTATATCATGATAGATGTTTATTATTCATGCTAGAATTGTATTAACCGGAAACATAATACATGTGTGAATACATAGACCAACAGAGTGTCACTAGTATGCCTCTACTTGACTAGCTCGTTAATCAAAGATGGTTATGTTTCCTAACCATGAACAAAGAGTTGTTATTTGATTAACAAGGTCACATCATTAGTTGAATGATCTGATTGACATGACCCATTCCATTAGCTTAGCACCCGATCGTTTAGTATGTTGCTATTGCTTTCTTCATGACTTATACATGTTCCTATAACTATGAGATTATGCAACTCCCGTTTACCGGATGAACACTTTGGGTACTACCAAACGTCACAACGTAACTGGGTGATTATAAAGGAGTACTACAGGTGTCTCCAATGGTATATGTTGGGTTGGCGTATTTCGAGATTAGGGTTTGTCACTCCGATTGTCGGAGAGGTATCTCTGGGCCCTCTCGGTAATACACATCACATAAGCCTTGCAAGCACTGCAACTAATATGTTAGTTGTGAGATGATGTATTACGGAACGAGTAAAGAGACTTGCCAGTAACGAGATTGAACTAGGTATTGGATACCGACGATCGAATCTCGGGCAAGTAACATACCGATGACAAAGGGAACAACGTATGTTGTTATGCGGTCTGACCGATAAAGATCTTCGTAGAATATGTAGGAGCCAATATGGGCATCCTGGTCCCGCTATTGGTTATTGACCGGAGACGTGTCTCGGTCATGTCTACATTGTTCTCGAACCGTAGGGTCCGCACGCTTAACGTTACGATGACAGTTATTATGAGTTTATGCATTTTGATGTACCGACGGTTGTTCGGAGTCTCGGATGAGATCACGGACATGACGAGGAGTCTCGAAATGGTCGAGACGTAAAGATTGATATATTGGAAGCCTATGTTTGGACATAGGAAGTGTTCCGGGTGAAATCGGGATTTTACCGGAATACCGGGAGGGTTATCGGAACCCCCCGGGAGACTAATGGGCCTATTGGGCCTTAGTGGAAAAAGAGAAAAGGGACAAGCCCAAGCTGGCCGGCGCCCCCCCTTCCCCAAGTCCTAGTAGGACTAGGAGAAGGGGCTGGCCCCCCTCTTTCTCCTTTCCCCCCCGAGAGTCCTAATTGGATTAGGATTGGAGGGAGGAGTCCTACTCCCGGTGGGAGTAGGACTCCCCTGCGCCTCCCTCTCCCTGGCCGGCCGGCTCCCCCTCCTCCAACCTTTATATACGGGGGCAGGGGGCACCCCAAGACACACAAGTTGATCCTTGAGATCGTTCCTTAGCCGTGTGCGGTGCCCCATGCCACTAAATTCCACCTCGATCGTACCGTTACAGTGCTTAGGCGAAGCCCTGCGTCGGTAGTACATCAAGATCGTCATCACGCCGTCGTGCTGACGGAACTCTTCCTCGACGCTTTGCTGGATCGGAGCCCGAGGAACGTCATCGAGCTGAACGTGTGCTAAGAACTCGGAGGTGCCGGAGTAACGGTGCTTGGATCGGTCGGATCGGGAAGAAGACGTACGACTACTTCCTCTTTGTTGTGTGATCGCTTCCGCAGTCGGTCTGCGTTGGTACGTAGACAACACTCTCCCCTCTCGTTGCTGTGCATCACCATGATCTTGCGTGTGCGTAGGAAATTTTTTGAAATTACTGCGTTCCCCAACAGTGGCATCCGAGCCTAGGTTTTATGGTTTGATGTTATTTGCACGAGTAGAACACAAGTGAGTTGTGGGCGATACAAGTCATACTGCCTACCAGCATGTCATACTTTGGTTCGGCGGTATTGTTGGGTGAGACGATCCGGACCAACCTTACGCGTACTCTTACGCGAGACCGGTTCCCTCGACGTGCTTTGCACATAGATGGCTTGCGGAAGACTGTCTCTCCAACTTTAGTTGAACCAAGTGTGACTACGCCCGGTCCTTGAGAAGGTTAAAACGGAGTCTATTTGACGAACTATCATTGTGGTTTTGATGCGTAGGTGAGATGAGTTCTTACTTAAGCCCGTAGCAGCCACGTAAAACTTGCAACAACAAAGTAGAAGACGTCTAACTTGTTTTTGCAGGGCATGTTGTGATGTGATATGGTCAAGGCATGACGCTGATTTTATTGTATGAGATGATCATGTTTTGTAACCGAGTTATCGGCAACTGGCAGGAGCCATATGGTTGTCGCTTTATTGTATGCAATGCAATCGCGATGTAATGCTTTACTTTATTACTAAACGGTAGTGATAGTCATGGAAGCATAAGATTGGCGAGACGACAACGATGCTACGATGGAGATCAAGGTGTCGCGCCGGTGACGATGGTGATCATGACGGTGCTTCGGAGATGGAGATCACAAGCACAAGATGATGATGGCCATATCATATCACTTATATTGATTGCATGTGATGTTTATCCCTTTTTATGCATCTTATCTTGCTTTGATTGACGGTAGCATTATAAGATGATCTCTCACTAAAATTATCAAGAAGTGTTCTCCCTGAGTATGCACCGTTGCCAAAGTTCGTCGTGCCCAGACACCACGTGATGATCGGGTGTGATAAGCTCTACGTCCAAATACAACGGGTGCAAAACAGTTGCACACACAGAATACTCAGGTTATACTTGACGAGCCAAGCATATACAGATATGGCCTCGGGACACGGAGACCGAAAGGTCGAGCGTGAATCATATAGTAGATATGATCAACATAACGATGTTCACCATTGAAAACTACTCCATCTCACGTGATGATCGGTTATGGTTTAGTTGATTTGGATCACGTGATCACTTAGAAGATTAGAGGGATGTCTATCTAAGTGGGAGTTCCTAAGTAATTTGATTAACTGAACTTAAACTTATCATGAACTTAGTACCTGCTAGTATCTTGCTTGTTTATGTTGATTGTAGATAGATGGCTCGTGCTATTGTTCCGTTGAATTTTAATGCGTTCCTTGAGAAAGCAAAGTTGAAAGATGATGGTAGCAATTACACGGACTGGGTCCGTAACCTGAGGATTATCCTCATTACTGCACAGAAAAATTACGTCCTGGAAGCACCGCTGGGTGACAGGCCTGCTGCTGGAGCAACGCCAGATGTTATGAACATCTGGCAGAGCAAAGCTGATGACTACTCGATAGTTCAGTGTGCCATGCTTTACGGCTTAGAATCGGGACTTCAACGACGTTTTGAACGTCATGGTGCATATGAGATGTTCCAGGAGTTGAAGTTAATATTTCAAGCAAATGCCCGAATTGAGAGATATGAAGTCTCCAATAAGTTCTATAGCTGCAAGATGGATGAGAACAGTTCTGTCAGTGAGCATATACTCAAAATGTCTGGGTATAATAATCACTTGATTCAGATGGGAGTTAATCTTCCAGATGACTGCGTCATTGACAGAATTCTCCAATCACTGCCACCAAGCTACAAGAGCTTCGTGATGAACTATAATATGCAAGGGATGAACAAGACTATTCCCGAGCTCTTCGCAATGCTAAAAGCTGCGGAGGTAGAAATCAAGAAGGAGCATCAAGTGTTGATGGTGAGCAAAACCACTAGTTTCAAGAAAAAGGGCAAAGGGAAGAAGAAGGGAAACTTCAAGAAGAACAGCAAGCAAGTTGCTGCTCAGGAGAAGAAACCCAAGTCTGGACCTAAGCCTGAAACTGAGTGCTTCTACTGCAAGCAGACTGGTCACTGGAAGCGGAACTGCCCCAAGTATTTGGCGGATAAGAAGGATGGCAAAGTGAGCAAAGGTATATGTGATATACATGTTATTGATGTGTACCTTACTAGAGCTCGCAGTAGCACCTGGGTATTTGATACTGGTTCTGTTGCTAATATTTGCAACTCGAAACAGGGACTACGGAATAAGCAGACGCTAGCAAAGGACGAGGTGACGACGCGCGTGGGAAACGGTTCCAAAGTCGATGTGATCGCGGTCGGCACGCTACCTCTACATCTACCTTCGGGATTAATATTAGACCTAAATAATTGTTATTTGGTGCCAACGTTGAGCATGAACATTATATCTGGATCTTGTTTAATGCGAGACGGTTATTCATTTAAATCAGAGAATAATGGTTGTTCTATTTATATGAATAATATCTTTTATGGTCATGCACCTTTGAAGAGTGGTCTATTCTTGTTGAATCTCGAAGATAGTGATACACATATTCATAATGTAGAAGCCAAAAGATGCAAAGTTAATAATGATAGTGCAACTTATTTGTGGCACTGCCATTTAGGTCATATCGGTGTAAAGCGCATGAAGAAACTCCATACTGATGGGCTTTTAGAACCACTTGATTATGAATCACTTGGTACTTGCGAACCGTGCCTCATAGGCAAGATGACTAAAACACCGTTCTCCGGTACTATGGAGAGAGCAACAGATTTATTGGAAATCATACATACCGATGTATGTGGTCCGATGAATATTGAGGCTCGTGGCGGATATCGTTATTTTCTCACCTTCACAGATGATTTAAGCAGATATGGGTATATCTACTTAATGAAACATAAGTCTGAAACATTTGAAAAGTTCAAAGAATTTCAGAGTGAAGTTGAAAATCATCGTAACAAGAAAATAAAGTTTCTACGATCTGATCGTGGAGGAGAATATTTGAGTTACGAGTTTGGTGTACATTTGAAAAATTGTGGAATAGTTTCGCAACTCACGCCACCCGGAACACCACAACATAATGGTGTGTCCGAACGTCGTAATCGTACTTTACTAGATATGGTGCGATCTATGATGTCTCTTACTGATTTACCGCTATCGTTTTGGGGTTATGCTTTAGAGACGGCCGCAGTCACGTTAAACAGGGCACCATCAAAATCCGTTGAGACGACACCTTATGAAGTATGGTTTGGCAAGAAACCAAAGTTGTCGTTTCTTAAAGTTTGGGGCTGCGATGCTTATGTGAAAAAGCTTCAACCTGATAAGCTCGAACCCAAATCGGAGAAATGTGTCTTCATAGGATATCCAAAGGAAACTATTGGATACACCTTCTATCACAGATCCGAAGGCAAGACTTTTGTTGCTAAATTCGGAAACTTTCTAGAGAAGGAGTTTCTCTCGAAAGAAGTGAGTGGGAGGAAAGTAGAACTTGACGAGGTAACTGTACCTGCTCCTTTATTGGAAAATAGTACATCACAGAAAACTGTTTCTGCGACACCTATACCAATCAGTGAGGAAGCTAATGATGATGATCATGAAGCTTCAGAACAAGATACTACTGAACCACGTAGATCAACCAGAGTGAGATCCGCACCAGAGTGGTACGGTAATCCAGTTCTGGAAGTCATGATGCTAGATCATGATGAACCTACGAACTATGAAGAAGCGATGGTGAGCCCAGATTCCGCAAAGTGGCTTGAGGCCATGAAATCTGAGATGGGATCCATGTATGAAAACAAAGTATGGACTTTGGTTGACTTGCCCGATGATCGGCAAGCAATTGAGAATAAATGGATCTTCAAGAAAAAGACTGACGCTGACGGTAATATTACTGTCTACAAAGCTCGACTTGTCGCGAAAGGTTTTCGACAAGTTCAAGGAGTTGACTACGATGAGACCTTCTCACCCGTAGCAATGCTTAAGTCCGTCAGAATTATGTTAGCAATTGCCGCATTTTATGATTATGAAATATGGCAGATGGATGTCAAAACTGCATTCCTGAATGGATTTCTGGAAGAAGAGTTGTATATGATACAACCAGAAGGTTTTGTAGATCCAAAGGGAGCTGACAAAGTATGCAAACTCTAGCGATCCATTTATGGACTGGTGCAAGCATCTCGGAGTTGGAATAAACGCTTTGATAGTGTGATCAAAGCATTTGGCTTTATACAGACTTTTGGAGAAGCCTGTATTTATAAGAAAGTGAGTGGGAGCTCTGTAGCATTTCTAATATTATATGTGGATGACATATTGCTGATTGGAAATGATATAGAATTTCTGGATAGCATAAAGGGATACTTGCATAAAAGTTTTTCGATGAAAGACCTCGGGGAAGCTGCTTACATATTAGGCATAAAGATCTATAGAGATAGATCAAAACGCTTAATTGGACTTTCACAGAGCACATACCTTGACAAAATTTTGAAGAAGTTCAAAATGGATCAAGCAAAGAAAGGGTTCTTGCCTGTGTTACAAGGTATGAAGTTGAGTAAGACTCAATGCCCGACCACTGCAGAAGATAGAGAGAAAATGAAAGATGTTCCCTATGCTTCAGCCATAGGCTCTATCATGTATGCAATGCTGTGTACCAGACCTGATGTGTGCCTTGCTATAAGTTTAGCAGGGAGGTACCAAAGTAATCCAGGAATGGATCACTGGACAGCGGTCAAGAACATCCTGAAATACCTGAAAAGGACTAAGGATATGTTTCTCATATATGGAGGTGACAAAGAGCTCACCATAAGAGGTTACGTTGATGCAAGCTTCGACACTGATCCGGACGATTCTAAATCGCGAACCGGATACGTGTTTACTTTAAACGGTGGAGCTGTCAGCTGGTGCAGTTCTAAACAAAGCGTCGTAGCGGGATCTACATGTGAAGCGGAGTACATAGCTGCTTCGGAAGCAGCAAACGAAGGAGTCTGGATGAAGGAGTTCATATCCGATCTAGGTGTCATACCTAGTGCATCGGGTCCAATGAAAATCTTCTGTGACAATACTGGTGCAATTGCCTTAGCAAAGGAATCCAGATTTCACAAGAGGACCAAACACATCAAGAGACGCTTCAACTCCATCCGGGATTTAGTCCAGGTGGGAGACATGGAGATTTGCAAGATACATACGGATCTGAACGTTGCAGACCCGTTGACTAAGCCTCTTCCACGAGCAAAACATGATCAGCACCAAGGCTCCATGGGTGTTAGAATCATTACAGTGTAATCTAGATTATTGACTCTAGTGCAAGTGGGAGACTGAAGGAAATATGCCCTAGAGGCAATAATAAAGTTATTATTTATTTCCTTATATCATGATAGATGTTTATTATTCATGCTAGAATTGTATTAACCGGAAACATAATACATGTGTGAATACATAGACCAACAGAGTGTCACTAGTATGCCTCTACTTGACTAGCTCGTTAATCAAAGATGGTTATGTTTCCTAACCATGAACAAAGAGTTGTTATTTGATTAACGAGGTCACATCATTAGTTGAATGATCTGATTGACATGACCCATTCCATTAGCTTAGCACCCGATCGTTTAGTATGTTGCTATTGCTTTCTTCATGACTTATACATGTTCCTATAACTATGAGATTATGCAACTCCCGTTTACCGGAGGAACACTTTGGGTACTACCAAACGTCACAACGTAACTGGGTGATTATAAAGGAGTACTACAGGTGTCTCCAATGGTATATGTTGGGTTGGCGTATTTCGAGATTAGGGTTTGTCACTCCGATTGTCGGAGAGGTATCTCTGGGCCCTCTCGGTAATACACATCACATAAGCCTTGCAAGCACTGCAACTAATATGTTAGTTGTGAGATGATGTATTACGGAACGAGTAAAGAGACTTGCCAGTAACGAGATTGAACTAGGTATTGGATACCGACGATCGAATCTCGGGCAAGTAACATACCGATGACAAAGGGAACAACGTATGTTGTTATGCGGTCTGACCGATAAAGATCTTCGTAGAATATGTAGGAGCCAATATGGGCATCCAGGTCCCGCTATTGGTTATTGACCGGAGACGTGTCTCGGTCATGTCTACATTGTTCTCGAACCGTAGGGTCCGCACGCTTAACGTTACGATGACAATTATTATGAGTTTATGCATTTTGATGTACCGAAGGTTGTTCGGAGTCCCGGATGAGATCACGGACATGACGAGGAGTCTCAAAATGGTCGAGATGTAAAGATTGATATATTGGAAGCCTAGGTTTGGACATAGGAAGTGTTCCGGGTGAAATCGGGATTTTACCGGAATACCAGGAGGGTTACCGGAACCCCCCGGGAGACTAATGGGCCTATTGGGCCTTAGTGGAAAAAGAGAAAAGGGACAAGCCCAAGCTGGCCGGCGCCCCCCCTTCCCCAAGTCCTAGTAGGACTAGGAGAAGGGGCCGGCCCCCCTCTTTCTCCTTTCCCCCCCGAGAGTCCTAATTGGATTAGGATTGGAGGGAGGAGTCCTACTCCCGGTGGGAGTAGGACTCCCCTGCGCCTCCCTCTCCCTGGCCGGCCGGCTCCCCCTCCTCCAACCTTTATATACGGGGGCAGGGGGCACCCCAAGACACACAAGTTGATCCTTGAGATCGTTCCTTAGCCGTGTGCGGTGCCCCCTGCCACCAAATTCCACCTCGATCGTACCGTTACAGTGCTTAGGCGAAGCCCTGCGTCGGTAGTACATCAAGATCGTCATCACGCCGTCGTGCTGACGGAACTCTTCCTCGACGCTTTGCTGGATCGGAGCCCGAGGAACGTCATCGAGCTGAACGTGTGCTAAGAACTCGGAGGTGCCGGAGTAACGGTGCTTGGATCGGTCGGATCGGGAAGAAGACGTACGACTACTTCCTCTTCGTTGTGTGATCGCTTCCGCAGTCGGTCTGCGTTGGTACGTAGACAACACTCTCCCCTCTCGTTGCTGTGCATCACCATGATCTTGCGTGTGCGTAGGAAATTTTTTGAAATTACTGCGTTCCCCAACAATTGGGGCGTGGAGCAGCATTAGCAGCGGGGCCACCATAGGGCTTGGGCGGTGCAAATTGCTGGTTGGGACAAGGCGCCTCAAAGGATGGCCTCGGAATGAACCTAGGTGGCAGTGCCATGCTTGGGATCCACACCCGGCGCTTCTGAGCTCCAGAGCCGGATTTAGAGCCAAAATCACGGGAGTGCTTGCGTGAAGCGTCATAATCAGTCTGGCCTGTCTCAGCATTGATGGCTTTATTGACCAACTTCTGAAAGGAGGTGCACTCGTGCAGACGAAGATCGCGGCGAAGCTCAGGGCTAAGTCCCTTGCGGAACCTTGCCTGCTTCTTAGCATCAGTAGATACCTCTTCAGGGGCATAACGTGCCAGATTCCCAAATTCATGACTATAAGCATCCATAGTAGGTCTTCCTTGGGTGAAGTTGCAGAACTCCTCCCTCTTGCGATCCATGAGACCTTCCGGAATGTGATACTCACGGAAAGCCTCACTGAATTCAGCCCAAGTAGTGATTTGGCCGACCGGGCGCATAGCTTCGAAGTTTTCCCACCAAAGGCTAGCAGGGCCTTCGAGGTGATAGGCAGCGTAAGTAACCTTGTCGGCTTCGGCTACGTTGGTAGAACATAGCTTGTGGGTGATGCTATGAAGCCAGTCATCCGCGTCAAGGGGCTCGACGGAATGGTTAAACTTTGGTGGGTACAGCTTGATAGAGTCATTGATTGACACCAAGTCATTTCGCTGATGGCGTGCGGTGTTCTGCTCAATCCGCTCTAGCAGGCGGTTAGTCTCACGCTTGTTTCTTTCCGCCTCCAGCATTACTTCGGCCAGAGAAGGCGGGTGAGGCGGATTTTCACCCCTAGCTGCACTGGCTTCCCCCTGCTCCGAGGCAGCAGGGTTGCTGTGGGTGTTGACCATCCTAGGAGAAAACAAGACAACGGTTTAGACAATGATGACTCAAACTTAGCAAGGGAGTGCAGAATGTAATGGATAACACGGAATGCAGAGATGTTCATCCGTATGTCATGGTAATATAAAACTGCCATATATATATACCAACGGTCATACACATCATACATAGTTCACTACAAGCCCAAGCTACAGTACAACTATGATGAAAGACGTTACATCTCATCGGAGGCATTCCAAGCTCCTATACATTGTTTGTCTACACCTCCGGAATTGATTACACACAAAGTCGTATTCCACAGGTCACGCAGGACAGTGAAGATACAACTATTACAATACTAGCGGTACTACTACTAACTCAGACAGCTCCGTAGTAGTCCTCATAGAAGTCACCTCCATAGCCTAGAAGTTCAACATGATCATCCAGAAATAGACGGTCTTGAGGAGCCTGTGGACCATAGGGGCTAGGATGAGGTCTTGGACCAACAAACGGTGGCCTGCGGGGACCACGGGGTGGGGTGATGCCTCCCACATCACGCCAATCCACCATGTCTGGCAGAGCAGATCTCACAGGATACAGATCCCTTGTATCCATACATCCAGCTTGCACCGCAGGTGCAAACCGAGTCAATGTGGCCCAATGATCAGCACGGGTATTGAAAAGCTCCAGCCTCAAGGCCCGATTCTCTCGGTCCTTATCTTCGAGCATCTTGGCAGTGGTACGAGTTAATGAGTCCTCCTGAGTGGAGTCAGCATAGATAGCCTGAAGATACCCTTGCGCTCCCGGAAGTGAAGTTGGCATGTAACGGAAGTCGGTGTTCCGAAGCAGGCCAGTCCGGACTCGCATGATGGTCATCATGGAATAGGCAGCATCCTGCACAGCCATCTCAACAGTAACCCCAAGTCCATAGAAACAGTGAAGGGGCTCGGTAGATCCAGGATAAGGAGGAAATATCCTGACGGTGCAGAAATATTGGCTTTGATTAAAGTCGCGGAACTGCTCTTCGACAGTGTATTCGGGATACCAATGGTAACCCGTCTCGATCATTACCCGGACTAACATAGCAGTATGACTGGGCACGTCGAGGCACCGGGTCAGGCGAACCACTTGGTTTTGAACACGGTTGGCCATCTGAAAGCACAACCACAAAGCAAAGACATTAGAATTTCCAGGGAAAATTGGACAGCATAACAGCTGTAAATGCTCAGAAAAAGATTTGAGACATCCACAACAGTCTGCAATACCACTCAACAACATCATATCAAGGTTCTGATCCAATTAGCAACATACTAAGAATAGTAGAAACTGAACTGGGACTTGTAACAACAATCCTATAAGCTACTACGGATTAGTAACACGTGAACCTGCTAGAAGAAGAGAGCCTAGTCCTTAACCCACGTTGAATGAGAAGAGAATGACTCAGATCAGAGGCATAAGGTAAAGGAGTAAAAGAGCCTTACATTCCCTCCCACAATCAATTCCCCTACATATAACTAAAGCATTTCTAGACTCGACATCGACCAGTTTGGCTCAACAAACCTACAGGCAGTCCGGCTCTGATACCAATGCTATCAGGGCCCCGATTCCAAGCCACATCGATCTAGCCGGTAACAGTTCATATCACTTTGCGGCCTCATGCACGGTACTCCACGGGTGTCGCCTTACCATGGCCCGAAACCGTTTGCGCCTTTTGGCTCACGTATATGATAGTGTCGCTAGCATCCATATGATAGAGAACCCGGGCCGACATGGCTAGTTGTGAACCCAAAGCAGCACAGACCTATGGAGACAGGCATACATGAATCACATCGAGCATGTCGGTTATCAGCGAGTGATTCCGGGCTGTAGCACTGGGCTAACAGGACTCCGGGGAACCCGGGCTGTAGCAGGCTAGGCAGGACTCCGGATATCACTGCGTGACATTTCCCCGAAGGGACAGACATAGGAACGAAGTGAAACACATGCCGGCCAGTCAAGTGTCCTGAGCAGTAGTGCTGGGCTAGCAGGACTCCGGTGAGCCGGGCTGTAGCGGACTACTATGGCTCGAGGAACACTAGACTACATTTCCCCATAAGAAAGGCTGCCAAGGATAAACAACTAGATTGTCGGATCCCACTCATACCAAGCATTTCAATCATACACACAATATGCCCGATATGAGTACATACAACATGGCATCACAACAAAACTCTACAACTCAAGTACTTTATTTAAAGGCTCCAAAGAGCCATACATAACATGTTCATACAGACAGGGGTCACATGACCCAACACTCAAGTCATACAATCATACAAGCACAAGCGGAAGCACCTAGTCTGAGTACAGACACTAGAAAGAAAGAAGGCTTCTCGAAGCCTGTCTATCTACATAGGGCCCTCCATGGCCATGATCACCACCTGGGTGGCTGGTCACTCATCGACGTCAAGGTCTACGTAGAACCCATCGGGGGCTGGGGGTTCTGTCTTCCCCATTTCAAATTTAAGAGGAAAATAAACATGATGCACACTCTAATGCTTGAACTAACTAGGGTGTGACACTCACCTCGAGTGCACATGTATGAAGAAAGAGAAGCCGAGCTCGATCAGCAGGACAGTTTGGACGCATTGGAGGAGGGGCGTGATGTGGCAAAAGCCCGTTCCGCATTCTATCAACAACAGGCTCGAAGATACCAAAGCAGAGAAGTACGGGCCAAAAATTACAACGTTGGCGAATTAGTTCTACGCCTGCCGGACAAGAAAAAGGACAAACTAAATACCAAGTGGGAAGGTCCCTTCATAATTGACCAAGTCCTTACTGGTGAAGCATACCGCCTGCGAGATGCATCGGATAACCGACTCGAGCCGAACCATGGAACGCAGCCCGTCTCCGAAGATTCTATGCCTAGCGCTGGACCCTGTGTTCGTCTGCTTCCTCTGTCCATTTTTTATATACTGTCTATCTTACATTTATCTCCTTCTCCCCTTCCCTTATCTTATAGCCTTTAAAGGCTCATCAAATGACGTGCTATTCGCACTCATTAAACCTGGGGGCTTCTTTTAATAGAAGCTTGTTTATACGGGCTTCATGCCCAACACATGTGTTACACTTCCGCATGTACCTTTTATTTCACCATTATATGCATCGATATGACTTAAGTTTTGGCCAAGCTGGGTTGCCTGGCTCCTGTGCTTACCCCTACGTTCCCGATTATTCGGCTAGGCGGTAAAGGGAGCACCTCTGCGATTGTTACTACCGGATCAGCCGGATGTGTACCTCAGACTAGGTGAAGCCGAAAGCTAGCGTTCTTAAGGGAATATTCGGTCGGTGACCTAAAAGATGATATTTTCACTTATTTATTTATGCGCCCCCCGATGCTTTTTCCCGCGTCTTTTCGCAGAATAGGCATGCACTTTAGGGCATGCCTCTCAGGGAAAGGAACCCCTAACGGAACTATTCTCCCTGGAAGATGTTTCTTACTAACTATGTAATATAACATAACTAGTCGGGCACTTGTCTGTTCACGCACTAATGACCCCTACGCATGGTCTCCATGCATTCCCTGGTTCTTATATAACCGCATGGGAATTCGGACACACTCCGGACCGTCAGGTCCCGAGGCTGAAACGAAAAGGTCGGCCATGACAAACGATCTACAATCCGGCTAGAAGGCATTATAAATGTCAATTAAATTACATAGTCATTCTGACTGATTGTATTCCTCTTCAATACCATCTAATAGGCTGTCTAATTTACAGTCCTTCTGGGAATACTTTGTGGCCAATTCTACTTGGCCGTATACTAAGCTTACAGTGATCTCCTTCCCATCGGGCCCCACAGGACCGACCTCGGCCATGTGGTTGGGGTCAGCCTTTGTGTACCACGTCTTCACCATGGCCCAGGCCTCCCTAGCACCTTGACGGCAAGCCGATATCTTCCACAATCGGATGCGCCGCCGTGCTCCCTTTAGCTTCTCCGCAAGCTCTCCAAGACCTTCGGGCATGGAGATGGATGGCCACAAGGCCAGGGCGACGCCTTGCATCGCCTGCCGAACTCGCTCGTGCAGTTGCGAGAGCTCGGGAAGAAGGTCACCCGTAGAATCGGGCATCTCCTCTGCAGGAGGACCTGTTAGCACACCTACAAGCATTACTCTGTTAGTCGACTTCCCCGCTGAACTTTTTTTTCAAAGGTTCGTTCAAGCACTTACTAAATATGCCGCGTCGAAGCCGCTGATTCTCCTTAACGAAGTCTGACAGCCGGGCACGAACATCTTTCAGGTCGACGCCCAGCTTGGTGTTGGCATCTTGGAGATCGTTCTTCTCCCGCCTCACCTTTGTCAGCACCTTCTCACCAGCCTTCAGCTGGCGTAGGAGATGTTGCCTTTCCAGATTCAATCCAGCGCCATTTGCAATTTCATTTGTCAGATTCGCACCCATGCCGTGCTTCGCAAAATACTTATCTTTCGAAGTGTATATTACCAGAGGGGGTCTCCTTGGGCTCCCCTACCGCGGCTAGTGCGGCCTCAAGTTGGGCTTTGCACTCTTCCAGCTCCTGGGACAGTAGGGAATTCTTTTCTATAAGAACCTGCATAACAAATGATCCTTAAATCAGTTATTGTAACTGTTTCAAGTCTCGGGGGCTACTGGTACATATATATAATTACCAAAATTTTCTTACCCGTATGTCTTTTACATATTGCTCCGTGGCTCTGGCTAGACCATTTTGAGCGGCACAGAGGTACGCATCTCCCGAATTGAATGCATCTAATGCCTCTTGGGAGAAACAAGCGTCGCGAAGAAATGTCCGGCGACGCCTGTGGTTCATGGCACTCTCCACCTCAGAGTTGGAGGAAGACAACCTGTCCACATCCCCCGTCGGAGGAGCGTCCGGTGCGCGCCCTGTGTTTGCCTTCGCCTCCGGACCAGGCTTTGGAGCCTGGCTAGTGGAGGCGCGATTGGCAGCTGAAAGGAAATATGCCCTAGAGGCAATAATAAAGTTATTATTTATTTCCTTATATCATGATAAATGTTTATTATTCATGCTAGAATTGTATTAACCGGAAACATAATACATGTGTGAATACATAGACAAACAGAGTGTCACTAGTATGCCTCTACTTGACTAGCTTGTAGATCAAAGATGGTTATGTTTCCTAACCATGAACAAAGAGTTGTTATTTGATTAACGAGGTCACATCATTAGTTGAATGATCTGATTGACATGACCCATTTCATTAGCTTAGCACCCGATCGTTTAGTATGTTGCTGTTGCTATTCTTCATGACTTATACATGTTCCTATGACTATGAGATTATGCAACTCCCGTTTACCGGAGGAACACTTTGGGTGCTACCAAACGTCACAACGTAACTGGGTGATTATAAAGGAGTACTACAGGTGTCTCCAAAGGTAGATGTTGGGTTGGTGTATTTCGAGATTGGGATTTGTCACTCCGAATGTCGGAGAGGTATCTCTGGGCCCTCTTGGTAATGCACATCACATAAGCCTTGCAAGCACTGCAACTAATATGTTAGTTGTGAGATGATGTATTACGGAACAAGTAAAGAGACTTGCCGGTAATGAGATTGAACTAGGTATTGGATACCGACGATCGAATCTCGGGCAAGTAACATACCGATGACAAAGGGAACAACGTATGTTGTTATGCGGTCTGACCGATAAAGATCTTCGTAGAATATGTAGGAGCCAATATGGGCATCCAGGTCCCGTTATTGGTTATTGACCGGAGACGTGTCTCGGTCATGTCTACATTGTTCTCGAACCGTAGGGTCCGCACGCTTAAGGTTTCGATGACAGTTATATTATGAGTTTATGAGTTTTGATGTACCGAAGGAGTTCGGAGTCCCGGATGAGATCGGGGACATGACGAGGAGTCTCGAAATGGTCGAGACGTAAAGATCGATATATTGGATGACTATATTCGGACATCGGAAAGGTTCCGAGTGATTCGGGTATTTTCGGAGGTACCGGGGAGTTACGGAAATACGGGGAAGAGTAATGGGCCTTGATGGGCTTTAGTGGGAAGAGGAAAAGGGTGCTGCGCCCCCCCTCCCCTTTGGTCCGAATTGGACTAGGGAAAAGGGGGTCGGCCACCTCTCCTTCTCCTCCTATTCCTCCCATCCTGGCCGCACCCTATGCCTTGGCCGGCCTCCTCCTCCTCCATCCTTTATATACAGGGGCAGGGGGCACCCCATAAACACACAAGTTGATCCTTGAGATCGTTCCTTAGCCGTGTGCGGTGCCCCCTGCCACCAAATTCCACCTCGATCATACCGTTGTAGTGCTTAGGCGAAGCCCTGCGTCGGTAGTACATCAAGATCGTCACCACGCCGTCGTGCTGACGGAACTCCTCCCCGAAGCTTTGCTGGATCGGAGCCCGGGGATCGTCATCGAGCTGTACGTGTGCTAAGAACTCGGAGGTGCCGGAGTAACGGTGCTTGGATCGGTCGGATCGGGAAGAAGACGTACGACTACTTCCTCTACGTTGTGTGATCGCTTCCGCAGTCGGTCTGCGTTGGTACGTAGACAACACTCTCCCCCTCGTTGCTGTGCATCACCATGATCTTGCGTGTGCGTAGGATTTTTTTTTTGAAATTACTACGTTCCCCAACAGTGGCATCCGAGCCTAGGTTTTTATGGTTTGATGTTATATGCACGAGTAGAACACAAGTGAGTTGTGGGCGATACAAGTCATACTGCCTACCAGCATGTCATACTTTGGTTCGGCGGTATTGTTGGACGAGACGATCTGGACCAACCTTATGCGTACTCTTACGCGAGACCGGTTCCCTCGACGTGCTTTGCACATAGATGGCTTGCGGAAGACTGTCTCTCCAACTTTAGTTGAACCAAGTGTGGCTACGCCCGGTCCTTGAGAAGGTTAAAACGAAGTCTATTTGACGAACTATCATTGTGGTTTTGATGCGTAGGTGAGATGAGTTCTTACTTAAGCCCGTAGCAGCCACGTAAAACTTGCAACAACAAAGTAGAGGACGTCTAACTTGTTTTTGCAAGGCATGTTGTGATGTGATATGGTCAAGGCATGATGCTGATTTTATTGTATGAGATGATCATGTTTTGTAACCGAGTTATCGGCAACTGGCAGGAGCCATATGGTTGTCGCTTTATTGTATGCAATGCAATCGTGATGTAATGCTTTACTTTATTACTAAACGGTAGTGATAGTCGTAGAAGCATAAGATTGACGAGACGACAACGATGCTACGATGGAGATCAAGGTGTCGCCGGTGACGATGGTGATCATGACGGTGCTTCAGAGATGGAGATCACAAAGCACAAGATGATGATGGCCATATCATATCACTTATATTGATTGCATGTGATGTTTATCTTTTTATGCATCTTATCTTGCTTTGATTGACGGTAGCATTATAAGATGATCTCTCACTAAATTATCAAGAAGTGTTCTCCCTGAGTATGCACCGTTGCAAAAGTTCTTCGTGCTGAGACACCACGTGATGATCGGGTGTGATAGGCTCTACGTTCAAATACAACGGGTGCAAAACAGTTGCACACGCGGAATACTCAGGTTATACTTGACGAGCCAGGCATATACAGATATGGCCTCGGAACACGGAGACCGAAAGGTCGAGCGTGAATCATATAGTAGATATGATCAACATAACGATGTTCACCATTGAAAACTACTCCATCTCACGTGATGATCGGTTATGGTTTAGTTGATTTGGATCACGTGATCACTTAGAGGATTAGAGGGATGTCCATCTAAGTGGGAGTTCTTAAGTAATATGATTAAATTGAACTTAAATTTATCATGAACTTAGTCCTGGTAGTATTTTGCAAATTATGTTATAGATCAATAGCTCGCGTTGTTGCTTCCCTGTGTTTATTTTGATATGTTCCTAGAGAAAATTATGTTGAAAGATGTTAGTAGCAATGATGCGGATTGGATCCGTGATCTGAGGTTTATCCTCATTGCTGCACAGAAAAAATATGTCCTTGATGCACCGCTAGGTGACAGACCTATTGCAGGAGCAGATGCAGATGTTATGAACGTTTGGCTAGCTCAATATGATGACTACTTGATAGTTTAGTGCACCATGCTTAATGGCTTAGAATCGGGACTTCAAAGACGTTTTGAACGTCATGGACCATATGAGATGTTCCAGGAGTTGAAGATAATATTTCAAGCAAATACCCGAGTTGAGAGATATGAAGTCTCCAATAAGTTCTATAGCTAATAGATGGAGGAGAATCGCTCAACTAGTGAGCATGTGCTCAGATTGTCTGGGTACTACAATCGCTTGAATCAAGTGGGAGTTAATCTTCCAGATAAGATAGTGATTGACAGAATTCTCTAGTCACCATGACCAAGTTAGTAGAACTTCGTGATGAACTATAATATGCAAGGGATGACAAAAGTAATTCCTAAGCTCTTCGTGATGCTGAAATCAACGGAGGTAGAAATCAAGAAAAACATCAAGTGTTGATGGTTGACAAGACCACTAGTTTCAAGAAAAGGGCAAAGGGAAGAAGGGGAACTTCAAGAAGAACGGCAAGCAAGTTGCTGCTCAAGTGAAGAAGCCCAAGTCTGATCCTAAGCCTGAGACTAAGTGCTTCTACTGCAAAGGGACTGGTCACTGGAAGTGGAATTACCCCAAGTGATTGGTGGATAAGAAGGATGGCAGAGTGAACATAAGTATATTTGATATACATGTTATCGATGTGTACTTTACTAGTGTTTATAGCAAACCCTCAGTATTTGATACTAGTTCAGTTGCTAAGATTAGTAACTCGAAACGGGAGTTGCAGAATAAACAGAGACTAGTTAAGGGTAAAGTGACGATGTGTGTTGGAAGTGGTTCCAAGATTGATATGATCATCATCGCACACTCCCCATAATTTCGGGATTAGTGTTGAACCAAAATAAGTGTTATTTGGCGTTTGCGTTGAGCATGAATATGATTTGATCATGTTTATTGTAATACGGTTATTCATTTAAGTAAGAGAATAAATTGTTGTTCTGTTTACATGAATAAAACCTTATATGGTTACACACCCAATGAAAATAGTTCGTTGGATCTCGATCGTAGTGATACACATAATCATAATATTGAAACCAAAAGATGCAAAGTTAATAATGATAGTGCAACTTATTAGTAGCACTGCCGTTTAGGTCATATTGGTGTAAAGCACATGAAGAAACTCCATGTTGATGGGCTTTTGGAATCACTTGATTATGAATCAGTTGATGCTTGCGAACCATGCCTCATGGGCAAGATGACTAAGACTCTGTTCTTCGGAACAATGGAGCGAGCAACAGATTTGTTGGAAATCATACATACTGATGTATGTGGTCCGATGAATATTGAGGCTCGCTACAGGTATCATTATTTTCTGATCTTCACAGATGATTTGAGCAGATATGAGTATATCTACTTGATGAAACATAAGTCTGAAACATTTGAAAAGTTCAAAGAATTTCAGAGTGAAGTGAAAAATCATCGTAACAAGAAAATAAAGTTTCTATGATCTGATCGTAGAGAAAAGTATTTGAGTTACGAGTTTGGCCTTCAGTTAAAAACAATGTGAAATAGTTTCACTACTCACGCCACCTGGAACACCACAGCATAATGGTGTGTCCGAACGTCATAACCATACTTTATTGGATATAGTGCAATCTATGATGTTTCTTACCGATTTACCACTATCGTTTTTGGGGTCATGCATTAGAGACAGCTACATTCACGTTAAAAAAAAGGGGCACCATCTATATCCGTCGAGACGACGCCTTATGAACTATGGTTTGGCAAGAAACCAAAGTTGTCGTTTCTTAAAGTTTGGGGTTGCGATGCTTATATGAAAAGGTTTCATCCCGATAAGCTCAAAACTCAAATCGGAGAAGTGCATCTTCATAGGATATCCAAAGGAAACTATTGGATACACCTTCTATCACAGATCCGAAGGCAAGACTTTTGTTGCTAAATTCGGAAACTTTCTGGAGAAGGAGTTTCTCTCGAAAGAAGTGAGTGGGAAGAAAGTAGAACTTGATAAGGTAATTGTACCTTCTCCCTTATTGGAAAGTAGTTCATCACAGGAATCTGTTCCTGTGACTACTACACCAATTAGTGAGGAAGCTAATGATGATGATCATGTAACTTCAGATCAAGTTACTACCGAATCTCGTAGGTAAACCAGAGTGAGAACCGCACCAGAGTGGTACGGTAATCCTGTTCTGGAGGTCATGTTACTTGACCATGACGAGCCTACGAACTATGAAGAAGCGATGGTGAGCCCAGATTCCGCAAAGTGGCTTGAAGCCATGAAATCTGAGATGGGATCCATGTATGAGAACAAAGTTTGGACTTTGGTTGACTTGCCCGTTGATCGGCAAGCCATAGAAAATAAATGGATCTTCAAGAGGAAGACGGACGCTGATAGTAGTGTTACTATCTACAAAGCTAGAATTGTCGCAAAAGGTTTTCGACAAGTTCAAGGTGTTGACTATGATGAGATTTTCTCACTCGTATCTATGCTTAAGTCTGTCCGAATCATGTTAGCAATTGCCGCATTTTATGAAATCTGGCAAAGGGATAAACAAAACTGCATTCCTTAATGGATTTGCTAAAGAAGAGTTGTATACGATGCAACTAGAAGGTTTTGTCGATCCTAAAGGTGTTAACTAAATATGCAAGCTCCAGCGATCTATCTGTGGACTGGTGCAAACATCTCGGAGTTGGAATATACGCTTTGATGAGTTGATCAAAGCATATAGTTTTATACAGACTTGCGGTGAAGCCTGTATTTACGAGAAAGTGAGTGGGAGCACTACAGCATTTCTGATAAGTATATGTGAATGACATATTGTTGATCGGAGATAATGTAGAATTATTCTGTAAAGCATAAAAGGAGTGTTTGAAAGGAGTTTTTCAAAGAAAGACTTCGGTAAAGCTGCTTACATATTGAGCTTCAAGATCTATAGAGATAGATCAAGATGCTTGATAAGTTTTTCAATAAGTACATACCTTGACAAGATTTTGAAGTAGTTCAAAATGGAACAGTCAAAGAAAAAGTTTCTTGCCTGTGTTACAAGGTGTGAAGTTGAGTAAAGACTCAAAGCCCGACCACGGCAGAAGATAGAAAGAGAATGAAAGTCATTCCCTATGCCTCATTCATAGGTTCTATAAAGTATGCCATGCTGTGTACCAGATTTATTGTATACCCTGCACTGATTTGGCAAGGGAGTACAATAGTGATCTAGGAGTAGATCACTGGACAGCGGTCAGAATTATCCTTAGTGAAATAAGGATATGTTTCTCGATTATGGACGTGACAAAAAGGTTCGTCGTAAAGGGTTACGTCGATGCAAGTTTTTGACACTGATCCAGATGAATCTAAAGTCTCAATCTGGATACATATTGAAAGTGGGAGCAATTAGCTAGAGTAGCTCCATGCAGAGCATTATAGACATAGAATTTTGCAAAATACTTACGGATCTGAATGTGACAGACCCGTTGACTAAAATTATCTCACAAGCAAAACATGATCACACCTTAGTACTCTTTGGGTGTTAATCACATAGAGATGTGAACTAGATTACTGACTCTAGTAAACCCTTTGAGTGTTGGTCACATGACGATGTGAAATATGGGTGTTAATCACATGGTGATGTGAACTATTGCTGCTAAATCACATGGCGATGTGAACTAGATTATTGACTCTAGTGCAAGTGGGAGACTGAAAGGAAATATGCCCTAGAGGCAATAATAAAGTTATTATTTATTTCCTTATATCATGATAAATGTTTATTATTCATGCTAGAATTGTATTAACCGGAAACATAATACATGTGTGAATACATAGACAAACAGAGTGTCACTAGTATGCCTCTACTTGACTAGCTCATTGATCAAAGATGGTTATGTTTCCTAACCATGAACAAAGAGTTGTTATTTGATTAACGAGGTCACATCATTAGTTGAATGATCTGATTGACATGACCCATTTCATTAGCTTAGCACCCGATCGTTTAGTATGTTGCTGTTGCTATTCTTCATGACTTATACATGTTCCTATGACTATGAGATTATGCAACTCCCGTTTACCGGAGGAACACTTTGGGTGCTACCAAACGTCACAACGTAACTGGGTGATTATAAAGGAGTACTACAGGTGTCTCCAAAGGTAGATGTTGGGTTGGCGTATTTCGAGATTGGGATTTGTCACTCCGAATGTCGGAGAGGTATCTCTGGGCCCTCTCGGTAATGCACATCACATAAGCCTTGCAAGCACTGCAACTAATATGTTAGTTGTGAGATGATGTATTACGGAACGAGTAAAGAGACTTGCCGGTAACGAGATTGAACTAGGTATTGGATACCGATGATCGAATCTCGGGCAAGTAACATACCGATGACAAAGGGAACAACGTATGTTGTTATGCTGTCTGACCGATAAAGATCTTCGTAGAATATGTAAGAGCCAATATGGGCATCTAGGTCCCGCTATTGGTTATTGACCGGAGACGTGTCTCGGTCATGTCTACATTGTTCTCGAACCGTAGGGTCCGCACGCTTAAGGTTTCGATGACAGTTATATTATGAGTTTATGAGTTTTGATGTACCGAAGGAGTTCGGAGTCCCGGATGAGATCGGGGACATGACGAGGAGTCTCGAAATGGTCGAGACATAAAGATCGATGTATTGGACGACTATATTCGGACATCGGAAAGGTTCCGAGTGATTCGGGTATTTTCGGAGGTACCGGGGAGTTACGGGAATACGGGGAAGAGTAATGGGCCTTGATGGGCTTTAGTGGGAAGAGGAAAAGGGTGCTGCGCCCCCCCTCCCCTTTGGTCCGAATTGGACTAGGGAAAAGGGGGCCGGCCACCTCTCCTTCTCCTCCTATTCCTTCTCCCTTCCTCCCCTTTTGGTGGACTCCTACTAGGACTTGGAGTCCTAGTAGGACTCCCATCCTGGCCGCACCCTATGCCTTGGCCGGCCTCCTCCTCCTCCATCCTTTATATACAGGGGCAGGGGGCACCCCATAAACACACAAGTTGATCCTTGAGATCGTTCCTTAGCCGTGTGCGGTGCCCCCTGCCACCAAATTCCACCTCGATCATACCGTTGTAGTGCTTAGGCGAAGCCCTGCGTCGGTAGTACATCAAGATCGTCACCACGCCGTCGTGCTGACGGAACTCCTCCCCGAAGCTTTGCTGGATCGGAGCCAGGGGATCGTCATCGAGCTGTACGTGTGCTAAGAACTCGGAGGTGCCGGAGTAACGGTGCTTGGATCGGTCGGATCGGGAAGAAGACGTACGACTACTTCCTCTACGTTGTGTGATCGCTTCCGCAGTCGGTCTGCGTTGGTACGTAGACAACACTCTCCCCCTCGTTGCTGTGCATCACCATGATCTTGCGTGTGTGTAGGATTTTTTTTTGAAATTACTACGTTCCCCAACAGCAGCCTCTCCGGATATAGTCCGGCGAGGTCTCTTTGTCCTGAAGAGAGCATGAGTGTTAATATGCCTTGAAGGTATGACACCTGGGATAAGGGTGCGCGCCATACCTTTGCGCTGATGCCTCAGTCCGGACTGCACCTCTTTTTTGCCCACATGGCCCTGCGGCCCCTCGTTGGCTTGTCGCCGCAGGTTCGGCCTCCCGTCTCAAAAACCTCCCCTGAAAGCTCGGTTGCAATCAGGAAACTGAAAACACGAGAGGACGGACCCCAATTCGGGGTACTGGGACTTCAATCTCAGTTACCTGGGAGGTCGGGATTAGCCCTGGGTAATCGGCCGTAATGGCCACCAAGGCGTTGTCCTTTCTCAATTGATTGAACACTCCATCAATCAGCTCCACGGATAAGTCCGGATCCTCTTGAGAGGCCAGGTCGAGGGACCGTCCTAGGTCCTCGGGTTGTGGAGGATGTTTATTTATTTAAGAGCCTAGCGCAGTTCCTGCGTTGAAGTCGTTAGACTGAATACTTAACAATGGGAATATAAAATGGATGGGCAAGTAAATGTGACCACTTACCCAGCTTGGGGGATTGTACATAGAAAATCCACCCTGTGGGTCGACGCGGAGAAATTTCTCCTCTTCTCCCTTGTACAAAGTGGACAAGGTCTTTGTTAGAGCCGCAGCCGAATCCGGCCCCTTACGGCCGTAGCGGGTGGCGTCGTCCTCCCCGTTGAATTCCCACATGGGGTGGCTTCTATACTGTAGCGGCTGCACCCCTCGCATGATGCATGCGGCCATGACCCCGATCATGGTCAGTCCGGAATGAGCTAACAATCTTATCCGTCCCATCAGGTAAAAAAATCCTTGTCATTTTCCCTCTGGGGGCTTCGTGGACGCCAACTTAGGCGCTTCTTTAGTGGAGCACTATCGAACTCAAGGAGGCCAATCTGGATAGGATCTGGCAGCGGGACGTCCTCTATGTAAAACCATTCCGAAGGCCAGTCCTCGGACGCCTTCTTTGGGGTTCCGGATAGATATCCAGTCCCGGCGATGCGCCACACTTCGGCTCCGCCCACTTGATACATTGACCCCTTCTAAGAACGGGGCACAAGGCAGAATAGCTCTTTCCATAGCCTGAAATGAGCCTCAACACCCAAAAACAGCTCGCAGAGGGCTACGAAGCCCGCGATATGCAATACGGAGGCAGGCGTAAGATTGTGTAGCTGGAGGCCATAGTACTCTAGGAGCCCCCAGAGAAATGGATGGATTGGAAATCCGAGCCCTCTTATTAAATAAGGGACAAGGCATACCCGCTCTCCTTTGGAGGGATTAGGGGCTCTCTCCGCTTGCTCTCCGCCATTATAGATGGCAAGACCGGCTCGAACCGGGACCATATAGGCCGGGGGGAGAAATCCCTTGGTCTGGAGCGTCACTAGCTCACTATGCGGGATGGAGCATCTCTCCCAATATCCAGGCTGAGGGCTGGAAGGGCGAAAGAAGGAGTGGCGACGGCTGGCCATGGTGGAATGGACCTTTGTCGGATGCGCTCTGATGAACACTCGCGAAGAGGAGAAGGTGTGGTTTGGATCTAAATCCTCGTCCCTTTAAATGGGAAGCTCATTTACGCAGCTAGGGGTGTGGATGTAAAAACACTCAGACTTTTCATATTCGTTTGACACGTGGGAGACGGCCATTATTGGGCATAGAAGCCAAGGAGCGCAACATTTATAGGAAACCGGACTTTATTCAACAGGTACACGGAATTTGGAGGAGAACCCGCCTTGCAATGCCGAAGACAATCTGCGCGCCAGACTCATCGTCATTGAAGCCTGGTTCGGGCGCTACTGAGGGAGTCATGGATTAGGGGGTGTCCGGATGGCCGGACTATACCTTCAGCCGGACTCCTGGACTATGAAGATACAAGATTGAAGACTTCGTCTCGTGTCCGGAAGGGACTTTCCTTGGCATGGAAGGCAAGCTTGGCGATACGGATATGCAGATCTCCTACCATTGTAATCGACTCTATGTAACCCTAACCCTCTCCAGTGTCTATATAAACCGGAGGGTTTTAGTCCGTAGGACAACATACAGAACAACAATCATACCATAGGCTAGCTTCTAGGGTTTAGCCTCTTCGATCTCGTGGTAGATCTACTCTTGTACTACCCATATCATCAATATTAATCAAGCAGGACGTAGGGTTTTACCTCCATCAAGAGGGCCCGAACCTGGGTAAAACTTCGTGTCCCTTGCCTCCTGTTACCATCTGGCCTAGACGCACAGTTCGGGACCCCCTACCCGAGATCCGCTGGTTTTGACACTGACAATAGGGTTTTACCTCCATTAAGAGGGCCCAAACCTGGGTAAAACTTCGTGTTCCTTGCCTCCTGTTACCATCCGACCTAGACGCACAGTTCGGGACCCCCTACCCGAGATCCGCCGGTTCTGACACCGACAGATGGGCTTTCGGAATCACTTGATTATGAATCATTTGATACTTGCAAACCATGCCTCATGGGCAAGATGACTAAAACTCCATTCTCTGGAACAATGGAGCGAGCTCATGACTTATTGGAAATAATACAAACTGATGTATGCGGTCCGATGAGTGTTGATGCTCATGGCAGGTATCGTTATTTTTTTGTCCTTCATAGATGATTTAAGCAGATATGGGTATATCTACTTAATGAAACACAAGTCTGAAACATTTGAAAAGTTCAAAGAATTTCAGAGTGAAGTAGAGAATCATCATAACAAGAAAATAAAGTTTCTATGATCTGATCGCGGAGGCAAATATTTGAGTTACGAGTTTGGCCTTCATTTAAAACAATGTGGAGTAGTTTCACAACTCATGCCACATAGAACACCGCAGTGCAATGGTGTGTCTGAATGTCATAACCGTACTTTATTAGATATGGTGCGATCTATGATGTCTCTTACCAATTTACCGCTATCATTTTGGGGTTATGCATTAGAGACAGCTGCATTCACGTTAAATAGGGCACCGTCTAAATCCATTGAGACGACACCATATGAACTATGGTTTGCAAGAAACCTAAGCTATCGTTTCTTAAAGTTTGGGGTTGCGACACTTATGTAAAAAGGCTTCAGCCTGATAAGCCCGAACCCAAATCGGATAAGTGCGTCTTCATAGGATGCCCTAAGGAAACAATTGGGTACACCTTGTACCACAGATCTGAAGGGAAGATCTTTGTTGCCAAGAATGGAAACTTTCTAGAGAAGGAGTTTCTCTCGAAAGAAGTGAGTGGGAGGAAAGTAGAACTTGATCAGGTAACTGTAGCTTCTCTCGAATGGGAAAGTAGCTCATCACAGAAAATCGTTCTCGTGATGCCTACACCAACTAGAGAGGAAGCTAATGATAATGATCATGAAACTTCATACCAAGTTACTATCGAACCTCGTAAGTCAACCAGAGAACGTTCTGCACCAGAGTGGTATGGTAATCTTGTTCTGGAAGTCATGTTACTAGACCATGACAAACCAACGAACTATGAAGAAGCAATGATGAGCCCGGATTCTGATAAATGGCTTGAGGCCACGAAATCTGAGATAGGGTCCATGTATGAGAACAAAGTATGGACTTTGGTGGACTTGCCCGAAGATCAGCGAGCCAGAGAGAATAAATGGATCTTCAAGAAGAAGACTGACGCTGATGGTAATGTTACTGTCTACAAAGCTCGACTTGTTGCAAAAGGATTTCGACAAGTTCAAGGAGTTAACTACGATGATACTTTCTCACCCGTAGGCCGTAGCGATGCTTAAGTCAGTCCAAATCATATTAGCAATTGCCGCATTTTATGATTATGAAATCTGGCAAATGGACGTCAAAACTGCATTCCTTAATTGATTTCTGAAGGAAGAGTTGTATATAATGCAACTAGAAGATTTTGTCGGTCCTAAAGGTGCTGACAAAGTGTGCAAGCTCCAGCGATCCATCTATGGACTGGTGCAAGCATCTCAGAGTTGGAATATATGCTTTGATGAGGTGATCAAAGCATATGGTTTTATGCAGACTTTCGGAGAAGCCTGTATTTACAAGAAAGTGAGTGGAAGCTCTGTAGCATTTCTAATATTATATGTGGATGACATATTGTTGATTGGAAAATGATATAGAATTTCTGGATAGCATAAAATGATGATGTCTACTACGCAACTTTATTCTTATAGATGTCTTAGCATCCCCAAGCTTAATTCATGCTCGTCCTCGAGTAGGTAAATGATAAAAACAGAATTTTTTATGTGGAATGCTAACATGTCATCTCACATTATTTTCTTTATAGCATGGACATTTGGACTTTTATATGGTTCACATCAATAGTCTAGTTTTCACATGAGACTTGAATACTCAAGCATGTCAACAAGCAACCATGTCTTTCAAAATATCAACGCTAAAATAAGTTATCCCTAGCCCATCATGCTCAATCATTGATCCATTCATGAAACACACTCGCATATTAGCTACACCCAATGCTCAAGTACAATCATAGTGCCTCCTAGTTGGTGCTTTATAAGAGAAGATGGAGACTCAAATTAAAAATAAAATTTGCATAAAGTAAAAGAACGGCCCTTCGCAGAGGGAAGTAGGGATTTGTAGAGGTGCCAGAGCTCAAAGTGAAAATGGAGAGATAAAATCATTTTGAGAGGCATACTTTTCCCACCAATGAAAATGACTTAGAGCTCCCAACACTTTCCATGCTAGATATATCATAGCCGGTTCCCAAACAGAAAATAAAGTTTATTCCTTTTTCCATCATACTTTCACTTTCCATGGCTAACCGTATCCACGGGTACCCTCCATACCAACACTTTCCGAGGAATTTATTATTTGACAACATAAAGTAAATTCATTTTTCATTTCGGGACTGGGCATCCCTAATACCTTTGCCTTACTCTCGTGCAATGACAAGTGAATAAACACTCATCATGAGAACAACACATCTAGCATGGAAAATATTAGCCACCCCCCACCGACTCGCAAGCGGTACGAGCACACAAAAGAGAAATTTATTTTGAAAATTAGAGATGGAACATACAAATTTGCTTAGAACGGCAAAAGAATACCGCATATAGGTAGGTATAGTGGACTCATGTGGCAAAACTGGTTTAAAGGATTTTGGATGCACAAATAGCACTAGTACGCGTCGGTGCTATACAAACGGTTTTTAACCCCTTTCGGCGATGGCATTTGGAACCGTCACCAAGTCAGTGTGGGTGATAGGGGGTCCTTCTCACACGACCAAGAAATCGTCGGGGATACGCCCTCTTGTGACACAGGCTGGGGCCGTGTGTGATCGGGCGAGGCATCGAAACCCAATCATTTCCGTAGGTATGTACATCCGACACGGTGAATCCCAAAAAAACATTTCCATAGGTATGTGATGACCCACAAGTATAGGGGATCTATCATAGTCCTTTCGATAAGTAAGAGTGTCGAACCCAACGAGGAGCAGAAGGAAATTATAAGCAGTTTTCAGTAAGGTATTCTCTGCAAGCACTGAAATTATCGGTCACAAATAGTTTTGTGATAAGGTAATTTGTAACGGGTAACAAATAGTAAAAGTAAATAAGGTGCAGCAAGATGGCCCAATCCTTTTTGTAGCAAAGGACAAGCCTGGACAAACTCTTATATAAAGGAAAGCGCTCCCGAGGACACATGAGAATTATTGTCAAGCTAGTTTTCATCACGCTCATATGATTCACATTTGGTACTTTGATAATTTGATATGTGGGTGGACCGGTGCTTGGGTACCGCCCTTCCTTGGACAAGCATCCCATTTATGATTAGCCCCTATTTCAAGCATCCGCATTTACAAAAGAAGTATTAAGGTAAACCTAACCATAGCATGAAACATATGGATCAAAATCAACCCCTTACAAAGCAACTCATAAAACTAGGGTTTAAGCTTCTGTCACTCTAGCAACCCATCATCTACTTATTACTCCCCAATGCCTTCCTCTAGGCCCAAACAATGGTGAAGTGTCATGTAGTCGACGTTCACATGACACCACTAGAGGAGAGACAACATACATCTCATCAAAATATCGAACGAATACCAAATTCACATGACTACTTATAGCAAGACATCTCCCATGTCCTTAGGAACAAACGTAAGTACTCACAAATCATATTCATGTTCATAATCATAGGGGTATTAATATGCATAAATGATCTGAACATATGATCTGCCACCGAAGAAACCAACTAGCATCAACTACAAGGAGTAATCAACACTACTAGTAACCCACAAGTACCAATCTGAGGTTTTGAGACAAAGATTGGATACAAGAGATGAACTAGGGTTTGAGATGAGATGGTGCTGGTGATGATGTTGATGGAGATGGACCCCCTCCCGATGACAGGATCGATGGTGATGACGACAGTGACGATTTCCCCCTGCTGGAGGGAAGTTACCCCGGCAGAACAGCTCCGCCGGAGCCCTAGATTGGTTCCGCCAAGGTTCCGCCTCATGGCGGCGGAGTTTGTTCCCAAAAGCTTGCTTCTGATTTTTTTCAAGGGTAAAAGACTTCATATAGCAGAAGATGGGCATCGGAGGCCTGTCAGGGGGCCCACGAGGCAGGGGGGCGCAACCCCACCCTCGTGGATGGTGGGTGGCCCCCCTCTGGTTAATTCTTTCGCTAGTATTTTTTATTAATTCCAAAATCTGCCTCCGTGAAGTTTCAGGACTTTTGGAGCTGTGCAGAATAGGTCTCTAATATTTGCTCCTTTTCCAGCCCAGAATTCCACCTGCCGGCATTCTCCCTCTTCATGTAAACCTTGTAAAATAAGAGAGAATAGGCATAAGTATTGTGACATAATGTATAATAACAGCCCATAATGCAATAAATATCGATATAAAAGCATGATGCAAATTGGACATATCAACTCTGAAAGCACAAGTGCTCCCTAGGTGATTTTGGTAATTAATGTCAACATATCTCTTGATGGACTAATGTTTCTACCTAGTATGTTTCAGACAAGTTCAACAATGGAGTGACATGGGCTAGAAGATGTGGAACCCCTTCAATATTCTAAGGACAAAGGATTGGCTCAAGCTCAAAGCTCATGACTCTACATTTTCTATTTTAGTGATCCAAGATCACATTGAGTCCATAGGAAAGCCAATACTACTAAGAAGGGATGAGGTGTTGCTTAATGGCTTGCTTGCTCAAAGTGGTTAGTGATATGCTCCAAAGCCCTCAACCACTTTCTCACTTCCAAATTTGTCCCAAACCAAAAGTCAAACTCGGCCCCACCGATTCTTTCTATCCGGAGCCACCGAGTTCAGTTGACATAGCCACTGCCAGAAACCCTAATCAGTTTAGTCTCACCGATGGGATCTCGGTCTCACCGAGATGGGCTTGCAAACTCTCTGTTACCTATTGCAATAGTTTTGGTCCCACCAAGATATGCAATCAGCCCCACCGAGTTTGCTTGGCCAACTCTCTGTTTCGCTTATTACCAAATCGGTCCCACCGAGTTTGAGTAATCGGTCAAACCGAGTTTTGGATTTACCCTAACCCTAGCACACCGGTCCCACCGAGTTGATCTAGTCGGTCCCATCGAAACACCTAACGGTCACATTATGAATCAAATCGGTCTGACCAAGTTCTCTGAATCAGTCCCACCGAGTTTGGTGATTTGTGTGTAACGGTTAGATTTTGTGTGGAGGCTATATATACCCCTCCACCCACTCTTCATTCATGGAGAGAGCCATCAGAACATGCCTACACTTCCAATACATATTTTCTGAGAGAGAACCACCTACACTTGTGTTGAGGTCAAGATATTCCATTCCAACCACATAAATCTTGATCTCTAGCCTTCCCCAAGTTGCTTTCCACTCAAATCTTCTTTCTACCAAATCCAATCCTATGAGAGAGAGTTGAGTGTTGGGGAGACTATCATTTGAAGCACAAGAGCAAGGAGTTCATCATCAACACACCATTTGTTACTTCTTGGAGAGTGGTGTCTCCTAGATTGGCTAGGTGTCACTTGGGAGCCTCCGACAAGATTGTGGAGTTGAACCAAGGAGTTTGTAAGGGCAAGGAGATCGCCTACTTCGTGAAGATCTACCCTAGTGAGGCAAGTCCTTCGTCGGCGAAGGCCATGGTGGGATAGACAAGGTTGCTTCTTCGTGGAACCTTCATGGGTGGAGCCCTTCGTGGACTCGCGCAACCGTTACCCGTCGTGGGTTGAAGTCTCCATCAACGTGGATGTATGATAGCACCACCTATCAGAACCACGGATAAAAAATCACTGTATCTCCAAATTGCGTTTGCACACTCCAATCCCTTCTCTTTACATTCTTGCAACTTGCATGCTTTACTTTCCGCTGCTCATATACTCTTTGTATGCTTGCATGCTTGCTTGATATGTATTGTGAATGTTTAAACTTGTGCTAATACTCCACATGAACCTAAAAAATTAAAAACTGCAACTTTTCTTGATTAGAGTCTATTCACCCCCCTCTAGACACCTCTTCTCGATCCGTTCAATTGGTATCAGAGCGTTGGTTTCCATTGCCTTGGTTTAAACACCTTTGGAGGAAGATGGATGTGTCTACTTTGGGGAGTCTTAGATGTAGAGTGCCTATTCTTGATGGATATTTCTTCTATGAGTGGAAAAATGAAATGCTTGAGATTTTCAATGAATATCATTTGAACAAGTACATTACTAGTCCTTGTGCACCTCATATTGATCCTTTGCATCCTACACCCGAAGAGGATCTTGACATGATTCACAATCTTAGAACTATCAATCTTATCATTAGAGGTTTGCCCAAAAATTTGATTGCTAGTTTGCCTACTCTAGATTGTGCCTATATTATATGGAGATTTCTTGAGGAACGGTTTTGAAATTATTCCTTGAAAAATTTAGAAGAAATCCTTCATAAGTCTATTGCCTTGAGTAGGATGAATTCTAGTGATCCTAGCTTTGGTGATTGTCTATTTGAGCTTACCAATCTCGTGCGTGCCATGGGAGATGTTGGGATCATTAGCAATATCATTTCCGAAGCTATTAGAATTCATAAAGATAACCATAGAAATGATCATTTATCTAATGAATTACCCTCTCTAGGAGTTGATCAATCACAAGATGATGTTGAACATGGATACTATGATGAGGATGATGATAGTGACTATGATCTTGATGATGCGATGAGACACTTTTGTCTTATGGAAAATCTTCATGGCTACATGGCCGGAGGAAAGGAATGGGTCCTTGATAGTGGATGTACTAATCATATGACCGGAGATAAAGATATGTTCCGTGAGCTTGCTGAAAACGACGGCCCTCTAAAGTATGTCACCTTTGGTGATAACTCAAAGGGTAAGGTGGTTGGCCTAGGTAAGGTGGCCATCTCACATGATAGCTCTATACAAAATGTCATCCTCGTTGAATCTCTTTGGTACAATTTACTTTCAGTATCTAGACTTGCTAATTTCGGTTTCAACGTCCTGTTTACTAAGGTAGATTGCCAAGTATTTCGTAGAGACAATCGTAAAATGGTCTTCACCGGTATACATAGAGGTGATCTTTACATTGTTGATTTCACTAAAAAGGCTCAACCTAAAACTTGCTTAATTGCTAAATCTTCTAAAGGCTTGTTGTGGCATAGAAGACCAGGTCATGTGGGTATGCAAAATCTTGATAAGCTTATTAAAGGTGATCATATCCTTGGAATAAAAGATGTCATATTTGACAAGGATAGACTTTGTAGTGCTTGTCAGGCAGGAAAACAGGTCGGAGGAAGTCATCGCGCAAAGAACATCATGACCACGAGAAGACCACTCGAGCTACTTCACATGGATCTCTTTGGTCCCAATGCCTACAAGAGTCTCAGTGGTAAGTCATTTGGTCTAGTCATAGTTTATCATTTTTCAAGATTTACGTGGGTGTTCTTTCTTGATGAAAAATCGCAGGTCCAAATCAAAAACTTTGCTAGGAAGGCCCAAAATCAATTTGACGTGAAAATCAAGAAGGTTCGGAGCGACAACGGAACAGAGTTCAAGAAAGCAAATGTGGATACCTTTTTTTTGCATCGCATGGATACCTTTCTTGATGAAGAGGGGATTTCACATGAGTTCTCAGCTACGTACACACCTCAACAAAATGGAATTGTTGAGAGGAAGAACCGGACTCTTATTGAGATGGCAAGAACGATGCTTGATGAGTACAAGACTCCAAAACACTTTCGGGCGGAAGCGGTTGAGACAGCTTGTCATGCAACAAATCGCTTGTATCTTCACAAGCTACTTGGCAAGACGGCATACGAGCTCCTCACCGGTAACAAACCCCAAGTGGGATACTTTCGAGTATTCGGCTCAAAGTGCTACATTCTTGATAAGCAACGTCGTTCTAAATTTGCTCCTAAATCTCATGAAGGTTTCCTACTTGGTTATGGCTCAAACTCTCACACTTACCGTGTCTACAACAATTTCACCCGAAAGGTTGAAGAGAAGGTAGATGTGAAGTTTGATGAATCTAACAGCTCACAAGTAAAGCAATTGCCAATTGATGTAGGAGACAAAGACCCTTCGGAAGCATTCCAAGACTTGTCTATTGGCAAGATTCGTCCAACGGAGGTGAAGGAGAGTACCTCGTCCATCCAAGTGGAAGCTTCCACCTCACGACAAGGTGAACCAAGAATTGATACGGAAGCATCCACAAGTGGGGCACACCAAGACGAAGAAAACGAGGAAGTACACCAAGATGAACATCAACAACCTCCTTCTCCACCACGACAAGAGAATGACAACGTCAACAATGAAGAAGGCCAAGAAGAAGATCAAGATGAAGAGGATGTTCCACCCTGAGACAAGCCAAAGCTTCCACGAGTTCGAGCAAGAATCGCTAAAGATCATCCCATCGAGCAAATCTACAATGATATCCAAACCGGGAGAATCACTCACTCTAAAACTTGTTTGGCGAACTTTTGTGAACATTACTCATTCATCTCTAGCATTGAACCTATCAAGGTTGAAGAAGCATTGGAAGATTCGGATTGGATTAATGCTATGCATGAAGAGCTACACAACTTTGAGAGAAATCAAGTGTGGACATTGGTCGAGAAGCCCGACAACAACCACAACATCATTGGTACCAAATGGGTGTTTCGCAACAAGCAAGATGAAGATGGTCAAGTCGTCCACAACAAAGCTCACCTAGTCGCCCAAGGCTACACTGAAGTCGAAGGTATGGACTATGGTGAGACATATGCTCCCGTTGCTAGACTTGAGTCCATTCGCATCTTACTTGCTTATGCTAATCACCATGACATCACCTTGTACCAAATGGACATTAAAAGTGCTTTTCTAAATGGTGAAATCGAGGAGGAAGTTTATGTTAAGCAACCTCCTGACTTTGTCAATCCTAAGAAACCTAATCATGTTTACAAACTTCACAAAGCCCTTTATGGTCTTAAACAAGCCCCTAGAGCGTGGTATAAATGCTTGACCAAGTTTCTTATTGAAAAAGGCTTTGAAATTGGTAAAATTGATTCTACTCTTTTTACTAAAAGGGTTAATTGAGAACTATTTGTGTGCCAAATTTATGTTGATGATATTATATTTGGTTCAACGAACCCTCATTTTAGTGAGAAGTTTGGAAAGCTAATGTCGAAGAAGTTTGAGATGTCTATGATGAGTGAACTCAAATTCTTTCTTGGTTTGCAAATCAAGCAAACTAAGGAAGGTACCTTTGTCTCTCAAACAAAGTACACCAAGGACTTATTCAAGAAGTTCAATATGCAAGAATGCAAAGGTATGTCTACACCCATGCCTACTAGTGGACATCTTGATTTGACCAAAGATGGTGAACGGGTTGATCAAAAAGTTTACCGCTCTATGATTGGTTCATTGTTATATCTATGTGCCTCCCGTCCTGATATTATGCTAAGTGTGCATGTTTGCATGATATCAAGCGGCCCCTAAAGAGTGCCATCTTAAGGCTGTGAAAAGGATAGTGAGATACTTAATACACACACCAAATTTTGGCATTTGGTATCCTAAGAGGTCTTCTTTTGATCTTGTTGGTTACTCTGATTCGGACTATGCCGGAGACAAGGTTGATAGAAAGTCCACTTCGGGTACTTGTCAATTTCTTGGTAGATCTCTTTTGTCTTGGTCCTCCAAGAAACAAAACTCGGTATCCTTATCCACCGCCGAAGCGGAATACATTGCTACTGGATCAGGTTGTGCTCAATTACTTTGGATGACCCAAACTCTTAAAGATTATGAGATATATGTGAAACATGTTCCATTGCTTTCTGACAATGAAAGTGCTATTAAGATTGCTCACAATCCCGTGCAACATTCTCGAACTAAGCATATTGAAGTTCATCATCATTTCATTCGAGATCATGTTGCCAAAGGGGACATTTATCTTAAGCATGTTCGCACCGATAAGCGATTAGCGGATATATTTACCAAACCTCTTGATGAGAAAGTCTTTTGCCATTTGAGAGGTGAATTGAACATCATTGATGCTTCAAGTTTTGAGTAGGAACTCCATTTGGATACATGCAAGGCATGAGCCTGTGACTAATCCTTGATATTTCTTTCATGATGTTATCTATATGTCTTGGATATTTTTGCACACTTGCATGCTATCTAACCCTTGTAGGTACTTGGATGAATCTAAATCCATGAGGTTGCAACTCACTCACATCTTGAGAAATCTCTACATCATCACGTCTCTACATAATGGTGGTTGAAGACAAGGAAGCACAAAACTCTTCAAACATATCCTTTTACACATTCTACATTAAGATTTATGATTGTCATTTTGGATACACAAGTGCTCTTCCTTGCAAAGCTAACCCATGTAGGAAGATGAACTCAAAATTCCAAGGTGGTTCTCCCAACTCTTGATGAGCTACATCAGCCTTGAGCAACCCACACAAGTTCAACTACATGATCAAGATCAACACCACCACCCAAGGTATGTTATTCCATCTTAGAGAAGCTTTACTCCAAGTCATGGGTTAAAGCAACTCAACAAGATGTGAATATATCAAGATGCTTAAACAAAAAATGGTAACCCCATTTTTTAGCTTAAACGATGAGTATGACCAAAGATCAAGTGACCGCACTTGACTCCTAAGTCAATATACTCTAACATAGGTGACTTTGTCACCGCCCAATTCTAGATGAAGTTCTCTTGTGTTTCCTCTTGCATTTGTCTCATGCATATGTGTTTTCCCCTTTCAAAAAAACTTCATCTAGATCTTTTTTCCTTTTCTTTCTTGTTATTCTGCATTTTTTGCATCCAATTCATTGCAAATCTTTCAGCAAATTCCTTGAAAATCCTTGTGAGATCTTAAATGCCTAGTGAGCTGAGGAGAGAAGTGTTTCCTCTGTGATGGACTCGGTCACACCGGTTTGTTTCCTTCGGCCCAACCAAATTCGCTCGATGCCACCGAAGCACAGAACTTGGTGCTACCGATTTCACTACAGGAAAGACAACTTGCCTCTTATTCCTGCATTCATTTTGTGCTCCAACTCCACTCAATGACTCTTGTCCTCTACCAACATCACATTCGACTTGCTTTGTGACTCAAGGACCAAACCCTTCTGCAATAAAACAAAAATCCAGAAGAGCCCTTCTTGGAAATTGATGTGAAAGGGGGAGAGAGAGATCACATCAAAGCTCTATGCTTAATCATTTCTATAGGGGGAGAGAACACTCAAGGGGAAGAGAGCAAGAAAACCCTAGATGCTTGGTGTTCAAGAGGAGAGAAGTTACATGTCTTTAAGAGGGGAAAGACATGTTCATATTTGATCATATTTGATTTCTTGCATCAGCTCTGTTGTCTTTTCTTTTGCTCTAATTTTCTGTTCCCTATATTCTCCCAATATCCCATTCAAGATTCAAGGGGAGCGATACATCTAAGGAGAGGAAATCTCTAATTCTATTGCACATCTTTACCTTTGGGGACATGTCTATATCCAATAGATTACTCAGTACTCACACTCTACATGTCATCCCAGTCTTGGTACATTTGTGGTTCTTTTGTTTGCTCTGGCTAGTAGATGTATTTGTGTTATCTAACCTTGTTTACTCAGGTCCATTCCCTTCTAAGCCAACTCAAGACCACAAGGAAAGTATATGCATCACAGTCATGTGCATGAGGATTTCTTCCTGATGTACATATTGTTTGCAAGAAGGACTCATGAGCATGAAGGCACATTTCCTATATTTACATCTTTCACTCTGATGCATATAGCCAAGATACATGTAACACATGGCTTACTCTGTCATGCTTATGCATTCACATGTTCCTATGTTTCATATTTACATGATTGCATACATATAGGGGGAGCCTTTGCATGTTACATGTCTTTCCAAAGCTTTACTTGTTGTTCTCTATATCTTTATCTAAAGCTTTGATGTATGTTATCATCAATTACCGAAAAGGGGGAGATTGAAAGCATAAGTGCTCCCTGGGTGATTTTGGTAATTAATGTCAACATATCTCTTGTTGGACTAAAGTTTCTACCTAGTATGTTTCAGACAAGTTCAGCAATGGAGTGGCATGGACTAGAGGATGTGGAACCCCTTCAATATGCTAAGGACAAAGGATTGGCTCAAGCTCAAAGCTCAGGACTCTACATTTTCTATTTTAGTGATCCAAGATCACATTGAGTCCATAGGAAAGCCAATACTAGTAAGAAGGGATGAGGTGTTGCTTAATGGCTTGCTTGCTCAAAGTGCTTAGTGATATGCTCCAAAGCCCTCAACCACTTTCTCACTTCCAAATTTGTCCCAAACCAAAAGTCAAAATCGGCCCCACGGATTCTTTCTATCTGGAGCCACCGAGTTCAGTTGACATAGCCACTGCCAAAAACCCTAATCAGTTCAGTCTCACCGATGGGATCTCGGTCTCATCGAGATGGGCTTGCAAACTCTCTATTACCTATTGCAATATTTTTGGTCCCACCGAGATATGCAATCGGCCCCATCGAGTTTACTTGGCCAACTCTTTGTTTTGCTTATTACCCAAATTAGTCCCACCGAGTTTGAGTAATCGGTCAAACCAAGTTTTGGATTTACCCTAACCCTAGCACATCGGTCCCACCGAGTTGATCCAGTCGGTCCCACCAAAACACCTAACGGTCACACTATGAATCAAATCGGTCTGACCGAGTTCTCTGAATCGGTCCCACTGAGTTTGGTGATTTGTGTGGAACGGTTAGATTTTGTGTGGAGGCTATATATACCCCTCCACCCACTCTTCATTCATGGAGAGAGCCATCAGAACATGCCTACACTTCCAATACATATTTTCTGAGAGAGAACCACCTACACTTGTGTTGAGGTCAAGATATTCCATTCCAACCACATAAATCTTGATCTCTAGCCTTCCCCAAGTTGCTTTCCACTCAAATCTTCTTTCTACCAAATCCAATCCTATGAGAGAGAGTTGAGTGTTGGGGAGACTATCATTGAAGCACAAGAGCGAGGAGTTCATCATCAACACACCATTTGTTACTTCTTGGAGAGTGGTGTCTCCTAGATTGGCTAGGCATCACTTGGGAGCCTCCGACAAGATTGTGGAGTTGAACCAAGGAGTTTGTAAGGGCAAGGAGATCGCCTACTTCATGAAGATCTACCTTAGTGAGGCAAGTCCTTCGTGGGCGACGACCATGGTGGGATAGACAAGGTTGCTTCTTCGTGGACCCTTCGTGGGTGGAGCCCTCCGTGGACTCACACAACCGTTACCCTTCATGAGTTGAAGTCTCCATCAACGTGGATGTACGATATCACCACCTATCGGAACCACGGATAAAAAATTACTGTGTCTCCAAATTGCATTTGCACACTCCAATCCCATCTCTTTACATTCTTGCAACTTGCATGCTTTACTTTCCGCTGCTCATATACTCTTTGTATGCTTGCATGCTTGCTTGATTTGTATTGTGAATGTTTAAACTTGTGCTAATACTCCACATGAACCTAAAGAATTAAAAACTGCAACTTTTCTTGATTAGAGTCTATTCACCCCCCTCTAGACACCTTTTCTCGATCCTTTCAAACTCCCCCAAGCTTAGACCTCGCTTGTCCTCAAGCAGAAACCGATAACGAAAAATATGTCCACATGTTTAGAGATAGAGGTGTTGATAAAATAAAATACGGACATGAGGGCATCATGATCGTTCTTATAACAGCAACATATATAAATATTGTCATATGATTTCTTATGCTCAAGTAATTATCGATTCACAATGTCAAGTATGAATCAAAAACTTCATTGAAAACCAACAAACTATAATATCGGTCATTGAAGCAATTGTAATTTATCATAACATCGGAAAGAATCATTATAAGAGCTTTTCAGCAAGTCCACATACTCAACTATCATTTAGTCTTTCACAATTGCTAACACTCACGCAATACTTATGGTTATGGAGGTTTAATCAGACACAGAGAAAGATAGCGGCTTATAGTGTTGCCTCCCAACCTTTTACCACAAGGGTAATGTCAACAATAATAGTTCATGCTAACTTACATCCAATTGGATATATATATATATATATCAAGATCTTTCCAACACAATGTGCTTGCCAAAGGATAAAATGTAAAAAGGAAAGGTGAAGATCACCATGACTCTTATATAAGGTATAAGACAAGAATAAAAGATAGGCCCTTCACATAGGGAAGCAGAGGTTGTCATGTGTTTTTGTGGTTGGATGCACAAAAATCTTAATGCGAAAGAACGTCACTTTATATTGCCACTTGTGATATGGACCTTTATTATGCAGTCCGTCGCTTTAATTTCTTCCACATCACAAGATCGTATAAAGATTATTTTCTCCACACTAATAAATCATACATATTTAGAGAGCAATTTTTATTGCATACAACAATGACAACTTACTTGAAGGATCTTACTCAATCCATAGGTAGATATGGTGGACTCTCATGGCAAAACTGGTCTATGCAAAGAATTTGGCTAGCATGATAGGGAAAGGCAAACTCAACATGTTGGATGATCCATGACAATATACTTTATTTCAAATATAAGAAAACATAACCCATTACGTTGTCTTCCTTGTCCAACATCAACTCTTTAGCATGTCATATTTTAATGAGTGATCACAATCATAAAAGATGTCCAAGATAGTATATTTATATGTGAAAACCTCTCTTTCTTTATTACTTCCTATTAATTGCAACGATGACCAAAACTATGTTTGTCAACCCTCAACAACTTTTATTCATCATACTCTTTATATGTGAAGTCATTACTATCCATAAGATCCATATGATCTCTTTATTACTTTTTTTATTCTTTCTCTTCTCTTTTATTTTTATTCCCTCCAGATCATGGCAAAATAATCAGGCCCTTGACTCATAACTAATCTTTATTATATATAGCTCACGGACTCGATTACATAGAAGGATCATAAAGCAAAACTCAAAACTAGATCATACTAAAACTTTTATTCTACTAGATCAAAATATTACTAAAAGGATTGAGCTAAGAAAACCGGTAAAGATAGGAGTGTGATGGTGATACGATACCGGGGCATCTCCCCCAAGCTTCGCAGTTGCCAAGGGGGGGTGCCCATACCCATGTGTTTATATCTCTCTCCTCGAGGGTGGTGATGATGGAGTTGTTGACGATGTAGGCTTGTCGTCCCTCTTCCAAGGCATAGGCTCACCATCATAGAATGATGATCGAGTCTTCGGGATCCTTAAATCTGCAGCCAAACTCATCCTCTTGAATCTATATTCATACTCACAGTTTTGGTTTTGCAGGTCATAGATCTGGGCTTGGAGGTGCTCGATTTTCTCGTGAAGCTTGAATATGGCCTCCCCAATGTCCTTGGCATCCAGCTTGTGGTTGTTGGTGAACTCCGTGATCATTATGTGATTGGCGTCAAGTCCACGCTCCACCATCTCCAGACGCTTGAAAACTTGTTGCTCCATTGCTTAAATCCTTGTCTCCATGCTTCCGGTCCTCCTTGGTCCCTCAACATCGCGGATGTGCAGCAACCCCTCACGCATCTCATTGGTTTGAGGATGTTGCAGCACCTCGCGAGGTAGGGGTTGATGACCTTCTCGAAGAACTTGTCCTTGGGAGCACTTGGGAACGTCATGGTGATCTAAATCTGTTAGAAAAATAGCTCAAAACAAGAACAAAGGATATTTGTGTGATACGAGGGTCAAAACCTTCTGGAGATTATATAATGAATTTTTACCGACCAAAAGAAGTATCGTGCAAGAAAACGGAGTCCGGAGAGCACACGAGGTGCCCACAAGGCAGGGGGCGCGCCCAGGGGGTAGGGCACGCCCTCCACCCTCATGGACGCCTCGTGTCCTTCCTGAACTGCTTCTTCTTTTCCTATTTTCTTAAATATTCCAAAACAGAGAAAAATTGCCATTAGAACTGTTTTCGAGTCGGTTTACTTACCGTACCACATACCTATTCCTTTTCGGAGTCAGAAACGTTCTGGAAAGTATCCCTTATGTATTCCTCCAGGGTTAAAGTTTCAATAACATTAGCTTCAACATTTATGGGAGTACCTGAAATATAATGTTTAATTCTTTGACTGTTTACCACCTTCGGATTTGTGCCTTCGAAGTTGTTGATTCTTATGGCACCGGAACGATAAACCTCCTCGATAACGTAAGGACCTTCCCATTTAGAGAGAAGTTTGCCTGCAAAAAAATCTTAAACGAGAGTTGTATAGCAAAACATAATCACCTACATTAAACTCATGCTTTTGTATCCTTTTGTCATGCCATCTCTTAACTTTTTCTTTAAACAGTTTGGCATTCTCATAGGCCTGGGTTCTCCATTCATCAAGTGAGATAATGTCAAATAACATATTCTCACCGGCAAGTTTGAAATAATAATTGAGCTCTTTAATGGCCCAATATGCCTTATGTTCTAGTTCGAGAGGTAAGTGACAAGCTTTACCATAAACCATTTTATACGGAGACATACTCATAGGATTCTTGTATGCAGTTCTATAGGCCCATAATGCATCATCAAGTTTCTTGGACCAATTCTTTCTAGATCTATTAACAGTCTTTTGCAAAATTAATTTAAGCTCTCTATTACTCAATTCTACCTGGCCACTAGATTGTGGGTGGTATGGAGATGCAATTCTATGGTTAACATCATACTTAGCAAGCATCTTACGAAAAGCACCATGAATAAAATGTGAACCACCATCATTCATAAGATATCTAGGGACTCCGAACCTTGGAAAAATAACTTCTTTAAGCATCTTAATAGAGGTGTTATGATCAGCACTACTAGTTGGAATAGCTTCTACCAACTTAGTAACGTAATCAACAGCAACTAAAATATGTGTATACCCGTTAGAGGAAGGAAACGGTCCCATATAATCAAAGCCCCAAACATTAAATGGTTCAATAACAAGTGAATAATTCATAGGCATTTCTTGACGTCTACTAATATTACCAATTCTTTGACATTCATCACAAGACAAGACAAACTTACGAGCATCTTTGAAGAGAGTAGGCCAATAAAAACCGGATTGCAATACCTTATGTGCAGTTCTATCTCCAGCATGGTCTCCTCCATAAGCCTTAGAGTGACACTTGCGTAGGATCTGTTCCTGTTCATGCTCAGGTACACAACGTCTAATAACACCATCTACTCCTTCTTTATAAAGGTGTGGGTCATCCCAGAAGTGATGTCTTAAATCATAGAAGAACTTTTTCTTTTGCTGGTATGTGAAACTAGGCGGTATAAATTTAGCAACAATGTAATTAGCATAATCAGCATACCATGGAGCAGTACGAGAAGCATTTATGACAGCTAGTTGTTCATCAGGAAATCTATCATCCATAGGTAGTGGGTCATCAAGAACATTTTCTAACCTAGACAAGTTGTCTGCAATGGGGTTCTCATCTCCCTTTCTATCAATAATACGCAAATCAAATTCTTGTAGCAAGAGAACCCATCTAATAAGTCTAGGTTTGGCATCTTTCTTTTCCATAAGATATTTAATAGCAGCATGATCAGTGTGAGCAGTTACTTTAGAATCAACAATATAGGGTCTGAACTTATCACAAGCAAATACAACCGCTAAAAATTCTTTTTCAGTAGTGGCAGAATTTCTCTAGGCATTGTCTAGAGTTTTACTAGCATATTGGGTAACATTTAATTTCTTATCAACTCTTTGTTCTAGAACAGCCCCTACTGCATAATCACTAGCATCACACATAATTTCAAATGGTAAATTCCAATCAGGAGGCTGGACAATAGGTGCAGAATCAAAGCTTTCTTAAGTATTTCGAATGCTTCTACACAATCATCATCAAAGACAAAAGGGATATCTTTTTGTAATAGATTAGTTAGAGGCCTGGAGATTTTAGAGAAGTCCTTAATGAACCTCCTATAGAAACCGGCATGATAAAGGAAACTTCTTATACCTTTAATGTCCTTTGGACACGGGATCTTCTCAATAGCATCAACTTTAGCTTTATTAACTTCGATACCTCTTTAAGAAATTTTATGTCCCAAGACAATACCTTCATTAACCATAAAGTGGCACTTCTCCCAATTCAAGACAAGATTAGTTTCTTCACATCTCTGCAAAACTCGATCAAGGTTGCTTAAGAAATCATCAAAAGAAGTTCCATAAATGGAGAAATCATTCATGAAAACCTCAACAATTTTTTAACAAAAATCAGAGAATATAGCAGTCATACATCTTTGAAAGGTAGCAGGTGCATTGCATAAACTAAAAGGCATACGTCTATAAGCAAAGGTACCGAAAGGGCAAGTAAAAGTTGTCTTTTCTTGATCCTCTTTTGACACAGGTATTTGAGAGAAACCAGAATAACCATCTAGAAAGCAAAAATGTGTATGTTTGGATAACCTTTCTAGCATTTGATCAATAAAAGGTAAATGGTAATGACCCTTTTTAGTAGATTTATTTAGTTTGCAGAAATCAATTACCATTCTATAACTGTCGGTGTACTAAAGTAGGGGTACCTTAGTATCCCGAACTTGTGCACGGGCAGTCGCAGCGTCCCGCGGCAAGGCTTGCCGGGCGACCGCCAAGATCCTCCGTGGTTCCTTTGGAGCCATTCAAGAACAAAGTATCCAAGACCCCGGCAAGAGGAGCTTGCCGGGAAGGAGACAAGACCCCGGCAAGAGGAGCTTGCCGGGGAGGCCAACCAAGGCATCTCAAGGAACTTGCCGCAATGCATCATGTGTCCCGGCAAGGCCCACTGAGCGACAAACTCCTGGACGCGACAAGATAATAACCACGGCAAGGCACTTGCCGCGGCAAGCTTCCATCCTGTACCTGCGCTCCAGCACATCCGCCAACGTGTCGCTCTGGGACCCTTCCAGGCGTACGTGGCAGAAGGCTGTGCAGCTAGAGGTACACGGTGGCAAGCGGCGCTGACAAGATAGCCATCGTGGCAAGCAATGGCGTCCCTAGCGGTCCCTTTCTGCACCGTCTAGGCGACACAGACGGGCATTTAATGCCTTTGTCCCCTGCCGTCAGGGTTAGGTATGATACAACTGTAGTAAGCGGTGATGCCAACCACCACATCTTTTACTTTTTTACCCTCATCTCTGTTGCCACCTGTCGGTGACCCCTTTGACATATAAAAGGAGGCCCATGTGCAACGTAGAGGGGGGCGGACGATCATTCTCACGCTCGGTCTCGCTAGCCATCCAAGTGTACTATGGCATTCATCGCTCCCGAGCAAGAACACAATACAAATCAAAGCAGGAGTAGGGTTTTACGCATCCGTGCGGCCCGAACCTGGGTAAACTGATCGCGTCGCTCGTGCGTTCACCTCGATCTGCTCTTCGTGCACTCTCCGCCCCCCTGCCGAACCGAAAGGGGCCCCGGTCCGCCGTGGTCCCATAGGTGTCCGTGGGATCAGCACCCCCGACATCTTTGGCGCGCCAGGTAGGGGGTGCGTCGAGGTTGTGCGAACCTGATCTGGCGTTCACACGAGCCGAATCTTCATCATCCTCATCAACATGCCACCGAAGAAGAAGGCTTCGGAGGCAGCTGCTCCGTCTGCGCCGAGCCCACCATCGCTGGAGCGAACGGCTGGTGAATTGGGCGCCGGCGGAAGAACGGGTGCCGACGAGGAGGTTCATGGTGCTGCCAGGTCCAAGGACAAGACTGCGCTACACATCAGCGGCGCGGTCGGCTCCCACAACGATCGAGCGCGCTCCAAAACCTCGGCGTCCGTACACGCACCACGCCCATCTCAGGAGGCGCGGGACCAGCAGCGTCATGGTACTCACGGTACCATACGTTTGCTGGGTCAAGATCAAGCTTGTGGATCCCGGAGTGCTCAAGACCAGCATGCACGCCAACATGCTGGCGCGAGCGGGGCACGGTCGCCTGGACGAGGTACTGCTCCTTCTAACGCAGTTAGAAGTCCGAGCATATCTCGTTCCTCGCACCGTTCGCCGCCGCCGCCCGCCACTCCGGCAGAAGCCTTGGCGCGAGCTCAACTGCTCTTAGATTACCCTCCAGCAGCGGACAAGATCGACGACTGGAGGGCCACTATCCAGAGTCTCATCGGCTTCGCCAACGGTGACAACCCACGGCAGCCGAGCGCATCGCTGCCGCGGCAAGCCAGCCAGGCGCGAGCCGGTGGCGACAAGACCGGCGAGGGTGCAACCACTGTGCACTCTCCGCCTCGAAGGCCAAGATCGCCGACTCGCCGGATCCACCATGACAGCGACTCCACCGTGTCATCAGATCCGCGAGCTCGTCACGATCAGCGCCAAGTTCTTCACGAAAGACAACAAGAAGACGCTCGTACTCGCATCGAGCACCGAAGAGAAGCGCGGCGTCAATCAGACCTGCGCGCTGGGCCCTCTGTTGACATGCATGCGCCCGGAGAACCAGGCGACTTGCCGTACGCAGTAGGTTGCCCTGCGTTTACCCGTGAGCTACGGCAAGTTCAGTGGCCCACCCAGAAGCATTTCAAGCCAGACGTATCGGAGAAGTACGATGGCAAGTCGCACCCGTCGGAGTTCCTCAGCATCTACACCATTGCGGTGCAAGCTGCCGGAGGGTGAGACGACAAGGTCCTTGCCAACTACTTCCCGCTGGTACTCAAGCCCGAAGTCAGGTCCTGGCTCATGCACTTGCCGGACAACTCCATATCTTCTTGGGCGGACTTGTGCCATCAGTTTGTCGGCGCCTTTACGGGCGGCCACAAACCACATGGCCAAGAGAGTGACCTCCACCTGCTTGCCCAGAAGGAAGGAGAGCCCCTACGCAAGTATATCCAGAGATTCAGCCGTGTACAGCGCAACATCCCAGACATCCACCCTGCCGCGGTTATCAGCGCGTTCCATCAGAATGTGCGTAACCGCAGGATGCGGGAGGAGATGGCGATGAGCAGGATTAGAGACGTCAGCGAGCTGTACGCCCTGGCCGACAAGTGTGCACACGCTGAAGAAGGGAGGAAACTCCCCGGAGAGAATACTGGAGCAGGAGGATCTGACAGCAAAGATGCTGCCCCGGCAAAGAAAAACCGGAGGCGCAACAGGAAGAAGAAAGGCAAATAGGTACTAGTCGTTGAGCAGTCCGGCAACGACGGTGGCGCCAAGCAAGCCACTCGAATTTGCAGAAGGTACTAGGGGTATTGCTCTGAATTTGGAATCCAAAAATGTTGGGATTGTATTAATGGGCGATGGGTTGCCGCGTGCACCAACTGCCAAGCTGTGGCGGCCGCCGACAAGCAGGACGGCTCCGATAAGCAGTACTGCAAGATCCACCGCACCAAGGGCCATGATCTCCAGAGCTGCAAGAAGGTCGAGCAGCTTGTCCAGCAACAAAAAGCTGAGTACGAGCGGCGCAACAAGGAGAGAGCCAAAGGAGGCGGTGGAGAGGCCGGCAAGAAGCGCCCTGGCCGGGGAGGACGCCGCGGCAAGGCCAAGCAGCGACAAGGAGACAGACCTCCCCGCGGCCGCGACAAGGATGAAGACGAAGACGACGACGAAGATATGGATGATGTCGAGGACAGTGAGCAGGAGTTTCAGAAAGCTACAGAAGTCTTGTGTGTTGACGGCGGTGCTTCTCTGCATACTTCTCACCGCCAGCTCAAATAGTGGGCGTGGGAAGTTAATGCGGCAGAACCACCTGTTGAATCGCGCATACTTCTGAAATGGTCCAGCACGCCTATCGTCTTTGATATTGAGGACCACCCTGATCGCACAACTGCGGTCGGGTGATTGCCGTTGTTGGTTTCACCGACAATCTGCAACCTCAAGGTCACTAAGATGTTAGTTGACGGCGGGGCCAGCTTAAATCTGATCTCCTCCGCTGTACTTCAGAAACTCCAGATCCCTGATAGCGAGCTCGAAGAGACCGGCACATTCCAGGGAATTAACCTTGGAAGGAGCAAGCCGAAGGGGAAGGTCACGTTGCCGGTAACGTTTGGCAACGAGATGAACTTCAGGATTGAAAGGGTCACTTTTGACGTTGCCGATTTTCCATTGCCTTACAATGGGATACTTGGCCGTCCAGCGCTCGCCAAGTTTATGGCAGCCTCTCATTATGCATATAACATGCTCAAGATGCCAGGCCCGATAAGCGTCATCTCTGTCCCTGGCGACAAAAAAGATGCTCTTATCCGCACCGACAAGATCTACCGGGAAGTAGCAGCTGCAACAGATCGCAACACACTTGTCGCTGAAGCTCCCGGGGGGAAGAAGAAGACCAAGTCCGGCAAGAGCTCTGATGCCTACTCCGGCAAGCGCACCTCCTCGGAGTGCTGCGCTGCCGTCGAGGACGCACCATCGAGCTCCACCGGCAAGTGTAAGAAGGCTATGGCAGCTCCACCACATACCAAGAAGGTGTCCGCCAAGGAGGACGGCACTGGTGGTACCTTCACCATCAGTGCCACGCTTGACCCTAAATAGGAAAGCGCGCTCATTGCTTTCCTGCGGGCGAACGTCGACGTGTTTGCGTGGCAACCGTCTGACATCCCCTGTGTTCCCAGGAAAGTAATTGAGCACCATCTTGCCGTTTGTCCTCATGCGCAGCCCGTCAAGTAGAAGGTCAGGAAACAAGCAGTGGAGCGCCAAGAATTCATAGCAGAAGAAATCAAGAAGCTGGAAGCAGCAGGCCTTGTCAGAGGAGTGCTCCATCCCACGTGGCTAGCCAATCCTGTAGTCGTGCGCAAGGCGAATGGAAAATGGAGGCTTTGTATTGACTTTACTGATGTTAATAAAGCTTGTCCCAAAGATCCATTTCCCTTGCCGCGCATTGACCAGATTGTTGACTCCACAGCCAGATGTGATTTGCTTTCATTTCTTGACGCATATTCAGGATACCATCAGATCTTCATGGCAGAAGAGGATGAGGAGAAAACCGCTTTCATTACTCCATGTGGCATGTACTGTTTCGTACGGTTGCCTTTCGGATTAAAGAATGCTGGTTCAACATTTGCTAGAGTACTCCATGTCGCTTTGAAGCCACGGATACACAGAAATGTAGAGGCCTACATGGATGATATAGTGGTCAAGAGCAAGGACAGGGCAACTCTGATCCAAGATTTAGAAGAGACTTTTGCAAATCTGCGCAAGATCAACCTCAAGCTCAACCCCGAGAAGTGTGTGTTTGGAGTCCCTTCCGGCAAGCTTCTCGGGTTCTTTGTGTCTCAGGGGGGAATCGAAGGCAATCCCGACAAGATCAAGGCCACTGAGCAGATCGAAGCACCAAAGCGCGTCAAGGATGTACGGAAGCTTGCTGGTTGCGTGGCTGCTCTCAGCAGGTTTATCTCTCGGTCTGCTGAGCGCGCCCTGCCGTTTTTTCAAAATTTTGAAAAAGGCAGGTCCAATGAAATGGACTTCGGAAGCGGAGGCTGCGCTGCAGGACTTGAAGAGATACTTGTCCTCCACTCCAACACTTGTCGCACCTAAGCCACAAGAGAAGTTGCTGCTATACATAGCGGCAACCAATCAAGTGGTTAGTGCTGCGTTAGTAGCGGAGAGGGAGGCAGATGACGAGCCAGCAACCACGGAAAGCACATCCAGTGACAAGCAGGGGGCTTCCCCGACAAGCTCTGGTCCCGACAAGCAAGGATCTGCGCAGATGCAAGAGGAGATACAGAAGAAGATGGTGCAGCGCCCAGTTTACTTTGTCAGTTCCCTTTTGCAGGGGGCTAGGTCAAGGTACTCTGGTGTGCAGAAGTTGCTTTTCGGCCTTCTCATGGCCTCGAGAAAGCTGCGCCATTACTTCCAAGCACATGAAATCACAGTTGTCACTCGCTTTCCGCTGAAGAGGATATTGCAAAATCCAGAAGCAACAGGCAGGATTGTCGAGTGGGCCCTGGAATTGTCAAGTTTTGGCCTCAAATTTGAGAGTACATCAACAATCCAAAGCAGAGCATTGGCAGAGTTCATAGCAGAGTGGACGCCAACTCCAGATGAAGAAATTCCAGAGACGAGCATCCCCGCCAAGGAAACAAACAAAGAGTGGCTTATGTACTTTGACGGTGCCTTTTCGCTGCAAGGCGCCGGTGCTGGAGTGCTGCTTGTCGCACCCACCGGAGAGCACCTCAAGTACATAGTCCAGATGCACTTTCCCAAGGAGCAAGCGACAAACAATATTGCAGAGTATGAAGGCTTGCTTGCCGGTCTCAGAATCGCGGCAGAACTTGGGATTAAGAAGCTCATAGTCAGGGGTGACTCACAGCTTGTCGTCCGCCAAGTGAACAAGAATTATCAGAGTCCATTAATGGAAGCTTACGTCGACGAAGTAAGAAAGCTAGAAGAGCACTTTGACGGCCTGCAGATGGAGCACGTCCCAAGAGCTCAGAATGACATTGCCGATGGCCTGTCAAAGTGCGCCGCACTGAAATTACATGTGGAACCAGGGATTTTTGTGCTCAAGCTGACTCAGCCGTCCGTAACACCACCAAATGGACAGAACAAAAAGAGGAAGTTAGTTTCTGGCGACTATTTTCCGACAGAGCTTCCCGAAGCCGCCGCCAAGAAGGTCCCCAGGATCAACACCAAGAATGCTGAGGAGAAGTTTGCTCCGGCAAGCCCCAGGGTTTGTTCCGTTGAAGCAAACGCTCCCGACAAGTTCTGCTCCGGCAAGCTTGCCGGGGAACGTCAAGCTCCGGCAGAGCCGCAGGCTCTTGCCGAAGAAGCAGATGTTCCCACAGCAGCAGATGTGCCTTTAGTCCTTGTTGTCGAGCCACAGGCTCCAACATGGGCGCATCAGATTGTTCGTTTCCTTCAGACAGGAGAACTTCCCGAAGAACAAGAAGAAGCGGAAAGAGTAGCCCGGCAGTCTAGTATGTACCAGTTTGTTGACAACACACTGTGCAGAAGAAGACTCAACAGTGTGAAATTGAAGTGTATTCCCCGGGAAGATGGACAAAAGCTGTTGGCAGAGATACATGGAGGCATATGTGGTCACCACATTGGCGCAAGAGCCCTTGTCGGAAAAGCATTCCGGCAAGGCTTCTTTTGGCCGACAGCCCACCAGGATGCAACTGCACAAGTAACCAAGTGTGAAGCATGCCAGTTCCATTCCAAGCAGATACACCAGCCAGCTCAAGCTCTCCAGACGATCCCTTTATCCTGGCCATTTTCGGTCTGGGGGCTCGACATCCTCGGCCCCTTTCCCCGAGCTGTCGGGGGCTTTGAGTACTTGTACGTTGCAATCGACAAGTTCACAAAGTGGCCGGAAGTGGAAGCAGTCAGGAAGGTGACAGCACAGTCAGCAGTCAAGTTCTTCAGGTCGATTGTTTGGCGTTTTGGGATCCCTAACAGGATAATCGCCGACAACGGTACGCAATTTACGAGCCGCACCTTCATGCAGTACGTCTAAGATCTTGGCGCCAAGGTCTGCTTCGCTTCTGTTGCTCACCCGAGAAGCAACGGTCAAGTGGAGAGGGCAAATGCTGAAGTGCTGCGCGGGCTCAAGACCAGAACTTTCGACAGGCTGCACAAGTGCGGAAGAAACTGGATCGAGGAGCTGCCGGTGGTTCTTTGGTCGATCAGGACGATGCCAAATCGAGCCACTGGCCAGACACCCTTCGCTCTAGTCTATGGAGCGGAGGCAGTTCTCCCCACAGAACTCGTATACGGGTCGCCTCGAGTGCTCGCTTACGATGAGCTTGAGCAAGAGTAGCTGCGACAAGACGACGCGCTGCTCCTTGAGGAAGACTGTCTTCAGGCTGCTGTACGAGCTGCTCGCTACCAGCAAGCTTTGCGCCGCTACCATAGCCGCAAAGTTAACGCCAGAAGCCTCGAGGAAGGCGACCTTGTTCTTCGGCGCGTTCAGTCCACCAAGAATTCCAACAAGTTGACGCCGAAGTGGGAAGGCCCTTACCGGGTGAAATGAGTCACTAGGCCTGGCGCTGTCCGCCTTGAGACCGAAGATGGCATACCAGTGAGCAACTCCTGGAATATTGAGCATCTTCGCAAGTCCCGTAGGGCGCGGTTGCCGAAACCCGTTCCGGCAACCACTTTTTGTACAAGTCTTGCCGCTGTTGCATGTAATCCTTTGTACAAAGCCGGGCGCAGATCCCGTGCATAAATATTATGTGCTCAGCACACCTTGTCTATTTCATGCTTTTTAAATTTTGCATGTATTATCTGACATTTTGTGCAGCACTTACTCCCGGTAAGCAATAACGAGCCATAAGGCTCCATACTGTTATTTCGTCTTCTTTCTTTTTCGCAAGGAAAAGGAGGTTCCCTCGCGCACAAGTTTGCCGAGGGGGAAGGGAGAAGATACGGTATGGACCAGACGTTGTTCAAGAAGGTTTTGCCTTGCCGGGAAGCAAATAACAAAAAAAGATAAGTTGCCAAAGTCTGAGCAATCAGATTTCCTTTAAATTTTTAAGTTATTTTCCTTGAACGACCGTGCTTTGTGTGGAAAACCTGTGCGCAGAGGAACCAACTCGTAGCTAGTTGCGCCCTTACTGTTGTTTCGAGTCGGCTCAACAACTTAAGTGAGCTGCGACTAGCCGCGACAAGGTTTCTTGTCGGCTGCGGCACCGCCAGCAGGCTGCTGACGTTCCGCACTCGGCGCTCACGGCAAAGGTGCCTGTGCCAGCAAGTTCCCTAAAAGCGTAGGGTAAAAACATACAAAGGAAAGAGTCAAGTAAAGGAAATAACATAGCAAATACTACCCAGGATAGAGTATATTACAAAATAACTTGTCACAGCTCTAACAGACTGTTTTTCATAACATGATTAACAGCGACAAGGAAAGAAGAAGATGGATGGCCTAGTCTACACGGTCACCTTCGACCCTCCTGATTCCGCTCACCCTGTCCACAATGGGTGCGACAAGGGCCTTGAGCTCCTCCAGATCAGCATCTGGCGGCAGGCTTCGGAGGACGTTGGTGAGGCGGAGGCCTGGGTTGCGGAAGGCCACCTTCATCAGCACCTTCTGGAGAGCTCCCGCGCAAATCTTGCGCGACTCGTCGGCAAGCTGCTTTGGGATCTGCTCCCGGAGTCGCTGAAACGCCGTCGCCACGCCTTTGAAGAACAGAGTAAGCTTGGCGCTGGGTTGGAGGTTCTCGTCGGAGGAGTACCCAAGATCCACCATCCCCAATTGCGCCAGCTCCTTGTCGACGTCTGCGGCGACGTTCACCAGACCCTCCGTCCAGTGCTCCACGTTCTCTGACAAGGTCTTCTGGGCGGCAGCGGCACTCGCCAGCAGCACCTTGCCGGCCTCGACTTCTTCCTTCAAGGCCGTCTCCTGCTCCTTGGCGCCGTCCAAAGATTTCGTCAGAGCCGCCAGCTTCACTTCGAGATCAGCGTTGGAGTTCTTGGCGGCATCCAGTTCCTTGCCCATCTTGGCGAGAAGGGCCTGCAGCTCCGAATAGCTGTTGGCGTCCTTCTCCCGCTCAAGCTTGAGCGCGGCAAGCTCGTCGCCGCTTGCCTTGAGGCCCGCCTCCAGCTGCACCACCTTCAGCTCCAGCTCAGTCTTGGCGGCCTCGGCAGCTGCGGCGGCGTCCTCGGCTTGCTTGAGGGCTCCGCCAACTGCTCGCTCACGCGCGGCAAGTTCCTCCTCGTGGCTGTCGAGGTGGACCTTCCGCTGCGCCAACTCACCCTCCTGCGAAGACAACTTCTCCGCGGCAAGACGTTGGCGCTCTTCGACGTTGGCCTTCTCGAGGAGGAAGGCCTGCTACGCTTCGGCAAGATCTTCCCGCTCCTTTGCTAGGGAGCGGAGAGTTTCCTGATTGGCACCCCGGAGCTCCTCCGCGCGCTTCTCGATATTAGCCCCGGCCCTCGCGACGAGCGCTTCGCGGGACTCCAGTTTGGCTTGCCAGGCGCGGTAGAGTGCCACCAGCTTCCGCAGCAGACGCTCCTCTTCGGGTTCACTGCTGCTGCTGCTTGGCGCATCGACCAGCTTCAGCCCGGCGGAGGCAAGCACCTCTCCGTCAAGCATCTCTCCCTCGACCGGCGCCCTGGAGCTTGACGCCCAGGGGAGTTTGATGAAGACGTCGTCGCCGGCCTTCAGGTAGACGCCAGGCTGGGGCTCATCGGAGCCTGGCGCGGCGGCAGCAGCAGAGGAGTCGGTGGTCGGAGCAGCACCTGGCGCTCCTGCGGCCTCCGGGTCGTCAGTACGACCACCAGACTCCCCGCCCGCCTCCGCGGCGGCAGCCCTGGCGGCCTCCTCGCCGGCGCCGGCTACTTCCTCGGCGGCAACTTCAGTCTCCATCGGCTCTGCAGCAGATGGATCTGACGGCTAGAAGAGGGGAGAAAATTCAAGCAAAATTCGAGAAAAATCCAAGAGAAAGATCAAGAAGATGAAGAAGCCAAGGGGAGTTTGAAGCAAGGAAATTACCTGTGCCAGGCTCGGCAGTAGTGGTCTCCGTCGCCGAGGGGTCGCTGGCGCTGCCCTTTGCCGGAGACCCCTCCCTTGCCGGGGGCTCCTCCCTTGTCGGAGTCTCCTCCCTTGCCGGAGACCTCTCCCTCGCCGGAGGACTCTCCCTTGGTGGTTCGGGAGCGGCCTCCAGGCTCTCCTGGTGAGGCTGCTCTGCTCCTGCACAAGTCAAAAAACAAGTATCAGCACAGCAAGGATCTTCGTGCGCGCCCAACAGCGGGAAGTAAACAAGACACTTACGCTGGGGGCTGCTCTGAAGATCAGCCGCTAGGTCCGGCGAGTTTGTCTCGGGCGCGTCCCCTGCCGACGCGGTAGGCTCGTCCTTGATGACAATCACGGGGGCCTTGGCTCTCTTTGCTGCCCTCTGAGCCAGAGTCCTAAAAAGGAACAGATTTAGAGAAAAGCAAGTGAGATACGAGATAAAACAGCAAAGATTGAAGAACTGCAAGTACAGTAAGGGAAACTTACTCTTCTTCTTCTTCCTCGTCCGAGCTGAACGCGGAGAAGTCAAAATCCGGCTCGCGTCCGGCGCGGGAAGGTGGAGGAGTAGGCTCCCTTGGTCGCTTGGCGGGAGCAGAAGCGGCAGTCCGGGAAGACCCCGCTCCAGTTGAAGCAGCAGCATGGGGCGCTCCCGCGGCAACGGTGCTTGCCGCGGTGGAGCGCTTCGTGCGGCGCGGCGACTGCCGGCTCGCCTGCCGCCTCGCTACATTCCCGGCCTTGCGGAGACACCTTCTTGGTAGGGACGGAGACGCTGCGGGCGGCGTGCTGTCTGAGGACGAAGTGGAGGAGTCGATCTCCAACGAGCCGCTCGCATCCTTGGTGGGCTCGCTCGGCTCGGCGTCACGCCCGGCAAGATCTTCCTTGCCGGCAAGCTGCTCTTGCCGGGAAAGCTCTTTCTTGCCGGAGATTTCCTCTCGCTCGGCACGATTTTCTGCCTCTGCTGCCGCTGCCTCCTCCAAGGTAAACCCGAACTCGCCTGCCACTGCGGCTGCCGCCGCCTCTTCCAACCTGGTGGCTATGTATGCCAACTCCGCCTCAGTGGTGTCGCGGATGAGGCCGTCCTTCTCGTCGGTGCAGATTGGCACCTCTACCAAGTTGTCGAAGAACTGCTGCACGACCTCGTCTTCGGGCTCTTGCCAAGTGGGCACGAGTCCGTGCGAGTCGCACAGTGGAATCATTGCCCTGATGCGGTCAAGCGCAGAATTGTTGCACAAAGGGACGACGCCCTACGGCAACCTGAAGATTTCGGGGTGGTCTGAATCATACTTGAAGAGTTCCTGCAGTATTCCGTTGAGCTCAAGGACAGTGAAATTGTAGTTGAGGCCCGGGTGCAGCCTCATGATATCTGCCGCGTTCTTGAACTCCCAAGCAGGCCTCCTCCGTTCCTGCAGGGGGGCGATGCGGCGGCGAAGAAAGTCTACGCCCATGGCGCCTACAGTGAGTCCGGCAAGCCTGAGGCGCTGGATACTGGTGACGGCAATCTTCAACCTGCTGTCTTCCGAGGCCACGTCGCTCCAGTCACTGCCGCATACTGCTGCTACTTGGCGCCGGGCGGTGAATGGCTGCGGGCTCTCCTCGACAATCCAGCACCAATGAGCCCTCCACTCCTCCCACTTGCCACAGAATTCACCCTCCAAATAAGAGTCCTTCTTGCCGGTCCTTGACACCCAGGCGATTCCGCCAGATAAGGGCTCTCCTCTCTCTACCCGGGGAATGAAAAAATGGCGGAAAAGGGCTACACTAGGGTGGACTCTGACAAAGTTTTCGCAAAGGTGTGCGAAAACTGCCATTGTGAGGACGGCGTTGGGGGTGAAATCAAGGAGGCAAAGGCCATATGTGTTCATGATGTCACAGAAGAATTCAGAAAAGGGCGGGCAAAGCCCGCAGTAGAAGAATACGGCAAAGAAGGGATACCCGTCCAGAGCCGTCACGTGAGCAGCGGCCGGGAGCACCTTGGTCCGCGGGTGAGCTCGCGTCTCCGTCGCCCAAAAGAGGTAATAGTACTCCCGCACCTCCTTCGCGCCGAGCTTGGGGGGAAGATGGCTCGCTCCTTCCGCAGCGCCGCAAGCCGCTGCGCCTCAGTCGACTTCACGGCCTTCCCCTTGTCGGCTTTCGGAGCCATGGCGAATGTGGTGGAAGAGGCCGACGGCGTTGGTGGTGCTGGTGGCAATGGGGGGGCAGGACACTGCTCTCTTGCTGCTTTGAGAAGACGGAGGCGGGGCGGAGTTTTCTGAGATTGGAATGGGACGAGTGGGCGGACTACCCCCGTTTCCCTTTGCTTATAAAGGGGGAGGTGGCGGACGTTCCGCCTTTCCTAATAAAGAAACCGCCCACGATCTCTCCCACGATGCCGCGTTTGACGCGTGCCGTGCGGGGAGGGCGCGGTGGATGCGGAGTGAGTTACGGCGAAACCTAGGCCGCGCGTGCCCGTGCCCTGTTTTGGGCCTGGCCCAACAGCGCTCGGCACCGTGTATGGCCCAGGCCCGGGGGCTCCTGTCGGTGTACTAAAGTAGGGGTACCTTAGTATCCCGAACTTGTGCACGGGCAGTCGCAGCGTCCCGCAGCAAGGCTTGCCGGGCGACCGCCAAGATCCTCCGTGGTTCCTTTGGAGCCATTCAAGAACAAAGTATCCAAGACCCCGGCAAGAGGAGCTTGCCGGGAAGGAGATAAGACCCCGGCAAGAGGAACTTGCCGGGGAGGCCAACCAAGGCATCTCAAGGAACTTGCCACAACGCATCATGTGTCCCGGCAAGGCCCAGTGAGCGACAAACTCCTGGACGCGACAAGATAATAACAACGGCAAGGCACTTGCCGCGGCAAGCTTCCATCCTGTACCTGCGCTCCAGCACATCCGCCAACATGTCGCGCTGGGACCCTTCCAGGCGTACGTGGCGGAAGGCTTTGCGGCTAGAGGTACACGGTGGCAAGCGGCGCTGACAAGATAGCCATCGTGGCAAGCAATGGCGTCCCTAGCGGTCCCTTTCTGCACCATCTAGGCGACACAGACAGGCATTTAATGCCTTTGTCCCCTGCCGTCAGGGTTATGTATGATACAACTGTAGTAAGCGGTGATGCCAACCACCACATCTTTTACTTTTTTACCCTCATCTCTGTTGCCACCTGTCGGTGACCCCTTTGACATATAAAAGGAGGCCCATGTGCAACGTAGAGGGGGGGTGGACGATCATTCTCACGCTCGGTCTCGCTAGCCATCCAAGTGTACTGTAGCATTCATCGCTCCCGAGCAAGAACAAAATACAAATCAAAGCAGGAGTAGGGTTTTACGCATCCGTGCGGCCCCGAACCTGGGTAAACTGATCGCGTCACTCGTGCGTTCGCCTCGATCTGCTCTTCGTGCACTCTCCGCCCCCCTGCCGAACCGAAAGGGGCCCCGGTCCGCCGTGGTCCCATAGGTGTCCGTGGGATCAGCACCCCCGACAATAACCTGTAAGAAATCTTTGTGGGATCAATTCATCTTTATCATTAGGAACAACAGTAATCCCACCCTTCTTAGGGACACAATGGACATGACTTACCCACTGCTACCTCTTGAGCACTGCGTTGGTTTTCCCCGAAGAGGAAGGGATGATGCATCAAAGTAGCGTAAGTATTTCCCTTAGTTTTTGAGAACCAAGGTATCAATCCAGTAGGAGGCTACGCGTGAGTCCCTCGTACCTGCACAAAACAAATAAATCCTCGCAACCAACGCAAATAGGGGTTGTCAATCCCTATAAGGCCACTTACGAGAGTGAGATCTGATAGATATGATAAAGATAATATTTTTGGTATTTTTGTGATAAAGACGCAAAGTAAAATAAAGGCAAATGAAATAACTAAGTAGTAGGAGATTAATATGATAAAGATAGACCAGGGGGCCATAGTTTCAATAGTGGCTTCTCTCGAGAGCATAAGTATTCTACGGTGGGTGAACAAATTACTGTTGAGCAATTGACAGAATTGAGAATAGTTATGAAAATATCTAGGCATGATCATGTATATAGGCATCACGTCCGATACAAGTAGACCGACTCCTGCCTGCATCTACTACTATTACTCCACTCATCGACCGCTATCCAGCATGCATCTAGAGTATTAAGTTAAAAACAGAGTAACGCCTTAAGCAAGATGACATGATGTAGAGGGATAGACTCATGCAATATGATGAAAACCCCATCTTGTTATCTTCGATGGCAACAATACAATATGTGCCTTGCTGCCCCTACTGTCACTGGGAAAGGACACCGCAAGATTGAACCCAAAGCTAAGCACTTCTCCCATTGCAAGAAAGATCAACCTAGTAGGACAAACCAAACTGATAATTCGAAGAGACTTGCAAAGATCACCAATCATACATAAAAGAATCCAGAGAAGATTCCAATATTGTTCATAGATAGACTTGATCATACACCCACAATTCATCGGTCTCAACAAACACACCGCAAAAAGAAGATTACATCGAATAGATCTCCACAAGAGAGGGGAGAACATTGTATTGAGATCCAAAAAGAGATAAGAAGCCATCTAGCTACTAACTATGGACCTGTAGGTCTTAGGTAAACTACTCACACTTCATCGGAGGGGCTATGGAGTTGATGTAGAAGCCCTCCATGATCGATGCCCCCTCCGGCGGAGCTCCGGAACAGGCCCCAAGATGGAATCTCGTGGATACAGAAAGTTACGTCAGTGGAATTAGGGTTTTGGCTCCGTATCAGATCGTTTGGGGGTACGTAGGTATATATAGGAGGAAGGAGTACGTCGATGGAGCAACAGGGGGCCATGAGGGTGGAGGGCGCGCCTAGGGGGTAGGCGTGCCCCCTACCTCATGGCCTCCTCTTTTCTTTCTTGACGTAGGTTCCAAGTCTCCCGGGTCTTGTTCATTGAGAAAATCATGTTCCCGAAGGTTTCATTCCGTTTGGACTCCGTTTGATATTCCTTTTCTTTGAAACCCTAAAACGGGCAAAAACAGCAATTCTGGGCTGGGCCTCCGGTTAATAGGTTAGTCCCAAAAATAATATAAAAGTGGATAATAAAGCCCAATAATGTCCAAAACAGTAGATAACATAGCTTGGAGCAATCAAAAATTATAGATATGTTGGAGACATATCAAGCATCCCCAAGCTTAATTCCTGCTCGTCCTCGAGTAGGTAAATGATAAAAACAGAATTTTAATGTAATTCTTTTGAATTGTGGTATGAATATTCAGATCCGAAAGATTCAATACAAAAGTTCATATTGACATAAAAATAATAATACTTCAAGCATACTAACTAAGCAATTATGTCTTCTCAAAATAACATGGCCAAAGAAAGTTCATCCCTACAAAATCATATGGTTTAGTCATGTTTCATTTTCGTCACACAAGAATGCTCTCATCATGCACAACCACGATGACAAGCCAAGCAATTGTTTCATACTTTAGTAATCTCAAACCTATAAACTTTCACGTAATATATGAGCACGAGCCATGGACATAGCACTATGGGTGGAATAGAATATAATGAGGGGGGTTATGTGGAGAAGGCAAAAAAGGAGAAAGTCTCACATCAACGAGGCTAATCAATGGGCTATGGAGATGCCCACCGATTGATGTTAATGCAAGGAGTAGGGATTGCCATGCAATGGATGCACTAGAGCTACAAATGTATGAAAGCTCAACAAAAGAAACTAGTGGGTGTGCATCCAACTTGCTTGCTCATGAAGACCTAGGGCACTTGAGGAGGCCCATTGTTGGAATATACAAGCCAAGTTCTACAATGAAAAATTCCCACTAGTATATGAAAGTGACAAAACAAGAGACTCTCTAACATGAAGATTAAGGTGCTACTTTGAAGCACAAGTGTGGCAACGGATAGTAACATTGTCCCTTCTCTATTTTTCTCTCATTTTTTTGGGCCTTCTCCTTTTTTATGGCCTTTTCCTTTTTTTTATATTCCTCACTTGGGACAATGCTCTAGAAAATGATGATCATCACACTTCTATTTATTTACAACTCAATGATTACAACTCGATACTAGAACAAAAGATGACTCTATATGAATGCCTCCGGCGGTGTACCGGGATATGCAATGGACCAAGAGTGACATGTATGAAAGAATTATGAACGGTGGCTTTGCCACGAATACTATGTCGACTACATGATCATGCTAAGCAATATGACAATAATGAATGTGTCATGATGGAAAGTTGCATGGCAATATATCTCGGAATGGCTATGGAAATGCCATAATAGGTAGGTATGGTGGCTGTTTTGAGGAAGATATAAGGAGGTTTATGTGTGAAAGAGCGTATCATATCACGGGGTTTGGATGCACCGGCGAAATTTGCGCCAACTCTCAATGTGAGAAAGGGCAATGCACGGTACCGAAGAGGCTAGCAAGGATGGAAGGGTGAGAGTGCGTATAATCCATGGACTCAACATTAGTCATGAAGAACTCACATACTTATTGCAAAAATCTACAAGTCATCAAAAACCTCGGTACTACGCGCATGCTCCTAGGGGGATAGATTGGTAGGAAAAGACCATCGCTCGTCCCCGACCGCCACTCATAAGGAAGACAATCAAATAACACCTCATGTTTCAAATTTGTTGCATAATGTTTACCATATGTGCATGCTACGGGACTTGCAAACTTCAACACAAGTATTTCTCAATTTCACAACTACTCAACTAGCACGACTTTGATATTATTACCTCCATATCTCAAAAACAATCATCAAGCATCAAACTTCTCTTAGTATTCAAAACACTCTTAAGAAAATTTTACTAACTTTGAATACCTAGCATATTAGGATTTTAAGCAAATTACCATGCTATTAAGACTCTCACAATAATCTAAGTGAAGCATGAGAGATCAATAGTTTCTAAAAAACATATCCACCACCATGCTCTAAAAGATATAAGCGAAGTACTAGAGCAAAATTATATAACTCAAAAGATATAAGCGAAGCACATAGAGTATTCTAACAAATTCCAAATCTTGTATGGCTCTCTCAAAAGGTGTGTACAGAAAGGATGATTGTGGTAAACTAACAAGAAAAGACTCAAATCATACAAGATGCTCCAAGCAAAACAAATATCATGTGGCGAATAAAAATATAGCTCCAAGTAAAGTTACCGATAGAAGTAGACGAAAAGAGGGGATGCCTTCCGGGGCATCCCCAAGCTTTGGCTTTTAGGTGTCCTTAGATTATCTTGGGGGTTCCATGGGCATCCCCAAGCTTAGTCTCTTGCCACTCCTTGTTCCATAATCCATAAAATCTTTACCCAAAACTTGAAAACTTCACAACACAAAACTCAAAGTAGAAAATCTCGTGAGCTCCGTTAGTGAAAGAAAACAAAAGACCACTTCAAGGTACTGTAATGAACTCATTATTTATTTATTTTGGTGTTATACCTAAGGTATTCCAACTTCTCTATGGTTTATAAACTATTTTACTAGCCATAGATTCATCAAATTAAGCAAACAACACACACAAAACAGAATCTGTCAAAAACAGAACAGTATGTAGTAATCTGTAGCTAGCGCAAGATCTGGAACCCCAAAAATTCTAAAATAAATTGCTGGACGTGAGGAATTTATCTATTAATCATCTGAAAAAATAATTAACTAAATATCACTTTCCAAATAAAAATGACAGCAGTTCTCGTGAGCGCTAAAGTTTCTGTTTTTTTACAGCAAGTTCGACAAGACTTTCCCCAAGTCTTCCCAACGGTTCTACTTGGCACAAACACTAACTAAACACAGAAAACACTACCAAAACAGAGGCTAGATAAATTATTTATTACTAAACAGGAGCAAAAAGCAAGTAATAAAAATAAAATTGGGTTGCCTCCCAACAAGCGCTATCGTTTAACGCCCCTAGCTAGGCATAACAAGGAAGAATAGATCTAGGTATTGCCATCTTTGGTAGGCAATCCATAAGTGGCTCTCATAATAGATTCATAAGGTAATTTAATTTTCTTTCTAGGAAAGTGTTCCATGCCTTTCCTTAATGGAAATTGGAATCCAATATTTCCTTCCTTCATATCAATAATTGCAGCAATCGTTCTAAGGAAAGGTCTACCAAGAATAATAGGACATGAAGGATTGCAATCTATGTCAAGAACAATAAAATCTACGGGCACATATTCCTATTTGCAACAATAAGAACATCATTAATTCTTCCCATAGGTTTCTTAATAGTGGAATCCGCAAGGTGCAAGTTTAGATAGCAATCATCAAAATCACGGAAACCTAACAAATCACGCAAAGTCTTTGGAATCGTGGAAACACTAGCACCCAAATCACATAAAGCATAGCATTCATGATCTTTAATTTTAATTTTAATAGTTGGTTCCCACTCATCATAAAGTTTTCTAGGGATAGAAACTTCCAATTCAAGTTTTTCTTCATAAGATTGCATCAAGGCATCAACGATATGTTTAGTAAACGCTTTATTTTGACTATAAGCATGAGGAGAATTTAGCACGGATTGTAACAAGGAAATAAAATCAATCAAAGAGCAATTTTCATAGTTAAATTCCTTGAAATTCATAATAGTGGGTTTAGCAACATCTAGGGTTTTAATTTCTTCAATCCCACTTTTATTAAATTTAGCATCAAGATCAACAAATTCCGAATTCTTAGAACGCCTTCTAGGTAAAGGTGGATCATATAGTCCCATCATTATAAAGATTCATATTGCAAAACAAAGATTTAATAGGGGACACATCAATAACTTTTAGATCTTCATCTTTATTTTCATAGGAACTAGAAGAACACGCTCTTATAAAGGCATCTTTCTTAGCACGCATCCTAGCGGTTCTTTCTTTGCACTCATCAATGGAAATTTTCATGGCTTTGAGAGACTCATTGATATCATGCTTAGGTGGAATAGATCTAAGTTTCAAAGAATCAACATCAAGAGAAATTCTATCAACGTTCCTAGCCAAATCATCAACCTTAAGAAATTTTTCTTCAATCATAGCATTAAAATTCTTTTGCGAAGTAATAAATTATTTAATATTATATTCAAAATAAGAGGGCATCTTATTATAATTTGCATAAGAATTGTTGTAGGAATTACCATAATTATTAGAGGGATTACTAGGATAAGGCCTAGGATTGAAATTTCCTCTATACGCGTTGTTACCAAAATTGTTCCTACCAAAAAAATTCACATCCATAGATTCATTATTATTCTCAATCAAAGTAGACAAGGGCATATCATTAATATCAGAAGAAACACTCTTATTAGCAAATAATTTCATAAGTTCATCCATCTTTCCACTCAAAACATTAATTTCTTCTATCGCATGCACCTTTTTATTAGTAGATCTTTCAGTATGCCATTGAGAATTATTAACCATAATGTTATCTAGGAGTTTAGTAGCTTCTCCTAAAGTGATTTCCATAAAAATGCCTCCCATGGCCGAATCTAAAAGATTTCTAGAAGCAAAATTCAATCCGGCATAAAATTTTTGAACAATCATCCACAAAATTAAACTATGAGTAGGGCAATTACGTATCATTAATTTCATTCTCTCCCAAGCTTGTGCGACATGTTCATGATAAAGTTGCTTAAAGTTCATAATATCGTTTCTAAGAGAGATGCTCTTAGCGGGAGGAAAATACTTAGAGATAAAAGCATCTTTGCACTTATCCCATGAATCAATACTATTTCTTGGCAAAGACGAAAACCAATATTTAGCATGATCTGTAAGAAAAAAAGGAAATAACTTCAATTTAACAATATCATTATCCACATCTTTCTTATTTTGCATGTCACACAAATCAACGAAGCTATTTAGATGGGTAGCGGCATCTTCACTAGGAAGGCCGGAAAACGGATCTTTCATGACAAGATTCAGCAAAGCAGTATTAATTTCACAAGATTCAGCATCGGTAAGAGGAGCAATCGCAGTGCTAATAAAATCATTGTTGTTGGTATTGGTGAAGTCACACAATTTAGTATTATCTTGAGCCATCGTGAAAAGCAAGCAAACTAACACACAAGCAAACAAAAAGCAAGCAGGCAAAAAGAGGCAAATAGACAAAGAGAGGGAGGATAGAGAGAGAGGGCGAATAAAACGGCAAGGGTGAAGTGGGGGAGAGGAAAACGAGAGGCAAATGGCAAATAATGTAATGCGGGAGATAAGGGTATGTGATGGGTACTTGGTATCTTGACTTTTGCGAAGACCTCCCCGGCAACGGCGCCAGAAATCCTTCTTGCTACCTCTTGAGCACTGCGTTGGTTTTCCCCGAAGAGGAAGGGATGATGCAGCAAAGTAGCGTAAGTATTTCCCTTAGTTTTTGAGAACCAAGGTATCAATCCAGTAGGAGGCTACGCGCGAGTCCCTTGTACCTACACAAAACAAATAAATCCTCGCAACCAACGCAAATAGGGGTTGTCAATCCCTATAAGGCCACTTACGAGAGTGAGATCTGATAGATATGACAAAGATAATATATTTGGTATTTTTGTGATAAAGATGCAAAGTAAAATAAAGGCAAAGTAAATAACAAAGGAAATAACTAAGTAGTAGGAGATTAATATGGTAAAGATAGACCAGGGGCCATAGGTTTCACTAGTGGCTTCTCTCGAGAGCATAAGTATTCTACGGTGGGTGAACAAATTACTGTTGAGCAATTGACAGAATTGAGCATAGTTATGAGAATATCTAGGCATGATCATGTATATAGGCATCACGTCCGAGACAAGTAGACCGACTCCAGCTGCCTGCATCTACTACTATTACTCCACTCATCGACCGCTATCCAGCATGCATCTAGAGTATTAAGTTAAAAACAGAGTAACGCCTTAAGCAAGGTGACATGATGCAGAGGGATAGACTCCTGCAATATGATGAAAACCCCATCTTGTTATCCTCGATGGCAACAATACAATACGTGCCTTGCTGCCCCTACTGTCACTGGGAAAGGACACCGCAAGATTGAACCCAAAGCTAAGCACTTCTCCCATTGCAAGAAAGATCAATCTAGTAGGCCAAACCAAACTAATAATTCGAAGTGACTTGCAAAGATAACCAATCATACATAAAAGAATTCAGAGAAGATTCAAATATTGTTCATAGATAGACTTGATCATAAACCCACAATTCATCGGTCTCAACAAACACACCGCAAAAAGAAGATTACATCGAATAGATCTCCACAAGAGAGGGGGAGAACATTGTATTGAGATCCAAAAAGAGAGAAGAAGCCATCTAGCTACTAACTATGGACCCGTAGGTCTGAGGTAAACTAATCACACTTCATCGGAGGGGCTATGGTGTTGATGTCGAAGCCCTCCGTGATCGATGCCCCCTCCGACGGAGCTCCGGAACAGGCCCCAAGATGGGATCTCGTGGATACAGAAAGTTACGGCAGTGGAATTAGGGTTTTGGCTCCGTATCTGATCGTTTGGGGGTACGTAGGTATATATAGGAGGAAGGAGTACGTCGGTGGAGCAACAGGGGGGCCACGAGGGTGGAGGGCGCGCCTGGGGGGTAGGCCCTCCCCCCTACCTCGTGGCCTCCTCTTTTCTTTCTTGATGTAGGGTCCAAGTCTCCCGGGTCTTGTTCGTTGAGAAAATCACGTTCCCGAAGGTTTCATTGTTGGAAATATGCCCTAGAGGCAATAATAAAATGGTTATTATTATATTTCCTTGTTCATGATAATTGTCTATTGTTCATGCTATAATTGTGTTGTCCGGAAATCGTAATACATGTGTGAATACATGGACCACAACACGTCCCTAGTGAGCCTCTAGTTGACTTGCTCGATGATCAAAAGATAGTCATGGTTTCCTAACTATGGACATTAGATGTCATTGATAACGGGATCACATCATTAGGAGAATGATGTGATGGACAAGACCCAATCCTAAGAATAGCTCAAAGATTGTGTAGTTCGTTTGCTAGAGCTTTTCTGAATGTCAAGTATCATTTCCTTAGACCATGAGATTGTGCAACTCCCGGATACCGTAGGAGTGCTTTGGGTGTGCCAAACATCACAACATAACTGGGTGACTATAAAGGTGCACTATGGGTATCTCTGAAAATGTCTGTTGGGTTGGCACGAATCGAGACTGGGATTTGTCACTCCGTATGACGGAGAGGTATCTCTGGGCCCACTCGGTAATGCATCATCATAATGAGCTCAATGTGACCAAGTGGTTGATCACGGTATCATGCATTACGGTATGGATAAAGTGACTTGCCGGTAATGAGATTGAACGAGGTATTGTGATACCGACGATCAAGTCTCGGGCGAGTACCGTACCGATTGACAAAGGGAATTGTATACGGGATTGATTGAATCCTCGACATCGTGGTTCATCCGATGAGATCATCGAGGAGCATGTGGGAGCCAACATGGGTATCCAGATCCCGTTGTTGGTTATTGACCGGAGAGTCGTCTCGGTCATGTCTGCGTGTCTCCCGAACCCGTAGGGTCTACACACTTAAGGTTCGGTAACGCTAGGGTTGTAGAGATATTAGTATGCGGTAACCCGAAAGTTGTTCGGAGTCCTGGATGAGATCTCGGATGTCACGAGGAGTTCCGGAATGGTCCGGAGGTGAAGAATTATATATAGGAAGTCCAGTTTCGGCCATCGGGAAAGTTTCGGGGGTCACTGGTATTGTACCGGGACCACCGGAAGGGTCCCAGGGGTCCACAGGGTGGGGCCACCTATCCCGGAGGGCCCCATGGGCTGAAGTGGGGAAGGGAAAGAGCCCCTGGTGGGCTGGTGCACCCCCCTTGGGCCTCCCCCTGCGCCTAGGGTTGGAAACCCTAGGGGTGGGGGCGCCCCACTTGGCTTGGGGGGCAAGCCACCCTCCCTTGAGATTCAATCTCTAGGGCCGGAGCCCCCCTTGGGGGCCTATATATAGTGGGGGGAGGGAGGGCAGCCGCACCCTAGCCCCTGGCGCCTCCCTCTCCCTCCCGTGAAACCTCTCCCTCTCGCTGAGCTTGGCGAAGCCCTGCCGAGATTGCCGTTGCTTCCACCACCACCCCATCGTGCTGCTGGATCTCCATCAACCTCTCCTCCCCCTTGCTGGATCAAGAAGGAGGAGTCGTCCTCCCAACCATACATATGTTGAACACGGAGGTGCCGTCCGTTCGGCGCTCGGTCTTCGGTGATTTGGATCACGACGAGTACGACTCCATCAACCCCGTTCTCTTGAACGCTTCCGCGTGTGATATACAAGGGTATGTAGATGCACTCCCCTTTCCCTCGTTGCTAGATAACTCCATAGATTGATCTTGGTGATGCGTAGAAAATTTTAAATTCTTCTACGTTCCCCAATAGTGGTATCAGAGCCAGGTCTATGCGTAGTTTCAATGCACGAGTAGAACACAAAGCAGTTGTGGGCATCGATATTGTCAATTTACTTGCCGTTACTAGTCTTATCTTGATTCGGCGGCATCGTGGGATGAAGCGGCCTGGACCGACCTTACACGTACGCTTATGTGAGACTGGTTCCACCGACTGACATGCACTAGTTGCATAAGGTGGCTAGCGGGTGTCTGTCTCTCCCACTTTACTCGGATCGGATTCGATGAAAAGCGTCCTTATGAAGGGTAAATAGAAACTGGCATATCACGTTGTGGTTTTGGCGTAGGTAAGAAACGTTCTTGCTAAGAAACCTATAGCAACCACGTAAAAACTTGCAACAACAATTAGAGAACGTCTAACTTGTTTTTGCAGCATGTGTCGTGTGATGTGATATGGCCAAAAGGATGCGATGAATGATATATGTGATGTATGAGATTGATCATGTTCTTGTAATAGGAATCACGACTAGCATGTCTATGAGTTTGACAACCGGCAGGAGCCATAGGAGTTGTCTTAATTCATTTATGACCTGCGTGTCAACATAAGCTTCATGTAATTACTTTACTTTATTGCTAAACCGTTAGCCATAGTAGTAGAAGTAATAGATGACGAGACAACTTCATGAAGACACGATGATGGAGATCATGATGATGGAGATCATGGTGTCATGCCGGTGACGATGATGATCATGGCGCCCCGAAGATGGAGATCAAAAGGAGCAAATGATATTGGCCATATCATGTCACTGTTTGATTGCATGTGATGTTTATCATGTTTTCCATCTTATTTGCTTAGAAAGACGGTAGCTTAAATAAGATGATCCCTCGTAATAATTTCAAGAAAGTGTTCCCCCTAACGGTGCACCATTGCGAAGGTTCGTTGTTTCGAAGCACCACATGATGATCGGGTGTGATAGATTCTAACATTCGAATACAACGGGTGTAAGCCAGATTTACACATGCAATACACTTAGGTTGACTTGACGAGCCTAGCATGTACAGACATGGCCTCGGAACACGGAAGACCGAAAGGTTGAGCATAAGTCGTATAGAAGATACGATCAACATGAAGATGTTCACCGATGTTGACTAGTCCGTCTCACGTGATGATCGGACACGGCATAGCTGACTCGGATCATGTTTCACTTAGATGACTAGAGGGATGTCTATCTGAGTGGGAGTTCATTGAATAATTTGATTAGATGAACTTAATTATCATGAACTTAGTCTAAAATCTTTACAATATGTCTTGTAGATCAAATGGCCCACGCTAATGTTGCCCTCAACTTCAACGCGTTCCTAGAGAAAACCAAGATGAAAGATGATGGCAGCAACTATACGGACTGGGTCCAGAACCTGAGGATCACCCTCATAGTTGCCAAGAAAGATTATGTCCTAGAAGCACCGCTAGGTGACGCACCCATCCCAGAGAACCAAGACGTTATGAACGCTTGGCAGTCACGTGCTGATGATTACTCCCTCGTTCAGTGCGGCATGCTTTACAGCTTAGAACCAGGGCTCCAAAAGCGTTGTGAGCAACACGGAGCATATGAGATGTTCGAAGAGCTGAAAATGGTTTTCCAAGCTCATGCTCGGGTCGAGAGATATGAAGTCTCCGACAAGTTCTTCAGTTGTAAGATGGAGGGAAATAGTTCTGTCAGTGAGCACATACTCAAAATGTCTGGGTTGCATAACCGCTTGACTCAGCTGGGAGTTAATCTCCCGGATGACGCGGTCATTGACAGAATCCTTCAGTCGCTTCCATCGAGCTACAAGAGCTTTGTGATGAACTTCAATATGCAGGGGATGGAAAAGACCATTCCTGAAGTATATTCAATGCTGAAATCAGCAGAGGTGGAGATCAAAAAGGAACATCAAGTGTTGATGGTGAATAAAACCACTAAGTTTAAGAAAGGCAAGGGTAAGAAGAACTTCAAGAAGGACGGCAAGGGGGTTACCGCGCCCGGTAAGCAAGCTGCCGGGAAGAAGCCAAAGAATGGACCCAAGCCCAAGACTGAGTGTTTTTATTGCAAGGGAAGTGGTCATTGGAAGCGGAACTGCCCCAAATACTTAGCGGACAAGAAGGCCGTCAACACTAAAGGTATATGTGATATACATGTAATTGATGTGTACCTTACCAGTACTCGTATTAGCTCCTGGGTATTTGATACCGGTGCGGTTGCTCACATTTGTAACTCAAAGCAGGAGCTGCGGAATAAGCGGAAACTGGCGAAGGACGAGGTGACGATGTGTGTCGGGAATGGTTCCAAGGTCGATGTGATCGCCGTCGGCATGCTACCTCTACATTTACCTACGGGATTAGTTTTAAACCTCAATAATTGTTATTTAGTGTCAGCTTTGAGCATGAACATTGTATTGGGATCTCGTTTAATTCGAGATGGCTACTCATTTAAATCCGAGAATAATGGTTGTTCTATTTATATGAGAGATATGTTTTATGGTCATGCCCCGCTGGTGAACGGTTTATTCTTAATGAATCTCGAGCGTAATGTTACACATATTCATAGTGTGAATACCAAAAGATGCAAGGTTGATAATGATAGTCCCACATACTTGTGGCACTGCCGCCTTGGTCACATAGGTGTCAAATGCACGAAGAAGCTCCATGCAGAGAAAAGGATGAACGAGGGAAGGCCTTATTTGCAAATGTGGAGAGGTGTGTGGGTACCTTTTTGCAAAATTGCCATAGTTTCTTTCCTATCCGTAAGATATAAATCGGACGGCCTATATTGCAGGATGGCAGGCACACCATCATCACCAACTCTGTTTTTATAAGTGTATTTTATGTATTTTATAAGAGTGTAGATGTAGAGTAGATACAAGTCGACAGGTGGGCACCATGGTAGTGAGATAATGTGATGCAACACTAGAGGTGCCACGTGGAGCGTTTAACTAGTCAACTAGTCATGTCATGAGCAAATACAGAGTTGTACAGTGAGCCCGTGACTGCATAATAACCACTAAACGTAAATGGTGACCGTAATGAGTGGATTCTGAAGTCCAATGTACGTATCGTGCTTTCGCTTCAAATACAATGATCGTCATTGCATATATCGCGAGAGAAAGATGAAGCATGCGTGAATTTTCTGGGGGCTTACTTTTAGAGGACCTGGAGATAGTTTTGTGTGCATATGTGAAAGGGGCGTACAGGGGGGTATGCAATGGAGAGAGAGATGCTCTTCGTTTCTCCTTATTATGACTAACTTTGTATATAGTATAAAAATATACAAATTCACAGTGCGGAATAAATATCATTGCGGGCACCATGCAATGCAAATTAACGTCCGTACTCCTCCATATAACTTTGTAATGTTGTATATATGTAGAAACTCTAAAATAATTTTTTGGCCACACTTTATTCAAAAGGAATGTTGTATGCGAAATAAACGTGAAGAGATGGCTTTTTAGATCAATGGGGTCCGTGATGTAACATGTGTGAATGTGTATTTGATGCATTTGGCGGGGCCTAGAGAGGTATGTGTGTGTATTACGTATTTTCGAGAGGCATGGATAGAGGGGCCGACGGGGGGCGTGGGAGAGATAGCACGAGAAATGAGAGTGATCTAGAGAGAGAGAGAGACGAATATGACGTCCCGACAAGAGATTCCATTCCCTTGAGTGTGTATATGCAAGGGGGAGGGAATAGAGGCACCAGGAGAAATTTTCTGTGTGTGTGGTGCTTGTGTTGGTATGTGTGGGTGTGAGAAGATAATGAGACGTGGGGGCAGAGGGTGTGCCACCGCATGAGGTCCGGTGGGTCGAGGTGAGGCCCTTCATTCTGTTCCGTCTTGCGCCACATTGGTCGGCCCGTGATGCATTTAGGAAGACCCATGGATGACTAGTCGTACAAGACAAAGATAGTAGAATTGTGAAGGACTCTGTGTCCACTGACAAAGCCGTCTAGGATTTGTAACCCTAGGTTCTCAGACTAAGGTAACCCCTTTATCTCTGATATTACTATTCATCCAACCTAACTTTAAGGGGCATCCTACAGAATGCTCTGCTAGAATCATACTCGTCGATTAGGAAGAGAGGTGTGAGACAATGCGTGAGAGATAGGCGTAAAGATAATGTGCGTACATGAGACACGTAGGCAGGTCCATGTATATAGAAAGGGTCGATGAGGATTGTGTGTGTGTATGTTTGCGAGAGGAAGAGTGCTTGTGATAAAGGTTAGTGAAAACAGTTGTAAATGGTTACGAGAGGGAGGGAGGGTTATATCTAGAGCATGTGTGCGAGAAAGACACCTCGGGAGAGAGTGTGTGAGCATGTGTGAGAGACCACCGATGGAGAGTGAAACTACACGTAAAAGACTGCTCTACACATTGATTAAAGATATAAATTGTATCCAAATATTAGGATGGGATCATGATATTTGCAATTCGCGTAAGGAGCGGTCATTGATCCATCAGACATCTAGATTCTATCGAATTTGAGCATGTCTACGTTATTATTCGACACAATTGATCCACATAGTTAGTATTTTGAACTCCAGACAATGCATCGCTTTAGCAATCGAATATAAACGTGAGTATAGTTCATGTTGTGTGTGTAAAGCACATTATACATACGAAAGTTACACAATGGACATTATAAATAGCTACTACTATGAACTAGCATACATTTGAATTCAACTTAAGGTGGTTTAAAAAAATCGAATTCAACATGAAGTCCATTCAATTATTTGTATTTGATATCATGGCATTTGTAAACCATACCTAAATTATGGGGGCACCAATCTTTGCTCTGATTTTGTACATAATAGCATATGTAGCCGTGTACAAAATAAATTCAAATTTAGCTCCTCCATTCCAAAATAATCGTAGTTATAGGATTTTCAAGTGTCAAAATTTCAAAAAGAAGCGGATAATTTAATGATGTTTTCAAACATACAAGGTCAAATATAACATTGTATATTTAGGTCAATCTTCATAGTTCAAGAGTACTCTAAACGTGCATGCTTGTGTTTCAAAATTTCGAACGAAGTGCCAAAAGAGGCTACTCGCCCGAAACCGCGTGAGACCAATGTTTGGTAGTACAAGGAAATTACTTTTCAAATAACTCCGACCCGTGAAACCTACCGGCCCAACGTCCAAAGGTCTAAACCGGGGTAGGTTTGTAGCTTCATCTAGACGCCACGCAACCGCTTCCGAAAAACATTCATACACAATGGCCGCCTAAGCACACATGCGCGCAGCCGAAATCGCTCCCGCCCACTATTTGGGACACCTGGGATTACCATCCTACCCCCGACCCGTAGTAGGTCCGAAATTTAAGAGGGGAGCAAAGTTTGTACTTTCCCCAAATTTCAAACAAGTGTGTCCCATTTCTGTTCAAAAAAGCCAAAAACAAGCGCGTCCCAGACCGAAACATGGTCCCCTCCCACCCATCTGATTCCCCATTCGTACTCCGTGGGCGCCAAAACTACCTCTCCACCAGCCGCGAAACCCCGGCGTCCTCCGTCCGCCACCCCATCCCACCCATCAACCGCCGCCCTCCTCCATCATGTCGGAGTCGAAACCCCGACGTCGTCGTCCACCGCAATGCCCTCCACAGCTAGTAGTTGAAGCCGAGGCCGAGCCGTCCATACCCGATCCAGTTCAACCACGCCGTCCTGCGCCTCACCGCTGCCGCTCCAACTTCGCCACCCTCCACCGCACCGGAGCTGTTCCTGCTACGCCGTCCTTCGCCGCCTCGGATCTGCTTCCCCTCCGCCGAAATACGGCCACGGCAACATAGTCAACAATTTGGCCATGGGTTGGTCCAAGCCTGCACCCTCCAGAACATCAGTTTCCCCGGTAAAAAGAAGAAAATCGGCGCGACTTGTGGAGGTGACCACACCGGCAACCGAAAAAGGTACTCCTCTTCCCTTATTCGTGCAAATCTTACGTCTCTGCTTGCACGGTATTCATCCCATAGAAGACACTAGTTGACCACTTCTTCTTGATACTAGATGTTCCTAGTAACTCGCGATGCACGAGGTCTCTCCTCATATACTATTTCACCTTAGCTAGAGGTCCGTCGCCCCCCTGAATTTCAATTTCTGGCCACTTGATTCCCAATTAACGGAAGCATTCCCTAGCGTAGCAGGCGCTAGTACGCCTATTACGCCGGGGAAGCAGCGCCTTGGTGTTTATCTTAGGGGCATGTGCGGCCTAGAGCTACTGGCGCCCGATCTGGAGGTCGGCCGGGATTAAAGGGATGGCCTGGGGGCGCTGCCAAGCACGGCGGTGGTGTGAGGTCGATGGGAGGGTGGGGCGGCGGAGGCAGGGGTCTGGGCCGGTGGTCGCTGGCGGTTAGAGAAAGATCGTCAACAGTGACTAGCGAGAGCTACACGAAGGCCATCTGCCCGTTCCTTATAGATCGGTCGGTTCATTAAAAAATCGACGGACCTATTTATTTTTAGTCGACTGTTATCTTAGATATGACCACATGTGGTGGTGTGCTAGAGGAGTACCTGCATTTCCTGTGCTCATATATTACAAATCATACAGAGTAGAATCTAATTTTGTTTGCCATGCAATGTTGTAGAGCTATCATATGTCTCCTGTCATTTATTTTTCAGCCACCTGCTATCTGCTACTTTTATAGTGCACTAGTTCTGCACACACTTCACCCTTACTCTCACTGTTGTGTTTTTATGCAAGGGTATTTCAGACTCTGCTACCATGAGAGAAGCCAAAAAGAAAAGAGAGAAGTCGCTCCAGTTTGGTGTGCGGGTAGGCAAGACACGTTTCAGCGCTATAATGGGTGCAGTGTCAGCAGATGGAGACGGTAAACGTAGCTCTGGAGTTGATGACCTCGCTCGCAATGAACCACCATCCCAGGTGCTTGCTTTAACTTCGCGGTGTCATATGTGGTTGCATGTTCCATATGGTATCTAGCTTGTATTCGAAAGGCCGAAGTCGGTAAGATAAGGAAAGATATTTTTTACATGAACCACCATCCCGTGAGCATCAGAAGACAAATAGCTAGCCAGGGCACTGGCCGAGCCAGTGACAATCCCAGCAAAGATAGGCATCACCTAGAAGCCAACTAAAAAGCTGCGATGGTGGCGAAGCAGCCCGCCTCCCACCAGGCTCTCAGGTCCTAGATGATCATGCTCACCACTCCAGCCGGATGTCTAGCTTGTATTGCTTCCAATTTGGTTAAATTGCATCTGCTTAGCTTACACATTATACCTTTGAATATGACATGCCTTTCTGTTTTGGTACATACTAGTACATCTGTGTATTAACCATGTTCTTACATCAAACTAATGTTCTTGTGTATCCCTCATCAATCACTTATGACGAGGCAGGTAGGCAAGGGGACTACTCCTCATTTAAAGAATGCAGCGTGAGCCTCCTCACATGATTCTCAAGAAACAGAAATGCTAGATGAAGATAGTGAACGTAGCTCTGTAGTTGATTACAGCATTTCCCCTACACTAGCATCGCAGGTGCTTGCTCTAACTTGGCAGCGTGATATGTGGTTGCATGTTGCATATGGTGTCTAGATTGTAATTCTTCCAATCTGGTTAAACTGCATGTGCTAGTCTGCTTAGCTTATACATTATACATGTTAATGTGACATGCCTTCCTGTATTTAGTACATAGTACATCTGTCTATTAAGCATGTCCTTACATAAAACTATTGTTTTTTTGTATCCCGCATCAATCAACATGACGAGACACCTTTAGTATATGCAGTGCGATATTAGTTGCATATTTCATATGATTTATAGCATGCGTTGCTTCTAATTTGTTGAAATTCCATTTATGATGGGACGCTTTTAACTTGGCAGAGTCATATTGGTTGCATCTTTCATGTGGTGTCTAGCTTGCATTGCTTCTTATTTGCTGGAATGGTTTCTGCTTAGTTTACACAAACAGTTGTGAACATGCCGTGCCGTCCTGTTTTTCGTACATATTCCATCCTGGTATCATGTGTTTGCCTTACATCAAAGTAGTGATTGTCAGTATCATGCATGAATGAGTTCTGAAGAGAGAATTTTATTGCTTTTTCTTGTCGATTTTACTTGACAATTCAAAATAATAAAGCGAAAGGAAGTTAGCAAGGCAGCGGATAAAGGTGCTCCTTCCGAACGGAGCGCCTCTATAGTTTCTACTCCTCCACACCCCCAAGATGATTTCCAAGACAACACATGCATAGACACTCAACAAAGCTGTGTTTATGATGAGCACGTCTCCCCTAGTGCAGCATCACCGGTGCTCCCTCTAACTTGGCACTATTATATGTGGTTGCATGTTATGTGTGATGTCTAGCTTGTATTGCTTCTAATTTTGTTGAATTCCATCTGCTTACTTTACACATTATACTTGAATAAGACACGTGTTCCTGTTTCTAGAACATACAATATCTTTCTATCACACCATGTTCTTACATCAAATTACTACTGTTGTGTAACCTGCAACAATCACTTATCATAAGACATGTTTGACTTCAGAGTGTGATATATGTTACATCTCACATTCTTTTCTAGCTTGTATTACTAATTTGTTGAAATGGCACTTATGACGAGACAGTTTTAACTTGGTAGAGTGATATTCTTTGCATCTTTCATATGGTGTCTAGCTTTCATTGCTTCTAATTTGTTGAAATGCCTTCTCCTTAGTTTACACATCATAAGCTGTGAATATGCAATGTTGTGAATATGCAATGGCACTAATGACGAGAGACCTCTAACATGGTAGTGTGATGTTGTTTGCATCTTGCATATGATTTATTTCTTGTACTGCTTCACATTTGTTTAAACGCCATTTATGATGAGACACTGTTAACTTGGCAGAGCGATATTTGTAGCATCTTTCATATGGTGTCTACCTTCCATTGCATTGCTTATAATTTGGTGAAATGTCTTCTTCTTAGTTTACACATCATAGTTCTGGTTATCTCTTCCGTCCTGTTTTTCATACATATTACATCCTCCTATCATGTGGTTGTCTAACATCAAAGTTCAGTTCGTCTGCATCACTCAACAATTTGTTCTGAAGAACTAAATTGTTATTCATTTTTCTTGTCAACTTGACTTAACATGGCACAGAGAAAGAGGAAGAAACACATAATGGCAGGGAATGAGAAGCGGATGAATCCTGCAGATTCTGCTGGTACTGATGGTGCAATAGAAGGTCAAAGTCCAATAGAAAATTCTACAAACACGACATCCCATGCTACACGAGTTGCAAAAAAGACAAACAAAAACAAATAGCTGCCACCAAACAAGCAGAGACAGCCCTAGTTCTTGCAACACCTACCACAGTACTACCAGCTGCACGACGTACTCGTGCGTCAACTGAGCTAGCAGCACGTTCCCAAGCTCCCTTGCCACCTGACACTACTTCCCAAGCACTCTTGACACAAGACGAGTTGGCAATATCAGATGAACCTTGTGAGCTTCAACAGCAAGAAGGTAGTTGCTGGAGTCAAGTTACAGTTGCATACTTCTTTATATGTAGTCTCACAGTTTGAGTACACTAACACTTCCTATGTTTGTCGTTGGACTAGCACCTAGGCGCAAGAGGAAACAAACATCAGAGATAATGCTCGATAGGTTAACTAAATCTAGAGGAGGAAGAATGGAGATTCGTTTTGAGGCAGGTTTAAAAAGGCCACGTGATGCTACAGAGTCAGCCAAGTTAGCCTCAGAGGCAGCGGTTGTTGTTAGGTGTCATGTACGTATCCTCCCAACATGGATTCAGTACAGGAATGACAAAGACGAAACCCAGTTCAACATCTTCCTCGACCATTTATCTGTAAGTATGGTTATATATGGAAACTAGTAATATCGTCTTGCTCTGTCCAATACTTTCTAGGTTGCTGATAATGAGACTCCCATAATTTTCAACATATGAGGTTCAAGTTGGATAGCCAAGATGATGCAACCAGACAAGCTTGCACCCATGTTTTCAAGTCTGCTCTGCGACAGTATTGGTATAACTTGAGGAAAACTCACTTTGAAGGCAAGGCTAACAGTGAACTTGCCCAAACATCTCCAGTGGAAAATATATCTGATGAAGACTGGAGAGGCCTCGTTAAACACTGGTCCGATCCGAAGTATCAGGTACATTATATATATGTCATCAGATCACATGTTGAAGTCCTATTTACGCATGTGCCACACAAATCTATCTTCTTGTAGGTGAACTGTTCAAAAAACAAGGCCAACCGTACGAAAGTGAAATTCTAATAGACGACAGGATCTCGTAGCTATATTGCACACTGTGAGGCTCTTATAATTAGCTGTTGTTTCACTCTTTTTGATGTACCATATTATCAGATGTATATTGACTTGTTCCAAATGCAGAGGAAAGCCCGCAAGGACCAAAAAGTACCAGAACCAAATGTTGTGGACATCTTCAAGGACTATCACACCAGCAAGAAGAAGGGCATGACTACACCAGTCAAAGCCGCTGTTGTAAGTCCTTAATCCTCATGCCTTTTAACTATTACTTACTCTAACTTGTGCCTTGAATTGCATGGTTTGCAGCCAATGTCTATTACTCTTTTCAATTTTATACACAATTGTCTTAGCGTATGATTGCACCTTACAAGGTTTAAAAGAGAGGAGTGATGTTCCTTTGATCTTGACCCGTAATCTAGTTCTGTGCTGGACTTGCCCACACAACGTTACAATTGCCTGTTTGTCCGTTCTCAGTTGTTTTGTGATATGAATGGCATCATACTATGCTTACCGTATTATAAACTTCGTCTCTTTATCCTTACCCCTCAATACAATGTGAAGAAATAGACAATACATTAGCGATGGTACATGGTCATATGTTTGGAACCTGGTTTTATTATGTACTTTGCAATAAAATACAACTAATATTTTACATGGGTTCACCAGAATAAGTTATGTATATAGACCAAAGCTATTTTGTTTGGTTTTGCTGCCTCCTTAATATCTTCTATTATGGTACTACTAATGTAAAACCTCAACTTTTCAGCGAGCTATGGAAAAAATGGTGGAACCGCCACCTTCTGAAGGTGGCGAGGCAACTATAACCGCAGTGTCAGCTCTTGCTGCAGTGGGTCAGTACCTGTCCACTAACAATGCCAAAAGCACGTTCCTACGTAATACTGGGTTGGTTGTTAAGGCAATATCGTCCAAACTGCCTCATGATCAACATATGCAAGCTCAAAGCAATGTTGTATCTGCGCTCCAGACACAAGTCCATTCCCTAATAGAGACCCTTTGTGAAACAAGGAGAAACATTGCTCAATGTCGTCAAGATATGCATGGTTTTGAAACCAGACTATCAGACATTTGCTATGTTTTTCAGGAGCCAAGGGGAAATGAAGGCGAGGGTTATGGTGCTCCATCGGACAATACAGCATGAAAACGTAACAGTCAGGTCAAATGAACTGAGCTTCTGAACTTCTGGTGGTGCATTTATCTGCTAGACTATTAAGTTTTATGCCAACCTTCCTTTTGTTATATAGTTGTAATTTGTTTTGGTGCGATACAAAATGTATTCTTAACGTGCAACCACCGCCTGAATAAAATAGCAAGCCATTTTTGTATAGTGTAGGGTGTTCCCTATATTTGCACTGGTGGTGATCTTTGATGCCGAGTGGATGTAATCTGTGCAATCACCTTATTAGCCTAGCGTTAGTTTCGGCCTTATTTATTTCCTAGTCTTCTTTTTCCCTGGTTTGCTAGTGGCCGCAACTATCATGGGCCATATACGGGACGTAGGATCCATGGGTCTCCTATGGGCCGTCGATAAATGGGCCTGTAATTGGTGGGCCTCGGGCCGTCGGATAAATGGGTCTACATGGGCCATAATCGGGCGTAATTGGTATCGGCCCAGCACGGTAACAGGCCGTTAACAAGCCGTAGGACAGTAAAGGCTTAATTCTGTCACAGGCATAACGGGTCGTTAATGGGCCAGAATATAGGACGGGCTGGAAACGGCGCAACGGGTTAACAGGCCAGAAATGGGCCGACTCTTGCCATGGGCCGAATTTGGACCATTAGGGTAACAGGCCAGTAACGGGCCAACTCTTGCCATGGGCCGAATTTGGCCCATTAGTGGAACAGGCCAGTAACGGGCTGACTCTTGCCATGGGCCGAATTTGGCCCATTAGGGGAACATGCCAGTAACGGGCCGGAAGTAATCGCGGGCCGGAAAGGAGCCCAAGAACGTATGGGCCGTCAATAGGCCGAAAGCTAACACGGGCTGGAAACGGCCTATGTAAATCACGGGCCATTAACGGGTATAAAGAAAATTACGGTTCATTATGGGCTAGAGTCACCGTGGGCCTTTGTCGGCGTCCTGGGAACGGGGGTCCCCAGACTTGCCTCCTGCGGCCTATGGCGTGGCTCAAAGGAGGCCCAGCACGGCCCATCTTCATCAACACATGGCTCAAGACCCTCGCGAGGGGCCAAGCCTCGCGGGGCGGACGACACGGCGCATCCTCAGGCGCAGCCTCATCAGGCTGGCTCGCGAGGAGGCGGAGAGATCAAGGCAGGGTACCTCGCGAGGTGCCCCTGACGCAAGCCATGACAACTCAAGGTGCCAGGCGGGCGCCAGCGCGCGCAGCGTCCTTCTTTCCTCTTTGGTGCAAAGGGGGCAAGCACAGCCGCGGAGTACCGAGGCATCAGGCAAAGGTTGCCATTTCGGTGCAACGAGACCAAGACCAGGCGGACTACGAGACGGAGGTCACCACGGAGCCCAGCACGGCGTCACCACAGAGCCTTTGGCAGGCGAAGACCAACTTTAGTCAGGATAAGTGTACTAGATGTTCCCCTTCGAATTGGCCAATTGTTGGCGCCCTTCCCGCTCAATATTTGGGGAGAGGCCCAGGGCCTTTGCTTATAAATAGGACTAGCCACCCCCATGGAAGGGGGGATCAGAAGGAGAGATCGGGAAAAGGCATTGGATCGAAATCAGAGAGAGAGAGAGAGAGAGAAGGGTGACTGAACTCTTCCTAGCAGTTCATCACCCCAACCAAGAACAGACCCTCGTGAGGCTGTTCTTCCTTGTATTGTTCATCATCACCAGCCCCAGGAGACAATCCACCAACCACACACTAGAGTAGGGTATTACACCACAACGGTGGCCCGAACCAGTATAAATGTAACACCCTCGATGCGACTATATCTCCCACGTGTCGAGGCACGACTTAGAGGCATAATCGCATTGAAGGCATATGTCGCAAGTGAGGCAATCTTCACACAACCCATGTACATATATAATATAAAGGGGGGAAATAATAATAATAGATGGCTTACACTCGCCACGTCACATCAAAGTACATAAATAACATCCATCATGAAAGACACTCATGGCCCGACTACGGCGCCAAAATAGAAAAGACCCCCAACAAGCGACTAAAACCCTGAATCGAACCCCGAATAGGCACCACTACTGATCATCAGGAAAAGAAACATAGTATCGCTGAGAGTCCTCGTCGTACTCCCACTTTAGCTCGAACGCGCCATCCGGAGGAGTATCATCGGTCCCTGCATCTGGTGTAATAGTAATCTGTGAGCCACAAGGACTCAGCAATCTCGCACCCTCGCGATCAAGACTATTTAAGCCAAATAGGTAAGGAAGGGGTAATGTGAGTGGAGCTGCAGCAAGCGACTAGCATATATGGTGGCTAACTTATTCGCAATAGAGAGCGGGAAGAGAAGGCAAGGCACGAGCGGAAACTACATAGAGCAGACTACGCAAACATAACTCCAACGCCGTGTCCACTTCCCGGACTCCGCCGAGAAGAGGCCATCACGGCAACACACGCAGTCGATTCATTTTAATTAATTAAGTTCAAGTTATCTACAACCGGACATTAACAAATTCCCATCTGCCCATAACCGCGGGCATGGCTTTCGAAAGATCAATCCCTGCAGGGGGGTCCCAACTTAGCCCATAACAAGCTCTCACGGTCAACGAAGGAATAGACCTCCACCCAGGACCCACCGATCAGACTCGGTATCCCGGTACAACAAGATGGTTCGACAGGTCAAAACTAGTCCAGCAACACCGCCCGAATGCACCGACAAATCCCGATAGGAGCTGCACATATCTCTTTCTCAGGGCACACTCATATTGTCCAAACTTCTGGTAGGCCAGCCCAGAGTTGCCCCTGGTGGCCACCGGCGGCTGACGTTCCGGACCAACACTCAGAGGAGCACTGGCCCGTGGGGGGCTAAAATAAAGATGACCCTCGGGCTCCGGAAACCCAAGGGAAAGAAAAGGGTAGGTGGCAAATGGTAAAACCAATGTTGGGCATTGCTGGAAAAGCTTTAATCAACGCGAACTATCAAGGGGTTCCCATTATAGCCCAACCGCGTAAGGGACGCAACAATCCGGGAACATAATACCGATATGACGGAAACTAGGGCGGCAAGAGTGGAACAAAACACTAGGCTAGAGGTCGAGCCTTCCACCCTTTACCAAGTATATAGATGAGTAAAGATAACATAGCAATATAATGATATCCCAAAAAGCAAATAAATGTTCCAACAAGGAACGGCTCCAAACTTCACCTGCAACTAGCAACGCTATAAGAAGGGGCTTGAGCAAAGCGGTAACATAGCCAATCAATGGTTTGCTAGGACAAAGGTGGGTTAGAGGCTCAATCATGGCAATTGGGAGGCTGACAAGCAAGTGGTAGGCATCGCAGCATTGGCAAAGCAAAAGAGCGAGCATACTAGCATAGCAAAGATAGTAGTGATTTCAAGGGTGTGATCATCTTGCCTGCACAGTTGTCAGAATTGACTGGATCCTCAAAAGCAAACTCAAAGGGCTCCTCGTTAGCAAACTCGTCTCCCGGCTCTACCCAACAACATAAACAAGCAACAAGGATACAATCAACCACGTGCAAGGGCAAGCAATAATATGCAAAGATGATATGCTATGCGGGATGCAAAAATGCAACATGTAACAGGAAATGCATGAACCTGGCCTCAACTTGGAAAACCAAGTGTGCCACTGGATAGAGGGGAAGAAATCCCCTGAAAGCGATATAAAGATCATGGCAATCGGAGCTACGGTTTAGAAATGGCAAGCGTTTCACTAAACGAACCGATCTGCGATTTACAGCAAGTAGGCTCCTAAATGCAACAAAATGAACATGCTACAGCCACCCAACATGAAAACAAATTGCATGGCAGTGATGTACTCATCAAGCTTAACAAAACATCATGACTGAGGCATAGGCAAATTCATCCATTAAGGGCTTCAAACAAGCATGGCAAAACTGAATAAGCAAAACAGATTTCAGACTTAGCAAAAATTAACGCTAGTCTGAAATTTCAGACCACGATGCTCTCTTCGGAGCAGCAAAACAACATGAAGGAAAACATGAACATGGCAAGTAAGAGCATGGCATGGAGCTACTCAACAAGTTTATCAAAACACCCAAATTGACCTGGGGCCAAAAGGGTTCACAAAATACTCTACCGAGCACACGAACATCGATGAAACACAATCAGTTTTCACACTTAGTGAAAACTGGGACATGCTGAAATAATAACTCACGGAGGCATGTAAACGAGCTCGATGCTCTCACTACGGTGCAAGTAATGGCAAGGTGAGCATATATCCATTAAGAAGGCACAAAATGCTAGCTAGACATGGCAAGAACAATGGCATAGCATGCATGGATCACTAGCAATCACTCCGGCAAAATCGCAAGAGTTTACGATCTGCCCAAAACAGCAACTATCCAAAAGTTGAGCTCGATTGAGTCAACCTAGGGTGCTCCAACATAACAAGTAAAGACATGGATGGATTAAGCACAACAAGCATAACAAATCACTCTTACTGATCATCCTCAAAAGAGGCACGGATCACTAGGAAACAAGCCGGACATATAGCATCGTGAACTAAAACGGCTCAGACTTAGTGAAAATCACTAAGTCCCTGAAATCGATAATCTCAGGCAGCCCTCTTCGCAAGCTTGCACAAGACAACACACACATCCTAAAAATACATGGAAGGCACCTCTGGAAAGAAGACAACATGCTTAACAATTCATCCCAAAGGGGCACAGGCATATCATGCATGGATTAAATATGGCAAAAATGACAATAGTGCATGTTGGATTAACAGATCTGCAATTTAACTCAACATGCCTCCTTCCAACAGCATTTTGGGCAACAAGATGACCTCAAATGCAAATCATGCAATGGAATGAAATGATGTACTCGTCGAGACGAAGATTTTGACATATCATACGCCCAAAACGGAGCTACGGATGAGGAGATATGAGCGGTCAAAGTTGCATAAAAAATAAAGGGAGAGAGGGAAAGTCAACGGTAGATCTAGGGTTTACTGTGCTCGCGCGGAGCACTGTAGCAGCGGCGATGGCGAGGCCGAGCCGGCCGGCGACGAGGGCGACCGGGGACGGCCGGGCGAGGCCGGAGGGCGGCGTGGACGCGGCTCCCGGCGACGAGCGCGGCGGAGCTCGCCGGGCGACGAGGGGCGACGGAGGTTGGCGGCCGGGGCAGTGGTCGGCGACGAAGGACGGCGGCGGCGCAGTGACTGGCGGCGGGCGACGCGGCCGGCCGCGGGGAAGGAGGTGGCGCGGGGCTCCCCTGGCGGCGGGGCAGCAGACGGGCTTCGGGGGCCCGCGGCGGGCCGCGCGGGCCGGCGTGGCTGCGGGTAGCGGCGCGCCACGTGGCGGCCCCCGGTTGGCTGCGGGCGGCGGCGAGGTCGTGTCCGGCGCGGGCGGACAATGTCCGGCGCGCCGCGGAGGGATTTTAGGGTTTCGAGAGGGAGAGAGATCCGAATTTCGGGGGGGGCTTTATATAGGCATAGAGGGAGCTAGGAGAGTCCAAATGAGGTGCGGTTTTCGCCCACACGATCGTGATCGAACGACCGAGACGATGGAGCTGAGTTTGGTGGGGTTTTGGGCCAAAATGGAGGGGTGTTGGGCTGCACACACACGAGGCCTTTTCGGTCCCTCGGTTAACCGTTGGAGTATCAAACAAAGTCCAAATGACCCGAAACTTGACAGGCGGTCTACCGGTAGTAAACCAAGGCCGCATGGCAAGTCTCGGCCCAATCCGGAAATGTTTAATCCCCACACACGAAAGAAAGCAAGAAATGGCCACCGGAGGAGAACGAAGCGCCGGAATGCAAAACGGACAACGGGGAAAATGCTCGAATGCATGAGATGAACATGTATGCAAATGCAATGCACGTGATGACATGATATGAGATGCACGAAAACGAAAACAACACACGAAGGCAAAGACCCGAACCCGAGAATTAAATATGACTTAATGCCGGAAACGGCATGAGTCGGAGTACAATTGGGGAAGGTTACATGTGGGGCGTTACAACACTCCACCACTACGAAAAGATCTCGTCCCGAGATTTAGGACTGAAAGAACTCCGGGTACTCAGAACGGAGGTGATCCTCGCGTTCCCAGGTAGCTTCACGGTCGGAATGGTGTGACCACTTGACTTTGAGAAACTTGATTGACTTGTTGCGAGTTTTGCGTTCAGTCTCTTCAAGGATTGCAACTGGGTGCTCACGGTAGGAGAGATCTTCTTGGAGCTCAATGTCCTCGAAGTTGATGGTGCGCTCAGGCGTCTTGAAGCACTTTCGGAGTTGCGAGACGTGGAACACATCATGAACATTGGCAAAGGTTGCAGGAAGCTTGAGTTGATAGGCGAGGTCGCCTCTCTTGCTGACGATCTTGAAAGGCCCGACGTATCTGGGGGCAAGCTTCCTTTTGATACCGAAGCGACGAGTCCCTTTCATAGGAGAGACGCGGAGGTAGACATGATCTCCGATCTCGAAGGCCAAATCACGGTGCTTGCTGTCGTAGTAGCTCTTTTGACGAGACTGGGCTGCTTTGAGGTTATCACGAATGACCTTGCACATTTCTTCTGCCTCTGTGATCAGGTCATTACCCAGCAGCTGACGTTCACCGGTTTCAGACCAGTTGAGAGGTGTACGGCACTTCCTACCATACAGAATTTCAAACGGGGCCTTGCCGGAACTTGCTTGGAAACTGTTGTTGTACGAGAATTCAGCATAAGGAAGGCAATCCTCCCACTTCATGCCGAAGGAGATAACACAAGCTCTGAGCATATCTTCAAGAATCTGGTTGACACGCTCGACTTGGCCGCTTGTTTGAGGGTGGAAAGCAGTGCTGAAGCGAATGTTGGTGCCCATGGCCTTCTGAAAAGAATCCTAGAACTTGGAGGTAAAGATGCTGCCACGGTCTGAAGATATCACTTGAGGAATACCGTGTAGAGAGACAATGCGGGAGGTGTAGAGCTCCGCCAATTGAGCTGCAGTGATTGACTCTTTGATAGGCAAGAAATGAGCCACTTTGGTCAGCTTATCGATGACAACGAATATAGCATCATTGCCACGCTTGGACTTAGGAAACCCAGTCACGAAGTCCATTTCAATGTGGTCAAACTTCCATTCTGGAATGGCGAGAGGTTGGAGGAGACCTGCTGGCCTTTGGTGTTCTGCTTTCACTCTTCTGCAGACATCACATTCATTCACGAATTGAGCGATCTCGCGCTTCATTCGAGTCCACCAATAAGTTTGCTTCAGGTCTTGATACATCTTCGTGCCCCCAGGGTGGATGGAGAGGAGAGAGTTGTGAGCCTCATTCATGATCACTTTACGAAGTTCACCTTTGGGCACAACAATTCGATCCTCGAAGAAGAGAGTGTCCTTGTCATCAAGTCGGTAGCACTTGTACTTGGACTGACTCTTTGCAATACCAATCTTCACCTTTTTCACCATCGCATCAAGAAGCTGGGCTTGGCGAATCTGGTCTTCCAAGGTAGGAGAAACTTGAAGGTTGGCAAGGAAACCTTAAGGAACAACTTGCAGATTAAGTTTGCGGAAAGCTTCACAAAGCTTGGGTTGGTAAGGCTTGAGAATCAGACTGTTGCAATATGCTTTTCTGCTCAAAGCGTCAGCAATCACATTAGCCTTGCCTGGAGTATACTCGATACTCGGATTGTACTCTTGAATCATTTCGACCCATCGAGTCTGCCTGAGGTTGAGATTAGGCTGAGTGAAGATGTACTTGAGACTCTTGTGATCAGTGAAAATGTCCACTTTCCTTCCCAAGAGAAGATGTCTCCAAGTCAACAATGCGTGCACAACTGCCGCCAACTCGAGATCATGAGTGGGGTAGTTCTTCTCATTTGGCTTCAACTGGCGAGAGGTATAAGCAACAACTTTCTTCTCTTGCATCAGTACTGCACCGAGACCTTGGAGAGAGGCATCACAAAAGACCTCGTACGGCTTGGCTTCATCAGGCGGAGTTAGAACTGGAGCAGTGATCAATTTCTCTTTCAAAGCGTTGAAAGCAACATCACACTCCGGAGACCAAACGTACTTGACGTGCTTCTGAAGAAGATTTGAGAGAGGCTTCGCGATCTTGGAGAAGTTTTCAACGAATCTTCGACAATAACTTGCAAGACCGAGGAAGCTACAGAGTTGCTTCACATTCTGAGGAGGTTCCCAATTAACGATTGCAGACACCTTCTCAGGATCCACGGAAATGCCCTTGGCAGAGATAATATGACCAAGATAAAGAACTTCATCAAGCCAAAACTCACACTTGGAGAACTTGGCATAGAATTGATGTTCCCTTAGCTTGTCAAGAACCAAACGCAAGTGTTTGGCATGATCTTCCTTGTTCTTCGAGAAAACCAGGATATCATCGAGATAGACCAAGACAAAGTCGTTGGTGTAGGGGTTGAAGATGAAGTTCATCATGCGTGAGAACGTCGGAGGAGCATTGGCGAGGCCAAAAGACATAACTGTGTATTCATATGACCCATAGCTTGTTCTGAACGCCGTCTTTGGAATATCTTGTTCACGAATGCGAATTTGATGATAACCCATACGGAGATCAAGCTTGGAGAATACTTGGGCACCCTTGAGTTGTTCGAATAGCTCATTAATGTTGGGAAGTGGATATTTGTTCTTGATGGTCTTCTTGTTCAATGGACGATAATCAACACAAAGTCGGTCCGTTCCATCCTTCTTCTTCACAAAAAGAACACCACAACCCCACGGAGAAGTACTAGGCCGAATGAGACCCATTCTTTCTTGCACATCGAGTTGTTTCTTCAACTCCTTCAACTCTTCGGGGCCGAGCTTGTAAGGCCATTTGCACACTGGTTCCATACCGGGCTCAAGTTCAATAACGAATTCAACGGGCCGGTTTGGAGGCATGCCTGGGAGTTCTTCAGGAAAGACATCTTGATACTCACAAACAACCGGAATCTGTGAAATAGCATCCAATTCACCCTTCTCATTGAGAGAGAATAACCGGATGGTATTATCCCGAGCAGCAAAAACTATTACTTCCTCAGACGAATGAGTCAGTTGAATCTGCTTGGCTGCGCAATCGAGGTGAGCTTTGTGTTTAGAGAGCCAGTCCATCCCAAGAATGAGGTCGATATCGGAATTGCCAAGAACCATAGGAGAAGCCAAGAACTTGAATTCACCCAACATGATGGAAATATCCGGAATCTCCTGATTGGCGAGCAAACATTTACCCGGAGATACCACTGCTAACGGACTATGCATCGCTTGGGAAAAGAACTCATGCTTAGATGCAAAAGGCTTCGAGATGAAACAATGCGATGCACCTGTGTCAAAAAGAACTTTTGCAGGAATATCATTAACAGGAAGGTTACCCATGATCACATCTGACGAATCCTCTGCTTGAGCTGCATTCACCATATTGACCTTGGCGTGCTTGGGATTATGCTTGACCACAGCTGTACTTGCCGATCTGACAGGAGGAGGAGGAGGAAGACGCCTCTGGTTGAAACACTTGTTGGCATAGTGACCCTTCTGTTGGCACTTGTTGCACGTGACCTCTGAGAGCGGACGGTGATACGGAGCACTTGATCTTGGAGCTTGAGACGAAGTCTTGTTCTGAAAGCCTGGGTTGGGTGGGTGGGATGAACCACTGCCACCTTTGCTCTTCTGGTGATACGGCTGACGGAACGGAGGAGGAGGAAGCCAATACTTCTGCTGCTTGGTCACTTGAGTAGAGGACGAAGACGAAGTGTCTCTGACTCGCTTCCTGGAAGCATCACACCTGAGCTGAGCAGCCTCTTGCTTCGGTGCCATGTTGTAGAACTCATCGTATCTCAGCGGCTCGAAGAGGACAAGAGCGAGCTGAATCTCTTCACGAAGACCACCCCTGAACTGATAGATCATGCTCTTCTCATCAGGAACATCCTGCTTGGCAAAACGGGCGAGCTTCTGGAACAACTTGTTGTAGTCATAGACAGACAAAGAGCCTTGCTTCAGATTGCGGAATTCTTCACGTTTGCTTTCAGTCACACTTTGGGGAATGTGATGAGTGCGGAAATCACGACGGAAATCATCCCAAGTGATCAAACGTCCACCTCTGGAATCCCGGTACTGCTGAAACCACTCTGCGGCCTGATCCTTGAGCTGGAAAGACGCGAACTTGACGAAATCTTCAGGTCTGACATTGCTACATTCAAAATGCTTGCCCAGATCGACTAACCAATCATCAGCATCGGTAGCCTCAACGCAGTTGCTGAACGTCTTTGGACCATTTGCGAGGAACTGATGCAGAGTTGCAAACTGGTTCTGGTTGTTGCCTTGATTCGCTTGACTGCTTTGATTCCGCTCTTGGATGATTTGCATGATCAGCTGAGTATTTGCATTAGTAGCAGCCATCACAGCCTGCCATGCTTTCGGAGGAGGCGGAGGTGGCGGAGGATCTTGATTCTGGTTCTGACTGGTGCTCTTAGCGGAAGCCATCCTGAAGAGGTTAACCACCATTAGCACACAAATAGAGAAATATAGAAGGTGAATCCAACGGAATGAAAATTGCAACATAAAGTCTTCACATCCGAACAAAATGAACGAATGCACTTCTCTTGAAGTGGTCACATATTCCTAAATTGCGAAGCCACGAAGAATCAGGTAGAATAGGTACATCAACGAGGGATGGAATCAACATATGACGCCGAAGAAGAACGAATACCACAACTCGAAATAAAACCAAGGGTTGGCTTGCGGAATAAGCCGGAACAAACACATGATAGAAATTTCGTCCGAAGTGTTCGTGGTAGGACCTACACGGGCTTGACCATACAGCACCATCATGTACAAGGCAGTGCACATGACATACGAAGCGTCCCCGAGTCAGCATAGCCAAGGACTCTTTAAGACGCAACGAGGCCACTGTAAAATCGACCGTGAATAGGCGAACCACTAGACGTCGAACCCCAATTTCATATCACACATCTGTTGGAAAGATATCCTAAGGCTACTTGAATTCCCACCTATGAAACTCCCGAAACTTTCCGGTTATGCAATCAGGTGTTGAGGATACAGGGGAAGCATAATATCTCACCCAAGCTAGCAAATCCTACATCCAGCTGCATCCATCCTTCAACACATAACCAAGAAACCTTCGGAAACCATCTATCAACCTTCGAAAAGCATCCGTTATACAAGTTATGGCGATACTCCCGAACTCCCGCCCAGTACTGGGTGGCGTCGAGGTTATCTCACCAACGAACTGCATAAAGGAGATTTTCGATGTCGCGCACATATCTCAAGTATGCCAGAATTGCAACGATAGAATTATGATGACAACACCTCAGAGCTCAACTCCCCGGGACACTTCCACTAAACCCCTGACAGGAGGCACCAAGACAGTATTCTCATCATAAGCCATTGGAACAAAACTAAGATACTCGCGTGATCCTAAAAAAAATTTAGTGAAATTTGAGAAGAGAAGAGTCAAAACTCTACGTCAGGATGCCTTACCAGAGCGATGAGGAGACTGGGAAGTAAAAAGAATTCCTAAGCTCTCCGATATATAATTCCTAAGGACTCAAAACATTTTTCTAGACACAACTCGGCTGCTAAAAACGATCAAGCAATGGGGCTCCTAAGGTCGGGGAAGGCTCTGATACCAACTTGTAACACCCTCGATGCGACTATATCTCCCACGTGTCGAGGCACGACTTAGAGGCATAATCGCATTGAAGGCATATGTCGCAAGTGAGGCAATCTTCACACAACCCATGTACATATATAATATAAAGGGGGGAAATAATAATAATAGATGGCTTACACTCGCCACGTCACATCAAAGTACATAAATAACATCCATCATGAAAGACACTCATGGCCCGACTACGGCGCCAAAATAGAAAAGACCCCCAACAAGCGACTAAAACCCTGAATCGAACCCCGAATAGGCACCACTACTGATCATCAGGAAAAGAAACATAGTATCGCTGAGAGTCCTCGTCGTACTCCCACTTTAGCTCGAACGCGCCATCCGGAGGAGTATCATCGGTCCCTGCATCTGGTGTAATAGTAATCTGTGAGCCACAAGGACTCAGCAATCTCGCACCCTCGCGATCAAGACTATTTAAGCCAAATAGGTAAGGAAGGGGTAATGTGAGTGGAGCTGCAGCAAGCGACAAGCATATATGGTGGCTAACTTATTCGCAATAGAGAGCGGGAAGAGAAGGCAAGGCACGAGCGGAAACTACATAGAGCAGACTACGCAAACATAACTCCAACGCCGTGTCCACTTCCCGGACTCCGCCGAGAAGAGGCCATCACGGCAACACACGCAGTCGATTCATTTTAATTAATTAAGTTCAAGTTATCTACAACCGGACATTAACAAATTCCCATCTGCCCATAACCGCGGGCACGGCTTTCGAAAGATCAATCCCTGCAGGGGGGTCCCAACTTAGCCCATAACAAGCTCTCACGGTCAACGAAGGAATAGACCTCCACCCAGGACCCACCGATCAGACTCGGTATCCCGGTACAACAAGATGGTTCGACAGGTCAAAACTAGTCCAGCAACACCGCCCGAATGCGCCGACAAATCCCGATAGGAGCTGCACATATCTCTTTCTCAGGGCACACTCAGATTGTCCAAACTTCCGGTAGGCCAGCCCAGAGTTGCCCCTGGTGGCCATCGGCGGCTGACGTTCCGGACCAACACTCAGAGGAGCACTGGCCCGTGGGGGGCTAAAATAAAGATGACCCTCGGGCTCCGGAAACCCAAGGGAAAGAAAAGGGTAGGTGGCAAATGGTAAAACCAATGTTGGGCATTGCTGGAAAAGCTTTAATCAAGGCGAACTATCAAGGGGTTCCCATTATAGCCCAACCGCGTAAGGGACGCAACAATCCGGGAACATAATACCGATATGACGGAAACTAGGGCGGCAAGAGTGGAACAAAACACTAGGCTAGAGGCCGAGCCTTCCACCCTTTACCAAGTATATAGATGAGTAAAGATAACATAGCAATATAATGATATCCCAAAAAGCAAATAAATGTTCCAACAAGGAACGGCTCCAAACTTCACCTGCAACTAGCAACGCTATAAGAAGGGGCTTGAGCAAAGCGGTAACATAGCCAATCAATGGTTTGCTAGGACAAAGGTGGGTTAGAGGCTCAATCATGGCAATTGGGAGGCTGACAAGCAAGTGGTAGGCATCGCAGCATTGGCAAAGAAAAAGAGCGAGCATACTAGCATAGCAAAGATAGTAGTGATTTCAAGGGTGTGATCATCTTGCCTGCACAGTTGTCAGAATTGACTGGATCCTCAAAAGCAAACTCAAAGGACTCCTCGTTAGCGAACTCGTCTCCCGGCTCTGCCCAAAAACATAAACAAGCAACAAGGATACAATCAACCACGTGCAAGGGCAAGCAATAATATGCAAAGATGATATGCTATGCGGGATGCGATGCGGGATGCAAAAATGCAACATGTAACAGGAAATGCATGAACCTGGCCTCAACTTGGAAAACCAAGTGTGCCACTGGATAGAGGGGAAGAAATCCCCTCAAAACGATATAAAGATCATGGCAATCGGAGCTACGGTTTAGAAATGGCAAGCGTTTTACTAAACGAACCGATCTGCGATTTACAGCAAGTAGGCTCCTAAATGCAACAAAATGAACATGCTACAGCCACCCAACATGAAAACAAATTGCATGGAAGTGATGTACTCATCAAGCTTAACAAAACATCATGACTGAGGCATAGGCAAATTCATCCATTAAGGGCTTCAAACAAGCATGGCAAAACTGAATAAGCAAAACAGATTTCAGACTTAGCGAAAATTAACGCTAGTCTGAAATTTCAGACCACGATGCTCTCTTCGGAGCAGCAAAACAACATGAAGGAAAACCTGAACATGGCAAGTAAGAGCATGGCATGGAGCTACTCAACAAGTTTATCAAAACACCCAAAGTGACCTGGGGCCAAAAGGGTTCACAAAATACTCTACCGAGCACACGAACATCGATGAAACACAATCAGTTTCCACACTTAGTGAAAACTGGGACATGCTGAAATAATAACTCACGGAGGCATATAAACGAGCTCGATGCTCTCACTACGGTGCAAGTAATGGCAAGGTGAGCATATATCCATTAAGAAGGCACAAAATTCTAGCTAGACATGGCAAGAACAATGGCATACCATGCATGGATCACTAGCAATCACTCCGGCAAAATCGCAAAAGAGTTTACGATCTGCCCAAAACAGCAACTATCCAAAAGTTGAGCTCGATTGAGTCAACCTAGGATGCTCCAACATAACAAGTAAAGACATGGATGGATTAAGCACAACAAGCATAACAAATCACTCTTACTGATCATCCTCAAAAGAGGCATGGATCACTAGGAAACAAGCCGGACATATAGCATCATGAACTAAAATGGCTCAGACTTAGTGAAAATCACTAAGTCCCTGAAATCGATAATCTCAGGCAGCCCTCTTCGCAAGCTTGCGCAAGACAACACACACATCCTAAAAATACATGGAAGGCACCTCTAG